>JAPFRF010000011.1:76988561-78196061 GCA_029282475.1 Phrynocephalus forsythii | reverse complement strand
TTGGTAATGTAGTCCAGTACCTCTGTGTCCTGGAAGAGGACTTCATGTCCAATTTGCTTCAGGGTGTGTTCAGCTACTGCTGATTTTTCAGGTTGTTTTAGCCCGCAGTGGCTTTCATGTTCTTTGATTATGGTCTGGATGCTGTGCTTTGTGGTCCCAATATATACCTGGCCACAAGTTCCAAAAAACACCTCACAAGCCCTGCCAGCCAAAGTATATTGCATACTCATGCCAAAAGAATGGATCTAATGTCACTGTAGTCAACAAGATAAATAGCAGAATGAGAAACACAAAACAAACAAAAGGAGAAATATCTGTCTACCTCCCTTAATTACTCACCTCTTTCGTTCTCTTTCCTGCTAGATATTATGAAAGGTGACCAACTGTGTATGGCTGAGAGACCAGAGAAATAATGATCATAAAAGCAGACCATTTTGATGATCATGCCTAAAGACATTTTTTACAGATAATGAACTACGAGGAGCTCTGGAGTCTAGCTGTGGATCTCCCACCCCTTGTCACTCACTCCCTATTATTTCAGGTGTAACAAATCCACTGTCAGATTATGTTTAAAAAGGGAGCAATTAGCAAAATGTTCGATCTGCACCTGCTGAGTAACTCACAAACTAGTTCTGACACCCAGGAGCCTGACAACCGTTTTTATCACAATCTGGAAGCCAGTCAAACAGCTGTTCTGGATGCTTACCATTTGTTCAATCTAGCTGGGTGTGTGTAAGAATGTCCCATGTGAAATCTGTAGCTTAGTTTCTTGTAAATGAATCTTGTATGTGGCAAAGATTTGTGTTAAGCGAGATGGGCTAACATAATAAAGTGTTAGTAACAAAATGGTAGGGCAGTCCAACAAATAGTATTCAAGCTCCCAAGTCCTTCATGTAAATATGTTACATGAAAACTTGGCTGTTTCAGGAAGCTTATGGCAATCGCTAATGTTTGTTGTGTGTTCCTTGTCACTTATTGGTTTTGTTAGTTCTGGTATGCCTCTTGCCAGAGTCTCCACTTTAATTTCTTTTCTTTTCTTTTCTTTTTCCTCTGCTTTCTTTGTTCAGCATTCCATGTTGTGGTGGTTTTAATTGTTTGTATTGCCTTGTGTGTAAACCGCCCAGAGTTCCCTATGGAAAAAGAGATGTGGTATATAAACTTAAAAACAAACAAACAAACAAACAATAAATAAATAAATAAATATTATTGCCTGTATATCCTGATAATTCAACCCTGTTTTGTGGTGATTCAATGAATGCACAATCTCCAAAATATCCTGTCCCAAACAGCTTTGCTCAACTCTTATAAAGTCAACCCTGCGGGTTCCTTTATTGAGTCAATCGACACACAAATCCGTACCATAGTCCAACTAAGTGTCAGTCAAGCTGGCTTGGTCAAGAACTGTGGAACAACAGATGCAATCCATGCTGACAGGCTGCTACTTGAAAAACACAGGGAGAAATGGAAATCAGTGCATGCAGCATTCCTTGACCTCGAGAAAGCGTTCAACCAAGTCCCACATGATGCCATCTGGTATGCGCTGCAATGTCATGGAGTCCCAGATGAATTTGTTAGTTGGGTCAAACTATTCTATGAATCACCAAAGAGCTGCCTGCAGGCGACATTGAAATATTTTTGTATTATAGTTGGGGTCCACCAAGGCTTGACACTCTCCCTGATTGTTTTCATTCTGGATATGGACATAGTCACTCATGATCTACAGGATGCAGTGCCCTGGATGCTTCTTTATGACGAGGATGTCATGATTGCATTGAAGAGTAAAGCAGGTCCTGAACTCCAAGCCCAAGCATGGAGTGACCATCTTGCAAGGTTTGGCCTGCACCTGAATATAAGGAAGATCAGATATCTGACAACTGCCACAGATGAATGTGGTATGATCCAAATAAATAGTATTCACCTGCCAAGAACTGAGGAGTTCACGTACCTCGGTTCCACGATCAAAGCCAATGGGAGTCTGCACGGTGGAGTACATCAAGAATCAACAGTGCCTGGCTAAAATGACATACAACATCAAGCATCATGTGTGACAAAAAGATCATTCAAAGATCTATCACACCATTGTGCAACTTATTGCACTGTATGGCTCAGAATGCTGACCATTGACTAAAGAAGTTGAACATCACCTCGTTGTCATGAAAACAAAAATGCTGTGATGGACCTCTGGCCTTGCATGAAACAATCATGAGTGCAATGATGACATCTGACCTAAATATGGCATTGCAGCAATCTCAAGGAAGAAGGAAATAGTTCAGATTTGATTTGATCCAAGACCTACTGGCTTGTCAGCTTTCTTAACTTTCCAGCTTTCAAATCCATACATAATGATGAGGAATGCAAGAGTGAGGATCATCTTGGTCTTGATATATTAGACTTGAAGATCTATTCCACTTTCTTCATTGCTCCCTTCCAAGTATCAGTCTTACTCCTATTTCTTGGCTGCAGTCTCCATTTAGACTGATGTTTATACCAAGATATTCAAAATCTCTAACAATTTCTATTTCTTTGCTGTTGACATTGAAGTAGTGCAGTTCTTCTGTAGTCATGATTGTTGTCTTTTTAATGTTTAACCAGAGTCCTGCTTTGGCACTCTCTTCTTTCATTCTCACTAAAAGTCATTACAAGTCAAAGCTGCTTTCTGCCAATAAGATTGTGTCATCTGCATATCTTAGATCAGGCATGACCAAACTTTGGCCCTCCTGATGTTTTGAACCACAACTCACAGAATTCCAAGCCTGTATTTCCAATGGCAAAGGACTGTGGGAGTTGTGGTCCAAAACATCTGGAGGGCCAAAGTTTGGACATGCCTGTCTTAAATCATTGATATTTCCTCCACCTTTACATGGAGAATGGAAATATGTACATGGCAATACAGTATATCTTTACAATGTCACAGGTGCAGACTTAGCTCTATATGAGGGAAAGTGGAAGGAAAATATGGAAGGTGCGACACTGGATTGGTCCTTGCTTTGTCTCTAGTTTTTTTTTTGTCATGATTTTTGGTCACCAATAAGAAACAACCACTTTATGAAACTCTTCTGTGTACCAAAAAGCCATTATTTCTTTATTTATCTGCATTAGCAACATACGTGGATTCCATCCCCTGATTTTATTTCCATAACAATCCAGTAACATACATTTCCAGATATCATTTGGCCCAAGGACATAACAGAAGCCTTCTGAATAGCCTAGGAGTTGAAGAACCTTCTTTCCAAAGAATTCCCATGTCAACAACACTACCACAAACCTGCTATTGAGCAGTAGAATGGGGACAGGGAATATATTAAAGATGGGCATGGAATGAACATTTTTTCGTTTCCGTTAGTCGTTAGTCGTTCCGTTACATAACGGAACGACTAACGACAATTTGGACAGGCCAGGCTCAAACCGTACAGAACCAAGAAAATTTTCTTAATTCTGTTCGTTTCCGTTAATGGCCGTGCGATGACCTACCTCGTGCTGGCCCAGCCCGGAAGTCCTTCAGAGATGGCGGGATGGCAGCAAGACAGCGACCAGGAAGAGGGAAAAAAGCCTACCCCGGAAGTTTGGCTTCACTTCCAGGACAGCCCGGCTGTCATTGCTGGTGGGGAGGACTGTCAGAGAGAGCCCCGTTCTTGTCTTGCAAGCGGGGGCGGGACCGGGGCTCCCTCTCCAGCGATCTCCACCGCGGGTGCAAGACAGCCACCACAGCTGTCACCCCGGGCGGAGATCGGCCTGAGGCTCGGCCGTGGTCTTGCCTCCGTGTGCGAAGGCGGGATCACGGCTCGATCTCCTCTGCCCAGGGGTGACGGCCAGCACAGCTGTCACCTGTGGCAGAGAAGATAGGATCGGCCCTGGTCTCGCTTCCACGCGCGGAGGCAAGACCGGGCTCGATCTCCACCACCCCGGGTGGCGGCCGGGCAGCTGTCACCCGGGTTGGAGGAGATCGCCTCAGCCTCCTGGGGAAGCCGAGCCCCCCTTCTCCCCTCTGCATGCACGCAGAGGGGAGAAAGGGGGTCTGAAAGGGATCTTCTTCATTCTGGGATGTCATGGCAGCGCCCGGCGCTGCCGTGGCTCATGGGGGGGAGATCCCTGCGAGTCCCCCTTCTCCCCTCTGCGTTCACTCAGAGGGGAGAAAGGGGGTCTGAAAGGGATCTTCCCTGCCTGGGTTGTCATGGCAGCGCCCAGCGCTGCCATGGCTCGCGCGGAGAAGATCCCTCTGAGTCCCCACTTCTCCCCACTTCCCCCCTCCCGGAGCCAGCACCCAGTAGCCACTCGGTGCTAGCTTTGGGAGGGGAGAAGATTTAAAAAGCCCACCCTCTCCTCCCACCTGATGGGGTGGAGGAAAAGCGGGCTTTTTAAATCCCCTCCAGCCCTTCCGGGCACCGCTGGCGCTGTAAAGCCAGCCAGGAGAGCACTCCCGTGGCTGTGGCCTGGGGCCCCCAAAGGGATCTTCCCCGTGCAGGTCATGCAGCGCGCCTGTCATGACCGGTGCGGGGAAGGCGGGACCCCCCCTGCATGCAGAGGGACTGAATGGGGGTCCCAAAGGTATCTTCCCTGTGCAGGTCTTGACAGCGCGCCTGTCAGGATCGGCGCGGGGAAGGTGGGACCGCCGTTCAGCCGCTCTGCACGCAGAGGGACTTGAACAGGGGTCCCAAAGGGATCTTCCCCATGCTGGTCTTGACAGTGCGTAGGGCAGCCGAGTCTCCCCTTCACCTCTCTGCCCCGGCGGCTCTGTCATCCGGCATGGGGAATGTCCCTTTAAGGCGCCGGGAAGGCAGAGGGCGCGTTGGCTTGAACTTCTGCTGCTGGGACTTCTGTTTCCTCCCCGCCGCTGCTGGCCTGACTGGTGGGCGGGGACGACATCCCAGCGCTGAGGGAAGAAGCCAGCGGGCGGCCCGCTTCCCCCGAAAATCGAAAGATGGAAAACAAAGTGGCCCCCAGGGTCCCCCAAAATGGTAAAGAACCGAAGCGGAGGCCCAGGGGCCGAAGAACAGAAACAAATGCCATTTTGGCGTGTTGTGCCCATCTCTAGAATGTATCTATGTGTGTAAGTCAAAAAAGAGAAGGACAGTCTCATGGAGAGAAAGTACAAATGGCCACCAACCTGCCACTTGTTTTATACACCTTGGCAATGTGGAGGCAGCGTAGAACCTCATCTGATCTAGCTGTTGGCCATTTGAAGAGGAATAAAAGTCCACCAAACCTGGAGGGGTCATCTTTCACTCACTAGCTTACTTAACACGCCTCGGGCTTTGAGGGAGAATGTGCTACTATTATGCAGACCTGGGCCACAAAAGCCAAGTTTATCCCAGGTGGTCATCAAAAACCTGTCTCTCCCTCTCCTCCCCTCTCCCCCCTTGTGTTTGTTTTGTGAAAGCTTTAAAGAGAAGGTTTTAGGAAGATAAGGCAATCTAAAAACAAAATAAGATGAAGTGTTTGAGAGGCTTACAAATATTGCTTTGGGTTTGTTTGTTTGTTTGTTTGTTTGTTTGTTTAACCAAAAAAATGAAGGATGTAGAATGGGAACTGGTGAATTTGGAGCTTTTTGTTCACAATTTTTTTTACTCCTTTTAAAACATCATTGCATCTTGAGAGTGTTACACATCTCATTCAAAGGGTCATTAGAAGAATGGGAGAACACACGCTCTGTATGCCAAGGGTCCCGGGTCCAGTCCTTGGTATCTCTACTCAGGCTAGGAAAGACCTCTTGTTTTAAACCTTGGAGCAATGTGCTGCTCCTTGAAATAGAACTGACACTGATGACAC
This sequence comes from Phrynocephalus forsythii, assembly GCA_029282475.1. Lineage (NCBI taxonomy): Eukaryota > Metazoa > Chordata > Lepidosauria > Squamata > Agamidae > Phrynocephalus > Phrynocephalus forsythii. The sequence continues at coordinate 78,190,295 of JAPFRF010000011.1, read as the reverse complement.
TCAGAAGACAGAACCAGCATGGTGTGACTTCCAGGGGTGCTCTTCTGTGCAAGCCCCTTGGAAAGGTATTGCACTGAAAATGTAGCTGCCCTGCCCAGTTATAGTAGACCATTTTAACTAATAATGGTCCTATACTATGGAGTTCTGGGATTTCTCTTTCAGGGAGGTACTGAGAATACTCTTCTACAGTACAGGCATTCGGGACACTGGTACTCTCTGGCAAATAAGTCCAAGTACCTCACAAAACAACAAGCCCCAAGATTCAGTAGGATGGGGTCATGGCAGTTGAAATGGTGCCAAGGTGCTGTGCCTTGTACAGTGTAGATGCCCTCCAAGTTGATTTTGCATAGAGAGAGACTCTTGACAGGAAAAACTCGTGGCTGTTTCCATTTCATTCCATTGTGCACCATTTCCCAAGGGACAGACACATGTGATCTGTGGCTGACGCAACACTCCCACTCCCTCTTAAAAGAGCTACACAGACAAAGTTGAAAACCATGAAAGCAACTTTCAGCCCTCAGTAGAGTGTCTGAAACTAGAATTTAGATGATAGCTTCTTGCCCTCTCCACTTGAACAACCGTTGGAGAAATGATGCCTGCCCTGTTCTTTCACTGAATGTCAGATTTCTCTGCTAATCTGCTAATCAACATTTGCTTTCATTCTTCTGACTTGAGCTAATAGGATGAAAATAGCTTCAGAATATATCATTTCTTTTCCAATTGTATGTCGTTTCAGATCTATTATTAGACAACAATGGCCTTTAACACTTTGTAAAAGTGTTTCATTCTCTTAATTTTGCCTCAGAGCAGATAACATGTGTCACTAGTGTCACTTGCCAAAACATAGCACCCGATGATGAGCATTTAATTAGTTCTAGGAGGGGCAAACCAAATGGAAAATAATCTTCATTTAGTTAAAAGCACTTAACCTTTACAAGCTGCCAAGAAGTTTAGAGGAGTGTATTATTTGCTCTTATCTGAATGAAATGATCAGTTGAAGAGATAGAACTGGCATCAAGGTGGGAAAAGCACAAATTGCCTGGGAAAAGTCTAAGCATGTGTCTATCTATATTTGAAATTTAAAATCATCTACTTTCCCCTTCACATTTGCTTCCAAATATCTTGAAGAATAAATGACTAATAATTCTGGTGCAGGGAGGGTTCTGATAACACAGTTTGCTTTACTGGTTTAGGCTTTAGGATGCAATGCTTATAAATTTATGTGGCTGTAAGCCAATTTAATACTGTGAATTCACCTCTGAGGGCACATAAGGGAGTCCATTGTTAAAGACTTGCACCAAACTTACATTGTGCTCAAGAATATGTGAATAGCATTGACAGCTCCTTCAGCACTCTTTTGGGTGGACATTTTCTCTCCTACTCAATGCAGTTTGACAAGGTTTTTAAAAAATCTAGATTAGGAAAAAAAGAAAGTGCAGGTAAAGGTTTATTGTTGTTATGCAATTAATTTAACAAGAACAAAGCTAGTACAGTGGTACGTTGGTTAACAAACATACCATATATACTTGAATATAAGCTGAGGCCCCTAAATTAACCCTAAAACCTGGTGGTGGTGGGGGTTGACTGTATAAGCCAGTATCCCTCTGCTGCCCTCCCCAAGACAGCCAAGCGCTCGGGGGCAGGCAGGACTTGCCCTCTGGCTCTCTTCCCAAGCTGGCTGGGTGGCGCCTCCCCCATTCCCCCGCTCCCCACCTCTCTTGCTTCACTACCGCTGGGCACCTCAGTGGTGGGCAAAGCGGGGCAATGCCCCATGACACTAGCACCACCTCCCCATTCCCCTGCTCCCAGCTCCCCCACCCCCCAGCTCCCTAACCAGTGGATCAGCCCGTGAGCCTGAGGGGACCTGAACAATGGCTGCTGGTGGTCTTCACAACCAGTGAAGCTAGGGCCCAGGGTGGGGGAGGAGGAGCTCCCGTGCCACTGCCACTGCCCCAGGTATTTCTATAGCTGCTTCTCCTGGCTCCAGCTCCCCCCCTTTTCCTGCCATTTCCCTTCGGTAAGTTTCTTCTTCTCTGCTTTTCCTTCCTCTCAGTCTCCTTCCCCTCTTCGCCCTGCTCGCCATCGCCTGAAGCAGCGGGAAGAGGCAGCGAAGGCAGCAGCAACAGCAGCAGCAACCAGAAAAGGGGAAGGGGAGGCAGAGAGAGAGAAAGAGAGAGATGGGACAAACAGGGAGGCAGGCGGAAGAGTGAGATATCAAGTGAGCAGTGGCAGGAACACGGCGAGCCACAGCGCTTTCCCCCAATCAAGGGCTGCTGTGCACGCCTTTGCATCTCCCAGACCAAGGTCCAGGTGGCCGGAGTTAAAGGATGGGTCATGGGGTGGGTGCCAGAGCAGCAGCAGAAACATGGTGAGTCGTGGCACTTTTCCCCAATCAAGCAGCGTCATGTGCACCTTTGAGTCAGATGGACCAAGGCCCAGCAAGGTGGAAAAGGAACAGCTGGGTGGGTGGGTGGGAGGCTGGTGAAGGTAGCTAGCAGTAGGGAGGAGGCTGTGGTGTGATCACTCATTACTCCCTCCCACCCACCTAGCAGCTGAGAGGCACTGGGGGGCCTTCCCCATCAGCCAGGCCGAGGCCCAGGAGGCTGAAGTGAGGGGAAGGGAATGGGCCGCCCAGCCATCTGTGGGCTGCTGCCGGGCATCTCGGTGACAGGCAAAGGGGGCAAAGGTGTGCAGCAATGGCGCTGACTCCCCCCACCCCCACTCCAACTTTATATTGACTCAAGTATAAGCCAAAGGCCTTTTTTTTAGCCAAAAATAAGGGTTGAAAAACTCAGCTTATAATTGAGTATATATGGTAATCCGTTCTGAAAACAGGCTTATAAACCAAAACACTCGTGTATTAAAGCAAATTTCCCCATAGAAAGCAATGGAAATTTAAATGATTCATTCTGGGGTCCCGGTTTCCTATGGGGAAATGTGCATTGGGTGGGAGCCAGTGGCCGTGCTGGTGAGGGGCTGCCAGTCCTGCAGACCAGGGGCTTCTTTCCAGAGCCTTGGTGGTGGTGGCAGCAGGGTGCTGGATATCCATCTCTTTCCTCTGTCCCACACCCCCAGCTCACTTCCTCCTCCTCTTCCATAGGGAGCACAGTGATGGTGGTTGTGGTGTCCTCTTGTCTCCAGGTGGCAGGCTCCAGTCCCCTGTGCACCTCCCCAAATTCGAAAACCCACAATTAGGACAGAGGAGCTGTTGCCACTGCTGTCCCAGAGCCCCACAGCCCGAGACTGAGCCCAGGAGCAGCAGCTGCCGCCAAAGTCTATGTGCCCGCCATGCCACCCAAGTCCTTTTCCCAGAAACTTCCAGGCCCACATCAAGGAAGTGCTGCTTGCAGCTCGGTGCAACCACATTGGTGCCCAGCTTTTTGACATTCAAATCCAGTTCCTCCAGGGTGATCGGTGGCCCCAGTTCATCGAGTGGGTGAGCGGATGTGGTGGACGTGTGACCTGTGGTGCTCATATGTTGAGACATCACTTGTTGATCAAAGCAAAAATTAGAAATTTATGTACTCAAAAATATGGATCCAGTGATGTTTTGGCATGGAAATGCCAGGGGTAGCTTCCTAAAGCAAATCTAGGTAAGCCCCCCAAATTTGGAAAGGTTTGGGAGTCAGAGGGCTGAGTTATTAAGCTCCAAAGGGGTGCCAGTAGTTAACTGAAAGTGTGTATACCACATGCCAGCAATTTAACTGTTAATTCAACCACCAGCTTAGCTCCTATTAACCCCTAAATTGCTGTCACGTGTGCTGCACACTCTTGCAGTTAACTATTAACACCCCCTCTTGAGCTTAATAACACAGCTCCCTGACTCCAAACCTTTCCAAATTTGGAGGGCTTACCTAGAATCGCTTGAGGAAGCTAACCATGTGGTTTTTGTGCCGATGTTAAATCAATATTGACTGTAATCACTATTTTTGGGTACATAAAATGTACTTCAAAATAGTGAACACAGGAACCAAAAAGGGTTAGCTTCCTCAAGTGATCCAAGTAGATGAGTAGCAAAACACTTTGATATCACAAGAAAAGAAGTCAAGTTGCCATGACTCAACTCCCTGATTAGAGATGGGTACGAAACGAACAATTTTTTGTTTCCGTTTTTGTTTTTTTGTTTTGTTACGCAATGAAATGACAAACAAATTTTATCTCTAAAATGAAATGAAACGAACAGAAACACCAGAAATTTTGTCGTCCGTTTCATTTTCGTTACAGCAATACATTGAACTGCTTTAAAAGCTTTAAAAAATCACAAAAATTGAAATAAATGGTAACAAAACGGTAACGAAATGAACAAAAACAAAAATGAATTTTTTTCAAAAATTCACGAAAAACGGAAACAAAATGAAACGGACCCCCTAAACGACAAACGACAAATGAAACACCATTTTTTTGATTCATGCCCATCTCTATCCCTGGTTAAAACACTATGTTTACCTTTCAGGCAAGCAGAGGCTGTATCTTTCAAAAACATCCATTCATAAAGAAAAGAATGTGGAACCTCAGAGAGGGATGGTTGGGGGGTGGGGAGAGAGATCTCCTCCAGCTATTGCAAGCCTTCAGCTATTGGCAAGACTAGTTGCTTTACTTGGAACTCTCCAAGATTCTGCAGTCTTCATTTAAATATACTGGCTATGAGGTTTGACTCTTGTTGGGTGGAGTGCTTGTGTTTGCTTGCTTGATGTAACTTTTAGTCTGAACATTTTATTTTTAATTCTGGACTCTATAACTCTACAGTCTAACCCGCTATTCATATGGGGGTATACTGTAGTTTCTTTCATGTTTACATTTAATTTTTTGTATCCAAATTTTATAGTGTATATTTGTATATTGGATGTTTTTTATTTTTATTTAATGTTTATTACCTATCTTTCCTTCACACTTTACAATGTTTGTGCACTTACCCTTATTGCTTGTTCTTTATATTGGGAGCTGGGTAACAAGTAAATTTTGCAATGTGGGATCAATAAAGATTTATCTTATCTTATTTGTGTGTGTATTAAAGTATGTAAGATTTTCCAAAAAGGGCTGGGGGGAGGAAATACTTTTTTGCATTAATCAGATTCACAAATTCCCTCCCTACTTCTCCTCCACATGGGCTGGGCTTTGAAGTCAAGGCTTGGTAACATGGGCTCTTTGTATCCCACTTCTCTTTTTACTGGTTAAACTTCTCTGATGTTACTGGTTATTTCATTGAAACATACTTCTTTGCTCATCTCATTTATGCTGAATGCTTACTTGCATAGCCAAACAATAACACGTGTCTCATTTTCACATTTCTCTTTGTTTTCTCTACTGTTACTGCTGCAAAATTGAACACTGCCTGTTTCTCTCAGTAGATATTTAACATGGAGAATGGGTTAAAGGCAGGCTTTAGTGATATAAAAGCAGAGAAAAGGCTTGTGCTCCAACCAACCCTTAGCATATGTATTGGTGTGTTACATTTACTCCCTTGTTTCATTGACATGTTTAATGTTTGCCCTTTTATTGCCTGGTTTCTGACTGATAATGATTGCTTACTACACGCAACTAAAATGAAGTTTGCCAATAAATCTGGCCTAAAACTAGTTTGTTGAACGCACAGATTTGCTTCCTTCACACATGTGATACAACAGCAAATTGCAAGCGTGTTTGAGATTTTATTAGATTCCTAATCAAATATTCAGAGATCTATTCTGGGAGATATTTTTCAAGCTGGAGAATATTTTCAGGGATTACTCTGATATTCCTCATCTTGATAAAAATAATACTGAGGTAGATCCCAAAAATTATAAGCAGAAAGCAGATGCCTTCTTAAGAGAAGTTCATAAGAGGCTTCTTACCATTATTCCATCCACCTCAGCTACAAAGTCGACAGCTCAGTGGTTCGAATCCCGGGTGCCACGCAGGATTCAAACCACTATAAATAAATAAATAAATAAATAAATAAATAAATAAATAAATAAATAAATAAATAAATAAATAAATAATGCTGTCTTTATACTATTTTATGGATGGTCGACACTGATGACTTAAGCTGTGAAAACTGTTGGCTGCAAAGTTGGCAACTCGGCGGTTCGAATCCCAGGTGCACTGCAGCGGAGCGAGCTCCTGCTGATAACCCCAGCTCCTGCCAACCTAGCAGTTCGAAAGCATGCAAATGCAAGTAGATAGATAGGCACCACCATAAAAAGTGGGAAGGTAAAAGAGTGTTTCCTTGCAGCCATGCTGGCCACGTGGACATGGACTTGCACAACACTGGCTCTTCGTTGAATACAGTGATGAGCACCACCCCTAGAGTTAGACATGACTAGCACGCATGTGTGGGGGGAACCTTTACCTTCTTAACCTTTTACATTATGTACTATCTCATATATAAGAGTACTTCTACCACTCCGCTCACCAGCTCAGCAGTATTCACCTTGAAAACTATTTCCAAAAGACCAGAGGAGTGTCCAGAACAACATGAGATGGTACTGTGAGATGGTGAAATAGGTCATCATGGTCGAAAGGGCCAAAACCAGGCAGAGGCATCTTGCATGGCCAGAAGCACCAAGAGACAGGAAAGGACCACTTGCCAATTTTAGCATCCAATTCTAATTTATTCAGACAGGCTGAGCCAACACCTCCTTTAAAGCAAAAATCTGTTGGTATATCTGTAAAGATTTTCAGTCATCCAGGTGAGGTTATCTAGAAATTGAGTCATGGCTACTGGATCTCTCTTCTTGAGAGATTGAAACATTTAGCTAGTCATCCAATCAGCTTTGTCAGTCTAAGGAAAGTTAGTGACGAGGCTTCCAGTTTATAGTTTACCTTGATTTCACATCACCCTGGTCTTAACCTGTTGGTTCCTTTCAGCACCCATGCTTTGTGCATAGATCTACCAAGATATTTACAGCAGGTCACATGTGTGTGACAACAGTTTATGCTTTGAAGTTACATTTTTGGAAGACATAAGAGTTTTACAAAAATTTTGAAATACATGGGGGCCTAGTGCCCCTAATCCCAATGTTGGTGAAGGGCACATACTGTATTTCAACCTGCTAGTAGTATCTTGCGGGTTATGATGGATTATTTCTTGGCTCCAAGCAATGGAGATGATATAACTCATATAGAGAGATATATACATATCTGACACCTAGTCTGTGAAATGATGTATCCTATACAGAACAAAGAATTGCAATAGGAGCAATGCTGTCCGAAATTCTTAGTTAGCTTACCTCTACTCAAGCCTCTGGGTGTGTTCTGTAAACAATGGGGACTGAAGCCTGCCAACAGCTCTGTGTCTGTGGGATTTCTGGTGTTGGGTCTCTGTTCTAGTCTGCCTCTATTTAATGCTTCAAGACCATCTGTCTCTGTACCAGAAGCAGTGAGATAACACCCTTCCTGCATGTATCAGAACAGTAAAAGAATAAGTGATCACATACATTCCTGATCTCAGTTTTACATCCTTCTCCTTCTTCTTCCTTCTCCTCTTTAAAAAAATGCATCATTCGTGAAAGATGCTGATTGTCCACCAAAGTACAGCTTGGCTGACCAGCTCCTGAATACATTGCCTGTGCAAGAGGCGCAGGGTTTCTGCTTTCTATGATAGTACCTAGGGAAATAAAATAATGGAGCTCAGTTTTTATAAAGTAGCAATTAGCCTTGGTTCAGTGTCGACCTAAGATATTCCAGTGGGAGTTTTTCATATTCCAGCACTGATTGTTATCATTAGTGCAGCCTATTCATAGGACAAGCTGTGCAGTAGGGTTTTTTTTAAAAAAATGTACAGATATATTGTAATATATATATTTATTAAATGAGCAGCTAGAGCTTTACTCAGCAGGAGGAAATCTATTTGTGTAATTTAACATATGCTATTTACCATTCTGTTGAGTGGCCTGAGAAAGTTGGCTCTCAGATTTTCCAAAGCCCCTGTTGTTAGCAGTGCAGCAATCCAGCAATCCAGCTGGTATAGCAGGGAAAGGTACTGGGACATGCTGGGCAGGTGATGTGGGTTGGCAAAAGGTCTGTATATCTCTCCTTCCCTCCCTCCCTCCCTCCTCCCCGCTCTCCCCCCTCTCTCTCCTTCTCTCCCTCTCTCCCTTCCTCCCTCCCTCCTTTCCTCCCTCCCCCTATCTCTCCCTCTCTCCCTCCCTTCCTCCCTCCATCTCCCCCTCTCCCTCTCCCCCCCCCCCTCTCTCCTCTGTGTGTGTGTGTGTGTGTGTGTGTGTGTGTGTGTGTGTGTGTGTGTGTGTGTGTGTGTGTGTGTGTGTGTGTGTGTGTGAGAGAGAGAGAGAGAGAGAGAGAGAGAGAAAGTTAAATAACTTTATGCTTTGTAGTTTCCTTTCTAAGAGATGTACATAAATTGTGAGCTACGTGGAAGATCCAGTGCCCCTAACCCCAGTGGTGTTAGAAGGAGGAGCTCATATGTTTCAAACTGCTAGTAATATATTGCTTGTTGTAACGGATTCTCTCCTGACTGTGGGTGATAGCCTGCAGAGGGTATGCCATATTAATAAATGTTTTTCTACAATCATAAAGATTGTTAATCAGCATTATCAGCATGGTTAGAGGACATGGCAGAAGCCAACAAATTCTCCCTAACACATTTTTTCTTTCTTTTGAGGGGAACAACATAGATGACACACTGCTTGCTAGATTCTATATGTATTCAATAAATGCAGGACTCTGCTATGAAAATTAATTACAGAAACCAAAAGGTTACCATTAGTATCCTAATGTCACAAAAGTGAGAGTATTGCATCTTTAATTTATTTCCCCACTTTATCATGCCTCTTGCATCCCTAGAAGCTGTTTGGTGTGGCTATAATACAGCTCTGTAGCAACTCATTAGATAAAGAGCTCCTAACTTGAAATCTGTCCCCTGGCTTCCTGAACCAGAGAATTGCCTGAACAGGATTCTAAAGCTGGACTGGAACTGCTGTCTGACATTCGGTCATGACAGAAATGGTGCCAATCATTTGTCAAAAAGTTAAGAATTTTCTCTGGAAGCCAGAGCAAGTGACACTACAATATGTGATCAAAGTCTAAAACAGACAAGGTGAGTGGACATTTACTACTGATAACTCTCTGTGTTGGCAACTCATCTGAATGAATCAAGTTGGCCATGCAAAGGGCAACTAACAGAAGTTTGCAATATATTCGTACCAATTGGCAAGTGAAGGAAAAAAAGTTTTACTGGCACATTGATTTCTCAGTGGGGAAAAGTTGTAGGTACAAATGGTGCAATCACACTGTCATCTCTGATTACAGCAAATAGATCAGTTGTTCCTCTAACTAAGCTGAATGTTTCCACACCCATTCATCCACATGTGAATGGTTTTCATGGGCTGCACTACATATAGCATACATTTGCTCTAAAGAAGCCCTTTCAGCATTGATTAGACATGCTTTCCTGCAAACTGTCTCAGTTGCCTATTGATCATCACATCCAAATGAGTCATTGCATTGATTTTCCAAACAGATAGGATGTGGGTCTTGCCTACAACACCTCCTGTGGTCTGCGACCATTGGACCAGACACTTTTCTTGTAAGGAACATTCATGTGTTGAAACAGCAAAAAATCCAGTTGCATCTTCATAACTAACACACTTTATTGGGCATGAGCTTTTATGACCTACATGCTTGCCAAATGAAGTTGTCAGTCTTTCAGATGCTGCAAGAACTTTTTATTGGTTTTATTTAACATAACAACGACATGGCAGTCTCCAAGGATCTTTTCCAAGGATTAAGGAACTTTACAATTGTAGCCACCATTGTGTTTTGTTGCCTAGAATGTCTTCAAAAATGATGTCTTCTTTCACCTCTCACTTCCTTTCCCTTAGTGTCCTCCTTCCTCAAATCCCTGGTCAAAGATTACTCTATGCATAAATCTCTGATCTGAAGCCATAGACATAATCTCTTCCTTTCTAAACTTTTATCCACATCCCCTGACTTCTTCCAAACTGTTCAAGGCAGTGTCAGTGGTTTTCATTTTCTTATTTTATACTCAAAACCACTGCCTACCCAGCCTGGAATAAAGAGGCAAGTCATGTTCACTTGGGTTAAAAATGGGCCACAATTTTATCAATAACATAATTAACTCCTGACTGTGTTTATTCTGTCAAGGGGACCTGGAACGTAGTGCAAGCAGGTACTGTACTACATTGTATAATTATTTTCTTTGAAATGGATTCATGGAGATTCCCTTCTGGGAAGGATGCTGCCCACTTGTTCAGCATCCTCCCCACATGGAATCTACCAACCCAGGACAGCCCACAGTTTCACCTACCCTTGTCAATTTAACTTTAATCCTAATACCCCACTGATGGCATTTAATTTGTTTGAGGGCTGTCAAGAGCCTTAAGGTCAGCTTGCCTAGGGCATACCTGAATCCCCATCTTACATTACCTGCCAGCATTGTGACCGGTGATGTAACTAAACACCTTGCTCCACACCAAAGGGAGAATGGGATGGGCGAAAACTTGCTGCCGCTAAGTGATGACCAAAATTTCCCATCCAACCCCGAAGCAACCAGATACAGTGTACCCTGACTTAAGAGCAGCTCAACTTAAGAGCAATTTGACTTAAGAGCAGAAAACTGTTGGTGTTTTACAAATTTTAGATATGGTGTGCTCAACTTACTTTTTCCCATTTTTTAATTTTATTAACTTCTTTTTTATGAATTTTTAGATAGGTACCCCAACTTAAGAGTAGTTAGACTTAAGCACATGCATTTGGAATGGATTAAATTCATAAGTTGAGGTAACTCTGTACTCTCATTCTCTCCTTACTATAGGGTGGGTGGGGCTGAGCTCACAATCAAGAAGAAGGAAGAACAGTGGAGGAGCTGGGCTAAATAACCTCCCAGATCCTCCTTCCAGATTGTGTTTTTGGCATGAACTCTATGGTGCCAAGGCTCCATCCAAGTGGGCCCATGAACCTTGACTGAGTCAGGGCAGCCATTCTTTGAATCCAGACCATGATAGCCTCTGTCCAAACTCACTCCTTGCTGAATGTAGATTCCAATGCTATTTTGCTTCATCTTGGTCCAACCAACATGCCTTTCTTCCCCATACTTGGCATACTTCTATAATGCTCTGTTGATGCCTCTAACGTTGGTGGAAGCATGGCTGGTGGCAGCTCCACTTGTGGAGCTTTCTGCAAAATTAGAAGATGTTTCCATGCCTGGTTTGTGATCCTGCTGATGGAGTACCATCCTACCCATTCTACATTTTCAACACTTCTGTGAGCTTGCAACATTTATCAGAATTGCTTTACTGGGTTTGCTCTTATTACCCCTTTCTGTACCTTGGCCTCCTCCTCCTTTGCTCACTACTACTTGTAACTCTCTCCCTTTTGATTGTCCTGGCAGGCTTTATTATGTTCCACAAGGGTGCCTTAAATAAATGAAGCCAATGATGTCTTATCTATATTATGTGGGAGGCAGCATTTTGAAAAAGAAAGTAAGCTTGCTTGGAACAAGTGGAAATGTAAGATTTCTATATGCATTCTCAAAAATGCAATTTAATGCTTTGTTTGAGATCGCATTGGCTCGATTAAAAAGCTTGAAGAGTTTTCCCAACATACTTGATATCTTCATGTCAAGGAAAGGTCAGAAATAGCATTGGAGATTGCCAAGGAAAGGTTTTACTTGCCTGGTTTGACAGAGTTCAGATTGCTTGTTGAAACAAGCTATCAAATAAAGAAATCCTATTTGTACACATTATACCTCACAGGACATTGAAAGTTGCTCAGTCAGTTGGGAAATGACAGAAGCGGAAAAGGGATGCAGTCAGAATGCTAAAACTGGCCAGTATTGGTCCCTTCAACTGCTATTTCTGTAACCGGTATATGGGCACATCCAATCCACAGGCATTCAGTTAATGGGAACAGGAAGAGAAAAGTGTTACCAAAGCACTTAATTAAAATCTCATTATTGTCTGTGTTTAGGTTTTAAAGTATATGAAAATCATAAAACGTTGGTGGCATAGCATTCCAGAATTATTTGACTATAACTGATCAGATGTCAAAAAATAGAATAGCACTATGATTCATATTCAGTGAATGACACACATGCTGATGCCCTTTACAGCGACAGCTTTATGCAGTCTGATGGTGCATCAGCACCCTGCACATTGATTTTTCAATTCTAGCAGCCATTAGAAGACCTCTCGGACAATATGGAAACAGTCAATATACTCAGAGCTCTGAACACATGAAGATATCCATGGGTGGTCACAGTGTCCAGACGTTGGTGAGATCCTTGGTTCAGTGAAATCATGTTTGCCATTCAACAGAATTTGCCCTAATCCTACAGTATAGATTTTTATTTTTCAAATGTGGATATGACTGCATCAAAATGCATTTTGTTGCTTCTGCTATTTGTACAATGAATATAAAGTCCTGATACTTGATCATTCAATGATGTATTTGCTTAAAACATCATCCTACTAGGATGTAAATATTTCAGAGTATTGTGCATTCAATTAAACTGTAAAACAATAAAAAGCAGATAGAATCCCTGTCCAAAAAAATAAAATAGCAAACCATGTTCTTGATAATAAACCTCTTAACAAGTGGAACAAGTTACAATTGCCAAACAAATAAAAATGCTAAATTGTATGAGTGTTTATTGAGAAAATTGCACAATAGGTCCCAGCTAGGGTTCTTGAAAGAACATATTCCACAGCTGGCGTGCTACCATTAAGATAAATTCCTTCTTTATTATTACATACATCAGTTCTGATACCAGAGAAACTTGTAGGACATCCTTTACAGAAGACCTGAACAGGCAGAGCAGGTTGTTATGGGAAGAAGCATAACTTGAGGTATTTGATTCTCAAGCCTTTTAGGGAGGCAAACTTAACAGATCTAAGGGCCATTTTCACCCCTTCCTAGCAAAACAATTTCCAGTGACCCATACAAATCCACTGGTGTAGTCCGTTGGATTGGATTGGAGTGCCCAACTGTGGAGCCAGAGCCTGGACATTCGAGTCCCCGCTGTGCCTCCCAGGAGGAGAGACAGCCAAGGTCAACCAAAGAGTGTGCAGCTGGTGGAGCAAAATGCCCTGCTACCCATGGGGAGAGATACATGGGCAAGCTACATAGTCCTAGCATGCCAGGAGGAACAGGTCAACAACTTCAGGGTTTATCTATGAAGATTCTCAGTCATTCAGGTGAGGTTATCTGGAAGTTGAGTCATGGCAACTGGTCTTTCCTTGAGAGCTTGAAATGTTTCACTGACGAAGCTGCTTGGAGGAGTAGCAAAACATTTCGATCTCTCGAAAAAAGAAGTCCAGTTGCCATGACTCAACTTCCAGATAACTTCAGGGTACTTAGAACCAACATAATTGTATCTAATTATTATATAGGTGATGGGAAGAGTACATCCTTTAGAGGATGCGTGTTATCCATGGGACAAATGATTCCCAACTATTTGGAGGTTTTAAAGTTAAATACATGCACCCTGAATGTATGTGCCAGAGGCAAAAAGGCAGGTAATTAAATTGTTTCAGTATTTGTACAAGGTGTGCAATCCTGGCCCTGCCTGTCAAAATCCTAACAACTGTATTTTGCAGTGACAGAAGCTTCTGAATTGTCCTTTTTACAACACATGGAAGTAAGCCAAGCAGGAGAATACTAGAGTGTTCCTGACCAGAAACAGCCACATCTGATGAATAGTCAAAGGTGACAAATGCCATCCTGTGCCACCAGCATCACTTTTGCCCTCTTGTAACAAGGGTCTTAATATAGGACAAGCCCAACCAATGCTTGGCCAAATACATTTTGCTGGCAGAACAGTCAATTGGCACCCCGTTCCCATCTAAATCAAGGTGTATAATATGAAAACCCAGTCAACTCAGGTAGAAAATGGCACCGATCAGTCTTGCCATTATTACTCGTAATAACCGAGTAAGCAACTGACAACGTGCTGCCATCTCATGACAGTATGATGCCTCACTCTGCCTAATGGTAGAGGTCGCTCTGTCCAAACCTGTTTGTTTCAGGGGTAGTTCAGCCCTGCCCCAAACTGAAGAAGTGCCAATTTTAAAAATACTTTATCAGGTCAAATGCACACAGGCATACAATTATTGTGTGCACACCAGCCGTTCAGAGTTCTTCATGCTCGGTGTTTCATCCCAGTCTTTTCCATGGGATCTGACTTGGTTCATTACCTTAGAAATTATTATTCCATCCCCACAGAAGGTAGTGAATTTAAAATTGATACTAGCAGCTAATATAATTAATTAGAAGGAATATAATATTGACCACAAATAAATAAATATATAAAGAGTGACTGGGGTGGGACCGCTGAAGACACAGATAAACTTAACCCTTGATAATCCTGGCACAAAATCCTGATTCTGAATCTCCTCCCCATGTCCTCAGGGCCAGGACTTGAAAACGATGGGCAGAATCCCACTCTATGCCTACATCATTCTTGGTCAGCAGACAGAGGTCTGAGTATTCATTGTCGCCAATATTCATCTTCTGCATTGACTTGCGACATTGAACATGATCTAAGCCATGGGCAGACCCAAAACCTTAAGCTGCTGCAGTTGCTTTCATTAAAGACTAAACAATCTACTGTGAGGCATATTATCATTGGCAGACCCAAATGTTTGCCTCTTTAATGAAACATGTAATGTGGCTAAAAGTTAGCACAGTTGGCTGTTAGGTTTTAAATGTTGTGCTTTTCTCTATTATTAATTTTAAAGAATCTTAATGGGGTGCCGGAAGAGTAAGTGGCAGTTAGTGTAAAATGTAATTATTTCCTGGAGAGAAAATAAGGGATATAATGGTTGTAACACATCTTTCTTCCATCTTCCGTGTCAAGCTGAAATTTGGAGCTTTTGTTTCAATAAAACAACAGGCACGACTAAACTAACCAGGACAGAAACATTCAGCTGAGCCTAATAAGTTACTCTGTGCTAAAATTTGGACCTGAACAGGGATGCTAATGACAAGGCCTTGGGAAAGCTGTAATTCATACAGCCAGTGTTACTTAGAAGTGACTTGATAGAGCATCACAGCAACAAAAGACTGAGGGAAAAATGAGAAGGGGAGAGTAAGGAGGCAGATGAGAATCCAATTAGTTACAGCCAGGATCTGTGTAAATGTATGCAACAAATTGCTCCAAGATACGAAAGCAATGTTGTCATTTGCTGCTGTGCATTAGCATCTCTGTGGAGATTTTGTAACTTGTGATAATTCATTCCCAAAATGAATGTTGGCTACTGAATTACTCCAGCATAGTATTCTGGCTAGAGAACTCAATCTGTGATGAGAATATTGGTGCAAAGCTAAAGGAACCATTCAAACAAAATTAATGAGCAATATGTCCAACCGATTTCCAAACAGAGTAATCATGTACCAACATCTCTTTTATTATTATTATTATTATTATTATTATTATTATTATTATTATTATTATTATTATTATTATTATTATTATTATTAACCACACAGCTAACTATGCTGGATTTTATAATACAAATCACTAGTCGAACGCTTCTCAAGAGTTTAGGACTATGTGATGTATTGGCGAATTATGCGAGCAGATCCCAGTAAGGTGGCTTTCTGCAGCTGACTGATGGTGACTTTTTTGTCAACTCCAATTTCTTCTAAATACTTGCTTAGCTCTTTAGGCACCGCACCCAGCGTGCCGATTACCACTGGGACCACCTGTACCAGTTTATGCCAGAGTCTCTGAAGTTCAATTTTCAGATCCTGATATCGGGTAATTTTTTCAAGTTGTTTCTCAGTGACTCTACTATCATTTGTATAGCAACATCAATGATCCACACTTTTTTATTCTCCACAATCACAATATCCGGGGTATTATGCTCCAAAACCCTGTCTGTCTGTATTTAGAAGTCCCAAAGTAATTTTGCATGCTCATTTTCAGTCACTTTTTCAGGCTTATGATCCCACCAGTTCTTTGCTATGGGCAGATGATAGTTCTGACACAAAATCCAGTGGACCATTTGAGCCACTACATTATGATGCTGTTTGTAATCAGTGTGAGCAATTTTCTTGCAACAGCTCAATATATGGTTGATAGTAGAGATGGGCACGAAACAAACTTTTTTTGTTTCCATTATTCGTTATTCGTTCCATTCCATAATGAAATGACTAACGAAAATTGTGATGAAAATGGAGCGAAATGAACAGAACCACAAAAATTGTGTTCGTTATGTTTTGTTTTCATTAATGGGAACGTGCAATGAAATGAGCTGTTTTTAAATGTTAAAAAATGTCCTGAATATCCATAAAAACCCAGCGATAATTATTTATTCTGCCTGATAATACCTACCAGGGGGGTCCTTAAAATGTGCATTTATGTCTTTTCTCAGATCGCTGTATTTTTTTTTCTTTAAGGGGGGTTAGGGGACATTGACCCAAAATGGCTCCCAGATGCCTAATATTGATTTCTTGGGTATTAAAATGCCCTGGACATCCATACAAACACAGCGATAATGTGATAATTATTTGAAATTATCACCTTCCAGGGGGTTGGGGTCCTTAAAATGTTTGTTTTTATCTTCTCCCATCGCGATGTATTTTTCTTTTCCCTTTAAGGATGACAAAATGGATGTCGCCAGCCACAAAATGGAGGCAAGCCATGTGATGGGATCATGTAAATTCTTGGACAACTTCAACCAATAGCATGCCCAGGTTGCAGACTGGGCAGGTCTGGCAGCCACAGAGGGCATAAAAAGCTCTGGCAGCCCTCGTCCTCCTTGCAGTCTCCAGTGGGAGTTAGGGTGGGATTGCTGTCTCTGCGACTCTAGCTTCAGTCCTGCAGCCTCCCTGTGTGTGTGCTTGCGTACCTCTCGGTGAGTACCCTCCCCTGCCCCGCAGTGCAGTCACTCTGCGGCTGCCTTGCACCCTGGGCAAAGCCCGCAGCTGTCTTTGCAGCCTCCCTGTGTACCTAGTCTATACTGTGTCTCTGCCAGCATCATTTTTTTTAGCGTTTTCCCTCTGGTCTGGGGCGTTGGGGGACGCCAGCACACGGAAATGCTTTAAAATCGCGCAAAAAGCAGGTAGAAACAAAAAATGAAAAAACAAAAAATGAAAATGAAATTTTTCCAAAAATTCACAAAAAACAGAAACGAAACGAAGCGGACCTCTCAATGAAAAATGAAAAACCAAAACGCCATTTTTTTGATTCATGCCCATCTCCAGTTGATAGTTTCATCTGCCTCTTTACAGAGTCTACATGTGGGGGACTCAGCTGATTTTTCTATTCTAGTTTGGCACCCTAAATTTGTCCTGTGCAAAATTATTGAGAGGGTAATCAGGACAATAGTAAATAGGAGAGGAGAGTCACCTTGAAAAATCCCTCATTTAATTTTAACCAATCCGTAGCTTTCATACCTGACAAACTATTCTGTTTTCTAATTCATCACATTTTCAGTTAGGGCACCAATACTTTTACATATTCCGATGATATCCAGGCACTTAATAATCCAATTATGCGGTACTGAGTCAAAGGCTTTTTTACAGTCAATCCAAGTCATATATAAATAAGTTTTCCAGGCTTTACAATTCTCTAGGATCATTTTATCAATGAACAACTGATCTTTTGTGCCTCTACTTCCCTGTTTCCCTACCAGCATGATGTTATTTGCTTCCAAATAATCCTGGACTCTATCAGCTATGATGCCTGTCAGCAGTTTATACATAGTTGGTAAGCACGTTATTGGCCTATAATTTTCAGGTATTGCTCCTTTTGTTGGATCATTCTGAATCAAATAGGTTTTGCCAGTTGTTAACCACTCATTAATATAACCTGTCCTCAACATTTCATTAAATTGTTCAGACATATTTCCATGCAGACTGGTCAGGTGTTTAAGCCAAAACCCATGCAGTTTGACTCTTTGCACTCTTTTGGTGAACATATCAGCTGTTATTTTTAGTTGGTCCATCGTGCACTTGGATAATTTCTTCTCAAAATCTTGGAGCCATCCAGCATTTCTATTATAGTTTTTCTTAGTCCCCCACTTGTCTTTCCAAAACTGAATGGTTGTCATTTTTTCAGGCTTTTTATCTTTTATACCTATCTTCTGATTTAAACTCTGATAGAACTTTCTTCGATCTGATCAAAACAACTGGTTATCTTTATACTGAGTAACTCTAGCTTCATGTCTTTCAATTTTTCTAGCTGTTGCTGTTATTTGCTGCTTCACTATTTCCAATGCTTCTCCAATTTTCCTTGTACTTAGCCAGTATTTTTTACTCAAATATTTCTTGATCTTGCCATTCTTTAATTTGTCCTCCTGCAGGTTTTTTAAGTTACATCTGCTTGGAGTCTTTTGATTTTAAGCTCCAGCCTGATCTTCCACCATGGTTTCTCAAGACATTTTTTGGAAGGTCTTCAATTGTGGAGTCCTTACTTCTTCCATTACTACTACTGCTGCACTATAAGCAAACTGATTTATTTCAATTGACATTATCTGGATTGTTGCAAGTGCAGAGTTTACATCATTCATCAATGGTACCAATTTTTTTCTAGGCACAGTCTTCAAAATTGGGAGCCTTCCCCTCTCTTCATTTAATGCAGCATGTATCAGTATTTTATTCTTCAGTTATTGCTGCCTAATAATGAGCTCTGCTGGTGTTCCGGTCCTAATTGAACCTTCTTGTGGTTCAAATTTTTGCACAACATCCATATTTTCTTCAACTTCAGACTGTTCAATGTCCCCAGGTGTTACCAATCTATTTTCTCCTCCTATTTGGATAATTTGTTGACCCCCAATTTCACAACTCCTCCGCATTTCTTCTAGTTCAACTTCATTACACATCTTGTTTCTGATAATATATCTTCGCTGGGCTGGTCAGCTAATTGTAATACAGTTATCTTGGAGTTCGGATATTCTTGTTTCCATAATTGATGCATCCGCTTTTGGTAGCCTCATTTTTCAGGTTCTGCTCTACAATAGCATTTCATGATTGCTTGATTCTCTGGTAAAGTATATTTCTGCCACTTCTGAGATTGTTCATCTTCCAGTAATTCTACAGGCCCATACCCTGGTTGCTCAGCAATGGGACCCTTGACCTGTAGCCCATTTATCAACGTTTGTCCAGGTTCATCAACATCCATCACAGTTCTTGTTAACCCAGGTGACGACTGAGCCAGTATAGGCATATTTTTATTATATTTTACCATGATCCATGGGTTGTTGGGTGCACTTAGTTCTGTTTCTCAGTTGAGACCTCTCTGGTATGGATGGACCTACTGATAGTTTACACTACCGCCAATACAGCCCTCAACATCCCTGGAGCAGTTAAGCCCCCCACCATGACAAGGTGGCACCCTGGGGGTTGTAGTTGCTGCTGCTACTACTGCTGCTGCTGCTGTTATTATTATTATTATTATTAAAAAGTCAGGTGGTCCTTGTACAAACTCTAAAAACAAGAGTGGGCTTTAATCACTAGTATTTTTATATCAAAGCAAGCTTTATTACTTTATTTAAAATATTCTTACCCTGCCTTTCTCCTTAAAAGGATCCAAGGCAGCTTCAGATGACCCCAAAGCTTTCAAGTCAAGCAGAACCATTCTTCAGACTGGACATCACAAATCTTGAAAAGATGGGAGAGAAACAGAGAATTTTTTAAATAAATCATCCTAACCAGACCAGAGGTAATGACCCTAAGAAAGAGGGTGCAAAACATGCATCCAGTGGAACTTCATCCAATACAGAATCAGTTGCCTTTTCCCATCTCTGTACACAAAGTAAGAGAAAGTGAGGATCTATTGGGGGCGGGGGGGAGCTGATTGTGATAGCTCACATTTGCTATAAGTTTTCTGGACATATCTATGCACTTTATTCTCTCTTAAAAATGGAAACATCATCTGCTCTTCTGGATTTTTGTGCTGTTTGCATTAAACAGAGCTTAATGCCATTTCTACCACAAGAAAAGCAAAGATACAGCTGTGGAGCAAATGAGCATCCTGTAGAAGAGAAGGATCATCTTTCTAACAGAGATAAAGCAGAATGATTGACCATGACAAAATTGTCTTTCATGATTTGTTTGTTAGAAAAAGCATACTAAAGACTCCAGGTCTCACTGGTTGTGATCCTGAATCTATGTTTCCAGAAACAGCATCACTTCAACAGGAAAAGTTTGTCTTTTCATCCTAGTATGAACTTGCCTCCGTCTCCATTTGGCAAATCCCCTAGCTTTTGTTGTGTAATTGGTCATCTGTGGAAAACAGAACAGCTTTGTCTGCATGTAAGCGGAGAGACTATGTGCTAGCCTTAACAGTGATCTGGCCTTTTCATTTAGAGTGAATCACATGCTACTCTCGAACAAAGGGATTCACCGCCCTTATGCACAAATAATGTACTTCCTAACACTTAACCTCCTTTCAGCAAATGTTTTGAACCACTTCTCTTCATCTACATGCTGCCACACACCTACACCTACATCCGCCTGTTATCCGTCACCTGTTCTTCTCAGAGCTGAAAGAAGGCAGTTAATCCGGGGTGGCAACATCTAATTATCCCCTGACATCAGAACCATAATCAGTAACATTTCCTCAGACACGGAGGAAAACGCCTCTGAAACCTGAAGTACAAGTACATGATATAATTTGTCACCTTCCCTTTGGAAGAACCTGGAGATGTTTTGAGAGGGGAGAGGGGCCTGAACTTGGCCATCTGTTCTATCTGGCAATTAATTACAATGCAGCAAAGGCAGTGTCAGGTGGGCAAGCTACAGGAGATGGAATCTAAGGCTGCAGCCAAGATAATTACAGAATGCCAAACTGGGTTGTTGTTATTACTGCTCTGTTTTCAAGAACCACAGACTCATCTGTTAAATAGCTCCATCGTAAAATTTTGCGGATGAAAATGGTAACTCAGAATGGGTCACACCAACTTCTGTTGTAGTGCAAGGCTTCCACCGATAAGAACATATGTTAGCATTGAAAATAACATTGCTGGCATGCCTGTCGGGCACCAAAGTCGCATTATCCCAGTTCCTTTATCCATCTCCATCTCCAGTCATCCCAATGGAGGACATAAAAGGAGTCTCCCCGGAGATCAGCAGAAAACCTCCTCTTTGATCAACAATGGACATTTGGTGTGAGTTTTCAATTCACATGAAACCTCTGTGAGAGAATAGCTGGAGTTTTTAAGGTTCATTATTAGTAGCATGCAGATGACACCCAATTCCATCTCTCCTTGACATCTAAATCTGAGGAAGCTATTTCAGCTTTAGATTAGTGTCTGGTATCAGTAATGGACTGGGTGAGAGTAAATAAATTAAAATGTAACCCAGACAAGACAGAGGTGCTCCTGGTCAGTCAAAAGACATATCAGCGAACAAAGATGCAGCCAGTGCTAGATGGGGTTACACTCCCTCTGAAAACTCATTATGTACAGCTTGGGGTGCTCCTAGATTCCTTGCTGAGCCTCAACTGCCCAGGTTTCTGTGGCGGGAAGCAGTGCCTTTGCAGAAAAGCTAGTGCAGTAGCTGCACCTAATCATGGAGAGATCTGATGTAACTATGGTGAGTGAGTCTGTGGAGCCACCTATGGAAAGTGTAAAGAAACTTCAGTGGGTTCAAAGCACAACCAGCGTGTGCTAATGGAGGCTGGTCACAGGGGTTAATAAATATATACACACGTGTGCGCATGCGCACACACAGGCTGCAGATCCATTTCTAGACATAGTGTTAGCTCAAGCGTTAACAGGGAAGGACTTTCTGTCCCACCATCCTCACAGGTACACTTGATGGGAACACAAGAGAAGGCCTTCTTTGTTGCTGCTCTCAGGCTCTGGAACTCCCTCCCACATGGGACAGAGCTGGCCTAATCCTTTTAATCCTTCTGCAGGGGCAAAGAGCTTTCTCTTAAGGCACACTTTCCCTTGGTGACTGCCTACCGTATGGTTGTTGTTGTTAAATATTGTTCCTGACTGCTTTGAATGGGTTTTGGTATTGCTTATGCTTTTATTATGTGATTCAATTGATCCTTTACAGTACAATATTACCTGCATATCTACTGATCCATTAACCACTGATTCAGTTATCCACGGTTAGCAGAGGAAAATATTAAATAAAATAATTCAGCAGCCACAAAGCAAGCTACTGTCACAAAACAGCAGCCGTAAGGCAAGCTGCTGTCACAAACAGTGGCTGTAAAGCAAGCTACTGTTACAAAATAGCAGTTTTTTGGAGGCGGGAATTGGTATTCTCTCTTATTGTTGTTTTCATTATCTGCAGGAAGATCTGGAACCAATTCCAGGCGGATAGGGGGTCCTACTGTATTTTTATACTCACTTTTGTTAGGTTTAAACTTTGTTGTTTAATTGTACAAGTTGCCTTGGATTCCTTTTTAAAGAGAGAGGTGGGATAAAAATATTTTAGATGAATAAATAATAATACATATTTGAGAATAAATTGTTCACCACATCATAATATTCATACAAGCTTCTGATGCGTGTGTGTGTGTGTGTGTGTGATGAGGTAATCATTTAGCTGTCAGGCCTAATGTTGGAATGGGCTCCAGCTCAAAATGATGGATGGGCGAACATTTTTGAAGTCTTGTTAGAATTTCTCAAGAGTCTCCTATCCTTGGGCCTAGGTAATAAATATGTCCTCAGTATATTTCTGGTAGAGGAGAGGCTGGAGGAACAGAAGCTGGGAAAGTATGAAAATATTGTCTTGTGAAGCATTCGGGCAAGCACAAAATGGTAACGCCACTGGTCTCAAGGTGCATATTGTGCTAAAATCATAAGTAATTGGGATTAAAATCATAAGTAATTGGGATTAAGTGGCAGAGTGGCTCAGCTGCCTATAGTCCATTTATGTGGAGGATCATATTTCTCAGAGACTGATGTTGGAACCTTGTTGCCTCGGAAAATCAATGATGTCTCACAAGTAACTTAGAAAAACAATAACACAGCATCTGTACTTTGATGAGGCTTTGCTACTCTGACAGAGTGAGTCAGCATGGTTTAGTAGACAGAATATTGGCATAGGCTTCAGGGGACCTTGGATCAATATTCTGCTCAGCCATAGAAACTTCCTGGGGTGGTGTCAATGTTAAACTACTTGTTGAACACCTCACAAAGCTTGAAAACCATGTTAAGCTCATCAGGACTCAGAAGTGATTTGACAGCATTGCACACAATAGCAACCCTATGATATTGCCAACGCCTGATATTATAGGGTTCCTAGGTGGCAGGGGTGTTCAGTTAGCATTCAGGGAATCCTCTCTGCATCTCTAATTTAAATCCTGTTTGCTGAGCCATGGCATATTGATCAGCCCCAATGAGTTTGTTTTTTTTTTTAAATGGAAATGAATAATTTTGAATCATTCCAGTCTCCCATGAAATCCCCTTTGTAGTGAGAAAGCCTTTGAGGGTAGCAGGGGAGAGCAGCAGAAGGGGAGCCTTTAATTTCTGAAGATGGCTGCCGTCAGAATGACTTTACCGGGATGAATATCATGATCCTTATGTTGGTTCAGCTGTAGGAAGAAGCTGTCCCACTGGGATTTGAATTTCTTTTTCTTTTGCTCTTTTTTTCTGGCTTCTAGGTGACTCCAAAGTGAAGCTTAGTTACTTCTTTATTGCTGCTACACTGGCTTAGAGCCTCCAGGAGATGAAGCAGTTTAAAAGTGCCCTATATGTTGAGGCCTGAGATGCCTTTCCCACCACTAGACTGGCCTAATTATACAAAGCTGGTCTATGAACGCACTTTCACCTGCACTTGTTCTGCTTGTCCCTTTGCAGCTTTTGTCCTGCTCACCTTCCCACCTCCATCTGGAAGCCTTATCAGACAGTTGGCTTCCCAGCGGACTCCACCTCAATTATTAGTGATCTGGCAGAAAACAAAGCTGCTTCTGTTCCTGGAGTGTGTACACTGGAGGTGACCAACATGGCTTTATTTCATTTTATTTTTGCTTCTTTTCTCTCTCTGCTGCACCAACACTTGGCAAAGCTTCCTACAGGTTTTGAACAGAGTTGCCCTAGGATGTGCCCAGGCACCAACAAATAGAGTGGCGTGCCAGCAACCGTTCTTAAATCTGATGTCATAGCACATCCAGCTATGTAGTCCTACCAGAGGAAATTTTGGGATCAATTGAAATATGTGGATATCACACCACCATCTGGCTGATCTTTTTTTTTTTTTTTAGTTGATGCACCAGTTTCAACAGGCCTGAAGCAATCTTCCTCTGAACATTGCATAAAGCAAATGCCCTTTCCTGACCATTTTTTTTTCCCCAAAGGCATAGAAGATTGCCTATGTTTCTGAAAAGCATTTGCCTTTGAGCCACCATGATTTACTTTAAGCCTCTGCAAGCCAACCTCACACCATTTCCCCAAAAAAACTAAAATCAAATTTTCCTCCTCACCATAGTTCAAGTAGAGAGTATATTGACCCTCTGGCCCCTGCAGAGGTTTTGTTGACCTTCGCTATAGCTTTTCTGAGCCCTGCTCCTGGCTCCTCCACTCACCCACCCAACTCTCGCCCTGTCTCTGAGATTCTGTGTTGAGGCCAGCTTGTGTACTGATTTGAGAAGGGGAAAACACGCTGATCTCCTGTGGGACAAAGCTGCATAAATCCCCTTCAAAGCCTAGAGATGAGTTAAGGCAAGCATGTTGGGTTTCCTTACATATGCAGCATTTTGATACAGTCACACGCACTATTCTTCTGAACACTCAACCACCGTCAGCAGCAAACAGAGCAACCGAGCGTGAAGTCCAAACGGAAGGGGGAATCTCAGATTTTATTCCAGTTTATAGTTTCCAATGCCTCACGTGCCTCTGCATTGTTACTGTGAACTTCTGCCTCTTCTTTCACCATGGCTTCATTTTGGAATAATATTGAGAGCTGTCAAATCATCCTGCTGAGGACACATGCAATATAGGCTGAACCTCCCAGGATCACAAAAATTTAGTCAGGTGAAAGGGTACATGTCCGATTTTTTAGCCTGAACACTAGTTGATGGGCAACAGGCTTGGCAGGCATATTTCCTTTCTTTTGGCTCTGTTTGTACTATGTATATTTGGCAGTATCAAAAACTATCAGAAAGAGGTCTGCTAAAAATTGCATACCATAATGCACAAACCATAATGTCTGTGGTGATCCTAGTTGTACAGCCTAATCTGTTCAGTTCCAACACTTTTTTTACTATGGTTGCCAAAGACTACAGTTCCTGCAAGAATGCTGGACATTGTAGTCCAGCTAAGTTACTTTTCCAACTAGAGATGGGCACAAAACAAAACAAAAATTGCAATGTTCATTAAAAAAAATAACAGCTATGTTAGAAATTTGTCGATTCATATTTGTTAAATGCAGTGGAACCCCCAGAGTATAAATCAATGAATTTTTAGCAGTTTCTAAGTCATTTACCCATTCCCTCACTGTTTTTCGGAGGGGGGGGCTTGCCATCTGCAGTTTATTCCTGTCAATCAGAAATTCTAGGCAAACATGGGAGGGATCTTGAGATTCTTGGCAGGAGGCAACCAAACATATGGCTTAAAAGGGCTTGGGGGGAATTGCTCATTAAGAGGCCTTATAAGCAGTTTCGTTGCAGACGTTTTGCACTTCTGCTGCTGTGAGCCAGAGGAAACTGCCTAAGCCTACCTCTGTTTCACCTCTGTACATCAGAGAGGAACCAGCTGAAGCCCACCTCTACGCTGTCTCCGTGAGTCATGCTGTCTGACAACAACATTCCTAAAACAGATTTTGAAACCACAAAAAATGCTAATTGCCCTGATGTAAAAACCCCTTTCAGGTAGCCATTCACTAAGGAAAAGCCTGCCCAAAGAGAAAGGTCTTCTCTTCCTTGCAGAAGATGGGACCAGCAAAGATGGGACCAGCTTGGCCTACTGAGGGAGGGAGTTCACTGGAAGCACTGTCAAACTGACTACAAAACGTACTTTTAAGTCCTTTGAACTTAGATAGAAACACAGCCCAAAGACAGAATCCAGGTCTTATAACCAGTCTCTGGGCTACGTAAGTTAAGCTAAAGCATCCCATCTATTCTGGAAAAGAGAGCTTCCACACATTGTTACAACTATGTTTTGAATAAACTCAGGGAGTTGCTACTAAAGGTTTCAAACTTTTACTCAGACGGTGTTCGTGTTTCCTTTACATTTGCCCTCTTGTGAACGTGCGTCGTAGTATGTGCTCTTTAAATTTCAGTCTCCTGTCCTACGTCCTTGTTGCTATGGTCTCCAGAGCTTTGCACATGATACTCTTTTGCAAATTTAGTATTTTTCCTGGATTGGGCATTTGGGGGTGAGAAGTCTAGTTCACATAATGGCAGGCAGGCATGTTTTTATAGTACTATAAAACTGGTGGGCACATAGCTGGATACTTCAGTGGCTGCAGAACTAGAGGCCAGGAGTTTAATTCTCCTTATGGAAGAAGAGCCAGTCTATATGGCCATCCTGCACAGTCCCAGGATGACCCCCAGAAGATAGGAATGGTGAACCACTTTTGTGTATGCCATACCTTGAAAACCATGAAAGAGGTCACCATAAATCCGAATCAACATGCTAGCACCTGAATATTTTTTTATTAGCCTGGTGGGTACATGCAAAACCTGAATAAAGGAGCAGGGAGGCTTCAAAAATATAATTCTAACAGGCTGCAAAACAGGGACCATGCGAAAAGTGATAAAGCAACAGACATTACAGCATAGCCTGTATTGCCAAGAACTGTCAATAACTTTACAGAAACACATAAACACGTAGATAAATGTACCTAAAACAATCTGATTTTTTAAAATCAAGAATTATGTATAAATACCAAATGGGAATGAAAGAAAACAGATGGGAGAATGTGTGAGATGAAACAAGTTGTGCAAACATTGGACACCGTGACAGGTTTTAGATCTGACGGACCATCTTGTGAGAATAATTCTGAGAATGGAGGGGGGAAAGGGTATTAATTTCAAAGTTTAAAAATGATCTCAGTGAAAATTGGCTGATAGGGACTGTGCCAGGTACTAATAAGATTTATTTAGATAAATCACATGAACATTACATGGTATATTTGCTGGATAACAGTAATGTCCCTTATGACTGATATTGTTAAGGTGAGGAAAATAACACATTGAAACCTCATAACACAATGAGGTCATTTTGACATGTTTTTAAAAGCCTTGAGGGGTCACAATAGCAGGAAACACAGATCCATTAAAGCAAACAAGATGCTATCCTACCAAAGCTGGGTCAAGCACCTGGAATGCTACTCTTTTTAAAATTAATTCCCTCCTCTCTTACTTATTATGGTGTCATATACAACAAGGCTGTCCAACTTTGAACAGGCTGAGGTCTACTTTTTCTGGCCTAAAGTGCCTGAGGGCTACTACACTAAAACCTCTGCTTACGAATTTTATCCGTTCCTTCCGAGCACATGGTCATAAGTAAAAAAAATTGTAAGTAGAACAGCAGTTTCCCACAGGAATGCATTGAAAAGCAATTAATCTGTTATGGAAGGAATTCTCCAGGGGGAAGAAGAAGGGAGGGATAGACGCACCTGCAACCTCACCCCTCACCCCGCTCCTCCCCGCTCCTTCCTCCACTCCTCACCAGCGACTCAGCTGGTCACAAGACAGTGGCACACCGATCATCTGGCTGGTGGGGGGGGCAGGGAACTGTGCCATGGCCTTGAACTGCCCCACTCAGCTGAGACAGTGGGCTGGCAGACCCAGAACTTTGTTAGGGCAGTGGTGGTTCTTGGGAGGGGGAGGGAGGGGTGGAGAACTTATCCCCTCACTTTTTTATTGATGGCTGGTGGGCTACTTTTGACCCCTTTGCGGGCTACTGGTAGCCCATGGTCTACCTGTTGGGCAGGCCTGATAAACAACATGTAATTCCATTTGTTTATTCATTGAGACGCTCAGGGTAACTAATTTCATCGTTTGTTACACTGACTGCTCCTTTCCATTAGTTCCTGGGGGACAGGACACTCAGAAGAACTAATATTTCTATGCAGCAAATAGTGAAACGATATAGAATTCATCATCACAACAAGATGTAGTGATAGTTTTAAAAGGTGATTCAACAAATTCATGGAATATAATGCCCCTCCACACAGCACAGAGCTGCTGCGGCTGGGACCCTTTGCCTACCCACTCCAAATAGCGGGAGCAGGCAAACGATGCCGGCCAAAGGGAGGGGGAGTGTCACCGGAGCCTATATAAGGGTGTGCGCCCCATGCCTTGGCTTCTTTCCAAATGTAGAGCTGCAGGGAGAAGGACACCGCAGCTCCAGCAGCGGGTTTCGCTTTTGCCAAAAGGCTGTGGTGCAGTGAGCCCTCCGCTTCATGTTTCCCCACATTGGTTTAGAGAGGGTGTTGAGCAGGCTTAATAGAGGGGATTGGGAAAGGAGCAAAGAGGACTGGAGGACCATGGGGTGCACTGGTGGTCACTTCTATCCTCACTGGGCAAAGACATAGCAGTGGGGGATGGTCTATAGCACTGATTTCAATCACAGGGCTGAAGGGTATAAGATGCTAATAGGGCACACTACTTCAAAAGGCTAAGGGTGCTTACTGGGTTGAATGAATGAGATACCTGCCTGCTAGACTTGTGTATAAAAATGGCTTAGATATTATCCAGATAGGGATCCCGCCAGTTATCTGAGTGACGGCTTTCATTCTGCATCCAAGATACAGTATAAGTCCAAGGGGCGAGAGTGGCCACTTTGACTGGTAATTTAAAGTCAATTAGAGGTTTTGAAGAAATAGTAAGAGAAAAATTAGGAAGGATGTATGTGCAGAAAAGATGTTTGGGCCTTTTAGTCAGCAGCCAACAAAAGGTTTCAAGGTTTCCCCATTGGGAGTAGTGCCAAAAAAGACGCTGGGTGAGTTTTGCTGGATCCACCATTTATCATATCTGTTTGGGGATTCAGTTAAGGACAAGATTCTACATGAATTGTGTATTGTGTGATATAGGTCTTTTGACGCAGCAGTAAGGACAGTTAGAGCCTGTGAGTTGGGAGCAGAGTTGGTGAAATGTGACATCAAGTCAGCATTCCGCCTGCTCCTTGTGCATCTACAAGATTTTGAGTTGTTAGGTTTTGTTTTAGAAGGGAGTTACTATATGGACTGAGCTCTGCTGATGTGGTGCTCCATTTCTTGTGCTGCATTTGAGCACAAGAAATACTTCTTGGAATGGGCACTCAGACATAGGGTGGGGTTACCCCAGGTTGTCCACAATGTGGATGACTTTCTCTTCTGTGGACAGCACAGCACTTCCGGATACAAGCATCATGGAAGCTTTTCTGGAGCTAACTAAGAAACTAGGGGTTCCCCTAGCTGAAGAAAAAACAGACAGACCCAGTACAGTTCTTATTCATTCAGAGGATGAGCTCGACATGGTTCAGCAGTGTAGCAGGCTCCCTGGGAATAAGCTTCAAGACCTTTGGCAGAGTCTAGTGATGCTGTTAAATTGCATGAAAGTCTCTTTGAGGGAACTCCTGGAAATGACTGGCCACCTCAATTTTCCATGTAAGGTAGTGCTACTAGACAGGGCTTTTCTTCAAAACAACTGCATCATAGGCAGGAGTTGATGGTGTTTTTTTCTGCCATCTGCTGTTTGCTAGTTCATTTGTTAAGATGTTTTTCATGTGAGCTACTTATTTATGACAAGGGTGCCCATATGTTTTTATTTTAATGTTGTTTATTGCTTGTTGTTCGTTGTTATGGATATGTGCTGAATTGATCAGCTCCTGTAAGCCACCCAGAATTCCCTTGGGAAGATGGGCAGAGTATAAATTCAAATAAATAGTAAATAAATAAATGTTTGCAGTTTAACATAGTTTTTCAGGCATGCCATGTACCCAGCATTGAAAACCTTCTCATTGACAACCTGTCCCATCAACAGATCAAGCAGTTCAGGGCATTGGCACCAAAGTCACAGTCTCAACTGGAGATGTTACTGGAGGACATATGGAGCCTGGAGAGTGGAAGCAAATGAGGCAGTGAGTTTAGCAGTGGCTCCCAATACCCACAGCAGCTACAAGGCAGCCTGCCAAGAGTTATTTACCTTTTGTACCCAGCTTGCTGAGGGAGCAATGTGTAGCCTGCATAATTATATTGTAAACCACCATAGTGCTTGAAGCACTATGGGATGGAATAAAGCAGAGCACAGCTTTGTGCAGTTGAAAGTTTAGGCAGATCATTGCCCATCTCTTTGAGGCCAATGCTGCTTTGAAATGGAGGGTACGGAGAGGTACGCTTTGGGACAAGGTTCTTTGAGATGGTGTCCCAAGGTACTCTGGCTATGCCCCATGACATATTGATGATTTACATGGGTAGAAATGGCTTGGCCAGAAAGACAGGAAAGACAATTATTATTCATGTGGTTGATTATTTGTGGGACATTAAGATCAAGTTCCCACATGTGCAGATCTTATGATCCAATATATTGCCCTGGTTGATTTGGCGGGCTGAGTGCTACCCCAGATTCATTGATTGGACCAGAAGGGGTGTTAATTGTGAAGTTGGTAGGGCAGCATTGGCTGGCCTGGGCAGTGATAAGGCGCCCTGAGTTGCAGGTAGAACAACCTGGCTTGTTTTAGCCAAATAGTGTACACTTATCAGATAAAGGACTGGGAATATTTTTGCATGATTTTCAAGGGGGCCTTAGGGCTGAAATTGTCAACTTGGGTGGAGGGCAGGTGTTATACAAATAGCCCCTATGCCTCCAGAATCAGAGACATCAGCCAGAATCCTATTGATGAATCTTACCTAGTATAGCTCTTCTTATGTTGTTATAATGCACTGTCATTCATGACTTCAGAATTTTCAGTCATAGAATCAATACTGTTTTCATGCTGTTTTCCCAGGCACCAGAAAGGTTTACAGAGTACCTTGGTTTACAAGTACCTTGGTCTACAAGAGTTTTGCATTATGAGCACTAGAGCAGGTCACATGATCACAAGTGAGTCAATGTTAGTACGCACACACTGTCCCTCCCCGCTGGACTGTGGGTGATTGTTTGGTATGTTCTGTCTCAAGGAGTGCTCAAAAGCAGAGGGAGGAGAGAGGAAGGGAGGTCTCCCTTGCATCAGCCAGGAACGTTTTCAAAGGGGAGTGCAGGTTAGGGGGTTGTTTTATTTTTCTTTATATTTTTCTTTAATTTGTTTTCAACATTGTTTCTTATTTTTCTAATCATTTCTAGTCATGGGGCAGCTAGTCAAGTATGTGTAGGGCTACAAATTGCATTTTATTTTTGTCACATTAAAAACACAGAATAGAATCCAGTTCTTGGTCCCACACAAAGCAGATTCCACAGCCAGGTACCTAAACCATGATGTGGATGTGGACTTCTAGCCAACTTCTTTTTTGAGTTTTGGCATTTGGTGTGCACAGTTAGTGGTCTATGGGGCTCCAGAATAAATCATGAGTTTCCATGATTTCTTATGGGGAAATTTGCTTTGATATATGAGTGCTTTGGTTTACAAGCATGTTCCCAGAAGAGATTATGCTTATATACCAAGGCATTACTGTGTATTTTAAAATGCACTGATGCAAGTCAGTCCCAACCTCTTCCCTTTTAGTTGATTAAAAACAGATTCTATTTATTAGCAATTCAGTGAAGAACCTGAATAGCATTAAATCTGTTTTCCTCCAGTGTATATAGGCTCTTTTGGGAATTTCTTTAATTTATGAATTAGTCAAGAGAACATCTGTTTAGGCTCATCACAGGTTTACCATGAAAATGTAAATTAAAAATGTTCATAGGAAGTAATCCCCAATCTCACCCAGCATCTAGATGTTAAACTTTGTATTGAGAAACACAGAAACACAGAAAGGGGAGAATCCACATATCCAATATTCTTAATTAGGCAAATGTTGTAGCAACTTGCCTCAAACTGATTGGCACCCAATAAAATTTGCATTATCCCCAACTAATATCCATCAATATCCATTAAGAGCAGTGTGAGATTTAGGCCAGCATAGTGGGCTAGACTGATCTAAATAGGGTTCCATGGGATTGTGACAAAGAACACAATGTTAAATGATGCTATCCTTGTATCCAATGGCATAAGGACCTCAAGTAACCCTGTTTTTGTATTAATTCTCACTTCATTTTATTGTATTATTCTCCCTTCTGGAAGAAAGGCAGCATGAAAATAAAGTTTATTATTATATGTTGTGTATTGATCTGTATTCCTATTATCTGTAATTGCTTGTTGAAGTAACTGCCCTCCTGTTCCAAAGGGAACAGGCCTATTGGTTATTTCTAGTTGCTGCATTTGGATCCTCAATCGTATTGGTTCCTGCCAAAAGGCAGCTTTGTGATTGCTTGTAATTGTTCCCTCCAAAATGTATCTTTTCCCAGCCTGTCCCGGTTCCTATAAATGTAGCTCCCTTGCCCCAGTCCCCAGCCTTGTTCTCTCCCTGAATAAAGATTTGTTACCATAGAAGCTGCCTCCAGCCTACTATGTCACAGAGCTGAAATCACTTGCTGAAATCACTAAACCCCATGCTTTTACACTGGCGACGAGGATGGGATCCGGAATGCTGAGAAGCAGAGGATCATCATGCTGACTCAGAGTCCGGATCGCAGGGAAGAACAAGACTCACCTGCCGGTTTAGAAGACGACCCTACCCACCGGGAGAATGGAAAGTCCATGGGTATTGGAGCCCTTCCAGCCATCGGAGCCCCACACTTGGGAGGACTATGTTGAACGCTTCGAGTTCTTCGTGGTGGCTCAAGAAATCACGGATGACAGCAAAAAAGGGGCCACATTCCTGAGTTGCTGTGGGCATGAGACCTTCGTGTTGGCCAAGGCACTGCTTGCCCCAGCAAAGCTGAGTGAGACATCACTCAAAGACATTTTCACCCGCCAAAACCAAGATGGCCTGGTGGATGGAGTTTCAGAAGAGGCAGCAGCAAGCCGGAGAATCTGTGGCTGCATTCCTGGCAGGACTCCAGGAGCTTGCTCAGCACTATGGCTTCCCAAATCTTGAAGACACTCTCTTGGAACAATTTGTTGGGGGGCTCAGCAGCAAAAAAGCCCGAAGGCGCATTGTGGCAAAGGAAGATGTCACCCTTGCCTCCGCCTTGAAAGAGGCCACCGCCACAGAGAATTATGAACAGGAAGATCTCAATGCCAGTTGCAAGGCCACAAAGCTGTGGGTAGAGGCTTCCCATACCATGGATGAACCAGAGGCTAGTCCAAGCCAGAGCCCAGTCCGGGGTGTCGAGTTGGTGTGTCAGGCTGATGCACGGCCCAAAGATCGCCGAGGCGGTTGCCCAGGCTGTGGTGGAAACCATGAGCAGAAAAGCTGCCATTTTTGTGATGCTACGTGCAGGGCATGCAGAAAGACAGGACACATCGCCAGGGTCTGCAGGTCGGTGGCAGCTGGAACAATGGGATCACCTAGATCAACGCATCACAGATCATCCACCACAACTCATCTCCTGGACGACTGCAATTATCTCACAGAGATCAACGGAGAGACCATGCAGTTTCCGGTGCAAGGCAAAACATCTGTCAGAGTGAAGATTGAAGGTCAACCGTGCGACATGGAGGTGGATTCCAGATCGGGATTCACCATTGTCTCAGACCAGACTGCAAGGGGGCTCTTCCCGGGGGGGTAAGTTCCCCTCTCTGGAACCATTCCCAGCAACCTTGCAATCATACACAGCTGGCCGCATCCACATTCTAGGAATGCGTGCTGTGAGGGTACAATTCTGGAAGAAACAGGCCGTGCTTAAATTGGTGATTGCAAAGGGGAGTCGCCCCAGTCTCCTGGGTACTGACTGGTTTCCCGCCTTGGGACTGAGTATATCAGGGTTCCACTCAGTCCAAACGTCCCCAGAGTTGGGCAAGGCATTAGGCCAGGAATTTGCTGAACTCTTCAGTGGTAAACTGGGTTGTTATACAGGGCCTCCAATTGACTTTGAGCTGGACCCCAAGGTGGCCCCAATCCGACTCAATCCAAGGCGAGTGCCATTTGCGCTGCAACCCAAGATGAGGCGGAACTGGACAAATTGGTCAAACAGGGAGTTCTTTCACCTGTGGACTCTTCTAAGTGGGAGACTCCTATCCTCACACCCCTTAAGGCGAATGGGGAAGTGAGAATTTGTGCAGACTACAAATGTACTATCAACAAGGCACTCAGGGGAAATTCATACCCCATTCCAATCGACTCACAGCTGTTGGCAAAACTAGCTGGGGGAAATTTTTTCGCCAAACTTGACCTGGCACAAGCGTACCAGCAGCTGCCAGTGACTCCGAAATCTGAGGAAGCACAGACTATCATAACACACAAAGGGGCTTTCAGAGTAAACAGATTACAGTTTGGAGTTTGTGTGGCCCCAGGGATTTTTCAAGGTCTAATGGAGCACCTGTTAAAGGGTCTGCCTGGTGTCTTGCCATTTTTTGATGATGTTCTGATTGCTGGGAAGAACTAGTTGGGCGTATCCGTGCTGTGTTAATCAAATTTAAAGAGGTGGGGCTGCAGCTTAAAAAGGAAAAATGCAGTTTTGGGGTGCCATCTGTGGCTTTCTTGGGGTTTAAAATTGATGCTACAGGCATCCACCCCACTGACTCTAAAATTAAAGCCATTACTGAGGCTCCACGCCCACAGAACAAGACAGAGTTACAGTCATTCCTGGGACTTATTAACTTTTATTTTTATTTATTTATTTATTTATTTGTTATATTTATATCCCGCTTATCTTCTAAAATAGAACTCTAAGCGGCGAACAGTGGGCGACCAAGCGCCGATCAAACAACCAACAAAAATACAACACTCGAATAAACAGCATCAATATAAAAGGGTATAGAACATAGAATCCTGGTGCATCCCAGTATGCCGAAAGGACAAGACGGAGTTACAGACATTCCTGGGACTTATTAACGTTTATCATTCATTCCTACCTCAGAAACCTTCAATAGCGGAACCGTTGCATAGGCTATTGAAAAAAAAGTATGTGTGGCATTGGGCTCAGGCACAGCAGAAGGCTTTTGACACCTTACGGGGCATGATGACTAGCAGGAGTGTCCTTGCTCATTATGACGAGTCGAAACCTCTTGTCCTGGCATGTGATGCCTCTCAGTATGGGCTGGGAGCTGTGCTGAGCCATAGGGAAGCGGATGGGTCAGAAAAGCCCATCTCATTCTATTCTCGTACGTTGTCATCAACGGAGCGCAACTACGCACAAATTGACAAAGAAGCGCTGGCAATAGTGGCAGGGATTTAAAAGTTCCATGACTATTTATATGGTCGCCACTTCTTCCTTGAAACCAACCACAAGCCATTGTTAGGATTGTTCAACCCGAACAAGCAGATGCCGCAGATTCTCTCCCCCAGGATGTTACGATGGTCTATATTCCTGAATGGGTTCCAGTACACCCTGACCCATGTTCCAGGGAAAAGGTTGTGCCACGCTGATGCACTAAGTCGGTTGCCCCTTCCTGGTGTGAGCGATGCGGATCCTGCCCTGGCGGAACGAGTGATGATGCTGAAAACACTCCCGGGGGGCCCTGTAACGGCCACTGAAATAGCTGAGAGAACGAGGAAAGATACCGTTCTCTCCCATGTGCTCACTTGGGTGGGGAGGGGATGGCCAGGTGGCCCGCATGAAGAAAAATTTAGACCATACTCAACAAGGCAACATGAACTATCCCTGCATAAGGGCTGTCTCCTGTGGGGAGACAGGGTGATCATTCCAGCGCCACTGAGAAACAGGATTCTGGATACGCTTCACATGGGGCATCCGGGAATGGTCAGGATGAAGTCGCTAGCCCGGTGCTATGTGTGGTGGCCTGGGATGGACCAAGATGTTGAACAATGGGTACAGACATGCAAGGCATGTCAGGAATTGCGCCCAGAAGTGGCCAGAGCACCAGTCCACTGATGGGAGCAGACCCGGACTCCCTGGAGTCGGCTGCACTTAGATTTTGCTGGGCCATTCCAAGGAAAGTTTTTTTTTTTTATCGTTGATGCGTATTCTAAATGGTTGGAGGTAGCTATGGTTCCCAGCATGTCATCAGCTGCAGTCATCAAAGTGTTGAGCAGCTGTTTGCAACCCACGGGTTCCCCAAGACCATTGTGTCAGACAATGGAGCAGCCTTTGAATCCCAAGAATTCAGGGCATTCTTGGCTGATAATTTCATAAGAGGAGTCACATCAGCTCCCTTTCACCCCTCCTCCAATGGGCAGGCTGAGCACATGGTGCAGACAGCCAAAGGATCTATTGCACGCTTGATGGAGGGTGACTGGTCAACGCGCATTGCCCGAATGTTGTTTTTGCAGCATGCGATACTGTATACTACTACGGGCAAGTCGTCAGCAGAGCTGCTCCTAGGTAGAAGGCTGGTAACAGTGCTGGATTATGTCCACCCAGACAAAATGCCAAACCACAATGCTAGAGCACCTCCACTGGCAGAGAGCGACTTGACAAGGTATTTTGCTCCTGAATATTTGGTCTGGGTGAGAAATTATGCCAGAGGTCCCCTGTGGGTGCCAGGAATGATTACCAGAGTGTCTGGGCCAGTTTCTTATTACGTGACCATTGAAGATGGCAGGGTTTGGCACAGGCACATGGACCAACTGCGGCGCAGAGCGCTCAGTAGAGTGGGTACAGGAGTGGGGGAATTGCAGTCTGAGAGTGACACTACCCCCATTAATGAGTCACAGCTGCAAGACCAGAGCAGAGATGCCGCAGGAATGCAGGTACCAGTGGCTTCCGCAAATGAATCTGCTCCTGCAAGTCCTCTTGGTGCCGAGGAACAGATCAGGGACACTGAGTCGTCTAATACACCCTCCGTGTCAGATGAAGCTATTACAGTAGACTCTCCACCTCAGACACTGCCTGCTCAAGCCCCTGCATCACCAGTAGTCAGGAGATCAATTAGAAGTTGCAGGGCCCCACAATATCTTAAGGATTACGTGTGCTGTGTCCACCGGGGGGGAGGGGTGTTGTGTATTGATCTGTATTCCTATTATCTGTAATTGCTTGTTGAAGTAACTGCCCTCCTGTTCCAAAGGGAACAGGCCTACTGGTTATTTCTAGTTGCTACATTTGGATCCTCAATCCTATTGGTTCCCGCCAAAAGGCAGCTTTGTGATTGCTTGTAATTGTTCCCTCCAAAATGTATCTTTTCCCAGCCTGTCCCCGTTCCTATAAATGTAGCTCCCTCACCCCAGTCCCCAGCCTTGTTCTCTCCCTGAATAAAGAGTTGTTACCATAGAAGCTGCCCCCAGCCTACTATGTCACAGAGCTGAAATCACTTGCTGAAATCACTAAACCCCACGCTTTTACATTATAATTGCATTATTTTGGTGTCATGAAGTGGCTTAATATAAAAGCCACTTCAGGATGTCAGCAAATTGAATACATCCCCTGCCCCTCTATGGAAAGGAAGGTGATGTGAAAATGTCTTTTTGCTTCTACAAGACTATCAATAATGCGCTGCATCACTTAGATTATTTTTTAAAAATAGGCTTTTGTGTAGTGCTGATCAAGAAACTGCCCAGAGCCATTGTTTTAACTGGCACTTCACACAAGGCAAATGAGTATTTTTATATAAAATCTGAGTGATTCAGTACATCAGTGATGGTTTGAGCTTGACCCCATGAGCTCTGGCTCCATTAAAAAACATTAATGTTGATCACTCCTGCTCTAGCAAGTAAAGGTGTGATTCATAAGAGGACAGAAAACAAACAAAATATATGAAAACAATGTAACCAAAGAGTTCTGGCAGTACAGATCTCATGAATATGTAGTATAGATGGGCACGAATAAAAAAATGACTTTTTTTAATTTTTATAATTTTTATAATTTTTTATAATTTTTATGTAAGGTTTCCTTTTTATTTATAATAATAATTAAAAAAATGACGTTTTGTTTGTCGTTTGTCGTTTGGAGGGTCCGTTTCGGTTCGTTTCCATTTTTTAAGATTTTTGCAAAAAATTCGTTTTAATTTTTGTTCATTTTGTTACCGTTTCGTTACCATTTATTTCAATTTTTGAGATTTTTTTAGCATTTAAAGCAGTTCACTGTATTGCAGTAACGAAAACAAAACACACAACAAAATTTCTGGTGTTTCTGTTCGGTTCGTTTCATTTTGGAGACAAAATTCGTTTGTCGTTTCATTGTGTAATGAAATGAAAAAACGAAAATGGAAACAAAAAATTGTTCGTTTCGTGCCCATCTCTAACATGTAGTATCTTTTTTAGAATTTCCCACTGGCATGCCTGTGCCAGATGCATTCCAACTATCGGGCATCCAGTACAGCATGGCAGTGTGTGCACACAAACACATACACAGTCTGTTCATATTAATGCCAGTGATCTGTGATAAAATCTGTTAATATCTGGCAAGTGTATTTTGCCTTTGTTCAGTCATCCTGGATGGATGGTGATAATGATGAAATGGTTCAGCCCCAGTTCAACAAGTAAATTGTGTTTCCCTTCTATTTGTTGTAACGGCTACAGCTTGTAAAAAGTGGAATTGTGGGAATTCAGGGAATTATGTTATTTGTTTCAAAAACCACTTTGGCAAACTGCGATAATTATATGAGAAATGCCATTAAGAGTGTAAAAACATTGATCCTTTCATTATATCAGGTCAAAGACCCAAATAATTCATTATCCTGTCTTCAGACAGTGCTAATCAATGTATTTGGAACAATGTTAAACTCAGCAAAGGATTATGGTGGCTGTTCTTGAAGCCTTACTGTATCATTGAACACCTGTCTTCCATTTTAGCTGCCACAGCTCTTAGTTATCTTCAGAATGAGATGCCAGCTGAGCATATACGCCTTCAGGAGATGGGCACATCTGAAGGAGAAGCCTTCGCCACTACCTGTGCTGGCTGGGGTTTCTGGGAGTTGCAGTCCAAGAACACCTGGTTGGACATACACTACTCTAAGGGATTGTTCCTCACTTGCAAATGGCTAGCATTAACTTCTTCACTTTGCCCCTGATAAACCTCATTCTCTTCTTGGCAACACGCACACTTACCAGAATTTCCCAACTTTCAAGGTCAGTATGTATTGACCTTTCTATAGTATATGCTCAGGCATATCTGTATTCACTCAGTATCAGGTACACACTGTTTCCATTTCCTGGCATTTCCTGAAATTACAGCACTCACATATATATTCTTCCATTATTTTCTGAAATGCTGTCTGACATTCTTAATATTACTGCTCTTTCATTTCAATATGTCTTTCAGTATTGCTCCTAAATTGTTATGTGCCACAATGCAATGCTAGGCTAATATATTTTACCTTGGCCAACTTAGAAGCTGCTGGAAAGTGAAACTTAATATAACATATTACCGCTGTATAGAAGAGGTAGACCAACATTGATTGAAGCCTTCTGCACAACAATGAAATCATTACCGGGAAGACATTTGAGAAAAGCAAATACTTTACCTTACCAAGCAACCTATAAAAGGCAGTTAGCCTGTTTCATTATTATTCTCTACAGTTTTCCTTGTGTTTTAGGTTTTTAGTATTTCTTTTTTTTTAAACTTGTTTTATGTTCCAGGTCAAATAAACAGGAAATATGAAATGAAAAACCTAGAGACTGGTTTGGAGGAGATTAATAGAAAATAGAATTTTGGCAAATTAAGAGAGCACCATCCTTAAAATCGGTACATTTTTCTGGCTTGTGTTGCAACTAATACAGTATGTATGTGTCTGCCTACACTGCATATTCATATGCATGTCATGTGACTTGATTTAAATCTGTGGAAGAAATCGTTGCATGTTTTCTGGTTATTGCTTGCGCATCTGGCACATTGTACTAGTTTGGACTCATCATCATCATCATCATCATCATCATCATCATCATCATCATCATCATCATCATCATCATCATGTGTTCTCAGTAGTTGATTGCAGCTGTGGGTGTCAATGCTATCCAAAAATTACACCCAACCTATTATATCAAAGAATATGACTGTCAGTCATGCCCACCATTCTTTAGAGAATGGAAGCCACTGAAAAATGTAGAGCAACAGAGAGGAAAACTCCATATTAGGGGCAAAAAGGGCCAGAATGGTTCAAATTGCCTTTGCATTGTGTGATATTTTAAAAAGTGAATTCAATCATTTTACACTCGCAGCAAAACTTATAGTATTTGACCATATAGTCACAGTCTTGGTTTATTTATTCTAGGATTAAACTTTGGCACACTCTCAAAAGATTATGGTTTATTGTTTGAAATGAGCTATTTGCATGTTATATTGGGTATGCACAAGATTAATCAAATCACTGCTTTTTATTTGTTTGGCAATATACTTGTGAAATAATAAGCATTTGTTCTCTCAGGCCTAAAGGCAAGGTTTAAGGAATAAATCCAGTTTCTGTAGGACACTTACTTTGGAATTCTTCAAACTGTGTACAAACTTTCACTGGGCAATGATTTATAGCTTTAGCTGAATCTCAGCACAGTTTATAGCTGCTATCCCTCTAATGCTGGGAAGACCAGTAGTAAATAAAAATGGTGGTGATATGAGAGATTTGTATTGAGCAGACTGATAATCCAAAAAATATATTGTATTACCTAAAGACTCTTGTGCACCTTCCTTTAGCAAATGTAAATATCCATTCCCCATATAGAGCTCAGGAATGTTGGAAGGGCACTAACATTTATAATATAGTATAATATCAATCTTATAATAAGAATAGGAAAAATGCCTAAAATTCTTATCTTCTCCTAATTATCCTGATTTGTTTTAGTTGTGAGCTTTCATGGGTCAAAAAAAAATCCATTTCTTGAGACACAAGGAGTGCAAATAAGCCGTGTGCCATGTAGGTTGGGCATACGTTACATTAGACTTCATAGTGATAATCTCCCAATTAAGATGGCAAGGAAGGTGGCTGCATAAAAAAGAGAGGAACTAGATTCACTCCCTCAATCAGGAAGTGATCAGATAGGCGTAAAGGCAGCAGAAATTGTCACTTTTAACAGGAGTGATCTGTTTTGTGTTTTATCATGCTTGTACACTGCCTAATAAATAAATAAATAAATAAATAAATAAATAAATAAATAAATAAATAAATAAATAACATGACCCTTCCATCTGTTTGATTGCCAGGAAGCAGATCACACTGGACCACTCCATTAGAAGTCCAAACTAGATTCTGTTTCTTCAGGCAATCACATCCTTATTCGCCTGGGCCGTCTAGTTGAGTGATTGAAAAATAGTGCAAATAAGCAATGCCAGTCTATGGCAGTCCCTTCCATAGAAGGGGTTTGCCTTTGTGTGTATGCATGCATGTCACTCACAGGTTTCCAAACTTGAATCCATCTTACAGGTATCAGCTCTCCATTCAAGCACCTCTGTGCTTCAGTGCTGGTAAAGGCACTCTGCTTTAGCCCTTTACTCTCAGACTACTCTTAGGTGAGCTCTCCTCAATGAGTCAGAAGGCCAAGTTGACTAACTAGTCCAGCACTTTCTTCACATATACTTGTTTTTCAACACAGAGTTCAACTGAAAATGATGCAGCATAACTAACTATCACTGGCCCTTTTAAAAAATGCAGTAAAGGGCAGGAAGAATTCTTGAAACGCTTTCACCCACCAACATGGCTATTAAACTGTCCCAACATGCCACCCATTGAAAAATGCATGGGAGTGTCTGAATATTAATGGGCACTTTCCTGCTCTTGTTTTGTCCGGTGGGCAGTTCATGGGAGCCACCCAACTTAAGAAACCCTCTAATCCTAAGAGGGCTCACAGAGCAAGTCTGCAGTTGGCAGGCTGCTGAAAGGAGGACACTTAGCATGGCTTCACCCCAAGGAGATGACACCAGAAGTAGCTATTTCCAAAAATGGGAGCAAGTGTTTCATTTAATGAGTGTTATGAATGTATCTATTTATTTGTTTTCTTTCCAGACACCTGATAGCCAGGAAACTGAGATATGAGAAACAAAGAAAGCAATGCATTCTTCTGCTCCCCTGCATATAATTAGGCAAGAGTTGCTAGCTAGGCAGCTTTTTTTTCCATCCAGAAAGCTGAAACAGAAGACTCTCACATTGTTTCATGACCTGTGGGACAAAAATCTTGCACCCACCAAAATATGTTTGTTGCTATTTTTACATTCATATTAGACAGCAGGAAGACGATCAAAGCCAATGAGACCTCCTAGCCCTTTCTGTATCTGAAGAAGTGTTTTGCGTCCCATTCTAGAACACAAGGACCCTGCAAAAAATCGCTCGTTTCATGTCCATCTCTAAGAGGAAGCTTTTCAGCAGAAAAAGAGCTCGAGTAAACTGATCACACTTAATACAGAATTCTTAGAAAGCAGAGGTAAGAATTTAAGGCTTTTATTTATGCCATCAAATTCCTACTGATTGAATGGGCCTACTCTACTGGTGATCTATTTTATTTTATTTTATTTTATTTATTATTTTTGTAATAACTCTTTACTCCTAGTAGATATTCACTTTATATTACCATGTGTTTGTCTGGTGGATATAAATGCTTAACTTTTATTTTTCCGTTCCTAATAATATGACCCACAATAAAATATACACATGTACAAATACTCACATTTTAATTGGGAACTGCTGGATAGCTGAGATATCGGGCTGAGGAGTTCAATCCCCCATGGCACTTCCTTGACAGGGGCTGTACTCGATAATCCATAGGGTCCCTTCTAGCTATGGAGATCTAAGATGGTGATCATGGTTAACATCACCATCTTTGGGTCCTCATGAAGGCCAAAATGTTTAGTCTGAAATTGATATACAGCGGTACCCCGACTTAAGAGCTGCTCGTCTTAAGAGTAATTTGTCTTAAGAGCGGAAAACTGTTGGTGTTTTAACTGCTGCCTTACAAATTTTAGATATAGTTTGCTCAACTTACAAATATTTTTCCCTTGTTTTGATTTATTTAAATTAATTTTTCAATTTTTTAGATAGGTACCTTGACTTAAGAGTAGTTCGACTTAACAGCATGCATTCGGAACAGATTAAATTCATAAGTTGAGGTACCA
Organism: Phrynocephalus forsythii; assembly: GCA_029282475.1. Taxonomy (NCBI): domain Eukaryota; kingdom Metazoa; phylum Chordata; class Lepidosauria; order Squamata; family Agamidae; genus Phrynocephalus; species Phrynocephalus forsythii. Next base: position 78,147,373 of record JAPFRF010000011.1, on the reverse strand, counting down.
CTGTATAAGAAACTTATAAATGAAACTTATATACACCGCATTAGTAAGCAATATTAAAACAAATGCAGAGTCAAACAAAATCTAAAAGGCACGCAGGGGTTGTTCCCTCTGGCTGTACCTGGTCATCTCTGTTCCAATGGATCACTAGCTCCACTTCATTTACAGTGGTACCCTGACTTAAGAGCAGCTCGACTTAAGAGCAATTTGACTTAAGAGCAGAAAACTGTTGGCGTTTTAACTGCAGCCTTACAAATTTTAGATATGGTCTGCTCGACTTACAATCTTTTTTCATTATTTTCAATTTTTAACTTATTTATTCAATTTTTTAAATAAGTACCCTGACTTAAGAGTAGTTCGAGCATGCATTCGGAACAGATTAAATTTGTAAACTGAGGTACCACTGTATTTGCTGTGAATTAGGCCAGTAGGCTGTGCTACATAGGGATATAGCTCAGTTATTATGGCTTCATTGAGTGGTTACTAATTTTTATGACGCAATTAAGCAATGAGGAATTATTTTATCTTGGAAGCAGGCAACTTCGCTACATCATTTTAAAGGACGTCTTGTTTCAGTCTCTTTCCAGCATACCCTACAGAATACATATTGGTGGTGGAAATGCGCTGCTTTCTGTCTCATCCGGAAGGAAACAGTGGCAGCCATCTTCATGGGGCACAGTTGTGAGAGGCTGAGCAGAAATTTGGGAAGCTACTGTATTTCAACTACAACTCCCAGATGGCTCAGGGAGCTGCAGCCCAAACTCTGTTGAGTGCTATGTACATTTACTCCACCCTTATCCTGATTTGAGCTGCACCAAGTTATTTAGGAAGTGGTGTCCTTCCTGAACATTATTGACCTGTTTTCCACATTCATCCTTCCATATGTTTGTTATGCTCCCAGCAACATTGTTTATGCACCCAGCAGCATGCTCTTACCACTGCTAGTTTTATCTCCCAGGTTGCTTGGGGGAGGGGTGCATGTTATAGAAGTCATTCCAATTATATCCTTTGAGTAAAGGTAGAAATCTTGTTGCCTGCAAAGAGAAGAGCAAGCAAATGGAAGGCCAAATCAGATAAACAGGGTCCTCCAGAGAGTTGTGAGCAAACCAGTGCTAAAGCCAGGGAAACGCTGTTCAAAGGACTCCAGTCTGCACAACAAGGTAAATAAGGCGTCCTAATTAGTAAAACAGATGGCAGTATAAAGCACCCAAGAAAATCAATGGGGAAGACAAATAGATTTTAGGCAGCTAAGTCACTGAAGTTAAATGAGGAAAATAAATACTTGAAGCACTAAAAATGATTTCATGGCTATTTTGTTGTCCTGGATTACCAATAAAAGATCAAAATAATCTCTCCCCCAAATATATATGTAAGAAGCAACTTCTTCTTTTAAAATGGGGACATAAGTGTTTTTTTTAAATAATCATGAATGTCTCATCTGGTATTTTGTGAGTGTTCTGAATTTTACGATCAATTTTGCATTCAAAATTTTTGGTATTCAATATGCCTTGTCCAGTTCAGTGATATTAGCATGCATTGCATGGTGCAATCAAATGGTGATATAGCTCACATTTTGGGCAGCTTGTGATACAGACTGGTTTATGGTGTGTAGCTATTTTCCAGCAACTATACAACATAAGGAAATTACAGTCCCACCTGACCCTCAGGTGGTCTGGGTCTGCAGCAGTGTGGCATTTCAGTTCTACTGCATCTTACATATAGTAAGACGCTATTTTCCTTTTTACCGCTTATCTCTTTTAAAAATATTTCTTATTTGATCAATTACCTTGTTATTTTTACTTTTAATTTAGTTTAATTTTGATTAATTGTTGTTGATTTATGGAGTTGTATTTTGTTGATATTATGTTGTTTGTATTTTGGTTATTTAAATATGTTACTTTGGTATATTGCAGTTTTATCTTGTAAACCACCCAGAGTAACCCTAGGGCTAGATGGGCTGTATAAAAGTTGAATGAATGAATGAATACTGCTGTTTCTCACAAAAGCAACAGGTATTTGTGTTGGGGAAGGAAGTGTTGAATCTAACTATGTTTAAGATGTAAGCACGAATGCTGGATTTCACACAGTCCCACAGTGCAAACTGCTCAGTCACTACACATACCCAGGACCTTTGTCTTCATGCAACTCCATGGAATACACATCCAAACCTTCCTATGTGTGGGGGACTGACCCAGCCATTAGAGTAAGAAAGCCACCTCAATTGGCAGGGGTGACATCCTTCTCCCCACTAAAGTTTCTGGCATTCTTGCCTCATCTCCTTTGCCTCCCATCCTCTGGTCTTCTCTTCACCACTGACTCTTGCCCCTCCCAACCAGTCACATGTCTTCTCTTGCTTTTGCCTTGGGTGTAAAAATATGACACAATCTGCCTGCAAAGCCAGGTTAATGCTTCTTTCCACAGGGCGGGGGGGGGACCAGTAGGAGGCAGCAACTGGGAGGCAGCTGTGAATGACTGGAAATATGAAGGGGCTTCTCCTCCAACTTCAGGTAGCAGGAGAGCTTGGGTGGCCACTGCATGCGTGTGTGTGTGTCTGCCATATCCATCCCGGGAGCTTGGAATGGAATTTATATTTGAAAATATATCATCTACATAATGGCAGTTCTGAACATAATAAAAGAGAAACTTTCCATCACCATCTTTATTCCGTTGATTGCCTTCAGAAATGTGAGGACTGATTTACCCTTATTGCCTCCATCTGAATAGCTCAAGGAAGTGCTAATCTGGAAGGCGCTCCCAAAGTACTGCTTTTCTGAAGGAAAATAGCCTCTTTTCAAGTATTTATAACTTCTTAAGCAATGATCTTGCTAATTACATCCTATGTGTAACCCTGCCTGCAGAAGATGAAAATAACACCTGTTTGTGGGGTTGCCACACTGAGTTTTACTTAGACTTTAGATGAAACAACCAGTGCACCTTCAGATCATCAGATAGTCCAGGTTTCCAGCACTGATTAACAAAATACATACAAGGGCAGTGTCTTATTGACTTATCACAGAGCTGAAATGAAATCACTGGCTCTGGCAGATCTCCATCAAATGACCATTCTTCCACTCAGTGTAAGATCAACTGGTCACATAACAGGAATCCTGCCAGATCAGTTGGGACACTTAAAACAATATCACTTCTACTATGTGTTTAATCAATAAGATGCTGGCTTTTGTATGTAGCCATTGCTGAACTGCAAAGGCAAAACAAGCATTTGTAGTTGTTTTGTGGGAAAACAGCCTTTCTCTAATGTTAATTAGTGAAACCGTCTGCAGTTTGACAGAATCTCACTGCTGTATCAAACACAATTCTCTCAATTCATGAGGAAACATAATTGTCAGAAAGCCTGGCTTTGTCTGTTTGGGAAACAATCAAAATCTATTTGCAAAACTGCCTGCAGAACTTTCATTGAAAAAGTAAGAAAATCTTAGGAATGAATGCTGGCTGGTGTGGGGGTTGGGGGGTTAAAGGGGTTGTGGTTCCCCCACCCCCAAAAATCACCCAGACTTTTCCAAGTTCTGATAACAGGGGCAAAATCCTGGTACCTCATTACACCTGCAGAAGGCCTCACAGCAGCTTCTCACCACAAATTAATAAGCCCCTAATTAGACCTCTGCCCATGTGGCAGTTGGTAGATTGTTGCATGTCTTTAAAATCCAGGCGGGAACCTGTTCATTGGCAGGGAGAAACTGCAGTGAGTTATCCAATGTGTCTTCTGCAGGATAATTACATGACAGGATTTTGGCTTGTGTATTTTACTTGGCTTCCAGAAAATAAATGCCCCTATTATCATTCACAGATTTCTGGATACTTAGCTAAGTTCCACCCTCAGGAAAGGAAGAGCTGGGAAAATCCAGAGGGGAAGAAGAGAAATGTAGGTAGGAAGGTCAGTAGGTAGTATTTATCCTGTCCAACAAGCTGGCTAAATAGACAAATCAAAAATTATATAATCAGCATACAAGGAATAAAATATCTAAAAATAAAATAACTAATAAAGAACAGTAACTATAAAACAGTTATAAATATTAAAAAATATATAACAGGCAGCAAAACCAATGCCAGTTCATAAGCACAAAAATAAAATTAAAAGTTCTCTATTCAAGCAAGATTATGCTGGGAAAAGGCCAGAAGAGGCTTGTGAAAACAGTAGGTTTCAACTTGTATCTAAAACTCTAAAGGGATGGAGCTAAACATATCTCAGGCAGAAGTCCAGACGTGATGTAGCAACCATAGAGAAAACTTGGTTTCAAGTGACAGATTTTTCAGGCCTCCCTCAGGGCCACCACCCACAGCATCCCAGTATATGAGGTACAGGTGGAATTAGTAGATATTTTGAGGGAGATGTGCTCATGCAGACATCAAGTTCCTAAACCAATGAAAGTTTTAAAGGATAGCTCATAAGCAGCTTGAATTTGGCCCAGAAATATACAGGCAGAAAATGCAAGACAGAAAGAAGTTAAATTATTAGAATCTTCTGCTGCTTGATACTGTTTTTATTGTTGTTACTATGCTTATTGCATGAAACATACATTTTCAGAAACATCTTTCTGTCATGACCTAGAGTGAGACGTCTCAGCTGGAGGATTCAAAGAATAAGTTTGAAGTCCTAGTTGTTGTCAATGTCTGCCGAGAGACACAGAAGGCAGAGCCTGCCCCTTCTAGAGGAGAATCACCCACTCCAGAAAGGGAAGAATGCTCTAAGTAGGACCACCCTCTCAGTCACGCAAAACACCGGCAGCTCAAAGTGCAGGCAGAGACAAAGTGAGCGTCAAGAATGATCAAACTGTCAGAATGAGCTAAATACCTGAAGCTATAGGAGGGATTTCTTCCCCAAATAACCTTCTAGGGCCCCGGTCTCACTACTGTTGACTGTGCATCTTAATATGATGTGTACTATTTTCATGGGCAGTCATGTGACATTTGATGCGCAGTTAGTGCCCCAACGACAGGGGAGTGTTATACTTCTCTGCGTCCGTTCCGACTTGCTAACTGTGCGTCTTTTCCCTGTTTTTTGAGCTGTTTTTCTCCGTCACGCTAACATATATTTTTAAAAAATTATTTGCTGGTTGATTACTGGCATGCCGGATTTCTAGCACTACTCAATGTCCTCATGTGGAAGTGTCAGATTTTTCTTCCCATGTGTTATGTGTATTCTATGGCCACGTTTACACGAACGAGCAATGTCAATAACCACCATTGGGGGTCACTGCTGTTTAGTAATTGTTGGCGGCCAGCCGATAAAAATTGTGCCGGCATACCACCAATTCAGTAGCACAAATGACTACCAAGGCAGAATGACAGGAAGTGGCAGGAAAAGGGGTACAAACGTATTTGGTGCGAATTTTCACTGGTCGCACCTTGTTTGCTGTGTTAAAAACTGTGCATCACTAATGGGAGTATTTTTACACAACCCCTAGTGGTGGTGCAAAATGCTGCAGTTAAAGTGCGCTTCCGGAGGCGTGGTCAGCCAGGGTGCAAAATGCTGCGCCTCGGAGTGGAGGCACAATTTTTGCTGTGCAGTCTTTCGCAGCAAAAAGAGCAGCAAAATCATCATGAGACCGGGGCCTACATAAGAACATAAGAACATAAGAAGAGCCATGCTGGATCAGGCCAAAGGCCCATCTAGTCCAGCTTCCTGTATCTCACAGTGGCCCCACCAGATGCGCCTGGGAGCGCACGAGACTAGATATCTGTCTCCTGATACCACTCCCCTGCATCTGGCCCTTGAAGTACCCTGGTTTTAAGCCTGGAGATTACACATCTCCATCATGGTTTGTAAACTGTGATGGACTTTTCCTCCAGGAATCTGTCCAATCCCCTTTTGAAGGCATCCAGGCCAGATGCCATCACCATATCCTGTGGCAGGGAGTTCCACAAACTAACAATGCGCTGGGTGAAAAAACATTTTCTTTTGTCTGTTCTTACTCTCCCAGCCCTCAGTTTGAGTGGATGTCCCCTAGTTCTGGTATTTTGTGAGAGGGAGAAGAGCTTCCCTCTATCCACTTTACTCATGCCCTGCATAATTTACATAAGTTACCCATGCTGTAGCTAAGCAGAAAACATACTTGCTTGGCCAGCTTTGACTGGCTCATTGGCGCTCCCACTGACTAACCCAGACTGCTTCATGACCTCATCTCTGTTTACTTAGAGCCCAAACTACCAAACTAGTGAGGTCTTATACTAGTGACTCTGGACTGCAACTCTGATTATTCTTTCAGTTGCTTGACTCTGGTTTGCAGAGACTTCCTCATTTAATGGGTGCATCCTCTGACTTTCAGCCCATTGTTGCTTGAAAATAAAACAGTTTCAAACAATGATAAAGAAATGGTAATGTTCTTTGAAAATAACTAGTTCTACTTATATTTGTCTTGGAAATACAGAAATGCTCTTTCAACTGCTTATTCAGATATATGACCTTCATGAAACTGATCATATACTTCATTAACAAAGGAAACAAAGATTGAAAAAAATCTTTTTCAGATTAAAATTCCCAGAATGCCCCAATCATCATGATCAGTGACTATCCTAGATGAACATAGGGCGCTTTTACATGACCCCTAAAATCCGAGGCATAGGGCTCCCAGATGCAGAGCTTAAAATTGTTTTCCCACCAGCTGTGCACTTTTAAAAAAATTAAGTACGACCATGTCCACCTAAGCGCGCACCAGCGCATTTTAAAAGTACCTGGTCTCTGGAGGTAAAAAAATTTCTGATGCGGATTGTAAAGCAGTGAGTGCCGGGCTCTCCTTGCCTTGTGTTTGGTTCCCCACCACCACCCCTTTAAGAGACTGGAATGCTTCTGGGGCTGCTCCCGACGGCAGAGTGGAGGTGAGCCTGCATTCTTTTCTCCTTTTTTTCTCCCCCTCACGCAGACAGGAGAAACGGCGTGCGGAGGGGTGGGAACACAGCAAGAGGAGCAAACCCCCAAGATCTCTGGTGTGAATATAAGTTGCCAGCAGATCTTAGGGGTCATGTAAAAGCGCCCATATTCTAGATCCAGAATATCTGAGCCAGGACTGTAAATGTTCAAAGCCCTATTACAAAGTGTAAATTTGGGAGAAAACCCTCAAAGTTTTGCTATGAATCTAATCCTCTATTGCAGTATAGTACATAACATGGCAATTAAACAAAACATTGGTTAGGAAGAATTTATATAATGTATTAAGCAATATTAGGAAAAATAAAGGAAGTAACATTTTGGATAGGCACTTGCTTTCATATATATCATCATGAAAAACTGAATGGAGCAGCTCAGGACTTCATGGCCGCCATGACAACCATGGGGCTGTCTCAACATGTCATCGGCCCAACACATGAGAAGGGTCATACCCTGGACCTAGTATTCTCAACGGGACTGGGGGATGGTGGTTTGGATGTGGAGGGGTTGGCTTTGACTCCATTGTCATGGTCAGACCACTTCCTGGTCAAGTTTAGGCTATTAGCTACTCCAACCCTCTGCAAGGGTGGGGGATCCATTAAGTTGATCCGCCCTCAGAGACTAATGGATCCGGATGGTTTCCTGAAAGCTCTGGAAATGATCGGCGCTCCTGTCGAAGCTCAGGTCACCTTATGGAATAGGGAGATGACCCGGGCAGTTGACATGATCGCACCTAAGCGCCCTCTCCCCCTACGCAGAGCCCGGACAGCTCCGTGGTATACATCTGAGTTGCGGGCAATGAAACGGGAGGGGAGACGGCTGGAGCGCAAGTGGAGAAAATATCGCAGTGAGTCTGATCAAACACGGCTTAGAGCCCATTATCGAGCCTATTCCGTGGCTATACGATTGGCGAAAAGGCAGTATTTCGCCAACCGTATTGCTTCCTCAGAGTGCCGTCCAGCGGAGCTGTTTCGGGTGGTCCGGGAACTTCTTCAGCCAGGAGATAGGGTGGAGGCCCAGGACCATTCGGCGGCACGCTGTGAGGAGTTTGCTGTTCACTTTGAGGGAAAAATTGCTCAGATTCGCAGTGAACTGGACTCCACTATTGATACAGTATCAAGGGATGTGTCCAGTGCACCGTGCTTAGGTCCAGTGTTATTGGATGAGTTTCAATTGTTGAGACCCGAGGATGTGGACAGGGTGCTTGGATCTGTCCGTTCCACCACCACGCTGCTCGACCCTTGCCCTTCTTGGCTAATTGAAAGATCTGCCAAGGGGTTCGCACCTGGGTCCAAGAAGCTGTAAATGCCTCTTTAAGAGAGGGAGTGGTCCCTGCTGCCTTAAAAGAGGCAGTAATCAGACCACTCCTAAAAAACCTAACCTGGACCCAGGACTGGTGGTCAACTACCGACCAGTAGCGAACCTTCCTTATTTGGGCAAGGTGTTGGAGCGGGTGGTGGCCGGACAGCTCCAGGCGCTGCTGGATGAAACGGATTTTCTAGATCCATTTCAATCTGGTTTCAGGCCGGGTTTTGGAACAGAGACTGCCTTGGTCGCCCTGTAATGACCTTTGCCGGGAGAGAGACAGGGGAGTGCAACCCTGTTGATACTCCTGGACCTCTCAGCGGCTTTACACCATCGACCATGGTGTCCTTCTGGATAGGCTGGCCAGGTTGGGAGTTGGAGGCACCGCTTTGCGGTGGTTCCGATCCTTCCTGGCTGACCGTGTCCAGAAGGTGGTGCTGGGGGATAGTAGCTCTGCCCCTTGGCGTTTACGTCATGGGGTTCCACAGGGCTCAATACTATCCCCCATGCTGTTTAACATCTACATGGAACCGCTGGGAGAGGTCATCAGGAGGTTTGGGCTGAGGAGTCAGCAATATGCTGATGATACTCAGCTCTACCTCTCGTTCTCCACCAATCCAGGTGAGGCGGTTTCTGTTCTGAACTAGATAATGGACTGGATGAGGGTTAATAAATTGAAACTCAATCCAGACAAGACGGAAGTGCTGTTAGTGGGTGCTTTAGAGGGCCACTTCCCTGTTCTGGATGGGGTTGCACTCCCCTAAGGGACAGGGTCCGTAGCTTGGGGTGCTCCTGGACCCCGGTCTAACTCTGGAAGCCCAGGTGGACTCGGTGGCCAGGGGTGCCTTTCTCCAGCTGCGGAATATATACCAGCTGCGCCCCTACCTAGATGAACGGAGCCTCATGACAGTTACACATGCACTGGTAACATCCCGTATAGATTACTGTAATGCGCTTTACGTGGGGCTGCCTCTGAAGACGGTTCGGCGATTGCAACTGGTTCAGAATCGTGCGGCACGGCTGGTGAGTGGTAGGGCCACCAAGGAACACATCACGCCGATTCTGTATAACCTTCACTGGTTACCAGTTGCTGCCCGAGCCCAATTCAAAGTGCTTGTTTTGACATATAAAGCCCTAAACGGCTTAGGACCTAGATACCTGAAGGACCGCCTCCTTCCATATGAACCTACCCGGCAATTAAGATCTAGTCAGGGAGCCCTCCTGAAAGAAGCCATCCCTTAAGGAGGTTGGCTTGCAGGAATAGGGCTTTTTCAGCAACTGCCCCCAGACTATGGAATACCCTCCCATATGAGACTCGCCTGGCACCGACGTTGCTAACATTTCGGCGCCAGGTAAAAACTCTCCTATTCCAAAAGTTTTTTAACTAATGATTGTGGGCCCTGATGGCAATTTTAGTGGTGTGTTTTTAATGTATTGTATTTATTGCATCTACATGTTTTATTGTTTTAATTTTATTGTATTTGATGTTTTAACTGTTTATTCTTATTGTGAGCCGCCCAGAGACCTTTGGGTAGTGGGCGGCATACAAGCTAAATAAATCAAATCAAATCAAATCAAATCAAATATGACTAAGAAAGTTAAAGTAGGTTATTTTCTACTCATAATAAAATATTTAGCCTGTACCTCTGAGAATATTATGTCTTGATTTTCCCTCTGATTTGTGCAGTATTTTCTCATTTCCCCTGCAGTTAAAATGATAGTGTGATGATTCTTGACAATTCCCAAGGTGTTCTAATGGTTCTACACAGTTTATTTTGCTCTAAGGAGAAACTGATGGCAAAACCTAGCAGCCATCTCATGAGAATTTCATCAGAAAGCCACATACATGACAAAATGTCATTATTTAAAAAATTATATCTACCTACTATGTACTGCTAAGACCAAAACAATGTTGTAAGTAAAATTTGGCTGAGAGATCCTGACTGGTCCAAGGGCATTAATTACATTTAGAGATGTGGATGAATAAAAAACATAGCAGTTTGATGATTTGTGGTTCACTGATTCTCACGAATCAATGAATTGATGAATTTTGAATGATGAATCAATGACTTAACAAATCAATTCATCTCCACTTTGAGGAATCACAGAATGCTTTCCTTCAAATTTGATGTCTGTAGATGCCTTGGGGGGCATTTTGCAGCCTGACAAATTAACAAATCAAAAATTGCTAAAAATTGATAAATTTATCTTTGAATTGATGAATTTTGACAAATTGGTCAAAATCGTCAGAAAATGAGATTCATTTTTCAATTTGTACTCATCTCTAATTATGTTCCATGACTAAAGCAGGACTTCATACTCCCTCTTCTAAGCCCAACATACTAACCATTTCTGGACGTCTGTGTGGCTACTTTATAAAGGATGCCAAGGCTGAATCAGATGGTTAGAAAAACTGTACGACAATTAATATTCTGAATTTGTGGACTTTGCAGACTATTGCATTATGGGCAAATAATATCACTCTGTTTGGATATTGTCCAAATTTGGCTATTTCCTTTCAGGAAATGGGAATACAGTAATACCTTGGTTTACAAGCATAATTCATTCCGGAAACATGCTTGTAAACCACAACACTCTTACATCAAAGCAAATGCCCCCATAAGGAATAATGAAAACTCAGATGATTTGTTCTGGGACCCTATAGACCACATACTGTACACACAAAATGCCAAAAATCACAAAAGAAATGGGCTAGAAGTCCCACATATACACCATGGTTTAGGTACCTGGCTGCAGAATCTGCTCTGTATGGGAATAACTGGATTTTACCCTATATTTTGAATGTGACAATAATATGCAATTTGTAGCCCTATACATGCTGGACTTGCTGTCCCATGACTAGAAATGATTTGAAAAATAAGAAAGGATGTTGAAAACTAATTAAAGAAAAATATAACAAAAATATAATGAAATATAAAAAAAAAAACCTAACCTGCACTCCCCTTTGAAAACACACCTGGCTGGTACAAGGAAGACCTCCCTTCCTCTCTCCTCCCTCTGCTTTTGAGGCTGCCTGAGATGGAATGTTCCAGACAATCATGCATAATACAGCAGGGGGAAGACAGAATCAGCATTGGCTCACTTGTGATCGTGTGAACTGCTCCAGTTACTTGTATTGCAAGACACTGCTTGTTGATCAAGGTAAAATTTAGAAGAAATGTTTGCGTGTATAGTAAAATGCTCTTAAACCAAGTTACTCTTTTTTGTGTGTTCAGGATTTAACGATGCCACCTTTAAAATTTATTTCTATAACTGAACTCATTGGAGTCTCACAGGTTAAGTTATTTTTAAAATAAACAAAATAAGTTTATTGAACCAACAAAATTAAATACATTTAGCAATACCTGTATATACTATCAGATCCTTATCTATACAACAACCAGACCCTATTTTACTAGATCTTACATTGGAAGTTCCCTATCTCTACATAACATAACTGTCATTAGTACCCTATCTGAACCAATACAGATACTTTCACAGGTATATAAACATGCTGACTGTGCCCCCAGGCTCGACTATTGGCTATGCAAATACCAGTTCTTTACATTCCTTTAAGTGATACATATTCAGAGTTTAAACCAAGGTATTACTCTACGGTAATACCTGCTAGACTGTCAACAGAGTCAGAGCAAGGTTCCAGAACTGATTCAGTGACTTAACAAATCTGTTGCTACTAGAGATGGGCACGACCAGAAAAAATTACGTTTTGAGTTGTCATTTCTTGGGATGGGTCCGTTTCGGCTCATTTCCGTTTGTCACGACATTTTTCAAAAATTTGTCATTTCCGTTTATCGTCTGTCATTTGTACAGTAGTTTAGGGAGCGTAACGTGTAGTCGCCGTTATAATTATGTTGGGGTTGTTGTTAGTGTGACAGGAAACCTCGGCGGCACTTCTCTGTCTCACTAAGAACATTTGGGGTTTAGTGTGTCAGAGGAACCTCGTCGGCGCTTCTCTGACTCACTAAGAAGGAAAGCATACTGGCGTACTGCCGTACAGGTTACGCTTGGGAGGGAGGGAGTGGGTATCTGAGTTGAAGGCACCTCTCTGGGTGCATCACTCTGACCCACTAAGAGAAGGTACTTTGTGTAATCTGCATTAGGAATTGGGGTTAGGGTTGGGGTTAGGGTAAGGGTTAGGCTTAGGGTAACGGTTCAGGTTAGGGTTAGGGTTAGGGTTAGGGTTAGGGGGCTTTTTATGCCCTATCTGGCACATCCAGAAGTCTCAGCAAAACCTGGCCATGTGATTGGTGGAATGGCTCCAAAAATTTGCATGGTCCCATCCCATGGCCAGCCCATCATTGCGCGTGTGCAGGTGTAAAAAAATAAAAATAAAAATAAAATAAAATAAAATAAAATCAATACAATGTTTTATTGCTATAAAAACCCACTGCTGCTACTGTAAAAATTCAGGCATTTAAAATAAATAAATTTCACATGTTTTTGTGGTGCTTTGGTGAGTTTTTGGACCACGATTTCAAAAGAAAAATTGCGGTCGCCATTTTGGATCCCCCCCCACCGCATGGCAAATGGAGACGACGAGGATGACTCCCCCAGCCTGGTGCAAGCAGCCCAGGACGGGGGGAAGGCCGGGGACCCCCCCAGAAACCACCCCTCGGTAGGTGCTCTCACTGAGGCAGGCATATTTTCGCCTGCTTTTATGGCCGGGAATCGGGTTTTTTATTTTTTAAACTTTTTTCTGTGCTGCTTGACATTGCGCGATTGCCGCGATGACATGAACGACAATGAAAAATCAGACCCAATTTTTCTTTTTCGGTTCAGGTTCGAGCTGGAGCGGAGTAATTCTCGTTACGTTACCCATTACGTAACGATAACGAGAACCGAAAATGGAAACTAGAATTTCGCCTAGTTGTGCCCATGTCTAGTTGCTACTGCTACACGTATTATAGGGACTCATCCCTGCACCAGTGAGTTTACAGTACAGAAATAGACAAAAGAGAGACATATACAGTTAACTGAGTTACAAAGTACTGCTGATGAAACCCCAACACAACAGGTTCTCTGAAATCTGGTAATTCCCCCTTTTGTAATTGTATTGATGAAATGTAAACAACGATGAACCCCTCTCCCAAAGCAACGTTTTCAGCCGATATCATTGGCTGAGAGAGAAGGCCTCAAACACCTACTCCTAAGGGAGCAATACATTACTTTTGGTTTGACTTTCTGAAGAAACCAAGGAACAGTAGGCACCATGAGGCCCTCACAATGCTGTAGAACCCTAAGTCCCTTTATCATTCTTCCTTAACCTATGTTGGCTGGGCCTGAGAGGAGACAAAGTCCAGCGCCATTTGCAGGGCAACTTCTGCACTCTTACTTAATAGTTTCAGCACATGTATTCATACCTTGGGTTGCTTGTTGTATAGGGATGGACATTTCGTTTCGCGGAACCAGTAGGTTACAAAACGAACCACAGGAGCCCAGGTGGTCCTTGGAACTGGCTGATATATACAGATCCAATTGCTTTACCTTTCTCTGTCTCACGCAGGGTTAAAATCCAACAAGGAAGCATGCTGCAACATCATCTGTGCTAGATCTCTGATGCTGGCTAATCAGGAGCTGTGCAGGGACAGGCATCATCCCGCCTCCCTCTCTGATTGGCCAGCAGCATGAAGCAGGAAAGATGACATCACAGCATGCTTCCTCATTGGAAGGTAAAGTAATTGGATTTGTATGTATCAGCTTTTTCCGAGGACCACCTCGGCTCGCATGGTTCGTTTCGCAACCTACTGGTTCCAAAATGAATTGCCCATCCCTATTATTGCATTCAGATATAATCTTCATACTGCTTGCTGTGTAAGGTGTAGAGGTGCATGTCTATATGTGTATGTTAACCAAACTGTAATGCTCTCTGAGGAGCTTCTGTGTAGGAGCATTGGAACATTGACCGGTTCCATTCATTGCCTGCCTGAAGCCACCTTATCTGGACCAAAATTAATTTTATTAACTCTAAGATCAGCCTCCTAGGAGATTTTGGTGCAGTTAAATCTGAAAATATATCATTCAGATTCTGGAGACCATGAAAACTATTCATTTCCAAAAACACTTCCAACACTTCTTCTTCACATCAGTGGAGTTGGCAATATAGAAAGCCTTTTGGTACTAAAGAGTATTATTTTTCTCCCTTCTGTGTAGTTTTAATATGCTGATACAGCAGACATGTTTTTAATGAGCATTCTTGTATTTAATTCATCTTAATCTGCTATGAACAATGAGCAATCTTTTCAATAACTGAAACAGACACCCATCTAATTAGCCAATGTAACAAACAACAAAAGTAAAGTTGATTTAAAATAACAAATGTTTTAATTATCTTATACTGTACATTATGATGCCAATTTTTTCTAAATAAGACATGGTATGACCTGAGACCCCAGAAGTTCTCAGAAGCCCTGACGCTCAGCTGTGCTTGCTAACTTTTCTGGGAGCCGTTTTCCAAGAATACCCGAGGTCCACATTTGGAAAGTGCTGCTCTAAACACATAATCACTAACCCAAAGAGATTGTGTAGCACACAGTCTTGTATTCTTTGTTCTGGAATAATGGAAATTTGATTTTTATTAAGGATGCAGAATTTTTTTAAAAAACAGTGTTCTGCTTATATACCGCCCCATTGTGCTTCAAGCAGTCTCTGGAGGTTTATAGTTTAATTATGCTGGCTACACATTGCCCCCCTCAGCAAGCAAAATAGGGAAGACAGTTAAAGGGAGAGAGACCAATGGGCCAAACTGACAAGCAAAGCAAACACATGTGTCACATTTTGCAAGAAAGAAGAAAGAATGTTACCAGATGTGATCACTAATGGCATGAGTGGGTAAGGAGAATGGAGGGAGGGTATTGCTTCTGTTACTAAGGATTTCAGCAGGCACTGCCCAATCTTTGAGAGTATTCTAACCTCTTATTGTCTTGCTTCCATCTGTTTTTACTCTGTTTTGTATTGTTGTTTTAATCTTGCTGTAAACCGCCCAGAGTTCCGCTGGAAGATGGGTGGTATAAAAATAAAATAAATAAATAAATAAATAAATAAATAAATAAATAAATAAATAAATAAATAAATAAATATTCCATGCTTTTAGCATCCCTTTTGAAAAACCCGAAGATGGAAAAATCTGGACCACATTCGATAGAGCTTAGCACAGCTTCCAGTGCAACTGGCTTTCTCATACCTACCTGTGCATGCAACCTGAAATGCTGTTTGTTATTCTACTGCATAGCAGAAGGTTCTAAAAGTTTTCACCAAGCAATCCTTTTAAAAAAGCAATAAACTTCAGTGTGGAAGAAGACTATTCCATTGTTTCATGGGGTGAATTTACATACATATATACGTTTCCTTCTGTTACTCTTCTGAGTCATAGAGAAACTCTCCCTCACATCTCTTGCTGTCTTATTAGTAG
This sequence comes from Phrynocephalus forsythii, assembly GCA_029282475.1. Classification (NCBI taxonomy): domain Eukaryota; kingdom Metazoa; phylum Chordata; class Lepidosauria; order Squamata; family Agamidae; genus Phrynocephalus; species Phrynocephalus forsythii. The sequence continues at coordinate 78,131,759 of JAPFRF010000011.1, read as the reverse complement.
ATGAGATTAAGGGGGAAATTTCATGTAGCTAATTGTGTTAATTAAAACCAAGATCATTCAAAATCTGAGGGAAAGTGCTACTTAACAAAAAGCTGATTTAATTTTCTTCTAGTTTAGCTTGCACTCACTAGTCCCACTCCCTGAGGGGCTCTGGTGAATCTACCTCAACCTCTTCAGCCTTGAAAGCATTTCCTCAATCTTCTTCAGGATCTTCCCAAGTCTCTTCCTCCTTCTCCCCTATCACCTTGCCTTCCCTCTCCTTGCTTTTCAGCCTCACCCACTTCCCCCAACCCCATCCTTACAGCCCCCACTTCCCAACTCCATCTGCCCATGTGTTGAGGGCATTCATTTGAAACTTAGCCAGCTGCAAATCCTGGGTTTTGGGCAGGAAGGTATGTATGAACTGTCCCTGAGGACTTAGGGTAGGACCTGTTGGACTACCTAGGGCAGTGGTGGTGAACCTTCAGCCCTCCAGATGTTTCAGACCACAACTCCCAGAATTCCGAGCCCAGATTGCCAATGACAAAGGGCTGTGGGAGTTGTGGTCCAAAGCATGTGGAGTACCAAAGGTTCACCACCACTGGCCTATGATTTTGGTGGAAGGATTCTCTGCTTCAGCAGCACTGTCCTTCAGGATAGGCAAGGATTCTAGAGACTCCTCCTTTGCCTCCTGTGGATGGGTCACTACATTTTGCAGCATGGGTCTGCCCTGCACAACATCTCCTAAGACAACAGGTACAGTACCCTATTGGACCCTGGGATGAGGGATGAGGACTGAAAAGCCTGCCTGAGGCATCTCCAGTGACCTCCTCATATTTAGGCATAAGACATCCCATGAGAGGATTAATAGGGCCAGCTCTGCCATTAGACACAGCCAGGTAGTAGTCCCAATGGACAGGCACCATGCAGCAAAATGGCAGCCCAAGCCAACTGTATGGGAGAGAAAGAGAAGCACTGCTGCCGCTTCATTTGCGTTGGTGCCTTCTCTGCCTTCTCCACTGCCTTCCCTCTCACTGCCTCCCTTCTTTCTTTTCCTTGAAATGTGATGATGGAAGAGCACACACTGCCCCGTCATTAGTGCTGAAGAAAAAAATTAATTGCCAATCCCGTAAATAAAATGGAATAAAGTGCTTCCCCCACCCCCATTAAGCAGCAAAATGTCAAGGGTCATCCCTGCTTCTAAAAAGAAAGAAATGGGATGTGGATTAGGCAGGAGGTTATTTTGGGTACTTAAAATAGTTACCTGGCAACAGCATATTCACAGACCCTCTGGTCCTTAAATTTTCAATTATGTAGCCATAAGCTATCATTTTGTTAACTATTCAGCCTGGAGTCTGAGGATGGATTGGATAATTCCTGCAAGCTTGAAGTCTGTCCATCTCTGTTTGAGAAACTATGGGGTCAGGCTGAAGTCCTAGGGAATTGTAAACCACTTCTGTGTATGACTCAGAATTTACTTGACAGCACACTGTTGTTGTTGTTGTTGTTGTTGTTGTTGTTGTTGTTGTTGTTGTTGACACAGGACACTTAAGCACAATCAAAATCAATATACTATCGACTTTACAAGCAGTGGGAGTGGGGGAACAAAATTTTAAAACCAAAATTCCTTATTCTGTACCTGTAGTATTTCTGTATTTTAAATATAGTTTAATAACGCTCATTTTGTTCCTCTGCCTAAGTTCAAGGGCTTTACATTCTCCCTATTCACCAAAGTTTTTCCCAACATCTGGCTATCTTCAGTCTCAACCTACTGAGGGAAAGAAATATTGAAATGCTCCTGAACCCTGAGCAGTTCCCAGTAGAGTCCCACTTGTTTCAATTTGACAGAAAATCATTAGTAACTACCTTCCAGCTATGGCTTTTCATCCCATGAACTGTAGTTACCAAGTGGTGCTTTCTACTGGCCCAGATATTAAAGGCCGCTAAAGCAAGCTACAAAGGGATGAAATACCGAAACATTGTCTAGGAATATTTGTTTTGTGGTCTGTTGCTCCAGCTGGCTGTACTTGGATTTTGAACAAGGAGGTGCCCAAGACCTCAGGGTGCCACTGAGGGTTTCCTTAAGGGTGGGACAAAGGGCGTTTATACACGACCCCTAAGCTGCGCTGCAAATGGCTCCCAGCTCTGGAGCTTAGAAATGTTTCCCCACCAGCTCCGGAGTTTGCAGACAATTAAGTGCGACCTCGCCCACTTTAGTGTGACCCAGCACATTTTTCATGTACCTGCTCTCTGGAGGTGAAAAAAAAATTGATGTGGATAAGAGTGCCGGGCTCTCATCGCTTGTCTGTTGTCCGAATTTAAGGGACCAGCGGATCTTAGGGGTCGTGTGAAAAGGCCCAAAGATGTTTTAGTAAGGAGGGCCTGATATTCTATAGCAATAAAATCTCCATTATTTAATACATTTAAAGATTCATTTGCAAAATGGTGACTTATTTTAATAGCACCTATTGTTATAATAATTGCGAACATAACAAAACAACACTCATTTCGAACACTGTCTCCCTATTCTTAGTGCACAATTTCACCTGAGATTTATTTTCGTCACAGAAAGTTTCTTTGTTGGGAAAGCTGGCTCTGTCATTAGGCATAGTGAAGAAAAACACCTCAGCCTCCATATGAACCGTGTGTGCCTTGTAGCCTGTCCTGTACCCTACCAAGCTGCCATGGTGTGAAGGCAAATGCATTTCCATCACCAGTACTAAAAAAAAGATCCAGATGAGAGTCCCTTGGGTTTTGTACATGGGCACAGTGGGGGCACCATCTTATTCTTTGTTTCTTACAGCAAACTACCTGGGACTCCCCCTATTTGTGGCAAAGGTGTATCATTTGTATCAGTAGGAACGAGAGACGGTTTGATTCTAATTCATCAGAAGTCGGGGTCTCTTCCTTTCATTGGCATGTCAAGAGGAGGCTAGGGAATGTTAACCAAGGCCCAGAGAATTGACAAATAACTTATTTTGTTGAATTAAACGTTGGATACCAGGTGTAGTGAAGTTCTGCAACATGATGCTTAGAACTTGAGATCTTCATTAACATTCCTTTTCCATTGCTGGGAATGAAAGGCTAGCTCACCTGGGCGGACCTGTAATTTACATTGGCTTCCAACACCGCAAAAGGGGAGCCTGGAGGTTATTAAAGCTCACTAGAGATTCAATGCCTTTCACTTCTCTGAGCTGATGCTGTGCTCAGCTTCATTAATGAGTTGCCCATTGCCTACAGGAATAACATTATTTGCATGGATTGTTTGCTTGCTTCTCTGCAGGTCAGTTTTGCCTGGAGTCCATCCTATGCTGAATTTCATAATTCAGTGAAAGTTTTGCAAACAGTGAAATGCCTCTGGTCAACATTCCACCAGACAGCTCTAAACCTCACATTAACTCCCCCCGCCAATAAAGAAACAGCTAGCCTTGAGGATGGGGATCTCAGGATGTAGTCTTTGCCCTGGGTCAAGTGGAGGAAGAATAGGAAGGTTCAGGAAAAGTTCTGTGGAAAAAAATACCCAATGTTTGTTTACATCACTGCCTTTGATCACTCTTGCTATGTCCTCTCTCTCTCTCTCTCTCTCTCTCTCTCTCTCTCTTTTTTTTCTGAGTTTTGACCCTGTAATATTGCAACTGAGCCCCTTAAACCACAGTCTTTGACTCTCTGAATAATAGATCCTGGCAATGTTTATGATGTTGATTGATTTGTTTGCCTTTCAGAAGGCAAAAAGGGAGGGGTCCTGAAAGCAGGGCTTGCCGTTTATAAGAGAGATGCAACAGTTGAAAGGAAACAGTCGGCTGGAGAAAGAGAAATACAATATAAGCATTATCTGGAAGTTGAGTCATGGCTACTGGACTTCTTTTTGAGAGATAGAACGTTTCACTGCTCATCCAAACAGCTTCATCAGTCTGGTGAAGCTGTTTGGATGAGTAGCAAAACGTTTCTATCTTTCAAAAAGAAGTCCAGTAGCCATGACTCAACTTCCAGATAAACTCTCCTGGATGACTGAGAATCTTCACAGTATAAGCATTAATTTTCTATCTCTCAGTCACTCACCCTTGCCTGTTCTTCTCAACATGGTTCAGTTTGCTTTTGAGATGTCACCCCTGTCGACAATTGTATGGGTACATTCAAGTACTGGTTTTAGGTGTGCATGTATCTTAGAGTTTGAGAAGAAAAGGCTTTTTCCATCCATCCATCTTATCACCATTCAAACCCTGGCTGGGGTTGTCTACACCCCTATTAAAGCAGCTCCACTGGCTGCCAATCAGCTATTGGGCACAATTCAAAGTGCTGACCTTGAACTACAAATCACTGTGCGACCTGGGTCCTAGCTACCTCCAAGATCGAATCTCACAGTATGAACCGACTTGGGTGTTAAGGTAATCAGGAGAGGCCTTCATCCCGCCACGCTCACAGGTACGTCACGTGGGAACACATGAAAGGGCCTTCTCAGGTACTGTGCCCAGACTCTGGAACTCCCTTCCATTAGAAGCCAGGACTGCCCCATCTCTGATGTATTTCTGGAAACAGACAAAGACCTTTCTCTTCAGGCAAGCTTTCCCTGAATGATGGATTACCATTGTGTCTTTTATTTGAATCTACCATACATGGCTACACAGACTTTGTGTTTATAACTTTGTGTTTATGTCTCTCCTTGTGTGATTGTACTGACACTATGCTATCATCAACTGTTAGTTTTAATGTTGCCTTCTAATGCTGTAAGATACCCCTCAATTCCCTGTTCTCAAACAGAATGTGTCTTAATTTTACTGGACTTATATTGTTCCTCCTTACTGTAAGGTACCTTGGGTCCTTTTCCAAGGAAAAGGGTGGGTTAAAAATATGCAAAAATAAATAAATAAATTAGCACACTTCCTTTGGAATACCAGGATCCATGCAACTTTCATCACCAATGGTCTTGTGTCCCCATTCATTCTTCTAAGAAGGCAGAAACATTCCATTCTTGAATGTCTCAAACAGTTTCTTGTTCTCCCTGGTCAAATTCTTGTGTCATTAGATCACATCTACATATTTTACATCCACCAGAGCAGCAATTTCGATCTCCATGAATTTGGGTGGTTACTTGAACATCACCAAAAATGGGGAAAGCAACCAGGAAGAGGATGAAAAACCCTACAGATCTGTCTAAAAGTTATATAGAGAGATATACAGTACATCCTGTAGGCCTAGAATGTATATGTATATGTTTACATGTCATTTTAAAAACAATATCTACAGTTTGCATAGAAACATAACACTTCTCATCATAGCAGAGAAGACCATGAACTTTGTCCTTGCTCAGTTTGCTTCTCAGGCATTAACGGCGGATGGGCAATGGCTTTCCCTACATTGGGTTCTTTATCTTTACCTTTAAACAGGAATTGTACTGGGCTGCCCTCTAAGTCGAGAGTGCCTTCAAGCAGAAAGCTGATCTTGGTAAAATAGGGCACATGGGGGCTGTGTTGGGGGCAGGATGTTGCAATGGAATGGAGACACTGTTTATTGAATTTTTAAGTGTCTTCAGATTTCTTTTGCTTCTTTCCGTAGAACACCAAATTGAATTGTTTTGTTTTCTCATCGGCTTATATTTGCCAAGGATTCTGTCTTAACAGAGAAACTTCCAAAAAGCGAGGGTATGCTTTTGAATACAGATAGTGCATTTTGAATGGGATAATGAAGATTAGAGCTGCCCTGTTAGAACCATGTGAAAAATAATTAACCCTAATATGCATGTGGAAAATGGAAATGTGGACATGGTTGAGCTAAAATCACTTTGAAACCTTTTTTGTTTTGAAATAAAGGGAGGTTTCAAAATTCCATTTAAATATTGAATTTAGATAGGCTGAAAACTGGAAATTGCGGTTGCCCTCTGCTGCCACCTTTATTATGACTTCCCTAACTGTTCTTCCTTTGTCAAAGGTACTGATTTCATGAGCTCATTAATTTTGCTGTACTAATGCACTTTTCTTATCTTCTAATTAGGCACTGTTCTCCTTCCGGCATATTTATGATGGTCTCATCTCTTCTCATTTCTGTCTTGCCCGATTCAGAAGGATGCCCGCCACTGAAACTGGTACCATTTGGTATTCTAGTACATTTTCCATTTTTTCCCTGCACCACTTGTTTTCCACATTTAAAAAAATTGGCAACAAAATGGATGAGGCTTAGGGAATTGTGTGAGGTCAGGGATAGTTTTTTTTAATATAGAAAAAGGATTAAGAAAGACAAAAAAACAGACACATTAATATAACTCCCATGTGATTCCCAAAATAATTTTTTTCCAGGTTATCTAATTGCTAAACACTGCTTCTGGGTCATTCACGTTTAAAAAAAAATAAAGAAAAGCCTATAGGGACAGTTTCTCAAGTTTCTCTAACATGTGAGGCAAGAAAGAGCAAGCTGGTAAGACACCCCATTATTATGCACTGTACTTCCTGCACAAAATATGAAGCAATACTTGCTCTATGTATATTCATGATGACACATAACCCTCCTTGTCCTGAGCTGGGTATAAGTATTTATACAGCCCTGAGGCTAAGCCAGTAAGTTGTCACCCTCATTTGAGAACCCTGATGTTGTGTTACAGGTAAGGCCTACATTACAGAGACTGTTGACTTTCAAAAGGGAATGTTGAGAAGCCTGCACAGTTATGGTGAATGCCCCAGATATTTATTGCCTGCAGAGGTTAAAAGCTTTTTTGTGCTGGCACAACTGCCTTTGTCCTGGAGCGGACATTCCATTGTGCTGGCAGAACCCCTTTGGGCCCTATGGGATCCCCGAGATCTGCCAGCAGAAGGATCTGATAGCACACTTGCTGTCCTCACTATGTTCTTCCAGCTGAAGATGCAAAGGGGGGGAGAGGAGGGATGTTATGTCACATACAATCTTCCAGTGCATGAGTGGGTCCTTCCCATATCCCAAAGGAGTTCGTCCAGGAAAATGGAATGTGCTAACTAACTAACTAACTAACTAACTAACTAACTAACTGTTGTGGATCTTTGTTGCATCGGTTGTTGCAGATGATTTTTAGTTGCTTTAATGAGAGAGACACCTCTTGTGTTACTATATGAAAAAAAACCTATTTATTCAACTAGAAGGGAAGGGACATGGGAGGTTTTCTAACTATAACTATTCTAACAGCCATTTTGCTAAGCCAGGAACATGCTTCTCTTCTCTCTCTAAGGGCGCTTTTACACGACCCCTAAGATCCGCTGGCCACTTAAATTCGGACCAGAGATCTTAGGGGCTTGTCGCTCTTCCTGCTTCCCCACCCTTCTGCACTTCCTGGCTGCTGGTTGCGTGAGGGGAGGGAGAGAAAAAAGGAAGAAAAGATCGTGCCTCACCTCCGTTCTGGCTCTCGTTCTGGCTCTCGTTCTGGCTCTCGCTCTTGCCGGCAAGATTCCTGTGTCTGTAAAGTAGCTCTTAAAGGGGCGGGAGCCAAAAAAAAACCAAACAGAAGTGAGGAGAGCCCTGCACTCACTATCTTTACACCGCATCAAGGAATTTTCAGGACGGAAGAGCAGGTACTTGAAAGGTGTGCTGGGACATGCTAAAGTGGGCGTGGTCGCACCTAATTTCCTATAAACTCCGGAGCTGGTGGGTAAACATTTTTAAGCTCCAGAGCTGGGAGCCATTTGCCCCAGAGTTTAGGGGTCGTATATAAACGCCCTAAGAATACAAGGCACACACACTAACTAGACTTCTACCAGAACATTCCAAGTGGTGTGATCTCAACAACCAATTGGCTTCGCTCCTCACATTAAATCCAGCCCATAATACTCTACATGCACATTAACCCTGTAATGGCTGAAATGTAAATCTTGCTAAATATTCTAACACAAAATAAATAAATAAATAAATAAATAAATAAATAAATAAATAAATAAATAAATGTAGACAGTCCCCATAAGCAAGCCAAACAGCAGAACAAAAGGTAAAGGATGGGGCAAAGCTAATGACTACTGGAAGTAATGAGGATGGTTCGGCTTTGATATAGTACATCAAATGGTGTTTGATGGTATCAGAGCTAGCTGGTATTCCTTTTATTAGGAAGTATGCAAGTGGGCCATGGATCAGGCTGCACTGCAGGCCCAAACCTAGGTGTTGATGATCATATAAGGGGATGGGCAAGTCAAGTGGAAGTACAGTACATGCCATCCCTGGAGTCTGAAAGGCTGCACCCACTTCTAGAAATCCTGCTAATCACTTTTTTCTTTTTTAACATTTGAACTGAAAAAGCTCCAGCCACCAACAGAAATGATTGCTTTTTTCCTCTCTTTAAAATGGAATGAGATATTTTCGGGGCATAGTTACCTCTAAAGTTCATGCCTGTGGGGGGCACATCTCCCCCCCCCGGCCACCGAGGGATTTTCTCCCCCCCCCCCACACACACACCCTTCATGGCCACTTTTGTTTTGATCACAACAGAACCTGCATGCGTGGGGCAGGGGGAGTCACACACAGGCACAAGAAAAAGCCCAGAGGAAGAAAATTTGATGGCCCTTTGGATGTGGGGGCTCAAATCTTGAACCTGGGACCCCAGAGGACAAGGGGATATTTTAGCTAGATGGTGTGTATGGGTGGTGTTGCAGGGGTGAAAAGTATACACCTATGGGCCTTTCATGGAGGCTGCATGTGATCCATGGACAACACGTTCCCCAGAACCACAATAGACCTTTATTTCCTGTAAGAGTATTTGAATGGTGTTAACACACAGTTGCAGTCTTACAGTGTTGGGCACCTGTATGTAGACCTAGCTATTTATTGGCTATTTAGTTTTAACCATTTTCTGCCCTCTAGGGCTCCCATATCAAGGATAAAATAAAATAGATTTTTAAAACCAGATTCTTTTAAATCTGATTCAAAGCCATTTTTATAAGCTTAGCTCTGAGCATTTTTAAAAAAGGCTAGATAGAATAGTTCAGTTCTTACTGTTCACCAGAAGCTCAGTAAGGATGAAGACAGCCTAACTTCTCTTGTTGCCATAGTAACAACAGAATAAAATAAGATAGTAGTAATACATAGAAGAGGGAAAGAATATTTTAGAAGGTTGGTATCTAGAAACAAATGGTACACTTTTTAATTAGACTTAACAATAAAGTAAACATTTCCATTACCACCACCACCACCATAAATAAAAAGAGGATGTTTGAGTTTTAAAATATATGTGTCCATTTGGCTACAATCCAAAAGAATTAACAAAAGCATCCTGTTTCTTATTGCCTTCTATGTACTTTTCTAAAGGACGGGTGAACTGATTACTTCTTGCTATTACAGGGCTTCTATATTTCTCTTCATGAGGCCAAGCAAAAGATCCCAAGAGAATGAACTATACCTGAGAAGCAGCTTCCTGTTCTCATGAAATCCCTGTGTGAATGTTTAACCCTGTGTTAAGCTTAAGTTCTAGGGGAAAATGCTGATGGACTAATAGATCAGGACAATCCTTAGTCATCATTTACATTTTTTCCTTCCCCAAGTTTCTCCACTCAGACTTCATTCACTCAATGGTAAATAATAAATAGATGAACTTTTAGAGGAGATCTGGTATGAACAGCTGTTCTCACGTAGCCTCATCCCTGCAGTCATATTTTATTGTTTTCTGGAAATGAAGCTATATTTTTCCTCCCTCTCAATGAACCCATAATTTTGAAGTTTAAAGTCTTTTCCCCAAAATCATTCCATATAACAACCCTAGTTTGGCCTAGAAATCTCCCTCCCTCCCTCCCTCCCTCCGAGCCATTTTTATTTACCTTTCATTAATTCCAGTCATCTTTAGTCCCCAACAGCATTTTCAAGACCACAAATTGTTTTTAACAGGTTATAAATTGGAATCAATAAACTACTGGTCTGGAGTTTATCCAAGCAGACTTTATTCTAGAAGCAGCTATAATTAACTGAAAAGTAAATCCTTGTTTTCTTGTTCATAGAAGTGCACTGGGTAGACCATAAGTGCTAGACAAACATTCAGATTCTGGGCAGGGATTTTTGCTTGCTTTACTTTGCTTTGTTTTGTTTCATATAAATTTTACCTAAAAATAGGCAATATGGAACAACTTGGCATCAGCCTGCTGCTTATACATAAGAAAATCAGAACATAAGAACAGCCTTGCTGGAACAGGCCACAGCCCATCCAGTCCAGCATTCTGTCTCACACAGTGGCTCACCAGTTGCTTCAGGGTGTTCCCAAGCAGATGTCTTCACCTGTTTATGATTCCCTTCAAATGGTATTGAGAGGTATCCTGCCTATCTCGCCAACCCAGAGGTTGTCTTTAATCATCTATAATGATAGCCATTGATACCCTTGTTCTCCATGAACTTGTCTAATACTTTCTTAAAGCTCTTGAGGCTGACAGCCGTCACCACTTCTTCTGGCAGGGAGTTCCATACACCAGTGATCCTATGGTTGAAAAAGTACTTTCTTTTATTTGCTTGAATTCTAGCACTCAAAAGTTCCATGGAGTACCCCCTAGTTCTAGTGTTGTGCGATAGGGAAAACAGTTTTGGTGACCAGAGCTGGACAGAAGTAGGACAAATATATTGACCAGAGCTGGACAGAATACTCCATATGGGGGCTCACCATAGATTTATAAAGAGGCAAAATGACACTTTTCACTTATTTTCTATACCCTTCCTAATGATCCCTAGCACTGAGTTTGCTTTTTTTACTGCTGCAGCACACTGGGTTGACACCTTCATTGAGCTGTCCACCAGGACACCAAGGTCCTTTTCCTGGTTTGTTGCAGAGAGTTCAGGCCCCATCAGTTCATAAATGTAATTGGGTTTTTTTTTCTGTTTTTCTTGTTAATGTTGAAGCTTATTTGCCACTGGTTTGCCCACTCCCCCAGTGTCAAGAGATCTCTCTGGAACTCCTCACAATATCTCTGTTTTTACTACCCTGTATAATTTCGTGCCGTCAGCTAATTTGGCTACCTTGCTATTGACTCCTACTTCTAGATCATTTATGAAGAGGTTATTCAGCAGTACTGAACCGTGGGGGACCCCACTCTTTATCTCCCTCCACTTGGAGAAGTGTCCATTTAGTGCTACCCTCTGTTTCATCACATTCAAAATGAAATGTTGCTTGAAGGACATTTTTTCATTTCAAGTTAGTTGGTGTGGAGGCTAGGATGAAAGAGGGAGCCGGGAGGAGGGGTACTGTGCTGTACAGTACTGCAAGACCATCATTCTGGGAACTTTGAGGAGTATAAGATCACCTTTATTTGCAGGTTGTTGTTTTTTTAAAAATGGGACATCAGTGGGCTGCAGAAACAGCCTTGAGGGCTGAATACAGTCCCTAGATCATACCCTGCCATAGTTTCCCAGCACTCTGCCTTTAATCCTGGCCACTGACTATCCTTCTCCTCCACAAGTTTGTACAGTCCCTTTTAAAGCCATCTAAGTTGTTGCTCATCAATAAAGAGAGGTTTCTGGAGGTGTCTGCAATACCATTTTTGTCAGTATGCACAGTCAGTCATGGTTGCCATATATAGTAGGATATTTATATCCATGGGGGGATTGGTCCCACCCAAACCCCACCCCCACACACACATGGGTACTGAAATCTGCAGATAATAGCGAATGCTAAATATTAGAGATGGGCACAAATAAAAAATGGTGTTTTGGTTTTTCGTTTGTCATTGAGAGGTCCATTTCGTTTCATTTCAGTTTTTCGTGAATTTTTGAAAAAAATTCATTTTCATTTTTTGTTTTTTCATTTTTCGTTTCTACCCGCCTTTTGCGAGATTTTTAAAGCATTTCTGTGCGGGGGCATCCCCTAACGCCCCAGGCCAGAGGGAAAACACTAAAAAAATTGATGCTGGCAGAGACACAGTATAGACAAGGTACGCAGAGAGGCTGCAAAGGCAGTGGCGGCCATTGCCCAGGGTGCAAGGCAGCCGCAGAGTGACTGCACTGCGGGGCAGGGGAGGGTACTCACTGAGAGGTACACATGCACGCACACAGGGAGGCTGCAGGACTGAAGCTAGAATCGCAGAGACAGCAATCCCACCCTAACTCCCACAGAGGACTGCAAGGAGGACGGGGCTGCCAGAGATTTTATGCCCTCTGTGGCTGCCAGACCTGCCCAGTCTGCAACCTGGGCATGCTATTGGTTGAAGTTGTCCAAGAATTTACATGATCCCATCACATGGCTTGCCTCCATTTTGTGGCTGGAGTGGCAACATCCATTTTGTCATCCTTAAAGGGAAAAGAAAAATACATCGCGATGGGAGAAGACAAAAACAAACATTTTAAGGACCCCAACTCCCTGGTAGGTAATAATTTCAAATAATTATCGCATTATGGCTGCATTTTTATGGATGTCCAGGGCATTTTAATACCCAAGGAATCAATATTAGGTATCTGGGAGCCATTTTGGGTCGATGTCTCCTAACTCCCCTTAAAGGAAAAAAATACAGCAATCTGAGAAAAGACATAAATGCACGTTTTAAGGACCCCAACCCTCCTGGTAGGTATTATCAGAGAGTATAAATAATTATCGCTGCGTTTTTATGGATGTCCAGGGCATTTTTTAACATTTTAAACAGCTCATTTCATTGCACGTCGCCATTAACAAAAACGAAAACACAATTTCCATGGTTCTGTTCGTTTTGTTCCATTTTCATCACAATTTTCATTTGTCATTTTGTTACATAATGAAATGAATAACGAATAACGGAAACAAAAAATGTTTGTTTTGTGCCCATCTCTACTGAATATATACTATAGTAAGGGGGCAGAAAAATATTTAATGTGCATTACTAGAACTGGCCAGATACTATGCTATGTATCATATTTTCAGACTGCAGATAAGTGAAATTGCAGATATGGAGGTTTTACTGTACTGTTTGGAGAGGTGGTTCAGTAGCAACGGAAGAGCAGCCACAAACAAGCAGGTTCTGATTGTATTAATTGCTCTTATCTTTTTCTTCTGAGGGGGTAACACAGGAGTGAGCATTGAGCTGGCAGCCTTATGATTATTGTCATGGACAAAACCCACAATAGGTGTGTTCAGGGCTGGCAGATGCCACCACCATGGCCAGCATTCTCCTTGCCCCTTGGGCTCAAAAGTATGCATAATGTGGACACACAGGATGGCATGTTTCTCAGCTGGACATGATTTGGTGCATGGATGATTGGTAATTTGTTCTGGTGATTAACAGCAGTGATCCTCATTCAGAAGGACTATTCTTTAACATGTCTACATGCTCCTCTCTTTGTTGAAACGAGCTGAGGCTATGTGTGGGTGTTTGCAGACAAAACATCTATTCTCTTCTTCACTATCCTTCACTCTTCCTTTGATTTCTGTATAGTTAAAATCAGAAAATCTTAGCGAGCCCATGGGTTGCTGTTGTTGTTTATCACCAAGTGTAAATAAACAATGGCCAAAAATAGAATTAAATTTAACTGGGAAAGGAATTGGTGAATGAAATAAAAATGCCAAGGCAGTCCCCCCCCCCCAGCCACACATGCAGGTTTTGACCCTTTCACGCAAAGATATGCAGACCCACTCAGCACCAGACTCGGACATTACATTATACTCTTATATTCATGGAGATGGTCGCATGAAGAAAAGCCACAGCTCCCCACTATTCTCTAGAAGTTGTGCCATTTCCCCCAATGTCCCCCACCCCAGCATTTCAGGGTACAGTGAGTGTGGTATGGACAGCTTGTGTACCTTCCAAGGTCACATGAGGCCCACGGTTTTTAGATTTGGCCACTCACATGAACTCCATAATCAAGTTAAACCTGTTTGCCCTCAGCCCTTCAAAAGTTAAATATCTAGAAACCCGAAAGGGTGAGGGGACACTGTAGACTGTAGTCCTTATCTGCAGACCAACTCTCTTTAGAAGGCATCAGCCAGTGCCTCTCCCACATCAAATGGGAACAGTTACTGAACAGTGATGCATACTAGAAAATAGGACTGGTTCCTGGTAAATAGGGATAACTGGAGCCTCTGAGGATGCCAGGTTTGGATGAAAGCAAAGATCCACAGTACCTATTGAAATTTCAGCTCACAAACATTTTTTCCTGTCACTGGCTTCCTTCTTTGTGAAGCAAGATTTGCTGTGGGACAAGATGAGGGTTTTTTTTTTTCCCCCTACTGAGAAAATAAAGTACGCTAGCAAGAAGAAAAGATGACTTAGACAAGCATTTGAAAGACTGGAAGCTGGCTAAAACACCCACCCACCCACATTTGCAAACAGAGGAGATCACTGTTTTCAAAGCCCACCAAGAATTCCTCTATTCTGCAGCCACTGGTCAAGCACAGGACCAGAGCTGATAAGAGAGGTCATACTGGAATCCCTTGCTGCTCAAGGCTAGAAAATGAAAACTAGATATTGTCCACCTTACACTCCTCAGGTAACTCCTGGGTACTTTCCTGCTAGAGCCTGTGTACTCTGGAGCTTTGCGAACTAGTAAGATTTTTGAATAAAGATGCAGCTCTGGAGTATGTTGGTCAAGCTGAATTATAGAGGTATCCCAACACGTGGTTAAATAAGAGCATTTCTCTCGGTGAAACTAGTGTGTCAGCACCATAGGATGGAGGGATTTTCCATTTCGTTATCATAGCTTCTCTTCTGAAACTCTTTTGATTTGTTTGCTGTCTATATTTAAATTTAATGTCATGCTTCCAAGGAGGAAGTGGAACTGCTGGAGAGCTCAGTGATGTAGGTCTCTGGCTGCAGACCCAAAGGTCGGGAGTTCAATACCCGCATGTGCCTCCTAAATCAGGGCTAGACTCAGTGATCATCTATAGAGTCCCTTCCAGCTTTGCCGTTCTAAGATGAGGATGATCCTGCCACAGGAGGTGGTGATGGCATCTGGCCTGGATGCCTTCACAAGGGGATTGGACAGATTCCTGGAGGAAAAGTCCATCACGGGTTACAAACCATCTCCAGGCTTAAAACCGGGGTACTTCAAGGGCCAGATGCAGGGGAGTGGTATCAGGTGACCGATATGTAGTCTCATGCGCTCCCAGACACATCTGGTGGGGCCACTGTAAGATACAGGAAGCTGGACTAGATGGGCCTTTGGCCTGATCCAGCATGGCTCTTCTTTTGTTCTTATGTTATCCTGACTGCAGCAATGAACTTTAAGGGAAAGTGCCATGATATTACTCCCCATCTTCAGGATAAACTGCAGAACAAAATACACCATGTTTTTAAGGACAGGTGAAAAAGCACTTGAAGACATGAATTTTGTCACTGTTGTTTCCAAGACAAACATTATGTCATAAGGATGGTGTGTGGGCATACAAATAACATCAGCAATGAATCCAGTGCATAACGTGTCAATGCTCCATCTGTAGCAGCACTGGGTTGATGCATGCCTGATTTGGCACAAACTCTGATTACTTCCCCATTCAGCCAGCTCTTAATTCTGATGCTCAGGCCTAACAAACAAAATTCAGATTCGTGATTATAAATTAGTTCTATAACCTCCCACATTGTGTCTCAGTTTTAATATCTGCATTCCTCCAGCTTTAGGCTACCGTTCACCCAGAGAAACCCTTACTGTGCTCAACAGAAACACAATTCTTTAGCAAGCTCTTTCAAAGCTCTCATTATTTTGAGCTTTGATGCCTTTGGCTCCCACATGTCTCAATTATGCCTAGCAATTTAGAAATTCACAGATTAACTAATCGCATTGTGATATCATGGAGGTGTCTGATAGAACAGCAAGTTTGTGATGCATCTAAACAGACACATTTCATCTCAGTTTTACTGCTCTCTCTCTCTCTCTTCTCTCTCTCTCTCTCTCTCTCTCTCTCTCTCTCTCTCTCTCTCTCCTGTGACTCTGCTCTTTGCCCATTTCTCCAGGAACACATAAGATTCTTTCTCTTGAAAACACAGGCTCAGGACTTTGACCCTTGGACCAGGTCAGAGCCCAATACAGATGGTGTGGTGATGATACAAAATAAATGGGGAAACGAGTGTGTGTGTGTGTGTGTGTGTGTGTGTGTGTGTGTGTGTGTGTGTGTGTGTGTGTGTGTGTGAGAAAGAGAGAGAGAGAGAGAGAGAGAGAGAGAGAGAGTTTGACCTAGAAACAGAATCATGAAATAGCATGATTCTGTAAGGTTTGGCAGCTTGTGGCCCTCCAAATGTTGTGGGCCTGACCTTCACTCGTGTTTCTACTGGCTCAGCTGATGGAATCTGAAATCGAACACAGAACATTCAGAGGCCCACTAGTTGGCCACACTTGGCTTGGCTTTGGTTATAGAAATTAGGCTCACGGGCGCACTTGCAGAAAGCTGTATGTGTGGGGAAGTGGCACCTAGTTTATTGAGCAAAGCTGTATTTTCCCTTCTTCAGTAAGTGAGTAGGAGTTTGTTTCTTTGGAAACGTTCCACTTAGGTCTTCTGTTGTCACATTCAAACATTCAGCTATTTAAATATTCCTTATCGATATCAGAGTACTTAGGTGTTGTATTATAGTGTGTGAAGGCTTTTATCAGAGTGTGGGGAAATTGCCCCTTTTTTGGACCAAAACTCCCTGTAAATATATCACCACTGGCCATACTGTCTGTGGAGATTCATGTAGCTGTCATTTAAAAAAAAATCATGTGTTGGTGTTTCTCTCACTATATTTCAGCCTCAGAATTTCTTCACTGTGATGAAAGTGTGCTAAAGGACAGGGGTGGGGCCAATGGTCAAATAACTCTCTAGAAATTCCAGTTTGTCGAGCCACGGCTGATGTGAATGCAATTCCATCCCTTCTAACTTTTCAAGAGGTGATTTCTCTTCCCCAAAAACTCTGTTATGGTAAGCAGAGATATTGCTACCCAAAGGAGTGCTCCCAGTTCCTGGAGAATTTATTATACAGTTGGCTGGCAGACCAACGGGACACTGGGAAGCCTTGGACATAAGAGATCACCAGAGAAGAAAGAAATCAATTCTGTAAGTAATGCTACTGCAGGCCAGAATAATAATAGTCATAACAGGGAACATGTTTATATTACTTTATTTTATTTTTTGTTTTCTATTGAGGTTTGTAATTCTCTCATCCATCTTGTATATACTGCTTCCTTGTAAACTTCAGCAGATTTTCTTGCATCACTATAAATACATTATATTCTGACTGCTGGCTTGTTAATGACCCAGGAGATGGTTTGCTAATGGGCCAGAATGCCTGGCTGGAGACTTCTCAGTTGGTGGCAAACAGCTGAGAGTTATCCAATATTTTTCAGGTGCTAACTATCAGAGCTTGGATAACTCCTTAACTCACTGGATAGGAAGATTTGGGGGGGGGTGTTGTAAACTCTGTGTTGGTGTGTGTCTTGACACGTCATTTTCCTACTGACTGAACTACCATCCTTTCCAAAAGAAAATGGCCACGGCAATTCATGCACTGTATTTCCCTTATGAGAATCATTCTTTTCATGCGGAGCACGGACTCTCTTCCTTTACTTACTGGAAAGCTGGATCAGCAGGAGGTACCCTTGTCAGCAGAAACTGTATAAAAGAGAATACAAAGAAAATGTGTTGAAGGAGAAGCTGCTGTTGTGGTGGTCCAGCATTGTGTCCTTTACAAGTTGAGGAGAATATGATTCTCTTTCATGACCCTTGGTCTCTGTGAAGGATTCCTGGCTTTTAAGGGGGAGAAATGCTGGTAGCATAAGGAGTGAAAGCCTGCATCCCTACCTAGTCTTCTGTTGTACTCACTGACAACCAGTTCAGAGGAGGCCTACTTGCTGCTTTTCTCACATGATGTTCAGGAAGACTTCAAACTTTACTCCTCTTCCTCTGTCTGTACTATTGTGACACCCCTTCCTAGAGTTGTCCGTAGGTTCTCTTGGAGATTGTGGGGGAAAACTAAGGGCTAAGACCAGGAGAGGGGACTCAACCCCTCCTCCCTAACAGACCCTCTTCTCCTGCCTTCTCACAGTGGTCTCAACCCAGTTTCCAGCTCTTTTATAGAAATTTCTGAACTCAGTTGAGATAAATGCCTATCACAAACTCTAGTGAATGTTCTGCTGTGGAAATAAGCCACACACCAGTGAATGGTTCGACTGTTTTTGTTCCTTAGGGTGTGACTATACAGAGAGGGAAATGCAAGTTCATTGGGGCGTGGTTACACTGATAGCAAGTACCACAGCTGAATCAGGCTTTGCAGAAATAAATTTGATTTTTAAGGAGGTGACTACACTACATACTGGGAATCAAGGATTTCATTGGCCAGGAATAGTGTTTTGTTGTTGTTGTTGTTGTTGTTGGTGGTGGTGGTGGTGGTGGTGGCTTTTGTTTGTTTTAAACAGAAGCATGGTACAGTATTTTGCTATGTCAGCAGAGGGTCATTTATTTTAGCATGGATTCAAAATTGATTTATTTCTAACTTTGGCATGTAAATACCTCTGTTGATATCAGCTGCCTCACAATGTGTCTCTCAGAGCTACTCCTGCAGCTACTGTAGGTCATTTTAAATGTTTACCCTTCTTTCCAAGTGGAATGGCAGTAATCCACTCTGAAAGAGGGTGGGTGGGAGAGAGACACTGCTTGGCTGGTAATAAAGGAAGGGAGTGTGGGCACTGCAAGAGCAGCAAAAGACAGTGGAAGCACTTGCATTGCAGGTTGTATGTACTGCCATGTTTGTGTCTCAGGGGGAAGAGAAGGGGGGGCAACCTGCTTGGGCCAGGGCTATGATATGCTCTTCCAGAACACTATAGGGTTGGTGTCCCACAAGGGCCATGCCTGCTCTGCTTCCCTTAATTCAGGCAGCCATCTCCCACCACCCTCACCTGAGTATCCCTCCCCAGCACAGGCAGAGGCAGCACCTGTTCCTAATCATTCAATATCTTCTCCCAGCAAGTTCATCAGTGCAGTGCCCTCCCAGAGCCACCACCACCACCACCACCACCACCTTGTGGGCTCCCAACACTGGTGGCAAGTGGCATTCTACCTCGCTGCTGACCCATGTGCAAACTCCCCCCCCTTCCTTCTTTGCTGACTCACCAAATGCTGGAAGGCTCCTCTGCATGCCCATCCTTATCTTAGCCACTGCGGTTTGACTCAGTGGGTATCCACCCAAGACAAGAAGGAGGTGGTGCACCTGGGAAGCAGAGTGGGTATGGCTCTTGTGGGACAACAACCCTATAGTATTCTGGAAGGGCATATCCTCCCACCTGATCGTGCAGGGAGGGCATGCTGCAGACCCCATCAACAAGAGAATTTCACTTGACCAGCTAGGAAATGAGCCTTCTCTGCAGTGGCACCATCCCTCTGGAACAGCATGCCCCCGGAGTTGGGACAGCCCCCCTCAATCCTGGCTTTGTGGAAGAGGTTGAAGACTTGGCTCTGCCAGCTTGCCTTGGGTGGAACAAGTAGCCCTCAGTCATGGAGATGGCTAATATTTCATCTCTTTAAAGCCTCACCACTTACCCCAATAATTATTTATATGTATATTGTCAATTTTAGATATTTTTAAAATAGTTTTATATTTATTGTTGTATTGTGGTATATATTGTAAATTGCCCAGAGTCCCCTCTGGGGAGATGGGCAATGGCAAATCTAAGTGAATAAATAAATATAGAACTCAGTTACCTGCCATAGAATTCCTCCCCACATTTGACACTGGCTGTGGAATACTGGCTTTCTCATTCCCTGTACTGTAGTTGAGATGTAGGTGAAGCCTACATGGAGGGAATGCGGCTACTGCACCAGCTCCTTTTTCTTTAAAAAATGCCCCAAGGCATGTGCAATTTAAGAACTATCTGATGCTAAATGACTTTAAATTGCTTTAAACAACTCCAGTACCTATTCTGAATAATATTACTAATGTAAGTAGGTCCTTCACCTACATTCTTTTTGCTGCAAAGTCACACTGGATAATTTGAATCTCTTCTCATTAAGTGACCACACAGGAGGAAAGTCTTATTGTAGCCCCACATGTGGTGCCACTACAAAGGAACTAGTTAGTAATCTGTAAACAATTTTTTTCTTCCACATTCCCCCCCCCAGAAGCTTTGCTCCCCATTCCTGTTTGTATGCTCCAGTAGTTGTTTTTCTGCATTATTCAAGTGATCATACTGTATTAACTGAACAACTTTGAATGGTTCTTTTAAAAAATGTAGTAGTCATAGGTGGGGGCAAAAACTTTCTGAGGGCAGGGATTCTGGAATGATTTGAATTTTCTTTTGTGTCATGCAAAAATGTAAACCAGCCTGTCTCAAGCCCAGAGGATGTGCAGTGTTTTTTATCAATGTTGTTGTTCCCTTAGTCCTACAAGTAAGGGCCAAAGAAGCCCCTCCCACTGGGCCAAGAACCAATCTAGTCTGTCATTCTGTCTGGCAGGCCCCAGGTAGGTGTCTTTTAGAAGCCCACTGGAGAATCTGGGGTGGACGTCAGCAAAGCAACTGGGGGAAAGCTTGTGGAGATTATCTGCCACTAGATGTACGTATGGAATTGGATCACTAATCTCTTCTCCAAGAGAGAAGGAAAGAGCAAGGAAAAACAGTGAGCAAAGATGGCACAAGAGACCACAACTTGTTGCCTCTGCCATATTCTAGGTTAAAACAACAGCTGTTTCCTGAAAGAAGAAAACCAACTTCATGGGGTTGAAAGCAACGGATCCCACGCAAGGCTTATCAATGCTTGCCACCCACCTGCCTTCAAGTGGATCATTGCACTCTCGGGTGTTTTGCTCTGCTACAATCATGAGCTTCATTGAGTATGACCAATGTTAAGGAATCATGGGAGCTGTGGACCAACACTTTGTGGGAGGACCTTGCCCACCCCCACTCTACATGTTGCAGAATTGTGTTTTTATTTATATTTATATTTCCACTTCTGCTTGTGCCGCTTGCTGACGGTTGCCTGTGTGTTGGCCTTTAATGAGAAAAGTCAGTAAAGAACTTGGACTTGAATCTTAATTCTGACCTCACTGATTGTGCAGCAGGATGTGATTCGTTAAAATATAAATTAGCTCTCACTGTGTAAATTTCACCACTTTCTAATCTTTCTCTCTAATTTCTGTATTGATTTGAATTAATTGCTATTCAGGGAGTCACAAGCTCTTTGCTGTGACCTTCTAATGACTTGTACTGATGCTTGCTACTACTTGATTTGAATTTTAACTCTGAGATGTTTTTCAGCTTCAGCTGTGACCAAGAAGAAAGGTATCCATTACCAGTAGAAATTCAGTATGACTCTTGGTTTTACATAGGTCACGAATACCATAATACTTGCATTTTTGCCCCAATCTCCTCTAAAACAGTCGGTTTTGCTAGATTTTCAACACCATATTATAGTGGTTTTATCCTATAGAATATAGTCCATTGGGAGAGTGTTTATTGTATGAGTCCCAAAATTCAGCTCTCAAAAATTCCCATCAATCAACTGAAATTTTAACTGCTAACAGTTTGGGGATTGTTATTTTTAATCTGTTTTTGAAGGGCAAGATTCACCCCCAAAAGAGTTTGCAAATTGTGTGGGGTTTTTTTCACAGCTATTCTCCAGATCTGCTGTTATTTCACTACTGTTGCAGCCCTTTAGCAGGGGGATTTGCTTCTCTGTCATTAAGCAAACCCAGCCAATCAGTGATAATCTTGTTAATGTGATTGTGTTGCAGTGCCTTGTGACCAACCAGATTAAGTTACATGATAGTGTTGATCTGATCAGGCAGAATGGCAGTGATGGGGAACATCTCTCCATTACCAAGGCAACTACTCCAGTGCTCCCTGCTTGACTTTGCTGCACTAGTTTAGCAAGACATGCTAGGGAGCAGCTACCCACCTGGCTCAGCAACACCTGGGTTCCTACGAACAACTCACCATCTTTCTTGGCCTTCCCCTGAAAAATCACTGTAAAGTAGGATTGATATTTATTCCAGATAGTGTGTCAATGGGACCTTTCCTTCCATTGTGTGTATACTATGATGAAATGGGGTAAGCTCCAGGGTATCCCCAGTCAAGACCTGTGCAGGGAAATGTATCATCCCATCTCCTTGTCTGATTGGCTGGAGCCAGGGAGAAGAAACAATGATGTCAGAGGCTTCTTCCTTGTTGGAGCTCAGCCCCACGCGGGCGCAGAGCAAGTTTAAGGGATTGGCTGGTTGCATTTTGGAGGCTTCCAAACACCGGCTGGGCTCCCACATGTCGTTTTGGAACTGGTAACTTCCAAAACAAACAGCCCATCCGTAATCCCTATAATCGTTTATGTATTTGTGGAAACCCGGCTCTTGAGGACTTAGCCCATTATGTATGTGATTCTCCCCTATATAGCGATGTGAGGTTGGTTCTCCACAACCTCCCTCCCCTTGGCCCGGGTCATCGGCATGGCAAAAAAGCAAAGCAAAAGCAAAGTGTTCTGCTTATATACCGCCCCATACCACTACAAGTAGTCTCTGGGCGGTTTACAATTTTAATTACAGTGTGCAGGCTACACATTGCCCCCCCCCAGCAAGCTGGGTACTCATTTTACCGACCTCGGAAGGATGGAAGGCTGAGTGAACCTTGAGCCTGCTACCAGGGATTGAACCCAGGTCGTGAGCACAGTTTTACCTGCAGTACAGGCATTTAACCACTGCGCCACGAGATGATTTTTGCAACTCCAAACTGGGTTTATTAAAAGGGTTTTCATAAATACCTGAACTGTCTCCTGTGCTTTTCTCCCTAAGTGTGACTGGCTGAGCTTCATACCAAACTCTTCTAACTGGCCCAGGCTGTTACTTGTTTCCCCTTTCTATAAGTGCAACTGGCGCAACATTCAAAGTCCCGGTAAATATTTCCCCAAACGTCCCAGGCATGTAACTCCTGATTAACTCCTCTCATGGCATGGCACCCATTGGTGTGGCATGGGCATGGTGTGGGGTCCAGGCGTCCCAGCAGAAGGGATGGTCTCAATTAGTCAATTAGGTCCCAAGGGTACTGAGATATCTTTTCCTCTCTTTGGCTTGGCACTCTCTCTCAAAAAAAGCCCACTCTTTCTTCGGAAACTCTCTTCCCTCTGTCTCACCCCATTATGGTGGCTTCCACGCCTTTCTACTGCACCATTCCCTCTCTGCTGCCTCTCGTGGTAGCCTGGAGGTGACCCACTCACCTGTCCAAGGATCTTCCTTGACCACCTCATAAAGTTCTTCCTCCTTTTTCTCCTCCACTGTCACCAAACACACACTTTCTATCTCCTTCCTCTCTTCTCTGCTTGTTGCCTTCTCTAATAGCCCACTCACCTTCTCACCTCCCCCCTTTTAGTCCTCCCTTCTCCCCCTGTCATCCTCTCTCCGACCTCATTGGTTGAGCTTCATGGAGAGGAGGGCACACTTTCCTTCTGTTCCTATTTACAAGTGATAGAAGAGAAAAATATTTACAGCATGTTTTAAAGAAAGTGGAAAACAGAAGCATCTCAGAGAAACTGAGTTTTTATTACAAACATCCAATTTATATATAATAAATAGAATTGCAATATTTGCTTTTAAAACCACTATATACGGAGCTAAGTACTTGGGTAATATAGGTGTAAAATGCCATAAAGATTCAGGAGTGTGAAGATAGTCCCATAGAATGTATTTGAAAAGTTATATGCAAATTAATGCTGCATTTAGGGGATTTTAGTTAAATTGGTTTGAGTAAATATTATACTTTAGATTGTATCTTAAAGTATTAATATAAGTATTGTTTATTTTATTGTATAAATATTGATAATTATGCCATGATAGTATGTTCACTCCTTTGTAGTGTATTATTTTGCAATGATCTGAGGATTATGCAATAAAGATTCTATTCTGTTCCTTCCATTGTGATGGCAAGCATTGGAAATAATTCCAAATGGAACTGTGGAGGGACTAATGGTTTTAAAAGCCCCACCCTAACTCCCACTGCAATTACTGTCTGGCTCAGGGAACCTGCAGTGGTTGTTTTTTCAACAAGAAGCAGCCTGAAGACACTGCTGTATGTGACAAAACTTCACAAGCTTGGCTATTGAAACCGTATGAGGAGATGAAGGTATATTACTTCCTTGATGTTCCCTCCAGGCAGGAAACAATGCAAACCTACCAGATTGCTTTCATATTCCCTGGCAAAACATTAGACATGGCAATTTGACAGAGTTTCTGCCAACTCTGTAAGGGTCAGCTAGAAATAAAAACAATTCACTGAGTTTAAACTGATAGGTCAGTGAGAATGTTTGTGATCTTATCTGTATGCAGGGAGACATAAAAGAAATAAACCAGGGTGAATGTTGATCTAGCAATCTGTCTTTCACATATTGGTTCATCTCCTAGAAGTGATTATCAATAACAACCTTGATCTTCCATCTCTCTTTCACATGCACTCACACATATACATGCACTCACACAGAGATGAATTATAGGCCTCGTATATATGGGTGTCGACTCTGAAAAGACCTTTGAGAAAAATCTTCACCCATATTCTTAATCATCTTTGAGGCATAACAGCTGAGGAGTGTCTGGAGTAGTCAGGAAGGAGTAGTAAAGTGAACTGTAACAAGCTCAAAAAGACTATCAGAAGCAACCCTGAATCTGGTCTGGAAACTTTGGGATGCATACCAGTATGAAAAAGGGATGTCAATGGTCTTCACTGACGTCCAAAAATCAAGCCCCAAACCCCCAGTGTGAGTGATGGTCTAAATAAACATAGATTCAAAATGAAATTAAATGTTTTACTTGTTGACTCAAGATATTCTTTGTATTGTGCAGCATCCCTGTGCAAAAAGAGCTCTCATGCCAAGTTTGTTGGGCTGGTTAAGGCATTGAGACATACTGCCTGTTTTCTCCAGGCCTGCCATCTTAGTACCAACTGAGACTGCAAACATGGCACCAAGTAGGAAGAAAAATCAGTATTCTGTTTGAAAGTTTTGCTACTTCCCCTTTTTTCTTACCATTAAATCCTGCTGGGTAATGACACAATAGAATATAATTATCTTGTGCTCTACTTAAATACAAAACAAAAACATCTTCCCATATTTCCTTAGCACACTTACCATTGCTCATTTTCTGTATAAGGGAACAGAAACAGCTGTAAAACCTAAGGGCACACGCCAGCTTCACACGCTATGCATTTAGCAGACTGACGCTAAACCAGACATGGAAGGGAAGAATCCCCATGAGGAAAGTACATTGCTCTTCTTTCAACACAGAAGCCAGCCCTGCAGCCTGTCTTGATATATTTTTGTGGCTTGGGCAGTTAGTACAAAGGTGGGAATCACTGCTTCCCAGTGTGCCTGACAGGGTTTGGAAGTGTTTCCAAAAACACTGTAATCGAATGGGGGGGGGACTGGATGAAGTGGGTGATCAGCAATCCTTTGTCTACAGAAATGAGGGGACGCTGTTCATCCTACATGGCCTGAGGTGAAAAAGAATGCATCCAATTGATGCTACGGGTTTGGGGTCTCCATCTTGGGAGGTTGATTTAATTTGGTTTCTGATACTACTGTGGTATGATTTTTGGACTTTTGTATTTGTCCTTCCATCCCCTCAATATCTGCCCTGTCCGGCCTGAAGAAGGATCCTGCCAAACTCAAAAGTGCATCTGTTTTTAATATTTTAATGGCCCATTAAACATATCACCAACTTGGTTTTGGAGGAATATATTGTACCATGCATTAGTATCTTACATTGAAGTAAGCGTGGCATGTCATCCAGCACTGTTCCCATACTTAACAACTACGCTCAGGGGCTTTAAATGTCTACAACTCCCTTTAATTGTGTCAGATACTTCAAGAAGCCATACTTGGGGATTATGGAATTTCTTAACTGGTATTAGTTTCCTACTGCAATTTACATGAATGGATGTATGTCAGCAGAGGTAAAATAGGGTTCTGGCCAGTGTTTCATTGGGTATATCTACATTAACTCCTGATACAATTTCAGCTATCTGCCTCAATCCTAGGGAATCTGACAATGTGTAGGTTGGTGCAGAACTTTGTGCTAGGACGCTCCAGAGCTTTAGTTCTTAATCTTAACCTTTGACCTGCAAGTGTTTCTGCAATTATGAAAACTCTTTCTCCATCCTTCATTTAGCTACAGTCTTTAGAACAGGTCACTGCCATTATTCCCATATTGCTGATGAGATGACTGAAGATGAAAGTGGCTTGCCTGAGACTTATTTGGGAATGCATGCCATGGGTGACAGTTAAACCATGGACTTCCTGGTATTCATTTTCTAAGAGGTTACTCTGCCTTACAAAGTGGCCCACGCATCATGCCGCTGAAAGTTCAATTTATGGAAAAAATGTTTTGTTTCTGTTTAGCTGCATTTTATATTTGCTGTGACTAAAACAGAGCATTACTGGTCCCAAAGATTATGGGACTTTACAGTTATGAGTTCTGGCTGTGGGACTACAAATGCCTGGACTTTTTGATATATATACAGTGGTGCCTCTACTTACGAGCAATTCGATTTAAGAGCGAAAATTGTTGGCATTTTAACAGCTGCCTTGCAAATTTTAGATGCAGTCTGCTCTACTTACATTATTTCTGATTTTTAAAATTTATTTTTAATGTTTAGATACGGCTGCTCTACTTACAAGTTGTTTGACTTATGAACATGTATTCGTAATGGAATAAACTCATAAACAGAGGTACCACTGTAATTGAAGATGTCTGCAGATGAAAAGCCTCATGAATAGACTGGTTCTTAACCTTAAGATATTTTTAAATCTTGAATTAATGCAGTCAGGTTTGCTGTGAGATCCTTGATCATTAACAAATGAACTGTTCTATTAAGTTTCTAATCAAGCAAGCCTGAGATTATCACTGCATGAGAATGCAACAATGTTATTGTGCAGCAGAGCAGATCAACATTCTACAAGGTAATTCTAAAAATGGATCAGTGAAACAAAACATTAAAACTTTGAAACTGGATAGCAAATCAGCATCACATTTGGGCCAGATGTAGCAGACGGCCTATTCTTTCTCTGCACCGAGACATTTGGGCAAATCATTTTGAATTCTATTTTTTTTTAAAAAAAAAGTAAAACTGTGTGAGAAGGTGCAGATGTGCACCCCAGTGAACCATCTAGCCCCAATATATAACTACCAGGCAACCAGGAAGAGGGTACATTTTCTCAGGATCAGGCTGATGCAGCTGAAAGAGAGACCATTCCCTGATGAAAGGCAATTGGAGGAGGTAAAGGCATAGAAGATAAAAGGAGATGATAGGAGGGGACACAGGGTCCTTGGTAATCCTTAAAGAAGAGGATGTGTGGTTGGACTGTGTAGTGGAGCCATTTTATGAAAATTGAGATATGTACTCAGGGGACTTTGTTCTGTGTGGCTAGTTGCACATGATCAAGTGAGCTTGGTACCAAGCTAATCTGTCCAACCTGAAAGCTGTTGCAGGGGAAAAACTGTCTTAAATTGAATCATAACATATTAAGGAGAACACACTTGATGACCAAAGAAGTTTCCCCCAAAAGAAGCTCCTCCAGATCGATGTTGGCACTTCTTTTACCAACTTCCACACGGGGTTTATGTTTTGCATTCTTTCTGAAAATGATGGTCGTAATCAAACTGAAACAAAATTCTCAACCATCCTTTAGGACATTGGTGGTGAACCTTCGGCACTCCAGAGGTTTTGGACCACAGCTCCCAGAATTCCGAGCCTAGATTGCCAATGACAAAGGACTGTGGGAGTTGTGGTCCAAAACCTCTGGAATGCTGAAGGTTTGCCACCACTGCTTTAGGAGATGAACAGATATCACCCTTTTCCTCACATGCATTTGGGGTTGAGGTTGGGGAGGCATTAAACATTATCTGAAATGAAATGCTTCTCCCTCCCTAGGATCCAACCTATGGTCTATCATTTCGATTATTGTGGAGACGTAGTGTTGTCAGCCTAATGTAACATCAAAAGGTGTAGGCATTCTCTTCACAATATTTTCCAGACTGTTGTATAATATAGCAGGCATGAGTTACCAGGGGAGATTGTGTTTCAGAGGGAGTATTAAACAGAGGCATCTGTTTAACATGGGCTTGGATGCATCTTGTTGCATGACAACAATTGTTTCTAAAATGGCAACTTGTTGCCAGGAGGCAAGAGAACAAATTCTGCCACTTTAAATTAAGGCAATTCTGGTTTCAAGGAATGGCTGAGACAGACATCTACAACTGACTTCCCATGGACTCCTTAATGGGGAACAAGGGACATACGGGGTTTGGATTTCCCCATCAGTCCTGCAAACCAAGCCCAGGCTCAAAAGCCAGTGGGAAACGTGACTCTGCCTCAAGCAACAACAAAAGCATACCCCTAAAGCACAATCATTTGATTTCCACTGGATCAGCCTTGAGGGCTTTGTTCTCCCAGAGAACATTCCTTTGCTTGCTTGCTTTGTTTCAAACTTATATTTATTCTTCTGATGATGCACTTATTATCAGAACTGTCATCTGTGGTTCTGATTCCATCAGTTTAACAAAATGAAACTTGTTTCTCTCCAAGCTCTCTGAACATATATTGTTTCTTGTTCACCTTGAGGGTTGATGGGAGGATAGAAGGAAAGCCAAAAGATCTCACATGAAATTACTCACTATGACCATCTGCCAACTCTTGCCCATAGCAGGGAGTAAGCATCTGGCAACTATAGTACTTCTTTGTTCTTTTGCTTTCAAGTCTGGCTCTATGAAGCAACTTTTTACCAACTCATCAAAGAAGAAACAAACCCAAGCAACCCATGTGTAAGACCCTCAGTGGTTGGTGGGGCAACTGAAAAATTGTTGGTCTTTTGTACATAGTATATGTTGATTTTTCAAAAAAAAAAAAAAATGTAATACTTGGGTCCTTTAGCCGCCTGGGGCCCTTTTCCAAGGAGAAAGGCAGGTTAAAAATACTCTAAAATGAATAAATAATAAAATAAATAAATTACTCAAAATCTCATTAATATAGTGTAGGCAAGAGAGCATATTTATTTACTAGTGGGTTTATTCAGCTTCATCTAGGCTAGAATCCCATTAGTTTCCACTCCTTGTTCCAGTGCTCTTACTTTCCCTCATCCCACATTTTTCACACTGGTCTTCCCCCTGCCACTCCACTCCCAACTCCCATTATTATTCTCACAACCTGGTAAAGATTCCAGGAGTCACTTCTCTTTATGCAGAAATGGAACTTGCTGCTATTGAAAAGTTTGGAATGTTGAGTTTTAACATTGCCTTAATTTCTCAAAAGATAGGATTAATAAATCATTAAAAGAAGATTCTAACAAATGCCCAGGATCAGGCACCACTAAAAGCTAATTGTCACTTGGATAAACTGGAGCTCTGGGAGGACTGATTTCCAGACACAACTAACCTAGTCATAGAAAATGAGAATTCAATCAGTAGCATCCATACACTAGTTGGGTGTTTCTACTTACCATTTTTGAGATCTTTTAGTGGAAACAAGCCATCTTTTGACAATATTTATAAGCTGGATCTATGCGATTTAGGAGATCCATGTAACCATATGGTTTTGTCCATGCAGTGGTTTTGTCTGTTTTTGTGAAAATCCCAAGATTCAAAGGGCTTATTGTGAAGACTATTCTGTCCATGGACTTGAACAGCGTATCTTTCCATGACACACTGCTAGTATTGTTGGTGGATTCTGGATTTGTTGCAGCCATGGTGTTGCTGCCAGCCTTCCCAAGTCCATCCCATAAAACCAGTAGTGAAAGAAATGTAGATCTATTGCGTTTTAAAGGTGAATATGAATTTGGAAATCAGTGCATGTTTATTTCATGTTATTACATTCCACTCAGAGGTAAGCTCATTGTCCCATGTATAATCTTTCAAAGTTAAGTTTGTGCTCATTCTATAAAACAGCATGTCACTTGAGGTTTCGGGACAACTTATATTTGGTATAGATAAATGCACAGAACAGTCTTGTTTAATCTTACTCCTTGCTTGAAATCCTGGCATATTACCTTACATGATGTGAAAGACAGTTTGTCCTCTGCTGTCAAGTAAGCTTAATATAATAATGGGGAATGGTGAAAAAAATCAATAACATACAGCATCTTTAGGGAGAACTAAGTTCACCTGCAAAATAATTTTTCTATCCCTTTTCAATACATTTTAAGCTGCTGCTTGGCATAACTGTTACATTGATTTTATGGGAGATTTCTGTTGTATGTCACTCACTTAGCTTGCTGTTTCTTGAGTTGTTGCAGTTTTAAACACATTTTGTTCCTTGGTTCAGTTCTCTTAGAGTTCTCAGTACATTAATCTAAAAGGTTCTTTTTGGACTACAGTATAGTATATGGAATTACCTTGATTAGTCTTTAATTCCATGCTCAAAGATGTATAATTTGAGTGTGATGTTAACCATATATTTATCATAATTAGAGAAGGGCACAAAATGAAAATATAGCATTTTGTTTCATTTCAGCCTTCATTTTGTTTCATTTCATTTATAACACATTTTTAAAAGAATTTTTGTGATGAAACGAAACAAAATGATTCATAAGGCTATAAATAATGGGGAGCTTTCCTTTTTTATTTAACAGGGAGCTTTAAATGGCTTTAAATCAAAGACCCTCCTTAAACCTTCAGGCAAAAATCAAAGAAAAAGTAAACAAAACAAAAGACATAAAACATATGGCACCTTAAAGACTAACTGTCATATTTTAATGTAAAATTTTGTGGACACATCCATGAAACTTTCCAAACAATTTGCTTTCAAACAAAGAACCCTCTGTCAACAAGCAGGAAACCTAATGGCTAGCTGCTGCACCTCAGATCAGATCGAAGAGATAAGCTCAACAGCTGATATGCACAGGGAGGGAAGGAAGGAAAACATCAAAAATAACCTCCAGTCCTACCTAATCAGGAAAGGGAAACAATCAGTTTAAATCAACTTGCAGGCACAGGCACAGGGAAGGGAAGGGAAACGCGATTCAGTCAGTCTCCTGGTCCTAAAACTGTCATGTCTGCAGCCAACCAAGATTGGAGATAGCTAGCTATCAACAGCTGAGGTGCTGGGAAGGAAGGAAGGAAAACAATCAGTGTAAAAATAAACCTCTTGTTCTCAAGATGGCTGGATCAAGAGGCCTCTCACCACTGGGACAGATTGTTTTGTTTCCAAAACAAAAATCATGTTTCATTTCATTTCTTGACGAAACGCTGTCTGCTGTTTTGTTTCATTTCATAACATTTCATAAGCTTATGAAATGACAAAACAGTGTACGATTTTTCATAAGGTGCCCATCCCTAATAATAATGTTAAGGTACACAATTCTCGCATGCACAACTATATTAAAAATGTTGTTTTTACAGATTACCAGAAATACGCATTATGTACTTCAGATATTCCATTTGCTTGCATGTTGGCAAGCATCATATGTTAAATAAAGCCAATGACTTTAGAGAAATAAATACAAATCTGGCAATGATTTTAAAGGAACCTATTCAATTACCCATTGTTAAATAATAATTATTGTTGCTACCATTGCTACAGATCACAAAAGGAATTTGTTGCCTTTTACATTATTTACATTTTGCAAATGGCAGGAAAAGGTAGGAACATAGAATTTGCCTTGAAAAGACAAAAAAGGACAAAAGACAAAACAGTACTGACCACTTAGAATTTAAAAGCATGTTGCACAGAACCTTAAAAAGTCATGTCACAAGACCTCCAAAATGCTTCAGATGCCCTTTAAAAGAAAACTAGAAAACATTATTTGTTGCATCAAAGGAAACATACTGCCTCAGTACATTGCTTTTTATTGTAACTTAGTTATGCCGTTGTTACTAAAAAAACCTACTTGCATTTAACTAAATTATCCTGACTAGTTACTTTCCTCCTTTGTGCATCTGAAAGGTCCTTACCATTCCTTATTGTTTTCTTGCTGTTGTTGAAGGCCACAATATATTTTAAGATGACAGTCACTGACTTGTTTTTGAACAAAAGTGCTCTTAAGAATTACTGGATTCAATTCTTTTCAACAAAAAAGCAGAAGAGTTTATTAAATCTTTACGTTCCTATAGCATGCAGACTGGCTCAAATGTATCCCCATCACTGTTCGTTATTTGGTAGCGCTTGCCACTCTAGCTTACTCACAATGCTACAGCTCCAGCTTATACCCCTGTTCTCTTCTGTTCTGGGTACAGTGAGATACCTTTCTCCCTGAATTATTTATTTATTTATTTATTTATTTATTTATTTATTTATTTATTTATTTATTTATTTATTTTTACAGCTTATATGCCGCCCACTACCCAAAGGTCTCTGGGCGGCTTACAACAAGGAATTAAAACAGTTAAGACATAAAATATCAATAAATAATTAAAACAACAGCAAAACCTTATACTAAAATCATCACTAAAATTGCCATCAAAGGACCCCAGTCTATGTTGTATCAATTAAAAAACTTCTGGAACAGGAAGTTTTTTACCTGACGCCGAAATGTCATCAATGTTGGCACCAGGCGGATCTCACTTGGGAGGGCATTCCATAACTTGGGGGCAGCTGCCGAGAAGGCCCTATGTCTACAAGCCATCCCTCTCACCTCCTTGAGGGATGGCTCTTTCAAGAGGGCCCCCTGGCTAGATCTTAATTGCCGGGTAGGTTCATATGGAAGGAGGAGGTCCTTCAGGTATCTAGGTCCCAAGCCGTTTAGGGCTTTATATGTCAAGACAAGCACTTTGAATTGGGCTCGGGCAGCAACTGGTAACCAATGCAGGTTACGTAGAATCGGCGTGATGTGATCTCTGGCGGCCCCACCACTCACCAGCCGCGCCGCACGATTCTGAACCAGTTGCAATCGCCGGACCGTCTTCAAAGGCAGCCCCACGTAGAGCTCATTGCAGTAATCAATACGGGATGTTACCAGCGCATGTGTAACTGTCATGAGGCTCTGCTCATCTAGGTAGGGGCGGAGCTGGTATATTTTCCGCAGCTGAAGGAAGGCGCCCCTGGCCACCGAATCCACCTGGGCTTCCAGAGTTTGACCAGGGTCCAGAAGCACCCCCAAGCTGCGGACCCTGTCCCTTAGGGGAAGTGCAACCCCGTCCAAGACAGGGAAGTGGCCCTCTAACCTGTCCGGCGAAGCACCCACTAACAGCACTTCCGTCTTGTCTGGATTGAGTTTCAATTTGTTAACCCTCATCCAGTCCATTATCTGGCCCAGACACGAGTTCAGGACAGAAACCGCCTCACCTGGATTGGTGGAGAATGAGAGGTAGAGCTGAGTATCGTCAGCATATTGCTGACTCCTCAGCCCAAACCTCCTGATGACCTCTCCCAGTGGTTCCATGTAGATGTTAAACAGCATGGGAGACAGTATTGAGCCCTGAGGAACCCCATGACGTAAACGCCACGGGGCGGAGCAACTGTCCCCCAGCACCACCTTCTGAACACGGTCAGCCAGGAAGGAGCGGAACCACTGCAAAACAGTGCCTCCAACTCCCAACCTGGCCAGCCTATCCAGAAGGACACCATGGTCGATGGTGTCGAAATTACTTTTCTGGAGGTGGCAAAAGCAGTGAGGTTGAAGGCAAGCTAGCAACAAGTACCACACAAGTTCTAGTGATAGCCTAGCCACCAACTTAGAAAGCTTTAAAGAGGAGTTTAACAAATGTATGGTGAGTGAGTCAATTTGTGGCTACTGATACATATTCGATGGTCTTCATAATAGCACTTGCTAGGGACAATGAATGGGAGTATATGCTGGATCTCATGCTCCTATCAGCAACTAGTTGGCCATTTTGTGAACAGAATGATAGATTAGTTAGCCTTTGGTCAGATCCAGCAAGGCTCTTCTAATATCCTTAGCCTACTACTTCCCAGATTATGCTTGACTGGACAGAAAGCTAATTTTTAGAATGGATCATCTTCATCCATGTTGTTTAATATGACAGTATGTTTCTTCTGCAACACAATTACAGTCCTAACAGTATCACCCACTATGTCAAGCACACATTTACCTGTTTCTCTGCTGATGTGATCTATACCATCCTTTGTCAACAATGCCCTTCTTCACTCTAGATAGGACAAATGGGACAATCTCTGTGCAAAAGAAGTTACAGACAAAAAAGCAAAGTGTGCTGTTTGTATATCTCCTCATAGTGCTTAAAGCACTCTCTGAGCAGTTTACAACGTAATTGTGTAGCCTACACATTGCCCTCCTGCCCCCAGTGAGCTGGCTAATTGTACTGATCTCAGAAGGATAGAAGGCTGAGTCAGCCTTGAGCTGGCTATCTGGAATTGATCCCCAAGTTGTGAGCACAGCTTTGGGTGAAGTACAGCCCTTTAGCCCCTGTACCACAAGGCTCCTGACATTATATGACATCAGAAATGGCAACACAAAAAAACTATTTCAGAACATTTCAATCTGTCTGGACATTCTTTGAATAACTTGGAAGTAACTATTGTCAAAAATAGAAAGAAACACTACAAAACTAGATTTGAAAATAAAGGACTGAGATAAGGTACATATGGATGATGGAAGGTAGAAACTGAGACCCTCTTAATCGGATTCAACACCAATCAAGGATTCCTAATATATTATAAATTATGGAATCCTACATTGATTCCCACAGTCTGCCACTTGTGTTACAAATGCTATTGTTGTCTTGTACACTCACAGATAGTAACTTACAATTTAAATTATTCAGTCTAATAGTTCCTTTATTATTCTTTTACTAACAAACCATCAACACTTTATCCATCACCTGTACTCTCACCTGTTCATGGGGCCATGTATAAATATGACACTCATGTAGTGTCAGTTACTATTCAAAGAAATTGGTCAACTGAAGTTTACATTAAAATATAACAGCCTGCTAGTATATCAAAACATTTTAGCGCTTATGGGTTTTTTTAAGTAATTATTGTTTTGCTTTATGCTTGTGTCTGACTTGAGGAGGTTTGCTTTTCCCTGAATTGTCAACCCCCATTTTCCAAAGAATCACTGGGTGATACTTCATGCTCAAAATCAACTTATTATTATTATTAGCATTGGTGACAATGACTCTGCAGCAATTTCAAATGGAGCAGCAACAGTCCTCCTTTGGAGCTATGGTCCACAACATTTTCTGATCATGGCCAAGTTCCAGTTGTTACTCATAACAGAACTCCCCACTGGAACCTTTCTCCTCAGAATATGGGCAGGGTGGATGTGGGGCCCCCATCAAGCAGTGTTGTACCAGGGGTGACCAGCCAGGACTCGGCCCTGCTCCTTTCCCTGGCTCAGCATACTTATGTCTGGGTACACTTTTGGAGAGGGTGTTCCACAAGAAAGTGTTCCATCCCATGCCTTGCTGACGTGTCCTTTCTTGATATACTCGCTCCCCCTCCCATTGCTGTTCCCTGCTCTCTTCTTCCCTTCAATATGAGGGTTTTTATAGAGGATTGACATTTCCTCTGCCACCCAGCCTTTTCCCTTGGCACCTTAAACTTCTCTAGTTGGTCAGCCAAAGGGTTCTTCTACCTCTGTTCATTCCCACCCCTCTTGGGAGTACTTCTGTCTTCACCTCTTCTATCTGATAGCTTTCTGCCTTTGTCATTATCCTTTCCTCCTTTTGCTCTGCTGCCCTGGTTTCTCTCCCTCCTCTATCTCCCTCCTCTTCTCCATTTATCTCTTCCTGATCTTTCTTCCTCTTTTGGGGAGTCTCTATCTTTCCAGGGCTTTCTGGAGTCTGAGGAGGTACATATGGATGGAGTCTGAAGGTGTCACTTCTCTCCCTTTACCTGTTGGTGAACTAGAGGTGTCTATCTCTACCCTCTCTTGGAGAGGATGATATGCTAACAGGGAAAGTATTTTCTCTGTCCCTTTTCACCAACCTCCTTTCCCTCCTTCCTGCTGCAGGGGAGATGGGAATTTTGATGGCCAGAGGTGGACAGAACAAGTCTGCTTTTAAAATAGAGTAACATCTTACGCCCTTGTTAGTGTTCCAGATGATAATTATCCACCTCTACTATTCAGAAAAACAATCTTAGGCAGTGCAAAAACTGACATGATAAATAGCCATATATGTACCTCCTAAGCTCTTAAAAGCCAGAGATATGGGACTGAGCTGTCCTCATGTTTGAGAAAGTAGACTTCAAAATCTTGTTCTGAAGATTGTTACAAAAGAAAGCAAGGTAATTTGCAAATTCTTGTATAGGTGAAATTATCATGCTATGGCACGCACAAACTATCCTTAAGATTTCTTCTTTTCTTCATGAACATAATGCCTCTTTGTTCCCTTCCTTCCTTCCTTCTTTCCTTCTTCACCCGTTGATATCTACTGATGGACCTAGGCTCCCCCTGTTTGCTTCTCTGAATTTCTCTTTTGTGCTGTTCTACTGCATGGTAGGCCAGCTGATCTTTATAAAAACCATTCATCCATCTAGTCTTGCTCCTTCATCCAATCCAAGCTCAGCATAGATGCATTTCTTTTTTCCATTGCACATCTACATGTCTCATGGTAAGGCCTGCCCACCTTAATTTTATTTTTGTCTTTTGTCAATCATCTGATTTCTTCCTCAATCTATTAGTCTGATATTCAGCATCCGTCTTCCTGTTGCTCTTTGAGTTTTTGCAAGCTTTTTTGTTATGGATTTTATTAGAGCCCAGATGAGTGCAACATTGAGTCAGCACCGGAAATGCACCTTGACTATAAACTTAATTCAAAGGAGAGTTGTTTTGTTTTGTTTTTATTGTTTCACTTTGTTTAACAAAAGGCTGACCACTTCTGCTTTCTGGTTTTGCTACACTGTATTCCATGCTCCAAATACAAATATTCTTGTACATATTGTGTATGATAGTCATCAATTGTAACAGCCCTATTTTCTCCTAGATTGAAACTTTTTTTTTGTTTATTCTTAAATTTTGGTTAAAGTCTTAAACCAACTTCTCTGATTCAATTTTCAATTTTTGCAACATACTTTTGAAAGTTTCAAACTTATCTGCTATAAGTACTATACCATTTGCATCTCTGAGGTGACTGAGTCACTGTCGAGTGATACGAATTCCTCTTATGTTCCAAACTGAGATTTTTGAACACATCCTCTTATGTTGTTATAAATAATTTGAGGCTCTTCAAATCTCCTTGTCTCACCCTGGCATTTCCCTTGTATAACTGCACAACCTGTTGCTTGTTTTTAAACTAATCACATCAGCTGTGGATGTCTATAATCTACATTCATATTCTGTAGCACCTCCTCTATCGCCCACATTTCAGTACTACCAAAGGCCAGATATAAAGTTAAATTATGCTCTTGCTATTTTAAATGAGTGTTGTAATAGTAAAACTGGGTTGGCAAGTACTGAAAATCTTCCTGAATCCGAATTGTTCAACAGATTGGTAAAATTCTTGCTTCTCTTACTAGTTCACTATGATTTTTGATATTAGTTTATAAGTTTATGATAACAAGGATATCTGTCTGTAGTTTTCTAGTTTGCTGTTGCCTCTTTTTAAAAATGGTACAAGTAATAGGCAACTCTTCCAATCATCTGGTGTTTTGTCATCCATTAGACTTCTATTGACAACTATTCATAGTGCTTTCAATATATATTTCTCACACACATTGCTGATTCTGCCATCACCCCATCTCTTCGATGGACAGATGTGTTTTTTTTTTCTTTACATACATTAGCTACTATGTCACGTTTGCTGGTTTCGGGTGTTATCTTCAGAATTTACATTTATAATTTATAATTTTAGTTGTTCTACAACATCTTCAGATGGCATCTGTTAGTGTTTATGCAGATGTTGTTCAAGGAATTTTTCATTTATTTTCAATATTTCTTCAAGCCATGTTAATTCAGTGGATTTGTGCTTGTTGGGACTGACAGGTGTAGGTAGCTCAATGTGTGATGTAATTCATAACAAGTAAGTTTAAGACTAGGTATTCTGTAAACTCAGATAACACAAAATGAAAAACAAATCAAACAAAACTCGAGCAATGTGAGCCGCACAACTACTGTTATCTCTGGATCAGTGAAATGTGTGTCTCTTCCATGGACTTTCTTCTTACAGTTTTGTGTACATAGCTACAGCCTCCTTCAAAGCAGCATGTAGCTTAAAGTATGGATTTTTAAGAAGAATCTTCCTTCACATTTCACTTCACTGATTCTAGTTTAAGCAGAAACCTACTACTTACTAACCCCAAGAAAACATAGTAGATAGCAAGGGTAAATAAAAGCCATTTTTAAAAGAAGAAGAAGAAAGAAAAACGAAGAAAGGAAGAAAGGAACAAATTTCTGCTTGTCAGGAAAAACTGTTAAAAAGAAGAGAAGCCTTAAGCAGAAGCCCAAAGGTATAGTTCTTAGACATCAACAGAGTCTAAGCTACTTGCATGTCTGTCAGGAAGAAAGACTAAATCAGTTAGCTGCTGCAAAAGAAGACTACATTTAGGAATAAAGAGATCACACGTGGAGGGGGGAACTGTGAAAAAAACCAATAAAAGAGACAGAAAAGTATCCCAATGTGAGTTTGAGTTTTGTTGTGTCAACTGAGATTAAGGGAGCAACTTTGCATGTAAAGAGAGGAAAGATAATGGCCTATATCCAGTAGTGTCAGGGTGCTAGCATTGGGGAAAGATGGCCCTTCAGCCTGATTTCTGTTCAGTGCTTGAAGGTCACGAAACAGAACACAGAGAGAATTTCAGTAATAAAGCAATAAAACAGTATTGCTTTGAAAGTGAAGAGTCTCCCCAAATAACTAGACAGTTACTCTTCTACAGTTCTAAGTGGCTGAATAAAATCTCTCTCATAGTTGGCTATAGAATTGTACACAGAGTGTGCTTATCAATGACACCTTCTCAAACTGGTTCTGTTCTCAATAATCCCAGAGTGCAGGACTCATAATAATGGGCTCAAGTTACAAGAAGCCAGATTTAGGCTGATTATCAGGAAACATGTCTTAACTGTTAGAGCAGTATGACAATGGAACCAGTTCTCTCAGGAGATAGTGAGCACTCCAGGAGGAGAGGCATTCAAAGGAAAATTAGACTAAGATAAGATAAGATAAGATACGATAAGATAAGATAGATAAGATAAGATAAGATAAATCTTTATTGATCCCACATCTGGGGAAATTTACTTGTTACACAGCTCCCAATATTTTATCCATCTCCACGGGATCACCCATATCCGACAGTACCTTGATGAGTCCTCCCTGAGAACAGTCGTGCAGGCCCTCGTGATTTCGAGGATCGACTATTGCAATGCCCTCTACGTTGGGTTGCCCTTGACCCTTGTACGGAGGCTCCAGCGGGTGCAGAATGCGGCTGCCAGGCTGGTGGTGGGTGCTCGTAGATTTGAGCACATCACCCCAGTCCTGGCTCGCCTGCATTGGCTACCCATTGTCCACCGGATAAGGTTCAAGGTCTTGGTTTTGACTTTCAAAGCCCTCCATGGTCTGGGACCAGAGTACCTGTCGGAGTGTATCTCTCAGAGGTTGACTGGGACCAGACCCATGAGAATGGCGCAGGCGCGCTCACTTAGGGTGGCCACACGCAGGGAGGCGCGGAAGTCGCTCATGCATAACCACGCCTTCTCTGTGGTGGGCCCTACACTGTGGAACCAACTACCTAGTGAGCTGCGCCTTGCAGCGTCCCTGCCGGCCTTTAAAATAGCCTTGAAAACCCATCTGTTCAAGGAGGCATATGGCGACCTTTTTGTTTAATTTTCTCCTTCTCCTTTTGTTTTGTTTTGTTTTGTTTTGTTTTGTTTTGTTTTGTTTTGTTTCTTCCTGTGGCCGCCCATGCCATTCTGTGTGGAGGGTATTGTACCCTCCTATTTTTATTGATGCCTCTTATTTTATGCTCTGATTTTACACTGTACACAGCCCCGAGTTCCGATACGGAAGAGCGGTATATAAATCCGATATACGGCGGTATATAAATCTAATAAATAAATAAATAAATAAATAAATAAATAAATAAATAAATAAATAAATAAATAAATATTCCATTATTCTATTATTCTAACTGCTAAAAAGCAATACTACAACAAGGACCCAGGGCAGCTTTCTCTGTTCAGCTGTTTAAACTAAATGAAACATTTTATCTGTTGTTTTCCCTCCACATGACCTGACCAAGTGAATATGAGTTTCCATATTTGCTCTAATCCCCACTTACTAATCACTTGCTACAGAAGTATCCTTTGGCTTCTTGTCACCTTGCCACTGCTGATGGAGAGGGCAGATCAGAGCAAAACAGGCTTTACCTCAGGTCTGCCTCAACAACGAATGCAACCTCCTTAACTGGCATACAGGGAGGTTGGGTGGAAGGCACTCTCGAAAGTCAGACTAGTTTCTTCTAGAGTAGGGGGAGAAATTGGCCAGGGTAAAGCCAGTTCCAATAATTTCCAAGCAAAATTTCCCCCTGCACATGTGCGATAGTTGTTTCTGACTCTAGGGGCGGCACTCATCTCTGTTTCTAAGCCAAAGAGCGATTGTTGTGCAAGTCCATGGCTATGTGGCCGGCATGTCTGAATGCATTTCTGCGCACAGAACACTATTTACCTTCCCATGGTGGTACCTGTTTATCTACTTGCACTTACATGCTTTCAAACTGCTAGGTTGGCAGGAGCTGGGGTTAACAACGGGAGCTCACTATGCTGCATGGCACCCAGGATTTGAATTGCTGAGCTGCCAATTCTGCAGCCGGCAGTTTCAGCACTGTAGTCCACTGAGCTACCACACCCCTCTATTCAATTCCAGAGTCCCTTCCAAAAATAAGAATGTTGATACATTCTTATTATTATTTAATTTTCTTAATATAGTTTCTGTCACAACTTGAAGAGGGGAGTTGTTATGCACTGGGTTGAAATGAGCTGGGAGGAAGAAAATGTGGATGTAGTTCCCTACACCACCTCCCACCAATGTTTGTTCAAACTCCATTAAGGGAACCGGGGGCATAGCGAGGATCAAATTTACCTTGGGAACCCAGACTGCCCATGACTGTCCTTCCTTGGTTGGCCCTAGCTGGCTACTGAGGTGGTATTATCAACATCATACTGGCACTGGTGATTTCCTAAGGTTTCTTAAATGAGAGAGCAATAGTTGCCACAGGCAAAACTTTTGCTAAGTTCCTAATAATCTAGTGCTAAAGTTACAGCAAATGGGATCAATTTACTTTAAAGAGATGTTTGAAGCTCTTTGTCCACTATGGATTCACTGTTATGATCTTCTGTAAGCCCATCTCCTTCAGTTTCAGTTCCCTGTCTATAAATGTAATAAAAGCCATTGCAAAGATTGACAAGCTAAACAATTATGGTAGTGTACCACATGAACACCTTTTTCAGGGAATCTAGAAAATAGCCCTAATGGCCTAACTGGCTTGATAATAACCTCTTCTTCACTAAAGAGTGGTTTCATTCATGATCATAGTCCTCACATGGCAGCTTTTTCCATATTACTCTCAAAGGGCATACCAAGAGATGCAAAATTTGGAGGGACAGTTTAGAAACAAGCCCTTGGATGGTGTCCCTCCTCTGCAAGTCAATCCATGTTGGGTTTACTTAGGAGCCTTGAGGCGCAGTGGTTAAATGCCCATGCTGCAGCTAAAACTGTGCTCACGACCTCATGGTTCACTCAGCCTTTTATCCTACATAGGTCAGTAAAATGAGTATCTAGCTTGCTGGGGGGAGGGGCAATGTGTAGGCTGCATAATTAAATTGTAAACCACCCAGCGAGTGCTTTAAGTGCTATGGGGCAGTATATAAG
This sequence comes from Phrynocephalus forsythii, assembly GCA_029282475.1. Taxonomy (NCBI): domain Eukaryota; kingdom Metazoa; phylum Chordata; class Lepidosauria; order Squamata; family Agamidae; genus Phrynocephalus; species Phrynocephalus forsythii. The sequence continues at coordinate 78,090,201 of JAPFRF010000011.1, read as the reverse complement.
CAGAACACTTTTCTTTCCTTTTACTTGGCAATAGTATGAAAAATATTGTGCCTGGCACTGGGAACTTTGGTGTAGCAACCATTTTAATTCCCGGCATTATGCATCCCTGAATTAGAAACCTATTAAGCCATTGTGATTTATTGAGATTGAAGCTAGAGGTATCAACCTAGTGCTACTTAGAGTACTGGACCATAGGGAAGAATTAAAAATAGATGGGGCAGTGCAGGCAACAGCAAGTCTTGTTGGGACCTTGGAATCAGCCCCAAAGTGCCAGATGTTGAAACAAGACCTAGCTTGACTGGGAAATGTTGTAAATGACAGTGTTTGTGAATGTGTAGCTAGAGAAAATTGATGTATCTTCAAAATTATACAGACCATGAGTGCCTGTAAAGAGTCTGTCTATCATATAGAACTGCCAGAATGGAGAATGATGGGGTCCAAGAAATCTCTATGCACAACTAGAAACTGTTGTGGTTCAAATCTTGCCAATTCTAGACAAAAGATGGTGAACAGGTGTTTACAATTTGTTCCCTCAACCATGTAAAGCAAATGCTCCATGTAGAGTGGCTGTTTCTTTCTTTTTTTTAATTTAAGTAATTTTATTGGGGTTTTTTGGGGGATGAAGGAGGGAGGGTGTGGGGGAGGGGGAGGGAATACACTATAAAAATTTCATTAGGTATATAAAGCCAAAAATAACGGTTTAACATATTAACAAATCACCAATTAATATCACAATACTAATAAGTTTGTTACTTCTTGCCATCTTTTCCGGGAAATCTCGTCGTAGTCTCCCTTTAGAAAACCGGAGAGTCTGTCGATTTCAATACATTCTCTTATCTTTTCATGGAAGTTTCTCTCTGTTGGCACTTCTGGTTGTTTCCAAAATTTCGCATACAGTATCCTTGCAGCAACTATTACATGATGAAGTACATATTTCTGGTCATATGAGATATTAATATCTACTATATTTAATAGAAAAAATTCTGGTCTAAGCTCTAACTTAATCTTCAAATATCTTTCTAAAAATAATTTTACCATTATCCAATATGCCTTTGCCTCTTTACAAGTCCACCACATATGGTAAAAGGTACCACTGTCATGTTTACATTTCCAACATTTGAGTGAGCAATTATACATCTTAGATAAACGGTGTGGGGGGGATACGTCTGTGAAGATTCTCAGTCATCCAGGTTCGTTTAACTGGGAGTTGAGTCATTATACATCTTAGATAAACGGTGGGGGAATGCCGTCTATAAAACATCTTGTAACAATTTTCCTTAAAGGCTATAGATTTAAAGAGTTTAACTGTATTCCACAAAGAGTCCCATTTGTTTAGATGAATAGAATAACCAAGATTTTCTGCCCTAGAGTGGCTGTTTCTGGGGAGAGCTGAGAAATTCTTGGTCAGAAAAAGTATATTAAAATCATTATTTCTCAGAGGACTGTATGTCCATGAATTAAGCCAAAATGTTGCCGATGTAAAATAGAAGCACTTTTTCAAAGCCACTTTAGTCCATCTCTCCAGAAGGAAAGGCGGGGGAGCAGACTCATGTTGAATACAGCACTTTGATCCATGTAGATTTTTCCCCCTTTGAACTTTAAAAAAATCAGTGATTTTGTAATATTATTGATGTCTAGTTTCAAGAGAAAATATAATGTGGCCCTTTTAGCATGTCACTGTTGAAATCCAGAGTGAATCACTCTCTTTTTAAACTGGGAAATAGAGTAGGTCTCCAAACATGAAACCAAAGTGCCCCCTACTGGATATTTAATATACTTTGGCTCTAAATGTTGCAAAGAACTTTTTCCGAAATGTGGAGGCTTCTAAGGAGAAACCTTGGAAATGCAACTCAAGCACTGCCAAAACAGAAATATAAGATAATTTCATGACAGATGTGCAGAGTACCTTTTCCAGCTATAACCACTTATCTTATGGAAGGCTTTTTGGAAATATTTCAGTATTTGGTTTGGTTTCGTCACTATCAAACAAGAATTACTCCAAAAACACATATTCCTTTTTCCTCACATAGAAATGATCAAGCTTAAAGAAAGAATGGTACCAACTACCTGGGATTGAACCTCGGGTTGTGAGCACAGTTCTGGCCTGCACCACAAGGCTTCCAAATCAATTATTCTCTGATTCTTCTAACTAATCTACTGCATCTTAGAATTGGAGTATATTCCCTTGGTCCCAAAGCAATGCATCAGGACTAAAATTATCCTGTGGTGATTTTTTTGTTGGGGGAAGGGGTAGAAAACTATGATACCAAGAAAACATAAAGACCTGACAAACCATCCAGAGTGGCCTTGTTGCTAGATGGTGTAGTACTGGTATATAAATCTATATTATTATTATTATTATTATTATTATTATTATTATTATTATTATTATTATTATTATTATTATTATTATTATTATTGCTGGGTGGGTGTGATGCAGTAGGGGAGGCAGGAGAGGTGCAAAAACGAACTTTGTCCCCACGTGCTCCAAAGCCTTGCTATGCCCCTGTCTCTAGATTTAGTACAGTATTTGGGATCCTTCTCATCCCCCATATGGTCTTAATTTTAGCAAAATGATTTCTTCTTTTGATTTTGTTCTGCCTGAATACTATTTCACTGACAATATTCAGTCTTGTCAGTCCCATATTTCTTGCTGAATTTTAGAACTAGGAAAAATCCCCAATCCCAACCCAAGTTCAGAAATAATAAGCTTTTAATCATCAGCCACAATTTCTTTGAATGTTGGACTGGCTCATAAAGTAGCAAGGCTGTCCTTTAAGGTTCTCCCCCAATTCTGTTATGTGTGTTGGGGGAAGTCTGAATACGTTTTTATGGGTCTCTAACAATTCAGTGGCTCAAACTGCAAAATATGCTGTCTGAGGGCATTTTTGCACTGGTCCTTCTGGAGTGCTCTGATGGTGTCTAAATAGGGTCTCTTGAGTCATTAACTTTCAGTTGATTTTTTTAAGTGAGCACTGTGAAGTTGCAGCTGCTGGCTAGAGATAATAATGGTAATAAACCATTTAAAACAGATTCATAAATATTTTTATTAAAAACTAATAAAATTATGTTTATGGATTACAGGACTCTCATCGTTTTCTGCTTGAGTAGAGATATTTTCACATCCTCCAAGCCACTCCTGTTTAATTCTGAGGTACATGAGAACAATAGAAGCAACAAATGATGGCTTTTTTTCTGCCCTGTAATCCAGGATTGAAAGGGCACCGCAAGCAGACTTTGTTCTCTGACGGTTCTGTGGCAGTATGCATTCCCCTCCAACTTTGAGGAGGGGGTACATGAATCTGCTGGGGTTTTAATATCATGAGCCCCCATTTTTATTACTTAGTAGTAACAAGGAATGATAAGCTACCTAGTTTACAGGACATTCAGATAACTAGGTAGGCAGAGCTAATAGTGCTGTATCATGCAGAGGTCTTCTGAATATTAACCAGGAATAGAAGCTTAATTTGACATTTGATGATAATGATGTTGATGTTTGTTGATGTTGTTGTTGTTGTTGTTGATGATGATGATGATGATGATGATGATGATGATGATGATGATGATGATGATGATGATGATGATGCCATAAAGTCAATTTTGATTAATAGTGACCCATTTCCAGGTTTTCTGGGTAAACTGTACTCAAAAGTGGTTTACCATTCCCTTCTCCTGGGATTGTACAGTTGACCCAAGGACACACAGGCTGGCTGTACTCACAGGAGGCACAGTGGGGAGCTGAATCCCCAACCTGTTTCTACAACGATGGCTAAAGCCAGTTGTATGATGCAGCTGCAGTAGACCAGTTGAACAAATGAGATTTGTTAAGTGAGTACTGGTGTACATCTCATTAGTTTAGTGGGTCCACTCTAAATGAAGCTTGCCATTTTTAGCTTAACAGTTTGAAATCTTTGTTTGTCCTGGAAACAAACAACAAACCAACAGTTTAGGGTAGAGAGGGTGGGGAAGAATAGTGAGCAAGCTTATGCCACATCTATGGTCTCCAGATATAATGCTATAACTCCCAACATTCCTCATCACTGGCTGTTCAGGTAGAGCTAATGGGAGAAGTAGATCAAAAAATATGGAGGACTATACATTTCTCCATAACCCCCATGGGGCCATGCTGTGTCAGGAGTAGCACTGCTTTGAAAGACCCTTCATCCCTTGCACATTGTTTCTAGTTCAGCATCAAGGTCATTCAGTAGTGGCCCACCTACTGTTAAGAATGGGGAAAATTCATTCGATAATAAGCTCGAAATGGTTTGTGCTTTCGGAGCTGTTTTTCTTTTGATACCACAGCTAGGAAAATGACAGTAAATTTGACTCCTAATTGAGCTGTTGGGAAAAGGAGCTGCTGATCAATCTAGCAAAGGCAGGGCCTATTTTTTTTTAAAAAAGCCCTTCTGCATTTGGTTTTAATAATGCAGTCATACTGCTGCTCCTGCTGTTTTCCTTCTTTTTAACCACACTGCCTAAAGTGGTTCCACAAGATAATTAGATTAGCAAGCTGAAGTTTGCATCCCTGTGGCTTTGAAAAGGTAGCAGTGCGGTTTCCCCTAAGACAGGATTTGGTTAGTACATTTAGGTTAGAGAGCACTAGACCTTTAATCAGAAGGAAAAGGATTCCTATTAATACTATTGTCCTACTTCCAGAGCTGGCATTGAACTGGGTCTTAATATTACACAGAGTGATAAAATTGTAAGAAGCTTTGGTGTGTCTTAAGCTACCGGAGTTATCATTCTGCCATCTACATACAAGACCCCACATTTCTGTTCATGCAGCATATTTCTGCTGCAGCCACAAAACAGAATGTCTTTAGATTAAAAAGCTTCAGTGCCAGCAATAAAGAAGCAAATAAGGTCCAGTGATCTAAGGACTGGGCCATAATGAGCCTAGCCCAAAGACTTATTATCTTCAGAGTCCTTCCTGCAAGGACAGGACATAATAGTGGATATATATTAGAAAAGAACATAAGATGAGAGATAATGGTGACTGATGGGTCAGTTGGCACACTAATAATTCCCCTCTGCTATGCAACTCTAAATGGAGCCATTTTGTGGCATGCTGAGTATGGAGAAGTACGATAATTCTTCCCAAATTTCTACTTAGGCGATATGCCAAGTGTGGGAACCCTGCAGTACTAGGGCCTGATTTCCAAATTGTTCCTGCAGATGATAAGTTCAGCTCACAGCAGGAGCACTCTGCCCCTTTCCTTGACATCTTATCATATGGATAATAAAAGTGCAAAAGAAAAGTAGGAGTGGGGGAGGGGTGAAGATCTCCTTTTCAATATAATTCCATCCACCACCGATTTTGGCCCTGCACAGCCAACCAGCAACCCCTGGCTGAGAGAACATGAGCTGGTTTTAGGTTGCAAGTGTCCAGCAAGCTGGGTGGGTCGATCGGCGTGGGCGTATGAAGAAAGGATAATCCAAGGCAGTCTAGCCCCAATACAAGGGAGATACTGGCAAAGAGTTCAGGAAGTAGATGATAAAATCATTTAAACTTTAAACCAAAGTCATGCCGTAGATAAATACTGGAACAGCAGTCCAAACAAGGAGCAGTCAGAGGTGAACTCATAGGCAGTGACAAGACAAGACACTCCAGATGATTGTTTCTGGGGCATGACATTCAGGGATGTTGCCAAAGTAGAAAGCCAATAAGTGTCTTGAGGGTGGCTTTCTACTTTGGTAGGAAGCCACCTCAATAATAATAATAATAATAATAATAATAATAATAATAATAATAATAATAATAATAATAATAATAATAATAATAATAATAATAATAACATTTATTGTCATTGTACAACCAGTGTACAATGAAATTGGCTGAGCTCCCTCCCTCCCCCCAACACCATCCCACTAAAAAGCCATTCAATCTGATTTCACACTGTGTGCTTGCTGCACAACTCGCCAGCCCCACGAGTCTATCACGAGTTGTCACGTCCCGTTTAACAGTCGAACAGCCCATGGATAAAAACTGTTTTTTAGCCTGTTGGTATGGCTTGCTATACTTCTATATCTCCTACCCGAGGGTAGGAGACTAAGGAAGTGCTGACCTGGGTGTGAGTCATCCCTGATGATTTTCCTTGCTCTCCTAAGACAGCGGACCCTGGCGATATCATCCAGTGGACTCAGGGGACAGCCCATGATGTTTTGTGCTGTGTTCACTACCCTCTGTAAAGTCTTTCTGTCCGCGGCTGTCAAACCAGCATACCAGACTGTAATGCAGTACATAAGGATACTTTCTATTGTAGACCGGTAGAAGGAGGTAATCAATTGTTGTTTCACATTGTTCTTCTGCAAAAGCCTGAGGAAATGGCTCAAGGGCTCAAGACACTTAGTGGCTTTCTCCAGTTCTCCCCTCCACTCTCTTCCCTTCCAGTATCCTCCTCTAGGTTTCTCTAATACCACCTACTGAAACAAGTGTGGCCACTTCCCCCCTGGTCCTTCTCCCTCTGCCACCTACCTTGAAATCCCAGTATAGGTACAGACTCAGTTTTGAAGTCCACCGGTGGCAAATGTATGGGTTGAGGTCAGAGACTTCTCCAAGCTAGCCAGTTCCTGCAAGGGTCAGGGGGGACAAGACAGCTGACCCTTGCTTCAGGCCATGACCACCATCCCACAATGAGGGATGACGCTTCACCAATAGTTATCCTTTATAATAGCTGTGGGGCTTATTGCAAAGACAATTATTCAGCCCTTAGCATCAATAAAACCAAGGAGCTCACAGTGGACTACAGAAGGAATAGATCAGACATTCAGCCTCTGGTTATCAAATGGAGACTAAGTGGAGCAGGTGGCTATTTTTAAGTTTCTGGGGGGTTATCACTAAGGAGGATCTGACCTGGGGCACTCATCTTGCAGCATTGGTTAAGAGGGCCCAGCAAAGATTATATTACCTGAGACTTCTCAGGAAACAACTCAATGAAAAACTGCTGGTGACGTTCTACCGCTGCACTATAACAAGTATTCTAACCTATTGCGCCTGTGTATGGTTTGCCAATTGTACAGCAGCAGATAGCAAAGCACTCCAGAGGGTTATTATTGCCCAGAGGATTACTAGTTGCCCTCTCCCTTCTTTGGAAGAGCTCTAGCGCTCCTCCTGCCTTGAGAGAGCTTAAAACATTCTCAAAGACCCATCACATCCGAGACATTCCTTTTTTCAATTATTATCATCTGGCAGATGGTATAGAACAATAAAAACAAGGACAAACAGATTGAAAAATAGCTTTTATCCTAGAGCTGTAACCATGCTGAATTATTCTGTGTAGTGCAATATTAATGTATATTAACTACTTCTGTATGTGTGCGTGTTGCGTTGTTATAGTCGTGACCTCATCCATGGAGTTTTCTTTGCAGGAATACTGGAGTGGTTTGCCAGTTCCTACTCCAGGCGCCTACAGCATCTGGTATTCCCTGGAGGAATCCCATCCAAGTACTAACCAGGGCCAACCCTGCTTAGCTTCCGAAATCAGGTGTGATCGGATGTGCTTAGGGTATCTAGGCCATTAATGTGGCAACAGAGGCTGTGCAATGGTGACTAGAATGTGAAGGATATATTTTACGTGTTTTTATGTTTTTATGTATTTTATAATGAGCACTGAGGGTGGCATTTAATTTTATTGTAAAGAAGTACAATGACAAGAAAGTTATTCTTTCTTTCTTTGTGCACCACTGATGACCAAGGGCTGATGGTTCTTCACCAGGGAACAGAGTTTGCTGTGCTGCATGCTAAGCGCTATACCTTGACTGCTTCTGACTGTAAGCAATTGAACCTGTGTTTTGAATAATGTGCCCCAATCATTTTTTAAACAAAAAAGGGGGCTGATACTTATTTATGTCAGTTCAACACCCTTTTTAAAAAGATGCAGTCACAGATATGTTTAGACCACCCCTGCTTTGTGCATTGGTTTCCCTTTGGTTTTAGAAAATGGTACGATGCTCCATCTGTAAATGTTCCTCAGCTGTCTTGTACAGTGCTAAAGAATTGTTACTGCAGACACTCTAGTCACTCAGTATTCTACCCAAGTATCCAGGAACACTGAAAAATATTTCTGGTCAGCTATGGATTTTCAAGAACAGAAGCACTATCATAAGCATACAGATTACAGGCCTGTCTGTTTCTTTGATTTCCCATTGAATGCTACTGAGAAAATGGTACAGGGACCCTCAAAAGGCATACAGCAAAGGGAAAACCATGTCAAAAAGGTACAATAGAAGGAGCCTACCATTCTAATTAATTTTAAATGGAACATTGAATTGATTTTTCTGTCACAGAGCATATAGCTGTGGGTTAGGTATTTGGCTGCAAAGCCAATGGTCAGGACTTTGATTCCCCACTGTGCCTCTGTGAGGCTTTGGGCAAGCTTCACAGCCCCACAATTTGCCCTCAGATGACAAAGGAAATGGTGAACCACCTCTGAGTACCATCTACCTAGAAAACCCTGAAAAGGCTCACTGTAAGTCAGAACTGACTTGATGGCAATTGATTATTATTATTATCTCTTTCCCAACAGACACACCTTCCTTTCAAGGTATTGTAGAGGTGTCGTGTGGATCTAGTGCTGCAATTCATGTACCTCAGCCACCTTCCTTTCCCTTTCTGCAGTCATTTTCTATGAATAGGAAACATCTACGAATCGGAGCTTGATGGTTTGTTGTTGTGTGCCATCAAATCACTTCCAGTGACACATCCATACACTTGACTCTCTTCTTCTGATTTCTTGGCTCCTGTCGCAGTTAGGGTGCATGGTTGAACCAAGGTGTACAAAATACCTTAACTATTTCAATTTCTTCATGGTCAGTGTTAAAATTGTGTAGTGATTTGTTAGTCATGATTTTAATCTTCATGTTCAACTGCAGACTTGCGTTGCCTGTTGGCATTTGCAGAAAACTGGAGCAGAGGCTTCCATATACTGCATCACTGGCAGACTCGTTAATTTGCCCATAACCAACCTGCCAACTACCCTAGAACAACCACAGCTATCTCTAGGGGAGCACCTGCACTGCAGCAGCTCTTCCCCCAAGGCCATAACACCATCTTTTGACATTTTAGAATCATAGAATCATAGAATCATGGAAAGAGACCTCAAGGGCCATCTAGTCCAACCCCCTGCCATGCAGGAACCCCCATCACAATATTTCCGACAGATGGCCATCCAGCCTCTGTTTAAAAACCTCCAAAGAATGAGACTCAACCACCCTCCGCGGCAACATATTCCATTGCCGAATAGCTTGCCGAATAGCTCTAACTGTCATGAAGTTCTTCCTAATGTTCAAATGGAATCTCTTTTCCTGTAGTTTGAAACCATTGCCCCGAGTCCTAGTCTCTGAAGCCATGGAAAACAAACCTGTTCCCTCTTTAATATGACATCCTTTAAAATATTTACATATCCCCTCTCAAGTCTTCTTTTTGAAAGGCTAAACATTCCCAGTTCCCTAAGCCGTTCCTCATAAGATATTTCCTCCTGACCCTCAACCATCCTGGTAGCCCTCCTCTGCACCCGCTCGAGGTTGTCAACATCCTTTTTAAATTGAGGTGCACAGAACTGGACACAGTACTCCAGGTGGGGTCTGACAAGAGCAGAATAGAGTGGTACTATCACTTCCCTTGATCTAGACACTATGGTTCTGTTGATACAGCCAAGAATCACATTGGCTTTCCTGGCTGCCGCATCACACTGCTGACTCATGTTCAATTTGTGGTCTACCAAGACTCCCAGATCCCTTTCACAGGTACTATCCTCCAGCCAAGTATCCCCCATCTTATATTTCGGTTTTTTTACCTAAATGTAGTACTTTTTTTTTCCCTAAATGTAAATCCATTCCTACATTTCCCAGCACTCTGACTAGGTCTTTTTGGAATCCATTCCTAGGGAACTAGCTTTTTGGCCCATCTGCAAATTTAATTAGTCTGACTTCCTCCAAGTCATTAATAAAGATATTGAACAGCACTGGACCAGAACAGAACCCTGGGGCACCCCACTGGTCACGTCTCTCCAAGCTGAAGAGAGGCCATTTATGGTCACTAGACATGGGCACGACTTGGTGAAATTTTCGTTTTCGTTTCCGTTTTTCATTTCCATTATGTAACGGAAATGGTAACGATAATTAAGCCGTCAGAACTCGAACTCGAACCGAAAAAAGAAAAATTTGGTCGGGTTTTTCGTTTTCGTTTGTGGCATTGCGGCAATCGCGCAGGAGGCAGCAACCTCCCTTGACGCTTATTGTTGCCTAACAAAAAAACAAACCGCCACCTTTCTATTGTGTCCTCTGGAAATCATACTAAAGAGCATCAATTGTTTTCGCTTTCCCCCCATTAGTGAAGGTGCTTCTTCTGTCCTCCCCCCCTTCCCCAAAAGCCTTAATGGCAAAGCAGATGAGCAGCTCCGGCCTCCCTTTTCTCACCAAAGCCTCCCCCCTTGCAAATGCCGGCGGCAGGACAGGAAGGGTGCAACGCCAAGCGCCGGCGGAGGATTAAGCGAGGAAGGCGGGTTGCTCGGAGGGAGATCTTTGATCGCCACACTCTCTCTCTCTCTCTGCCCACCCCACAGCCCGCAAGGCGGGAGGGCGGCGCGCCTTCCTCCTCCTCCTCCCAACATGGTGCAGGTGTGTGTGCATGCCAGAGCCCGGGTGCGCATGTGTGCGCGTGCATGTGTGTTCGCTCCAGCTGAGGCTGCTGCGCTGCGGCTCCTTTGTGTCTCCCTGCCTTCCAAGGGCGGGCGCATCCAGCCTCTGTGGCGATGAGGAACCCGCGGCGGCGGCGCGGCGGCGGCAACGGGAGGAGGGATGAGCAATCCCAGTCTCCCCCTTGCTGACGTGCGTGTTTGCATGCAGCTCATCACTGGGACTCCGGGCTCGGCCCGCCTGCGGGTTGGTTTATACTGCAAGGCGCGGGAGCGCGCGCAACCGCCCTCCCTGGTTTGCAGCTCATTCATCCCAACCAACCCTCTTGCACCACCACCCTCACCGGGGCAATTACCTGTCTGCCTGCTCCGCCTCCCTCGCTGATTGACGGCCTGGATCACGTGAGAGTGGGGGGGGAAAGGCGGAGGAGGAGGAGGAGGAGGAGGAGGAGGAGGAGGAGGAGGAGGAGGAGGAGGAAGAGGCGAGGACAGCAGGGCAGGCGATCGCACCTGGAGCTGGAGGAAAAAGGAACACCCGACGGGATGGATGCACTCGGCAGGGGTCACCGAGTATCTGCGGTGAGCTCTCCGGGTAACCCCTCCCACCGCTTCCATCTCTCCCCCTTTCAATGCTAACAATGGGCTCGGCCCGCCACTTCCATCTCTCCCCCTTTCAATGCTAACAATGGGCTAGGCTCAGGTGGTGGAAATGACAAACGACAAATGAAACAACAAATTTTTGAAAACTTTCACGACAAACGGAAACGACCCAAAATGGACCCGTTCCGACAAACGAAAACTCGAAACGTCATTTTTTCTGGTAGTGCCTATCTCTAATGGTCACCCTTTGGGTGCGATCAGTCAACCAATTACAAATCCACCTAACAGTAGCACTATCTATCCCACTTTCTACTAACTTCTTAGCAAGAATACCATGGGGAACCTGATCAAAGGCCTTACTAAAGTCCAGATAAACAATATCCACAGCATTCCCCTCATCCACCAGGCCTGTAATTCTATCAAAGAAAGAGATCAAATTAGTCTGGCATGACTTGTTTTTAAGAAACCTGTGTTGACTTCTTGTTATGACAGCATTGTTTGTTAAATATTTGCAGACTGCCTGTTTAATAATCTGCTCTAGGATCTTTCCAGGAATTGAAGTCAAGCTGACTGGGCGGTAATTATTTGGGTCCTCTTTTTTTCCCTTTTTGAAAATGGGGACAACATTAGCCCTCCTCCAGTCGATGGGGACTTCCCCTGTTCTCCAGGACTTCTCAAATATTATTGCCAATGGTTCTGAAATTACTTCCGCCAATTCTTTTAATATCCTTGGGTGTCATTCATCTGGCCCAGGAGACTTAAATTCATTTAATGTTTCCAGATGTTCCTGTACCAACTCTCCACCTATTCTATGTTGCAATTCCCATCCTACCTCATCTAGTCTTTGTCCCAGTGGATCTCTTTCTTCCTTTTTGGAGAAAACAGAGGCAAAGAAGGTGTTGAGTAGTTCTGCCTTTTCCTTGTCTCCTGTTAGTAAATGGTTATCATAGCCACACAGAGTGCCTATCATTTCCTTATTTTTCCTTTTGCTGCAGACATAACTAAAGAAACCCTTTTTTATTATCTTTAAAGTCTCTGGCAAGTCTAAGTTCGTTTTGTGCTTTAGCTTTTTTTACCACCCCCCTGCATATATTAGCTGTTTGCTTATATTCCTCTTTGGTGCATTTCCCATTTTTCCATTCCTTGTACTTGTTTTTCTTTATAGTTAGCTGAGTTGAAAGTTCTTTAGTAAACCATTGCGGTTTTTAAACCTTAAATCTGGTGTCAGGATACCCCGTCATGATAATATTCCATTTGTCTGTGATATGAATGCCTTCTAATGGTTTTATGTGTCCTGTGTAAGTTTGGGCAGGCCCCAGGAAAATTAGAAAGTCAAATCAGAGGAGCACATGAATGTTTCCTTTTGCATTAGTGAAGTCAAAAGCAATGTTTACTGTTTCGAGGGGAGTATATTACTGATCACTCTGCGTAATATACATTATGATCAGGTTCACTGACTAGGAGAAGAGATGTGGCTCCTTAATATTGCATGCAGTTTGGAGCGTCATTCTTGCTAAGAAACAGGGAATGTGGTTCATGTCTAAAAGGCAAAAGGCCAGAAGTTTATTGTGGTAGACCTTTCCCCTCCCACCACTCATATCTGCAGAGTTTCTTTCACTTTCAGTTTCTTTATTTTATTTTGTTTTATTTTGTTTTGTTTTGTTTTATTATCCAGGTAATGTAATTTCCAGCTGAATGGGAAAATGATTAAATAGAGAAGCTGCAGAAAAGTTATCTGGAGGTATTCTGCACACTGTGGGCACTTTTTGCTGCTAAAATTATGCCTTCAGCCCTCATCCCTTTTTGCCATGTTTAAACATGCAGGGCCTCTGTTGGCACCTCAACTTTGACTTTCCACACATGCATCTGGTACCAGGATGGTTTGCATTATATGCCACCCCATAGTGCTTAAAGCAGTCTCTGGGTGGTTTACAAATAATTGCATAGGCTACACATTGCCCCCACCCACAAGTTGGGTACTCATTTTCCGGAACTCAGAAGGATGGAAGGTTAAGTAAACCTTGAACTGGCTACCTGAAATTGAACCCCAGGTCGTGAGTTTTAGCTACAGTACAGCAGTTTAACCAGAGTGTTGCAAGGCCCCTGTGTGGAAAAAGCAGACAGGGCAGTTTTCTTGTGATTAAAGCACACATCCCAAGTTTTCAGATTGCCCACCCCCGAAACTCAATCTATGAGCTGCCTCTAACAGACAATATACGACTGTTGCTCTCTGACAGAAAAACGTGAATGTATAACAAAACAGAACTGTTGTGTCACTTAACAAATTTGTTTCAGGGGTGAAATCATGTAGCTTTGTGTAGTAAGTCATGGTAGAGTAGGCTTATTGAAGCAGGGGGCAACTCATCCATAAATTCCATTGATTCAATGGACCCACTCTAGTTGCAATTTTATTATTCTGGTGATAAAAGGTAAGGGGGAAATGGATGATGGAAGAAAAACTTTAAATTGTAAATAACAGATGAGAAAAGAAAGAGGCGCTTGAGATCATATAAACTAGCTACTAGAGAGTGTCAAAGAATGCCAGATGAATGTAGGTCTGTACTTTATAGATTACAGCAATGCTTTTCACTGTGTGAATCATAAGAAGTTTAGGATTGTTCTGAAAGAAATGACTGTGCCTCAGCACTTGATTGTCCTGATGTGTAACCTGCCTTGTCGACAAGATGCTACTGTTAGGACAGAATATGGAGAGACATAGTGGTATCCCATAGACAAAGGTATCAGATGAGGGTGCCTTTATCTATCTATCTTTTCAGTCTGGATGCAGAACGTATCATGCAGAAAACAGATTAGAATCAGTTGAAGGAGAAGTGAAAATTGATGGAAAAAACACCAGTTATTTAAGGAATGCAGTTATTGGCAGAAAGCAGCAATGGTTTGAAACATTTGATGAAAATGAATGAACAAAGTTTCAAAACAGGACTGCAGCCAAACATTAAAAAGACAAAAATTATGACTAGTGACAAGCTACACATTGTAAGGTTGACAATGAAGACATTGGTAGTCAAAGATGTTGTATATCTTGGTTTACCGAATGGAGATTTCAGCTAAGAAATCAGAAGAAGTCTGAGACCTTGAAGGGAAAAAAACTGAGGAACTATAAAAGATCATGAAGTGCAAGGATGTGTCACTAAAGACAAGACCAAGATCATCTACGCTATTGTATTGGTCAGTAAAGAAATCTGGCGGGGTGGTGGTGATTTGAAATGTGATGCTGGAGCTGAGCTTGGCAGATACAGAGACCCTAAAGTAAATCAGACCTGAATTATCTCTGGATGTAAAAATGTTGAAGCTGAGTCAGTCCTCCTTTCGGCATGTCATGAGAAGGCAGGATTTTCTGGAAGAGACAATAATGCTGACTGAGTATGCAAATAGGAAATGGATTGACTTCCTAAAGGATTTTCTGTGAAAGAGATTCAATAATGCTCCATAAATAAATAAATAAATAACCCTTAGCTTTTCAAAACATAATAAATACAGTGTTCCCCACCCTTTCGATCGGGTATATCACGTGACCGCCTGAAAGGGCTTGAGGGGGAATGGTTTTAAACCTCACGGGCTGATTTCCACCAACCCCAGGGTGCCCGCACGAGGTTTAACAGCAAGAGAGGCAAGCAATTGCCTCCATTGCTGAATGTCCCTTTAGATGGGGCAACGTTACTGTAATTTTCACTTATTTAATTTTTTAGTTGTAGATGGGGGTTATTACCTTGTTTTTATTTAGTTGTGTATTACCTTGTTTTGGAGCAGCAGGTGCCTCCAAAAAAATCAGTTCTGAGGATTTATCTGTACTAAACAGTAAAACCAACACAATGCCGTTTGCTGCAGTTTTAAGGTCCACAACCACAACCTGTTGGATTCTGGGACTTGTATTTGTGTGGGGAGGCACTTAGTATTGTGTCACAAGAAGAGTCCTGGTTCCCTCCATCTGAAGTATAGCAGAGAGTGATAACTACAGTGCCCAACATTCCAAAGAGCAGCACTACAACAGTTACAGTGGGTTCAAACTGCTATAACTGGGCAGTGTAGGTACACTCTTTGTTAAATATGACCCCTGCGCAGCTCACAAAATTGCACCCTGTGGTGCACCACTTGCAGATGGAAACAGCATCTTAGGGTCTTTGAAAAACACTCTGTTTTCAAATTTGCATCTATACTAGCACCACCAAAAACAGGTTTGGTAATCCTGGTGAACGGCTCTGCTACAAGGTTTCTCATTGTCTTTCATTAATTGATTGGCTAGGGTAATTTATAAAACCTTTATTTATTTCCATTAGTTGCTATGATTGGCTCTACATAACTGCTCCGAATCTGGAAAATATATGTAAAACTGATTTGTCCTTTTATAATGCTTCACTATTAAGAGTTTTTAATTAAAATCTTAAATATTAGGAGGTGGTAGTGTTACCACGTAGCACAACTACACCCAGAAATGTCAATTAAGGGGACCTCTTCCACTAAATTTTCTGACTCCCCAATATTTGTCTCTGCTCCTCTTATAAAGACCATGTTGTTATATCTCTGCATCGCCAAATCTTGATCCCCAGGGAGACCTGACAAGACTAATCTTGATGGAGGCTATGTCCACAAGATACTGTTCAGGCTTCTAAAACATTTCCACGGCCTGCTGAGCTGTTATCACACCCGTGGCATCAACTCATTTAGCTTCAGCACTGTTATTTCCACTTGTAGGAGCCAATAAATTGTTCCTCTGAGAGTATCCCACGGGAACTGCATGGCTTTCTGCCGTGAGACAGAGAAAATATTGCTGTGGGCACAAAGAATGTGGAGAGTTACTTACAGGAAAAGTGAAAAAAAAGTTAATAAACTTTTGCAGGCTGTGTTAGAAGGCAAAGGATAGCACAGAGTAATAAACTTGAAATGGAACAAGGAGCTGCAAAGGTTACACCCAAGAGCAGTAGCATTTAAGGACAGGCATGCTGCTGAGGCAGGAAAGGTCTTGCACACAATGCTGTCCCTGCCTCTTGACGCCTTGAATAAATTAAGTTAAGCAAACAAAAATACCTCTGCACATTATGAAGAGCCAGTTGCATCACCTCCTCTTGCTTTTAACAACTTTCAGCTAAGAAAAAGCTAACAATATTTCCAATAAAAGGGACAAGAAGTGCCATTGCTGTAACTCCAATACAAGTGTTTTTGTAAGTAAGTAAGTAAGTAAGTAAGTAAGTAAGTAAGTAAGTAAGTAAGTAAGTAAGTAAGTAAGTAAGTAAGTAAGTAAATTGCTGTGCTTTGTTAACCATAAAATTTTCAGTCCTTGGCTAATTTCAAAATTATTCCATGCCAAAAATGTTACTTCGAGTAGACTATTTCATGTGCATGTGTTTCATGATGATTGTGTGACTATGGTGACAAAAAAATGTAATCCCTGAAGGGCTCTGTGAATCTAAACCTATTTGTTGTGGCAAAACACGACTCTACACCTTGGAAGTGGGTCAGAGCTGCCTATGGTGTTTTTCCTCCTGAGTTGGCCTTAATGCAGAGAGAGAGAGAAAAGAGAGAGAGAGAGAGACCTATCACATGAGTGAAAGAGGCAGTTAGAAATAAAAGCTGTGTTTCTTTCTGAAGTCATCACGTGACTAAAAATGTGGTTCCTGAGTTCCCATGGATGTGGTTGAAGTAACCACATTTTTTATGCCCCCACGTCATTAACCCGCATCTAGAAGCTCCGAGGGGACTTCTGGAGGCAGGGGAGCAAGGCTGCTGCCATCAAGAAACAGGGTGGGCATTCAAAAATGTGTGCGTGTGTGCGTGTGCATGTGTGTGTGCATGTGTGCACGCATGCACATGCACAATGGTGTGTGTGTGAGAGAGAGAGAGATACCAGCCCTGCCCTTTGCTTCCATGCCGACTCTCTACCTGGTGCCACCACTGATGCTGAGACCTCCTCAGCCTTGCCTGAGGCAGCCACCAGCGAGGAGCTTCCTCACTGCTGGCCCTCAAGGGGAAGCCCCCCAATGCCTGGCTTTCACCGCTACAGGCTGCTTGCCAGTCGCTCGTTCGCTCACCAGCCTCGGGATTTCCTTTCGTTCCTTCACCAAGAAGAGAGTTCCCTCTTCTTTCCCCATGTGTGTGCGCGCACACACACCCTCCCCTTGCACAGCAACGGAGTCCCTGGCTGGTGAGGATTTTGACCCGGTGCCTTAGGAAAGGGTAGTCTGCTGCAGGGGCTGAACCACGTACTTGCTGGGAGCCCCTAGCTGCCACCGGTTGGCCTCAGAAGAGGCCACTTGTCCTTTTCATCTTTGTTCTGTAAGTGAGCCTCCTGTTCCTCCTTCTCCTCCTCCTCCTCGCCCCAACTTGGCTGGCAGTCTCCCGAGCAAAATATCGGAGAGACAGCAGTTGGAGGGAAAAGCAAGATAGAATGTTGCCAACCCACATAACCGGTAAAACCAACAAGTGGGTTTTCTGCACCCCCACTAACGTTTGCCTCTTGTAAAAATGCACATTTTGAACCAGGCCAAAATTTCCCACCTTTCTCCTTGATTACTGAAAAACTCACTGAAATCTGGTTAAGTGGGCATTACCTTTAAAAAAAAACCCTGACTGTGAGGGCACAATTTTGAGAGCTGGTTTATTGGTAAATTAGATCTGGATTTTAAAGACCGTGGGATACAGCCTAGAGAGAATATGAGAAAACAGAAACGATGGTTGGTTTTTTCAAAAGACACAAACAATCCTTTCCATGCTTCTAATTGTTAAAAGTCCATCCAACCAACCAAGTGGAGTCATTGTCTTTTTGCACAAGTTGACTTATTTCCATAAAAGCAGTATTTTCACAATTTTGCTTCATTTGTACAAAAAGAAAGGGATTGTTGTTGTTGTTCAAAGCTGTTATTGAGAGCACCACAAAATACCTTACATCCTGTGAAGTGTCAGGCATAATTTTGGGATTCCTCATAGTTGCAGAGGAGGTCTTGAGAAGTGAGAATTCACTATAATTTTACAATCTGAGTTCAAGACTCTATCTGACAATAGCAGTTCTCAAGCTGGACTGAACACACAGTTTCATATCAGAGGTGGAAGAATTTAGGCTCTCTAGGAGCTCTGGCCTTCAGCTGCCATGGCCCCTTAAAATGAGCCATGCTAGGTGAGACTCATAGGAGTTGTAAGCCAAAATGTCTAGACAGACATTGGTTCTCTACCCCTAGTTTACAGAGGGAAAATAGGCCAAGGCTGAAATTAAAAACACTGCACAAACTATGACCTCCAAAACTTCCCTCACATAAAGGTACCCTGTCCATGTACCTTTATGGTGGCTGATTTCATTAAACTTTACTGAGCATGAAACTACACTATATAAACAGTGAAGCTATTGCCTCTTTTTAATTTGCCAGTACTTCATTCTTAATTTCTGAACTATATCTTGAGTGCTCCCAAAATGTATCAGGACCAGTTCTTAACCCAGAGATAGGTTTAAGCTTGCTAACAAGTCTGGCCTGAAGATATACCCTATGCCAGGCATGTCCAAAGTCTGGCCCGGGGGCCAAATGCAGCCCAATTTAAAATTTTGAGTGGCCTCTTCTCTCCACCAGCTCAGCCTTTCACTCATTCCCACCGGCCAGTCTTTCCCCATGCTGGCTAGGGATGTCAGCTTTCAGTTTTATGGTTTGCCTGCCCTCCCAGCCTCCTTCCATCACCTCAGCCACCCGTCCTGACTACCTGATCCTGGCTCCGTTGATGCAGCATCTTCCCCACCCCCTTGCAAGAGAGGGCAGCATATGCAAGCAGTGGTGTGTCTTGGGTGCATGTGGGCCAATTCCTGGGCCGTGCAACAGCCACTGGGCCAATGGGCACCTGGAAACTGGAGCATTTGTGTCTGTTGCAGATGCCACACCCTTTCTTCCCCCTTGAGGCTGAATTGTTGGCCCACACACATTTTCACCTCACCAAATCTGGCCCTCGTTGCAAAAAGTTTGGACACCCCTGCCCTATGCTGTTGTAACAGACCCTTCCATAGCAAAAAAATAAAAAAATAAAAATAAAAATAAAAAGATGTTCACTGTATTTCAGAAATTGATAGGAGGATCTTCTTAGCAAAGATTAATGCTATGTCTTCAGTGCTAATTGAAGGGTAGTTTCAAGGTGCAACCTAACACCAAAGATTGTGTCAATTTAGTACTGGAGTTGGTGAATATGTAGCATGTACATTTCTGTAGTCTACATATTTAAGGGTGCAAGGGGTAGAAGATTGTGTTCCTTTTGGAAATAGCTTTTCTGGTGTAAATGTTGCAATGTTAAAAATTATAACTGATACTGGACTTAAGATACTCAAAGAGATACAGTATATGGAGCAACTGGTTATGTAATTACTACTTTGCTTGTCTGTGTATGCTTTTGTGATCAATAGATCAATAAACATTTGTTGTAATCGCTTTCTGGGGATGGCAGAGTCCCCGGCTAATGAACTAATGAAGTACTCCCAGTCTTAGAGGTTTGGGGAGGCAAGCACATGGAACAGCAGCTATCGCTGATGAACCCTTGCAAGGAGGCCTCAGTGAGGAAACCGGCCAGGGAGGGCAAGCTAGGGTGGTGCGAAGCCCTGCCACTGCCGTTGCCATAGCTGGAGCCCCGCCAGCCTGCTGAGCAGGCTGGCCAGGGCCCTCCGCTGCTGCAAGAGCCCAGAAAGAGGAGGAGGATGGGGTAGTACAAGCCCCCAGAGGAATAAAACATTTTGTTATTGTTTCATTTCGTACAATTTTTTGTAAAAATTCATATGTAATGGAACAAAAGGAAAGTGGGAAGCGGGGGCGACAAAACGGAATGAAATGAAACACCATTTTTCTGTTTCATGCCCATCCCTAATGTTCATCAGTTGAACAACTCATAAGTAGAGCAGCCATATCTAAAAATAAAAAATAGAAAAATTACAATACAATAGAAAAAAATTGTAAGTAGAGCAGACAGCATCTAAAATTTGTAAGACAGCAGTTAAAACACCAACAGTTTTCTGCTCTTAAGTCAAATTGCTCCTAAGTAGAGCCACTCGTAAAGTAGAGTTACCACTGCATATATATTTAATAATCGTGGTTCATTTGCTACAGGGAGGAGAAGAAGCATGGACATATTTCCGTCATGTGGTTTTTGTGTGCCTTGGAGAACTGACTATAACGGGAGTAAAATGTTATTTACAGTTGTGGAGAGTAAATGCTTCAACAAGTAGGAGGAAAGCTGTGGGTAACATGCACCCCTCCTAAAACCCTCAACTTCAGTGATCCATCACTGTTGCTGTCCAGATCCACAAAGGTTTACAAGTAAACAGCTGTAACATGTGCATGCAGTTAAGATGCACATTTTAAGAACAGCTGCACAATTTGAAGCACACCACTTCCTACTTCCCCCGCACACCCCATGCCCTCAGCTTTTCAGCCTAATTTAATTAATCTTAGATCTTAACAGAACAGTTTTTACTTTTTCACATTTTATCCCTTTCATGTAAAATATTTTTAAAATTGGGACCTAAGAATTTCTTTGGCTTCTCAGTGCTTCATTAATGTTCTTTTAATCTCATATTGACATCTGGCATAGGCTGACAAGGTGCGTTTTTCATCCATATTGAGTGCTCAGTACAAAAACATGGTATTGAGAGAATTCAACTGCAGATGGAGTCTGGATTCATTTAATGTCAGATTCTGGTTGCACAGATTTGTGAAGGACGAAACTATTGGGGGGGATCTTAATATTGTATTCCCAAGTTATGCAAACTGTTCATCCTATCAATTACATTTCACTTTCATTTGGGTTCCAGTTAATTGATTTATAAGAGGAAAATAAACTTTGCAATCAAAGTTGGAGGAAATTAGTTGAAGAGCACATGTGATTTTTCAACAAGAATATCTAAACTAATACATGAATTGAAAACCCCTCTCTCAACAGAGGTGGGTGGTGCCTCAGACACAGTCTATCTGCCACTTATCAGGCACTGATTTCATCAATACCCAGACAAATCAAAAATACTTCACGCCTCCACCACCAAGGCCATAGCTAACAACCCATACTTTATGGGTTTCAGCACCTTAGGCCATTGTTCACCTAATGGCCCATTGAGACTATTGTCCAGCTAATGAGCCTACTCAGGGCATTGTTCATCTTATGAGCCTATTTCAGACCCGGGTGACATGAGATCAAAGTGAACTATAAAATGGAGGACTAGTGACTACCTTTCCTCAGACTGATGAAGCTGTTTGGATGAGCAGTGGAACGTTTCAGTTTCTCAAGAAAAGAAGTCTAGTTGCCATGACTCAACCACCAGCTAAACTATCCTTATTAAAGAGTACTCTTATCTAGAGCCCCCTCACAAGGAGAAAAGCAGCCTATAAATAACACTAAATAAATAGTATAAATAAATAAATACATTATTATAATTTTTCTGCAGTATTGTCAGATAGATCCTTAGATGTTCTAGCTTTTAGTAGGATAGGAACAGATTGTCCATCTAGATAACAGGTGCTCATATTGTCAAGACATGACTGGAGGGAGGGGAATGTTACTATTTCCAACTCTAGCAATTACACTCCCAGCACAATCCCCAAATCCCCACTGATTTCATACCTATTTCTTGCAGCAAGGGAAAAGCTGTCTGTTGTCAGGATTTCTGGGGAGAAGTGAAATTCTCTGGAGGAAGGGATGTACTGCATTCCTTCCTCCAGAGATCTTTGCATTAATCTATGGGTTTAACCAGAGCCTGAGAAAGTTATTTCTTTGGACTATCAGAATTCCCCAGACACCATTGTAGTGTTAACGTGCTTGCCCCCGGCCATTTCACGGGCTATTGACAAACGCCACTTCTGATTTTCCTTTATCACTGCCACCAACTAGCTTCACTAGTAAATTAAAGCCTTCAGACTGCTTTTAAGTTGAATAGAAATAAAAGATAGTTGTGAATCTTTCGGGCTGTTTGGCCATATTCTGGAAGTTTCTCTTTCTGACATTTGGCCAGACTCTGTGGCTGGCGTCTTCAGAGGACAAGGAGCTCAGGGAACTAAGAGTTCTCTCTGTGCTCTGGGTTATAAAGTGAGTGAGACTGTGGTTTTTAAAGTTGAGGAAACTTGTCCTATGCAGGAAAATAGGTGTTAGTCATTGTAATGTGATGAAGAGCTTAAGGAGTTTCAATGCAAACAGGGTTAGCAATGGTCCTAGATGGGTGTCGTTAGCTGTTCTATTGTGTGAACTGATCACTTTTGATTGTGGCTGGGTAGGGAATCATTAAGCTTTGACCTTTTGCACTCTGCAGTTTTTTTAGTACTGGAAGCCAGGCTTTCTTGATTTTCAGTCTGTCTTCTTTTTTATGGATTTCAGGCAAAATTCAGAGAAAAACAAAACAAAACAAAACAAAAGACACAAACATGTGGCACCTTAAAGACTAACTTTCATATTTTAATGTGACTTTTCATGCACATGTGCACTTCTTCAGACATATATTGCAGCAGAATGAGGTGTAAGATATAATATGAGCTGAGAATATCTGCTATGAAATGTATATCTCAGCTCATATTATATCTTACACCTCATTCTGCTGCTATATATGTCTGAAGAAGTGCACATGTGCACGAAACGTCACATTAAAATATAAAAGTTAGTCTTTAAGGTACCACATGTTTGTGTCTTTTGTTTTGTTTTGTTTTGTTTTGTTTTTCTTTGAATTTTGCCTGAAATTCTTGAAAAGACTAACACGGCTACCCTCTCTGAAACTTCTTTTTTTTTTATTAAAACTGTGCTTGTGTTTGTGGATTTCAATGGCTTCCCTGTGTAGTCTGACATAGTGATTGGTAGTGTTGTCCAGTACCTCTATGTCCTGGAAGAGGATTTCCTGTCCAGCTTGTTTCAGGGTGTATTCAGCTACTCATGATTTTTCTTGTTATTTTAGTCTGCATTGTCTTTCATCTTCTTTGATTCTGGTCTGGATGCTGTGCATTGTGGTCCCAATATATACCTGGCCACAACTACAAGGTATCCAGTATACTCCTGCAGTGGCGAGTGGGTTCCTTTTGTCCTTTGCTGACCGTAGCATCTGTTGTATTTTTGAGGTGAGTCTAAATACTGTTTGTAGGTTGTGTTTTTTCAACACTTTGTCCATGCGGTCCATGACTTCTTTTGTGTATGGCAGAAATACTTTGTTTGTCGGAGGCTGTTTTTCTTCTTCAGTTTGGTGTTGATTTTCGGTTTGATGGCTCTTTTGATTTCATTCTTGGTATAATCATTTGCTTGTAGGGCCCAATTCAGGTGGCTGAGTTCAGTGTTGAGGAATTCAGATTCACCATTTCAGTTTGCATGATCTACAAGAGTTTTGATTATGCCTCTTTTTTGTCGTGGGTGGTGGTTGGAATTTTTATGTAGGTACCAGTCTGGGGGCGGGGGGGAGTCCGTAGACCTTTTGTCTTAATTGGAGATCCGGTTTGCATATGACCCCTCTATTTCTTTTTCCATGGCGAATTGTATATTTGGATGGATATTGTTATGGTAGTTTAGAAATTCTTCCAGTTTATTTTTAACATGGATCCAAATTACAAATGTGCCATCGACGTATCAGAACCAGACTGTGGATGCAAAGGGTGCCGCATGCAGAGCTTGTTTTTCAAAATGTTCCATGTAAACGTTTGCTATTACCAGGCTGAGGCAACTCCATCTGTCTCTTCATAGAAGTCATACTCCCACTGGAAGTAGCTGGTCATTAGGCAATTTTGGAATAGGGCCTTAATGTCTTCTGGGAAGATCTGTTGGATGAGAGTTAAACTGTCCTTTATTTGTACTTTGTTGAAGAGAGACACTACATCAAGGCTGATATTTGTCCCTGGGGTTCAGTTTTAGATTCTGGAACAATAAAAGAAGTTTATTGATTACAAAGTTGAATCAAAATCACCAATGGTAACGTGTTGGAGTATAAACAAGAAGAGATTATTGATTTCTAATAAAGTTGAATACATTCATACCCAGTTCCTAAGTTTACTAACTCTAAAGAATTGATTTTCTTCACAGACACTCTAACAATCCTGTCTCTTCTTTAGTCCTGTTTTTCTCTTAGACAATACCAGACTCTGTCTTTTAGCCCTATCTCCAAGTGTAGGTCCTTCTGTCAGCCCCTGTCTAGCCCAATCTGTCCTTATCTGGACTTCAGAAAGTGTAGGACCCTATCTGACAAAACAATGCTGAGCAATGCTGCTGCCCAGATTCTCTCATTGGTGCACAAACCCACCAATTAGCACAGACACTTCTCATGCATTATGCATCATACAGGTAAACGCCACAACCATGATCACTGAGATTTGAGGAGTTGTAGCTTTAAAAGATGATGTCTCCAAATTGGCTTTTTAACCTGAAAATGTTTTTTGGAGGTTCTTAACCATCTGTAGATGCCTGTGGACTTGTTAGAGGCTAATTTTTCTCCTCAACCTCAGTGGATCTAGCCCTGATGGAAAATTCTCAGATGATATGAATGCTAAAAGTTAAGACATTTGAATCTGGCCCTGTCCCCACAGTTACACTATTTAGTTTTGGTGTTTAGTTTTGGTGGGGGATTTTAACATTTCCTGATACAAATCAAACTGTATATTGATAGAATGTCTTCATTCAAGCCTCTTTGCTTTCAAAACCACATTGGTAATCATAAGAAATGGAAACAACAGTACCTCAGGTATGTTCTTAATGTCATAGATGAAAAAAATGCTCCTGCATTGGTTTTGTGTACAACTATGTGGTGGCTCAGTGGACTAAGGCTTCTGAAAACTGTCAGCTGCAAAGTTGGAAGCTCGGCGGTTTGAATCCTGGGTGCCACACAGCAGAGTGCGCTCCCACTGATAACCCCAGCTCCTACCAACCTAGCAGTTCGAAAGCATGTAAATGCAAGTAGATAAATAGGTACCGCTGTAAAAGGCGGTAAGGTAAAACACTGTTTCCTTGCAGCCATGCCGGCCACATGGCCATGGACTTGCACCACACTGGTTCTTTTGGCTTGAATACGAAGATGAGCACTGCCCCTAGAGTCGGACACAACTAGCACGCATGTGTGTGTGGAACCTTTACCTTTACTTTTATGTGGAAGTAACCTCCATTGCTTACATTATTTGTTTTGGAGTAACAAGTTTCAGGGTAAACTTGTTTAAGAGCGCACTATGGTGTTGGTTAGTAACATAACAGAAGCTGTAGGTGACAGTCATCTTTCCACTTGGGCGGCAACTATCTAAACAGAGATCTTACAGTTGTGGAGGTTTTGACGGCCTTGTGCAACAGTTTGGAAAAAGTCCAATTCCATCCTAAGGACTACTAGGGAAAAGATATAGAAGAAAAGTGATGGCATCCTCATGCCCTTCTGCACATTTGGCATCAAGCAACACTAGAGAATTTACAACTATGATCACCCTATCTCAAAAAAGGATTAACACAGAGGAAGAAAATGATGAGAAAATATTCATGAAAATGACCTGAGGTCGAACTACCTTCCAAAAAATTAATGAAAGATTACAATATTTGGATTTAAGATATGGGGGGAAAGTTGGCAGAAGAGGGCATGTGACAGAGGTTTATAAACTTAAAAATCAGACAGAGAAACCCCTACATGTCAGACTAAAGCTCAGAATGGTCTGAAGATAAAAAGAGATGCAGAATAGACAAAAAGAAACAGTTTTGTACACAGTGCTACTTAATTATGGAATTTGCTGTCATGAGCTTGTGGTGAGAATTCATAGAACATGGTCTGGGATAAAGAACAGTGGCAGCTGTGTGCAACTTCCAGGCTCAAACACATGAAAAACATGAGAAGGTTGAGATAACTATAGAGAAGGGCTTCTGCCTTTACACTCTGTGTGCAAACTTCCCAGAAGCCTTTGGCTGATGAACAACGTTCGGAGCTAAGTGAACTTCTGGGTCAATCCATCAAGTTTCTTTATTTATTTATTATTTATTTATTGCATTTATACCCCGCCCATCTTCCCATGGGAACTCTGGGCGGCTTATAATGATGAACAGCAACAACACAATAAAATAGGGCAACAAAATAAAATAAAACAAACAAACAAATAAATAAATAAACTATCTATTCTAACCGGCTTAGCGCCCTGACAGTACGTACAATTCCCAACAGGGAAACTTCTCTGGGATGCAAGGTATAACAGTGGGAGAAAAAAAAACCTACAAAAAGTCGCCAAAGGCCTCCCGAAAGAGGAGAGTTTTTAACGCTTTACGGAAGGCCTGCAGGGACTCTGCAGAGCGCACTTCACTTGGAAGGGTGTTCCAGAGGGAGGGGGCCGCTACTGAGAAGGCCCGGTTACACGTAGATGTCCTATGGGCTTCTCGCGGTGTGGCGACCTGAAGCGAGTGCGCTCACGACTGCCGAACTGGACGGGCCGAGGTTGATCGCTGGGCGATCCACTCTGACAGGTAATTCGGGCCCAGGCCATGGAGGGTTTTATAAGTTAAAACCAGGACCTTGAATCTAATCCGGGATGCAATGGGTGACCAATGCAGGCGAGCCAGAACTGGGGTGATGTGGTCATAACGATGCATACCCGCCACCAGGCTGGCTGCCGCATTTTGCACCCGCTGCAATTGCCGGAGGAGAGTCAAGGGCAACCCCATGTAGAGGGCGTTGCAGTAGTCCAACCGCGAGATCACCAGCGCTTGAACCACTGTTCTCAGAGAGTCACCATCCAGGTATGGGTGAATCTGGGTGATTTGACGCAGGTGGTAAAATGCGGATCTGGTCACGGCAGCCACCTAGGCATCCATGGTGAGCGCCGGATCCAGAACCACGCCCAGATTCCGCACCCTATCCGCGAGTTGGAGGGAAACTCCCCCCAAACAGGGGAGAGGGCCTCCATACCCAGATGGTGAATTCCCAAAGAACATGACCTCCGTCTTCTCGGGGTTGAGCCTGAGCCTGTTGGCCCTGGTCCATGTCAATACCGCATCCAGGCACCCGTCAAGAGTCAGAACAGCTTCCATTGCAGAGGTGGAAAAGGAGAGATAGAGCTGTGTGTCATCAGCGTACTGATGACAGCAGACCCCAAATCTCCTAATGACCCCAGCCAGCGGCCTTACATAGATGTTAAACAAGATGGGGGACAGAGACGACCCCTGCTGAACTCCACAGGGATATGATACTACCAGACTTGGATATTGGTCTATGGAAATGTAGTAGACTTTGTGTAAACCTGAGGATATTAAAATTTTGCCATCCTATTCTTGTTACAGAACACATGGATTGCCTCTTTGAACTGTTTTGAAATAAACTTGATTTAAATATAGGAAGTCTGTCTTCCAAATCACCCTTATTTATATTCTCAAAAATCATAGAATCATAGAGTTGGAAGAGACCTCAAGGGCTATCCTGCCATGCAGGAACCCCCATCAAAGAACCACTGACAGATGGTCTCCAGCCTCTGCTTAAAAATCTCCAAAGAAGGAGACTCCACCACCCTCCATGGCAGCATATTCCACTGCCGAACAGCTCTAACCATCAGGAAGTTCTTCCTTGGCCGTTACTTCACGAAGTACTTCACTTCGCAGCGGGATTGCCTTCGCTTTGAATGCGAAGCCGGTCACGTGGTCTCCCTTCGCCCCCACCCCTCTTTCTCTGTCCTCACCATGTGAAATTTTAGGATCGAATCCATTACTACCTCATGTGCTCCCTTCGCATTCGGAAGCTTACTTGCAACGTCCGGTTTCTGCTTTCTTTTATTTTTTTAAAAAAACTACCACGGCGTATCGATGCATCAATACCCGGCTGTCATTTGCGGTCAGAGGCGCACAAGCCAGCAGTCAAGCCCGGCGCTCAAAGGCCCCTGCGGTTGTCCCGAGGACTTGTGGGCGGCCATCGTGTTTCCCTGAAGCAGAGCAGCTGGGTTGGTTTTTTGGGGGGGGGGCGGGGCAGGGAGAGGCTTATCTCAGCTTCATCGCCCTGTGTGCCCCGCCGCCGCTCTCTGGGTGGGCGCGCGCGGGGGTGTCTTGCAGCGGCGGCACCGACACCACCTCCCCCCTCCCTCTGCGCAGCCCTTCGCCATCCCTTGCCAGCGGAGGGGCTCCGCTCACATCACCCGGGGACGCTTGCCCCCCCTCTGTTGCCCCTGCCCCGTGTACAGAAGGCAAGATCAAAAGAATGGGTTAACTGAAATATCTATGCATCGGCATTTCGGAGAAAAAGTAAGTTAAAAAAAAATAAAAATATATATTAACTGGCCACACGTGACTTTGGATGCGAAGCGGGATGCGAAGCGAAGAAGATTCTCGGCCTCCGGCAGGGGAATCTCTCGCCCCGCTTGGAGCACGGTTTAGGGGGCGTGGTCGGGGTGGCGCCGAATCCAAAGAGGAGGAGCGTGCGGACTGAAGCGATCGATTTGCACGGAAATTACGGCTCGCCGCGCAGCGAGAGGTTCGTGAAGTAACGGCCCTTGTGTTCAGATGGAATCTCTTCTCCTGTAGTTTGAAACCATTGCTCTGAGTCCTGGTCTCTTAAGCCATGGGAAACATCCTCAGAATGATTCCACAACATTGTGTTCAACTGACATGATAACTGGGGCAAAGAAAAATATTGGCTTCATGGAAGATAGAATGAACATGCCAAACATTATGTTGTGTGGTAAAGGCCAATAAGCACCTTTATTGCCTCAGGCTAGCCTAAACACAGGTTAACAGCACACTGCAGCAAGCAGACACTAATAAAATATAAATTGTTTTTCCTTTCCCTTGGAAGAACAGAGGATATAGAGGCACTCTGGGAGCCGGGTTTCATTCTGGATTCAGCAAAGGCCACATCCATAACAGTTTATCTGTTGCTCCTGATGATAAGCACACTCAGTTGGCTGGATTTTTAATAAATCTTGTCAGATCAAGAACCCCAAAATGGACTGGCACTTTTGTTTGAGGTTGGGGGTGGGGGAAAGGATGGACTTTAAAAACTTTTTTTAAAGTTTAAAGTTTTTTTAAAGTTTAAAATGGTTGGGTGAACAGCACGATTGCCCCAAACTGCCCACTCGACAATTTTCAGAAGGCTTCTGCCAAGCTGTCATTGGCCCTACCCCTTTAAAAATGGCCCAGTTGGCACCAGGGAGATCCCCAGGAGGTGACTGGGCCATTTTAAAAGGGTCCAGCCAATGACAGATTAGCAGAAGCCCTCTTTGAAAATGGTCCAGCTTAGGGAAACAATGGGCTTTTAAAACTCCCCCCCCCCAAGCCCCACGCACCAGCTCGATTGGTGCTCAGTGGGGAAAAAGTTTTAAAAGCCTGCAGGATTTTAAACCTTTTTTTCCCTGCCCTAGCGCCAATCAGCTGGTGCGCGGGGCTTTGGGGGGGGAGGAACAGTGCAAAAAGCCCGCCGTTTCCCTGCACCCGATTGCTTCCCCTCCATGTGGGGGGAAGTTGCACAAGCACCACACACACACACACACACACACACACACACACACACACACACCAAGGGAGAGAGAGAGAAAGAGAGAAAACACTTGTTTAAAAATGAAAAACAAAACAAAACAAAAAAATGAAATGAGTTTTTAAATTTTTTTGTAAAAAACGAAATGAAATGAAATGGAATGAAATGAAAAATGAAAAGAAACACTATTTTAGCATTTCATGCCCATTTCCAGTATTAATCTAAGGTGGTTTTCCTGACAGAGCAGGTAGGAAACCATTTCTCTTCTCCCACCCCCCCACCCCCATTGTTCCAAAGACCCTACAACCTGCTATGGAAAGTTACAAGTGTCTCTAAAGCCAGGGTCTAGAATGGAATCAATGGAGCAGGAAAGTGTTAGTACTCAACATGATGCTAGATTTGGGCCAAAGAAACAGCTTTATCTATTAATTCTGTTGTATCCGTGAGCCAGTCTCCAATTCACATCTGAATGGGAGGAGAAAAGGATGGCCATGCCCATGTTTTTAAACAATATTTATGCTAGCACTTGACATTAGATTGACATGTTACTTCTCAGAGTTACTTGAGTGGCTCTGTGGTGAACTGCTACTACTACAGTGTGAAAAGGCTATCTTTTAAGAAAGAAATTGTGGTTTTCCTTGTCTTCTTACCAGTCGTTTTACTGTCTTTCATATCTGTTCCCATGGTTTTAAATGGCTGTTGGCGTGTTTCAGCAGAAATTTAAGGATTTTTTAAAATCTAAATCTGGAACTTGAGTCATGGCTACTGGACTTCTTTTTTGAGAGATAGAAACATTTCGCTGTTGGATGAACAGCGAAATGTTTCTATCTCTCAAAAAAGAAGTCCAGTAGCCATGACTCAACTTCCAGATAAACTCACCTGGATGACTGAGAATCTTCACAGACATATTAAATCTAAATATTTACCTTCTTTTTCTTCTTAGCTGCATCAGATTTCTAAGGAGCAGTAGAATATGAACATTCCACTTTTTCTTTAATCTGCCATGCACTCTTGGCTCTTGATGGTGTGATTCAGTGACAAATTGGATAGGTGTTAATTTGCCTTCTGAGCCCCACCAGATTCAAAAATAAGTAAGCAGAAACAAAATCCGATTGCCACCTGCCCTTAAAAAATGTAGAGGTGACAAGCAAGTGGGAGGAAGATATCTAAAAGAGATCTGACAGCCCAATTGTTCTGGCTTAGAAGTGTTTGTTATGACTCATCTTCATGCCTGAAGGTGCCTGGGGTAATACAAAACACTGAAAACCTATAATGCAATTATATCTTGTCTAAAATTACTAAAACTAATAAAAGCAGATCTAATCAAAGGCAACAGCAGTCACAAATGCACTATAAAAAGGTAAGACTAGGACCCAAGCAATAAAAAGTTATGAGCCATAAAATGGCTCTGTAAAACAGTAAGATGGAGTCCTGGGCCCTTTAAAGCAAGCAAGGCCTGCAATTGGGGAGTGGGGGGAAGCAATTCTGTTTCAGGAGACACCATGGAAGCGGGGGAGTAGGAAGAACTGTTGCCTGAATGAGGCAGCAAGATTTACTAGGCCCTGACAAGAGGAAGCAAAAATTGAGCTCAGCTTAGGGCAGCATACCCTAACAGCTTTATGACTGTTTCTGGTCTCCTCCAGTTGCCGATATAGTGCCAAAAGAGAGTTCTAGAGGGAGAGTTGAGGAGGTGATTTGGCCAACACCTCTCCATACCCTCTTCAACTCTCTGCTCTAAACCTACGCATCCCCCAGTTTTCTAAAACAATTCAAGGTTTGCTTATTGGCATTTTAAAAAGATAACAAAGAAATACTAATTTAGCTTATCACTAAGGATAGACTACTGTAACACTCTCTACATGGGGCTTTCCTTGACCATTGTTTGGCGACCGCAGCGGATGCAGAATGTGGCAGCCAGATTGGTGGTTGGTATGAGCAGGTATGATCGCATCACGCCAATTCTGGCTCACTTGCATTGTCTACCCGTTGACTCCCAGATAAAGTTCAAGGTACTGGTTCTGATTTTCAAAACCCTCCATGGCTTGGGACCAGAGTATCTGGCAGAGCCTATCACCCAAAAATCAGCTTTGGCCCAGCCCACTAGAACATCACAAGCCTTCTCACTTTGAGTCGCCACACCGAGAGAAGCCCATAAATCCTCTAGAATGTGATGAAAATGAAGATTCAAGGAATTAGTGCTAACAACAAATGTTGACTCTGCCAAGGAAAAGATAAAACCGGGTCACAGTTCATCTATGAATGTCCAAAGATTAAACAAACAGATTACAAAATTAGGGCAGTGAACATTTTGCAAATATAAAACTTGCCAGTCTCCAAAAACCCATGGGAACAAAAGGTAGAGAAGGTGTCAGTAAATGATGAAGTCACAATCTTGTGGGATTTCCTTATCCAGTTTGATAGACACCTTTAACTTAACACACCACACACAGTAGGAACAGAATGAAGACATTTCTGGATTACCGACCTTGCAATTCCAGCGGATGCCAGAGCTGAAGGTGAAGAATTTAAGAAAAGCTAACAAAATACAAAGACCTGGCAATCAAAACATATATCTTGTGAATGAAACACACTTTAGTGGTCCCTGTAGTCATTGGGGCTTTGGGGCCAATATCAAGAAATTTCACAAAATATTATAAATCATTGCAGATTTCAGAAATAATACCATCAGAGGCTTCAGAGCTACAAAAATGGCATTGACCCAAAATTAGGAACAGCATAAAATTTGCATTTCCAAAGTCTGAAAATTAAGGAGACAGGTGCTACTTACAAGAGGGATAGCTGAAATGTGTGAATGAACTTGCATCTTAATCCAAAATGCTACAGCCAACCATGTTTATGCAGAGCTAAATCGAAACATTTTAGTGTCTGAAGCAATAGATGAGGTAGTGAGCCCTGCCTACTCACATTAAATGTGCATAAGCTAAGTGCAGCCACAAGTTGGATCTGAGCTCAGGACTGGAGATAGGATGGCATACTTCACTTTGACTGCAAAAATGTTTGTCTCCAATCCATACAGTAAAACTATATTCTGGTTCAGTTTCACAAGAAAAAGTTGTTATTGGCAGGGTATTACTACTTTCCCCTCCATTATCTGCCATATAAAATGGCTGCATCATACGGACTAATGACAGGGCCTGTCATTACAGGCATGCAGTGCAATCCTATGCAAATTTATTCAGGAGTTCAACCAAATTCAGTACAGTTTACCTTCATATCTGTACAGAAGTGCAGCCTTAATAGAAATCAAGTTTATTAAGTCTTGTTTGAAAAGTAAGACATTTCAGTTTCAGAATATACAACTGCAAAGACCCTTTTGAAAATGCCTAACACTTCTTTAATAGGTCATGCATCCATTTGACATCACTGCAAAGAGTATTCTAAATGGCAATAATTTAAAGAATAAATAACAGTAGATTTGGACTGAAATTGATAAAGATTTCATTAGGCTAGAGATTAGACTACGGTAGTGCTCTTTATGTGGGGCTGCCTTGGAAGTTAATGCGGAGGCTCCAGCTAGTGCAGAATTCTGCAGCAAGATTGGTCACAGTGTTGAGGCGATACCAACATATCACCCCTAATCTGGCTGCACGGCACTGGCTGCTGATCCATTACATTGTCTTAAAGGCTTTAACATTGCTATACAAAGCCCTGAACAGTTTGGGACATTGGTATTTGTCAAATTGGCTCCTGCCACAGAATTCCGCCCGCATCACTCAGTCTTCTCTGGCAGGTGATTTGTGGGTCCCAACTCAAGGGAGGCCCATAAGCTGACAGAGACCTTTGGTTAGTTCACAGCATATAAGATGTATTTACTGTAGAGATGGGCATGAAACGAGCAATTTTTCATTTTCGTTTTCATTTTTTCATTTCGTTACACAATGAAAATGAAACGAAAAATTTTTAAATGAAAACGAAAACAAAATGACCAAATTTGCCGTGTTTTTCGTTTTCATTGCAGCAGATGCATTGAACTAAAAATACTAACAAAACAGCAATTTTTCATTTTCATTTTCGTTTTTTCGTTTCATTACCTAACGAAACAAAAATGAAATTTTTTTACAAAAAACGTCACGAAAATGAAAACAAACCAAAATGGACCCCTAAACGACCAAACGACAAACGAAACACCATTTTTGAGTCGTGCCCATCTCTAATTTACTGTATATACTCAAGTATAAGCCGAGTTTTTCAGCCCTTATTTTTGGCTGAAAAAAACGCCCTCGGCTTAAACTCTAGTCAATTATTCCTTGATTCACTGACTTTTAATCTGTTCAAATCTGTCTTGCTGACTTTTCCTCTGAATGCAGTTTATTGATATTATGGTTGAGTTAGTTTTGTTTTCTGTTTTAGTTTTTATTGTATATTGTTTATGTTTCTCTTATGATGCATACTGTAAACTGCCCAGAATAGCCTTGTAGCTAGATGGTGCAGTATGCAAATAAATAAATAAATAAATAAATAAATAAATAAATAAATAAATAAATAAATAAATAAATCTAGAGTTGCAAGTTTTCAGAGGCTTGTGTTTGGAAGTACTTCAGAATAAAGGATTCTCTAAGTCCAGGATAGCACCCATCACTGATGCTGCCCAACAGATGTGTAGATGTAGGTAGCTATAGGTCACAATGTAAATTATCAGTTCATTGTTTTTGCAGACTGCATCAGGTTGAAGCTAAAAGCTAAGATTGTTAGCTCCATTCAGCACTAAAGGAAAATGAAGATGTAATGTTTGTTATCTGACTGCAAATAAGCAGTTGATAAATCATGTACTGTTGATATAATAATAAACAAACACAGCTTCTAACAGAAAAGGAATTGCATTATTTCATTCTGAAAGAAATCTGCACTTCAGAGCAAAACTCCCTATAAATATGTCTTGGTGCAGCAGAACATCAGCAGAGGGCTATTTAGGTAAATACTTCATGTAGATGAATAGTTTCCTTAGAATTAGCCAGGTGAGTCTGCATGAAAACAGATGCACATCATTCATATTAATTACAGGACTTGCCTAAATCTCTTTCCCTTTGCCTCAGCATTCTCAGCACTATCGACTGGTATCAGCCAGGTGAAAGATAAAAGAAGAAGGAACCTTAGTGAGCACTAATTCCAGCTGTCAGGTGGAATCTGGAAAGAGACAAAGGGCTTATCTCAACAAAAGATGAGCTCAGCAGGAACAAAGCAAAGGACAGCATTTGTGTGTGTTGGATTTTTTTCCATGTGCCCTCTTTCCTTCATAAATATGTTGCATTCACAAACAACCTCCCAGAAAGTGTTGTTTGGGCAAAGTATACAGCCAGAGACATGCCACAAGTGTCCAACAACACATGACACTGGGCTCCAACATTTTTGTGGTTTCACACTCTGAAGCTGAAGTCTGGTGCAGAAGTTGAGTGCTAGGCTAAGCCTAGGAAGACCTAGGTTCAAAGAGCCTCTCCCCACAGCTTCTTTCCTGAAGAACAGGAATGATATAAATACACAGGGAGTTGGGAATAGAAGAGATGTTTGGCTGAACATACACAGGCAGATAGCAGGCTGGAACCATCGTCATCTGCTAGTCTGTTTTGCTGCTTCAGAGTGCCGCCTCTCCACATGTACAGTATTTTGCCAAACTTAAATCAGCCAGGACAAATCTGAGATAGCCTGGGTTGTGATCGACAACTGAACCCCAGAGCTGTTTTAGGATAAAATAACATTATCAAGTTACGTCTGGCACAGAGCAAGAATACGAAGCACATGGTCCCCCTGATGCTATTGGATTGCAACTCCTGTCATCCCTCGGTTGGCTGTGGCTGATAAGAGCCAAATTCCAGCAACATCTGGAGGACCATAGTTTCTCTAGACGCAGCACAGACAAAAAAAAAATACTAGTTTCTCTGGAAAGCTCTGTAGAGCTTTGTGTGAGGCATCTTGTTCAGATATGGTTGATTGCAGGTTTGGTCTTATCTACCAGAACAACCACAAAGTCTTATTACTTCTGCTATTGTTTCTTTTAAAAAACAAGATTCTTCTTCACAAAAATACTGGGGGAGGGGGAATCAAAATTAGTGAAGTAATTATACTTGTACACACACACACACACACACACACACACACACACACACACACACACACAGAGAGAGAGAGAGAGAGAGAGAGAGAGAGAGAGAGAGAATGAAAAAGCTGTGTCATTTGCTGTTGTCATGGTAACAGAAATACTAGCCTTATCTGTTTCATTCTATCACTAGTAGTCAGAGCACAAACTATCTCTGTCTTTGCATCCAATGGTAGTTCATTTTCCCCTGCTGGTAAAGGCCAACATAGCAGTTTATGAGCCTTTCTGTTTTCTAACCTATGATGCAGCAAGCTGAAGACTTAAATCATATACGTATATCACTCCACCGAGTGTATATGTTGCAGAGTTTTACATTTCTGGTAAAATTCTAATTTTTATTATGCAGTAGAAATACAGATATACATAGAGGACAACAGATATAAGTTCTCTAGAGTAGTGCTCCCCAACCTTTTTGTCTCCACGGACCAGTATTAGTTTGATTATTTTCCTGTGGCCCGGGGATGGGGGTGGGGGAGGGGGAGATTGTGGGGGCAGGGGAGGGTGTTGGGGGAGGGAGGAGGGGGAGGAGGAGGTCTTGTTTTCTTGGGGGCCTATGATGGCAGCGCTTGAAGCTGAAGACTTAAATCATATATGTATATGAGGCACTCCACCAGCCGTGTATATGTTGCAGGTGTTTCTGTGCATTTCTGGCTGCAGCCTTCGGGCGGGCGAGCGGGAAGGGAGGCCGGTGGGGGTGGCGTCTCCGGCCCGAGGGCGCCACCGGGACCGCCGAGCCGGCCGCGGCGGCGGGGGGACGCCCGCACCGCCAGCCGCGGAGTTGCCGTACAGGAGGAGGAGGCGGGGCCCGCCCGCCCAGGAGCCCCGGGCTCCCCACCCCGCCCGTTTGTCCGGCGGCGGCGATTATCCGGCTGCCCGAGGGAGAAAGAGAGAGGAGGAGGGCGGCGGAGGAAAAGGGGAGGAGCCTCCCGGCCTCTCCAGGCGGCCCGGTGCCAACCGATATCCGCGGACCGTTCCACTGCTCTAGAGTACACCGCTTTCTCAATCACTGCAACGTAAGCTCTCAATTACACACTCTAAGACATTTGTAGGAAGAACATTTCTTCACTCACAGTTACTTGAAATGGTAGGCTTGTGAGTACTGCTTTCGTTGCTGCATAAATAATAGCAACCAACCAAACAGATCAACAGCAGAAACCATTACTAATTGGTGAAAGAGACGGGTAGAACACTCATCAGAGAGGTGCAGCTCTCTTTGAATTTCAAAAGCCGGAAGGAACAATTGGTTCATGCTGGATAGGTATGCCCAGAAAAGTCCTTCCCGGTCATTCAAGCTACAGAAAGCATAAATAAAACTTCAATGGTATAAACATATAGCACTCATATCAGTAGTTCCTGTTTGCTATTCAGGTGGAGATCCAGTTGTATCCCTGAGCTAGTGCCTCCCTCAGTAGGAATGGTGTCAAGTAGAGATGGGCACGAATCAAAAAAATGGTGTTTCGGTGTTTCGGTTTTTCATTTTCGTTGAGGGGTCCGTTTCGGTTTGTTTTCATTTTTGGTGAATTTTTGAAAAAAAATCTTTTTTGTTTTTTGTTTTTACCTGCTTTTTGCACGATTTTTAAAGCATTTCCGTGCACGGGCATCCCCCAACGCCCCAAACCAGAGGGAAACACTAAAAAAATGATGCTGGCAGAGACACATTATAGACCAGGTATGCAGGGAGGCTGCAAAGGCAGCGGTGGGCGTTGCCCAGGGTGCAAGGCAGCTGCAGAGTGACTGCGCTGCGGAGCAGGGGAGGGTACTCACCGAGAGGTACGCACACACACACACAGGGAGGCTGCAAGACTGAAGCTAGAGAGAAATCTCTTCTTCCTCTCCCCTAAGAGCCAGGCTGCAGCCGGCAGGAACACAGAGACACACACCTGCCTGGCTGGCCTAAAGTGAAAATAACGAGTCACAGAGACAGTAATCCTACCCTAACTCCCACTGGAGACTGCAAGGAGGATGGGGGCCACCAGCACTTTTTATGCCCCCTGTGGCTGCTAGACCTGCCCAGTCTGCAACCTGGGCATGCTATTGGTTGAAGTTGTCCAAGAATTTACATGATCCTATCACATGGCTTGCATCCATTTTGTGGCTGGAATCCATTTTGTGTCAAAGGGAAAATAAAAAATACATCGCGATGGGAGAAAGACAAAAACAAAAGTTTTAAGGACCCCAACCCCCTGGTAGGTAATAATTTCAAATAATTATTGCTGCATTTTTACTGATGTTCAGGGTGTTTTAATACCCAAGAAATCAATATTAGGCATATGGGAGCCATTTTGGGTTGATGTCCCCTAACTCCCCTTAAAGGAAAAAAAAATACAGCAATCTGAGAAAAGACATAAATGCACATTTTAAGGACCCCAACCCCCCTGTTAGGTATTATCAAGCAGAATAAATAATTGTTGCTCAGTTTTTATGGATATTCAGGACGTTTTTTAACATTTAAAAACAGCTCATTTCATTGCGCGTCGCCATTAACGAAAATGAAAC
Source organism: Phrynocephalus forsythii (assembly GCA_029282475.1). Taxonomy (NCBI): domain Eukaryota; kingdom Metazoa; phylum Chordata; class Lepidosauria; order Squamata; family Agamidae; genus Phrynocephalus; species Phrynocephalus forsythii. The sequence continues at coordinate 78,051,959 of JAPFRF010000011.1, read as the reverse complement.
GTAATGAACCTAATTTCCGTGGTTCTGTTTGGTTCGTTCCAATTTCATCACAATTTTTGTTATTCATTTCGTTATGTAACAAAACGAATAACGAATAATGGAAACGAAAAAAGTTCATTTCGTGCCCATCTCTAGTGTCAAGAATGTACTGCTTTATAGCTATGAGGAACACACAAAATGGAAACCAATTTTAAATGCCGGTGAATGTTCCAATGAGATTGGAACATTCCATGCTAGGGATTATCAAAAAGGGGATTGAAAATAATACCAGAACTAGGGGACATACACTCAGATTGAGGGCTGGGAGAGTAAGAACTGACAAAAGAAAATATTTTTTCACCCAGCGCGTTGTTAGTCTGTTGAACTCCCTGCCACAGGATATGGCGATGGCATCTGGTCTGGATGCCTTCAAAAGGGGATTGGACAGATTCCTGGAGGAAAAGTCCATCACAGGTTACAAACCATGATGGAGATGTGTCATCTCCAGACTTAAAACCGGGGTACTTCAAGGGCCAGATGCAGGGGAGTGGTATCAGGAGACAGATATCTAGTCTCCTGAGCTCCCAAACGCATCTGGTGGGGCCACTGTGAGATACAGGAAGCTGGACTAGATGGGCCTTTGGCCTGATCCAGCATGGCTCTTCTTATGTTCTTATGAGATCTCAAATGCACACCTAAAGACAGAATTCCTAAGCTTTTACCCCAGATCCCAACCTTATTATTTCACATCTCTGTCACTGTCAGAAATGCCTTTATCTTTCCAGAAGAGCCAGGCCTAGAATGAAGGACAAGATTTTTTCCCTTGCCTTGCCATTTTGGGTTTCCAGGTTCTAGGGCAGGGGTCTGCAACCTTTAAGACATAAAGAGCCACTTGGACCCGTTTCCGACGGGGGGGGACTGGGAGCCGCAAAACCATGGCGACATTTAAAACAAATATATACAGCCGCCGCCGCCGTTCTCGCTGTTCTGCCTCAGCAACCGGGCGCTCGGCCAGCCGCCGTTCGAGGCTCCGTGAGGCGATGACCCGCGCTCCGGGCCTACCAGTGCCGCCGCCGCCACCGCCGCCACGGTCCCGCAGCCGGAGGCGAGGGAGCCGCGCCCGCCTCAGCGGTTGAAAGGACGGGCCTGCGACCCCGCGGCTGGTCCCTTTTTTTGGAAGCGGGCAAGCGGCGACCTCTCCCCCCCCACACACACACCCTTCTTGCAGCTGTGGTGTGTGTGCGTGTGTGGGCAAAGTTTGGCTTGTGAAGAAGACAGAGGGAAGGGGCGGGTGATGCGACACACACACACACACACACACACACACACACACACACACACTTCTTGCAGCCGTGGTGTGTGTGCGTGTGTGGGCAAAGTTTGGCCTGTGAAGGAGACGGAGGGAAGGGGCGGGTGATGCGACACACACACACACACACACACACACACACACACACACCCTTCTTGCAGCCGTGGTGTGTGTGCGTGTGTGGGCAAAGTTTGGCTTGTGAAGGAGAAGGACGGAAGGGGCAGGTGATGCCACACACACACACACACACACACACACACACACACACACACCCTTCTTGCAGCCGTGGTGTGTGTGTGCGTGTGTGGGCAAAGTTTGGCTTGTGAAGGAGAGGGAGGGAAGGGGCGGGTGATGCCACACACACACACACACACCCTTCTTGCAGCCGTGGTGTGTGTGCGTGTGTGGGCAAAGTTTGGCTTGTGAAGGAGACGGCGGGAAGGGGCGGGTGATGCGATACACACACACACACACACACACACACACCCTTCTTGCAGCCGTGGTGTGTGTGCGTGTGTGGGCAAAGTTTGGCTTGTGAAGGAGAAGGAGGGAAGGGGCGGGTGATGACACACACACACACACACACACACACACACACACACCCTTCTTGCAGCCGTGGTGTGTGTGCGTGTGTGGGCAAAGTTTGGCTTGTGAAGGAGAAGGACGGAAGGGGCAGGTGATGCCACACACACACACACACACACACACACACACACACACACACACACACACACACACACACACACACACACACACACATCTTGCAGCCGTGGTGTATGTGCATGTGTGGGCAAAGTTTGGCTTGTGAAGGAGACGGAGGGAAGGGGCGGGTGAGGCTGAAAGAAGGGAGGGCGAGTGGCGCTGGGCCACCATGGATCTCCCGGTCCGCTCCTCCATTCTGCTTTCGACCCCCTTTTTGTCCGTCAGGCCGCACCGCCGCCACCACCACCACCACCACGAACCGACCGGCTGCTTGGGCCTGGCCGCCGCCGCCTCCCCTCTCCCTTTTCCCGGCCGGGCGCGGCCATTGTGCCCGCTTCCCCCTCCGCCTCCTCCACTGCCGGCGGTGGCGGGAGGAGGGGGAGGAAGAGGAGGAAGAGGAGGAGGAGGAGGATTACCAACACGCGTGGCTTCCTGCTGCTGCTGCTGCTGAGCGGCCCCTGACCCCTGTGGTGGGAGCAGACCCCGGCGGCCACCGATGCCACCCCCACCACCCCTCCAACGCCGCCACCGCCGCCGAGGAAGAGCCAGGCACCAGGAGGAGGAGGAGGAGGAGGAGGAGGAGGAGGAGGAGGAAGATGAAGACGAGGGGACAAGATTTTTTCCTAGAACCTCCCGGAGCCTTGCCATTTTCCAAAGAGGTTTGCAGACCCCGTTCTAGGGTGTGCTGGCTGGAATTCCAAAAATACTGCTGTCTACTCCTGGATCTCCAAACAGGGAGACAGATGTCAGAACAAGCAGGATGGGAGGAAAAATCTAGGTTTTTACATGAGCTGAGTGTAAAGGCTGTGCACTTGTCACCACTAGAGATGGGCACGACTTGAAAAAAAAAATCGAGTTGTCGTTAGTCGGGCCGGTTCTGTTTCGGGTCGTTTCCGTTTTTTGCGAAAATTTGCAAAAATTAGTCGGTTTGTTTTTTCATTTTTTTGTTTTCGTTAGTACTGGTTTTTTTGGGGGGGAGCGGGCTCCTGGAGGCACCTCTGTGGGGTGGGTGCTTCCTCTGGCCCGCTATAAAGGGAAAGCGGGCTCCTGGAGGCACCCGTGGGTGCCTCCTATCCTCACCCACTAGGAAGGGGAAGCAGGCTCCAAGAGACCCCTCAACATGGGGGTCTCCCCTCCTCACCTGCTGCTGCAAATTGCATGCATAGCCATATGGATATGCATACCAGTTGCAGACAGTGAGACTAGTGATGGCAGTGAACCCAGAGCCATAGGGTGATGCCTAAGGCTCTCGCACCACCATGTCTCACAAAGAAGGGAATTGTACTTGTGTGTAGTGCAATGCAAGTACATCTGGCTTAGGGTTAAGGTGGGTTAGTGCAAGGGCTAGGGTTAGGCTAGTGACGGGTAAGGTTATGGTGGGCTAGTGGGTTGCACCTCTGGGTGCCTCTCTGACCCACTAAGAAGACAGTCTGTGACGTATGGGTAAATAAGGAGTCAAGGGTTAGGGTTAGGGTTAGGGGGCTAGGGCAGGTTTTAGGGGGCTTTTTGGCACATTCCAGAAGTCTCCATGGCGAAGTGGCCATGCAATTGGGGGGATGGCTCCAAAAATTTGCATGGTCGTCCACTCCCAAATGGCTGGCCACTCGGCCAGCCCATCATTGTGCAGGTGTAAAAAAAATAAAAAATAAAATAAAATCAATGGAGGACAGAGGAGGAGAGGAGAGACATTTTGTTGCAAGAAAAAACCCACTGCTACTGTGAAAAATCTGGCAGTTTATAAATTTTCGCGTGTTTCTGTTGTGCTTGTGTGTTTTTGGACCACGATTTCAAAAACAATATTGCGTTCGCCGCCCCATTTTGGATCCCCTGCCCGCACCGCATGGCATGGCAAGTCTGACTGCCCAGGACGGGGGGGAGACAGGACCCCCCCTCCAGAAACCACCCCTCCGGTAGGTGCCCTGCGCCCTTAGTCAAGCAGGCATTTTTCCGCCTGCTTTTTTGGCCCGGGAATGGGTGGGGGGAGAGTTTAAAAGTTTTTTCCTGTGCCGTCTGTGCCGCTTGCTTGCGCTTTAATTGCGGCGGCCGGCAGCGAGACTGGGCTTTTTGCTGGCTGCGAGCCTGCGGCGAGTCCCACCAGAGCAGCCCAGGACGGGGGATGGGGGGGGGAGGCCGGGGACCTCCAGAAACAACCCCTCTGGTAGGTGCCCTGAGGCACGGCAGGCATTTTTCCGCCTGCTTTTTGGCCGGGAACCGGGTTTTTTTAACTTTTAAAAACTTTTTTTCTGTGCCGCGTGGCAAGGAACGAGCACGACAAATCAGACCAAAATTGTTCGTTCGTCGGTTCGAGCTCGAAGTCTGGCGGAGTAATTCCCGTTACCGTTTCCGTAGAGTAACGGATACGAGTAACGGAAACGGGAATACCGCTAAGTCGTGCCCATCTCTAGTCACCACCCATTCTTTATGACGTGGCTTTCAGCATAAACGTGTATATATGTGTGTGGCAGGATATCAGAAAGCAAGGGATGAGCGAAGGGACTGAGGAAAGAGCCTTTGGTTGCATGCTCTTGGACCTAGCATTTCATTTGGATGGGGGAGGAAGTGGGTTCAAGAGATGGGCACGAACTCTCTACTTCATGAAACAAATACTAATACCGAAAACTAGAGCTACTTTGAGACATGGGCAAGCTTATGAGTAAATAATAAGCAGTTTTACCATTGAAAGCACTGAAACGATAAAATGTCTGCTGTTCAGGATTGTGGCCAGTTTGCCGCTCACTTCTAGAATTATGCAAGGCCCAAACAGTTGACATTCTAATTAGAGAATGTCCTATAGAGGACTTCCATGGCAAGAACTATGGATTAGAGGAAGGCAATTTGTTGTTGATTCTGGATAGGTATCTCATAAAAAGGGAAGAGATGAATTATCCTCCTCCAGTACCACTGTACTACCAAGCATACTTTCTCCGAATACAATCTAGTCACATGGACAGAACGTGCATCTCACTACAAAACATGCACTTACTCTCTTCCAAGATTGCTCAGAGGAGGGACCAAAAGAACTAACATAGCATGCATTTGTTTAAGGGTGCTCCCATTGAAGTATGAGGTTGAGGCCATTTACCTATTTGATCACAAAGTCAACCCTGGTTATTTGTGTATTTTTCAATAATGAAATATCTGAACCCTGGGGTTGCAATACATAGTTTCATTTCATGCATCATTAATCTCCAGCCTTTGAAAACGTGAACCTAAAAAAAAAAAAAAGTGTCGCTTTTTTTAAGTTTACCTCTCTCTCCCCCCCGCCCCCTGCTATTTCTCGGTGTACAATTTCTCTGCAGTTATAGCTAGACTTTAATTTAGTGAAGACTCACCAGGGTACAGGCTTTTAACCTGATTTCCACACCATGGTCAGCTGCAAGCAAGTCATGAGAAGCATTTGTAAAACACTTTTTCTTCACTGGTGAAAACCTATAGTCATAGTCCCTACATCTAGTATTAGGCTGTAGTGATGCATGATTAAAACAGCTCTACTAAGTAGTAGCACTTATCTCTGTCTCTCAGTTAAGGACCAACCAAGCAGTAACAATAAAAGACAGTGGGCTGGATCCAAGGTGCAGGTCTGTTGAGTAAAGTGATTGAATCAATAGGATTTACATGTTGACTCGCCATTCAGCGATTGATCTAATGAGTCTATTTTATTAAGTTTAGCCATTCTTGGGATTTAGACCATTGGCAGCTGTACCACCAATAAGAACTAACTTTTGTTGCTGAGCAGTAGCTGAACAGGAAGGCCCCTGTGCTTTTCATGGGTGATTAGCACACAGTGGATTTAGAGCAAGATTAAGGAATCTTTCATCAGCCAGATGTTGTTTGACTGCAGTTCCCATCATAAGAACATAAGAACATAAGAACATAAGAAGAGCCATGCTGGATCAGACCAAAAGCCCATCTAGTCCAGCTTCCTGTATCTCACAGTGGCCCCACCAGATGCATCTGGGAGCGCATGAGACTAGATATCTGTCTCCTGATACCACTCCCCTGCATCTGGCCCTTGAAGTACCCTGGTTTTAAACCTGGAGGTTACACATCTCCATCACGGTTTGTAACCTGTGATGAACTTTTCCTCCAGGAATCTGTCCAATCCCCTTTTGAAGGCATCCAAGCCAGATGCCATGACCACATCCTGTGGCAGGGAGTTCCATAGACTAACAACGCGCTGGGTGAAAAAATATTTTCTTTTGTCTGTTCTTACTCTCCCAGCCCTCAATTTGAGTGTATGTCCCCTAGTTCTGGTATTTTGTGAGAGGGAGAAGAGCTTCCCTCTATCCACTTTACTCATGCCCTGCATTATTTTGTACGTCTCAATCATATCCCCCCTCAGGCACCTTTTTTCCAGACTAAAGAGGCCCAAATGTTTTAGCCTTTCCTCATAAGGGAGGTGCCCCAGCCCAGTAATCATTTTAGTTGCTCTCCTCTGCACCTTTTCCAGTTCCACTATGGTTCTGCACCTTTTCCAGTTCCACTATCCTTCACCACTGGCTATGCCAGCTGGGGGTGGTGAGAGTTACAAGCTGTGTGCCTCTGGGTGGCTACTTGGTCCCACTCCTGGTTAGAGAGAGGGTCTGCTGAAGTAAGCATCATGAAAGCACAACCTGCTGACTAGCCAGCCCTATAGCATGCAGTCTGCTGGTGTCCTTGGCCCATGCCTGCACGGAATGCTGCTAACCAAGTGAGGTGGGTGTGGGTGTGGGTGTGGGTGTGTCTGCTGCCTTCATGATGTTGATCTGGGTGCCCCTGCATGATAACACATGTCACTAAGGGAACGGGACCCTCTCCTTGGCCTACCCATTTACTTCCCCCAATCATTCCACCAGTTCATCCTACTACTACGCATTTAAAAATGATGGGCTCCATTAGTTTCACACACACACACACACACACACACACACACACACACACACACACACACACACACACACACACACACACACACACACACACACACACAAGAACAAAATCATCTCCAAAGAGTTTTGGTATCCTGAGTTCATAGTAAATTCATTCCTTGCTGGCTGATGTCCCCTTGATTTTGAAAGTCCATAGAGCATCGAAAAAGACTGTCATGTCTTCTTTGTTCTGACATCTCTGGCACCCAAGGAGGTGCTGAGTGAGGCACATTCCTGCAAATGAGCTGCCATTCTGTTTCCATGATGAAATGTGTCCACACAGGCAGGAGCAGAGAAAGTCTAAAAACACAGGGCTGACACTTAGGAGCACTGTGGCAAAGCCTTTGTAGCCAAGATGCTACTTGCTCCTGCCCCCAGTTTAAAAAAAAGTTCTGGTGTCTTGCTCTCTGATCCTAATTCAATGCAAGGTTTGCAAGGTTCGTGCAATTTTCTTTAATACCTTTTCACGCAAAGCTCACTTGTAAATAATGCATTGCAAGCAGAGATGCCCTGGAAATTAGCAAGTGGAGTGTTGAAAATTTGGAAATGGTGCTCTCTGGCAGGTAATCTACTAGATGGGATTTACTGAGAACCAGAGGGAAGAGGTTCTGCCAGGAAAATGACAAATAGTGTGACTTGAATAATTCATTCAGACAGCTCTGCAGAACATGGCTTCTCCCCTTGCTCCCTGCCAGCCAAGGGGTGGCTACCCTGAAATGATGCTGCTACACTTCCTCTGGAGTTCTTCCTTGCTATACATTCTCTCTCTCTCTCTCTCTCTCTCTCTCTCTCTCTCTCTCTCTCTCTCTCTCTCTCTCTCTCTCTCTCTCTCTCTGGGTGTGTGTGTATGTGTGTGTGTTTCCTTCACCTTTCCTTTGATTTAAAGGAAAGGCATCTTATCACTAAGCCCTGAAGGTCAGCAGCAAACATAGGACTGTAACTTGGGCAACATGGTTTTGTGCTTTCTGTACCAAATATTAGTACTCTTGTAACAATGGTACCTTTGTGTCCGGATGAGTCCAGTGCTGGGGTTCTTTGCCCTTCCTCGCACGAAGAGGCTTGAAATGGCGGTGGCGGGAGCCATTTTGTGCAGGATGCCTCAACACACAACCAGTTTTTCTCCCGGTGCCTGCAGTGATCTCTCCCTCCCACCCATTGGTTGATAATGAGATTAGCTGGTCGTTTCGGGGCCAGATGGGAATTTTTGGCTGACACCCTGATTGGCTGGTGGGTGGCAGTGTGTTTTCGCCCATCCCATTATCAACCATAGTGGTTAGGTTGTCATTACTTTCTGGTCACAACAGCAGGTAGTGCATAGGTTAATGGAGCCTGGTGAGATCTCTGATTGGCATCCTTTGGGTGCTTGGTAGCCCTCTGGCCGTAAATAGGATTTGATTCAAACATAGGAAAGGAGAGAGATAAACTAGGATTAGTAAGTGGCCGAGGGCAGCCCTGTTGGAGTTACACCTTTAATAGGGATCTCACTGAAGGTCACATGGGATAGGGATATCTTAGTGAATTACTGATCCCAACCTATTCCACTATGTAGGCTCCCTTTTCTCTATAGTTTAAGTCAGGGGTGCCCAAACTTTTTGTAAGGAGGGCCAGATTTGGTGGCGGAGAATGTGTCAGGGGTCGGTTGCTCCCCGACCCTGCCACACCACTGTAAGCCCCACCCACTGACCCATAAGCCCCACCCACTGACCCCTTGCAACCCCTCCCACAGGAAGGAAGGCGGGGACCAAGGGAGGGAGGGAGGGAGGGAGGTGGAAACCAAGAGAGGAAGGAAGGAAGGTGGGGAACAAGGAAGGGAAGGAGAGAGGGAGGTGGGGAACAAGGGAGGGAGGGAGGGAGGGAGGGAGGTGGAAACCAAGAGAGGAAGGAAGGAAGGTGGGGAACAAGGGAGGGAACAAGGGAGGGAGGGAGGGAGGTGGGGACCAAGGGAGGGAGGGAGGAAGGAAGGAAGGTGGGGACCAAAGGAAGCACAGGGAGCCGTGGCCACAGGTCGCCCCTTGGAAGAGGCGATCTGTGCAACCTTGCACCCCCCAAGCTCCCCAGCAGTGGTGACGGCTCACCTGCCAGACCACCCCAAAGCTCCTTGCCGGTGGTGGAGGCCCGCTGGCCTGCCCACCCCACACATTCCCCTGCGGTGCCAGTGGTGGCAGACTGCCCAGCCGCCCAAGCTTCCCAGTGGTGCCGGTGGTGCGGCCCGCCCAATCACTGCCTCGCGCGTGCGCCCAACCTCACAATGTTCCCGACTATGCCGGTAGCAGCAGCCTGCCCGCGCGCCAGCCCCGCACACGTGCCCAGTCCCACAAGCTTCCCGGGGATGCTGGTGGTGGTGGCCCGCCCCTCACCCACCCACCCAGCCCCACAAGTTTCTGCTCACCGGCCAGCTGGCCCGCCCAGCCCCTCAAGCTTCCCGGTGGTGTCAGTGTTGGCGGAAGATTTAAAAAAAAAATGGGGTGAAGGAGGGGGAGGGAGGGGTGGGCCAGCCAGCCACAGGCCACTCAGAATGGCCTGGCAGGCCGGATTTGGTGCCCGGGCCGGACTTTGGGCAGGCCTGGTTTAAGTAATCTGTTAATAAAGTTGTGTGCCCTTGTTTAACCCAAAGCTACTATCTTGCCTCTTTATTTTGGACTGGGGGGGCAACAACTCAAGAGATCAAGAGTTATTAATCACTAGCTGAACCAGACTCCGTAGGGATGTGTTGTAATTGGAACATTGTCAACTTTGAAAGCAACCGTGTACCAGCATATGGCCAAGCTTCACAGACATATGTGGTTGCAAAGATTCTTCTGTTGACAGTCAGGGTCAAGCCAACCAGCAGGAACTGGTCTTTGGCAACACCTGGGCAGTTGCTGTCCTTTTCTACTCTCTCAGTTCTTCTCTTGACTCTCTTCACCTCTACTGCCTTCTGTTCCCACTCAACTGTAATAAGTCTCAGTAAGCCGTGAGCAGCTGCAGCCGAAAGGCTATAACTAGCAGAAAGGCAGCACTGACAGAACCCTAAGGGTTGAGATGGTTGCTCGATTACAGGATTCCGTGCCAGCAAGAAGGTTTGGGGTTATCATCATCTTTGGAATGTCCCTCTAACTATATGCATTTATCTCCACTCTGGCCATTATGGTGTTTGCCTTAAAGCACAAAGGAAAACATCAGGGCACTAAGATGAAACTCCCCTCCTGTGTCACACAACAAACAGAGCAAGTATAGGAAATCACTCTGGCATCCTTTAGCACTGAAGATCCCCAAACATTCCTGGCCCTGTATTCGGTAGTGTCCCAACCACACAGAGAACATTCAGGATTCCTGTATGGCCACTTGCTGAAGAGAAATCTACTAACTCTTCACATAAGTGGCAAGCTCCACTGATTTCAATATAGCAACAGTTTATATAACTGCAAGAGGAAGGTTGCCAGAGAAAATGTGAAACACCCGCCGTGCAGAAACATTATACTCTGCATTTGCGAACAGGATTCTGTCTTTTTGTGGTCCCAAATGACCAATAGCAACCAGGATGCTGGCATTTTTACAATCTTGCATACTGTTGACTGTCGAGTGACTTGGAAATACTTTGCTGGGCTGAGCGGACTGTCAACCAATCCAATACTAACGAATTCTTCATTCTCACTTCTCTGCTGAGAACTCTCCTTGCCCATCTTTAGTCTGTTAAAGCAGTGTTTGGGGGGGTTGTTTTGTTTTTTGTTTTTTTGCTGTTGATGTGTTCACAGCTGTAAGTATTGAAACTTTTTTATTCTTTCTCCTACACATGTCTCAGAGTGAGTTACTGAGACTTTAACTGGAGTGGGAACTGGCAAGCCACTCCAGTATTCCTGCCAAGGCGTCTGTGAAGATTCTCAGTCATCCATGTTCGTTTAACTGGGAGTTGAGTCATGGCTACTGGACTTCTTTTTTGAGAGATAGAAACGTTTCGCTGTTCATCCAAACAGCTTCATCGGTCTGAATACAGCTAGTGCAAGAGACCTTCTTATAGTCAGCTTGACCTCTTGTCCCCTGGTCTGATTGGCTCATAAGATGAACAAAGCCTAAATAGGCTCGTTAGGGAGACATTAGTGTCCATGGCCTTAAGGTAAACAATGGCCTAAGGTGCTGAAACCCATCAAGAATGGGTCGTTAGCTGTGACCTGGTGATGAAGGCTCCTTGATTTGCCTGGGTACTTTGGAAAGTACAGCCTGATAAGTAGCAGATAGACTATGCCGGAGCCCACCACCTCTGTTGAGGGAGGGATTTTCAATGCTAACATGAATGGCTTCCCTTACTCCTCTCTCAAACCACCTATCTTCTCTGTCTAATATGTGTACATCCTCATCTTTGAAAGAGTGCCCTTTGTCCTTCAAATGGAGGTGTACTGCTGATTCTGGTCCTGAGCTGTTACCTCTCCTATGTTGGGCCATTCTTCTGTTTAATGGCTGTTTAGTTTCTCCAATGTAGAGGTCTGAACACTCTTCACTGCATTGGACTGCATATACTATATTGCTCCTTTTATGGTTTGGTATCGGATCCTTTGGGTGGACAAGTCTCTGCCTTAGTATGTTCATGGGTTTGAAATAAACAGGGATGTGGTGTTTGCCAAAAATCCTTTTAAGTTTCTCCGACACTCCCGCCATGTAGGGAATGACCAGATTCTTCCGTTGGGTCTGGGTCTCAGACTGATCCCTTGTTCTTCTGGGATGGCCCACTGCTTTGTTGAAGGCCCACCTTGGATATCCACAGGCCTTAAGTGCTGTCTTCAGGTGCCTGTCTTCCTTCTTCTTGGCTTCTGAGGAGGTGGGGATGCTCTCTGCTCTGTGGCTTAGGGTCCTGATGACTCCTAGTTTGTGTTGTAATGGATGGTGGGAGTCAAACAGTAAGTATTGATCTGTGTGGGTGGGTTTCCTGTAAACTCACGGTCAGGTCTGATGATGACTGCACAATCCAGGAAAGCCAGCCTGTTGTCTTGGGTGTCTTCCCTAGTGAACTTAATATTAGGATCCACTGCGTTGATGTGGTCTGTAAAGGCCTGTACTTCCTGCGTCTTTATTTTAACCCAGGTATCATCTACATACCTGAACCAGTGGGATGGTGTTGTCCCCCAGACCAGGGGACAAGAGGTCAAGCTGACTATAAGAAGGTCTCTTGCACTAGCTGTATTCAGACCGATGAAGCTGTTTGGATGAACAGCGAAACGTTTCTATCTCTCAAAAAAGAAATCCAGTAGCCATGACTCAACTCCCAGTTATTCCTGCCAAGAAAACTCCATGGACATGGAGTCACGAAGAGTCGGTCACGACTGTAACGACACAACACACACACACAATGAGAATGGAGTGGACTATCTAGGGAACTTGAAGAAGCCTGCAACACAGGAAGAGTTTGTAATACACCTCCCTTTTAATTTTACTCCAAGCACTGGACAGCCAGTCACCTCTAGAGGTCAGTGTTTATTTTCAATGAATGTTGATGTTGCTCAACCGTGAACTGAAATCTCACAGGCTTTCTGTTTTATAAAAGCTAAAGAAGCACAGGTGGCAAGTCAAATCCTACAGCTCAGAACAGATTCAACTATTTATCTTGTGGTTTTGTGGTTATGAATGGCTAAACTTTGAGCCATGTCTAGAACAGGCACATTGAATCAATGAAATTTACAAGGGAGTTGACTCACCAAATCCTCACTGGCTCAATGGGCCTACTCTAGTTGCTTCTACTGAGTTTCAACCAACAAAAAGTAACTCCATAGATGTTATTATTAGGTGAAGGAAGGTAACTAGGTCAACGGGGGGGTGTCATTAGGAAAGAAGAGCATCTAGGATGCAGGAGGACACTTTGGGATGTCGCAGTGAAACTCATTGTGAACCACTCTCGTGGCAACAAACAAAAGGCAGTCGATTAAGCGAAATGAGTCGGGTTGGGAAAAGTGAAGTGAATGGAGCAAGGTGCCTTCCAGCTCTGCAGTTCCTAGAGCAAGAGAGGGGGAAACACTCGTGACAAGGGCAATCGTCTGTTTTGACACAGCTGGTCCTAAAGAACTTTTCACTAGCCCACCAGCCTCATGTAAGATGAAGCTGCAAATATATGAGGGAAGGAAAGGCCACTTTACTTTTGCTTTTTTAAAAAAATATAGCTGTCTTCGGCATCACAGCACTTCAAGCGCTTAAGGCATGATCGGTGCCACTTGGCCAAGAGCCAAAGTTGTGAAAGGCCCTGGGTAACACCGGTGGTTACCGCCTGATCTCCTCAAACCGTGCTGTTGCAGAACGCTTACCCTGGATATCCCATTGCCTATAAATTCTTGGCTCCTAAAGTGACAGCTTCTGAAAGGAAACTTTCTTAAGTAGATGTGGACTTTGATATATAGTTTCTTCCCAGAATAAAGTAAGCAAATGCATAAATATCTTCAGCACAAAAATCTCAGCATCCAGGCTCACCGTTGAATTCAGGAGCATCCCCCAAGCTGCTGACCTGTGTCTCCAGAGGGAGTGAAAACCCATCAAGCACAAGCTCCATCCCTCTTCCTTGATCTGCCTTTCAACTGACCAGGAGTACCTCTGCCTTGTCTGGATACATTTTGGTTTATTCATCCTGACCCAGTTCACTACCGACACTGATCTAGAACCAAAACAGATGCCTTGGATTTAGATGGCAGGGAGAGTTAAAGTTGTGTGTCAGCCACATACTGGTGACAGTGAACCCACAAACTCTGGACAAACTCTTCCATCAGTTTCATGTACTGTCAATGTTAAACAGCACAGGGGGCCAAATAGAATTGTGAGGAACACCCAATGACCAGGGTGTCAAACAGAAATCTCTGAGCAGCACCCTCCAGGAAGAACTAATGATACTTGAAACTGTCCTTCTCTTTCCATGGAGCCAGTAGTTCTGTATTCTCTGAAGGAAAGTCTGGTAGATGTGACAGGTTTGCATGAAACTCTCTTAATGTCCAGTGAACATTTATAGCAAATTTTATTTATTTATTTATTTATTTATTTTATCCCACCCATCTAAGTGGCCAGGCATCTTACAACAACATAATCTTAACATATGATAAAACTACACCAATAAACTAATCACATCACACAAAAACAAATCTCTAAGAATGCAAAAAAATGCCAAAAAAAGTAACTGTTTTCACGGGTTGTCAAGAGTCTTACCCCAAACTAATTTGGTTTTTGATCACCTATTCTCCATGAATTTTGTAATAAACATCACTGTTTTGCCACCATCTGTATTGCATTGTAAATTACAATATAAAAAACAAATTAGTCTGATGACACCCAAAGGATGATCGTAAATGGTTTCAGCTTGGAGAGACATGACGAGTGGGGTGCCCCAGGGTTCTGTTTGGTGACTGGTGCTATTCAATATATTTATTAATGACATGGAGGAAGAAATAGAGAGTATGCTGATTAAATTTGCAGATGATACCAAATTGGGAGGGGTTGCTAATTCCCTAGAAGATAAGATGAAAATCCAAATGACCTTGACAGATTAGAGTGCTGGGTCAAAGCTAACGGAATGAGTTTTAACAGAAAGAAATGTAGGGTCTTGCATCTAGGTTAAAAAAATGAATTGCACAGATACAGTATAGGATGGGAGACAGCTGGCTAGAGAACAGTACATGTGAAAGGAATCTGGGAGTCTGGGTAGACCACAAATTGAACATGAGTCAGCAGTGTGATGCGGCGGCCAAGAAAGCCAATGTGATTCTTGGTTGCATCAACAGATGCATAGTGTCTAGATCAAGGAAAGTGATAATACCATTCTACTCTGCTCTGGTTAGACCCCACCTGGAGTACTGTGTCCAGTTCTGTGTGCCTCAATTTAAAAAGGATGTTGACAACCTTGAATAGGTCCAGAAGAGGGCAACCAGGATGGTTAAAGGTCTGGAAGAAATGTCTTACAAGGAGCAACTTAGGGAGCTGGTAATGTTTAGCCTTCCAAACAGAAGGCTGAGAGGGGATATGATAGCCATGTCTAAATATCTGAAAGGATGTCTTGTTGAAGACGGGACTGGTTTGTTTTCCATGGCTTCAGAGACTAGGACTTGGAGCAATCGTTTCAAATTATAGAAAAAGAGATTCAATTTAAACATTAGGAAGAACTTCCTGACAGTTAGAGCTGTTTGGCAGTGGAATATGCTGCCATGGAGGGTGATGGAGTCTCTTTCTTTGGAGGTTTTTAAGCAGAGGCTGGATGACCATCTGTCGGGAGTCCTGTGATGGGGGCTCCTGCATGGCAGGGGGATGGACTGGATGGATCTCTTCTCTTCCAAAACTATGATTCTATGATTTTATGAACTGTATAATTCGTAATATGATTCTATGATTCTATGATTTTATGAACTGTATAATTCGTAATATCGGCCTTTTGGCAACACACCAGCTATTGGGCATCTTTTGGGAATACTTTCTCCAGCCACACATTTTACAAAAGTTGTGGACATGTTTGTCCACAACCAAACACACTCTTGTGATCCATCTCTTCATACCCCTCCCTCCTTTGCAGCTTATTCAGGACACACCAATTTGCACAGGATACAAAAGAAGTACCCAAATGTCAATAAGAATACGGGACTACAGTCAGAACTGTCCTCTTGGGGGCTTATTTTCATACACAGTGGCTAGATAGCTGGACTGATACAAGCATGTTTCTTGGAAGCTAATAATGCATGGAATATTTTTCCTATTGTCATTCAAATGGTCAAAGGTGCCATTCCTATATAAACAGAATGTTCTCAAGGCTGACAAAGAGCCTCATCTGTATATCCTTGATAAAAAGAAAACAACCTTTTCTGAGATGAGTGCTAGAGCCATGTTAATGCACTGTTCTATTTATCCAGCAAACAGTGGCATTATTGAATAAAAATTCATTATGATCCTATGCATAAAGGTTCCAGTTACCTAAGAGACCAGATCTTCCTCGTTTTCACTATATTTTTGAATGCATCCTCTGGAAGTTGCAAAGCAAGACTGTACACAGGTCCCCTCATTTGGTTTGGAAGCCAATTTGATGCTTTGGCTCAAATGTCCATAGGGTCTGGATTAAACTGGGCCCCATCCTATTTGATCTAGGCCCCTAATCCAGAATGAGTGCATAATCACACTTGGAAATGGATTGCAGTTTGGAACATTTGTGTAGGGGCTCTGTGCAGTCTATTTCCTGGTCCAGCCCAACCACAATCCATGCCCTGTAGTGTTTCTAATTTTAGGGACCAGCCTATATAAATTCCCCAGCAGATGGAAGGGTTGCTGTAAGGGAGGTCACTCCTGCTGAAGGGATCCTTTATGGCACACTCAAGTGCACACCTTTGCAGCTGCCTGATTGCACCCTCACTCAAAAACATTCATCATCAACTCTCCTAACTGATTTCCATTTTTAAAAAAACCAAAAGGCTGCCACTTTTTTTTTTCATAGATGTATATGAAACTCAAAAATATTGTAGAACCGAAATTGGGAAGTAAGTCCGACAGTTTAGAGACAGGGGTCTTAAGTGGTGTATGTATCAGGCTCCTTTACAATTTGCTTAAAAACTAAAGAACAACATGCAATTCTTCAGAGCATGTACATTCAGTTGGGTATTCAGTCATGACCATTTATTCTGCTATTGCTCTTTTACTGTCCTCTTAGTCCTGGTGAGACCTTCCTAGAACCCTTACAATATACCCAAGTTTGTAGTTCAAAAAGTACTTCAAAGTCAGTTGAAGAACAACTAAGAAGGATGGATTAAAGTACTGACGTGAAAGACATCTAGGGTGGGGGGAAGAGGCAGGGGTGCTTGGCAGAGGTAGACAGACTTGAAATCAAAAATTTCATTTCTACCATGCTTTAAATACACCAGAAAACCACCATCACCTTTATCAATGGGATCAGTATTCACTGACACACTTACCTACTGATTAATATACTACAAAAAAAATCCCAGGAATGCCCATTTATATGTATTTCCAGGTGTATTTTCCAGAACTGACCATGAGAGATCACCAGCAATATGCAGTGGTACCTTGTATAAATGAATTAATTAGTTCCAAATGAAATTATTTTAATCAAATTTCCCTTTGTACAAATTTCCCATAGGAATGCATTGAAAATGGATTAATCCCTAATCGCAACCGTTTTTCTGTTGTATGGATTCACCCCATAGGCAATTCTGTTAAGCGATTTTTCCCTAGCTCCGGAATTTTTTCCTTTAATCGGATTTTCTGTTAAGCAAACCACTTGTTATACGAGGGTCCACTGTATAGTCTTTAATGCCTCCATGCTACTCAGCATGGGGAGGGGAGCATGGAATAGATTCCCCAAAAATTTCACAATCCAGCTGTATACAATATCACATCATACGTCATTTGTCAATTTCTGGCAGAGTTCAGAGGCATACATAATCCGTACACATAAACAATAACAAAGAGAGATTTTTTAAAAAAACTGAACCACTTAGCAAAAGTGAATCAGACCCCTAATAATAGTAAGAGCCAATGAGGGGATGTGATAAGTTTCACTAATGTTAGTGTCCCACATCAATTGATCTGGTTTGACCGCGTAACCATGGGGGGCCAGAACCACTCACTGACTGGGACAAAATTCTATACAAGAACAGCAACAGACACAGGAAATGCTCAGCTGCCGCCTCTCTCCTCTATGTACAATGCACCTAGCATTCAAATTTATATACTATATTCTTGTAGTTGATGTTTCCTTGACATCAGAATCTGAGTTATTAGCCACAAGTCTGGGCTCATGAAGTTTGTCAAGTCCTTTGATTTTTCTAAACATCCTTTTTCCCCCTCATAAATACAGTTATGGTTGCTGTGCTAAGCCCATTTTCCCACAAACCCCATGCTGTTTAACATCTATGTGAGGCCGCTGGCTGGGGTCATTAGGAGATTTGGAGTCTGCTGTCATTAGTACGCTGATGACACGCAGCTCTATCTCTCCTTTTCCACCTCTGCAGTGGAAGCTGTCCGGACCCTCGACCAGTGCTTGGATGCGGTTTTGACGTGGACCAGGGCCAACAGGCTCAGGCTCAACCCTGAGAAGACTTAGGTGATGTTCTTCGGGAGTTCCCCATCTGGAGGTGGAGGCCCCCTCCCTAGTTTGAATGGTGTTTCCCTCCAACTAGCGGAGAGGGTTCGGAATCTGGGCGTGGTCCTGGATCCGGCGCTCACCTTGGAAGCCCAGGTGGCTGCCGTGTCCAGGTCTGCTTTTTACCACCTACGTCAAATTGCCCAGATCCGCCCATATCTAGATGGTGACTCCTTGAGAACAGTGGTGCAAACGCTGGTGATCTCGAGGCTGGACTACTGCAACACTCTCTACATGGGGTTGCCCTTGACTCTCATCTGGCGTTTGCAGCGGGTACAAAATGTGGTGGCCAGGCTGGTGGCGGGTGTGCGTCATTACGACCATATCACCCCAGTCCTGGCTCGCCTGCATTGGTTGCCCATTGCTTCCCGGAAACCCTCCATGGCTTGGGCCCGGACTACCTGTCAGAGTGGATCGTCCAGCGATCAACCTCGGCCCGTCCAGTTCGGCAGTCACAAGCGCACTCGCTACAGGTCGCCACCCCTCGTGAGGCCTGGAAATCCTCCACCCACAACCGGGCCTTTTCGGTGGTTGGCCCCACCCTCTGGAACAGCTTACCTAGTGAAGTGCGCTCTGCAGAGTCCCTGCTAGCCTTTTGCCGAGCATTAAAAACTCTGCTCTTTCGCGAGGCTTTTGGCGACTTAGTTTAGTTTTTTTTTTTTCTTCTTCTTCTTCTTCTCCGCCATCTGTGGGTTTGCTCAATTAGTACTGTTGTTATCTCCTAATGCTTTTATGATGCCTATTGTTTTAATATTGTTGTCTGTTTGATTGTATTGTTAGCTGACTTGTTCAGCCCTGTAAGCCGCCCAGAGTTCCCTCGGGAAGATGGGTGGGGTATAAATCCAATAAATAAATAAATAAATAAAATAAAATAAACAAAACCTAGAGAGAAAAGTGAAAAGAATGTAGCTCTTTTGAAGTTATTCACTGTGAAAAGTAAACATAGAAAGATAGGAAATGTGCTAGGCCCTCCTCATTGATTTCTTGTTGTTGTTCAGTCGTTCAGTCATGTCTGACTCTTTGTGACCCCATATACCAGAGCTCGCCAGGCCCTCCTGTCTTCCATTGCCTTCCGGAGTTTGGTCAAATCCATGTTGGTTGCATCGTTGACATTGTCCAACAATCTCATTCTCTGCCATCCTCTTTCCCCTTCAATCTTTCCCAACATCAGGGACTTTTCCAAGGAGTCCTCTCTCCTCATGAGGTGGCCAAAGTATTGGAACATCAGCTTCAAAATCTGTCCTTCCAGTGAACATTTGGGGTTGATTTCTTTCAGGATGGATAGGTTTGATCTCTTGGCAGTCCAGGGGACTCTCACTCTCTAAACAAGGAGCTGAACCGGGATAATATCCACTATCCAGGGCCCATGCTGTCCTCATCCCTCTCCACACAGACTTGGAACAACTGAAGAAGGCACCTGAATGTTCACAGTTCTTGTAAGAGCAGAGTGGGTACCTCCCAACCCATTAATTTGGAAGCAAACCAAGGGCACTGACAAACAAAATATACTTTTTGTATGTCCAGGATATGCAAGTACCAGCTTATGCAGAAGTCTGTGTATCAGTTTCATAATAACATCTCAAAGAGGGTTAAAAATTATGAGAAACCTTTATCTGAGGACAGGCTGGGAAGGATTTGGGCAAATTTTCCATCCCAAACTATATGATACAGTTCAGCAATCATTAAAAGCAGGACTCCTTTTTTAAAAGGTAAAGGGTTGTCTGGTTTATTCTAATAGAATCTTGGCATTTGTATGCCTGATTTTTTTAGCCAGGTAGTTCTGAAGGCTTTGTGTGCCTGGAGGGAAACCACTCAGAGTGTGAAGCATGCAATTATCTGACCCTCAAAAAGGAAGAAATATGACTATCCCACAGGATCAAGCACTTGACAACATACAATATTCCTGTTTTTCACCTCACCAGCTGCCTTCTATGCAAGAACAGCCATACTTGCTCCTCAACTGCCAGTGATTGCAGTGTGAAGCAGATCAGAAAGGGTGAAGCATGTTCCCTTCTGAATCTCATTTGCATTCCATTGCCATATTTATCTCCTAACATTCCTTTCATTCTCAGCCATTCATAAATGGGGGCCATCTCTTTTTCTCTCTTTTTCATTTTCGATCAGCCAGCCAGCCAATCCTAAAGCATGCCCCCCCTATCTCTCTCATTCTTCCTCAATGCAGCATCGGTAGAAAAACAAACAGGAAACAAGAGCACTGCTACAGGGATGGAGATTAAGACTGTGGTCACACCAGTGAAATGTCCCCCTGTGGTTGTGTTCCTGTTGAGCCACCTTGTCCATCTATATTTCCATCTTGCTCAACGCATGGTACTGGTTGCTGTGATGGATACAGGACCTAGGATTTTCCTTAACCACTGCCTAGCAGTGGTAAATGATTGTCCCGGCATCAGCTGGCACAAAGGCTGCTATCAGAATATTGATTGGTTGAAAAATCGGACCATTGAACATTATTAACTTTCTGGAATGCTGTTACATTAGTTCCCATAAGTTGTCATTAAAATTGCAGTGATTTCTGCCACATATGTTCCAGAACTGTGTATGAAGATTAAAGCTACAATAGCTTTTTATCTACTGGATAGCTTTCAAAGCTGATTTATTTTTATTTATTTTTATGCCTCTTACCCGATTTTCCCACGGGAACTCTGGGCGGTGTACAATACGTTGCAAAAACAACTGTCCAAACTTACAAACCCTAGACAAACCCAATCAAAGTACAAATAATGAAAAAAATGATAAAAATAATAATAGAAAAAAATAGAGAGAGTATTAAGAATAATAAAAATAAAAATGGACATAAGACAGCAAACAGCCAAATGACAAGAGGAGGATGTGGCAGAAGGGAGCTGGTGCTAGCAGTCATACACACTAAATAAAAACCACAATATAACAAGGATATGCTTTATATTTATTTGTTGCCTGTTCAGTTGGTAAGGCTCAGAACAAGGCTCAGAACAAGGGGAGTTGCTATGTTGTCAAATTCTGAGAAGCTGGAGGCCTGTCAAGTTGAAGTGATGGATTTCTTATGAAGAAGGGAATGACTTCTCTCAGGCATATTATTTTTTGCACAATATCTGACAGCAGGCAGCATGAGAAAGAAAGTAGAAATTGTGCTTCCTCTTCCTTGTATTGTTGACATAATGTGTGTGGGGGGGGAGGGTGATTTCAGGAGATTTGTAGCCTCTTGTTGAGGAAATGGCTTGGCCCATCTCCCCATGCATACCTGTCAAGCGTCCTGTATTGCCTGGGAAAAACCCGTTTTTAGCCCCTTTTTCCTGCCCATCTTCCCAGATTATTATTTTCCCGGAAATGTCCTGTATTTTAAAAACAATCTGGTACCCACCAGGCAGGCCATTCACAGTTGGCAGACTAATTCTTTAATTGTGGTAAATATTAGGTCCCATGACATGGAAAACAGCTTTAGAAATGCAGATCTCTGGCTGCCTCTGCCAGAGAAGGACTATTGTTTAGCATGCCTATGTGACAAAAGGAAGAACCTGAGAAGGGAGGGGGCAGCAAAGTCCCCTCTTGGACTAAGAAGGAGGGGGAGGAACTGAGCCTCCTCTGCCTAGATGAAAGCTATGTCATTTGAACTCTGTTTATGCTCAGACACTAAGACATTTTATTACAGAGAAACAACAGATGAAATGGACATATGTTTATGACTGAAAGAATAAAATATTATAGCATGATGAATGTGGGTATAAGAAACATTGTAAGCCGTGTAAGGAGAAAAGCAGAATTTGGTTACAGCTGCTTGTTGAATTTATATCACATTGGGTTTCTTTACATAATTACATACAGTATTCAGATAGTTTGTATACCTATCTTAAAATTTAAGAGATACTGCAGCTTGGTTGTGGTGGTGGGATGGCTTGCGGTGAATGTCAGAAAATTTTCCTTATTTTCACATCCAAAACTTGACAGTTATGTCCCCATGCAAATCTTTTGCAACCCCAGCCCCCGAAATAATTAAATGATACAAATTATTGGAGTTAAATTGGGCCACAATTTTATTGAATAAACTTTAATTAATATCTGAAGGGGGCCTGCCATAGTGCAAATAAAAACTAGGGCTTCAAAACCAGTAACCTATCAGGCCCGTAATAACGCAGATGAGTTCTTCCTGGAAATGGGCTATTATCCTTCATCAGCCCATTCCAACACAGGGGTAAATTTATTCTCAAGGACAGCCCTAACCATTTTTGACCAGACCTATTAGCTTATTACATTTAACTAAGCTTACATGAGCTCTAATTTTGTTTACAAGGCTGCCCTGTCCCATTAATGGGACATATCCTGTAACTCACTTCAATACTTTACACTACCTGCCACGGCAAAAGAGCTATGGGGTATGCACTCCCCCCCCCCCACCAAGCTGAGAACTTCGGCCCGGAGGCCCATTTCGAAATCCTTCAAAAATAACTCTAAACCAAGATCTGAAAAGATGTACTTCATCTGGCCTGTATAAATCTGTGCACTGCACTGAAATATTTGGGTGCCTAATGACAGATCCTAAACCATGCTGCATAGTCCTTGCTACTTCTTTATTTAAACCAGAGGTTCCCAAACTTTTATGCCCTGTAGACCACTTGCCAAATTTCTTTTTGTTTTCTATAGACCCCTTGCCTGCCTAATACTGAATTTTCCTAAACTTACTAGCTTCAAATATGTTTTTTGACAGCTGACACAGTGCTATTCACTTTGATAGGGGCTTTTGTAGGATGAAAAATTGTAAAAAAAGAAAAAGAAAAACATATACATTTTTATTCATACCTTTATTGAAAAGACACAAAATGCAAGTAAATATTTGGATTTGGAATGAAACAAATAAGAACCTAGTAAAATTCTTACATAAAATTAACATAAAATAATGTTGTTACATAAAATTACATAAAATAATGCTGTTAATGGAAGGGATGAGCCTGATGCTCTGATAGCACTTGTTCAACATTTGGGTTCAAATTAGTGAGGTATAGTCTTAAATCTCCATGTTTAGTGATTTGTAATCAATTTTTTTCATATAGAAGATTGGCAACCCCACTAACCCCGCTTTCCACAAGGTATGAAGATGGAAAAGCTATCAAAAACTTTCTTGCAATAGTCCATAATGCAGGATAAGCAAAAGGTATATATTTCTGAAGCCAGAACTGCTGATACCCCATTCTGAACTGCACCTTAAGTTCTTTGTTAGTACTTATTCCAATCAGTTCTTCCTGTAATGTGACATCCAATTCTTCAATGTCACCATATGGATTGATAATCCACTGTGGTATTTCCATAGTCAAAACATTCTCAAACCTGATTTTAAAGTCTATGTGAAGGACACTTAAATGTTGAACATCAACGTCATCATCCTGGACATTTGTCAAGGACTAGATGGGGAGCTGGGAAAATTCATGCCATCCAATGTTTTGTATCATTAGATTATTTCTGGCAAGAAAAGCTGCAACCTCATTAAATTTAGTAAACAAATATGTTAAATAAGCAATGTCTGGTTTCCATTTGCTTAAATTTTCTTTCAAAGTGTTAGCATCCAAAAATTCTAAAACTGTCTCAAAAAGTGAAAAAAATATTGTCAAACAGAAGCATTTTGAGAGTCACTGTGAACCAGTAATTGATGAAAGTCCTTATCATTTTCTTCACACAACTGTGTAAATAACTTAGAATTCTACACGTTGATACAGATCTTGTTTACTGCATTTATGATGAATTGAAGAGATTGATGCAATCTGGCACTCATATTTTTAGCTACTAAATGTTGTCAATGAATGACACAGTGAATTGCAAACACCCCATGTACATTTTATTTTAAACGGCTTATAAAACCATGATAGCATCCAAACATGGCTAGTACTCCATCTGCTGCTGATATTATATTCAATAAAGGGATTGCTTTTTCCATGAAATAATCTTTCAAAACATTGAATATTGATTCGCCTTTAATTTCTGTCGTCAAAGTTCTCGCAAAGAGCAGTTATTCGTGGATTTCTTGGTCCATAAATAGTGCTTCATTACCAGGTAAAGTTGACTCATCCAGTTGAATAGAGAAATGGTTTGTTTTCAGATAATCACACAAGAAGTTTTCAACATCATGACTCATTTCATCAATACAACTGTGTTGTGGCTCAAAGGAATTCTTTTGAGTATATCATATGCAGGCTTGTGTAGAACAGGTTTTAATACCTCTTCAATGGCTAGTAATATCAGCTCTTCCCCAATAGTATGAGATTTTCCTGATTTTGCTATGAGTTGTGATGATTTTGTAAGATGCCTGAAAACCATCATTGTCTCTTTTTTATGTTGAACCAAACATACTGTCCACCGTGGTTCTCTTCTGAAGTTTTTCTTTCAGTGGTTTAAAGTATGTCAAATCTTTATCTGTTTTATCAAAGTGACACCTTCTCAGATGATCCTCCAGCTTGGATGGTTTCATAGCATTATTGTTTGAAACTCTGTTGCACAAAAGGCACACGGGCAGAAGTTTGTCCAACAGGGATGGAATGAAGCCAAACTTCAAATAATCAATGCTATACTGCCTACATGTCTTTTTAGCCTCAGCCATGTTGAGCAGAAGTTATCTGTTGACAAAAATAAAGCTATTTAAATATGATAAGACAGAGTAATTCCTGCCCAGACAGCATACAAATATTTTTAAAACATTTTAAAATCATCTTGATAACACTGGAAATATTTTTAAAATATTTTATTATAATGTCTGCAAAATAGCTTACAGGAATATTTCTGAAAAATATTTTGAAATATTGTGTGCTGTTTGGGTGGCATAAATCCTTATTTAAATCTTTAGTTGGGTAGATATAGAGAGGAATCAGGATAAAGAAAATGCTGCTTTTGTAGTGGTCCTGTGTAAGCATTGGTGGTCCAATTATCAAAGGATGCAGACTGAGGTGACTGGATCCCTGGTTCGATCCTGGCTGTGCCATGTACCAATGAATCTTTTCTATACAGATTTAAGTACATAATACTGATTGCTAAAACAGTGAAGTGAACTGCATCAGGGAAAACACGTGTACAGTAGTACCTTGGTTAAACAGCATAATCTGTTCCAGAAGCATGCTTGAAATATCATATCACTTGCATATCAAAGCATTTTAAGCTGAGATTGAAATAAATGAACATTTGCGTGATATTCTATTTTTTTAAGTTTTACCTGTACCTATGGAGACTTACCCATAGCAATTTGTTTCCAAAGGTTACATAATTTGTGTGACTGCACAAGAGAATTTCTGCCAGTATATAAAAGTATCTATTGTATACAGAAGAGTTCAGAGTTAGGACGCTTCCAGAAGGAGGACTACTCTAAAGCGACTGTGCAATGATTTTATCACTTAACAGGTTTTTTTAAATCTAAATAATATTTCTAAAATGCATTTAGTGGAACATGTTTAATAGAATAGAAAGAGAGACAGAAGGAGAGATATTTCAGTGCTTGAAAAGTACTCTTCAAATTCCATAATGATAGGTCTTTTGTTTTTGGAGATGTCAAGTGCTTGTTAATGTGTTGCCAGCACAGACTTAACTGTTTTGTTACCATGTGTTAATGTAAATAAACATTTCAGTTCAGCATAAGCTTATAGGTAAACATGCATCCCTTCTTGAAATGGTTTGCTTGTTAATGCCAGTGGAGGTGGAAGACCTAGGAACACCTGCTTTTGCACACACAGATCCACTACCTCCTTAAAATCAATGGGATAGCCTCTACATTGAAGAACTCAAGCGGCATGTTGAAGCATATAGGGACCTCTGCATTATAACAAAGTTAGTCCATCTGGTCAACACTGAGGGAAACCACTTCTCCCTTTTGCAACACATAGAAGTATGTGGGATATAAATTACAATTCGGCATCACAGAGTCAACTGAACAAATGTTTGTATTGTGCGCATAATTCTGCCCTTGGGCCTGTTCAATAACTGGGATCATCTGAGTTATGTTTTTGTGAGTCCTTTAGGCCCCTTCCTCCTCTAATAGTCCCCGCAAAGGCAGAGAGAGGGGAGGATGTGGCTTTAGTCTCATACCACTCTTTTCTCTCCCAGCTTGCTAACTGAAACTGCTTCTTCCCTTCACCAGTCCATCTGCTAAGTCTACAGGCAGACTTGAGAAACAGCAGCAGAGTCCACCATCTCCCTGAAGAAACGAAGAGATAGTTTGAGATCTCTTAGATCAGTGATGGCGAACCTTTTAGAGACCAAGTGCCCAAACTGCAATTCAAAACCCACTAATTTTTTTGCAAAGTGCCAATACAGTAATTTAACCTGTATACAGGTGGCTGTGAAAGGGCGATGTCAGGTGCCCACAGAAAGGGCTCTGAGTGCCACCTTTGGCACCCGTGCCATAGGTTCACCATCACTGTCCTAGATGTTTCCTCTCTGCCTGCTAGCTTGAGTGAACTGGCCATTGGTTTCTGACTTGGTAGCCAGACTCCTGCAGCTCTCCTAAGATGTTTTACTGTCTGTGGCAAAGGAACAAATGGTTCCTCCCAGGCTTAACTCTCCATGTATGGAAGCGAACCATATAGGCAACTGAGTTTTACCTCAACACTGGAGTTCCTTCAGGAAGATGGGCGATATATATAAAAATAAATAAAATTGGCAATGGGACCATGTTCTTTTTACAGCAGCTGAAGGCATCAAAATAGTCTAGAGGAGAACAGCCAGAGCTAAAGGTGGGGTGTTGAGGAAGGTCTCGAAGCATTTGTCTCATTCTGCCTAATTTTAGGACCAGCCCTGCAAAAAACCCTCACTTTCCCTTCTCAAACCTCAATGTTTTACTGCTAATGGCTGAGCATAATGCCAGTGTTTATGACCATAAGCCAAAGGAGGCACTAATGAGTGTAATCCAGATCTATAGTGGAGCCGCAGAAGGGGCTTGGCATGTGTTAAATAGGCTTTTTGGCTGGACACTTTATTAAATACAAGCCTGATTAGGAGAATTCTCTGTGGCTTCTTTCCATTTTATGTGAATAGCAATGCCCTTGTTCTTGAGGCCTAGGCAATCTGTTTGTTTCAGGCAAGCAGCATGAGCTTAATATTTCAGATGATCTGGGATGTGTGAAAGGGTACTAATTCCAAGCAGGGAAAGGCCTTAATTCAGATTGCATAAATGTTCCCTTTTATCTGCCTGCCTACAAGCCAAAAGCAATGATGTGAACACTGATGAGAAATGAGATAGTGAAAACATTCTGTCAACCTGCTGAAGACCTCACTGCTACATGAGCTTCCCTCAGGGCCATCTTACTGAAAACCATGGGGAGGGAAGACGCTGGAGGTGATCCTACTGGCAGAATTTATTGCAATCCTATGCTGTTGAGCATAGTTGGCTCTGCAGAAACAGAACATTTTGCGTTTGGTACTAGTAAAAGGTGTGCCCCTTTTAAAAAGGAAATCAGGCAAGAAGGGACAAATGTAACTTCAGACACATATTTAGAAGTGTAACTCGCTGGCTTCCATTATCCAGGATTAAGAATGTCAAGAAGAGCCAAAGAAGGGGTTAGGCTAAAAAAAAAATCCACCTTTCCCAGCAATCTCTTTTCAGCTGGAGTCTTCCAGATTCCTTTAAGGACTTTGAACATATCAGCAGTGGGGGAAATTGCTAACAAATGCAATAATGCTAAGAAATTTGAACAGGAGACATGAGATGGACTGGTTCAATAAATGAAGTCACACAGCCTTTAGTTTGAAAGCCTTCAGCAGGGCTATTAAACATCATACCCTTTGGAGGTCATTAATTTATAAGGCTGCCATAAATTGGAAATGACCTGATGGCACATAACAACAACAGCAAAACGTAAAGGAGTTTGTATATTGCCTCAGAAAGGTTAAACCATATACCAAGTGAACATCTCTAAAAGTGTTCTATCAATGAGGATGGAGCACTTTTATGTATAAAGACAAACTGAGTCCAAACATCTGTCCAACCACCTTCTTCCCCCTCTTTCCCAGTCTTTAACCCATTCTCCTCCAAATATCTACCTTGTTCCACCACCTCTTCACTTTGACTCTTCTTCAGTGCAGCAGTCTTCCAACTTTCTGGGAGGAGGCATGACCCACAGTCCTGGTCATGTGCTTTTCCAGTATCATTATAAATGCCACTCCATCTTTGAACTGAATACAATTTCAATTAACTATATTACTACTTCAAACATGTCACTTAATACTTATTTTAATCAACAATTTTAATATTTATATTTGTCATTTAATATTTTTTGTTTAATCTCATTTATTCTGGGGGAATTCAATACTGATATAGCTATATAATATGTATATATAAATGGAGATATTTATATATTATAATATATACATGTATTGTATATATAATGCAATGTATGCATTTACTGTATATACTCAAATATAAGTCTAGTTTTTCAGCCCTAATTTGGGACTGAAAAAAGGGGCCCTCGTCTTATATTTGGGTCAATACTTTTAGCCACTGAGGCAAGTGGCAAAAAGTCATTTTAAACATTGTGCGCTGCGGGGGAGCGGTGTGCAATGTTTAAAATGACTTTTAGCCACCGAGGCAAGTGCTTGGGTCGGTGGCTAAAAGTCATTTTAAACATTGCACTCTGCTTCTCCTGACCGCCCGCCGCATCACGGGGGAGCGGCACGCAATGTTTAAAACGACTTTTAGCCACCGAGGCAAGCACTTACCTTGGTGGCTAAAAGTCATTTTAAACATCACACACACAGCTCACAAAGGAGGAGCTGCCAGGCCCTGCTGCATTTCCTACACCCTGTTGCAGTAGGCTTTTGAGCATAGTTGGCTCAGCAGAAAATAAAGACACTAAAGTAGAGCTCACCATCACCAAAGGTATATTTCCAGTAGGTCAATCCAACAGCATAACAAAGTAAAGAAGAGAATTCCCCCAAAAACATTACACATGAGTTTTCACTATATACAAGCCTCAGCCAATTACAAAGGATTACATCATTTACTTTAACCTTAATACACATGTTAGCCTTCCTTTTTTGTTAACCACAGTTACTCGGCATTTCGCACACATGTTCAACATGGCTGTTGATTAACACAAGCCTTATTTTGTTTCAGCTTGTAAATTATACCTTGACAAGTCATTAAGTTTCCCCAGTTTGGAGGGTTAAATTAGGGGCCTCGACTTATACTCAGGTTGACTTATACTTGAGTATATACAGGTATATTTAAAAATGCATATATACATTTATGTGCATATATATATATTTATAACTCCATAATTCTTTGTTTTTCTTTCATCTTGACTTCTTTGTCACTTTGCCAACCTTCTGTTGCTTAGGTTTTGTTCCAGGCTTTCCACTTCATCGTCCATTGTATCTTGCACCAATGACCCTTCTTCGTCCCTTTCTCACACCAATTCTTTTTTCTTCTCCGACTGGTTCTTCCAAATTTGTGCCTGTTTATTTGGCAGTAAATCTGACAAGATTACAAGATACCTCTTGTATTTTTCTGACAATTGCGCAATATGTTTTAATCTGCACATCTGTAAAACAGCAGCACAACTGGGTTTTTTTCTTGCAAAAATATTTAAATCTGTGGATAATTTGCATGTAGGACAGATTTCCTGATGTTTAAGATGTCCGTTTCCTATAGTTTTTTGTGTTTATGGAAAGGGTAAGTTGTGCAATAGCTTATCTTCCATGTTAACTATTTTAAATATAGAAACAAGAAACATCCTAGAATATCATGAAATATGCCTGCAGTGCAGTGGTTTATAAATACCTGCAGTGCAGTGGTTTACAAACTCTGAAATTATTTCAACAGGAAAAGACAGCCATATGCAAAGGCAATTTTAGAATTGTAGCTATTATGCTCAGAATGTTAAAAGGCATACTCCATTGGCCTGCAGTGCTGTAAGTGATTGTTTTCCTAGAGCTAAATCAAAACACTGTGACTCTTAATTCCTTAGTGCTATTTACAGGCTACAAAAAACATGCTGTGCCCTGCATACTAGGTATTTTATTCTGTTTTGCATTCAGATGCCAGACTGTAGCATTGCTGATGCCCAGTAGCCAGTGTTTCTATGGCCTTACATGGCTCTTAGGTGGTAACTGAAGCTTTTCCAGTCCCTGTGATGTTACTGAATGTGCATGCTGTCAGAAACATGTTGTCCCACTGTTCTGTCTGTCTGTGAATCCTGTCACTCAATAGCTCACAACCAAAGCTAGAGAAGAAATGCTGAATTTTAGTGTACAATGAAAAGATACTGCACTGTGAGAAATGGACAAAGGAAAGTGTCCCAATGTCTGTGGACAGAAAACAAGATTCTGATGGGTCTTTGGAAAGCCATCAATCTTGGGGAAAAGCTGTAAGCTTTATGAATGCTGAATATCCCTGCTACACCACAAACCATTTACCCCTTACTACTCCTGTTCCTACGGCTTCTCTTGAGATGTGCTCTATCTCTGTCATACAATAAAGCCCATAAAATTATGCATTTAGAAACAAAGGCTGGGGAGTTATTACTAACACTAAGTTCCAAGGTAAGTTTTATGGCTATTCACTTATTGGAATTTATGGAGACATAGCTTGAGACCCATTTTTCTTCTGCATCAATTTCCTTCCCTTGCTGTGAATGATTATTTGTCTTCTGACAGCTGGCAGTGTGATCAGTGCGCAAACAGTTCGTAAATGCAACTGCTTTCAGGACAGCAATTTGTAAAGCCTGGGAAATGCAAGGTCTAATAGAGGAAACTATTAAGCAGGGTATTTAGACTGTAAAATAAATCCATAGCTGCTTAGAGATGGGTCGTAGTATCTTAGAACAGATCACTCTGTCCTGAGAAGCAGGAATTATGTGTATTCCAGGTTTGGTTTGTGAGGAAGGAACTTCTTCCTGGTTGCTTCAGCAACGCACCTCCCAACTTTCTCGGTAAAATGCTAATTATTCACTAACCCCAATCATTATTCACTAACCCCAATCATTAGGGAAAAATCATATCATAAGGCTTGTCCTGACATGTGCAATATTTGCGTTATCAAATACAGCAAAATAATATTTTGGTACAAAGAAAGCATAATAGCCCACACTTTAGGACTCTGCATTTGAACATTGTGCATTATATTCTTTAAATATTGTTTTAAGGAGGAAGGCACCAGCAGCATGTTCCCAGTAGGTATTACATCTCCCTTTGCCCTCAGCCTGGAAAAATTGTTACCACCAGCTCCTGGTAGACCAGAGCAAAGCTGACTGGGCAGAATGGGTTCCTGAAAAACCTAGGGTGAAAGAACACATAGCCTAGAAGTCAAGCCCATACTGTAGTCCCCATGGAGCGAATGCCAGAGAATCCAGGTGGAGGGGAACACCTCTCAAGATGGAAGCCAGCGTATATAAAGAAAGTTTTGGAGGTAGGAAAGGAGAGCCCTGGAGGACAGGAGGCATGAGGAAGAGAGCAAGCAAAGCAGAAAAGAGATAGCCATGCTGTCTTGATAGTGGAAGAGGTTGAAGACAAAGCGAACTGGGGAAGGGTACCAGAGAGAGGTAGGTCTCTCCAGAAGAGCCAGAATCCCCAGGTAACTGGGAATATATACATAAGGCAGACCCCTGAACTAGGGTCATTGTGCAGTTTAAAGTGCCCTGGGAAGTGGCTGAGAAACACTTGAACCCTAAGACTCTTCTGAAGCCAAGTTGCAGGGGAGAGGAGGGCACACTGGGAGCAGAGACATCCGCAGAGAGAAATATACCCTGACAAACCAAATGCAACCCAGCCATGGCTCTGGTGGAAGCTGAACAAGCAGGAATGCTGAAGCTGGCTGAGTGATGACAGTCCACTAGCAAGAACTGGGATAACCATTGTTGCCATCAATGCAGGCATACAGACCTGCCCCGTTGTGAGTGGCATAAGGGCTGGGCACCACAACCCAACCTGCTGAAGGGAGCTTTTACAGACTCTAAACTGGTGACAGTAACCAGATAACTCCTGGACTCTAGAAAGCACCTGCAGAAAATTAAGGGAACTATCCTCCTAAAGGTCACTCCTTGTTCTCTGTTTCCTCTGTGTCCGTTACAATAAATCTTACTGTTGTTCAATGAATGGATCCCAAGGACGATGGGTGGAGTAGAAGCAATTTTTACCAAAGTTCAACTTCATGCAGCACGCACGTATCTGTTCGGTAGTGATCTCCAGTGCAACAGTTTCCCGGACTGCACAAAAGAGCTCAGTTGTACTTTATACTTGCCTTGGCTAAAAATAGTCTCTTATCTCTTACCTATGATAGCTGATCGAAATAACAATTTTAAAAAAGTGTTCTGGGTGGGTAGGATCCCCTGCAAGCCAAATGTGGCTCACAGGCTCAGCTCTAACCCAGCTGAGTAGGGAGGGGTTCTAATGTGTGAAGTGTGGCTGATTCCATTCTTAAAAATAATTAATATAAAATATTATGATTCTTGTATCCATGACTCAAAAAGCCTGTAAATGGCCTGATATCAGTGTACTTCATCACAGAATAATGAAGTTGGAAGGGGGCTACAAGGCCATCAAATTCAGCTCCTTGGTTAAGGCAGAACTACAAATAATAGGACATCTGCCAGGTAGTTGTCTAGATTTCTCTTGAACACCTCTAGCATTAGAGGACTCACCACCTCTTGAGGTAGTTGGTGCCATCGCTGTGCTGCTCTAGCAGTTAGGAAGTTTTTCCTGACACTCAACTGAAATCTGGCTTCCTATAACTTGAGTCCTGTGGTATTCTTCCTGTTCTCTTGAACAATTTGTATCCCTAAGTTTCTCCATTCCAGTCTTGGGAGTCTTCCCACCAAGTTTTATTCATTCCTATTAAATAATATTTACTTTCCTAAAATTCCCAGTTCTTCTTTGTTTCCCATACTCCTGATGTTCATAGACACCAGAGATTATGTGACTAGTGGTCTGATTTTCTTTGCGCATTTTTATGAATATTATTATTAATGTTAATGTTTTATTGATCCCCATTAGAATTATGTTCCTCTTATTGTGCATAATCTTTTGTCTGTCTTTGCCTCTGTGGTTGTTTCTCCCTCCCCCTTCCAATGCCCACATTGCCAGCAGAAAAAAGGACACCAAACTTTATGTAGCAAAGGACAACCTAAATGTTAACAGCACCAATGGCAGCAGTCAAGGTGGTCTACAGCAGTGGTGGTGAACTTTTGGCACTCCAGATCTTTTGGACCCAAACTCCCAGAATTCTGAGCCTTGCCAATGACAAAGGACTGTGGGAGATGTGGTCCAAAATATCTGGAGTAGAGATGGGCATGAATAAAAAAATGGTGTTTCATTTGTCGTTTGTCGTTTAGGGGGTCCGTTTTGGTTTGTTTCCATTTTTCATGAATTTTTGCAAAAAAAATCATTTTCGTTTTCGTTCGTTTCGTTCCTGTTACCATTTATTTCAATTTTTTGTGATTTTTTTTTTAGCATTTAAAGCAGTTCACTGTATTGCCGTAACGAAAACGAAACGGACAACAAAATTTCTGGTGTTTCTGTTCGTTTTGTTTCATTTTAGAGACAAAATTCGTTTGTCATCTCGTTGCTTAACGAAACGAAAAAACAAAAATGGAAACGAAAAATTGTTCGTTTCGTGCCCATCTCTAATCTGGAGTGCCGAAGGCTCACCACCACTGTTCTACAGGATATCCTCATATGCTGACTTACATTCACAAAGTGATATTACGCAAGGGAAAATCCCAGAACTTGACTCCTTTTCTCACCAAAATACAAAGCCATTTTCAGTGCTCTTTTTCAGTATGTGTGAATGGTCACACTGAATTAGTTAAGTCAGTCCTGACTGAGGGGTTCAAAAATCCAGATTGCCAAAAATCCCACAATAATGTTTACTGAAAGCATACAGGGCTGGAACAAACACAATTATTATGGTTTTTTAGAATGCACAACTACTTTGTACATGTCATAGAGAACTGTGTTGATTCCATGAAAATGCATAGCAAAATGTCTCTTTCTTTCATTCCATTAAAACAAGCCTGATTTTTTTCATTTTCAATGAAAACCTGTCTTCAGACTGTTTCATAGCTTTCTAAACATTTCCTTCACAGCCTCTTCGAAATTGTAACATTGTATCTACTTTGGAACACCCTTGAAGGTAGGCCTATTCCATCCATGCTCAGTTTATAACCAGATGACTATTTTACCCTTTTAAGAAAGCCATTTTGATAAATATATCAGCCCCTGCAGCCTGAAATCCTTCCAAATAAAACCAGCTTGTGGGGCCAACCATTACATTTTAAGATAAGCACAATTGCTCTCTTCAATTTATTTTCTCGTTTAAATCTGAAAATCTTTAAGGTCATTTGTTTCTGCCTGGGGGGAGTTTTGTATTTTAAAAACTCAAAAAAACTTTGTCCAAATTTCTTCCACAAACCCCCTTTGGCATGCCTCTGCAGCAGGTGCCATAGAGAACTTCCCTCTACAGCAGGGGTGCCCAAACTTTTTTTTAAGGAGGGCCAGATTTGGTGGCTGAGAATGTGTCAAGGGCCGGTTGCTCCCCAACCCTGCCACCCCACTGCAAACCCCACCCACGTTCTTTAAAAAAACATGGGATGAAGGAGGGGGAGGGAGGGGCGGGCCAGCCAGCTGCGGGCCACTCAGAATGGCCTGACGGGCTGGATTTGGGCCCCGGGCCGGACTTTGGGCAGGCCTGCTCTACAGGCACCCTCAGCCAATCGCAGCCTCCAGTGCCATTGACTACATCCCCTCCAACCTATCAAGCTGTAACTCATTCTCCCCCGCTTCCTCCAACTCCCCCTCCAGACCCAAGCCATTTGTGCCTTTTTCTTCACTGGCTCATGGTGACCCCTGTGAAATGGTCATTCGACCCCCCTAGGGGTCCCGACCCCAGGTTGGAAACCACTGGGCTATGGTTTCTGGAAGATGGACTGCTGGCAAGTGATGGTCTGCATCTTACAAGATCTGAGGTGAATGTGTTTGGCCACAACATGAAGAATTTGATCAGCGGGGCTTTAAACAGAATTTGAAGGGCAAGGAGGGAACAAGCGCAGAGGTAAAGACAGATGAAGGTTCCAGTACAAAAAGAACACACCAAGCAGCTCAAATGGGACCAATAATAATCTTCAAAGTAAAGCAGGCCGCAAATCACACAATCTCCAGTGCCTACAAATGGCAGGAGCATGTAAAACAAACAAGAACTAGAAATCCTAGTTCAGGAGGATAGATATGACTTCATGGGGAAAACAGAAACTTGGTGGGATGTTTTCCATGACTGGAATATGCCAATTGAATGGTATAAATTGTTCAAATGGTATAAATTGTTCAAAAAGAACAGAAAGACTAGAAATAAAGGTAAACTAGAACTAGATGTCAAAAGCACACATGCCACGTAGAACTACAGGAGGTTGGGCTTGGGTGTCCCATTGAGAGCATCAGTATTAATATAATTGGGGCAAAAAACAAAAGGAACATGGTAGTTGGAATCTACTACTAGTGGCGCAATCAAGAAGATGCAAATGAAACTTTCAAAAAACAAATTTCAAGAGTTTCAAAGAAACACAATGTAGTATTTTTAGGATTTTAATAGAACTTTAGTCTCCAGATACCATGAGGTAGTAGTTCCTCTCTATCCAGAACTGGTTTGGGCCTCGTAGAGAGTACTGTGTTAAGTTCTGGAACTACACTTAAACAAGGATCCCAACAAACTGGAACAAGTTCAGGGAAGGGCAGCAAGGATGATCAGGAGACTGCAAACAAAGCCCTATGAGGGAAAAGTAAAAATACTGTAACTGGGCATGCTTAGTCCTGAGAAAAGAAAAATATGGGGATTGGGGAGATATGACAGCGCTTTTCAAGTACTTGAAAGGTGGTTGTACAGAGGAAGGGCAGGATCTGTTTTAAATCATCCCAGAATGTAGAATGTGATTATGAACTCAGGGTACAGGGAGTCAGATCTAGGCTGATTATCAGGAAAAACACCTTAACTGTGAGAACAGTATGGCAGTAGAACTCATTTCTTTGGGAGGTGATGTGTGCTTCAGTGCTGGAGGCATTCGAGAGAAATTAGACTACCACTTTTCAGGCCTTCTTCTTCCGCAGGGGGTTGGCCTGAATGGCCTTATAAGGCCCCTTCCAACTCACTGGTTCTATGAGTCTATTTACTCCATTGGGACCACCAACCATTTCTCCAATGAGTTATTTAAATCCCACTTCATACCTCTAATCTTTGCAGCTCCTGGGGTTCCTCGCCATCATTCGGTTTTAATTCATCCTTCTTTGTCATTTCCAACCTATAATGAAGTTCTCACTTTCCCCCAGGCCTTGCCTGCACCTTGTAACTCTGTCTGCTTCCTCTTCTCTCTAGAAATGGTTTTTTTTTTTTTTTTTTTTTTTGCACAGTGCAATCTACTCTTACGTGAGAACTCAGCATTGTGTTACCATAGTTTGAAGCTTTGCGCTGTGGCATCCCTGCAAAAGGTTCTTTATGATGGAAGGTTTGGGGGGTGTAATTAATTTTTGTTGGAATGAAAAGTCTCCGAAAACAGCTTCAGAACAAGGTGAGTTAAGACTTTAATAACATTATCTCATAGAAATTGCCTATGGACCTTTGAGACCATATTAGAATGTCCCTGTTGATCAAGTTATGTGAAGTAGAGATAAGGAACATATTCCAGAGCTGGACACCGGCCAGAATCATCTAATTGCAGAGTTTCGGTTTGGGGCCTGAAAAACTTAATGAAAAAGGAAGTGGAATATGAAAATAGAGATAATTTATTTCCTTTTAGTTGACAGACAAGCCTTAGAAGACTGTATATCATGACAAATCACTTTAAAAATGGGTCTAAGGAGCAAGTTTAACTTTTCTCTACCTTTCCTCAGTGCCAACTAGAGATGGGTACAAAACAAAACACAAATTAAAAAAAAAACAACCAACCAGGCTGGTTCATGGTTCATTTCACAACCCAGTTTAGGAATCACATGGTTCATTTCACAACCCAATTTGGGAATGACACTAAACTTTCCCCTTGGCTTTTTTTTAAAACTTCATCAATAGGAAATTCCTGTTTGCCCCCCTCCCAGTGGTCCTTGCCTCCTGAACCTATCTGCTCCTGACACTCCTCTGTCAGCCCAGGTGCCCTCCTCAGAGGCAGTGGGCCTAGCTTCTCTGAGGCAGCAGGAAACCTGAGCTGG
Organism: Phrynocephalus forsythii; assembly: GCA_029282475.1. Classification (NCBI taxonomy): domain Eukaryota; kingdom Metazoa; phylum Chordata; class Lepidosauria; order Squamata; family Agamidae; genus Phrynocephalus; species Phrynocephalus forsythii. The sequence continues at coordinate 78,014,833 of JAPFRF010000011.1, read as the reverse complement.
CAGCTTCTATGCAATCCCTTGCTGATTACTGGGGCAGTGGGCACAGGCTCAGAGGTTGCAGCCAATGGCACAGAAACAGCAGTTGGCTTCCCTGGCCAGGAACCTGCCATTGCCTGTGAGCATGGGCCCAAGGCAGAGGTGGAGGTGGTGAAATCAGGTGGTTACCCACCCACCCACCCCGGGGACAAACCCGAAAAACAAAGCACAAACCGGTTCATTTTTCCAGTAGTACATGGCTAACCATGAACTGGTTTTCCAGTTCATGCCATCTCTAGTGGTGAGTTTTTAGGTACACATAAGACAACAAATTGTTTCTTTCACCCTCTTCAAAGGCTACAGCTTTGTTTCCTTCCTTGTTTGCTATTCAAATAAAGTTTTAAGGAATGTGTACGTAGGCTGGTTAATCACTTCTCGGTGATTTGGCTGTAACATCAAGGTTAACGCCCTGCCCTTAAAAGAAGTGTTACTACAGCAGCTCTTGAGTACACATGCAGCAGTACTGGTTCATTCTGAAACAGCTGCAGAGTGGCACCTGGTTTTCAAAAATTGTAAATTGAAACTTGCAAGGCCTCCGCAGAAACATCTTTTGTGTGTGCAAGAAAGAAAGAAAGAGAGAGAGATCGAGAGAGAGAGTTCTCTCTCTTTTAATGTAGTTTGCTTCCTCAAGCCAGTCAGGTTGGTAGGATCTTTTCTTATAGTGACATCGTAACATTCACCAGCTTGAATAATTCAGCAAGGAGAGATAGGGAAAGTTACTTTTGAGGGCTACAGTGTTCCAAGTACACCATGTAGCATGGTGTCCAGAAAAAAGTTACTTTTGCCATCTATGTAAGAAAATAAGGTTTCAACAGTGTTTGGAAATTTCAGCTGGTTTGGAATTGTGCTACCAGTGCACTGACCAATGCTGGTTAAGAGTTGGTGGGAAATGGCAGCTTTTGTTATGACAGCTTTGCTACCTACTATCTGTTTCTGGGCAAAATCCCAGACACAACTCTGCTCAACATGGGATGATTGGAAAGGCTTTTCCCTCTTATGGATCTCAAAATTTCTGAAGAAAACCCTTTTCTTGTTCTTCTACCCTCAAGGGCTTATTTGGAAGGATTGCACGAAAGGGATTTCATGGTCCCCCCCCCCCGCCGCCTTTGGAACACTCTGCAGAAGGAAGACGACTCAACTCATAACTCAGAACCCATCCAAACTCTACCCTTTTTCTGGGAAAAGAGATTGGTTTCTTAAAAAAAATACATTTTATATTATAAATTGTAAAACTACAATGCAAAATATAAACACAAAAAGCCATTTAATACAAAAGGAAAAAAATAACCGTAACGGATCAAAACAATCTACCTAACGATCCCTATGCCACCCAGCTCCCACTTGGGACTTAATTCTTGCTTTAAAATCCTCAAGATATTGACCCTCCCATTTCTCTCCAGAAGAGTTTGGTTTTAACAGAAACTCGGGCTTGGAGACTTGGTATTAAAACTCAGACTTGGATTTGTGATTCAGACCCAAAGACTAGGCAACATCCCTGATAGTTAAACAATCAGTTTTCAAACATTTAGAAAGTAATGTTATGGTTTCTAAGACCATGCAAGGGTTTCTCAGAAACACGTCATACCAGACTAATCATGCTGCCTTTTTAAAATAGCATGACGTTCCTGGACTGCAACTCCCAGAAACCCCTTCCAGCACAGAGAGTGGTGGAGGCTTCTGGGGGTTGTAGTCCAGGAACATCTGGGGACTCACAGGTTGAGAACCACTGCTCTAGAATGAAGTAGATCTTGATTTCACCCATGCTTTTGACATAGTCCCTCATTATAATCTTCTGGCCAAGCTGGTAATTAGGTGACTAGATGATGAAACACATCCTGGTTTTGGACCCCGGTTGCTTCTGTTTTGTAACTTTTTATTTTTATTTTTATTTTCAAAGGATTACAGTACACCAACTTTGCAGGGTTTCAGACAGTTACTGGAACTGCTTTCAGCTTTGTGCTTTCTTCTCAATTTTACCCAATCTGCTTCCACTGCCAAGGAAGTTGGTAGGGCAAGTCTTTGATCCAGTAAACAAGTACTGACATATTCATCCTGTGCCATACAGTGTCATGTATCCTTTCCCCTAGGTTTTTTTGTGCATTAAAATTCCAACATCTGCTATGACCATGTCGGCACCACTTTCCTGCTTTCCTTGCATGAAAAAAATTGTTTATGAATAAGAATACCTTCAATGCATTTCATCCGAGAATTATTTCTTCCGAAAAGTGAGCAGTGTGCCTCTTTTCTTTCTGACATGTTTTTATGGTGCCGTTTAGCCTACAGACCTCATACTAGTTCACTAAATTTAGCACCCAAGCCAGTAATACATTAACTGAGAGTCTTCCTTTGCAGCTCTTACCTTATACTAACAAGAAATTCATTTGCTTCCAGGCTGGAATTGGTTTTCAGTCCTTGTTCTGTTTGTCTTTCAGGCAGCCTCTCTAGGTGAAAATGGCTTTGTCAGTGGACTCAGCTTTGTATCGCTGGCAGCTTCGGAGGCAAGCTGAAGAGGTCTCCCCGTGTCAGTCAGAATCAACCCCGTTGCTGTCATCTGAGCAAGAGAGACAGCAATACCACCTGGACAAACAGAGGGTTGTATTTCCCAGTAATGAAAGATTCCACAAGGAGTCATGGAGCATCTCTCAGGTTTACTCTGGAAATGGAATACGGACCACCAAATATACTTTGTTGACCTTCTTACCCCAAAATCTCTTTGAACAGTTTCACAGGTACGTTCCCCAAAATCTAAAGAAAAAGAACAATATTGCAAAATTAAAATGTATTTTCAGGAATAGGAATTTAAAAAAAAAAACTCATCCTAAGCAAAAGCTAGAATGGTGAAACAAAACAAATAAAAATGACAGATGGGGAAGACCAATTTAAAAGGCTACTGCTATTTGCTGAAATAGTCTGGGTCAATGTAGTTGCTCTACTGTAGAATTTCACAGAAACGCATCTCATTGTCAGAGAGTACAGTTGCACAGATTGGCAATATATGCATGCAATATACTCTATGAGGTACAGCTACACCTACAAAATGAGGAACAATACACCATCCTGCGTATTTTAACCTTTTGTGGCCTTTGTCAGATGCCTAATACCAATCAGCTGCACATAACACCCGGAGAAATAGTCATCCACATTACATCAACACTTGAGATGGATGAAGCAAGAGGTCCTCTTTTATCACAGCACTGTGCAGACAGTTTCCTAATACCACATAGCACAATGTGGGAAATGACATCATTGAAATTATAGAGGCTTGGAACTTTTATTAGCATGGTAGTGTGAGTTATCAGGGTATTAGGTGTGTTTTGGCTGGTGCTGAGTTCTCTACACAGACTAAGGCCTTTACTGTAGCTGCCCACTCATTTCTGTTCTACTGCAGCGCTTATGAGAAAGTGGCCTTACTTCCCTCCCACACCTCTGTACATCATATTTTTATGTCATCCAAGATAGCTTTTCTGAGTGGATGCAAGACTTTATGGCTCCTTGGTCTCAGACTCAGCATATTCATTGAGTGGCCTGTTGTGCCATGTTTCTTGTGTCAACCATTCTGGTGTCTAGGGTGAGACTCTATGATTGAACAAGAGGTGTTGCAAAATGTCTTTAAATGAAATGGCCCTATTGCAAAATCTACTTCTGAAAAAGTTGTAATAAATGCACCTGAGACAGAAAATCATGGGCTAGCTTAGGACAAAGTAATAGAGTTCATCAGGACAGGTCAATTGTCAGTTCTCTTGGATAAAACAGATTATCTTGGTCTAGGATACTGTCAAACAGATCTCACACCCACAGGTGCTGTGAGTTCTCCCACCACTTGAGTCAGAAAAACAAGCAACTCTTCTATTGCTCTGGTAGCTCCTTTCCCCTCAGTAGGTGGCACTGGACAAACCAGAAACAACCTTGGCAGCAATACAACCATGACTAGCAATAACACTTGCACTCAGGAACAGAACAGTGTAATAAAATTCACACGTTCTTAGTGTTGGGGACCAGATTTAACTGCAAAATATGCACAAACCGTAAGATGGCTGGATAGCTCATGGTTTAGATATCTGGCAGTGAACCTATCCTAGAGGTTGGGAATATGATTTCCCCCACTGTGCCTCCTGCAATCAGAGCCAGCCTGTGTAGTAGTCACGGGCAAGCTGTACAGTACTAGAATGCCCCAAAAGAAAGGTTTGAAAAAACCATTTCAGTGTATTCTCTTTCTTAAAAACTGTGGCAAGGGTTGCCTTAAGTCATAATTGATTTGATGGCACACAAGACATACGTGCATGCACAAATTGTAGTTTGCAGCCCATTTTCAAATTGCTGTTAAGCAAGCAAACGTAAAGTGCAATGATTTAATATCAATCTGTGGTTTGATATTAACTTTGAACCTAGGCAGTATATTTGAAGTTGACCACAGAGAGACTGGTCTCTCAGACATAAAAATAGAAAGGGAGGTTACAAGAAAATTATCAGCTTCCATTAATTGTATGTAATTTTTATTTTAGGTTGGCCAATTTCTACTTCCTGTTATTGGTAATCATCAACTGGTTTCCCCAACTGGAAGTCTTCCATAGAGAAATTACAATGTTACCTTTGGCAGCTGTGCTTTCAGTTACCACAATTAAGGATGGCATTGAAGATTATAGGAGATACAAGTTTGATAAGAAAATCAATTATTCTAAAGCACAAACATACAATAAGTAAGTCTATGTGCTATTATTCTGCATCATAAAATTGTCTGGTAAGGTCTGATCCCTCATCTTATGAATTCAATTAGAACATTTGAGAGCAATTTTTGTAGAAAGTGATCCCCCCCCCCCCGTGATTAATGCTAAATCCTTTATTCTGGCTCTGCGTTTAAAAATTCCAATGATGTTAAGGACTGCAAGACTACATCCTTAATGCACAGAATCACAGAATCATGGAGTTGGAAGAAACCTCAAGGGGCATCTAGTCCAACCCCCTGCCATGCAGGAACCCCCATCACAGGACTCTTAACAGATGGCCATCCAGACTCTGCTTAAAAACCTTCAAAGAAGGAGACTCCACCACCCTCCATGGCAGCATATTCCACTGCCGAACAGCTGTAACCGTCATGAAGTTCTTCCTAATGTTCAAATGGAATCTCTTTTCCTGTAGTTTGAAACCATTGCCCCAAGTCCTAGTCTCTGAAGCCATGGAAAATAAACCTGTTCCCTCTTTAATATGACATCCTTTAAAATATTTACATATCCCCTCTCAGCCTTCTTTTTGAAAGGCTAAATATTCCCAGCTCCCTATGCTGTTCCTCATAAGACATTTCTTCCAGACCTTCAACCATCCTCGTCGCCCTCTTCTGTACCTGCTCGAGGTTGTCAACATCCTTTTTAAATTGAGGTGCACAGAACTGGACACAGTACTCCAGGTGGGGTCTTACCAAAGCAGACTAGAGTGGTACTATTAATAATAAACATTTCCAAAATGCATTGTGATTATTTTAAAATTCCTTTGGCCATCGTCCAGTGGTGTACTTCTGCACCCACTGCTAAAACAATTCCTGCTCCTGCTCCAGATCCAACCCTAACCCCATCCTCCCCACTTCACAAATCTGTTCCAGATAGTTTCCCAGCCTATTAAAGCAGATTTTCGGGATGTGTGGGAACTTCCAGAGGGAACATGAACAGCTTGTTCTGCTGAAATCAGGATCCAGCAGAAGGCCCACTCTGGATCCTGCTTTCTTTTAATAAGAAGATCCATACTTTCCAATGCCTGAAGGGTATTTCAGGATAAAGATTGTACTGTATTATTACTATGTCTCATTCAAATAATTTTATGGGAGCTCCAGACAGCTCCCTACTCTCTTTACAACCATCATATGCATTCTTAATTAATTATTCCATCTTCTGGAAAAAAATAACTTCAAGCAGGAAAGACAAAGTGGTTAGCCACCATCTTTTGCGACCCCCCTTGGAATTATCTTTCTACCCAAGGACTTGAACATCTGTGGGAAATTATATTCCTTGGCGTCTCATGTGCCTGGGACTAGCAATGTTAGGGCAAGAGTTAAGAAGGGAGAAAGCTATCAGGTGAGACTTCCCTATTGCAAAGTTTTTGTCATTGGTGGCGGTGGCAGCGGTGGTGGTATATTTTTTGTAGATGTGGCTGCTGCTACCTCTTAGCATGTAGAAATAAAAGAAGAAAAGGGCACAAGGCAGACTGCAAGTCTGCACAGGCAGGGCTTATGGCTCAGTTCCATTAAGCAATAGCTCAGAATATGTGTAGGTGTAGAGGAAATCAAGTTAAAACGACTCCAAGACACACGGTAGTCACATGGTGTTTAAATCACAGCTTGCACACCCTGGAACAAATTTTAATCCAGTGTTTTTTAAGGGATACAGTGGTCCCCGCTTGTTTGCGGTTCATGAACTGCAGTCCCGCTATTTTGCGGGACCGCATTATATGAAAAAAGGCTCCCTGGGGTAAGGGGGGAAAGGCCTGTTTCGGGTCTCCCTTACTTATCCCAGGACTGGCGCTGCCCCAAAGGGCCTCCAGAAGGCCCAAGAAGGCCCTCACAGGCCCGTTCGGGGCAGCCTCAGGCTGGTGATAACTACAAGAGCCCCCAGCTAAGCGCCCCAGGCCTGACCCGACCTGCATCCACATATTGCAGATTTTCAATTATTGCAGGTCAAGTCGGATCCCAAACCCCCGCAATAGGCGGGGGGGGTCACTGGACCCTCACTAGACACATGTGTTCTCTCACCAGTCCAAGGCTGGAGTTCAGAGAGGCAGATGAGCAGCATGTATGTATGTATACCCTCAGGATGCAGGCCTAGGGAAGGGAAGTGCAATAGAAGTCACCAACACTGAAAAGCCTTCATGCACATATGATCACTGATATGTTCAGGAGAGCCCAGTGGCAATGACTGACAAGCACAAACCAGTGGGTTCCTGCAGGCTACTTGGTGGCTGGACTCCCCCCCCCCCAAAATCCTTCCTTTTTACTCAACAGCAGCAGGGGCAAGGGGCTGTGAGAATCAGCCAGCAGGAGGGCCACTTAAAAATTAACATGGCATAAGTGTTCACATATGGGGAATCAATTTAAATGCATCGATTCCACTTCTAGATTGAAATAAACAGGCCTCTGGCAGAAGAGTAAAAAAAATACTTATACCCACTTCAAAACCACCAATTCCTTGCTAAAATAATCCATGCTTACATATGTATTGTGTATTCACCCATTTTTCAAAACAAACTAAATCTGATTCAAATAGTTTTGTTGTTGTTGTTTTGTTTTGTTTTTTCTTTTAATAATGTAACCACCTTCTTAAAAGACATGGAACAGAATGAACTCAACTCTTTTCTCATTTGCTTGGCTGTGTGAACCAACTTTTCAATCAGGCTTCATGTACTTTGCCCATCATGAGAGCTGAACATGCTTTTACATTTAGAATCTGCTGTTTGGGGAAATAGGCCTAGACATCCCACAGGCTCTTTAGACAGGAATACTCTTTACAAAGTTTGAGGAGCTTTGATAACTTCGGAGTCTACAAATGGAATTATATCTCCATGTTCATGATCACATGTAAGAAATATCAACCTGCACTGCTGCCATCCTTTCTCCTTCCCAGTTCATATTAAAAAACAAACAAACAGATAGCTCTTTTACAAGTTTTTACAACATGTCCATATAGGGCGGAAGTGTAAGAAATTATCCACTGGAACTGAATACTTAAATATGGCTGCAAGTGTACTTACCGGCTCTGTGTATGATTCCCCTTTCTCCTTTTTTTTCCTCCTACTTTAAGTGGACAGGAGTGGAAAATTGTAGTTTTTGTGTTCACCTCCTTAAGAACAATAGGAAGCCATAGCATATGTTTGAGAAGTAAAATTTCTCATGACCAGAAACCCTGTTTGCCCCATATAAAGCAAAGGTAAGTGTTCTGCTTATATACTACCCCATAGCACTTAAAGAACTCTCTGGGTGTTTCCAATTGATATATGCAGGCTACACACTGCCCCCACCCCCCAGCAGGCTGGGTACTCATTTTACCGACCTCAGAAGGATGGAAGGCTGAGTGAACCCTGAGCATGCTATATGGGATTGAACCTCAGGTCACAAGCACAGCTTTAGCAGCAGTACAGCCATTGAACCACTACACCACCTCCCACCCCCCAATCCTGCTACTAAAAAAGTGTACTGGAATAATGATTATTATGGAAATATAATTTAACTGTATAGGTGATAAATTTGTACAAATCACAGAATTTTAAAAGTAGCCCTAAACAGATTATTATACAACTGTTGTAATTCTATTTATAAGATAACCCACATTAGGACCTACCTCAATATTCAAATAAGAGACAGACATTTTCACTTTGACACTCAGACGGTTTCTGTGTAATGCAGTTGTATATCTAAGGAACAATTTCCTTGGTTATCACTACAAAGAGCGGGCACTAGGACCCGGGATCCCTCACTCTCACAGGAAAACCGGTTTATAGAAGTATGTGTGTGCCTGTCAGCAGGTGTTGACTAAAAGCCAGTGAAAGCAATTAATTTAGTCCAATTCAGTCAGCCCTTGGCTACTTCGCTGTACGGCAAATCAGTCTGAAGAGTTAACCCTTAATTTCTAAACCCTGTGGAACAAACTGTAAGTCTTAAGGGGCAGGAAGATGTGAAGGAAATGTACTCAACAAAATTCCTGAGGGATATACTTCAGTTCCGGAGACCGTGCTGCCAGAGTGTTTCTTCAGATACTGAGGACGATGAACCCGTGAGGAGAAGGAAGATACGAAAGAAGAAAGATGAAGCCAAAAGAGTTATTGTTTCTAACTTGCCATTTGAAGGCAACAAGTGGAAAGAAAACCCAAACAGACATTATGTGGGGAACAAAATCAAGACCACAAAATATACCCTCCTGTCTTTCATCCCTAAGAACCTCTTTGAGCAATTCCATCGCTTTGCCAATTTCTATTTTGTGGCCGTTGTAGCACTCAATTTTGTGCCTGTGGTCAACGCTTTTGAGCCAGGGATCTCTGTCATCCCAGTCTGTATTATAATGGCCATCACAGCTATCAAAGATGCTTGGGAAGACTTTCGGAGATTCAATCTGGACATGAAGATCAATAGCATGGGCTGCCTTATATATAACAGGTAAATAAGTAGCTATCTATAGCAAGTAAATGACTTGAATTAATTTTGGTGTGTGTGGGGTGTCCAAAGAAACTTTGTTAACCCTAAAGTATAATATATGAAATGCATCTTTGGTTTAACAGATTTTCCCTGCACATGTATCTGTGCAGGGAAAATGTTTATCAAGGGATGTTTAGCTACCAAGTCCATCGTGTTTTCCACACTGGGCAACAAGATATACAAGAGCAACCTACAGTTAGGACATGAGACAGACATCCCTTTTCCTGCTATTGTTTTCCCCAAACCTATTTCAGAGGAATAATATGGCTTGTCATTCTGTAGAAGACGTAGCCATCATAACGAGTAATAGCCACTTGACCGTCCTCTTTTAAAGCTAGTTAAGTCGATGGCTATCTCCGTGGATGAACAGGTAAAATGTTGTAGCTTAACTTAAACTACATTTTTGGCCAAGAAGCAAATCGTCCTTTCTGACCTAACTCTTCTAGTAGCTGAAATCATGTCAGGCAGTTTCCAACTTCACCGTGAAAATATAACCATTAGTGGCATATTGCTGCTGATTAAAGACTTTCCGATGGAGTGTTTGTGATCTTGTTTCATTTCATGCAAGCTATGTTTCCCTTCCCCTGCCCCAATATTGAAAAAGAAACTCATTCATCAGTAACCATCTGCTATTGATAACACCATTCCTTCTGCACAGGCAGAGCCGCGCAACAGGATTTTGGTTCATTGGAAAACTACACATAGCATAATGAAAGAGAGTGATCTACTTTATCCAGCAGCGACATCTGTAACTCCACATGTTTTCCTTACTTAGTTTTCTTTGTCCTAGAGAGTCCCAAGCATTTTATGTCTTTCTAACAGTGGGCATGCTTCAGTGCCTTTCCAGCTCTGACTGTAATTTATGCACATGTTCCGTGACTCATAATTTCTCTATTTTTGTTTTGTTTTTGTTTTAAAGCAAAGCGCTCTTTTCAAAACGTTGTGTTCGAAAACCAGTCTTCCTAAGTACACGGGTTGCTTTCCATTCTGTTTTTTTTTAAAATATCATTATAAAGCACATAGGACCGTTTTTCATCATTTGCTTCTTTATCCAAAGCATAATTTTGAAAAGTTACCTTTTTATAGTCCACATCCCAGAGACTTCCAACAGCATGGTCCATTGGCATGCTAGCTGATTGAGTGTGGAAGTCATAGTCCAGGTAGAAACCTTTCTAGGCTATAGTCTAAAAGTAGGTTATTCATACCTGCTTAGCATGTTCTAAAGAAAACTTGTGTGGAATCATTGCCCCAATTTAGACAGCACAGAGAAGCCATGATTCAGCCACAATGGCCATAATTCATGTTTCATTATTTGCCATGACAACTTTTTTGTTTCTTCTGGAGCCTTGTGATACAGTGGTATAAGTTCAGCACTGCAGTCAGGACTCTGCTCGCAACCTGTGTTCAGTCCTAGGCTCACGTAGCTGACTTGAGATTGAATCAACCTCCCATCCTTCTGAGATCAGTAAATTGAATAAATTAATGAATTAATGAATGAATAGGTTTTATTGTTAAACCATAGGCCGTCACAATAACAAAGCCATAAAATAACAAATACAATACAATACAAACATGACATATATGAATAAAAGATTTTGTAAAATACAATATAAAATTATATAAAATATAAAATAAGTAAAAAATATTTTGGTTGAAAAAGATATGGCTTCCTTCCTTAATGTTTCTAATGCTTGGTCCATATTTTCTTTGCTGCCAAAGCAATTTTTGCTACTTGGTGGGTAATAGCTACATCCATTCCCACAAGTAGCATACAAAGTTGGACCGGGGGAGGGGGTCTATCACCCATGGATCTAAGGATTCCAGCAAGAAATTTGTTTTTGGTGTGCTCATATAGAGGACAACTAAATAAATAATGGAGAACATCCTCAACTTCTCCTGAACCACAAAGACAGAGTCTTTGGTGGAAAAGGACATTGTCATGCCCCCCCCTCCAAGATGGTGGCGGCATAGACTCAAAACACAAAGCTGTGAAGGCTTTTCTCAGGGGAGCCGAAGTTAAACTGAGAAAATTGTTTTCCTAACTGAATGATGTTTTATACAGGGGGTAACAGCAAGAAAGGGACATTTGTGAAATAGCAGCCGTATCCAGCCACTTAAAACAAAGATAGATTTTTTTCTTTAATCAATTTCTTAGCTCGGCTGGAAGCAAAAGTGGGCAAGGACTCAGTATCAATCCCATAATTATAGAATATGGGTCAAGCTGAATTTACCCAAGACTCTCGGGAAGGGTAGTGAAATTGTTCATTATAACACTTCTTTGTTAGGCGAGAGTCACTCAGGCAGGCTAGTTTTAGCCAATACATTGCCAATGCAATGTGGGCATGAGTTTCAATAGGGATTAGTCCTACTTCAACCCTTAAATATGCAGCAAGGAACTGCAAGATTAGTCCTACTTCAGCCCTTAAATATGCAGCAGCACCACAGGGAAGTGCAAGGAGTGGTTGTATAAAAGAATTTTGAGCCGCTTCCAGGGACAATGTCTTTGTATATCCCCATATTTCTGCCCCATATATTATTTGTGGAACTATTTTCTAAGAAAACACCTCAACTGCAGGTGCAACCAGATTGTCTCCTTGAATTGTAATGAATCTCAAGAGAGATTGGATAGAGTGAGATGCTTTCAGTTTGGTTGCTTTCAGATGATATTTCCATGAAAGTTGGGCATTTAGACAAAGGCCAAGATATCTAAAGTTTCTTAGCTGCTCGATTGGTTTATTATCAAGCATCCATCTATTCCTCCCAAAGACTACCACTTTGGCTTTAGTATAATTAATGAGCAGGTGTTCTCTTATAAAAAAAATTACTCAATTTAACCAAAAGTCTTCCAATACCAACTTGCATTGTAGAAATTATCACAATATCATCTTCATATAAAAGGACTGAGATCTTAACATCTTCAATTTAAGGGGGGAATTCAAGGCCATTTATTTCTTGAACAATATTATTGATGTAAAAGTTTAAAAAGATAGGGGGCCAACAGGCGTCCCTGCCAAACTCCTCTATCTGTTGGAATTGGCTCTGACAGCAGCCCATTTGCCCCAAGCCTTACTCTAAGATGGGTATTTGAATGAAGCAACTGAATTAGAATTAAGAGTCTTCAATCTATATTTGCTTCTAAGAGTTTTTGCCAAAGGTGGTCTGTGTCTATAAGATCAAAGGCGAAGCTGAAATCTACAAAGGTGACATAAAGCTCCTTCTTGCCATATTTAGAATACTTTTGTATCAGGTTATGAAAGGCAAAGCATTGATCCACCATGGATTTTCCTTTTTGGAACCCTGCCTGTTCTTCTGCTATTACCGAGTTCTCAGCTGTCCAACATTCTAATTTTCCCAGTAAATATTTGGAGTAGAGTTTGGAGACTATATTGAGAAGGCTGATAGGCCTATAATTTTTCGGGTCAGCCGTAGAGCCTTTTTAATGTATAGGAACAATAATAATTACACCCCAGCCCTGTTGTATTTTCCCATGTTGGTATATATAGGTAAACATTCTAGCGAGCACTGGACACCACCAGGTGGAATTTGACTTGAACAATTCTCCTGAGGGCATGTCTTCTCCAGGAGCTTTATTACTAGGCAGAGAAGCGATCAAATTTGTAACTTCGACAGAAGTAACGGGAGCCCAATCAGGGCACAATGAAAGATGGGATGGATTAGAAAATGAGAGTGGTTCTGGTTTAGTCCTATCATTAGGAAATCTAAAGAGTGCCCGAAAAGTGGGTTTGCCATTGAGAGGAGGTTATTTGGTTGTCTAGAGCATCAGAGTGGATCCTAGTTCCCCTTGACACTAGTGATCAGAACTTAGCTGTAGCATTTTCCAAGGCTGCCAAGTCTAGTTCTAACCAAGATTTCCTCAGACATGCCTCTTTTTTCTGTTGAGTAGCGAGCTTCCTGGAAGGGGGGGCAATATGTAACCTGAATAATTAAATTGTAAACTGTCCAGAGACAGCTTTAACCACTCTGCACTCTGTATGGGGTGGTATATAAGCAGCACTGTTTGCTTTGCTTTACTGTAATTATAGTTTAGCATTGCATCCAGATTTCATGAATGATAGTTCATGCAAACAATAATTTGCTTCTGTATCAGAATTTAAAGACTAAGTTTAATTTTGCTGTCCGTTTCTGGTTTACAGTAACAACAACCTGTGGGGGCACGGGGGGGAGGGGGGCATGGAGACAATATTTTTCAACACGAGCATTGTAATGATTAATGGCTACAATGAAGTAACTGTAGCACTAAAACAGGCAAGAAAGGCAAGAGCATGAACACCAAAATTTATGACATCTCGTTTGGGATTCTGTTATCATTTGTGCCCAAATATATTAGCTCAGTATCAGAACCCCATAACAAAGTCGTCTTTTGTTCAGAAAAATCTCTGTTGGAATCGTTTGGATTAAAAGATTAATGGATGCTACATCTGAAATTTCCCTCTGAAATATATTGTAGTATTATTCAAATTTATGTTACCTCACTTAATGAATCACCTAGATAGAACTACTTGCTAATTATTGGGCGTGCCTGAACTCATGCCTTCTACTGTATTAATGAATGACTGGTCCCTATTTCAGTTCCTGGCAAGAGAAGGGAGAAGCACTGGCTTTTTTCTGCAGTGGTGGGTAAATGTTCATGACTTCGTTCACTGACGTTTGTGTTGTGATTGTGGAATCAAGTTTTGTCAGAGGAGGCGGAGATAATGGAATCTGGAAATAGCCAGGCCATTGGCTGAGGAATGGGACTACAGTACATTGGTACCTTGTATAAAGGAATTAATTCGTTCCAAATGAAATTGTGTTAAGCAAATTTTCCTTTATACAAATTTCCCATAGGAATGCATTGACAATGGAGTAATTCCATTTTTATGTTGTACGAATTCGCCCCATAGGCAATTATGTTAAGCAAATTTCCCCTATCTCTGGAATTTTTTATGTTGTACAGTGATTCCCTGCCTATCGCGGGGGTTAGGGACCTGACCTGACCCGCGATAAATGAAAATCCGAGATGTGCAGGTGCAGGTCGATCCAGCCCTGGGGGGCCCTAGCTGGGGGCTCTTCGTCTTAGCCCCAGTCTGGCCCTACCCCGAACAGGCCTGTGAGAGCCTTCCCGGGCCTTCTGGATTTCCGGTAAACCGGAAATAATTTCTAAGGCCTCTGACAGGTCTTAGAGGCCTCAGAAATGATTTTCAGCAATCCAGAAGTCACTTCCGGTTCGCAGGGAGGCCCTTTTGGGGCCTCCAGAAGGCCCAGGAAGTCCCTCACAGGCCTGTTCAGGGCAGCTCCAGTCCTGGGGTAAGTATGGGAAGCTTAAAACAGGACTTTCCCCCCTTAACCTAGGGGGCCTTTTTCATATATTGCGCTCCTGCGATATAGCGGGACCGCAGTATATGAACTGCAAAAGGGCGGGGGACCACTGTACGATTTTATGTTATACAAACTGTTTGTTATACAAGGGTCCACTGTATTTGTATTTATTTATTTAACGTATTTTACCCCCGCCTTTCTCTTTAAAAGCACCCAAGGCAGCTTACATAATTAAAAACACTATATTAAATGTTAAAAACAGCAAATTATTTAGGTATTTAAAATAATTATTTTGATTATATTTAAAATGTTAGCTAAAAGCATTACTAAAACAGAGTTAGAAACTATGAAATACAAGCCATCATAGACAGCTGGTCACTCAGGAAAACCCTGCCAGAAGAGAGAGGTCTTTGTCTGCTTGTGAAAGAACAGCAAAGATGAGGCCACCCTGGCCTCCTATAGAAGAAAGTTCCAAAGTCTGGCAGCAGTGCCAGAGAAGGTCCTTTCCCATGTTGCCACTAAGCACACCTATGAAGGTGGTGGGACTGAGAGAAAAGCTTCTCCTGATGATTTGAACACCCAGGCAGGCACAAAAATGGTTTTTGAGATACAGTAGCTTGGGTCCAAGCTGTTTAGGGCTTTATCGGTTAAAACCACGATGCTAGTATTGAACTTGAGACTACTGGTCAGCACAGTACCTCCACAATGCCACCAGGCATGAGGCCGTAGAAAGCAGAAGCACCTCCAGGCACAGCTTTGGAATGACAGATGCTTCAACATGGGGGGCATCATAGATGTACAAGGGAATTTGAGGTTTATGGCCATGCCTACAAGTTCAGTAAATAAGTGGACTATTGAACACATATTTATTTCATTTCTGTTCATATTTTTTCTTATTTTCTTGCCTTTGAATTCTAAGTAAATGCCTTTCCCTGGTACCACTGCCTTTAAAGGACAATATCCCTCTCTTCTCTTCTAAGCATATATTTCCCACAGATTCCCACTTTCTCAGAGCTTTGCCTCATCCTTATAGAGAGTGATAACAGGCCTCAAATTTCACTATGCTGACTTCTTTTATTGGACAAATGAGTGTGCCTTTCATTTGTTCTTTGTAATCTTTGTTTGGAATTGTCATGTCGTTGTGTTTATACAGCAGTGAAAGCCAAAGTGCATCCTCTGACCTTTGATCAATGCCTGGCAAAATGTTGTTAGTGCGTCTGCTAAAAGGAAGGAAGGAAGGAAGGAAGGAAGGAAGGAAGAAAGAAAGAAAGAAAGAAAGGAAGGAAGAAAGAAAGAAAGGAAGAAAGAAAGAAAGAAAGAAAGAAAGAAAGAAAGGGGGAGGGGCTACCTAGAGTGATCCTGGAGGAAGTTTGGTGGCTTTGATGCAGCAGCCAGGACATAAGGACATCTCAGTGTGGAGGGTTCTCCTGCCTCTCGCCATCTAATAAGACTTTACAAAATGCCTCCTGATCTGATAGCTTGTTCCCGGCAAAGCTGTTCTTGCCTGATGATTAAACCATGTAACATAGTCTGTCTCAAGGTTATAACTATCATAAGGAAGTAAGTTTTTTATTTTATTTGGTTTTCTTGGTAGTCGTGAAAATCAGTTTCATCAAGGCAATGTCCCTCTTTTTCAGAAGGACAGAACATGCAACGCTGTAAACGCCAAGACCATTTATGAGTACACACAATGTTATTATGGTGGTGTCTCTTAAAATGAATTTAGTTTGTTCTACGTGTCAGTTGGTTTTAAGAAAAACTTGTCTTACAAAATGCAGTTTCCCATAGGAATGCAGTGGAAATGGATTAATCTGTTCCGGACGCTATGGGTCACTTTGTTTTACGAAAATTTTGTCTTACGAAATGCGGCTTCCCATAGGAATGCATTGGGAACAGATTAATTCATTCTGGAGGCTAGCATAAAGAAAAACATAATGGGGGGGTTTCCTGGTTACATACGGAACAGTTTATCTAGACTGAGAATCTTCACAGACACATACGGAACAGTTTTTCATCTCATGAAGCATCTCATAGGGAATTTTTTTGTCAAACAAAGCATGCCTATTCCTGAAATGTTTTCTCAATAGGAGTTTTTTGTCTTATGAGGCATTTGTCTTAAGAGGTACCATTGTATGTTATTATGGGGCACATCTGTGAAATGTTTTTAATGCTAGGTGTTTCATAGCTGCATCCTGAGGAGATGCTGCCCTGTCCTATCTGGCTGTTTTACAAATCTTACGGTGCCTGCAAGATTTGATTTTTGTGGTTTCACCTTCCTTTGGCTTGTAGTCAGAAATTACAAGTTATTAATTATCTAGAACCCTGGAGATGTTTCTTTACATCTGAACCTCACCAAAGTTCCTTAGCCCAAATATGTCTGTAGAATCATTTTAAGAGCATGCAGCAATAAATCTTTAAAAGATAAGTGGAAGAATGTATTATAGGATCAAAATGAAATAAAGAGAAGATAGAAATTATATATTGAGAAACTATAAAGAAGGGATGCAAGGATGACAGATTCCTTTGAAGAAGAATTCTCTAATGAATACCTGCAGCTTTAGAAAGTGAAATGAATGTTGTTCTTAAAGAACAAGGAAGAAAGAAATCACAAGGAAGATGGGATACCAATAGACTGTTCAAAGTTACAAAATTACAAAAATTATATCAAGAATGTGCCAACTAATATGGAAAACAAAGTTCTGGGTTGCTGAAACTGAAGCATTTAATATTTATTTCAAGGAGACATCAATGGGTAACATAATTATAGGACCTTTCAATATCTGTTGCAAGTAAAATGATGTTTATAATTTTTCAATAATGTCATGTACCTCTCTCTAGAAGCAAAAAATGAGGCTTTGGACATATCATAAGAAGATAAGATATACTGGAAAATACAATAATGTTAGCAAAGGTTGAAGGCAGAAGGAAAACTGAAAGATGGAATATCAACTCTATAAAGAAAGACATAACTTTTACTTTGTAAGATATAAGGAAAACTGCAAATAATACCTTTCAGTGTTCACTATCCAAAGTCAAATGCAACTTGATGACACATAACAACAATTGTAAGACCACATTACACCTCAAACACAGAATTCCTACCACTGATAATATGTATTTACAAAAAGTTCGGTCCTGGGTAAGATAGATCATCATATGAGCTGATTTTATAACGTGGAAAAGCAGGATAGTTCCATTTTGATTTAGTTTTCTTTTCATTATTTTAAGTGAGCCAGTTAGTTACTTATAATTCACGATATTAGAGCAGGTTCTATCCTGTGAGACCTGTGTCGTGACATTGTTTCTTCTAAGAGCAAGTTTAGGTAGTCTCAATATACTTAAAGGCCTCACATGATATACAGAAGTATATAAGTGTGCAAGTTAAAAGAAAGGAAGTAGAAAAACAACTTGAAAAGTAATGTGCCTGTTCAGTGATCAGTCATTATCAAATGTAATATTACTATATTGTAACTGGGTGTTTTTTTCATGGAAGTTCATCTCCCACCAAAAGGTAAAAACTTTGCCACTCTCCCCCTCTCTTCCGACCCCCCCTCCTCTCACCCTGCTCTGAACTGGTGTCTTTTTTTAACACATGGCCATAAAACAACACCTACATATCAACAAACTGCCTTCAGAACCAACTCCCCTCTTCCTCTCCCCATCCCCATCCACCCTCACCCCATCTCTGTCTCTATGGGAATTTACAACTGGGCTTGCATGCAAATACACCTACATACTACAGCCAATGAATATTTGTTATGAAACATGTTATATTCCATTACATATTATATTGCACACCTCATTCTACTGCTATATGTCTGAAGAAGTGGACATGTCCATGAAACGTCCCATTAAAATATGAAAATTAGTCTTTAAGGTGCCCCATGTTTTATGTCTTTTGTATCTTTTGTTTCGTTTTAATTTTCCTTGATTTTTGCCTGGAACACCAGGATCTGGAATCTATTGTTTGCTTCATGGTGCAGTGGTTAAAAGGCTGTACTGCAGCTATTACTGTGCTCATGACCTAGGGTTCAGTCCCAGGTAGCCAGCTCAGGGTTGATTCAGCCTTCTATCCCCCCGAGGTTGGTAAAATGAGTACCCAGATAAGGGGGGGTAGCTTGTTGGGATGGGCACGAAATGGAAAAAAATGTGTTTTGTTTTGTTTTATTTCATTGACTCCCGTAATTTGTTTCATTTCATTACTAATGGTATTTTTTAAAAAATTGTATGAAATGAATCATAAATGAATTGAGTCATTTCTCTATAAAATGGGCCTGCGGGGTCCTAGAGGCACCAAATTTGGTTTGCACTCTTCCCCTCCAAATTTGGAGCAATTGGGGTTTCGGGGGCTGAGTTATTAAACTTCGAAGTGGGTATCCCTGGAAAAAAACATTTATCAGTGTAACTTTCTGTGCTAGAAAATAGTTATCCCAGGCAGCTAGCAGCATGAAAATTGGTGTGGAGCTTCCTCAAGCACTTCCCTTTAAGCTCCCCCTATTTGGAGAGGTTTGAGGTACAGGAGGCCAAATAATTCAACATCAAGCGGGGTGCCCCAGGAAAAAACATTTGTAAAGTAAAAGTATTTGAAAATACTGATCCCAGACAGCTAGAAATGGAATTAAATCAAGAAGACCAAGGCAGGTCTTAGAAATACAATCAGAACTGAAGAACAGGACCAAAAAAGCTGTGCTGTGTTGATCCTTGGCACAGAGAAACACACAGCTGGGGGGGTTAGAAAACAATGGGGGAAGTGGTACAGCTGGGCAGTGGACTGGGAGTAATGTGAGTGGGTGGGAAGGAATGTACTTTAAAGGGGGTAGGAGGGGAAAAGAAAATAAAGCCTGCCCCAAATCCCTCAACCCAACCCTCCCAAAAATAACAGATAAAATGCCTGCTCTCTGAGACAGAAAGAAACAGTCCAGTACACACACAGAGAGAGAGAAAGAAAAGCTCTCTCTTCTACACACACACAAACCACTCTCTCTTTGTCCACTCACACAACAACACACAGGGCCGGCACTTCCATTAAGGCGAACTAGGCAATTGCCTAGGGCGCCAAAATGGAGAGAGGGCGCTGGACAGCGTGCCACCACCCCCGCCACTGCCCCGCCGCTGGCCACTGCCGTCTGTCCCCCCACCACCCACCAGCCGCCCATTGCCATCCGCCCATCGCTGCCCGCCGCCCCCCGCGCCCGTCGCCGCCCACCCCCGCGCCTGTCGCCATCCCCTGCCATCCACCCCTGCCCCCCGCCCCCCTGCCCCTCGCCTAGGGCGCAAAAAAACCTAGCATCAGCCCTGACAACACACACAAAGCAGCTTTGCTTTTCAGCAATCACACAGCAAAGAGCAGCAGTGAGAAAAAGAAATTGCCTTTCTTAATTGTCTGACAGCACATAATATCCTGCAGAAGGACATGGCTATCTAGAACAAAAAAATGCCCATTTGCAGGATGGAAATATAGTACTCTATAATAGAATGTTGCTGGTCCCACTTACAGTATAATTGCTAGAAGTACCATAGTTGTCTAACTCCCCCTGTAGTGCAGCTGTTATCAGCACATGACAGTCATGAATGGCTGCTTTTAAGGCTTTAAGGGCTCTTACAGGATTTTTGTGACTCAATTTTTATTTGAATGCTAATCCTCACTGATGGTACAAGCCATTATAAATCCCCCAAATCAGTAAATAATTTGTTTTACATCATAGTGATAATGGTGAAATCATTATCTAACTTTCCATTTTTTCTCAAGTGGCTGAAAACAGATATTTTCTATATCCGCTAGGGTTGCTATAGGATACAGAACATCAAAAAAAAATTCATTTGACTGTCCATACATCTGTGATGCTAATTTCAGCACTGTCAAGTAGATTTATGCTGAACATAATTTTATTTTTATTTTATAATGCAACTAATTTTGGGATTCCCAAATACAAATGAACTAGTATATCAAAAATCAGGCTCATTTCCTACTCATTTGAGAGACTACAAATGATGAAATATCCAGCATCCTCCTGACAGCAGATCTCATATATTATCTACTTCATATAGTCACATATTTATTTATTTTATTTATTTATTTAGTATCACTTGTAGGCCACCTTTCAATGAAGACACTCAAGGTGGCCCAAAACATTAAAAAGTGGAATTTAAAATATAGTAATAACTCATGTATTAAATTCATAAGGATTAAAATGCATTTAATGATTAAACATGCTAAAACTTTAGAAACAAACTTACTAAGCCCAAAACCAGCATGCAGGAGTCCGTTATTAAAAGCCTGCCTGAAAAGGTGAGTCTTCAGCTTTCAGAGACTGCTTGGTAATGGGGCAGCTAAAAAATTCTGTAAATAAATAAATAAATAAATAAATAAATAAATAAATAAATAAATGTGGGGGAAACGAGATTTCCTGAGGGAGAGCATTTCAGAATTTGACAGCTCTCACAGAGAAGGCCTTCTCTCTCATTCCCCCATCAACCTTGCCTGAACTGGCAATGGGATCAAGAGAGCCTCCTCTGAGGATCTTACGAACCGAGAAGGTTCATATGGAGATAGGATCCCTCAGGTAACCTGGACCGAAACCATAGAGGGCTTCCTAGGTAATAACTGGCACTTTGAATCATAGAATCATAGAAGAGTGAAGTTGGAAGGGGCCTACAAGACCATGAAGTCCAACCCCCACCTCCATGCGGGAATACAAATCAAAGGATATCTGCCAGGTGGTTGTCCAGATTTCTCTTGCATGCCTCCAGTGCTGGAGCACTCACTGCCTCTTGAGGTACTGGGCCCAGAAATGGATTCATAGCCAGTGCACTTATTTGTTTATTTGTTTGCTTGTTTATTTGATTTATATACCGCAACCATCTAGCAAAAAAGCTACTCTGGGTGGTTTACAAACATATACAAAATATAAAACCAGATTAAACAACTTAAAAGAAAAAAATAAAAACTAATCAATCAAACCAAATAATCAAATCATAACAATAAAAGGAACAAATAAACAAATAAGCACAAATACAAAAAAATCAAAATGCTTTAACAAATCAAAATAAGAACAAATGGAAAAAAATAACTAACTTATTATAGCAGGAGTGTAATATACTGCCTATAACTGCCCCCAGTCAGCAGTCTGGCTGCTGCATTTTGAACCAGCTGAAGCGTGCATATCTTTGGAACCAGAGATGGCACAAGAAAGTCTCCGCACACCATGATATTATGTCTTCAGAGTCATAAAATTCAACTGCTGGTGGTGTCATCAGACATCTACCTTCAAGCCTTCCAAAAAGATGTCTGTTTCAGAAATTTCTAGTTGCAATCAAGTTGGCAGCATGCAGTAGTAATAGCAGTAGTAGGTGTTGCCGTTTCCAAAGGGTACAACACAATGACCTCACCAGCTCCTTAGCTGAAGTGCTCTCATTTTGAAACACAGACATTGATTATTTGTTTGTTTGTTTGTTTTTGAGAATTTTTTACTCCGCCTTTCTCCTTGGAAAAGGACCCAAGGCAGCTTACAGTAAGGAGAGAGAGACTATACAGTCCATTGCAATTAAGACACAGTTGTTTACCCTGAAACACAGACGTGTCCACAGGGAGAAAAGCCATCAAGGGAAACTCTTCTGCCTTGCTCCCCAAACTTGCAGCTAACTCATGCACTCATGCATCTCCAGATCTGTGGCAGGTCACCCTGGAGCGCTGTGAGCTGCTTCTCTGGCTGGTCTAAACAGCTCCTCACACCGGGGCTTATACTGCACAAAGGCTCAACAGGGCCCAGCCCAGCCGAGAGAATAAATGCTTTGCATAAAGACAGCGCCAGACATGCTGTGACATTCAAATCATTCCAAGTAATGAACGGCTATAGCTGTTTCATTTATCAGTGAAATAGCCTCTTCCTTTTCCCAGACCGAAACTTCAGGAGGAAATTACGTGCCATTTTCCAGGCAAAAAACAGAAGTGTCTCTTTAATCATTGACTCTACCACACCCTTGGCTTCCAACACTTTACATAAACTGGGTCAGAGAAAATGCTATTTCACCAACATGGAGAATTTTCTGGAGGCAAAAGAATGTCTGGATGCCCTTGTATATAGCTGCATTGCACACACATATGCACACGCTGCCTTTAAGCAAGCCACCTCATTAAAACGCTTCTGATAACATCAGATAAATGTTGAGTAATTAACATAGCTCTTAGTACAGCAGGATGGGAGGATATCAGAACTGCAGCACAATGTGGTAGGTGTGCATCATTTCAGGCAGGCGACAGAGGTCAGACTGAGTAGATTGGACCTAGCGCTTAAGGGGATGTGCCTTGCCCAGCAGTTCTTATCTAGTAGTATGTTTCTGTCTTCCCTGGAACAGGGTGACAGTGGGCGAAGCAGATGGTGCTAACACACATCTGTACACGGCATTTCCCAGCAAAAGCAAATCCAAAAGGAATTCATACGATAAAATATAAAACATAAAATATAGTAAATATAACAAAAATAAAATTAAAATGACATAAAATAGCATAGCATTTTGAACCTATGATGTTATTGGCAGGCAAATCAGCTAAAATCATGTTTTAGGGTGAACACTAGATTTACATTATACAGTATTTGAGGGAATGCCTGCTTGAACAACCAAGTTTTCAACAGTTTTTTAAAGACAGCCAAAGAGGGGGCCAGGCAGATGTCCAATGGAAGGTTATTCCACAGGCAAGGTATAATGGCTGAAAAGGCCCTATTTCTGTTTTTTCCCTTTCGGGCCTTTCCCAGTGTTAATTGCCTCAAACGCCAAGCCTGGGTAGATCTGTTATTATGCCCAGCTTCGACTGGGAGAAGGCGCTCTGACAGGTTAAAGACAAACATATTGGTAACCCTTAGGAAAGTCTCTGTGACACCCGTGAAATACCCATTGGTCGCAAAATTTTACACCTTTATCCTATATAGAAATTTCAGTCCTTCCTTATTAAAATTATTGTCAAAAGTAAGAGCACGTAAAATCCATCCATACCAGGATGAACTACCTTACTCAACTGCTTGTGGCTTGTGGCTTAAAACTAGAAAAAGTATTAAGATTCTTGGTGGCTTTTATTCTATCAAAGACACAAGCATGGCAAAAAGAAGAAGAAATATTCTCCCCTTGTAGGTGCAGTACTTTACATTTCTCTCTGTTCTATTGATGGCTGGCTAACTCTCCCATTTATCAAAACCATCTGAGGTCTTAATCCTCCCTCTTAAAATGTTTACAATCCTTCATCATAGATTTGTTCCTCTGCCAAATACATACATTATTCTCCATCCATACCCTTGATTAAAGTATTGATCCTGCACCACCTCTCCCCTTTGGGTGGATGTGACAGTGACCGCCACCCTGTCTACCATTACCCAGTTTAATTTGTTTCCTGTTACACATGCCACAGAGAAAGGAAGCTTAAAGGGGAAAATCTAGATGACGAAGAAAGATGCATGGCTGAAAATACAAAAAGATGTGAAATAAAAAGCACAGTTGGCTTTTGGAACCCTCGGCCATCCACCTGCACCCAATTCTTGCAAAGCAAAATAAAACAATCTGCAAATAATTGGTGGCTTTCCGTTCAGTCTGTTCAAGGTGGCCATTCCAGTTTCCCCTTGTTCTAAGAGACACAACAATTTGGCAGTTCTAGCAGATCACCTGAGACTGTCACATTTGAGCATGTGGTTTCTCCTTCATCACAACTGGGACAACAGAAATAGAATTTGGATTTTTGGAATTTGTTTATTGGTAAAGATGGCACATTTTTATATTATATACACCAAGGCTACGGAAATGCAATAGTGATGTTCCAAAAAAATAGAGGGTGTAAAGCTCTACTCCATTATAAAGTTTAACCAAGTAAACATGATCCAGTCTTCATAGTCCTGTCCTGGTGTTTTTTGGACCATGAGACGTCTCTAAGTAGGTAGAGAAAACAGGTCATGTATGAAACCTGTGCCCTTTACATCCCTTCAGTCACCCAGCACTGCTCCTCAACTCTCAGGTTCTCCATTTTGAGCAGAAATATATGAAGGGTCATACTTCTTATCTTCATTTGAATATGATTGCAGCAATCAAGGATACATGGTCAAATAAAATTAAAATGAAATAGTAAAAGGCCACATAGTCCTTAAATCTATACAGATGCAACAGGAGATGATACATTCATTAGGCCACTATGAAAGATAGCAAACAGCAAGCTTTCATGGACAATCCTTTGTTTGAAAAGCTAGGTGGAAAAATTCTAGCAATGCTACCAGGGGGTGGGGCCTGAGACCGCACTCCAGGGGCTGTTTGCTGTCAGTGTTTGAACATTCCTCTCAGAGGCAGACCTGGCCCAGGCATCTGCCATGAATTTATTTGACTCTGATTGACTGTTTTTCTGCCCTTTCCATAAAATATTTGTGCATAGCCTGAATAAGTGGTTTTGACCTACAAAAGCTTGCTATTTGTTCAATGTTTTGGGTATGTCTGTGAAGATTCTCAGCCATCCAGTTTTTTTTTTTTTTCCTTTAAATTTTCCGCCTAAATATCTTTGGATACTATAATCCCGCCAAATTACTCATGGTTTGCTATTGTTGTTTGTAATTGATTTTTGCTGTTTTAAATTTTGATGTTGTGAACCGCCCAGAGTCCCCGTTGTGGGAATGGGGCGGTATACAAGTGTAAATAATAAATAAATAAATAAATAATAAATTTATCTGGAAGTTGAGTCATGGCTACTGGACTTCTTTTTTGAAAGATAGAAATGTTCCTCTGTTCATCCAAACAGCTTCATTGGTCTGAATACAGCTAGTGCAAGTCCTCCATCTTATAGTCACCGTGGTCTGAATTAGACTCAAGATGAACAATGGCCTGAATAGGCTCATTAGGGAGACAATAGTATCCATAGCCTTAAGGTGAACAATGGGTGCTGAAACCTATCAAGAATGGGTTGTTAGATATGGCCTTGGTGGTGAAGGCTTTTTGATTTGTCTGGGTACTTTGGAAAGCACAGCCTGATAAGTAGCAGATAGACTACGCCTGAGCCCACCACCTCTTTTGAGGGAGGGGTTTTCAATGCTCACATGAATGGCTTCCCTTACTCCTCTCTCAAACCACCTCTCTTCTTTGTCTAATATGTGTACATCCTCATCTTTGAAAAAGTGCCCTTTGTCATTCAAATGGAGGTGTACTGCTGATTCTGGTCCTGAGCTGTTACCCCTCCTATGTTGGGCCATCCTTCTGTTTAATGGCTGTTTAGTTTCTCCAATGTAGAGGTCTGAACACTCCTCACTGCATTGGACCACATATACTATATTGCTCCTTTTATGGTTTCGTATCGGATCCTTTGGGTGGACAAGTCTCTGCCTTAGTGTGTTTGTGGGTTTGAAATAAACAGGGATGTGGTGTTTGCCAAAAATCCTTTTAAGCTTCTCCAACACTCCCACCATGTAAGGAATGACCAGGTTCTTCCGTCGGGTCTGGGTCTCAGACTGATCCCTTGTTCTTCTGGGATGGCCCACTGCTTTGTTGAAGGCCCACTTTGGATATCCACAGGCCTTAATGCAATGCAGTGAGGAGTGTTCAGACCTCTACATTATGAACCTAATTCAGACCACGGTGACAAGAGGTCAAAGCTGACTATAAGATGGAGGACTTGCACTAGCTGTATTCAAACCGATGAAGCTGTTTGGATGAACAGCGAAATGTTTCTATCTCTCAGAAAAGAAGTCCAGTAGCCATGAATCAACTTCCAGAGAATGTTTTGGGTAGTTTCATAAAAGTATCACTGGCTCTGTTCATGTTCAAATGAATGCTTTTAAAACAGAGAGAGCAAGATCCCCTTCAGATAGCTTAGCTCAGTGCAAAGTGGGGGCCACGGTGGATAGGCGCATTATTCAGGAAGCAAAGCCAAGTATAGGAGGACCTGACCTTCTAAAGCACTTGGAGTCTTCAGGTAAACAACAGAACACAGCTATTGATTTAATGTATCTCACCCACCCACCCACCTCCTTCTTGAAGGCGGTAGTCATTTGGGCACTTCTGAGGAAAACTTTGATACACCTTAATCAGTAACAAATTGTCTCCTTTTAAGAGGGATGACTAAGGCTAGCTGGTTGGAGTTGGCCTCCTTGGGTGTCACATGAAAGGAAATGCATAGATGATATTTTGTGTATGAAATGACTGTAAATTCATTTTTGCCACTGAAAGGTTTTCTGAACTGAAGTGAGGTAGGGAAACTTGTCTTTTTAAGCTTATAGCTGCTACAATTCCACAAGTGATTCTTTTCAGTATTTTTGGAATTCTAGCTTTTAAAAAATCTTGCTTTTCCATCAATAGCTCAGAAAACCCTGAGTTCTTAATTCTAAATGCAGAGAACAGGATACACATAGAGGATCATTTTTGCACCTCATCCTCATGCCCAAGAGTGTTTTGAGTACAAGGAGTTGGTATATAAGCAGCACACTTTGAGGTAGTGTATAAGCAGCACACTTTGCTTTGGGGGGAAGAGGGCTCATTTGCTACTTCTATTTGTACAAATGACCCTGCTCTCTTCTATATTGAGCTCAAGCTGCCAGGTAAAAATCGTTCTATTTTCCCAGCTTTTAAATAAACAAATGTGTTTCATTTTTATTGTGGCCACAGCTGATATATTTTTATTGATCGTGTCACAGTTTGCAGTGTTTTTAATCATGTTATTCCTGGTTTGATTCAAGATGGGAATTTCTTTCTACATTCCTGGAATGTAGCTAAGAGAAAAATACTTGGAACTAGAGGTGAGCGTTTTGTGCTGCAAGCAAAGCATGGAGCACAATGTCCCATGTGTGACAGAGGCCCATCCCCCTCTTCCCGGGCCAGTTCAGCCTCTTATCAGGCTCTGCGTGCTGCTGGGTTCCTTATTCTGTGGTGGCGCACCAATCCAGGCGGGAGCCTGGCCAGCCGCTCCCTGCCTTCTCTGGGAGGAGGTCACTCCAGTGAGAAGGTGGGACCGGGAGTCTCCCCATGCAGCCAATGAGTGGTCAGCTGCCAAGGGAGGCAGGGAAGGGCCTGCTTAACCCCTGCCTGGTTTGGAGTGCCATTGCTGAAGAAGGATCCCAGTGATGTCCAGAGCCCAGTATGTGGCCCAAAAGTGGATGTGGTAGATGGGCCTCTGCTGCACCTGGCATACCACACTTCATACAAAGCACAAAACACCAGATATGAAAAAAGATGTTTTTAAATAAGCCGCTCAGCAAGAGGACCTTCCCCCCCCCCGCTCTTTCGCAGGCACAAACACACCTACATTGAGACATGTTGGAAAGATGTGCGAGTCGGAGACTTTGTGCGGTTGCAGTGCAATGAGATCATCCCCGCAGACCTCCTGTTGCTCTACTCCTCAGAACAGAATGGAATCTGCCACTTGGAGACCTCCAATCTCGACGGTGAGACCAACCTTAAACAAAGGCGGGTGGTGAAAGGATTCTGTAATACGGTACGTCAAGAAGCAGTTACTTCTGCAGTGGGGCCACCCACGGAGCAGTGTCTATTTCTTTGGCTTGAGTACTGGAGGATCCTTTTAATTGGCCATCTAGAAAAGGAACCAAGCCCCAGCTGTGCAAGCATTTGATATTACTGTTAGAGATGGGCACGAAATGGGGTGGTGGTGTTGTTTTTCATTTTTTTATTTTCTTTCAGAGCAAAACCAAAAGCAAACTGATTTTTAAAGAAAAATGAAACAAAGCAAACTGGAAATTTTCCGTTGGTTCCATTTCGGTTTTTTGTTAGGTTTCCCATAGGAATGCATTGAAAAGCAATGCCTTCCTATGGGAAACTGCTTTAAACAACCCACACCTTCCCCCCCCCATCGGGCATGTTGGGGGGAGCGTGGCTCGTTTAAAATGTCTTTGAGCCACTGAAACTGCCTCAGTGGCTCAAAGACATTTTTAAAACCCCAGGCCTACCCCCCACGTGCAATAGGGAAGAAGCACAGGGTTTTTTAACGTTGTTTTTGGCCACCAAAACAAGCAGCGATATCCTCAACCGCCACTTGCTTCGGTGGCTTTAAAAAACTTTTAAAACCCTGTGCCATTCCCCCAACCCGCCCAATTGGGGGAATGGCACAGGGTTTTAAAAGTTTTTAAAACCTTTTTTTAAACCTTTTTTTAGCCACCAAAGCAAGCAGCAGCCATGGCCATCACCACTTGGTTCGGTGTCTAAAAAAAAGTTTTAAAACTCCATGCTTCCCCCCCACCCCAAAATCGGGCACATGGGGGATGGTGCAGGGTTTTAAAACACAATAAAAATGAAAAGAAATGAAATGAAAAACAAAATGAATTTTTTTAAAACAATCATATCAACTGAAATGAAAAAAATGAAACAAAATCAAAACAAAATGCCATGTTGGTGTTTCATGCCCTTCTCTAATTACTATCTCTTCATAGACTTAGTCAAAGATGCATAGTTCAGAGACAGGTGAATTGAAAGAATGGCCCCCAGGATGTGTGGATGAGCTGTTAAATGAGCATTTGTAATTGTTATACTGTAAGCGTGAATAGATCTGACTGTAACTGCTGAAAACATTGTGTTTAACTTGCCTTGATTTTGAGAGATTCTTCATACATAACTGGGTGAAACAATTAGTATACATTTAAAACTGAAAGACTGACTCTAAATTTCAGCTTTATGGCATTGGTGGTTGTGACAGATATTTAAATACACAAGTCAAGAAACCTTTAACTGCATAAAATAAATCAAAAACTAAAGCATCAAATTGTGGAATAGAAGACTAAAAGATACAAGATGAAAGGGAACCGATTCGTGCCCACCTTTTGGTCCTGAAGGTCTTATTAATGTTATATTGCTTATTGGCCTTTTGGCCCAAATGTTTTCTAATAAAAGTTAATCTGTTCTTTAATACGCAGTGTTACTTTGTTCCTGCACACATTGTTTCTTTTTTCAGAAATGAAACACTAAATTATTGCTGTCATGCCATAATCAGAAGATAAAGCTCTAACCTACATGGCATTTTAACTTTAAAAGGATTCTATGAGTGGCCTTATATAAAAATCCAATATATAAAATGCATAAATAAATAAATATGCACCACACACCTGAATAATTCCCAAAGATATTAGTCATAACTATTAGATAAAGGGGGAGGGTTAAATGAGCAATATTTGGAGGATAAAGTAAAGTTGAGGGAACATCCTTATTGCACCACTAAAGGTCTGTAGGAAGATTAGACTCTGAGCTCTCTAAAACTCTTCCTCAGGTAAAGATGGTATAAAATACTAGTTTAAGGCAAATATTGAGCCAGATGGAATACTGGGAGTTTTAGATTCCACTCAACCAAGAAGTGAATGATCTGATTCATTTTGCATTTCTTGGAATTTTTATTTATTTATTTATTTATTTATTTATTTATTTATTTATTTATTTATTTATTTATTTATATACCACCCGTCTTCCCAAAGGAATTCCGGGCAGGTAAACAACCATAGAAAAACAAAAAAAAAAATCATTTTAAAAAATCAAACACACAATTGTCATCAAATCCCATCTTCTTATGAACCCTAGCAAGAAACAAGAAACATAAAATAAGCTGTTGATGTAATGCTATAATGTTGTTCTTATGTGTTTCTGACTTATGGTAACCCTAGTAAGTTTGTGTGATATGTGACATATTTAAAGAGTGATTTAACCAGTGCCACCACCACCCCAGTTAATTTTCACAGCCAAGAAGAAATTTGAACCCAGGTCTCCTGAGAGCTAATTCATCACTGTCTCATTTTATCTCAGTGGCCTGAGAAAAACTAGGGCCCCTATTTTGTGGGAGTGGTATTTCTGGTTTCACTTTCCTGTGCTTTACTGAAGCCCTGAAATGCAACATACAACAGTGTCCTCTTTTCATATATCCACAGTCTCTAATGACCCCTGCAGGTGTGGGGGGAATCCCTCTGAATTGTGTTCCCCCACCACCACTGCCAACTTAAACTCTTCACTTTCCCACATCTTTGAATCTAATATTTAGAAAAGAGCATTTTTAATGGGTCCTAGCATCTAAAGCATTTACCTTTAACCATATAAAGTACTGTTTTTAGAAATTACTCCTCAAATCTAATCCAAAACTTGATCATTTGCAATCAAGGAAAGCAACATTTATCATAGAAAATCAAGAATCTGCCTTGTGGTATTTTTCAGACTAACAATGCCCATAAAAGTTTGTCTTATAGTAACTCTTTTAGCCTTTAAGATGACAAAGAAAATTTTGTTCTTCTGCAAGAGTCTTACATGGATAACTCTCTAGAAATGTTGCCATGGGGTTGCTTAATAGAGAAACTGAGCCATGCTTGGATAAGATCACCTTTAAATTGACTCCAACCATATATATGTGTGTGATTCCACAACTTACAAACACTTTAAAAGATTGCAAAATGGCCCATAAATATTTTTCCTTAATGGTGTTAGGATATGTTTTTTTTGATGCTGAAATTCAGTATGTGTTTTTATTTCTTTCAGAGTACTGAATTTGAGCCAGAACTTTTCCAAAACATCATTGTTTGTGAAAAGCCCAACAACGATTTCAACAGATTTAAAGGCTACATGTAAGCCAGCATAATTTTGCTGATTCTACCACCAGCATGTTTATCATGTTGGGCTGTATGTTCTTTTTGTATAAGCTCTTTCCTTTTCCTTCTCATTGGGTTTAGCAAGGATTGAACAGAAGATGCTCCACACGAGAAGCCTGTATTCTAGACAATGGTGAAGAAAACTAATTTTTCGCTTCAGAATTACTAGCGAATATTTATGAGCTTCCTAAGGATTCAATATAACAAGATGCCACAGATGACTAGAGATGGGGACAAACTGAAAAACTAATTATGTTTTCTGATGAATTTAGCTGATTCACCAAAATGTGTTGATTCATATTCATCATAAATTGAGTCCTCCAAAAAATGCAAACTAATTGTTAGTGGTTTATGATTCATCAGTTCATGGGCTATAAAATTGGCAGGGCTTATAGAGGAGAGGCAGAGGAAGCAACTCTGCAAAGTTGGGGCCTCTTATGCTGAGGAGGGACTTTCTATAATATTCTAAATGGAAGATGGATCAAAATCATCAATTTGTTGATTCATCACTGGAAATTTGTCAATTTGTCAGTCCTGATGAATCACGAATCATGACAAATCACCATTTTTAATTCATCCCCATCTCTATAGATGACCTCTTCATACCTCTCCCCAACTGTGCTAAACTGCACATTACACTGTAGCCTTAGAAAGCAATTCCCACATTATATTGTATTGCTGCATGATATAGACAACTTTCTAGCTTTCATACCATTATAGCAACAAGACTGAAATCATTTGCCCTTGTATCTATTAGATCCAAATAAAGGTAGACAATACAAGGAACTGTACTGAAACTGAATGACAAAAAATTGAGCTTTGAGGAAGGAGGACTACAGAGCAGTGCCTGAGAAATCAAGGTTTTGAGCAACGCTGATGGAGAGTCTCTCCCTGAGAGTCATCCACTCCACATGACAAAGGCTCTATTGGGACTCTTAGAACTGGAGCAGGAATACACTGAAAGCAGAGCAGCAAATCAGTTCACTCTGAACCCTTTTGAAATGCATTATTGAAGGACATCCTGGAAGCAGCAGATCCTGTTATACTGCTATGTCTTGCAATCTCACATGAGTTGCATGCATGCATCTTGATATTATGGCAAATCTGCAGGACTGCCCTCAGTGCAGGTGGGGCAACCCTGATCCTCCTAGACCAGGGGTCTGCAACCTTTAAGACATAAAGAGCCACTTGGACCCGTTTCCGACGGGGAAAAAAAACTGGGAGCCACAAAACCATTGTGACATTTAAAACAAATATAACAC
The DNA here is from genome assembly GCA_029282475.1 of Phrynocephalus forsythii. NCBI lineage: Eukaryota > Metazoa > Chordata > Lepidosauria > Squamata > Agamidae > Phrynocephalus > Phrynocephalus forsythii. Next base: position 77,982,464 of record JAPFRF010000011.1, on the reverse strand, counting down.
TGCATATATTGTATCTTATCTTAGCGCTATATACAGGATCGTGCAGTCAGCTGTCAATCTGAAGAAGAAAAAGGACTTTTTCACTTAACAATGTAAAATATATTTTTGCAAATTAATAGCCAATTAAAATATTTAATTTACCTGGTTAATGGGATTTTTGCTCCTGAACCTGTCCTTCCTTTCCCTGCAACCTACTCCAACCAAACACCCAAGCAGGCCTCAGCAATTTCTATGCTGCTTCCATAGGGCTGGGGGTTTGGGGGGGGCTGGTCCTAAGAGTCCCTGTGAAAACCAAGCAAGCAAGCAAGCAAGCAAGCAAGCAGCATCTGTGCTTCAGAGAACAAGTCCCGCCAGCCAGGCAGGCAGCCCGAACCCACCCCAACCCCTTTCTCGCCTTCTGCACCTTCCCGCCCCCCTTTCCACGTGGGGCCACCCAGGCACGAACCTCACCCCCCACCCCCTTCCGCCGAGCTGGGGGTGGGGTTGGGGGTGGGGGGGAGAGAAGAAAGGAAGGGGAAGGGGGGAAGGAAGGGAGGAGGGTTTTCTCTCCTCCACGTTGAACCATCCCGTCTAAACGCTCCCCCCACCACACACACACAACACACACACACACACATACACACATCGCTTCTTCCCCCTCCCACCTGTCCCTTCCTTCAGTTGTCGCCTCCGATATACCTGAAGAAGTAGGAGAGAAGCCGAACCAACTCCATCCCCCACCACACACTCCCGAGATATTTCCCACCCCCAATCCACCCACCGCGCCGCTCTTGCGGGGCCGTGAAGCCTTCAGATTTTTTTTTAAAAAAGGGAATTCCCCCCCTCCGCCTCGTGCCCCGTTTTTTCTGCCTACCGCCCTACCTGCAGGGCGGCCTCCTCCTCCTCCTCTTCTCTTCCCTCCGCAAGCCCCCAGTTGTTCTTCTCCTCCCGTCTTTTGTTCTCGTGGGGGGGGAGGGGGCCCTCCTTCAAGCTCCTTGCGACGGTCCCTGCAACATGGAAGGCTGCCGTTTGGGGGGCACTTTCCACCACGCCTCCCTCTCTCTCTTGCTCTGAAGAAGAGGGAGCGCGGGGGAAGGTAGAGTGCGAGGGTGTGGTCGCGCTTGGCTTCGGCGCCTTGAGGGACGGGCTGTCCTCGCGAGATTCGGCACCTCCCTCCCGTTGGTCACCTTCCCATCACTTGCAAGGAAGTTGCGGTTCAAGGAATAACTGTACAGAGAGGGATGGTGTTTTTAACTCCCGGAGCCGCGGCAAAGGTTCCAAAGAGCCGCATGCGGCTCCGGAGCCGCGGGTTGCCGAACTATGTCCTAGACTCTACTGCTCTTCAGAATTTTTGGTATTCTGTTTACAGTTTGCATAAAAAGAAATAATACATCATAGTATTAAATGGCACTGACTCTCAATATAGAATAGTGACATAATGGTACTTCTCCCCAATGCTGATGAAGTAAATATTTTAGGTAGTTCTGAATGAAAGAGAATAGATGCTAATTTGAGGCATGGGTCATTGCTTAAACCATTGGTGCATACTTAGTATAGTAAAGAATAAGTTACATTAATTGTTTTTAATTCGGTTACCAAACATAAATTGCCTGTAACATGTAACTTAGAAAGGGAAGGATCTCCTTGTAAGAGGAATAGCAAGTGTGAACTGCATGTGGAGTATATAAAATAATTATCTCATGTGGCCTCCATTTTTGCACACAGGTGTATGCGTGCTGCAGGGAGTGCCAGGAAGGCCCCAAACTCTTGCCCTGGCCCCATTAACTTTCTGGGTGGCAATGAAAAGATGGTCATAGGGTGGGACAGCCCAAAAGACCCGTCAGCCAGGGCACTGTTAGACCTGAGCAGAACCCACCCAACAGGCATGTCCTTAGAGACAGATGGAAGTGGGGGGAATAAAAATCACCCTTGCTCCTTTCTCCTGATCATATTTAGAGGGGCTAGAAGGGTAGGACATGACTTCAATAACTGAATATAAATTAAGACAAGAAAAATCCCATTCTTCCCTATAGGGAGCAGCCTGATCTCACGCGGATTGGTTTTAATCACGACAGCCTTCTTCTTCGGGGATGCTCAGTGAGGAACACTGAGATTGCAGTAGGAATTGTGATATATGCAGGTAATTGTTGAATTTGGTCTGCTCGCATGTTTTATTTCATGCCATTGTTGATGGGCTAGGGTTGCCATATTCTAATTGTCCCTCTTTGGACCGCATAATTATTGATTGTCCACAGCAAGCCTCTCCAGCTATACACTTCTGTCTCTTTGTGTCTCTGTTCTTCTTGCCTTCGCCCAATTCTCTGCTTCTAGAAGTGCCCAGCTAAAGCCCAGCTCTCTGGGCCATATGGCTCAACACCTGCTGCCCATAAATTTCATCTAGATAAAATGGAACTTGCACATAGAGATGGGCATGACTCAAAAATGGTGTTTCGTTTGTCGTTTGGTCGTTTAGGGGCCCGTTTCGGTTCATTTTCGTTTTCATGACTTTTTTGCAAAAAAATTCATTTTTGTTTCGTTAGTTAACGAAATGAAAAAATGAAAACAAAAATGAAAAATTGCTGTTTCGTTAGCATTCTTTTTAGTTCAATGCATCTGCTGCAATGAAAACGAAAAACATGGCAAATTTGGTCATTTTGTTTTTGTTTTTGTTTTGTTTTAAAAAATTTGTTTCATTTTCATTGCGTAATGAAACAAAAAAACAAAAACAAAAACAAAAATCACTCTTTTCATGCCCATCTCTACTTGCATATCTTCCTCTTTGCATTTCACATCCCTTCCCTGCCTCCTGTCTATTGCACTGTTGCTCTCTAACTTGTTTGCAAGCAGCTCTGCAAAACGAATCTGCAACTGCAGCAGCTGGTATGCGAGTTGCAAAGGGAAAAGTCCTCTCCCTCTGCTGTGGTGGCAAAATGTTTCCTTTGCCCTGGGCATCCCTTTTAGTCTTAATCTCCCTCCCTCCCTCCCTCTCCAAACACACATACAGAGGGAGAGGGAGAGAGCGAGAATTTCTCACTGGTCAAACGGATAAAAGAAAATGCAACCTGGATCTTTTTGGTTCCAGCCAAGTACTGGTCTAACTACTGTACCACATACAAACCCCTGTATTAATATACAGTGGCCTATAACCATTATTTAGTAAACCCCTTTTAAGCTCAACTACATAACTGTAGTATGATGGTTATATACCACCCTGCAGTGCTTAAATCACTCTCTGGGTGGTTTGCAGTTTAATTATGCTGGATACATATTGCCCACCCACCCCACAAACAAGTTAGGTAGTCAGTTTACTGACCTGGGAAGAATGGGAGGTTGAATCAGTCTCAAGTCAGCTACCTGAGCCCATAAGGATCAAATGCAGGTTGTAAGCAGACTCTTGACTGCACTACTGCAGCTTAACAACAAAGGCACAAGGCCCATGAGACTAGCTTAGTTTTTGCATTGTGTGTGTTTTGTGAACTCCTCCTTAGAGAAACAAATAGAAGGGTTTTTAAAATTTATTTATATACTACAACCATGTATCAGAAAACTACTCTGGGCAGTTTATCTTACACCTTCCTTCGTTGGAACAACTGTGCAGCTATTTAACTGTAAACTCAAATTACATGTTATTGTTGAAGAAATGTGGGGAAGCAGCCATACAGGCAAGCAAGATAAATGAAAATATGTTGTTGTTTTTTAGGGCAGCCCTATGCATGTTTGTTCTGAGGTAAATCCCTTGGCATTGAGCAAGGTTTTACAATATGTATGTATAGGATTGAGACCTTTAAAGCACTCAGTCCTGAATAAAACTCAGTTAATTCAGTGGAGCTCACTGTTCAGCTGGCACATATAAAATTGCTCTCTTTAATAATAATAATAATAATAATAATAATAATAATAATAATAATAATAATAATAATAATAATAATAATAATAATAATAATAATAATAATAATAATACAAGCACCTGGGAATTAAGCTTAACACTTGAGGAGGATTTGAGACAATGAAACTCCCAATGGCAGCATCAGAGCAAAATTGAAAGGAGCTGTGTTCAAACATTTGTTTTACCTCCGCCAACTCAGCTAATTATTACACAACCCCCCCACAGCTTCCTGTTTTCCGCAGAGCACATACACAAGTTTTTCACAGGAAATAGCCCCAGCAAATTCCCATTCCACTGTTCCAAGCATTTTAGCTCTGCTTCTCCATCCCAAGCCACACTTCCGAGACCACCATATTCCCAAGCAGCTCTGCTTTATGCTCCCCAGTCCCCACACCAAGCTAACCCCTACTGTACACACACAGAACAATGGGGGCTATTTAGTAGTAATTCTGAGATTGCTCTTCTTATTGCCTACTTCACATGCTCTCTTGCTCTCTCACCTTGCCCCCCACCAAAAAAAAATACTGTATAGATCTCTTCATTATCTGCAAATAGGATATCTTTATCATCAAACTGCAATATTTACCCAGAGAATTGCTGGGATACCTACAGCCACTAACTATATGCACTCAATGGCAGCAGGGGGTTTGTTTTTCCAAAATCACTTGAGTAAAAGTGAGATATATTTTTATATATTTTTGCCTCTCTCAACTTCTATAGGGGCTAGATCAGTGGTCCCCGGATGTTCATGGGCTAAAAGTCCCAGAAACCTTCACCCCCTAGCTGTGCTGGTCATGATTTCTGGGAGTTGTGGTTCAAGAACACCCAGAGACCCAAGGTTGGAAACCACAGGGTTGAAGAGTTGCTTTAAATAACTGAAGCTGTGAATCCAGGCTGCATGATGGTACAAACAGCCCACAAGTGACAGACCTAGGACCTAGGTGAAACCCAGCCATCTGGGCCATATGCCATAACACTTGCTGCCCATGAATGTAAGACTGTCACAGGTCCCATATTCTGGTATTATTCTGTTGTCTGAAACAGAAAATTGAATGCATTATTTTAAAGTAAGGCATTGTGGATTGCTGATCACATATTCTTTGGCCTTTCAATGTGATGGAAAAGCTTTGCTGCTGAGCCCTATCATAGGGAGGTCTTGCTCAGATCAGTCATATTTGCTTTCAACTGCATTCTTCATTTTGGCCCAATTTATATGTTCTTAGGACTAGAGCGTATCATTACAGGATTAAATTTGTAGACTTTGGGACCTGACCGAGGGGAAAAATATTGGAGTTACAGCTGAGATTATGATCAATGCTATCACTAAGAAAAGAGCATTTTGAGCTAACTAATCAATGACCCCCTGACATGTCTGCTTCAGAGTTTTTTTTTCCTGGACAGAACACAAGAGCGATCTTAGAGGTACACTATAGGAATTCTTCATTCCTGATGCATCCCTTTACAAAACTGTCTATTTGTATCTTGGATCTTTGAGGTTGTGGTTGCCACTTGGTATATGTTCACACAGCACCACAACTGGTCATGCTCGTAGCAAGAAGGAAAGTGGAGTATGGAGAGATCACCAGCAGGGGTGCAGAAACAGAGTCACATTCCTCTTTCAAGTGTGTGGTTGGAACTTCAAACGCTCGTCCACTGAAAATCTATAGCAATTTGATTCCAATTTAGTCTGTGATTTTGGGGGGCCTGCTGTCTTGCTGGTATTTCAGCTTCCCTTTGGGAAGAGCTAAATAGCGCTAGAATTACTCACGGCTGGATCTGACATATTGGACTTTCTGTTCACACTGAAAGTGCACTAGTAACTTCTCATTAAGTCAATTTGGCAACTGCAAAATAATCAAAAGTACTTAGAAATCAGTCAGCCATCTAATTTGATTCTAGCACATTTAAGTACTCTGTGTTTTCTGACCCAAGTAGATATTTGTTGTGAATAAGGAAAGGTGTTTTCAACTATTCTGATGCAGAAACAAAATCCCTGACTTTTCTGGCTGTATGAATCTTCTGCGTTGAGATTTCAGCCAATTTGCATTCATTTATTTGATTTCTACCCCACTTTCTACCCCCCCAGTAATCAGACTAAATAACTGAATAATATAAATAACATAAATATAATTAAAGACAAATTAATTAATTAATTAATTAATTAATTCCAAAGAGGGAATGCCTGCTGTGTGCTTGGCACTCTAGGCCAGCCGACTAAATAATGCTGTTTTCTAGTGATTTTAACCATTATTAAAATAAATAAATAGATAAATTGTGCCTTAAAAATAAATAAATAAATAAATAAATAAATAAATAAATAAATAAATAAATAAATAAATAAATAAATAAAGACACCATTAAAGACATAAATGTTTTTTTTTTAAAATTAAAGCTCAATTTAAGAACATGGCTGTAAAAGAAAACAAAGGGGCCCACATGCTTTAAAAAGTTCCTTCCTCACCAAGTGAGATCAGCTGCAAATAACACACTGGAGAGATGGATCAGGGAAGGAGCCAGCCTGCAGAGGCATAACAAGGGTTTGGAGTGCCTGGTGACAAATTCCTTTTTTGCGCCCCTCCTGCCCCCCCAACTGCATCACACCCACCCTGCAAGGGGGCGGTCCTGGGGGGGGCATGTGTGTGCACATTTGTGTATGTGTGCATGCGCACGGAAGCGTGAGCCTTACGCCTGTCCTAGGGTGGGCCAGGAGCAAGGCAAGCAAGAGGAGGAGGAGCAGGAGGGCACCACCATTGCCATGCTCCCCGCACACCTGCCTGCTTTCCTGCTTCACCGGTGGCTGGGCAACAGGGGCAAGAGGGATGGGGGAGAAGGGTGCATCGGATAGAGTGGAGTTGGGGCAGCATGCCCCAAACTGCCTGAAGCCCCTTTACCTGGAGTTGCCTCCGGCAGATGATCCCACCAGATGCCGGTGGCCTGGTTCATCTCGGGAACTTTGGCGGGACGTTCCCAGTGGGGCCTCTTTTAGGTTTCTTTCTGCCACCCCGCTTTCTTTTCTGTGGCAAAGTGAGGGGAGAGGGAAGGAAGGAAGGAAGGCATGTAGGCACCCCCAGCAGGGTTTTCCCCTCAGTCCTTCCTTTGCAGGCACCCCTTGGAGATATCCACCACAGATGCGCCTCCTCCTCTGCTCCTCCTCCTCCTCTCCCATGTGTTCAAGGGCCAGAATATCCAGGAAAAAGCACGGCCGATGAATGTCTTGCTGAGGGAGACAAAGGGGCACCGTTCTTCTGAGGGAGTCTCTTGGAACGAAGGCAGCCTCTGTCTGGGGCTCCCCCTCCTCAATCTGGGGGTGGCAGGGGTGGGGATTGGGAAAGGGAAGAAGTTGTGGAGAGGGGCGATGAGGAGTCATGGGCAGTTGCTCAGGTGTAGAGACAGCAGAGTCTCCAGGAGCCCCCAGATTGCTGCGCACCCAGGCCAAATGCATCCTTCTGCCCCCCGCCCCCGCCCAGATATGCCCTTGCCAGCCTGACCTCTGCTTCTGCCATGGGTGACACACTCACTCTCCACAACTTTGCCGAGCTCAGGTTCTTCTTTGTGCTTCATTTTTGTTCCAAAATTCTTTCAAAGCCTTGAAACCACTGTAAATTACTAGGTGACAATGAATAAAAGAGAAGACAAGTGGAATTTCGGTTAATTGTATCTCAAGTTGAATTCCCACCAGTTGCTGAGATAAAATAATAATAATATTATTTCTTTTTGTGATCTTTTTGTAATATGACTTTTCTTCTCTCTCTCTCTCTCTCTCTCTCTCTCTCTCTCTCTCTCTCTCTCTGTGTGTGTGTGTGTGTGTGTGTGTGTGTGTGTGTGTGTTGTGTGTGTGTGTGTCTTGAAGGCCATGAAACCAAAGCCATGTTAAATAACCGAGGTCCTCGCTACAAACGCAGCAAAATAGAGCAACGTATGAACATGGATATATTTTTCTGTGTGGGGTTGCTGTTCATCATGTGCCTAATTGGAGCAATAGGTAAGGGGAAATGACAAAAACTGTACCTTGCATTTTTAAAAAAGCATTTGTCACAGTGTTGCTGTTCAACATTTATTTATTTATTTATTTTTATTTATTTATTTATTTATTTATTTATTATTTAAGGTGTATACCACCCTGTTAGCGCACTGCACTAATATGATTTTTCCTTTCTTTTAAATCTAAATATGATCACCTCATGGACTTTTTTCTTATGTGAATGGCTGTTTAAAAAGAAGAAGAAGAATTAGGAATGAAGCTTTAGCATGGGGGGGGTTGCACATATTTTAAGAAGGCTTTATGGACAAAATCCAAATAGATTTTTTCAGTTCATGAAGTGGACTTTTACAGCTCATGAAGTGGAATTTTTCTGAGTCATTTATCTTTTTGTTTCTTTTCTCTAGTGGTTGACTCATGCCACAAACTGTTCCAGAACTTCCCCTTCTTTTCAAACAAAGATTGTGATACTCCATGAAAGAAAGAAAGGTGTTCTCTGAATAGAAACAGAAAACAATCAGCAGTCTCCTTTAGTTCATGGGACCAGTTAGTTTTGAAGCTAAGGAGGCCTTCAAAATCCTATTTAGTCATAGCATCATAGAATCATAGGGTTGGAAGAGACCTCAAGGGCCATCCGGTCCAGCCCCCTGCCATGCAGGAACCCCATCACAATATTTCCGACAGATGTCCATCCAGCCTCCGCTTAAAAACCTCCAGAGAAGGAGACTCCACCACCCTTTGTGGCAGCATATTCCACTGCCGAACAGCTCTAACTGTCATGAAGTTCTTCCTAATGCTCAAATGGAATCTCTTTTCCTGTAGTTTGAAACCATTGCCCCGAGTCCTAGTCTCTGAAGCCATGGAAAACAAACCTGTTCCCTCTTCAATATGACATCCTTTCAAATATTTAAACATAGTTATCATATTCCCCTCTCAGCCTTCTTTTAGAGAGACTAAAAGACTAAAAGTCTTCTTTTAGAGAGGCTAAAAGGCTAAAAGAGGCTAAAAGTAATGGTATTGCTCTTTAGTGAATTTAAAAGAGAGAGAGAGGCTGCATCTGTTGTGTTGGATTCCATTCATGCACCTATCACCTGAACATAAGCCACCCATCTACCTCTGAAAAGCTGAGAGGATCTTAAATGGATAAGTCAGTCAGAAAAGCATCATGTTGGTCTAGTTCAGAAGCAGGCAAGGTTTTGCTCTAAAGCTCTGTACAACTCCAAGGCTGTTTCTGTCAGCCCATGCCCCATCGGACAACCCCTGGTATACTGTCCCCCACCCACCCACCCACCCAGGAAAAAAGAAATGAGTTGCCATTCCTTTAGACCAGGAGCAGTGATTCACCTTTTAAATAAGCTATGGATCCCCCCCTCCCAAATATTAATACCTCAAAATATTGTGGGCTCCTTCATTGTCCTAGCTTACTATTCAGCCACACCGCTCTTGGGATGTCCAGAGGAGTATGGCTGGAGAGAGTGTAGCACCCCATGCTACCCTTCGGGAAAGCAAGGATCAAAGAGCAGGTTTTTAAATTTCCCGCAGCCACAGCGAGAATGCTGTGGCCGCAGGAAATTCAAACGCCTGCTCTTCGGTCCTTGCTTTCCCAAAGGGTAGCACCTGAAGCATTTGTAACCTGGGGTACCACTGTATTTAGGTTAAATTTCCGCATTGGCACTTTGCGAAAAATAAGTGGGGATTGAATCGCAGTTTGGGCCCTCAGTCTCTAAAAGGTTCACCATCATTGCTCTAAGTCATCAAACTGCCCACATGGGCTTGCCAATTGTTCTGCTCCAGGGCCACTCTGCTCTCTTTTGGCAAGGATTTTAGAGCACGAAAGAGCACACGGCACATCTCCCACTACTGCTGCAATACAGCTCTCACTTGTCCTCACCATTGGCTTTGCAGATTAGGCCTGATGGTAGTTCCAGGCCAACAACTTCTGGAGGCCTGCCATTCCTATTTGGGACCCTGTGAGTTCCCTTCATACACGTAACCAGCCCAGTCCTTGGTGCCTCTTCATTTTCCTGATTTAAACATCCATCTTATATTGTTTCAATAAACCACTCTGGCTTATGGGAAAATTTGTTTCCCCCCCCCACTCCCCATTAGAGATGGGCACAGAACGAACATTTTTTCGTTTCCGTTACCATTTGTCGTTTCCGTTACGCAACGAAACGACAAACGAAAATTGTGATGAAAATGAAATGAAACGAACAGAACCACGAAAAATGAGGTCGTTACGTTTCGTTTCCGTTAATGGCGACGCACAATGAAATGAGCTGTTTTAAATGTTAAAAAACTCCCTGGACATCCATAAAAATGCAGCGATAATTATTTATATTGTCTGATAATACCTACCAGGGGGGTTGGGGTCCTTAAAACGTTTGTTTTAGTCTTCTCCCATCGCGATGTATTTTTCTTTTCCCTTTAAAATGGATGTTGCCACCAGCCACAAAATGGAGGCAAGCCATGTGATGGGATCATGTTCAACCAATAGCATGCCCAGGTTGCAGACTGGATGGGCAGGTCTGGCAGCCACAGAGGGCATAAAAAGCTCTGGCAGCCCCCATCCTCTTTGCAGTCTCTGGTGGGAGTTAGGGTGGGATTGCTGTCTCTGCTGCGACTCTAGCTTCAGTCCTGCAGGCTCCCTGTGTGCGTGCGTACTGCGTACCTCTCGGTGAGTACCCTCCCTTGCCCCGCAGTGCAGTCACTCTGCAGCTGCCTTGCACCCTGGGCAATGCCCGCCGCTGCCTTTGCAGCCTCCCTGCATACCTAGTCTGTACTGTGTCTCTGCCAGCATCCATTTTTTTAGTGTTTTCCCTCTGTTCTGGGGTGTTGGGGGATGCCTGTGCACGGAAATGCTTTAAAAATTGCGCAAAAAGCGGGTAGAAACGACAAATGAAAATATGAAAAACGGTAACGAAATTTTTCAAAAAGTTTCACAACAAATGGAAATGAAACGAAACAGACTTCTCAACAACAAATGAAAAACCGAGACACCATTTTTCTGTTTCGTGCCCATCTCTACTCCCCATATTTTATCAAGGAAGTCCTAACTGGGTACTAAAGTACCTCAGTAACACAGATGGAAAACCATGAACCTTTAAAAAAAACTCCATTGTTGTTTTCTCCAGATATCAGCTTCCTGTCTAAAAATTTATTTATTTATTTATTTATTTATTTATTTATTTATTTATTTATTATTTTTACAACTTATATGCCACCCACTACCCAAAGGTTTCTGGGAGGCTTACAATCAAAAGAATTAAAACAGTAAAAACATAAAATATAAATAAATAATTAAAACAATAAAAGCCTTACACTAAAATCATTACACTAAAATTGCCATCAGAGGACCCACAATCTATATTGTATATCAATTAAAAAATCTCTGGAACAGGAAGGTTTTTACCTGCTGCCGAAATGTCATTAATCTTTGTGCCAGGTGGATCTCACTAGAGAGGGCATTCCATAGCCTGGGGGAAGCTGCCGAGAAGGCCCTATATCACTGTTGTGTGGCTCTCTGTTGCTACAAACAGAAGCAACCACTTTCAAGAGGGAAAAAGATTGCTTTCTGCTCCAATATGATCATGATTTCTAGAGCTGTCAAATTCTAATCAAAACAAGCCCACCGAGCCTTTCACAAATAAATATTTGACAGAGGGCATCGGGGTTCCTGGAATTGCATCCTGGTTTCTAAGCAGCAGTGAACCAGTGAGTTACACAACATCACATTCCTAGTAGAGTAAGCCCTACAGAAGTGTGTGGTGACATGGCAGCAAGCCATTAAATTAGCCAGATGAGAAAGACTGAAGGGAACCAGAAGGAAAAGGCCTCTTCCACTGAACAGGAGCTCAGATTTTTATATATGTGTTGATATGTTTTGTGCATTGGGAGTCTCATTTAGCATGCAAAAAAGGAAGAGGAAAGATGTTTGTTGGGTTACAAATGCAGTTGTCATTTTGTAAAACAGGTTTGCAAGAATCTTCTCAAAATTTTTACTTATGGAACTTAACAGAAATTTGCCAGACCCAAACACCCAAGATTTTTAGAACCCTTTCCTTTTCTGATGTAACTGTAAGTTGTGTGCAGATAAAAGCAAATAAATGCCACTGACACTGAATGTGGGTGTTATTATTGTATTTGAATACCGAAGTGTTGGTACGTTTTATCTTTGTTCATACCTGTTGGTGGACTTTGACCAAAAAGCTGGCTATCCTCTATGCTAAAGTTTGGTTAATATACACATTCTAGTTCCTCGTCTAATGCTGCCTTGGAATATTTTAAAACAGAGATTTTATTGTATTCTACGTCAGATGGTGGTTTGTATGCTTATCAGTAGGGAAGCTGGGGATGTATGTTTGAAGTGTAATAAACTAGGTTTAGGCTGTAGGAGGTAAGAAGAGTCTAAAGGAGGAAAAAAATAAAATGAACAAAAGCAAAACCCCAACAGCAGAAAACCTACATTCAGAGAGCCAATGTGCTGTTGGGTCAAGACACCAGACTCAGAGTGTGTGTGTGTATTGTGTCGTTACAGCTGTTACTGACTCTTTGTGACTCCATATCCATGGAGTTTTCTTGGCAGGAATACTGGGGTGGTTTGCCAGTTCCTACTCCAGGCATAGAGAGACCTAAATACTAGTCTGCATAGAACTGTAAAGATTGATGGGTGGATCAATCCCTCTATCTAGCAGGGTCTTCTCACACTGCTAACAACTCAGTACCACCATTTTAGAGTGTGGCACCTCTTCCTTAGACCATAAGTTGACTCTGCCCCTGTGGCTAGTTGTGAAGATTATGTGAGGAGAGAACAGCTATGTATGCCACCTTGTAGGAAAAGTGGAACATAAATCCAATAAATATATCTGAAACCACTGACTCACTGATGGTCCAATTTCTTGTGTAATATTAGTTTGCCCCATGTGTGACTGTAAATAGGGTTATTTTTCTTCTTAGCCGAGGATATGCTGAAAGCTGATATGGATGGAGCAATCAGCCCTTGTCCTACCAATGTCTATATTAGTCAACACATATGTGAACATTTTCCTTTGTATATGCTTTGCTCACTCTTTGCTAACTAAAGTCACATTTGTTTTATATAGGACATGGTATCTGGAATGGGACTTTTTTGGAGTTTCCCTTATATGTCATCCCAGAAGCAAGTGGAAACTATCTTAGTCCAGCTCTTGCGGGTTTCTACATGTTCCTGACAATGATAATCCTTTTGCAGGTAAAAAAAAAAACTTTTACTGACAATGAGAAAAGAAGTGTAAAACTGCAGGATGATTTGGGACTGAAAATCACAGAAGTTAGTGAACGCTCACTTCCAACATAGGCCCATGCTGTCAGCTGTACAAACTGAATGGTTCTTTAAATTAATTTTATTATGCAAAAAAATGTAAGAAATAAAACAAAAAGCTGCAACAGACTCACAACAGAATCAGGCATATATTTGTAGTAGTAGTAGTAGTAGTAGTAGTAGTAGTAGTAGTAGTAGTAGTAGCAGCAGCAGCAGCAGCAGCAGCAGCAGCAGTAGTAAAGCATGGGAGATTGTGGACTTGTCAACCTTGAGAATATCTGTATGCATCACATAGTCAGACTTCAAAGCTATTTCCATGGGCTGAAACAGAGACATGCATATGAGCGGTCCAATACCAAGTTATTTGCTGTAAATACTATCAAAAATAATTATGAAGCAAGGTATTAGTGATCTGTGAAAGGCCTGTCATGAACCATACAATGTATTATATTATAGCTGGATGCCCTAAATTAGCATCAATGGATTGTAAATCCAGGCATAAACAAGTTAGAACGTTCATTCTTCAGCAGTTGGCTAAATCTTTCCGATTACTCACATCTTTCCCTTCTTATCATAACTTTCAGCTGCCTCCAGCTTTGGAAGAACTAACTGTAATATTATATGGGGTCAGTTTGACATGTGTCCCAGGTAAAAGTGCTGCCATATATGATAGTTATCTACAGTACAAGACACAAAGAAAAACCACAGAAAGAGTTTCATCACTAAGCAGTCTCAAGAGTATGGAAAGTACAGACATTAAAAGGGTCAAACATTAAGTCAAGAAAATAAAAGAACATCAAAGTGAACTCAGGCTATTTGTACCCCCTTACTAATTTAAGGAACAAGAATTATTTCAAAATCTTGATTACCAATTTATAACACCGAGTATTACCTAATTTGTTTTCTAAAATTCAATAATTTGTGATTTTGCAAACAGATCATCTCAGCCACCAAACTTTAGGTCTAGACTCTTAATTTTTAGGCTTGGCCTTTTGGTCTACCCCCATGCACCAGCAATGACTTCCAGTACATAGCTGAGTGTGTCTCAGACTATGATGTAAATCCAGCAATTGTATTTTTCAACCAACACATGGCTGAAATGTCTTCAGTTCTCTGTTCAAACTCATCTCGGTACTCAAAGGTGACACTTCTGTTCAGTTCCATTTAGGAACAGTCTGTAATTCAGTACATCCATTGCAGGTAGCAACATGCAAGCATTGGCTACTCATAATTTATATCTACTAGAATTTTATTTGAAAGTTGAAGTCTTGAGGTCAAGAACACCTTGTCCCAACAGTCAAGAACATCTTGCTGCTCCTGAATGTAGAGAAACTAACCCTGCGTAAGAATTTCTAACATTCTGGTTTTTGTTTCCAGATTTTAATCCCCATTTCTCTCTATGTATCCATCGAATTTGCCAAGCTGGGGAATGTCTTCTTCATACACAATGATATTGACCTTTATAATGAAGAACAAGACTTGCCCATCCAGTGCCGAGCACTAAATATCACTGAGGACCTGGGACAAATCCAATACATATTCTCTGACAAGACGGGGACACTGACAGAGAATAAGATGGTCTTTCGACGGTGTACAATTAACGGGAAAGAATTTTCACATCAGGAAAATGGTAAGCTCTATTTATGGCAGTATAAGTAGGAACTGGCAAACCACTCCAGTATTCCTGCCAAGAAAACCCCATGGACATGGGGTCACGAAGAGTCAGTCACGACTGTAACGATGCAACACACACACACACACACAAACATGAATCAGATTTCCATAGAAGACAGAGAGCCCCAATGCCTCCCCCCCCGCCACCGCTTTTGAAGATGTTTTAGCATTGTAGGTATGAATGCCCAGCTTCATTTGTGTCCTGCAGTCATATGTAGGAGGAAAATGCAAGCCATACAGATGGGATATCAGAAGAGGTTATATATCTACCTGTATGTGGTCAAGAGGCATACAGCGTAGGTATTCAGCAATCTATGCCTCCAGGAAACTTAGTGACTCATGGTAAAACAGATGTTATAGTTGGCATGAAAGGAAAAGAGAGTTAGAAAAAGAAAACAAGTTAGTCGTTGAGTGACACAATCTCCCCTTAGGTGCATTGAGTGACACTGTCTCCCCTTAGCAATCAGAGGGCACAGTCCTGATGGTCAGTCACAAAAAACAAAAGAAGCCAGCTTTCAAGCTGTGCATGCCAAGATCAAAGGCAGTTACATAATGACAGCTTGGTGGGGTTTTTTTAAAGCTGAGGATTTAACCACTTCTAACAATGAGCTGTCCATATGTTCTGTTCTAGTCTAACTCTCTGTTATCAGGGTGCCTCCTCACTGTTCACTGGCAGCCTCTGGGATATGACACTCTTCTTCTGTCCCTTGTCTGCTTTCCCTTGCTGGTCACAAATGATAACTGGCAATTGGCCCTGTTGGTTTGCATGCATGGAGGTCATCATCCACTTCCTGTCCTGAACGGCATGTCGTGGACAGGGTGGACAGGTGGGCCTTGGGTGTTGGCATTGGTTGCTGGATCCCAGATGAAGAAGGGTAGAGGTACCAGGGGCTGAAAAAGCAAAGTGTTCTGCTTATATGCTACCCCATACCACTCCAAGTAGTCTCTGGGAGGTTTACAGTTTAATTATGCAGACTACACATTGTCCCCCCCCAGCAAGCTGGGCACTCATTTTACCAACCTCGGAAGGATGGAAGCCTGAGTCAACCATGAGCCTGCTACCTGCGATTGAACCCCAGGTCGTGAGCACAGTTTTAGCTGCCGAACAAGCATTTAACCACTGCACCACAAGGCTCCTAAAGTTTCTGGCTGTTAAGTGGGTCCAGTCCAGCAGCCATGACGGATGGATGGAGTTCTCTGCACTCATGATGAGAAACAACCATCTGCGCCGGCCTTCAACAGCTCAAAAACAATTGCTAGAGACCTAGGGAAAAATCTTTGAGAAACTACTATATAACCCATTCAATTTACCTAATTCCCTAACAATGAGCTTTTGTTTTCAGCCATGTATGGTTCATGCACAGCTCAGTCCTGTGCTGTTGCCCCTTTTGCTTAAGCTCAAGCAGGAGGCTATATGGCAAATGGGCAGTCTTCTTTTTCATTTTCATTTCTTCTTTCTTTCTTTCATCAAAGAGCATAAAATCCTTTTATACCCTTTTTTTAGCCAAACGACTAAAAACCTACAAGGAACTGGATTCAGACAGCGAAGACAGGGCAAAATATTTGAGTCTCTCTTCGAACAACGATGCACAAAATTTCTCTGGAACATGGACAAACACCACCCAACCCCTGAAAAGGTCTCAGAGTGCTCGGGCTCATTTTCAAGGGCATAAACGGAACAGATCTCTGGGCACCTGTGGGAACTCTCCTTTCCAGGTGGCCTTCAGCAGTACCATTGTGAGTAAGCCCTCTTGTTTCTTTAAACTGTTTTGCTACATATGGTTTATGGGTGAGTGAGGGCAAACCCTGGGTCCATCCCTTAAGAGTTAGCTCCAAAATGTATGGCAAGATACAGAGCTGGACAGTGACTGACTACCCATTTCACCAGCCAAAACATGTTCTAAGATTTTATGGATATGTATTTCTAGAGGATTAACACTAATGCACCCCAGGGGCCCCATAATATGCAGCACATACAGCAAATTGTATGCGGCAGGAGTGTGCATGTATTGTGTAACCCCCAGGGCCATAAGTGTAGTCCTCTGGTACCCCTACACTTATATTTAAAGATATTTAAAAAGGTAAAAGGTAACAGTTCCCCCTGCACATGTTTGTTAGTCATATCCAACTCTAGGGGCAGTGCTCATCTCCGTTTTCAAGCCAAAGAGCCAGTGTTGTGCAAGTCTGTGGCCATGTGGCTGGCCTGGCTGCACAGAACACTGTTTACATTTCCACTTTTTATGGCAGTACCTATTTATCTACTTGCATTTGCATGCTTTTTAACTGCTAGGTTGGCAGGAGCTGGGGTTAACAGCAGGAGCTCACTCTGCTGTGAGGCACCCAGGATTCAAACTGCTTAGCTGCCAACTTTGCAGGTGACCATTTC
Source organism: Phrynocephalus forsythii (assembly GCA_029282475.1). Lineage (NCBI taxonomy): Eukaryota > Metazoa > Chordata > Lepidosauria > Squamata > Agamidae > Phrynocephalus > Phrynocephalus forsythii. The sequence continues at coordinate 77,965,261 of JAPFRF010000011.1, read as the reverse complement.
AGCACTCTGGTCCACTGAGCCACCACACCACTCTAAAAGTCCCCTTGTATAGGTTTCACCATGTTGTAGGCCACCTCTAGGACATATCCCCGCAGCACCCCAAAAACATTTTTAAAAATATATTTGGCAATTATGAGTATGAGGGGGAAAAATTGCCTTTTAAAAAAGAAAAGTGAGGGAGTAGGTGCAGCCCTACAAAGTCCAGGGGTCGACACATGTGGTCCTCAGGCCTGTAGAAGTGGCCCATCCCCTGGCCTATCACTCCCACTATCTCCTTTCGCCATCTGTATACTCTTAACGCCTCGAAGAGAAGGAGTGTAGCCCTGAAAAGTGGTCAAGGTTGGGAATGAAAGTAAACAACTACTTGGAAGAGGCTGAAGGAATGGTTTTGAGGACTGATGGGTGCTGATGTGCTTGCTCACCTGCCTCCCACCTCCCCGCCTTTAATATAGTAGAGATTACACAATGCTATTTAAGGGTCTTCTGGAGGAAGTGGATCATCTAGAGCAGGATCATGTGGGGACACAGAGATAGCAAAAGAATATAAATTGGGTGGAATATGAACTGCATAGTGGTCAAGGTCACCCTGTTATTCAGTCAAAATGTTTGTGGATAAAACCTAGCACTGACACATGTCCCTAGATGAGGGGGAGAAAAATCCAGATGGAAATAACAGCAGATGCCCTGTTTGTTTTGTGATAGATAGATAGATAGATAGATAGATAGATAGATAGATAGATAGATAGATAGATAGATAGATAGATAGATAGATAGATAGATAGATAGATAGATGATAGTAGAGATGGGCACGAAACAGAAAAATGGTGTTTCGGTTTTTCGTTTGTCATTGAGAGATCTGTTTCAGTTCGTTTCCGTTTGTCACAAATATTTTGAAAAATTTCATTACCGTTTTTCGTTTTTTCATTTGTCGTTTCTACCTGCTTTTTGCGCACTTCTGTGTGCAGGCATCCCCCAACGCCCCAGACCAGAGGGAAAACACTAAAAAAAAATGGATGCTGGCAGAGACACAGTATAGACTAGGTATGCAGGGAGGCTGCAAAAGGCAGCGGCAGGCGTTGCCCAGGGAGGCTGCAGGACTGAAGCTAGAGTCGCAGAGACAGCAATCCCACCCTAACTCCCACCAGAGACTGCAAGAAGGACGGGGGCTGCCAGAGCTTTTTATGCCCTCTGTGGCTGCCAGACCTGCCCGCCCAGTCTGCAACCTGGGCATGCTATTGGTTGAACATGATCCCATCACATGGCTTGCCTCCATTTTGTGGCTGGTGGCGACATCCATTTTAAAGGGAAAAGAAAAATACATCGCAATGGGAAAAGACTAAAACAAACATTTTAAGGACCCCAACCCCCCTGGTAGGTATTATCAGACAATATAAATAATTATCGCTGCGTTTTTACAGATGTCCAGGGTGTTTTTTAACATTTAAAACAGCTCATTTCATTGCGCGTCACCATTAACGGAAATGAAACGTAACGACCTCAATTTTCGTGGTTCTGTTCGTTTCGTTTCATTTTCATCACAATTTTCGTTTGTCGTTTTGTTACGTAACGGAAATGACAAACGGTAACGGAAACGAAAAAATGTTCGTTCCACGCCCATCTCTAATAGATAGATAGATAGATAGATAGATAGATAGATAGATAGATAGATAGATAGATAGATAGATAGATAGATAGATAGGCAGGCAGGCAGGCAGGCAGACAGACAGACACACACACACACACACACACACACACACACACACACACACACACACACACACACACACACACACACACACACACACACACACACACACATGTAAGCTATGTTCCATTCAAATGTTCATTATTACTTATATAAATGCTAGGCAAAACCTTGATTCTCGTCAGGCAATACCAGTTATATGCCCCAAAGGCCACTTTGCTTTGTTGGCTAAACACTAGGTTTCCTGATGTTTATGTGCCAGGTGGGACAAGTTGTACCCTCAGGTAGAATGAAAATTGAACATTTTAGCACTGCTGAGAAGACACTGTGGTTTCTAGCTAAAGATTAGTACAATGTCTCCTCCAAACACCTGTCTCTTGTCCATTGCCAAGAAATTTGATAAGGAGCAAATCAGTGTAGCGTACACTGAAGCTGTTTCCAACTTACAAACAACAACCAAAATTAAATTGGGGGTGAGAGAGCAAATGGTCCCAATGTAGAGGGATGCTGGTGCATCTGGATCTTCCACCCAAAACATCATGAACTACAGCCTCATCCCCCAACTCTCTGCCTTCTTTTTCTTCTGCCAGATATCATCATGGCCTTTCTCACTTCAAATGCAGCATCTCTAAATTATTACAGACTACTTGCATCCAAACTAGTCTGCAATAGTTTGCAGCAAAGGACTGCTCCTTTTTGCACTTTTGTGCATTTATTTTTAACCTGAATGATCAGCCCCAACCATCTGTACTTTGCAATCGCAATCTATCATTTCTCGTTACATGACTAAACCAAAGTACTGTACTAGGTTTGTTTAATTATTTAGTTCAATTTCTCAGTTTAATTTAATGCACTTGCTTATTCCACATTTCGTTTTGTTACTGCTATTGTCTGAACCACCCACAGCAACCACTGATCAGAAGGGTGGTATAGAAAGCAAATCAATAAATATATGAACGATTCGATCTTTCTGCATTTCTGCCAGATGCCATTCCCAGACAAAAGACATGATACAGTGCTTCCACATACAGGTTTAGGGGAGAAGGGGAAAGTAAAGGAATTTATACATGATCAAATCACAAGATGCCCACCTCACTATCTGCCTGTCTGTCGCTCCTCTGTTAGTTCAGCTTACTTGTTACATTTGTCAATGCTCTTTACTTTCAACAGTCCTCCAGATGTATCCTGAGTGCCATGTATAAAATCCAGGACAGTTGCATACAGAAAGCCTGTAAAAACCAATTAATCTTAGGATTTTGTTTGAAACAGTGGGGGAGGGGGAAAACACCAAGAGTGTTTGCTTGAACTCTCATGTGCACAAAACAATGGGGGTTTCTCTGGAAGTTGAGTCATGGCAACTGGACTTCTTTTTCTTGAGAGATTGAAACGTTTCGCTGTTCATCCAAACAGCTTCATCAGTCTGAAGAAAGCTAGTTGCAAGTCCTCCATTTTATAGTTCACTTTGACCTCTTGTCACCCTGGTCTGAAATAGGCTGATAAGATGAACAATGGCCTGAATAAGCTTGTTAGGTAGAAAGCAGAGTGCCAACAAAGCAGTGTGCCGACCCAGAAGAACAAGGGATCAGCCTGAGACCCAGACCTGACAGAAGAACCTGGTCATTCCCAATACCAAAACATGAAAGGAGCAATATAGTAAAAATGCATTCCAATGCAGTAAGGAGTGTGCAGACCTCTACATTAGAGAAACTAAACAGCCATTAAACAAAAGAATGGCCCAACATAGCAGGTGAAACGATCAGGGGTAATCAGCAGTACACCTCCACTTGAAGGACAAAGGGCACTCATTCAAAGATGAGGATGTACACATATTAGAGAAGATAGGTGGTTTGAGAGAGGGGTCAGGGAAGCCATTCATGTGAGCATTGAAAACCCCTCTCTCAACAGAGGTGGGGGGCCCTCAGGCACAGTCTATCTGCTATTTATCAGGCTATGATGTCAACAATACTTAGACAAATCAAAAATACTTCACATCTTCACCTCCAAGGCCATAGCTAACGACCCATACTTTATGGGTTTCAGCACTTTATGCCAATAACGCTATTGAGAATGTTGTCTACCTAACGAGCCTATTCAGGCCATTGTTCATCTGATCAGCCTATTTCAGAGCATGGTATTAAGAAGTCAACATGAACTATAAAATGGAGGACTCGCAACTAGCTTTCTTCAGACTGATGAAGCTGTTTGGACAAGCAGCGAAACGTTTCAATATCTCAAGAAAAAGACGTCCAGTTGCCATGACTCAACTTCCAGATAAACTCACTTGTATGACTAAGAATCTTCCCAGACAATGGAGGTTTCCAAATTCGGCCATAATCTAAATCCTATTTACCTTTAATAATGAAGAAGCCATCTAGTTTGGAGTTGCCTCCATACTGCCCCCCCAGTCATTGCAAAGTCTTTGCCAGGTGCAGGTCTGATGTCAATGTAGTTCGCACCTGCCAAGGTACACTCTGAAGAAACAGTCCCACAGCTAGCTAGACCTGACTGCTGCTCACATGAGGCCAATCCCACACTGAGTACCATTAACACTGTTTAATCATCCAGATATAGTTTTCCTAGACCAGTTTCTACTGTCCCTCCTAGCCACACAGTGGCATAGCTAGAAGGGGCAAGGGGGAATTTGTCCCTGGGTGCAGCATCTAGGGGTGCCAAATTAGGCACCAAAGTCCCCCCCCTGGAAGGAGCGCAGGTGACCAGCTAGGGCCAGCATAGAGGACTCGCTGGCCAGTGCCACCGCTGCCTTCTCCGCAGCACCTTAGCTCCTCCCTGTCCCTTAGGGGTGCAAAAAACTGGCTTTGTCCCCAGGCGCTGAAAACCCTAGCTACACCTCTGTAGCCACATAGATTTACTTCCCACCTGCTATCTTCCTCTATGTTATGAGTAAGAAGAGACATGGTTTACAAGGATGAACAGACTGGCTGACACAAAGTTGGTCAGGCAGATGGTTACAGACCGCTGCTGCTGCTCCTGATTCCACCTTCCCTGCTTCCATTGCCACTGAGAGGAAGAAGGTGAATATACATATGGCTCGGAAAGGAGTGGCAACATGAGGGAAGAATGTATGGATCCCAAATCTCTAATGATTGAAGAGGGTCCATTGAAACCTATCAGGTATTAGAGTTCACCCAAATCCCCAGCCCAGAACTTCCAATGTCTTCTATAGCTCTCGCCTCTGATATGAAGTAAATTATAGCCTGACCATAGTTAATATTTTGACTGTATACAGCTAATGCATAGTAGTTAGGAGTATTGGACCAGGATTCAAGAAATGTGGTTCACATCCTCTCTTAGCCATGGACAGAGTGGCATCATGAACTACTCCCTGGACCTCTCAGATGCTTTGAAAGTTCTTGTATGGGCTCCCTTGATTAAATGTTCCCTTCCATGACTGCTGTCAAGTCTTTTTCATGGAACAGTTTTTCCCACAAAAATAACAACCCTGAACTATAACTGTTAAGTTAATCAGAAAGTTGATTACCAAAAGTTATGGCTAACATTCTGTAGCTGATGATCTATGGATAATACAGTATGTTTATGTATAACTTCAGAAGTTGAGAGGGTTTTTTAAAAGATGCAATGCCGTAATTTATATACACACAGAGAGAAGCACAGTGTTCTTTCAGACTCTAGCAGAAAGTGTTTTTTCCACAAACGTGCATGTAAACAAATGATATGTCTTCCAGGAAAAGGATGTGACTCCAGATAACAGGCTGTGGATGAAAGTAAGAAATGCATCGTGCCAACTAGAGTCTTTGACCCCGTTTATGTCTACAAAAGCCACCTCTTCCATCACAGATTTTTTCCTCGCTCTGGCCCTGTGCAACACGGTGGTGGTTTCCACAGCAACTGAACCAAGAAGAAGGGTAAGCATCTCTCATTTTAACTTCACTATTAGGAAAGACATTTTTGTGTTTGTTTGGTTTTCTAAATGCATCGGATGTAATGAAAAAGTGAGAGTTTTGTGGTGACAGAGATAAAAGACGAAAGAACTCCACACCAAGTTTTGTTTTAGAGGCTTTTCCTCCCTTATCCCTTTCAGCCTCTACTATACTAATCCTACTAAAGAGTCTTTCACTTGTGGCTGCAGCCACCAATTGATTAATTGGCACAATTAAATTATTAAAGTCTTAATTGCATTTTAAACACAATTTTGTGGTTCATTAAACTATTCGCTTCCATTGTTCCAACAAAGATTCCTTTTTGTTCTCTGAAAAATATCCTTGCTTGAGCACATACTTCACCTGCACGCATATGACACACTACTATATAGAAAAAATGCCTATACAGGAGAGAGGGAGAGAGAGAATCTGACAGACAAATCAATTCTGATACAGTAAACCAAGCCACCTTATCTTGTAAAAGGGCATTCAGAACAGTATAATTAAGCTCTGAGCATTCTTTGGCAAAACCTGGAAAAGGTAATTTTTTTGGAGTACAGTTCCTTGAATCCATAGGCATTTGTGCTGGTAGGAAGATTTTGGAAGTTTTACCTGTAGCAGAAAAATGTAATTTCCAGACTTGCTCTTCAGCACTACAAAAAATTAGCAAGATGGTACATTTTCAGTGACACCTGAAGTTCACTGGCTGATTAGGAAAAGAGAGCCATGGCAGTGTGATATTACATTATATTGCCTGCAAAACACCATAAAAATGCTATATTTGCAGGGCTTCCAATGCTGAAGTCACAAACCTGTTTTTGTTTATTTGGTTGGTTGGTTGGTTGGTTGGTTGGGGAAGAATGATTCCTTTCTTTTTAATGTTCAGGAATTGCTTTCCGTTTCCCACCTGAAAGGACACCCACTTCATAAGCAGAGCTTGGATAAGTTACCATTTTGGAATAAAACTCTCAGATTTCAACAGTCTAAAAAAGTAACTTCTCAACATCCAGTCTGGTACAGGGAGGCAAATACCAGAGTCAGAATGCCACTTTGTAACAAGAGTGCTTTTAGAATTTTGTTCAGATCCTGTTTGGCAACAAACCAATATGATCAGACTCCCTAAGACTAAGTAATAGGATTGGAAGATTAACTATGGTTCCAATTACATGCTTCCCTGAATTTTAATGATAGTTTTTAAAAAAAAAAATACCAGTGTGCATGTAAATGTGCAGATTTCCCAAATGGTTAAAAAAATCACAAAAAATGAATGAGTCAGAATTCAGGTGTGTTTGGTGGGTATTTGGGATGGTGCTCCATGACTCTGGAATTTCCTCCCACAAGAAGCTAGGCTGGCCCCATCTCTGCTGTCCCTTCAAGAAGCAGGCAAAGACTTTTCTCTTCAGGCAGGCTTTTCCTTAAGGACTGGTAGTTTGGCAGGGGTTTTAAATGGATCATTGTGCTCCATTTTAGTGTTTGCTTTACTATTGATCATATTCACTTTAATATAATATTTGTTTAGTTATTTTTTTAATATTTGTATATTTCTAATATTTCACTTTTAAATGCTGTTTTATGTTGTAAGCCACCTTGGGTCCTTTTGGGCTGAAAGGCAGCTTAGAAATCTTTTAAGTAAAATAAATAGTGGTACTTGTTTATTTTACTGTGCACTACATAGCAACGCCATGCTGATTTGAAACTATCGCCAGGACAATGTAGTGTGCAGTTTTAGCCATATTTAATTCTGGTTCTCTCTCTCTTTTTCTTCTTTTTCTTGAGATTACTACTCCCTCACTGATGAAACCATCGGGACTCTCCCTGGAGAAAATCCAGCAGCTGTTCCAGCGGCTCAAGCTGGCAAGCCTCAGCCAGTCTTTTGTGTCAACTCAGTCAAGCTCAGACTTCAGGGAGAGTTTTAGTACAGAACGCACCCAAGTCTGTGCTGGCTCTGAAGCAAAAGAGTATTTTTCTTCCCCCAGCTGCTCCACCTTAACAGAGGGCGATGGCTTGCGGAGGGGTTCGGTCCCCGGGACCTATGCCTCTGGGGATGCCAGCCTTTCCCTGGTCAAGCTCTGTGAGCCTGATGACCAAGGGGCTTTGCCGCCCGAATTCTGCTATGAAGCCGAAAGCCCAGATGAGGCTGCCCTCGTCCATGCAGCTCACGCCTACCAGTTCACCTTGATATCCAGGACCGCTGAACAAGTGACAGTGCGGCTGCCAGAAGGCACCCTCTTGACTTTTGAGCTCTTGTTTACCTTGGGCTTTGACTCCAACAGGAAAAGAATGTCAGTGGTGGTGAGGCATCCTCTGACCAAGGAAATAATTGTCTACACCAAAGGGGCCGACTCAGTCATTATGGACTTGCTGGAAAATCCCGCCAAGGTAACGTGTGCTTTAGCCCACAAAGATGGTTACTTCACATCCTTCCTCGAGCTGAGGTGAACTTGCTTCTGTGTTGAAATCGGTTTTAGTCATGTGACCTAATGCCAGTTCTGCCCCTGTTTCTCTGTACTCATGGGCATGCTGATTGAAACTGGCAGTACTTTAACCGCACGTCCTCGATCCTTACCTGGCGGTAAGGAACAAACACAAACCAGGGTGAACTGTTCAAGGAAGAATCTTGGTCAATAAGCGGGGAAAATGAATTCATAAGAAGGAGTTATAATTCCTGTTGTTCGATACATCAAAATACCGATGTTCCTCCCCCCTTCTCAACCCCCCCAAAAGTAATCGCACTAAGTATTACCTCGATGCGGGTTAAGAGGAACAGCACGTCCCCTGGGGGGCGGATTGAGAAGCAGATTGAAAAGATTCCTGAGCTCCAGGACAGGAATCTCTCACCCCGTTTGGAGTGCAGTTCAGGGGGCGTGGTCGGGGTGGACTCGGATTGACCCCACAAGGACGTGAGGTTCCGTTCCTTCGAACCGGTCTCCAGCGGGGCTGCGAACTGCAGCGAGAGGGACATGAAGTATCAGCAAAAGCATTAATCGGGTGTTGCTTGGGTTGCATGAAATTTGTACCTAGTTGGCCAAATTGGAAGGAAAGCAAAACCACTACCGTTTACAAGCCACAGGACCCCAGATCAGCAGGGACGTATCTGTTTAGTTACTCCAAGAGGGTTTGGAATGTAAGATACACTCATTAGAAATAAATTAAATTGAGGGGGGGTTACAAAAGAATCATACTGTTAGAGTCTAATGTGAGGATAGACATTTTACTAATAAAAGCAGTGACCTGTTCAGTGCAGGGAGTCACAACCTAGGGAAGATCAAGGACCATTACGCTCTAGTGTAGTGTTGGCGAACCTATGGCATGGGTGCCAAAGGTGGCACTTGGAGCCCTTTCTGTGGGCACCCGACATCGCCCCTTCACAGCCACCTGTATTCAGGTTAAATTGCTGTATTGGCACTTTGCAAATAATTAGTGGGTTTTGAATTGCAGTTTGGGCACTTGGTCTCTAAAAGGTTTGCCATACCTGATCTAGTGCAACCAAGCACATGTTGATTTCAATGGGACTTAAGCCTATATAACATCACTTCCTATGACAGAGAAGTTAGAGTCCCTGTGCTGATAAGACTGACATCAAAATATGCCAGCAAGAAAGAAATGGGAAATATGAACATACTAAGGAGCGGAGTTGGGGAAACTTACATGTTTCCAATCAAGGTACCCACCCCCACTGGAATTATGTCACAATATGGGGACCATCTCAAAGGATCCTACCAGCCAGGGTCTTCCCTGTAGCCACTCCATCACATTACCTGCATCCTGGTTCTGGGTGGGAGCTCCCAGAGGGAACTGGTTTATGAGCCCTGGGAAATCTGGTTGCTCCCTGACATGCATGTCCCAGTGTGGGTGGGTGCTCCAGGGCTTCCAGGCATAATATTTGATTGCCTGTCACCAGTTCCTATAGAAACCAAACTAATTTAGTAACTTGACCAGGAACAAAAACTGGAATGTTACGGTAGTATGGTATCACTATTTTTGCGTATACCTTTCGGACACTGCTCTGAAGGACCTGTGGAGTGTATTTAAAAAGAAAAAGAAAGGAAACAGATGAGACAAAAATTAAGGGAAACAGTTCCTTTAAAGTAAAACAGAGCACAATGCAGGAAAGAGCAATGGGAACACAGGTGTGAACTAGTTGTTTTCCACCTTGTCAGAGTCCAATGTCTCCCAGGAGGTCAGACAAGTTCATAAAATGTATCTTGTTCTATTTACATTTCTTTACAATTCCAAGAATGCCCCAGGCTATGATATTCTGATAACTGTCATTCAGAAAGGCAAGTCTTCCCATCTCAGCTCAAAGGAAAGCATCATCCCTGCCTCTCTATCTCAGCAGTCGCCACCTATCAGCCAGTTGGTTCCATGCTAGACAGTAGTGTGTCTTAGATCAGTGTTTTTCAACCACTGTTCCGCGGCACACTAGTGTGCCGCGAGATGTTGCCTGGTGTGCTGTTGGAAAAATTGAAAAATTCGAAAGGCTCCTGCCGGGCTTGTCCTGGATTGGGGCCGCTTTGTCGCCCCGGGAGCCGTTATTCGGCGCGAAAGGAGGAGGACACGTGACTCCCAGGGTGTGCGGGGATTAAAGCCCTTAAAAGGGCCGCCCGCACACCAGTCGTCCTCTTTCGCGCCGGGCAGCACTGACAGGAACTCCGGAGTACCTCCGGCAACGTTGGATGCCTTTTGGGGCTCGCGCTTCAGCCGAGCCCCGGGTGACAGCGGGCTTCGCCAGGTGTGGTGGTCGGGAGCTTCTCCGGGGCCCTGTGGGCTTGTTTGCCGCAGCCTACCCACCCTCAACTGCCACTTAGCAGCCCGACCTGACCCGTTCGTCGGGTACTTTTGTTAAAAAAAAAACACACTCCACCGCTACCCACCCCCTACCCTCCTATCCTTGCTTGCCTGCCAGCTGGAGAGGCTTCGGGTGTCGGGTGGTTCCAGCTGTGGCCGCGGGGCGGGGGCCCGCGGCATTTACTCCAGCTGACGGCCGGTTCCTCGCCGGAGCGTGCCCGCCCACTGGGGCTTAGCCGGCTTTCCAGGCTTCCTGCCGGCTCGTCCTTAGGCAGCTGCTTAGGCAGCTGCTCGGGTGGCCTTTTTAAAGCCACCTATCAAGTCCTAGGGGCGATCGTTGGGCGTCCTTGCCCTTGTGGGGTCGAGCTTTGCCCTGTCAGTTTCCCTGGCCCGCTTAGGGGGCCTTGCTCAGGCCTTTGAGCTCCCTGGACGCATGGAACTCTGGCCGCGGCATTTTATTTGGTGGAGGGTGGCTGTCCTGCCCCCCCCCTGCCACTTAGGGGTTCGACCCGACCTGTTGCGCCCCTCCACACACATTTTCTAATGGTGGTGTACCTCGTGATTCTTTTCATGAAACAAGTGTGCCTTTGCCCAAAAAAGGTTGAAAAACACTGTCTTAGATGGAATTATCCAAAAAGAGTAGGTCAGGAGCCTGTTGAGAAAGAAACAAAATGACTCAGAATGAGTCTATTTTGATTCCAAGTAGTGTTTAAATTAGTATGAAAAAAGAGGTGATAGTGTTTCACTTGAAAAACATGCATGGCTGAAAATGTACTGCAAACCAAATGTGGCTGGGACATGGGTGTGATGCAATTTCACCTCCATCTCACTTTGGCTATCATAGAGCTAATGCCAGCAGAAACCAGAAGGCTACTGGACTATTGACCCAACTCAACTCAGTTTTTAGCATGCAGAGCTAAGCTTTAAAAAGACAGTAAATTGTTTACATTCACAGAGTGAAGATCCTGCAGCAAATTACCTGTGGATTTGTCTCAGGTCAAAATTTGTGGTACTCAAACTGTGGATTTAGAGGGGAAAGCATAATTCAATGCCTTTGCAAAAGCAGTTACTATATAGATAGCCACTGCCTTGGAGGAATTATTTTGTTGTCATTATTATTATGCTTGGAACAATTATGCTGGAATAAGCAGCAGTCTGTTTGTGTTTCACAGCTGGTAGGACTGCGGAAAAGAATATAAGAAAAATAAGAACTCAGACACAAAAACATTTAGATTTGTATGCACGAGAGGGCCTGAGAACTCTATGCATTGCTAAGAAGGTAAGAAGCGGCTCCTTTTTAAAAAACATAGTTTGATAATAGCTTACATTAATGTTTCAGACCAGCTCCCTTGTGGCAAGAACGTTCTACATCAGCTTTCATAAGCTCGTTTCTTATTCCTTTTTATCTTTCCATTCTGAATAATCTGAACATTAAACAAAAAGAATCAATGTTCTAATCCAGTCTTTCCCTGACTGTTTTTCTTGCCATTGTTCTAGCAGCAATTCGTTTAATGATTTCAAAAGCCTTCTCAATCAAATCAGTATTCTCCCACCTTTCCTGTAGCATTTAGCATGCCATCTCAGCTGATAAATCAAGGTGCATGATCTTTGAAAATTGGGGCTTCTTCCTGTTTTGTTGGTGACATTCCCTCAGAGCCTCCACAAACCTTAGCAAGAAAATGATTAGAGAAAATGATTTTCCAATCACAGCCTTGGGCCAATGAGCCAAAAGAAAGCAGTGATGAGCTCCTGGTGTCCCCATTAGCATTTCACATTAACCTGAAACAGAGTGTTTGGGATCATCCCTGCATAGGATGAAAAAGATGGAGACTGTTACCACAATAGCAGTTGACTCTCAGTGCTAGTTCATTCACAATGGGCTATGGGTTGGCTTTGTTTCTATGACTTTCTTCTGTAAGACGGTTACTTCACATCCCTCTCATCGCAGTTCGCTGTCCCGCTTGGGACCGGTACGAAAAAAGTTTACTCCACGTCCATTGCGTGATGGCAGGAGTTCATCCCGACCACACCCCCTGAACCGGGAACAGAGCTTGATGAGACATACCTCGCCCTGGCCTCGGGAATGGTCTTGTCTCGTTTCTTGTTTCAAGACAAGTGCCCATGAAGTAACACTGGTCACGCAATGCACGCATTCTCCATCTAGTGGCAGGAGTGCGAAGTTGCATTCTCCAGTACAATTGGGAGAAACCAGAAGTTTTGCCACTTAACGCATGGAAAGCAAAGTTGCGGAGATTCGAAATAGTGAAAAACGGAAGCCCAGGCCAAAAAAGAGGGTAAACCAAGCCAGGAAAAATCAGTAATTGTCATGAAACAAGGACATGAAGTAAGAGTTGTCACAATACCATCAATCATGCCCATGGGTAAATGGAAACAGGGACAGAACTGGAACAAGACCACGTGAACATGAACAACATTATCACAAAATGAACGTAATCTCGTAACAAGGAAGGACGTGAAGTAACCGTCTAAGATATATATGAAAAGGAAAGAGCTCTGGCACCTTGGCTCAAATGTGATGCTTAACCATGCTTCAGAACCTGGTCTATCAAGCATATACTGAGCATGGCCTCTCATTTAATTTCTGTGCAAATCACATGTATACCCTACTGTTCATCTTTTACCTGAAAGATATGATTACTGAAACACAACTTACTAATTATTCAAATAATATTTTACTAAACTAAGGCTCATGCATGCTTACTTGAGATATTTTTCAGAGTAACATGCATAAAATCAAGATGCATCTACTTTTAATGTTATTTTATTTTTCTTATATCTACATTTTGTTCCTGCCGCTAATTCCTGGTTGCTGTGGTGATGGTTGTGTTTACACACACATGCTGCTTACTCCACGGTCAGTACTGGAAGCACCATTAATGCTTATCTGTATCTACCTGGACTTCTGAAGTGACAGTCCATCAACATTCATGCACTCCCGTCTCTTATGATGTTTCAAAGGCTCTGCCATTTTTCAAACCAAACAAGTGGATTTAATGATTAAGCCATAAGTCTCGTAAAGCCATTTGAAGCATTTCCATTTACTGTGACAATCCAGCAGGCTCCAAGAACCCAATGTTTTCACTCTCTGAAATATTGTATTTTGTGGTAGGTCTTAACGGAAGATGATTTTCAGAAATGGGCCAACTTTCGTCGTGAGGCAGAATCAGCTATTGAAAACAGAGATGAACTATTAATGGAGACAGCACAATACTTGGAGACTAAACTCACCTTACTAGGTATCTTTTAATTTTATTCATCATAAATGCTGGAAGTGGGTCACTATTTTAAAAATCCTTCATTTTCCTAAGGTTAGTCTTGTTAATATTCAAGTTTATTATAAATCATGTCTTGGATACCTTAGTTAAGAATATGCAAGTAAGACAGATGTGGTCAAGGAGCTACACCCAAATAGCTGTTGTGAGTTTTGGGGGCTGTTTGGCCGGCCATGTTCTGGAAGTTTTTCTTCCTGACGTTTCGCCAGACTCTGTGGCTGGCATCTTCAGAGGGCAAGGAGCTCAGGGAACTAGGAGTTCTCTCTGTACTCTGGGGTATAGAGTGAGACTGTGTGGTTTTAAAGTTGTGAGAAAGAGGAAACCTGTCCTATGAAGGAGAATAGTTGTTATAATAATTGTATTGTGATGGAGGGATTAAGAAGTTTCACTGCGATCAGGGGTGGCAGAAATCCTTCTCTGTAGTTGATGGGTGTCATTAGCTGTTCTAGTGCATGAACTAATCACCAGTGCTTGTGGCTGGGTGGGAATCATTGAACTTTGATCTTTTGCAGGCTGGAGTTTTCAGTACAGGAAGACAGGCTTTGTTGATGTTTAGACTTCTTTCTTTTTATTGAAACTGTTGCTTATGTTTGTGGATTTCAATGGCTTCCCTGTGTAGTCTGACATAGTGATTGGTAGTGTTGTCCAGTACCTCTGTGTCCTGGAAGAGGATTTCATGGCCAGTTTGTTTCAGGGTATGTTCAGCTACTGCTAATTTTTCTGGTTGTTTTAGTCTGCAATGTCTTTCATGTTCTTTTATTCTTGTCTGGATGCTGCACTTTGTGGTACCAATATATACCTGCCCACAACTACAAGGTATCTGGTATACTCCTGCAATGGCGAATGGGTTTCTTTTGTCCTTTGCTGACTGTAGCATCTGTTGTATTTTTGAGGTGGGTCTAAATACTGTTTGTAGGTTGTGTTTTTTCAACACTTTGTCCATGCGGTCTGTGACTCCTTTTATGGATGGCAAAAATACTTTGTTTATCGGAGGCTGGTTTTCTTCTTCAGTTTGGTGTTTTTTTCAGTTTGATGGCTCTTTTGATTTCATTCTTGGAATAGCCATTTGTCTGTAGGACCCAGTTCAGGTGGCTGAATTCAGTGTTGAGGAATTCAGCTTCACAGTTTCAGTTTGAGTGGTCTACAAGTGTTTTGATTATACCTCTTTTCTGTTGTGGGTGGTTGTTGGAATTTTTATGTAGATACCAGTCTCTGTGTGGGGTTTTTCTGTAGACACTGTGTCCTAATTGGAGGTCCAGTTTGCATATGACCATGACATCTAAGAATGGGAGCCTTCAAGAATACATAGCTACATCCAAACGTGGGGCTGCATATGCTTGTTGCCCAGTGGGAAATTCCTTGAGGTATGCAAATAAATGCCACTGTTCCATATGTTATTCCAACATGATATATGCTCATCTTGAGGCCCGTTTGGGGCAAGGCTAGCCTCAAACGGATTGGCTTTCCACCCTACTTCCCCCCCCCTTTAAAAAGTTCATGTTGTGTTTTTAATAAAGTGTGGCCCAGTTTTTACCCAAATATTGTGTCTGCCTTGTTACTCCGGGCTGGGCGGGCAATGCCTGTTTTTAGATACATAGAAAAGGGCAGCCTGAATGTTGACAACTCCAGTGGCAGCAGTCAAGATGGTCTGATACTCGTTTGTGCTCTTCACCGTTTCCACTTGCAAAAAAGGAGCTGTAACAATTGCTTTGTGTTTGGGTGAGAATTGGTTAACTGATGAAAAGAGGAGTCATCTTCTGCAGTTTTCACTTATGTGGTATAATTTTATGAATGGTAGTCAGTACCCTCTGGTAAACCATTCTTGACTGCTCTTGTCAATATTTAGGCTGCCTTTTGCTATGTAAAGCTTTGCATCCTTTTCTCTGCTGGCAATGTGGACATGATGTTGTATTGCAATATAAGACCAGTTCTTGGTTTTTCAAATTATGGCTACAGAAGCACCATATCTAACATTCCTAAACTGGAAGTTTTTTTTTTTTTTTTAAGAATTGAATTCTTGACATGCAGGTTTTCTCTTCACATGCAAGAACTGCTTGCATAAACCACTTGCAGTGAGTGACTTGGTCCACTGATATCTCTTTGCTGTATAGAACTTATATCCCATAAACAAAACCTGAGCTACACTGCACTAGCGTGGGCTCACTACATCCCCCTGAACTGTCATACTTCAGAAGCAATGTCCCTTTGTTTACTGTTTCTTGTGATGCTCTGGATGTATCTGCATTACAGATTTCTGCTTGACCCTACTCCATCCTAAGGAATCATCAGATGTAAAATTAAGGTACAGTGGTCCCACGCCCTTTCGCGGTTCACGTACTGCAGTCCCGCTATATGGCGGGACCACAGTTCCCAGAAAGGGCTTGATGCAGGGGGGAATCACACACTGCCTGCCTGCGCCTCCCAGGAGGTCCAGGCAAGCGGCACGCGATGGCAAAGGGGCTTTGGAGAGCCCAGGGCTGAGCTCCGTTGCTGAAGTCCCTTTGTCTGATCGCGCGCTGGGAGGTCTGCGCAAGCAGTGCTCGATTGCAAAGGGGATTCCGGCTACGAAGCCCCAGCGCTGGGATCCGTGGCCAAAGTCCCTTTGTCCCATCGCGCACTGCTTGTCCCGACCTCCCGGGAGGTCTGCACAAGCACCGCGCGATTGTAAAGGGACTTCAGCCACGGAGCCCAGCGCTGGGGCTCTGCAGCCAAAATCCCCTTTGCATCGCTCCCCGCCGCCCCCCGGGCCCTCCTGATCGCCCCCACCCCCACCCGACCCGCTTCTGCATATCGCTTCTTTTCAGGCATCGCGGGTTGGGTGGGTCCCTAACCCCCGCGATCGGCGGGGGAATACTGTACTTAGAAGATGATGGTTATAATTTATAAAACCCTCCACAGCTTAGGACCTTAGGACTGAATGCCCGTCCCTTCCATTAATTAATGCCAGTCCAACCAGATCTTCTTTAGTGTTGGCACTTAGGGTTGCCACCCCTAGGGAAACCCAAAAACTGTTACAAGAAACCGGGCTTTCTCAGTGGCCGCCCCTGCTCTTTGGAACAAACTGCCAGTTGATATCCATTTGGCTCCATCTGTGTCAATGTTTAACAATTATTTGAAGACCTGGCTCTACCGTGAGGCTTTTGGCAGTGCTGCACATTGCTCACCACCTACCTGTCTCCCTTTTATGATTTGTTTGTTCTATTTGTTTATTTTATTTACTTAATATATGGAAAATGTTGTTTTTATTATTGTTTTAAATTTACTTGTACACCACCTAGAGTTGTTCTTTGAATTAAACTTGGTGGTAGATAGATAGATAGATAGATAGATATAGATAGATAGATAGATAGATAGATAGAGATAGATAGATAGATAGATAGATAGATAGATAGTAGAGATGGGCACGAAACAGAAAAATGGCATTTCGGTTTTTCGTTTGTCATTGAGAGATCTGTTTCGGTTCGTTTCCGTTTGTTGTTGTAGAGAGCTTTAGAGTAGAGTTGCTCTTTGAATTAAACTTGGTGGTACATACATACATACATACATACATACATACATACATACATACATACATACATACATACATACATACATACATACATACATACAAATTTTGTGCTAGAGTGCTTTAGAGCAGTGACCCTCAGTCTTTGATCCTCTAGAAGTTTTGCAGCTCAATTCACAGAATCCATGACCTTTGTCTAGGCAGGCTGGGGCTACTGGGAACTGGAGTTCAAAGAAGCTGGAGGATCAGAAGTTGAAAACTACTGTTGCAATATATTCCCTTAAACTGCAGCAGATGCTAAGTACTTCACCCAGTTACCCATCACAGCATGCCTTTGAATGCAGCCAAGACAATTTAAGCAACAGCAAAACAATAAAACTATACATAGCAGGTATACCTTTGGTATTTGCATTTAGTAAATGCTAGCCATTGAGCTGTCTACCCAGGTTACTATTCTTTTTGAGGCAGGTATCAGTCTATCCATATCAGAGTGGCAGATAAATCAGAACAAAGCAACATTTTGAAATAGTGGAACACCTTTTGATGCAAAGGAAGTGTGTTAAAGGCAGTCAGTTGGTGCTTGGTTCTCATCTTCTCCTTTTTGGCCAGGTGCAACTGGAATTGAAGATCGGTTGCAAGATGGAGTACCTGATACCATTGCTGCTTTCCGAGAGGCTGGGATCCAGACTTGGGTGCTAACTGGAGATAAACAGGAAACAGCGGTCAACATTGCTTATGCCTGCAAACTTCTCAACCAAAGAGACACTGTCTTTACCATTAATACTGAAAGTAAGGTGAGTCTTAGCCAGCTCCAAGGACTGTATGATACCCTGGGTAATGATTTATTTTAATACCACATGAACGTTGAAAAACAAGCCACAGGAGAGCTTTGACCACTATTGGTTTCCACAGTCATGTTTTTACCAACATCATTATTTTCCAGGGGATTGGAAACCAGGACCTGTGAAGAAAGACTGAAAGGTCTAGGCACGTTTAGCCTGGAGAAAACAAAACTGAAGGGAGATACGATAGCACTCTGCAGATACTTCAAAGATTATCATACATAGGAGAGGCGGGATCTGTTCTTATTCATCCCACAGTGTAGGACACGTAATCATGAGCTCGAGCTACAGGTAGCCATATTTAGGCTGAATATCAGGAAAATCTTCCTAATTGTTAGGAGCCTAGTAGCACAGTGGTTAAATTGCACACAACCCAGGGTTCAATCCCTAGGTAGCCCATCTTCTGCTTGACCCAGCCTTCCATCTCTCTAAGGTTCGTAGAATGAGTACACAGCTCACCGGGGGTGGGGGGGAGTGTAGCCTGCATAATTAAATTGTAAACCATCCAGAGAATGTTTTAAGCACTATGGGGCAGTATATAAGGAGAACACTTTGCTTTGCTTTAGAGCAGTATGGCAGTGGAACCAATTACTTTGAGAGGTGGTGAGTGCTCCAATGCTGGAGGCATTCAAGAGAAACTTAGACAACCCCCTGGCAGACATCCTTTGATTTTGTATTCCTACCTTGAGCAGGAGGTTGGACTCAGGGGCTTATAGACCCCTTTCAACATAGTGATTCTGTGATTCTATGATTATTTTTAAATGGAATGTAAATATTACAATTGATGACATTGTCGTCAATTGTCATCATATGCTCTTTGTATGCTTACCCTTCTGCTGTGTAACATGCACAGTAAATTTCCCCCATGTGGGATTAATAAAGATTTACCTCATCTTATCTTATTGTCATCATTATTGAAAATAATGTCATTATTGAAAACATCTAGGTTTTTTGGAATCATGGGGGAGGAATTAGAGACATTTTTGTCTTTTAAGTGTATTTTTATTTTGAAATTAATTTTACTAACAACAGTAGCAATAATCTTAGAACTGCAGAGCTAAAAGACATCTAATGCATCGTCAGGTCTAGCCCTTGTCAGGGAGGCATAGTGGGGAATCAAACTCCCAACCTTGAGATGCCTAAAACAGATGCCTAAATTCAGCAGTCCCAAAAGTAAAAAAGAAACAAATTCATACAATGAGTAATGTGCACATAGAGGACAGGAGTAAGAAATTGGTTTTTAAAAAAATTAAAATAAGAAAGGCCCTCGGAGGACCCAAAAGTGCTTTCAAGCAATCTGGAGGGCACTTCCTGTTTTCTGGAAGTCACTTCCGGTTCACGGGGAAGCCCTTTTGGAGCCTGACGGGCCTGGGAAGGCCCTTGCAGGGCCGTTCGGGGCAGCACCAGGATGGGGGTGAGTACAAGAGCCCCCAGCTAGGCCCCCAGGCCCGGCCCGACCTGCATCCGCATATTGCAGATTTTCAATTATTGCAGGTCAGGTCGGGTCCCTGAGACCCATGATAGGTGGGGGGTTACTGTATTAAAAATATTTTTAAAATCTTTTGAGGCAATGAAAGAAAACCTGACTGCCAGTAACAACACTTGCACAGGCTGAGTATGCACTGCTATCTACTGTATTTCACAAAAGTATATTATTAATGACAAATGCTTGCTGAAGTCATTTGTTAGAAGATTTCAATAAGATGAACTTGAACTAGGCTCCTGCTTATGGTAGCCAAATATAGTTGAAGAAAGTAGGCTCAATACTTTATTACCAATGAACACTTGAACAATGGAAGAACTCCTGTGCCTGTTTCTAGGACAATATTCTACTGAGCCTTATTGTCTTCTTACAGGAAACATGTGAATCACTGTTGGATATCACATTGGAAGAAGTGAAGAAAGCCGGAATTGTTCAAGAAACAAAGCAGCATATTTTTGGCATTCCGCTGCCTTATTCTGTGTCAAGTGCAGTGCTTCCCAGTCCTACAGTCGGAGTGGTGCTTGATGGAAAAACTCTGAACACCATTTTCCAGGGACAACTTGAACATAAGTTCCTCGAACTGACCAAGTACAGCCGCTCAGTTTTGTGCTGCCGGTGTACCCCATTACAAAAAAGTATGGTGGTGAAGCTTGTGAGGAATCAGCTGAAAGTTATGACACTGGCCGTCGGTGAGTCCTAGATGTGCACACTGTCTCTGGACAAACATGCGAAATTGGACTGAATTAGGGAGATTTGTATCAGGGCAACTGACTTGATGGCACATAACTAACTAGAAAGGTTTGAATTGACTGGACTGTTATGTGAGTTAGGCGTCTGGCCAAAAGTTCAGAGTTTAGTTCTCCACTGTGTCTCTAGGGAGAACAGCCAGCCATGGGTAAGCTGCACAGCCCCAAGGAACTCCTAGTAGCAGGGAATGGTAAGCCACCCCTCTTCCTAGAAATCCCTGAAAAAGATCAGCATTAGAGAGAACTGACTTCTTCTTCTTCTTTCTTCTTCTTTATTATTATTATTATTATTATTATTATTATTATTATTATTATTATTATTATTATTATTATTATTATTATTATTATTATTATTATTATTATTATTATTAAGGCTGAAACTTATTTTTGCCCCATCTGGCTTGGCACCCCTAGTATTAGTGGATACATTCCAATCAACTTGGAAAAGGAATCTAACTGTTAACTTACTGCAGCTGGGTTTCTCCTTAGAGGCTATTTTGGCCATGGGTTTTGGCAATGCCAAGGCTGCAATTAAAAGGAGAATCTGGGATGTAGAACTCCAAGAACATCTAGCTGCCCATGATAAACTCAGCACAGTTAGGAATAGTTCCTTTAGAATGGCCAACTACCTATCCAAAATAACCATTCCCAAGTTCAGGAGAGCCTTCACCTTAGCTCGATTTAATGTTCTGCCCTCCAGATTGCTGGAAGGCAGATACCAGGGTCTTCCAGTGGATAGACGTGTTTGCCCTTGTGGCGAGGAGACTATTGAAACTATTGATCATGTCCTCTTGGAGTGTTCCCTTTATCGGGATATCCGGAGGACTCTTCTTCAGTCTATATTGCAGCATACTCAGGGGAGGCCAAGGGAGTTTTGTGTTCAATACCTGCTAGCAGATAAAAAGCTGGATGTAACTGTGGTGGTGGCTAAATTCTGTGCCGCAGCAATGAGGCATCGCTCATCCCTGCCCACTTCAGGTGGCGAGGTCAGATGATTGGTAATGTCCATTGTGTATTTATCCTTACCCCTTCTCATGATGTGGGTTGGAGGTGGACTAGAATACGGGCGTGGTTCCAGGCTGGAGACAATTCTAGACCTATTGAGTTGATTACTCTGTTATTGGGCCTACTGGGCTGGGAAGATTTTACCTGTTCTGGCTTTTATACAAAGGGTATGCCATTGTATTATGCTTGTTCTTGTATGCATGCTTTTATTGTTTTTAAACACTTTTACTTTGGTTTTATGTGGAATGTATTTTGTATTTTATCTGGTCAGTGACTGAAATAAAGACCTTTGATTATTAAGGATAAGAATAAGAATAATTTCATTTTGTGTTTCATTTTTAAAGAGTAAATCTTATGTTAATATTATTTTTAAGTTGTTTTTGAACTTTTGATTTTGAGGGCCTTTTTCTGATATTTGTCCACTTTGTGGACAAATTTCATTTTAAAACACTATTTCCAAGCTCTGGTCTTAAGAGACCTTTTGAAGAGAGATCCCATTAGAAAGCCTGGATAACTGGTTCCCTTGTCAATAACTCTTTATCATCAAGTTACTTCTCCTAATGCTCCAAGAAAAATCTACTCTCCTATTATTTAAGTCAGATCTAGCACAACTTTCAGTATTTTAATGGTATTTTCTCTCTTTTTCGTTCTCTTCCTCTCTCCCACATACACACCTGTCTGCTCTTGTCCAAGCTAAATGCTTGGACTGCTCAAAACCATATGGCCTGTAAATAATTCCACTGGACTAATTCAAGCTCCTCCTGTGAACTAAAGCTGTTCTTTTTAGTTCTGGCATTTTACATTAATTGTAGTTGCATTTCAAATTGAAAAAAGGACAAAATAATCCTTACCATTAACTTAGAAACCATTTTAACCATAACAATTTTCCTGATTCTTTAGGTGATGGGGCAAATGATGTAAGTATGATCCAGGCAGCTGATGTTGGAATTGGCATTTCTGGACAAGAAGGTATGCAGGTACGTATAATAATGGCCGTGTGGTTTTGTTCATTTGCAACTACTGCTAAGGCATTTATCAGCCCTGTTTGGGGAATTTACAAGAGGCTGTATGCTGTATGGCTATGTGACACTTTGTAGCAACAAGGTCCAAGGCAGGCTAACGTCCTTACTGGATCACTACAAAGTTTACCATAAAAACCCTTCTGGGTACTCCAGAATTATTCCTCAGACAAAGATGATATGGGATTAAGGAAAATAGTTCAAAATTTGAGCCAGATGCAATGCCCCTGGCTCACAAAGCGTATCTGCTTACAAAGCAAAATAGAGCTTAGATTCCAGGTACTGGTAATTCATTTTACATCCGTCCCCTCCCCACAGGCAATAAGCTCCCATTGCAACAGTTCTGCCACTTATCTTAGAGGGGGCACACGATTCTCTTTTAGATTTAGAGCAGAAATACATGAAGCAAGATCCCAGGCTTTACATCTGCAAAACAGGAGAATGTATTTTGCTATCAGATTAGAACGAAACTATCACACACACAACCATATTAGAAGTCCTATCAAGGTGAATGAAATAATTGGAACTAGAGATGGGCATGAAATGCAAAAAAATGGTGTTTCATTTCGTTTCGTTTCGTGGCCCATTTAAAATAATTTTTTTAAAAAAAAAAATCATTTCATTGTTTGTTCTGGTTCATTTTCATTTACCCCCGTTCTCCAAGACAGAAATGGGGTCTCTTCAGACATTTCTCCCTGACAGCGGATGACAGAGCCAGGAGCGCTGTCATCCCCTGTGGGGAAGATCCCTTTAAAGAGACCCCCTTCCCGCCTCCACATGCAGAGGCAGGAACAGGGGTCTCTTCAGACATTTCTCCCCCGCAGCGGATGCAGTATTTCTTAAATGGATGACTAGAGGTGGTAGTCATTTTCAGCCTTGCTTATTAACACAAGTATCACCTTGTCACACATAGAAAACCAATGTAGAGTCACAGCTTCATGGCAAACCAAACCCCAGGGTGGGCTGAGATTTAAATCCAGGTCACTCTCAAGTCCAGCATTCTCTACACAGGACTGTACTAACTGTTACAGACTATCAAATAAATACTGTAGGTAGCCATCATCAAGTATTTTCATTGTCCAATGTTTCTAAAATTGCTCTTATCATCTCACTGGCCAGTAATAGTGTCCTTTTAGGGTGTTCTACTGGACTTGGAAAGGTAGGTAGCTATAATTTCATATCAAAACCATGGCAGGTTTCAAAATTAAATAACTGGATTGGAAGTACATCCATTCTTGGTTTTTACCATGCTGGTTGGTATCTGATTATCTTTTGTTTACTCTGGGCCAGGCAGCTGATACAAATGATTTTGTTTTCTCATTGTTTTTTGTTTCTAGGCTGTCATGGCCAGTGATTTTGCCATATCTAAATTTAAGCACCTCAAAAAGTTGCTTTTAGTCCATGGACACTGGTGCTACTCTCGCTTGGGAAAGATGGTGATTTACTTCTTCTATAAAAATGTGGTGAGTTTAAACCTCATGTTTCTGTGCCATGCTTTTCTTTCATAGCCATAGATAATGAGGACAATGATCATATATATTCTACCTGATTAGGCATCCATACCAGGCAGCTTACTAGTTCCAAAAATATTATACAGTATGTTCCATAAAATCACAATTTGAACCTTAAAGAATGAGAGGATGATTCAAGAAGAAGGCAAGATAAAAGCTGACTGACCCTTCAATTTGATAAAAAAAAATTTCCTTCCTTTTTCTCTGAAAGTCAAAATAATATATTTCTATTCAATATTTCTTTTTTTTTTTTAATCACTGGTAGACTCCTGGCTATGTTTCTGCATACAGAATGGTAAAATATCACTATTCAAAATGGGAATTGGCTTCAACTTAGGCTATAAAGCCAGCCAAGAGACTTAATTTGATGAGAGCCACATGCTACCAATTGCCAATGACAGTAATCAGCTTTAGCAATATTATGAGAAGCTCCATTACACACCTCTATTCCTAATATGTTCCCATAATGAACTTATTGAAACACTGGGCTGTTTCTTTAGATCCAAAGCTAAGTTCTGACACAGAATGAAAAAGGAGCAGTTCTTCACTGGGAGACATATGAGGTCATTCACCTTAGAGAACTTTATTCCCCTTCTACATCATTACCCCATGGCTGTTCTCCCAATTGATAGTATTTTAAATATATTTTTTCTCCTTCCGATGTTTTTTAAATATTGTTTATGTTGAGTATAATTCAGGAAATAACTCCTCTTCTACCATCCAGATTTCAGATATGTAAAAATATAGATATTCAATTCAAATTATTTGGTGGCAAGAAATAGACTTTTGCCCTATCATGTGGGGTTTTTGATGAATAGATCAAAATGTCCATTGTGGGTTGCAGTTTGCCATTTTCTCCATCACAATGAATAACATTTGTGTAGATACAGCAGCGACTGAGAGCATGTGGCCCTTGAGATGTTGCCAGATTGCAGCCTCCGCCACTCATAGCCCATGTAACCAATGATGAGGCCTGATGTTCAACAGTTCAACAATACCTAGAGGGCACAATGGCACAGGCACCCTGGCACAGGAGACCTTTTGCCAGTAGAGGCTGGGGCTCTTCCATGCTAGATAAAAATGACAGCCATTATCTCCCCCATGTAGAAGTAAAAGTTATTTTTCTCTTTGGCATTTCATACAAAGAGGCATTGAATTAAAAATATTTGAGTCATGTTTTGTTATGGTTTTTGTTGAATTGACTTTGCAATATGTGCAATATGCATAATGCTGGTCCAATAACTGCAGGAAAACAAACCCAATTAAAATTATTAAAGCAGCCAATTAATTTGAATAGGAAGTAGATTAATTATTAGGGGTGTACACTGTGGAAAGATTCAGATTTTATGAGTTTTTAGTCTTGGTCCTTTTGTTAAATATGAAAACTAAATTTTTTCTTGACTTTCTTCCTCCACATTAAATTTTTTTCTGGCACTAGAAAGCATGCCCCGAAGAAGATACTCATTTATTGGGGGGGGGGGTACAGTGGCCCTCTTCCCAGGCTGGGTGGGATTATCCTCCAGCTGTTTGAAAGAGTGAAGAGTCTGGGTGTTTTCCTGGATCAGGCATTGTCCCTAGAGTCCCAGGTGGCAGCCATGTTCAGGTCAACCTTTTACCAACACAGACTTATCACCCAGATTTGCCCATACATTGATGGGGACTCCCTGAGGACTGCCGTGCAGGCGCTGGTCATCTTGAGGATAGATTATTGTAACACTCTTTACATGGGGCTTCCCTTGACCCTTGTTTGGCGACTGCTGTGGGTGCAGAATGTGGCAGCCAGATTGGTGGTTGGGCGGGCAGTCTGCAGTCGCCAAACAAGGGTCAAGGGAAGCCCCATGTAAAGAGTGTTACAATAATCTATCCCAGTGTTGGCGAACCTATGGCACGGGTGCCAAAGGTAGCACTCGGAGCCTTTTCTGTGGGCACCCCACATCGCTCCTTCACAGCCACCTGCATTCGGGTTAAATTGCTGTATTAGCACTTTGCAAAAAATTAGTGGGTTTTGAATCACAGTTTGGGCACTCGGCCTCTAAAAGGTTCGCCATCACTGATCTATCCTCAAGACAACCAGCACCTGCACAACAGTCCCAGTAGGTTATCTAAAATATGCACTTCTACTTGGGGGAGGTAGCAGGAACAGCCACAAATGATGGGCTTCCTCATGTCTCCCATGAGGAGAAGAAGAACATGAATCTTCCTCCACCACCCAGACAAGAGCCTAGAGTGGGAAGGGGAGCATGCACTGGGACATCTTACTGACACACAGATAACGCTTTCAAAAATGCATTCATTTCCGTGGGTTTGCTGCTTCCAGCAGGATTGCTCCTGCATCTGACCCAATGGTTCTGAGTCAAAAAGCAACTCCAGGTACAGAAACATTGATGTGGAGAGTGCTGCTTCCACAGTCTACCCCTCCTTGGCAGTTCTTATCTCTATGGAATTCCAGAAAGCTGGGGCAAATGTATTCTAGAATCTTGTGACTGAATGCAAGGTCTTTATTAAGACCAAATGAAGCAGAGAAAGAGAAGGACAAGTAATCCTTTCCCCCAAAGCATTGTAACTTGGCTCCCGGAAGCTCATAACCTGCACGCAACGCTCCCATCTAAGGACATGCGGATGCTGACGTGATGAAGGGCGTGTAGAGACACTGAAAGTGTTTTGTCTTCTAACATTTTCCCACCAGGCCTACGTCAATCTGCTCTTCTGGTACCAGTTCTTTTGTGCTTTCTCTGGGGCCTCCATGATAGACTACTGGCAAATGATTTTCTTCAACCTCTTTTTCACTTCCGTGCCACCAATAATTTCAGGAGCCCTGGATAAAGACATTTCTGCCGAAACCCTGTTAAGCTTGCCCGAACTTTACAAGAGTGGACAAAACTCCGAGGTACAATCTTCTTGCTCAGATCTGATTGGTGGGTCCTTATAAATCTTTAGTGTGGTTTCACAGAAGTATATGGTGGCTTGCTACCATAAGGAATGCTCAGGCACTGTGGAGTATGGTCGATGTTGTATGAGCTTCTTCCCAGACTTTGGGAAGAAGGGCAGGCACAAGCTGTTTATTTCTTTTCTAAATGGTCCTTTTCTACATCAGAATCCTCCTCCTCAAGTTTCTGTCATGAAGAGTCAGTCATGACTGTAATGACACCACCACCACCACCACCACCACCACAACAACAACAACAACAGGTGGACCCTATTGGCTTTCCCTCCTCCCTCCATTATACTTGTGAAAAAAGGAACTTCCAGATGGCTGTTTTGAGCTGAAAAGGGTGAAAGGGGCTCCTAAGAAGGAAAGGAGCTGAACAGTCTCTCTTGATCTGCTTTTTAAGAAAAACCATTTATAGACTACAATGCAGCCTTCCCCAACCTGGTGCCATCGAAAGGTATTGAATAGCAAGCCCTGAAATAAGATATCTGGCACACAATGGAGATTGTTGCATAATCCCTTAAGAGGGACTAAGCCAAAGTTGTTGTGATGTCCACCATTTGCAGCATAACCCTATCCAGTCAGTTGCAGTAAGCTACAACGATGCTAAGAAAAAGAGGTAATCAGCAGCAGAATGTTAAAAGCAAGTCATGAGATGCACTATTTTCCAGTTTAGGTATCTCAGAAGGACCTTGTTTTATTCTATTCTGAATGAGAGTTTGCTATTCTTATTTTTAATGACTACTGGAGTGCTTATTGGTATGAAAAGTGGTTCATTATTCTGATCCAGAATAATGCCGCCACTGGCCCTTGTTAAGGTAAACTCAGCTTCTAGTTTGTGGAAGGCTGACCATTCAATTATATGTCTGAAAAATTCAGCCCATGTCTCCCAGCTTCAAGGCTAGCACTCTAATGGGAAGTCACCAGCTGGTTGGGAGCCAACCCTGCCAAGAACAGGGCTGCAAATTGGACTGATGCTCACCTCTTGTGCTCATCTTTTCATCCGTGCGATTGTCCTCCCACCTGTCTTCAGCGAGGAAGGGGAAATGGAGCCATCCCTGTTCCTGTTGCTAAGCACATAATTGCTGTTTTAGAGCAAAAACAAGAGTTAAAATCAATGCATTGTTGGGGTTTTTTTAAACCTATAGATTAGGTCCCCCCCCCCGTTTATCTTCTGCTCTTAAGAATGCAGTCCAACTTGATGATGAGATCTCAGACCCCCTGGTAGCATGGAGGTGTGTAAAGCAGGGTTTACAGAGTTGGCTTTTTGCCTGCCAGAATAGATATAAGACCCCTCATGCTGTCACAAAGGCTGGCATTGACCACAGAGAGGGGAAGGGGAAGCTTTCAGGGAGTATCAAATTTCAGAAGAAGAATAGCCTTACTTAAAAAAAATACCAGAAGAGGATAAATTAATAAAACCCCGACAAGCTCCACCATTAATTTGTGTACCAGACATAACATGGAAGACTTTCATCAACTACAGCTGTATAGTGTCCAGATTAGAACCAGTGAGTTAATGGTTGATATGCCAAGAAACCACATCCTCTGAATATATCTTTTCTCTTTGTGCCATGATTTGCTACAGGTTTACAAGCCTCTGACCTTTTGCATTGCCATTTTGGATGCCTTTTACCAGAGTCTCATATGCTTCTTCGTCCCTTACCTAGTAAGTAATTAAGGCTTTCTGGTAATAGTCCTTAGGCAAAAGAGTTTTTGCTATTATTATTATTGTTATTATTATTGTTGTTGTTGTTATTATTATTATTATCATCATCATCATCATCATCATCATCATCATCATCATCATCATCATCATCCAGCAGACATCCAGCAGACATCCAGCGTTGTTGTTGTTGTTGTTAGCAATCCTGCATATTCATAGAATCATAGAATCATAGAGCTGGAAGAGACCTCAAGGGCCATCCAGTCCAACCCCCTGCCGTGCAGAAACCCCCATCAAAGTACTCCCAACAGATGGCCATCCAGCCTCTGTTTAAAGACCTCCAAAGAAGGAGACTCCACCACCCTCCATGGCAGCATATTCCACTGCCAAACAGCTCTAACAGTCAGGAAGTTCTTCCTAATGCTCAAATGGAATTTCTTTTCCTGTTGTTTGAAACCATTGCCACAAGTCCTAGTCTCTGAAGCCATGGAAAATAAACCTGTCCCCTCTTTGATATGACATCCTTTCAAATATTTAAGCATGGCTATCATATTACCTCTCAATGTTCTTTTTGTAAGGCTAAACATTCCCAACTCCCTAAACTGCTCCTTGTAAAACATTTTTTCCACCTTCAACCATCCTGGTCACCCTCCTCTGGACCCATTCAAGTTTGACAACATCCTTTTTAAATTGAGGTGCAGACAATTGAAGCACTCCAGGTGGTGTCTGACCAGAGCAGAATAGAGTGTTACTATCACTTCCTTTGAGCTAGACACTATGCTTCTGTTGATTCAACCAAGAATCGCATTGGCTTTCCTGGCCGCCGCATCACACTGCTGACTCATGTTCAATCTGTGGTTTACCCAGACTCCCAGATCCCTTTCACATGTACTATTCTCCAGCCAGCTGTCTCCCATCCTATATCTGTGCAATTCATTTTTTTCTGCCTATATGCAGGACCCTACGTTTCTTTCTGTTGAAACTCATTCCGTTAGCTTTGGTCCAGCATTCTAATCTGTCAAAGTCATTTTGGATTTTTATCATGTCCTCTAGGGAATTGCCCCCCCTCCCAATTTGGTATCATCTACAAATTTAATCAGCCTAATCTCTATTCCTTCCACCATGTCATTAATTAAGATATTGAATAGCACCAGAGGCAGAACAGAGCCCTGGGGCACCCCACTAGTCACCTATGTCCATGCTGAAGAGAAGCCATTTATGATCAACCTTTGGCTATGAATAGTCAACCAATTTCAAATCCACCTAACAGTAGCACTACCTATCCCACTTGCTACTAACAGCTTTGCAAGTATAACATGGGGAACCTTACTGAAGGCGTTACAGAAATCAAAATAACCTCCAAAGTGTTCCCCTCATCCACCAGACCTGTAACTCTGTATCAAAGAAAGAGGTCAAATTAGTCTGGTAATTACTTACCCCCATCTGACTCTCTATGATGATTTGTCTACTCTATATGTTTATTATGTCAATATATATAAAATATTATTTTTATTTTGTTGTTTTAACTTTCCTTGTACGCCACCTGGAGTTGTTCTCTGAACTAAGCTTGGCAGAATATAAATCCAAAATAATAAATAAATAAATAAATAAATAAATAAATAAATAAATAAATAAATAAATAAATAAATAAAACCAAAAGTGCAGTCAACCAAGGTGCCCTCAGTATACTTCTGATTCCTCCACAAATGTTGTTTTCCAGGCTTATCAAGATTCCGACATTGATGTTTTTACCTTCGGAACAACAGTCAACACCGTCGCCCTCCTTACTATTCTACTTCACCAGGCATTAGAAATTCAGACATGGGTACGTATCAACATCAAGTTATGTAGAAGATACGTTCAACTATCAGATCTCAACAGGGCTTATTTCTATGTCTTATATTTGCCCAGTCTACATATGCAGAGTCCTATATCTCTTGCTGTATGTGTGTGCTTGTTGGCTCGTTTGATCTTTTGTTATTTGCTGTGCAATTCGATGAAAACAGTTTACAGCATGAACTGCTCAAAGGCCAACATATGGAGAGAGGATGGTGCTCACAAAAACAATTAAATCCTTGCCATGGAGGTTGTGCAGTCAAACTTTTAAATGATTATTCCTTCTCTTACCTGTCTGGAAGAGAAGGAATAATGAAAGATATGTATGTACTACAGTGGATCTTTGACATACTGTGCCGCAGTCCTACTGCTCTCTGTTGAACTCCTTCTGGACCAGTCAAACTGACAATCAACAAACATCCTTACTGCAGGCCCCCACTGCAGTTGCTGAATGCCACAGAGAATGCAGCAAACTGCTGAGGCTTGCCGGGAGCTTGGAGGCTTTAAGCAAAGCTGGCATGAATACTGAAGCTCAGGTTAAGTGGAAGGCATTCACAGAATAAATAAACAGTTCAGAATTCATCAGAAAGGTAATGCTTCTGTAAGCGGTAACCTTCTAGCGTGGCACAGAATTCAGTATCTAGCATACCTCTAGCTTCAAACAAGGGCCTAAATAAAATACCTTCCCCCCCCCCACAAAAAAAGGTTCTTTGTGTGCCTCTCCACCTTGTTTCATTTCCAGAAACAATCACATCCCCAAAGTGCCTTGGAAAACCATGCCCCGGATACAAAATGGGAGCTATATTTCATAAAATATATCAGCATGAATTTGGATGTCTTGGCTTCCCTCCCTGCAGATTTTGTTGCTGTTGTGCCTGTCTGTGGCATTTGATTGCTTCTGATTTACAGTGACCCCACTGGCCATATCCCTGCCCTGTGCTCGCAGCTTTGAAGCGTTTTGCCTTAATTTCTATTTCCCTTGTTTTTATTTGTAGACTTGGCTCCACGGGATCATCATGATTGGGAGCATTCTCTTTTACTTTCTTTTCTCCATCATCTACAATGCGTCCTGCACTGTCTGCAATCATCCGACCAACCCCTACTGGATTATGCAGAGGGAGCTCTCAGAGCCAAGCTTCTATTTCATCTGCATCATTACACCGGTCACAGCACTTCTCCCAAGGTGTGACCACATGGTTCCCCCACCCTCCCCACCCCCACCCCACCACTACCTCCTCCTCCTCCACCACCTCCACCACCACCACCACCCATGTTCAAATCTCATTGGAGACTAAAATCTCGGTAGAGGGGATTACTTTCAAAAGGAGTGAGCTGTGGTGCTGGATATGTCAGAAAGGATTACCAGTGGAGCTATTCCATGTGGCTGGTATATTTAAAACAGGTCTTCTGCTGCTGTTAGGTGCATCATACATAGCACTGGATGATGCCTGCCAAGGCTGTATGTACCAGTCCTGATTGCAAACATGGCAAATGAGCTGTTTTAGGGAACAGGTTTTGAATGTTAGCAGACTCCCCGCCCCACAGACACTAAGGGCCTTTTTACACGACCCCTAAAATCCGCTGGCCACTTAAATTCGGACCAGAGATCTTAGGGGTTCCTCGCTCTTCCTCTGTCCCCACCCCCCTCCGCACTTCTTGGTTGCTGGCTGCCTGAGGGGAGGGAGAAAAAAGAAAGAAAAGAATGCCGATTTGCCTCCGTTACCGTTTTGTTCCCGGCAGCATTGAGATCTCTTAAAGGGGTGGGGCGCAAAAAAAGAACAAACAGAAGCCAGGAGAGCCCCGCACTCACTATCCTTACACCGGATCAAATATTTGTCACATCCAAAAAGCAGGTACCTGAAAGCTGCGCTGGGACGCGCTAAAGTGGGTGGGGTCGCACTTAATTTCCTGTTAACTCCGGAGCTGGTGGGTAAACATTTTTAATCTCCGGAGCTGGGAGCCATTTTTTTTAATCTCCAGAGCTGGGAGCCATTTTTAATCTCCAGAGTTTAGGGTCATGTATAAACGCCCCAAGAAAAAGAAGAGAGCAGGCTTTGAATGTCCTGAAAGGGTTGTACGTTCCTAGTTAGCTGCTGCCGTTGTGTTGTTTTTACTGCCAGGGATGAGTAGAGGCATTTGTGGCACTTTTTTCTGCCTTGTCTATCCAAATAGTTTGGCTGGCTTTCGGTCTTGTTCCCATTTGACTTGGGTCAATGAAAGAAAGCAAGAGTGGTGGATGGTGTAGCACCTTCTTGTAGGGCGCTGCCCTACTTAAGTCACTCTGGTGACTCAAATCAGACTTGATTCAAGGGGAAACTTTGTTTTTAATAGGGACTTGTACTTGGGGCTTTGGACTTAGGACCAAAGACTTGGAGTTGGGATTCGGACCCAATATCCCTGCAGAGATGTAGATATGGTTTTCAGCGCCTGGGGACAAACAGTGGTGCCTTTACGCAGACTGGGAGGGGGCGGAGCTTTCTTTGCACGCCCCCGCCTGTGTTTGGATCCCGAGCCCAGCCCAGTCCATCCTGGATCGGCCCTCCTCCACTGCTGCCACTTCGATATCCTTTCTCCGTTCCCTGCATGCCTCTCTCCGACCGTTCCCAGCTTCCAGGAGCAGGGGAGGACAACACATCTCTCCTCCTCTTCCTCTTCCCCTTCTTTGTCCTCCTCCTCCTCCTTCCCCTGTGACCCCCCCTCGACTCTGGCTTGCCGATGGGGGGCAGCCCCGGCGGCCGCCTCCAGCCTTTGACCACCTCACACACCGGCAGCCTTAGATGAATCCCACCTCACCCGGCGCCGCAGCTTTGTGCCACCACCGTTGCCTTTCCAGCAGGGAGGGGGGCTGCCTGCATGGAGCGCTGTGCTGCTCTGAGCCAGCCAGCCACCCTTTCAGACAGACAGGGATCCTTCCTGCCAGCTCGGGGGCAGACGCTAAGGGGGGGGGGTCACGACGCCGCTAGCAGCACCACCACCACTACCAGGAGGAGGAGAAGGAGAAGGAGCAGGAAGTGCCGCTGCCCTTCCCTGCCTGCACCTGGGGCAGATGTACCCTTCTGCCCCCCCCCGATACTCCCCTGTATCCCTGCCCCTCAGCCTAATCAAAGGCTGGTTCCTTGTGATTTCTGAGTGTTTTTAAAAAGGGGAATTTTACATGCTTGACAGCTCACATCCTTTCATGTGGCCCCAATTTCTTTTTCTTTTCTTTTTCTTAATCTTTTTATTCTGTAGGCAGAGGGAATCAAGTCTGTATGCCTTTGCCGGAGCATAAAAGGCTTTGTTGTTTTGCTGTGTAGTACAGTTCTTTGAGAGGCGACCCTTAAGCATTTCAAAGGGGGGGGGATACTTTCTGAGCTTTCTCCTTCAGTACTGCTGCACTATAAATGTAACCAGCTATCAGGACTCAAAGCTTTTCCCAGATGCCAAACAGGCCTTAGATGTCATGTGAAGGTGCCATGTTGGCATATCCATTTAGCACTGGTCTCCGAAGGTTCAAGAAGAAGAATCTCTTGTTTATTCTACTGGGGAGAATTCTACAGTTCACATATCCTACTTTACTCGCCCTAAACACACACCCACTTGAGGGCAAATTTACAAGAAGATTTAATCTTGTTTCCATAGCATTCTGTTCCTTTGGGCTTGTTTCCTGAAGGAATAAAAAAAGTCCTTTTGCTGTGAAATAAATTACCGGTACCTAGACCTGAGTGCTATAGGAGCCTCTCAAGTATGGGCCTTTTTACACGACCCCTAAGATCCGCTGGTCCCTTAAATTCGGACCAGAGATCTTGAGGGTTTGTCGCTCTTCCTTCCTCCCCACCACTCCGCACTTCCTTGCTTCTGTCTGCGTGAGGGGAGGGAGGAAAAAAAAGCCTTAAAAGGGGACAAAAGAATAAAGCCTTACCTCCGGTGCTGGTGGAAGTTGCTCCGAGTGCTGGTTACTTCCTGGTTACTCTTAAAAAAAAAAAAAAACAAAAGAAGCGAGGAGAGCCGGCACTCTTCGCATCAAAATTTTTCACTGTCCCAAAGCAGGTACAAGAAAAGTGCGCCAGGACGCGCTAAAGTGGGCGTGGTCGCACTTAATTTTCTGTTAGCTCTGGAGCTGGTGGGGAAACATTTTTAAGCTCCGGAGCTGGGAGCCATTTGCAGCGGAGCTTAGGGGTCGTGTATAAATGCCCTATGAAGGTTAAGCAGCTACCACACAAAAACAGTGTGTACTCCCTGACTGTGTGTTCCCAACTGTATTCTGTGTACCCCAGGCTTCACCAATATAAATATGGTGCTCAGAGGGAATGGCTGTATTGGGATTATAAAGACAAACTGTATCATTGCAAGGAAACCTCAATCTCATATATTTTCCCCTCCCATCTCTTCCTCCAGTAATGGCAGAGGGCAATCAGAAGTTTGCATTTCCTTTTTAAAGTGAAATGTTTTACATACAATCCTAGACAATGCTGGAGCTCTTCATAACTATAGTTTATTGAAGTAAACCAACTTACAGCTTTAATTTATGAATCCATCCTGTTTCAGTAAATTATTCCAGATAACCAGAGTTAATGGAGTGCAGAAGTAACACTAAACTGTGTTTAATTGAAAACAGAGGCAAAAAGCTTCCCAGCTCTTCCTGTTCATGTCAGAGAGGAGGGAGCATGTGAATCTACCCTTCATTCACATAACACTAAACTAACAATAAATCTACACGTAACCAGTGAATTTTGTAACTGTCCATCTGCCTAAATTGCCACCTTTCCAGGGAAGAAGGGTGGTAGTAATATGAAAGAAGAAATACATGAGCAGTTCCTTAAACAGAAGCCAAGCCATGACCCATCTTTTGCTCATTATACCCTCTGTAACTGCAAAGGCTCAGAATTCTATGATTATCTCTCTGAGAGAAAACAGGAGGAGGAAGATCAAGCATGATAGGTTCTCCTGTCTTCCTGCAGCCTTCCAGAATGTGTCACCTTCTGGGAAGCCAGACGGGACTCTAAGGGCGTTTATACACGAAGACAGCTCCGCTGCAACTGCAAGCTCCGTTCCTGTTTCTGGAGTTTGCAGACAATAGTTTGATGCTGCTCTTACCTGGAGTTTTTTATTCTGGTCAGTGCGGGGCTCTCCTGGCTTTTTTTTTTTTTTTGCCTCCGCCTTTTAAGAGAAGGGGCAGGAGGAAAAAAGCAAACAAAGAAGGAATCAAAAGAGGAATCAGCACAACGGAGCTCCAGCAGCTTCTCCGAGGTGACTTTATCTGGTGGGGAGGACTATTCTCTGGTCCGACATGGCCAGCGGATCTTATTCATCAAGACAGCTGAACTCTAGTTCCTCTGGACACAAATAGTTTGATGCTGCTCTTACCTGGAGTTTTTCAACTGCTGGTGCCATCGTTTCCTTTTGAACTTTATCTAACTATTCTTACATGGCTATCCATCAAACCTGAAAGGGATTCCATTGGGCTAGAGGCCATGAAAGCAATGGGAAGTTTAAAACACTGGAAGCCATTTTATAAATTGCTTTTTATACAGATCAGCCAGCCACATGAGTGTAAGTACAGTAAATAAGGTTACATTTCTAAAGGGATTTAATGTTACCACAGGCCTGGTCAAACTGTGCTAGAAACTCATTCAAAGGCTGTTAGCACCAGGAGATGATTTTCACCAAACCCTAGAGCTGTGATTTAATGAAGTGGTCTCATTTCCAATGCTGACCTACGGTATTAAAGCAAGAGTCAAACAGAGCCTTTCCCAGCTACTCGATGCATGGGGAGGGGGGGGCCTCATTCCTGATTAGTCTCCATTTCCCAGCCCAAAGGCCTGTAGAATGAGTTCCCAAGCAGGTTCCCATCCAAGCCACAGAGAGAAGTGTAGGACATGTGTTCACCATGAGCCTTACTCTATAACCCTCTTCCAAGAGATTTGCTACACTATGCTGATCAGCTGGCAGTCAGTGAACATGATCTCACAGGCTCTCGCCATCCTTGTTCTGGTCTCTTCTTGCAAACATCTCCTTCCACACAAAGCCAGAAGTTACCTACAGCCACATCTCTTCACCATCAGTTCCACACCAAACCCGGCTTCCTGTTACTGCGTTGCTCCATGATACATTACATTTATCTCCCACCTTTCCTCTGGACAGCTGATTTTTTAAAATATTTTTATTTTTTTATCTTTTATTACCCTCATCGTTGCCTGAAAGAAGTTGGTCCCAAATTGCCTAGCAGCTGAGTGAGGACTTGAATCTGGAACTCTCTGGTCCTCCTTGGACACTGACCAGAACATCACAAGCTAGCAGGGGGAATCATCATATTCAAAGATTCTCTCCCAGAATTTCCATTCACTTGCAGATACAGTCCTACCTTCTGCTTCCATTATGTCCATCCATTAGGATATGAAGAGCATGTTTCTATATCAGGTTTAGCTTGGCTTCCCCAACATGCCTGACAAGGGTATGAGTAACAGGCCCGCCCAGCTCTCCTGAAATGCCTGAGGCTTAAATTGATCTTCAAATGCCCTATGTAGAAAGAGAGCTCTCTTGTAGGTCTGCTGTGAGTTTAAAGTCTACATAAAGTATACAGTACTACAAAACAATCGCCAAAAAAGCAATTTAAAGTATTATACCGCTCTTTTTGGAAGCAAACCTATGACAAAAGTTAAAGGCTCATTTTCATGAAATGATTACTGAATTGTTTTTTGTTGCTATTGTTTGCTTTCCCAAGGTATCTTATCTTGGCTCTACAAGGGACCATCAGCGCATCTCCCACCGTGAAAGCACGACAACTAGACAAGCTCCCTAAACAACAACAGGCCTTGGAGGTGCAGAAGTGGACGCTGAGGGAAGGAGGCTCAGCTATCCTAAATGAGGATCCTGACCCAGTCATTCCAAACATGGACTTGGCATCGCCTGATGGCACAGCAGGGGAACACATGCTTTCTAACAATGGTGGTCACCAAGGACTCTACTCACCCGAGCAGGCAACGTTGGAAGAACAGATATTGAATGGAGGAGGCAATGACTTCATAAAAAGGTGGCCTCAGGAAGAGACTTCCACCACCCCAGGTTTCTTGTCAACAAGTGCCTCTCCTGGGCAAAGCACACCTGCAAGGCCTTTCTCTGGCTTTCTTCCTCAGAACGTTGAAAGTTTTGATCGAAAGAGCCATCGGAGGTCTGTGAGTGCCGTAACTCTATGAAGAAGCCTATGTTTTTAACTGAGGGGAAAAGAAACGGAATAGCATCTCTGAACAGCATCTGCCTCCCACACAGTGAGCAGAAGTAAAGGAGGGAAAATAGAATTGCTATTTATATTAAATAGCAGCACCTTCTGGAAAGAGAAGGCTCAGATATAATTTCAGCAGCCTATTGGGACTGTGTATGTTGTCTTGACCATGTGATATAGCTCAGGTGTTGCCAAAGTGTACTTAATTTAAGAAAGAGAAATTCCAAACAGCTTAGAAAAATATTAGACCATCATCACTTTACCAACATTAAATGCACTGTTGGCCTGAAAACCAATAATACATCCTGAAGAGGGATTTTTGTTTTTCCACTAATAATGAATCACTCCTGAATTTTATTTTAATCATGTCAGTTATCACTATAAGCCACATGCTTGAGTTGGCACACAAATAGCCGTGCTTTTGTAAGATAACTGTGATGCATTTCTCTGCTATTGTAGAGTATTTCCAGAATTTTATTTAAATGCAACAATTTACCAAAAAAAAACTTGAACCATTGTTATGAACTCTGCAGCTTCAATATTTTGCAAGTCAGCATCAAAAATAATATTTCTTGAAATGTGTGTGTGTGTGTGTGTGTGTGTGTGTGTGTGTGTGTGTGTGTGTGTGTGTGTGTGCATGCAAGTTATTATACTTGGCAAGTTGTAACTTTGTAACTTATCAACAGTTACCTGTTTGGCATAACCACCAGCACCCAGATTGCAAAAACAAACAAATCAGTCGAATGTAAAGTCCACTGATTTCAAAGAAGTTGTGCCTAGGATCAGGAAATAGGGTTTGATCCCCCGAATTAAACTAGTTTACCTCCAATGTTCTAAAGAGAGTTCAAGTGGCTCAAGTCCTTCCATTGATTTACCATCAATCTGTTCGATGACTAGCAATCAAACTGACTAAGCCAGGAGGATGAAGAAACAGGTGAGATGACAGCAGAAAAAGACTAGACGTCATACTGAGTGAAGGCCAGTTCCCCACTATGAGTATATGTACCGAATGACGATGGTAATGGATGTGCATTCTAATCCATTCCCATTAATGGATTTAAAGTAGAGCAATTTAAACTCTGCCTCATAAGTCAAAAAACTAGGTTCTCCTTCTCTGTGAGCCAATGGCATTGGAAAAGATAGGTTATTTTCTGAGCAAAGCAGCTGAGAGGAGGAGGACGAGGAGTGCTTTTCACATTAACTCTCCCTATCAGCTCTCCCTACTATGGCACTGCTTCCAGACACCAGCTTTCAATCACAAATAAGAGGTCTGGAGCTCTTAGCTGGAAGAGAACTTGATGACTGCCAAGGGACCATTTCAAGGAGAAGAGCAGGAGATGGAACCCCTAATTTTCACCCATTATTTCTTCACTAAAAGTCACCCCCACAACTCCTTTATCAAGTAAAAGTGGCAGTCACCATGTCCATGTTTCTGTTGTAGCATCTTAAGTACATATATCCTAACTTCAGCCTCTGGTGAAATTACAAACTACTGTATAGCTAACTTGTTATGGGAAGTGAGGCTTCCTTAAACACTGATTAGTTCAGAATGTCCTTTCACTCATTTCTGTATCTTGCGTCGCAGCTGGCTTTGCTTTGTGGTTGGTCACCGGAAGGCAAACATATAGATTTAATTTGCAAGTCTGATTGCCCGGGATCACATCATGTTGTGGGAGAAAAAAAGTAGGCCACCAGCTTCTAAATACAACACTGGTATCTAGTGAGTCCCTTATATAAAAGTGCAGCCTAATAAATCTTTGAGGAGATGATTAAGAGAAGGATTGGAAAAACACTTTTTTTTTTACTTTAAAAAGGCTGTAGAAGTGCTCTAAATTCTATCAATAAAGCCATAATCAAATGCCTATTAATTTTACTTTGTCCTAAGGCAGAAATTGTGTTTATTCCAACAAGGCTGACAAAGTAAAATGTTGGTTTGTTAGTTTGTTTAGTATTAATAAGAAAGGCAAAAGCAAATGCAGCTGCAGTTGCCACGCCACTCCTGAGTGCCTGCACTGGTGCTGGTGTCAGATCTGTTTAATTCAGGCGCAATGCTATTTAGTTAATGGGTATCCCAGTGAAACTGCTCCTCTTCTTTTGCTTAGTGACATTTTATCACAGCACGACACCAGCAAAATTAACAGTGCTACAAAATTTAACAGTGCTTTACCCCACAGAGAGTTGGACCATAAAATATGATCAGCCCGGAAACAGAAAGCCAACATCTCCTCGAGAACAGATGTGCTCAACACTTCATTGCAAACTCTTGGTGCACTATTAATAGAAGCTGCATGAACCCTTCAGAGAACGAGAACCATAGATTAGGAAAGACATATAGTACATGCACTTAAAATCCCTTTGGGTGGGTATCAACCAACTTAATGCTACGTTGCTGTGTACTCTGACCTCCAGCATCCCTTGTGGGTGGGATCCAGGTAGGCTCCTTCCATTTGTGTAGGGAACCAGGATCCATTGAAGGACTCACAATGAAGCAAAGCAGCAAGAGAGCAAGTTTCTCTGCATCTCCCTGAGTCCCTCAGCCTTGCCTCCTACACTCTCCAGGTGGTCCCACAACCTTCTGGGACCACATAAATGCTTCAGGGGGAAACTCAACTCCCTTCCCGTCCCTCCAGTATCAGAGGCACTCTTGTGAGCACTCTTGTGTAGAGGCACTCTCGTGAGCACTGTGCTTTTTTCCACATACAGTTCAGGGTTAGGCAATGCAACTCGGTGTGAAGTGAGTGCCGCTCCTAGCAAAGCAATGCCTTGTTCTACATAGCGGTCAACGATGCTGTTCTCTTTTACAACGGGATACCCTAGAGTTCTTATAAATCACCCAAGTTAGCAAATCAATGCACCTCTCTCTAGCCTTCAGCAAGCCCACATAAAAGTTAACAGGTTAAAACAAATCCAAAGTGGAATGTTTCAACACAAAATGTCAGCTTCAGTCACGGCGGTGATGGGGGATAAATCGTCAGACTTGCAACAAGGAGAGATTCAACAATAACATTTGGAGCACCTGTCCTTTTGAATCCCATTAATAAACATCATCATGGCTTGTTTCAGCTACTCCTTTATGTTGATATATGGATCGAGCTACTTGAATCATACTGCCTCCTTGATGTTTCTGCTCTCAGGATTTGGCTCAATAGCCAGCACAGAAGTATGGGAACCAATGCAGGGCATGAGTCAAGTGGCTAGAGGGACACTCTTCTCCCTCTCACAAAATACCAGAACTAGGGGACTCAAATTGAGGGCTGGGAGAGTGAGAACAGACAAAAGAAAAAAATTACCCAGTGTGTTGTTAGTCTGTGGAACTCCCTGCCACAGGATGTGGTGATGGCATCTGGCCTGGATGCCTTCAAAAGCAGATTGGACAGATTCCTGGAGGAAAAGTCCATCACAGGTTACAAACCATAATGGAGATGTGTAATCTCCTGGCTTAAAACCGGGGTAATTCAAGGGCCAGATGCAGGGGAGTGGTATCAGGAAACAAAACATATTTGGTGGGGCCACTGTGAGATAGAGGAAGCTGGACTAGATGGGCCTTTGGCCTGATCCAGTATAGCTCTTCTTATGTTGTTATGTTCTTAGGTACAGTACTGAAGTCTAAAATTCTTCAGGGACAACCAGTGTGGTGTCGTGGACATATTGAAGCAGTAGGACTCAGGAACTTGAGTTTGATTCTCTGCCAAGCCATGGAAGCTCACTGAGAGTGTGGAACTGATAAAACCGCACCTTAAGCACTTCACTTAACTTGGAAGCCATATTAGAGTCTATATCAGTCAGTTCTGACTTGACGACACATAACAAGAAGAAAAAGATCTTCACAGAAGACCCCATGTGAACAGAGTAAGACTAAAACTCAGAAGATGGGTTCAAAGCCATCCTTGACCATAGAAACCCACTGGGGAGATAGCATGGATAAAACCACTCATTAAATAGCTCACATACCTTGGAAACCCGTGTTAGGATCACCCATAGGTCAGATGCAACATCATGGCATATAACAACAAGAAGATCCTTAGGATTCTTATGTAGAACTGTCTGTGACACTCTAAAACCTCACATATTATTGTCAGAAGTGGGAGTGCCTGATCTATACTGGAGGGCAAAGAGACTATATGTTACTGGAGATTTCCTATCAAATTGCTTCTGCTACATGTAATTTGTTTTTTAAAGAGGAAACTGCTGAAATGCCAAAAACAGCTGGCAGACCCACGGTACAACAAAATACGATCAAGGCCCAAGTAAACATATGCCCAGCAACTTGGGTGCATGCAAAAGAGGATGGGTGTTCTACGCGGCTCAGTCGCTGGGCAGAGGGAAGAATTTCAGCAAGTAAAATTCAGCTATTAGTAAAAGTGCAGCAGTAGTGTTTGGGTTTTGCATCTAGCCATCTCACCAGCAGCCACAGTGGACCGAGACTTTTTACACATTATAGCACATCTCGTGACTGACATGAGTGATACGCACAGAAAAGTTTTCTCTTTTGTTTTCCTTCTGAAGGGTGGAGGAAGAAACCCTTTCAACTATTAGATAGAGTCAATACAACTATAGTCCCATGTACACATTACCTGGGAGTAAGTCCCAATGAATTTGTAATAGTTTGAACACTAATGGGACTGTAATGTACATTCCTCAAGTACAGGAATGCAGGCCATCTTTTGAGCAGGTTCTGTGAATGAGAAGGGTGTCTATGTCTGTTTTGCAGCTTTCACTTGTACCCCATCAAAACGGCTATGCTTTGCCTAGACAGACCTGAGATCAAATCCTACCTGACTACTCTTCTCTTAATCAGTTGTCTGTAGGTTGTCACATTTGCCCACATTAAAGCCTTGTGTGTAATCTATGGCTGACATAAAACTCTTTTTCGCATCACTAGTGGTATCATGTTAAATGTTGAAGTACAGGCACTCAGTTGGGATAGATACACTGGCCACAGTTACAAGAAGAGTCCAAAATGTAGTTTGTTGAACTGATCCATGCCAATAGAATGGTTCTAGCAGTTTTCATCTTCTCCACAAACAGGCCTTTTGTATGTTTCAAGCAATTGAACAGACAACTGTACACATGGGGATCACCAGATGGCCAATACAGGAATCACATAGCATAAGTAATTGGAAGTAGAAGATGGAGAAGCTATAATCTCTCTGCCAAAACAAGACCAAGACATTTGGAGATTGCTCATTCATGGAGTTTCTGTATGTCGGAGATGACTTGATGGCACATAACAACATCATAAATGACCAGAGAAATCTGGGCAAAGAAATTCTATCTGCATATCAGATCACTCCTAACCATTGCCAAGGATTGTTGGATCAGGCTTCCAATCCATGGGGGGGGGGGGAGTTGATTGCTTATTACCCTAATAGATTAGGCTGTTGTGTGCCTGCAAGAAATAAAAACCAGAACAAGCTTTGTCTACTAAAATGTGTTCTACAGAACATGGGAGCAATATAGGGAAATACACAGCTACTGAGTCAGCCTATTATTCTATGTAGCTCACTATTGTCACCTGAAAATGGACATAGCTTTCTATGTTTCCTGGCAGGATGCTTTCCTAGCCCTACCTAGAGGCCCGCCATATTCTCCTATGGTCTACCACCAAAGGGATGAGCAAGACCATCTCTGCTCAACTTTCAAAAACAGGCAGATCTAGTGTGTTCATTCATGGGTGACATGGTGGTAAAATGAGCTACATACAAATTGAGTGGATTCATACTTAGTATACTATAGACTAAGTATAAATCAATAGGGCTTCACTGAGTAAATACGTATTTTTTCATTTATTTCCTTATGCCTACTGACAGCAAAACTAAAGCTGGATCCAGTCTGAAGGGTTTTTTTCTTAAAGGGGATGGTATAGTTTTAAAAAATCTCAGTCCAGCAGAGCACAGTGCTGCCTCAGAGTTGTCTATAATCAAAAATCATGTAAGAGATTTTTTTTTAAAATCCAGCTTCTGGCAAATCACTCCTCACTGGAAAAAAAATTGGCAGCCTTTTTTGGGTACTAAGAAACGGGGGAGAAAGAGAGTATTGCAGTGCCACCTAGTGGTACCACTATTATGGAAAGGGGATCATAAAGTAGACTACAATGTACATAAAGCGACATATGTGGTACTAAGATCCAATAAAATAAACATTGGTGTGCAAAATATGCCTTTAGGTTTAGATTAATAACTGGCAATCCAGCTTTTGAGTTAAACTGAACTATACTTTTACCTGGATGTTTAAGCAAAGAATAACAGGGGAACAGATGTTCCTGACCCAGCTTGAATTAACCTATTTAGCCTTTACAGATCAGTAAAACCTTAGCATGGTACAGCTCAGTGTTGGCAAACCTATGGCATGGGTGCCAAAGGTGGCACTCAGAGCCCATTCTGTGGGCATCCGACATCGGCCCTTCACAGCCACCTGTATTCAAGTTAAATTGCTGTATTGGCAGTTTGTGAAAAACATAATGGGCTTTGAATAGAGGTGGAAATGAAACAGAGAACCAATGGTTCAGTTCATTCTGTTTTGGGCCCACCCTCAGTTCAGTTCAGTTCGGTTCATACAAATTTTTAAAACAAAAATTACTATGAATTGAACCAAGCCAAACTGGTTCAGCTTACCTGGATGGTGGCGGGAGGCCTAGCCAGGGGCTTTTTCCCCCACAGCTGAGAGGCGCTACCTTCCCTGCACCTGGGTTTTACTTTTTAAATTGTTTTTCCTCCTGGCCTGCTGGCTTGCGGGCAGAAACGGATGGCCCACGGGCTGGAGGGACAGTTTTTATTATTATTTGTTAAAGTCCCCAATGCGGGGCTTATTTTTTTTCCTCCTGGCCCATGGCAGCTGCTGGAGTTCCAGGCAAAGAGGCTGGTAGCGACAAGGTAGGAGACGGGGGGGGGACGAAAAATGAAACGAAACGAAACGGAAATTTCCGTTTCATTTTGTTTCATTTTCCTTTGATGGGTTGCTTCATTATTCGTTTCATTAGCTAACAAAATGAATAACGAATAATGAAATGAATTTTAAAATTTTTAATTAAAAATATTCATTTTGTGCCCATCTCTAGTTTTGAATCACAGTTTGGTCAC
Source organism: Phrynocephalus forsythii (assembly GCA_029282475.1). NCBI lineage: Eukaryota > Metazoa > Chordata > Lepidosauria > Squamata > Agamidae > Phrynocephalus > Phrynocephalus forsythii. The sequence continues at coordinate 77,920,754 of JAPFRF010000011.1, read as the reverse complement.
GCAGTCTCTAAAAGGTTCACCATCACTGGTTAATTAATAATAATAATAATAATAATTTAATTTATTGTCATTGTGTGTATATACACAGTATACACATACAACGAAATTCAGACACCCAGAGACCAGATTCAACACTCACACACACAAATCTCCAAACACTCTCACACACATTAAAAACAAAAAACAAAAAACCCTTCAACACACACACATAAAAATCCCTGAACACTCCCCCACCCACCAACCCCCACCCTTAAAAACACAAGCATCTACACAACAGGCTAGGTAATTCTGTCCAAGTGCTCACTACTGGTGGTTCTTGAGTTCATTATTAAGTGCAATTATAGCTCTGGGATAAAAACTGTTCAGAAGACGTGTGGTCCGAGTTTTAATTGTTCTGTATCTTCTGCCAGAAGGCAACAGTTCAAAGAAATTGTGAGCAGGATGCGTAGAGTCCCTCAGAATGTTGTGTGACTTCCTCAAACAGCGAGATGTGAAGATGTCATCCAGGGTTGGTAGCTGGAGCCCGGTAACATTCTGGGCAATTTTAATTATTCTCTGTAGAGCTTTTTTGTCCGCTACAGAGCTGCTCCCATACCATGATAGCATGCCATAAGTTAGGACACTCTCAATGGTGCTGTGATAGTAAGACAGAAGTAGATGCTGAGATAAATTCATCTTCCTGAGCATTCTCAGGAAATACAGCCTCTTCTGTGCCTTCTTCACAACCATATTGGTGTTTGCAGTCCATGAGAGGTCCTCTGAGATGTAAGTGCCCAGATATTTAAAGCTACCAACCCTCTCCACCTCCTCACCATTTATGTACAATGGTAAATGTACATCTTTCTTCCTCCTGAAATCAATTATAAGTTCTTTAGTTTTTTTGGTGTTAAGTACAAGATTGTTTTCTTTACACCACTGAGTCAACCCTTGTACTTCTTTCCTATAAGCAGACTCATCGTTCTTACTAATGAGCCCCACCACTGTTGTATCATCTGCAAATTTGATGATTGTGTTGGAGTTATACAGTGGGGTGCAATCATGTGTGTACAAGGAGTAGAGGAAGGGGCTTAGCACACAACCCTGAGGAGCTCCTGTACTTAATACAAGAGTAGAAGAATTGTGGGATCCCATCCTTACTGACTGTGGCCTATCAGTCAGAAAATTCCTTACCCACAAACAAACAAATCTTCTGATGTATACCCAAATTGGCCATTTTGAAAAACAACCTATTAGGTAGAATTGTATTAAAAGCAGAGCTATAATCCACAAATAACAGCCTTGCATATGTTCCCTGTTGTTCTAAATGGCTCAATACAGTATGGACAACAATGGATATAGCATCATCAGTGGATCTGTTACTCCTGTATGCAAACTGAAACGGGTCCAGAGTAGATGGAAGTCTAGCCTTAATATAATCTAGCACCAATCTCTCAAAACACTTCATAATAACAGATGTTAAAGCTATTGGTCTGTAGTCATTGAGAGGACTGGTATAGCTCCTTGAACTGGTTCTTCCTTCAGCTTCTAAGGAATCTACAGTCTGCACTAGCCATCATATTCGTTTGCATTTCAAATGCCTTGTAAATACTTTTTTTCTTCTGATATTAATCAAATTGGGTCTGGGAGGCATCCTCTTTATACTTCACTTTTCTTTTTTGGCTGAAGAGGGAATTATTCATGGCTGCCACTACCCATCTTGTAGCCACCCTCCATATCCCACCAAAGGCTCAAGGAAAAAATGGAATGCTCTTACAGGCTTTTTATCTGTCATTCCTCTTCAGTGAGGAACTGGGGCCAACTAATCCCCTTCCCCATTGCCACATATAACAGAAGTAGGCAACAGGTGCCCAACCCCAGAAACACACACACAAACACACAAACACTGTGCTGGACGGGAGTTTAAAAAACAAACAGTTTTAACTCCAAAAATCTTATTGTGATCTGGGAAGATTCTTCATCAGTTGGAGGGGGCTGGCGCAGAACCACAGGGCCCACATAACCTCCCAGAATTTGAGCTGAATGACTCTCATTTCATTTGTGGCGACTTTCTGAGCTGTTAACTCATTCTCGGGAACTAATCAAGTTGTCCATTTGTAAATCAAAATACCTGAAACTGCAAGGCATTAAGCTATAACTCGGTGAAAGCAAAAGGCAAAGCATGCTTCTTATATAACATCCCATAAGTGCTTAAAGTTCTCTCTGTGAGGTTTATAATTTAATTATACACACTACACGCAGCAGCAGCAGCAAGATGGGTGCTCAGTTTACCAAACTTGGAAAGATGGAAGGCTAAGTGAAACTCAAGCTGACTAACTGGGATTGAACCCCAGGTATGTGGGGTTTAACCACTATGCCATGAGGCTCCTAATGTAATATATCACATGGTACTGAAACTTAATACTAGGCATCAACCTGCTAGCCTACCATTAACACACTCCATCCTCTTTCTTTCCATAACAACATTAATTGAATATTTTCCAAACATTGGGTTTGCAAACTGTGGCACCCTGCCCTCTGCACTGCCCAGATCAACGTGAATTATTTTTGTAACTGCTAGTTGCCTTGCTAGTTGCTAGTTGCTAGTTGAAAGGTTTGGGGAACTGGCAGAAAAAAGGTAAAATTTTCAAGCTCTGTGGCAGCAGTAGACAAAAACATATGCCACTTTGCCAGAGAAAACTTGTCAGTCTGTTGCACCACAATACTCTTTGTTAGTCTGAATATTTGAGGTTTCAGGGGGCTGAAAACACAGAGCACACGCCCTGGACATGATGCACTGGCAGAGGCTCTGTTGTTTTTGAATACTCAAAGGCCAACAGTAAAATATGCCCAGAACATCCAATGTCCCTTTTGTTTGCCTTCCATGCTACTGGCATTATCTTCCTCAGTATGAGGCCATGTTGTTGCCACTTTCAAGCCAATGAATACTCATGCCATACCCTTCAGGGAATAAGGTGGCTCTTAGCCTCTGTGGCATGGCTATTTCCTCTGTGATTGACTGCCTTCTGCTCATATTTTTACTTAACCTTCTTTTGCGAGCTCACAAGGGATCATTCGGAGTATCTGTCTTATATGGGTGTTTCTAACCCAGCCCTGGAGCCTCCCTCTTTGCAGGGACTGAACAATCTGAGGCTATAATCAAGATGTGATGAATTCTAGAAATTTCATCTTTTGATCTGTCCTATCATCTGTATAATCTGTTGATTCCTGGCTATGTCTTGTCACACACTATCATTTTTTTGAAGTCTGGTTGGGAAAGAGACACTGACTTCCTTTGTAATTAACAGATGGATGCCAAGTCAAATGGGATAGCAAATGTTATGTTTTCCTCGTCATCAAAATGTTTATTGTGGTTGTAAAGAGCAAAAGGAAGGGACCTTACATTGCCTCTCCTGAATATCAAAGCCTATCTTCACCAAAGATGTTTATGAGGGGATAGCAAATGGATAAAAATGGTTTTTACAATGCATTTCCCTGTATATCAAATGGTCCCTGGGCTTCAAAGGGTTACATCAGATGGCAACAGGTTGCTACTGTCAACTAAGGAATCTACTGTCAAATACACATCCTATTCAAGTGATTGAACACTTGAGATCAATAGAAATGTGTAGACTTTTGTTCACTATCAAAGGAGAAAGTCTTTACACGTAAGTATGCTAATTGATACACTGCCCTGAGCTTAATTTACATTTCTGTTGATCCTAAAAGATTTTAGGCAGATCCTAAAGATTTTAGGTCTATAATAATGGGCTGCTTAACCAGATAGAGAGAGCTTCTACCCAGAACTCCGCAGCCATGTGATCTCCGTATTGATGCTGGCTGAACGCCAGAGAGGACAGCAGAATCTTTTCCTTTTCATAATGTGAGTATTAGATAGATCAGCTAGATTTATTGTTTTCTGTTTGGGTTGCCATATTTGACTCTATTTCCTGAAATTAGTTATTTATTTACTCTTTAAGTTGTGCCTTAGAAATTTTGTTCCCAGAATCTGTAACGCTTGCCAGAATGATGCTGACAAAGCGAGATTCCTGTTTTGATGTTTGTTTTAAATAAAGTTCTTTTCTTTAACTTTTTAACTGGAATCTGTGTGTACCTGCGAGGGGAGTCATTGCTAATTAACCAGAGCCTTAGCCAAGGTTGCACGCTACTGACTTTTCCATGAGCAAGAAAGTTTCCCTTGATTGAGCTGTATGGGACTTGGAGTTCCGAGGCTCCCGGACTGAGGGTTTTCAGAGGAGACACTCCCCTTTTTAGCTGGGGCATGGCGGGAGTAAGCTCACCATCCCAGAATAAACTGTGTCGCTAGTTTAAACTGAGGGAACTTCTTGAATAATCCTGGGGCGTGACAGGTCCCAAATTGGTTTATGTTTGGTGGCAGCGAAAACGAAAGGTGTCACACAAGATACCTCCTGCTAAGAAAAAACAGGTACGCACTTTAGAGGTGCTCTTGGACTCAACCTTGAGCTTGGATGCCCAGGTCACGGCTGTGGCCAGGAGCGCATTTTCACAATTAAGGCTAGTATGCAAGTTACGCCCATTTCTTGAGAAACCAGCTCTGGCCACAGTGATACATGCCCTAGTGACATCCTGGCTAGACTACTGTAATGCGCTCTATCTGGGGCTACCAATGAAAAGCCTCAGGAAACTTCAACAGGTCCAAAATGCAGCAACCAGACTGCTGACTGGGTGGGGTACAGAGATCACATTACACTCCCATTTAAGCAGCTCCACTGACTCCCAATCAGCTATCGGGCACAATTCAAGGTGCTGACCTTGACCTACAAAGCACTGTACGGCTTGGGTCCTAGCTACCTCAGAGATCAAATCTCACAATACAAACCATCTCTGGTGTTAAGGTCATCAGGAGAGGCCCTTCTCTGCATCCTGCCACCCTCACAGGTACGTCTCATGGGAACACATGAAACGGCCTTCTCAGCTGCTGTGCTCAGACTCTGGAACTCCCTCCCACTAGAGGCCAGGACTTCCGGAAAAAGGCAAAGAACTTTCCCTTCAGGCAAGCTTTCCCTGAATGATGGTCTACATATTATGTGTCTTTTATATGAATTGACAGGATCACATAGACTTTGTGTTTATAACTACTTATTACCTTATGGGTTTACATTGACACTATGTTTTCAATGTTAGTTTCCATCACTCATAACTTTACATGGAACTTTACTTCCCTTCTGTAGCTTTAATGTAATGAAGTGTATTAATGCTATAATAGACAATTCCTTCTTCTCAATACTTGAACATGTCTTAATTGTACGGGACTGTATATTTTCCCTCATTCTGTAAGCTGCGTTGGGTCCTATTTCCAAGCAGAAAGTTGGGGTAAAATACTCTAAAATAAAAAAATAAAAAAGAGTTATTTAAAGATGTTTATCGTTGTTCTAAAAGGCGTCAAGACAATAAACCAGTCAGTTCAGAGGAATGGTCTGGTGTAATCTAAAGCATTCAAAGGCTTATAAATATTGATTTGTAGGTCTAAGCATCAGTGCTGCCATCTTCTGCGGGGCAGTAATTGAAACATTGTAAATATTTATGCTTAGGCTTGTTATGTGTGTTCCTTACCCAGAATGGAAACACAAACAATGGAAATTTGCAGAAAGTGAAAGACCTTTATTAACATAACTGCAGTTATGGAGAGAACAGAACTCAAGGTGCAGTCTCTGCCAAAGCACATGTGTTCACAGTTAATAAACCTGATGCCTATTTCCCTCTCTTGCCCTCTAGCCAATCCTGGCTACACGAAAGGCGTACAATCTGTCTATCACCAACACAGAATGTAATCTATCACCAACGCAGAATATGGTATGCATAACCCTCCCTGTACAAACACTGTATCCAATCCCTGCTTAGCCTATCATGGCATATTCAGCGTAAGGAACACACATAACAGGATTTTCTGTTTTTTTAGACTTTGAATAAATAGTAGCGTGAATTCACAAACACCATTGTAAATGCTGCTGACACTGTTGATTTGGAAAGTGGGTGACAACCACTGGCGTAGCTAGAGTTTGGAACACCTGGGGACAAAGTCAGTTTTTGCACCCTTTGCTCCCCCCAACCATGTCTCACTCAGTCAGCAAGGGGGAGGGAGCAGATCCTGGGAGAACAGTGGGGGAGGGGAAGAAGGGTCTCTCCTTCTCATGCCCTCTTTGTTTCCAGTTAAGTTCTCCTTTCCAGTCCCCTCCAAGGACTTAGCTCCAGCCTTTTTTTTCCCAAGCTGGAGTGGGGCCTTAGCTGGAGTGGGGGAAGGAGAAGGGGGAGCAATCAAAGGAGGTGCTGCTTAGAAAAAAATTGCCTCCTTCCCTCTCCTCCTTTCCCCCGACTAAGGATCACCAATCCTTAGCAGGGCAAGAGGACTGCTGGTGGAATGGCACAGGGCTTCCTACTCCTGCTCCCCCCCAGGCACCCCAGATTACTGCGTGCCCAGGGCAAATGCCCTCATCCACCCCTCCCTAGTTACACCAGTGGTGACAATGAACCATGGGAAGAGGAGAAGCTGTTCATGCCATATAACTTCCAGGGGACCAGGACATGGCCCCCATCTCCAGAATTCCTGAAAATCCTCCTTAATGCTCATCGTCAGAAAAAGCAACACACCTACTCTGCCACCACATTCTCTTCTGCAGAAACTCTGCCAGTCATCCTTATGATGACAATGAGGAAAGGAACGTGCTCAAAATTGCATATAGGCAACCCAAAATGGGCAGCTATCAGTCAGTTACTGACACCTGCAGAAAAGTTTTAGGAGGCAGTCCCACCAGTGGGTCATTTGCTGAGAACCTTGATCAGATCTATGGGCAATGACCATGAAAATGTAGTCATCTACCCTTTAATGTTCTGAGCAGAGAGCCTTTAAGCTTTCTCTGTCACTCAGTCTATGTCGTGCTTCTTGCTTATAAATATCCTCAAGGTAATAAAGAGTCTATTTGCTCTCCAAGTCCCTGTACAAAATCAATGCAGGCATGGTTAATGCCTAGACATGTTTACAAATGAGCATATGAATTTCCATTAGACAATATAAGGAAATCGTAAGCAAAGACTCATCACTGCACACCTCTAGGGCTTGGCCAGAGGTCAAAGAGTGTCTCCCGCATTTTCCACCTTCCACGGCTGCCAGTCCATTCATCACGGAGGAGTGTGGGGACGAGAAGTCCCTGCAGCATATGCTCTGCTCCAGGCACAAGATAAGGACCATTCAGCTGGAAGGAACACCCCTGACAGCTCTCAGACCATGCCAGTCTCGCATATCAGTTCCATAATTATGTTATGTTCCTTGTCTTTATTCATTTTCTAAAATTCTATGGACACATTTATTTCAAATATATTTGCAAGTGCAGTTTTTCAAAGAGCATATTTCTGTGTGTAATTTGTTATATTTAGGATGCCAATATCTTGCAACAATCAAAGTGCAAGATTTAATGGATATAGCCAAGCTCCATTCTGAATATTACTACAAAAAGGAGAGATCATCATTACGTGTAATAATAACAATCACTGCCAGTTTTGAACTGCAGAGTTGAAACTATGGATCACTGAGTCTCGTCCCTCTCAAGGAGATACAGTAGGGAACTGAATTCCCAACCTCTGGCTCTGCAGCCAGACACATAAGCCATCCAGCAGTCATAAAGACAGAATCCCTTTTATATTCCCAGTGTAAAGGCACAGAGAGAAGGCACTGGCATATGGAGGCTAAAGGCGGTTACTTCACATCTGTTTTGTCTCTCTAAGTGTTGTGCTTCAGAGCGGTACAAAAAATCTTACTTCATGTCCATCGTGCAACAGCTGAAATTTGTCTCAACCACGCCCCCGGAACGGGGGCTAAGTGAGATAAATCTGTACCTGGCACTGGGGTAGGGTATTTCCTTGTAACAGTTTGTTCCTGGTTTCTGTTCCGAGACAAGACACCATGAAGTAACAACAGTCACACAACAAAACATTTGATTCTCTCAGAAAACTGTGTCCCAGGTACTAGGTTGGGTGTTACGTTCAAAGTGCCCACCCACCCCAGATGATCACCACCCCCTTGCCCTCCTCCGTTAAATACCAATAAAACAAACCAAACTTCAAAGCCACGAAAGAGGGACACCAGACAAACAATTATTTAGAAAGCAAAAGGGATAAAGAACAAGGAAAGCCTGAAGGTTATCACCCAGAACATTCCAATGCAGCCACGCAGAGAAAGTGAAAGCTAGCCAGACGAGCCACAGACTCCTTCCCTGCCTGCAAATATTTTGACTTTTCAGAAGCAAAATATTTGACTTTTCAGAAGCAAAATATTTGACTTTTCAGAAGCAAAATATTGAAAAAGAATTTTAAGCCCCCCCCAAAAAAGAAAAAAGAAGCTAGACAAATTCAGTGTTTGTCACATTACAAGACCATGAGGTAACATTTGTCACAAGACAAGTTATCACAACCATGAGAACACTGAAACAGGGACAAAACCACGCAATCATGACCAACGCTGTCACAGTACAAAACTAGTTGCGGAACAAAGAAGGACGTGAAGTAACTGCCATAGTTGACTATTATGCTTATCCCATTATGTTTCTTCAGCAAAGGTATTCCCCCAACTTCTCTAAGATGTGTTTGTCATGGGCATATGATTTTCTTCACTTTCATATCTTGCATTTATCTACCTTTTTCTGTGATTGGAAGGTAATATAGACAAAATCTGGCAAGTCTGATTGCTGAGGAATATATAAACTGTATAGAACCGAATCTCCTTTGGAAACCTCAAAAGTATCTTCCTATCCTTTGCCTTTTAAAGAGGAAGGCAGAGTAAAAATATTTTAAACAAATATTTGGCATTGTCTAAAGCATCAAATGTGACTTAAATGTGAATAAAAAATGGAGCATGGATCCAATTTTCTACTCATTTCCCTGTGGAAAAACTGAGGTGGTGGGTTTGGCCTGGGACCAGAATACAATATGGACATGGAGAAAGGAAGCTGCACCATCTTTCACCTGAGATGCCATGGAAACAATCCACTAGGTGCCAGCCAGCCTGGCCCAAGAAGTGTTACTGCCAGAGATGAAAGACAAGATGATGCCCTCCTGTACTCCATACAAAGGAGCTGGCTGGACTGTCAGTAGAATTTGACTTCAAGACTGTCATTGGTAGAGGGATCTCCAGCTCATTAAAGGATGGAAACAAAATTTGGTGGTGCAGGAAAGGTGTGATGCCCTCAAGTCAGTCTTCCAAAAGACATTAATGCCCAGTAGGAACAACAGGAGAGTCCCTCCAGGATCTCTAATTGAAAATGGCAGCTTTGTTCTGCCTTAAGGTACTCCTGGCTCTGATGCCAGGATAATCACCCAGAAGTCCAGGAGTACACCACAACTACAGTAGAGTAGAAGCACTGAATAATTGGGGATTTGGTTAGTCAAAACCTACCTAAGTGTAATTCAGGCTTGCCCAAAGTCTGGCCCGGGGCCAAATCTGGCCCATCAGGCCATTCTGAGTGGCCCGTGGCTGGCTGGCCCACCCCTCCTTCCCCCTCTTTTGCCCCATGTTTTTATTTTAAAAAATCTTCCGCCAACACTGACACTGCAAGGAAGCTTGAGGGGCTGGGCGGGCCGGCCGGCTGGTGAGCAGAAGCTTGTGGGACTGGATGGGCGGGTGAGGGGGTGGGCCACCACCACCACCACCCAGCTGTGGGGCTGGGTGTGCAGGCAGGGCAATGATCAGGTGTGCTGCACCACCGGCACCGCTAGGAAGCTTGGGAGGCTGGGCGGTCTGCCTCCACCAGCACTGCAGGGGAATGTGTGGGGCTGGGCAGGCCAGCAGGCCTCCACCACCACCAAGGAGCTTTGGGGTGGGTTGGCGGGCGAGCCGTCACCACCGCTGGGGAGTTTGGGGGATGCAAGGTCGCACAGATTGCCTCTTCCATGGGGCGACCTGTGGCCATGGCTCCCTGTGCTTTCTTTGGTCCTCACCTTCCTTCCTTCCTCCCTCCCTCCCTGGTCCCCACCTTCCTTCCTTCCTCTCTTGGTTTCCACCTCCCTCCCTCCCTCCCTTGGTCCCCGCCTTCCTTCCTGCAGGTGGGGTTGCAAGGAGTCAGTGGGGTGGCAGGGGTCGGGGAGCAACCGGCCCCTCACACATTCTCAGCCACCAAATCTGGCCCTCCTTACAAAAAGTTTGGCCACCCCTGGTGTAATTGATTCGATGGGACTATCCAAGTTGCAACTCACTCAGTATTTTTTTTGCATCTAAAACTGTACCCCATGTAGTCGTCCATGTCAAAAGGACCACACTTACCAGCAAAATAACAATCAATAGTTCTACAGCAGTGTGTGTGTGTGTGTGTGTGTGTGTGTGTGTGTGTGTGTGTGTGTGTGTGTGTGTGTGTGTGTGTGTGTGTGTTGTGTCATTACAGTTGTGACCAACTCTTCGTGACTCCATGTCCACGGAGTTTTATTGGCAGGAATACTGGAGTGGTTTTGCCACTTCCTGCTCCAGGCGCCTACAGCACCAGGGATTCCCTGGTGGTCTCCCATCCAAGGCTGACCCTGCTTAACTTCCAAAATCAGGCGAGACTGGATGTGCTTAGGCTGGGCATCTAGGCAGCTCTCTGCAGCAATACACATGTTTAAAATGCTGAGAAAATGTGAGACCCTGAAGTTAAAACAGAAATGTTTGTCAAGGGGAAGGGGACTGGAATCCACAAATGTAAAAAGCAACAGGTGCAATTTGTTTTGCCCTGAATACTGACCATCTAAGAATTACTCTAAATTTTTCCTGCACTAGAGGCCTCAAACTCACTTTTAGGAAAGGAGAGTATAATGTGTAACAGCAAATTTGGCAGACAAGCATTTTAGAACTAGCATGCACTTTCATATTTTATACTTTTTAATACTGTAAGAGTGTAAGGGCGTTTATACACGACCCCTAAACTCCGGGGCAAATGGCTCCCAGCTCCAGAGCTTAAAAATGTTTACCCACCAGCTCCGGAGTTTACAGGAAATTAGGTGCGACCATGCCCACTTTAGCGCATCCCAGTGCACCTTTCAAGTACCTGCTCTTCCGTCCTGAAAATTCCTTGATGCGGTGTAAAGATAGTGAGTGCGGGGCTCTCCTCCCTTCTGTTTGTTGTTTTTTTGGCTCCCGCCCCTTTAAGAGCTACTTTTACAGAGACAGGAATCTTGCCGGCAAGAGCGAGAGCCAGAAGGAGAGCCAGAAGGGAGGTGAGGCATGATCTTTTCTTCCTTTTTTTTCTCCCTCCCCTCACGCAGCCAGCAGCCAGGAAGTGCGGAGGGGTGGGGAAGCAGGAAGAGCGACGAACCCCTAAGATCTCTGGTCCGAATTTAAGTGGCCAGCGGATCTTAGGGGTCATGTAAAAGCACCCTAAGACACCTTGAGTCCTTTTAGGAAAACATTGGGATATGTATTTTTTTAAATAACATAAAATAAAATAGTATGGCAGTGCGCAGTTACAACTCACAGCTTTACTCTCCCATAGATCAGGAAGGACTCTTTCCGGTTAAAAGCTAAAGACCCTTTGTTCAAAAAAATTGTCTGGTCTCTGTTTTCTACAACTTTTATTTCTCATTTGTTGAAAATCTACTCCACACGCCTCAGTCTCACTCTTGCCTCACTGATAATCTATTGTTTTACAGGTATTTAAGAGGCATAAAGATAGATCATGAAGTCCCATGCACACACTTAAAATGGTTCAATGTATGTATCAGTGAACAAGCTTGCTGTGTGCAATGCTACACCTGTCTTTCTAGTATTGTATAGAATTCACTGTTGTGCAGTCAATTTCACCCCCAAAATTGGCCCCATAAGGTAATTTCTTCTAAGTGTAATGCAAAGTATCCCATCCTCCCTAAATTAATTTTCCCCTCCTGCACTCTTTCACAATGAACCATAGTTTACCCTTCCTTTTTGTTATTATTATTATTATTATTTTCATCTGCTCTTGCATAGGAATATACCTCTCTGGACTGTGGATTTGAATTGAAAATAAGAAGTGTTTCATTTTTGATGGGAAAGGAACTCAATTCAATTTATTCCAATTTGCTCTGTAAATATATTTGAAGGGGTTCTGAGACCAAGGAGAATGTGCATTTCAATCATTTTTTGCTTTTTCAGGCAGTTATATTATTTGACTTTTTGTGTCCTGAGCTGTTTGGCAAAATCAAATGTAGAAAAGAAACTGGAAGGAGGGGAGAAGTTACATGAATGCATTTAACTAATGGCTAAAACCTAGAGAACAAAAAGGTACATGCCAATTTCCCCCAGGAGTGAGAGAGTAATCTCTTTTTTTCATCTACCTTATTATTTGGAAAGATTGGACTCTAAGGGAGGCTCTCTAAATCTGAAGTTATATTAAATCATTATGCAGAGATGTGGAATTGCATATGAATTTTAAACTGCATTTCTGATGCCAAGTAGATGAAAGCCAATGGACTTCCCAAGAGGATCAATGCACTACAAAGGTCATGGTTAAATCTGTAATGATCCTGCAAGTTTTTCAAGTTTATGAGGGCTTACTGAGAAGGGTGTGTTTAGGTAAAAAGCAATGTGTGCTGCTTACATGCCACCCCCATTGCATTTAAATAACTCACTGTTATTACCACCACCACCACCTAGCTGGACAGTCAATTTACTGACCCCGGAAGGATGGAAGGATAAATGAACCTTGAGATGGCTACCTGGGATTGAACTCAGATCATGAGCAGAGTTTTGGCTGCAGTACATCATTTTAACCACTGTGTCTCAAGGCTCCTATGCTGCTTCAGTAAGAAATATACATACTGTATACGGTATCTCAAGACAAATCCAGTGCCCCTACAAGCCGATTGTCTGAATGGTTCATTTTTTCATCCCTACCAAGCCCCTTCTTCTTTTGCACCTATAGAGGCTGTAGGGAAAGTGCTTAGCCATGTAAATCAGCAAGAAGCCAAGTTCACTTATGTTGCCTCTAAGGACCTGAGGGACCCCTCCCAGCTTATTATTGTCATCTCTCCCCGCATTATCCTCCTTCTCAACCATGTAATCAATGACCACACCCCTATCTCCCAGATGCTTATCTAATGTGTTGAAGCTTATCAAGTTGCCCCCCACCCTCCAAAAAAAAACATCCTTTTGTTTTTATGCACTTTTCTTACATCACAAGCTTGTACTTGGGGAAGTAGGTGGACATTATAGTCTCTTTTGTGGCCTCCTCCCCCACAATGTGTGAGGAGGAGGACGGTTCCCTTAACTTAATCAGGGAGCAAATCTAGGTCTTACCTAGAGAAATTACATTTTGGACTACAGATCCCAGAATGCATGGCCCCAGTGTTTTTCAACTTTTCATATCTTTCATCCCACCCACCATGGCACACCCCACCATGACAAAAACAAAAATCCTACTCTCCGCTCCCCACCCCACCCCCAGGACAGCTGCATGTTTGCAGGCATTGTGGTTTTATGCAACAAACTATATTGCGTAATACATTTTGATACATTCACGTGGTTTTGTTGCTGTTCCTGCGTCCCAAAGGTCACACTTTATTGTTACGGAACTTATGTGACCTCACGGGATAATGCCTCATCAAAGTGCATTCTTGTTTCGTTGTTCTGCGGCACATTTTTAAAAAAAATTAAAACCGATAGTTGGGTACATTGGTATATCGATTTTCATTTGCCATTTTTCAAACTTCAATTGCTTTACTTTTCGCTGACTTCCATGCTGAGTGAAATTGGGATTTCACTGTTATGTACGTTTTCAATCATATGCCACTAGATGGCCCTAACGGGTTTGGAATTTGGGTGCAGGCTGTCATTCCTCCAAGGCAGTGGTCCTCAACCCCCGGGCCGCAGACCGGTGCCGGTCCGTGGAGCAATCCGCACCGGGCCGCCGCCCGAGGAACTTCAGATCATTCATTCCCAAGCCGCAGGCGGGCGGGAGAAGAGAGGCATAGTTTAGTCATGTCCACACACCCCTCGCTCACTCTCCCTCCCTCCCTCATAAAGAATGATGACTCGCCGCCCATTTTAAGCCACTTGTCGGTGGAAGGGGAGGGGAAAGGGGGAGGTTGGCGCGGGGGCGGTCGCCGTGTTTAGAGCCCACCCCCGACGCGAACGGACCTAATTGCCAGCTCTAGGCACGTTTCCTCCAGGATCTCTTCCCCCCACCACCACCACCACATGTCCCGGGGGCTTAATTCCACCCCGGGCCAGAGTCTCAGCCTCTCATTCTCTCTCTCTCTCGGTGCCTCTGTGCCGCGGGGCGCCTGATCCATGCACTACTTTGCCTCGTGTGTAGGGAGACCAGGGACACGTCACTTGAAAGAGCGGCAGTGGCAGTAGCGGAGGAGGTCCCACGAGCGGATGGCGACCCCCCTTCCTCCTCCTCCTCCTCTTCCTCGGTTCGCCAGGAGTAGTTCTGGATGAGGCCGCTGGTGAGGGTGCCCTCCACGTCTCCTCCTCCTCCTCCTCTTCCTCCTGCAGCCAGCCTTGCCCGACTTCCCGGCAGCCTATGGTTGGTTGGCTGCGCTCGCCGGGGCTCCTCTCGCAGCCGGCATGACCGGGCCAGAAGGAAGGAGGAGGAAGCGCCAGCGCCGCCGCCGCCACCCGCTCCTCCTCCTCCTCCTCCTCCTGCTCTCAGGCTGCCGGCTTCGGCTCCAGTTCCCCCCTTCCGGCTCTTAAGGATGGTGGGCGCCCGCCCGACTCCCTTCCCCCCCCACTACCACCACCACCCTCATCCTCCCCCTTGGCTCTCTCTCTCTCTCACACACACACACACACACCCCGTGGGCGCGCCCGCCCACCCGCTTGCTTCAGGCCACCCTCCCTCCCTCTCCCTTCCTCCCTCCCCACCCCCACCCCCCACCCTGCCTGGTCTCCTCTGCCCCCCCAGTCCCCTCCACCCTGCCCTGCCATCCTCCCCCCCCCAATTCCTTCACCATGGCCACCCGCTCGTGCCGGGAGAAGGCGCAGAAGCAGAACGAGCAGCACCAGGCCATCCTGGCCAAGCTCCTCCGGGAGGAGGACAACAAGTACTGTGCCAACTGCAAGGCCAAAGGTAGGAGGAGGGGGAGGGCGAGGAGAGGGGGGCCTCACACCCTCGGGGAGAGGAGGGAGGGAGGAAGGGGGGTTCGGTGGGCAGGGCGAATGAGGGGGGTCACGCGCGCGTGCGCAGCAGCCACTCTGAGGGGCGAGAGAGAGAGAGGAGGAGGGGGGGCTTTTAATTAAATTAAAATTATTAAATTAAAACAAGTGGGCCACAGAAAAATTATCAAACATTTACTGGTCTGCGGGGATAAAAAGGTTGGGGAGCACTGCTCCAAGGCATTGAGAACACAGCAGTTTCTGAATGGCCCCCTCAGAAAAGACTTTCAATTCCTGCCTTCTGCCTCCCCGGTGGACACACTTCCGCATAAAAAATCTACACGTTGCTGCTGTTCTGCATAATACATTGCAGCTATGCCATCTCATGACCTGTTTTGATACCCTCCCCCTCCTGTTGTAATGGTATGACAAAAGCTGTAATAGCCTGTAGTATTAACTAATATGGAGCATTTTTCTTTCATAGAAAAAAGTTTGGAGTCTGACAGCTGACAATTCGATTCATCGGGATAAAGTATATATATAGAAGCCAGAACACCAGCCTGAAGATGACGAGTGAGACCTCGTCGAAACGTCGCCAGAACAACCAGATTTCTACACGGGAAGAAACCCGAATCCACCCTAACATGCATACCTATACCCGTGAAAATCTACGAAAACATATATATATATATATATATATATATATATATATGCATGTTAGGGTGGATTCGGGTTTCTTCCCGTGTAGAAATCTGGTTGTTTTGGCGACGTTTCGACCTCTTCAGGCTGGTGTTCTGGCTTCTTTCTTCTTGAAGCAAAGCGTGATCTCAGTTGAAGTCCTTCTATAAATACTGCTGGGGGGGTGTGGTTTGCTTGCTCTGTTGCTGATTGTAGGTTCCTTTGTTCTTTTGTGATCTGCTGTGTGGCTGAGGCGATCGTTAAGGGATTAACTGCTGGTGGGTTAGATGGCTGTTTAGAGACATCCTGTGTGGGTGAGGTGCTGGATGTGTGTCTATCAGCCTTTTGTTTTTTAACGACCTTGGTGGTGGGCGTTCTGGCAGCATCCTGGGCTTTGGTGGAGTGGGGTCCTGTGTCTTGTGAATTCATTTTGGTCTGGCTACGTGTCTGTGGTCTCCCAATGTTTTTTTGGCGTGTGTAAGTGTGCTCCATGTGGTGACTGGAGTGGGGTGCCGCAGTAGATGGTGCAGTCGTGGTTTTGTTATTGGATGGTGGTTTCATTTCATCTGTGGGAAGGGTCTGGGTTTGTGTTTGGTGTGGATGGAAGGTGGTGGCATCTTGTGTCCTTTTGGACCTGGTGTCAGTCTTTGTGACAGAGGCTCGTCTGTTGACCAGGGCTAGTTTCCAGATGTCAGGCAGGCGGGAGGTGTCATCACGTTTATTCATGTTGTTTGGGTGTTTCTCTATTTCAATGGCTTCCATGATTATTCGACTGTTGAAGTGTTCAGTTTTGGAGATGAGTTTGGTTCTTTCAAAGTCAATTTCATGACCTGTTGTTTTTATGTGCTGGAAGAGAGAGGAAGATTTTTCTTCTTTTTTGACTGCGTTCTTGTGTTCTGCGATGCGTGCGCTTGTTCTCCTGTTTGTCTGTCCGATGTATGTGGCTGGACAGACTTTGCATGGTATTTCGTAGACTCCTTGGTTTTCTAGCTCAATCTTGTCTTTGGGGTTTCTTAAAATGTTGGCTATTTTTTGGTCGGTGCAAAAGGCTGTCTTGATATTGTGTTTGTGGAGAATTTTGCTGATTTTGTCTGTGGTGCCTTTGATGTAAGGGAGGAGGCGGTGCCGTTGTTCTCTTCTGTTTCTTGGTTCTTGGGGGTGTTTCCTTTTGGATTAGTTTGGTGATGGTTTTTTTGGAATCCGTTCGCAATTAAAACATTCGAGAGAGTGTGTAATTCAGTTTTTAGGTGGTCTTTGTCAGCGAGGCGTTTGGTTCTGGAGATGAGGGTTTTTGCTACGGAGTTGATCTGTGCAGGGTGGTGGTGTGATTGTGCATTTAAGTAGCGGTTTGTATGTGTTTTTTTCTGGTAGATGGTATGTCCTAAGGAGCCGTCGGGTTTTTTGTAGATTAGGACGTCCAGGAAGGGAAGTTGGTTGTTGGCTTCTATTTCCATAGTGAATTGTATTTTGGGGTGTAGGCTGTTGAGATGTGTGAGGAAGTTGTTCAGTTTATCTTTCCCGTGTGGCCAGATAACAAAGGTGTCGTCAACATATCTGAGCCAGAGTTTGGGTTTATGTTCGGACTTCTGTAACGCGTTGGTTTCAAAGTGTTCCATATATAGGTTTGCGATGACCGGTGAGAGGGGTGATCCCATGGGTGCTCCTTCTATCTGTTTGTATCTTTGTCCATTGTGGATGAAGTTTGTGTTAGTTAGGCAGTGGTTGGTCAGATCTAGGATGTGTTTGGGGGTTGTATTTGTTGTGGATAGCTGTCAAGGCTTCTTGAATGGGCACTTGTGTGAAGAGCGAAACAACATCGAAGCTCACGAGTAGGTCATTGGGTTGTAGGTCTTGTTTCTTTATAATTTCTATGAAGTGGAACGAGTTTTGTACGTATGAAGTGATGGATTCTGCATAGGGCTGGAGTTGTTTGGCAAGAAATTTGGCGAGGTTTTGTAGAGGTGAGCCTATGGAGCTGACTATGGGTCTGAGAGGTGTTCCTTCTTTGTGAATCTTGGGGAGGCCGTAGAGCTTGGGGCATCTGGATGATTTCTCTCTGGGGATGATGCTTGGCTTGATTTCTTCACTTAAGGGAGAGGCTTTTATTTTGGCTTTGGTGGTTTTTTCCAGGTAGGTGGTGGGGTCTGTGTTCAAAGGTATGTAAGCAGGGTCTTGTAGTAGGTTGGATAGTTTGGCTTGGTAGTCGGATGTGTTCATCACCACTGTGGCATTGCCTTTGTCTGCTGGGAGAATGATTATGTTGTTGTCTTTCCTCAGGTTGGAGAGGGCTTTTTGTTCTTCTTTGTGTAAATTGCTTCTGGGTGGTTTGCTGGAGCAGAGGACATTGGTGACTTCGAGTCACCAGAACTAGCCCTAATCAGAAGCGAACTACACAGGAAAAGATACCTACTAGATCAAACCAACAGAGACCTACTCACTCTCCACCTCAAACTCAGCAACAAAATCCACCCAACACTCTGGAACAAATGCCTCCCACAAGACAGACACACACACCAACAAACTCCACAAACTGGAAAAACGCCAGAAGCCCAACCCCCCCCCCCCACAACAGCCCATGAAACAAACAGTTCACAACATATCAGACAGGACACTCACCATCGCAGAGACCAAAGTCCTTTCCAAAGGATTCAACTTTGCAGTCGCCCCCAGACACATCCCCACCGAAAACATCATATGCGGAGTGGAAGCCAGCCTAACCAAAATCAACCCAGATGAAGCCAACAAAATCAGACTCGAAGTCACCAATGTCCTCTGCTCCAGCAAACCACCCAGAAGCAATTTACACAAAGAAGAACAAAAGCCCTCTCCAACCTGAGGAAAGACAACAACATAATCATTCTCCCAGCAGACAAAGGCAATGCCACAGTGGTGATGAACACATCCGACTACCAAGCCAAACTATCCAACCTACTACAAGACCCTGCTTACATACCTTTGAACACAGACCCCACCACCTACCTGGAAAAAACCACCAAAGCCAAAATAAAAGCCTCTCCCTTAAGTGAAGAAATCAAGCCAAGCATCATCCCCAGAGAGAAATCATCCAGATGCCCCAAGCTCTACGGCCTCCCCAAGATTCACAAAGAAGGAACACCTCTCAGACCCATAGTCAGCTCCATAGGCTCACCTCTACAAAACCTCGCCAAATTTCTTGCCAAACAACTCCAGCCCTATGCAGAATCCATCACTTCATACGTACAAAACTCGTTCCACTTCATAGAAATTATAAAGAAACAAGACCTACAACCCAATGACCTACTCGTGAGCTTCGATGTTGTTTCGCTCTTCACACAAGTGCCCATTCAAGAAGCCTTGACAGCTATCCACAACAAATACAACCCCCCCAAACATATCCTAGATCTGACCAACCACTGCCTAACCAACACATACTTCATCCACAATGGACAAAGATACAAACAGATAGAAGGAGCACCCATGGGATCACCCCTCTCACCGGTCATCGCAAACCTATATATGGAACACTTTGAAACCAACGCGTTACAGAAGTCCGAACATAAACCCAAACTCTGGCTCAGATATGTTGACGACACCTTTGTTATCTGGCCACACGGGAAAGATAAACTGAACAACTTCCTCACACATCTCAACAGCCTACACCCCAAAATACAATTCACTATGGAAATAGAAGCCAACAACCAACTTCCCTTCCTGGACGTCCTAATCTACAAAAAACCCGACGGCTCCTTTCACACCACCACCCTGCACAGATCAACTCCGTAGCAAAAACCCTCATCTCCAGAACCAAATGCCTCGCTGACAAAGACCACCTAAAAACTGAATTACACACTCTCTCGAATGTTTTAATTGCGAACGGATTCCAAAAAAACACCATCACCAAACTAATCCAAAAGGAAACACCCCCCAAGAACCAAGAAACAGAAGAGAACAACGGCACCGCCCTCCTCCCTTACATCAAAGGCACCACAGACAAAATCAGCAAAATTCTCCACAAACACAATATCAAGACAGCCTTTTGCACCGACCAAAAAATAGCCAACATTTTAAGAAACCCCAAAGACAAGATTGAGCTAGAAAACCAAGGAGTCTACGAAATACCATGCAAAGTCTGTCCAGCCACATACATCGGACAGACAAACAGGAGAACAAGCGCACGCATCGCAGAACACAAGAACGCAGTCAAAAAAGAAGAAAAATCTTCCTCTCTCTTCCAGCACATAAAAACAACAGGTCATGAAATTGACTTTGAAAGAACCAAACTCATCTCCAAAACTGAACACTTCAACAGTCGAATAATCATGGAAGCCATTGAAATAGAGAAACACCCAAACAACATGAATAAACGTGATGACACCTCCCGCCTGCCTGACATCTGGAAACTAGCCCTGGTCAACAGACGAGCCTCTGTCACAAAGACTGACACCAGGTCCAAAAGGACACAAGATGCCACCACCTTCCATCCACACCAAACACAAACCCAGACCCTTCCCACAGATGAAACGAAACCACCATCCAATAACAAAACCACGACTGCACCATCTACTGCGGCACCCCACTCCAGTCACCACATGGAGCACACTCACACACCCAAAAAAACATTGGGAGACCACAGACACGTAGCCAGACCAAAATGAATTCACAAGACACAGGACCCCACTCCACCAAAGCCCAGGATACTGCCAGAACCCACCAGCCATCTAACCCACCAGCATCTAAACAGCCATCTAAACAGCCACCAGCAGTTAATCCCTTAACGATCGCCTCAGCCACACAGCAGATCACAAAAGAACAAAGGAACAAAGGAACCTGCAATCAGCAACAAAGCAAGCAAACCACACACCCCCAGCAGTATTTATAGAAGGACTTCAACTGAGACCACGCTTTGCTTCAAGAAGAAAGAAGCCAGAACACCAGCCTGAAGATGACGAGTGAGACCTCGTCGAAACGTCGCCAAAACAACCAGATTTCTACACGGGAAGAAACCCGAATCCACCCTAACATGCATACCTATACCCGTGAAAATCTACGAAAACATATATATATATATATATATACTTGTGCAGAAATGTGGTGCAGAAATGTGGTGTTTCTATGTCAAGCATAAAGGTTACAAAAATGCGGGGGAGTAAAAATAGACTTGTGAAAAATAGACTTTATTGCAAGGCAATTTGTTTCCATGGACACTAATTGCCTGATCTGACCAAGGGCAGGGAGGTTCCATTTCTTGTGCTGCTGCTTACAAATGACCCTTACCCCACTTTACTCTTGAGAAGCAGGGGGGTTGCTCTTCATATGGTAATTATTTTGACACCTTGAGTTATCCCTGTAGTTACCTTGTTGTTGTTGTTGTTCAGTCGTTCAGTCGTGTCCAACTCTTCATGACCCCATGGACCAAAGCTCGCCAGGCCTTCCTATCTTCCACTGCCTCCCAGAGTTTTGTCAAATCCATATTGGTTGCATCGATGACACCGTCCAACCATCTCATTCTCTACCGTCCTCTTTTCCTTTCGCCTTCAATCTTTCCCAACATCAGGGACTTTTCCAAGGAGTCCTCTCTCCTCATGAGGTGGCCAAAGTACTGGAGCCTCAGCTTCAAAATATGTCCTTTCAGTGAACATTCAGGGTTGATTTCTTTCAGGATGGATTGGTTGGATCTCTTTGCAGTCCAGGGGACTCTCAAGACTTTCTTCCAGCACCACAGCTCAAAAGCATCAATTCTGCAGTGATCAGCCTTCTTTACCTTGGAGCTCTGTAATATTGAGGCTTCAAACAAGCTTGGGGGGTAGAAAATACCACAGTATAGTAATTTGTTTTTTCTGCTTAAACCCACACCAGTACATGGTTTGGTGTTTCAGCAGCTGCAGAAGTCAGGCTTTAGATAAGATCAATAGCCTTCTCCCTTTGCAAAGGGAACTGTGCAAGCCATTTCTTAAATGTTCTTTCAAGGGGAAGTCTACCATTGAAAGTGTTGTGGTGGATTTCTGCCTAGCAATGGAGCATACACTTCTAAGGAAGGAAGTTTGGGTGTCTGATTTCAAACAGTTTCCTACCTATTAAATAATTAATAAAAATGTGCCATGTGTTGCTGTCAAAAAGTACCACGGCTACCACTACTCGGGAGATAGTGCATGTTATTTAGTTTTGAGGTTTCCAATAGGGAGTGTGGCCATCTCTCTTTTAATATTCCTCTCTTCCAGAAAACAATTCCCCACCACCACCAGTATTGCTAATGGTAGCAATGTCTTTTCAACAGCAAACCAATGTGGCGACTGCATGTCTGCAACAGTGTAACAGCAGTTGACTCTGCCAAAAAGAACATAGGCCTGCAGTTTTTGAAGGGTACCAGATGTCTTGACCAATAGCTTAAACCAGTGCTACTTGAAAAAAATCAGGTACTGTGAATAGGACACAAAATGTTTTAATTTAAAATGTTGCAGTTTGTAGGAAGAGGATTAACCCCTAAAGGTTAACTAGACACAGGTTAACATGTATTTCAGTAACATATAAAGAATCATTGTTAGTGCTTAATATCGATCTTACTTATCCATCACATATAGGAAATGAAGTACAATGGACTCTGAAAGTACATTGTTTTTTTCAAATACACAGAATATTATGTAGAGGGGTTGATATTCCGTTAGCATGCTTTGGGGCTGGGGGTGCAAAGACAAGAAGAAAAGATAGGCAGCATCGTGGTTGTCTGCGCATCCAATTTATGGAGTGGAGTATCACATGTTGTGGAATGGAAGGCTGAAGGGGCGGAAGGTATTTTTGTTGGAACATCAACAGAGAGCAATTTAAGGGACAAAAGGCTATTGACAAGCCCCTTTGTCAATAATGAAGGCGATCCCAGGCGTTCCACCCATTAAGCACAGCTTCATGGTACAAATTATGTCAGAATATACATGCTCTCTGCTGACACCTGGTGTCTAGATCATTATATACAGCGGAACAGTGTTTGGAAATAAAAATCAGCTAAATGGGCTGCAATTTACACTTCAAAACAGTAACAGAGGGAAACCGCCATTTCAATCTATCTATTGAGTCCAGAAATTTTAAAAAATCAGGGGAAATAACCAAACAGAGATGAAAACGAAAAAGAGGTGGAACAAACGTTATCCCACTGTGCCTTGTACGGGTATAAAAACGGCACCAGAAGAACAACAAGAAAAACGCTTTGGGGGTATCGGCGCACTTTATTTTTCTTGAAGTGTGACGGACGTGGGGGAACAATTTTTAGATCCGCAACTCAGTGCACTTTCTAGAGAAACAAAGTGGACATGAAGTAAGGGCCTAAGGTAATAGATGGGAGAATAAGGTGGGCCAGGAAAATCTACAAGTGTCAAAACCAACACCAAGTGCACCAAAAGCCTTCCTGGTGGATGACTTTTGGTAGGCAATGTTGATAGAAGATAGCCAACCATTTTGGAGAACAATGGGATTGAGAAAGAATGAATTTTCAGTAAATGCTATGAAAACTCTGAATTCCACCAAGATGACATCAGTGCCCACAACTGTGTTGAGAACCCTACTTCTCCTGTCAACATGTTACACAGAAATCCATGCAATACAACTTCAATATATGGCCCTTTCTGCTAGGGCAGTATTTTGAGGAAGAGGTAGCAACTGGCGGGTACTTCAACCCTTCCGCCATCTGCTGCTTTGGCACTTCAGACTCCCTCCAGGCTTTTCAAGGCTCCAGAGATGCATTTGAAAGGGCCACCTGAACTATGGAGGCTGAAAGGGCCAAAGCAAAACACTGAACCAATATCCCACTGGCTGGGGATGCCCATCTACCACTTCCACTGCCACGATGGTTTTGCACCACAGTGGAGTTACAGCTGCATGCCTGCTTTTTACATTACATCTTAAGTTCATCCATAGAGGGATATGTGTCAGTCAGAATTGCTCCCTTCTTTCTTCCCACTATAGGATTGGTGCAGTGGTGAAGTGACAATTGGATAAACAGAAACCATCTTCAGGACCCAGGGAGATTAGGTTACATAATCTTTTTATTTATTTAAAATGGTATCAAAGTTGTTTCTTATCGTTCTTCAGGTACATTGTGTTCAGGAATAAATTAAACTGACAATTCAACAAAAAGGAGCCTCTCTTTTTTTATTCCCCCTCCACCCTCTTCCCTTAGGCTAATTTCCTCCCTATACATTTTCACTCTATTATTAGGAAAATAACAAGCTTAAGGAAATCGGGATCATTCTGTGTACCACAGTCCCTGTTGCTAGGATGCACGGGCAACGTGCTCCATCTATCGCCTTCTCGGAGCTACGACACGCCAAAGTCGGAAGTACACTTGGGCCTTCTTTACATAATCGCTTGCTGATGTTGACAAATATAGTGACAGCTGCCCCCTTTTAGGGCAAAATCTGTGCAGAAATCAAAGTCATGTAAATAATTCCCAATCCCTCTTCGGTCTCTCTGCTGTTCCATTGCCAGGCAGGAAATGCTGATGAGTCAATGGTAGCCTTAGGCCTGGACAGTTAGTGTGTTCTGGGACCAACTGGTAAGCAGCTCTTGAGATTATCACTGCAGATGGCTGCGCTTTGCTGAGACACGAGGGCTGTGGCATTTTCTGACATATATATTCCTATCGCCGTCCCCCCTCCCTCTAAGGGCTTTAAAATAGGTAAGTCTTGATCTGTGATATGTTGCAGTTGTTCTCCTCTCAACCAGGGTGTTTAATGAAAATCACTAGCAAGACAGAGTAGCAAAAGAGGAGCGCCTGTTTAATGATTAACATAAAACCATTTTTTAAAAAATGTACTTCACACAGTGTCTGCATTGGACTCAACTCAGCAGATCTGGATTCAGCAGGACAACACAATGTAAACGGAGTTTTCCTATACTTGGTAACAAAGAATGCTTGCATGGTGTACAATGATTGGGGACGCTGTGGGGTGCCTTGTTTGAAAATCCCATCAATAAGCAGCCAGTGTAGAGTTGTTGTGATGTGCCATCAAGTGGCTTCTGATTTATAGCAATTCTAGAAGGGTTTTGGAGGTCTGTAAGATGTTCCAGGAATGGTTTACCATTGTCACACACACACCACCCTGAGTTAATTTCTGTGGCCAAGCCACAGAATTTGAAACCCAAATTATTTGAGTCTGAGACATGAATGCTGGAAAATGTTATAGCGCTGTCTGCAAGCACCAGATTTACTCAGATCAACAAACAGCACTGCTTTGAATAACTGAATATGTAAAGCATGATCGCTCAAGCCAGTGGCATGAAGGTAGACCATTCTTGGGGATATGATTCCATTTACACAGAGATGGGAAGAAACAATTAGCCACTACTCAGTTACCTATACCATGTTACTCTTATTATAGCAGAGCATAAATGGAGTTACATTATGAAAATCATATGAGTAATGTAATATGTCCTCCTTTGGTGTATTTAGTAAAATAGCTAAAGGGTTTTTTTTTTAACAATTATTCTTAAAACTGTATTTTTACAGGAATTCTAGAAGATTTTTTCAAGTTTTATGCCATCCTGTCATAAACAATTGTGATTGTGTTCCTTCTTCACCCTTGATGGCTGCTCCCAAGTAGACCCCTGAACGATGGGGGACAAAGAAGCAGAAAATAACCTTATAATCATATTTGACAACATTGGAGGCTTGTGTAAAACAACACATGTAGGTTCCATGGGTTCATTTACTGGTAACATTCCAGTTCAACTGCCTTCCAACTTGGGCATTTCAAATGAGGTCCTCAACATGGGCATGTTTCAAACCATTCATAATCCATCAGTAGACTTCCATAGGAGAGGTGTTGACTCCACTTGGCTTCAGGCACCTTCGAGATGGCTGTGCCTCAGTCGCAACATCGCTCCTCATCAGACACTCATTCATTTTGGTTATATGGACACTGTCCATTCCATTGGGTTTATTCCAATTGCACCTAGGTGCCTTCTGCCCCTTTCTCCCCTCTCTCCCCTTTTATCTTCTCCTTCTCCCTTGCTCTCCTCCATCACCAGAAACCCCCCACTATTGGCTCCCCTCTTCCCACCTGGACCTTCCCACCTTTTCGTCCCTTGACTCTCTCACCTTCCTACTCCTTCATTCCCATCAGAGTCATTGCAGACAATACTGTGTACCTAGTGTCGAACCCTTCCGCTTTGGACAAGGGAAGGGACAGCTCACCTCTGAGCCCTCCTTTTCCTCTGGGTCTCTCCTCACAGCAATTCTGTGGTGCTTTCAGTCCAAGGATCCTGTCACACTCACTACATTTTTCAGAGCAATTCAAATTTGTATGTACCTTAGATGTTATCAATACCCTGTAGACCAGGGGTGGCCAAACTTTTTATAAGGAGGTCCAGATTTGGTGGCTGAGAATGTGTCAGGGGCCGGTTGCTCCCGACCCTGCCACCCCACTGCAAGCCCTGCCCACTGACCCATAAGCCCCACCCACTGACCCCTTGCAACCCCACCTGCAGGAAGGAAGGCGGAGACCAAGGGAGGGAGGGAGGGAGGTGGAAACCAAGAGAGGAAGGAAGGAAGGTGGGGAACAAGGAAGGGAGGGAGGTGGGGACCAAGGGAGGGAGGAAGGAAGGAATGTGGGGACCAAGGGAGGGAGGAAAGAAGGTAGGTGGGGACCAAAGGAAGCACAGGGAGCTGTGGCCACCGCAGGGGAATGTGTGGGTGAAGGAAGGGGAGGGAGGGACGGGCCAGCCAGCCGCGGGCCACTCAGAATGGCCTGGCGGGCCGGTTTTGGCAACCGGGCCAGACTTTGGGCAGGCCTGCTGTAGACCTTCCTTCTTTTGTAGCGCTGAGGAACATTATGATAGCCATGCCTTCCATTATCCAAAACAATAACAATAGGTTGTCTTGTATATTGTTTTATCCCAGTTTTTGAGCAATCTGTGTGGTACCAATTGTGGTGTTAAGTTAGTGTGTGCATAAGATGCACACCAGAGGCACTGCCTCTGGCTGCCCACACACTTTTATGGTACCTGGGAAGTGGGAAGCGGGGGATGAGAAGCCTGGTCTCCTCCTCTTGGTTCAAGCTGCTAGTCTTGTCTGTTTTCATCCTAGTGTCTCAGCAAGCAACCCTTTCTCCCATCTTCCTGCCTTCTCTGGCTGCCCTCACAGCTTTATGGTGCCTAGCCCAGGATAGGTCCTGCATTTGCTGGGATTGGCTGCTTTCACCAGGAACATACAGGACTGATGAGTCATCCAGGAGCAGGAAATAAGCAGCAAGGCTCCCAGAAAGATGCCACACTGTCGAAAGCAGAAGGGCATTGTTAGCACACTGACCCCATGATGCTGTTCACAATATTCATGATTAGGCCTCAAATGGAACCAGAAGATTGGGTGGAAGCCATTCCTGGAAAAGAGGTGGGGGAACAATTAGACCACGGGGGAGGCACAGGAGAAGGACAATTTCACTCCCTGATTTTCGAGGGCGACCCAGAAGATCAGAGGGCACCGGCAGAACCAAACTCCTGCCTCATGGACTGTGGGGGCGGTGGGTCACTTAAGCATAAGTTGTCCCCTCCCCCCCCCAACCTCCCCTCCAGAGCCAACTCTTTGGGGGCCCCACAAGAACCCAGCTCCCAAGCCCACGTCGCACTGACTCACTTACATTATAGACATAATATATCTTGACTTCAATAAAGTTTTTGACAAATTGTCCCTTGATATTCTGATTAGCAATCAAGTTAGGCATGGGCTGGTGGAGCATCTCTCAGGTGGATCCACAGTTTGATACAGAATCCTACAGTAAGAAGAAGTAACACGTGGGCCCAATTGCCATCAAGTTTTTTGCTATTCACTTTGATAAGGAGGTACAGGAAATGCCTAACAAATATGCAAATGTCACAACATTGGATGGAATATTCAATTCCCTAGAGGACAGAAACAAAATTTAAAGAGCTCTTGATAGGCTCAGTGTCAACGACAGTATGACATTTAAGAGAAATGAACAAGCACAATGTTCTACACCTTGGAAAAGGAAACCACATGCACAGACTGATGAAGCTGCTTGGATTAGCAGTGAAATGTTTCAGTCTCTCAAGAAAAAGAAGCCCAGTAAAGTTCCCATGACTCAACTTCCTGATAAATTCACCTAGATGCCTGAGAATCTTCAGAGACACATGCACAGTTATAATACTACACTTGAGAAGGACCTTGCAGTTGTAGATCAGAAACTGCAAATGAGTCAACAGTGCAATGGAGCTGTAACAAACACCACACTTTAAAAATGATACAGTCAAGCTGGAACTTGTTTAGAGGAGGGTAAACCAAAATCCTATGAGGAAAGACTGGAAGAACCGGGCGTGATTAGCCTGGAGAAAAGAAGGCTGAGGGAGCTCTTCTGTCGCTCTTTGAACACTTGAAAGATTATCGTAGAAAGAGGCAGGATCTGTACTCAACAAAGGCGAGGATGAATCAGAAAAGTGGTGATTCATTTTGATTTGTGATGTGTCAAGGTAAACAAAATAACACACACAAAAAGAATTTGCACTTGTTTGTCACAAATCAGTTAATCAATCTGTAAATTCGATTTTTATTTAAACCCTATAAAACTGCACCAAAGACACCTGGAAACAATGAATTTGCAGGGAAGCCTCCCATCACTCTTCTCTACAATCCTGTCAAGATTGGTGAAGATTGGAGTTCAGGCGTCTAATTTAAATACCCACAAAATAGGGGCCCCTAGGAAAGTGCCATTTAGCAATTGGGTTGGGGAAACCAAATCTTCCACCAAACTTGGAGGGATTGTAGAGAAGAATCAGAGGAATAATTCCTTATTTTTTAGTGTCTTCCTGCCTTATGGGCCATTTTATAGTCATACAAATATGAATAGTGATTTTTGAACAAATTTTGCAATCATTTTTTAATTTCTAGTTCTCAATCATTCCTGAGCACAAGACACATAAAATGGATTCAAGGTACAGGAAGGCAGATTACAATTGAGCATTTTTTAAAAACAAGATCCCTAATTGTTAGAGCAGTGCCATGAAACCAGTTACCTCATGGTGGTGGTGGGAGATGAATGCTCAAAAAGTGGAGGCATTTAAAAAATTTTGGATTTAATTTGGATTCTTGGGTTGTTGGATTTCATGGCCTTATAGTCTCCCTCAAAATCCATTACTCTTTTATACTGTAATTCCATAACTGTGACAAAAAGGGCCATATGAATGTATGTGACACATCTTCTTGGAATGTATTCATAATTTCAAAAATGTCATGGCTTTCATATCCACATTCCATTTGTAGTCACTTGTCCATAATGTGGAAGAAATCCTAGAGCAATATCAATAATGCTTACAGTATTTTCAAGTAAGTGTGCCTAAGACTGGAGTGAAGGACACAGAACACTGCAAAGTTAATTCTCATGGCAGCTAAGAGGTACTAAGGCTGCCTTAACATTAAATGTTTATTATTATAAATGTCTCATTCGTTTCATGTTAATTGCCTAATAAAACATTTAAGAGTGTCAGTGTTTGTTCTGCATGTGTTAAAATCTGGAATAAGACAAATGAAGCATTAAGACAATGTTGATGTAAAAGCAATATAGGAAACTGCAATTTTAAATTTTCCCCTTCCCCAGGAGGTACATTAGAATCCTGGCAGTAAAGACAGTCCTATTGTATTTGCAATTAAGGATTTAACTCCATGTTTATGTAGTAATTGGCTAAAGAAATGCAAAAATCTGAGATATTCAGCTGGTTGCTCTCTGCTTTATCCAATTCAGACTGTAAGTAGATATATTTGCTATGATATCAGTTTGCTGTCATACACTATACATGAGTATGGATGGGATTTTAGGAATGAAAGGACTGTCAGTCTTGCAATTTGCTGAGAATCCCCCGCCCCCTATATTATGGGATAGAAGGCCCTCAGGCCAGCAGGAGGTAGAGCAGCCCCTCATCTCCATGCTTGGAAATGCAGAAATATTATTAGCATACCAGGAGGGCAGGCAAGTATTTGGATCCACATCCAAATCTTTGGTACCAAGTCTCAAGTCTTGAGTCTTTGGGCTCAAGTCCCAAGCCTGTCCTTAAAAACAAGCTTTTTCCCCCAGGAAAAAAAAGGAGGGATGGGTGGATTCTGAGTTGCAAGTCGAGTAGGACTCATTGAAAAAACAGTCTGACCTTAGTCGGACTGGACTGTGAGTCTCGCATCCCTGCTTGTCACAGGGATCAAATACCCCCGCCCAGGCCCAATTAAAAGTGCTGGTTTTAATCTATAAAGCCCTAACCAGTCGGGGTCCAAGCTAACTCAGAAACCATGTCTCCCTTTATGAACCTTCCCTAGTGCTGAGATCATCAAGGTCCCACCTTTCTCTTGGTCCCACCGCGTTCACAAGTGCACTTGATGCAGACATGGGGTCTTCTCTGTTGCTGTTCCCACATTCTGGAATTCCACCCTCCTCGCCGCTGCCGCTGCCGCCGCTGCCACCAACTGACTGTTACGTTTTTAGTTCCTCTATTACCAGTGTTTCCCAGCCTGGGGATGCATGGCCCCCAGGGGGTCAGGAAGTGTTTTCTGGAAAGTTGGGGGTTGTATTGTTTATGCTATAGTCCTTGTTAAACAACTCCTTCCTTGACCCTTCAGAGCAGGATGTTAAAGTTAGTGTGTACATGTATGTAATGGAAGCGGGACTTTTGTGGGAGGAAAGAGGCCTCTACTTTCAGAGAAGAGATAACTCAACCCAGTTAAAATACCTTTTTCAATGCAGATGTGGCAAGAGGGTTGCAGGTTACTTGGCTAGTATAAAAAAAGGGTATCATGACTCAATCAAAAAGGATTAGGAACCAATCTTCCACACACTGCCCAGAATATTCTGGTTCTGGGGTAGGGGCTGTGTCTAAAAGAGATCCACTCGAAAGACAGCCCACCTCTTTCGCCTTAAAAGGTGTTTTAAACTAGTAATGAGGACATTACAAATGGAAGACAACGACATCTGGATCCCCATAGCAATCCACGAATAAGACAGAACAATTCTACCGTTAAAACTTTGCCTAGAATCACCCATAATAATAACAGGATCTGGAGTACCAAGAAAAACTGTATAATCCAGTTCCATCACTGATATCAAGCTTTCCAAAGCCAAAAAATATAATGAGAGCCTCTCTAGATGAGACAATCAGTGTGCTCTTAAGGGGGAAAGACTTTCTGCATATTCCAAAGTTCAATTGCCTTCCTCCACATTTGATAAAGCAGCTTGATTTTGTTTTATTTTTGGCCCATGATGGCTTGTCACGGCTTGTTCACATCTCTGATATTTCAAGCAAGTAGTGCTGAAAGATTGGCATGCTTGGAAGGATAATAATGTAAAAGGAGGAAATACACATTTGCCTTATTATGTGATCTAATCATAAATCTTAGTTTTAGTTATCTCCTTTTACAACAGAGAGTGAGCAATGGCTTAGCATTCTTCTGGAGCTAGGGTTATTTTGTTAAAGAATCAGATTGTAAATTGCCCACTATCCAACAGTGACATTGTGCTGCTGTAAATCATATTGTCCTTGTGGACTCCTAATCCTAGACTAAAGAGGGAAGCCAAAGCAGTTTTGAGCTGTATAGCAATAGGATTGATGGCACAAGCACTAGCATGTCTAAGACAAGAAAAAGTGCACTGCTTCACACACAATTGCTCCCAAACAAATGAAACCTCATTAATACCCTTTTCGTCCACTACCACTTCACTAAAATTAGGCAGTCTTAGCATCAAACTGCCGAGCTGGAAGGGACAATCCAGATCCCAGCATAGTGAAGAACTGAACAATAGACTTGAACTACTGAGCACTTTCAATACCAGCCATCTTTCAGCTGAAGGCTCTTCCAAGAGATTTCCAAGGAGGTAGCCATGCTGCAGGAAGAACAACAGTCAGTTTTCTAGAATGGAAAGCCAAAAGACTAACAAGCATAGCCAGTTTGTTTGGCATACAATTCAGCAGAGGGCTACAGTTCCGAATAGAGATGGGCACGAAATGAACTTTTAATTCGTTTTATTGTTCATTATTTTGTTTCGTTAGCTAATGAAACAAATAACGAACCAACCAATCAAAGAAAAATGAAACAAAATGGAAATTTCCGTTTCGTTCACTTCGTTTTTCGTAACCCCCTCCTACCTTGTCCTGTCGCTGCAGTCCTCTGGTCCTGGCAGGAATGTAGGCCTGTAGAGGCACTGGTTTGGGACCAGTGCCTCAAAAGCCCCTACTGGGGACTTTTTAAAAAACTCAAAAATAAAAATAAAATAAAATAAAATAAAATAAAAAGAAGTGCTGACCCAGCCCCAGAGGCTGCGCAGTCGGCACTTAAAGAAAAAGAAAAACAAAAAAACTCTCAGATTAGAGGTGCTGGCTTGGGGCCAGCACCTCATAAGCCCCTGCTGGGGACTTTTAAACACACACCCCCAAAAAATTAAAAAATAAAAATAAAAAGGAGCGCCGACTGGGTTGGTGCTGTAAAATAAATAAAGAAAGAAAGAATCAGTGCCAACCCGGCCCCAGGGACCGTGCAGTCGGCGCTTAAAGAAAACAATAATAAAAAAAAAAGTGCCAACCCAGCCCCAGGAGCCGTGCGGTCGGCGCTGTAAAACAAAAAAATAAATAAATAAAAAAAGCGCTGACCCAGCCCCAGGGGCCACGTGGTCATGCTTTAAAAACAAAATAAAAATAAAAATAAAGGAGCACCAACCCAGCCCCAGGGGTGGCCAGGTTGGCACTGTAAAATAAAGTCGACCCGAACCGGTTTGGATCTGTTTGGGTTTGTACAATTTTTAAAAAATGTGTATGAACCCGAACCCAAACCGAACCAAGGGTGGGCCTGAAACAGACGGACCTGAACCATGGGTTTTCTGTTTCATGCCCACCTCTAGTTCCAAGCAATTATGTTCAGAACCACATCCCAAGCTGAAGTACCATGGGGCACATTCGGCTCAATTTGATTAGGCTTATTATCTTTTTATTTTCCTCCTTTTAAGCTTAACGACCAAGAAAAAAAATTAAATTTGCCTACATACTAAACACAAATGTTTACCATCATCCATGTTTATAAATACAGTATAAAATATTTTGATTAATTATGTCAATTAAACCATCATTATCATTTACAGTATCTTAGGAAGGAATGCCTACCGAGCCTCAGAGCTATCATAGACATCTTTTTTGGTCCCTTCTTCATAAAATTTTACTCCAAGGGCAATTTGTAAAGGTTTTTTTCTGTTACAAAATGTTTGTGAAAAATTATAAATTACAGATAAGAATCAGCTCTCACTACCCCTCACTGAGGGAAACATATGTTTATTTTTTCTTCTGTTGCTTACTGTCATATATTACAAAAATTAATATTCAAGTTATATTTCATTTGTGGCACAAATTAGGTAACAGGATTCAGTGGGAGAAAAAATATTCAGATACTGATTAGGACATACTGTATAGTTCAGCTTTATGTATTTGCTCAAATATCCATAAATAGAACATAATGATGTGATTTTTATGGGGACAAGCTTTGGTAAAGGCAATTTTTATTCAACCAGCCTCATTCTTACATATGCTTGAGAAAGAACTCAAAACAAAAAAGGTGTTTAAACAGATATGCCACACAATCCTAAACACACTTTCATAGAACATAGTTTCATTGATTTAAATGGGACTTGCTTCTAAATGTGTACAGTAGAACCTCAGTTTAAAAGCATAATCCACTCCAGAAACATGCTCATAAACCAAAATACTTGAATAGAAAAGCAAATTTCCCCATAAGAAACAATAGAAACTTACATTATTCATTCTGGGGCCCTAATTTCTAATATTTCCTATGAGGAAATTTCCTTTGGCTGGCAGCCACAGCAGCCAGAACCCAGCGAGCCAGTGTCCACAGTGGCCAGGACCCACTGCAAGGCCGGCCAGGGCTTGGCTGGGCCCCGGCTGCAGGGGTGGAGGTTAAGTGGTTGCTGTGAGGGTGATGATGGTGTTGGCGGCGGGGCTCTGACACAGAGAAAGAGGCAGCACCTGTGGGGACTACCAGCTGGCACTGCCTCAATGCGGTACTGTGGGACGCACAAAGTGGCTGGGTGTATGGTGTGCGCAGAGGAAGCCACAGAGTAGCACCACCTCACGTGGCTCCTGGCTGTTCCCATTGAGAGCTGAGCTGGGCCTCTCCTGAAGGCAAGTTCCCCAGGCTGTCACATGGGAAGCTGCATTGTGGGTGACCTGCCAGAGCCAGCACAGAGGGCTCCCTGGTCTCCGCGGCTGCTACCATTCCGCCTCTTGTCTTTTTTTCCCTTCCCCACTTCTTGCCTTTTCTCTCCCCACCACCGGCTGCTTCTAAAGGGGGAAAGCCCAGGGCTTCCCCAGCTACCCACTCCACCCACCCTGGGATACTGCCGGCCCTCACCAGAGGGGGACTAGCCTGCCCCTTGGAGGAAGGTTGGAAGCTCCTGGGCAGAGGATGAGACACCTCTTCCAGCAGAGGGGTGGATGTTGAGCCGAGTGGATGTTGAGCCAGGTGAGCTGAGCCGGAGGCAGAAGATGAGGCCAGTCAGTGGCACCAACTCAGAGTCCAACTCGGTCCCCAAGAAAACAGCCATGGCCTCAAGGAGGGATGCCTCTCCTGGCACAGCCAGCGGGAGGGAGAGGCAGGACCCTCTGGGTGCCTAGTAGGGTCAGGGGCTGATGGGGCTCCTTGGTTGCCAGTTCCCCGGGGGAGGAACTGGAGGGAACTGTCCCCCTGTTTAAAATTTTTGGGGACCCCTGCTGTATACTGTTTCCTTCACCACAACGTCTTCTGTGTAGGAATCAACTGACTCTGCAGAGCGGAAAGAGAAGCAGTCCTCCAGAACATATAACCCATTCACTAACTCTTGCCTCCAAGGGGACACTAGCAGAGGTGGCCTATGGCCCAAGAGGAGAGATGTTTTGAGCTAAAATAAGAGGATATGCATCCTTCTGACTTGGGCCACAAGCTGCTGCTCAGCTTTAGCAACAAATGCAGATTCCCAAGTTACTTAACAAGGAAGAACTAGAAAAACATGCTGACCCTATTGAATCATTTCTGCCGAATGACTAAAACTCATATTTTATCCTGCATAATTATAGCCAGCTTGGTTTTTAAATTAATTAAATTAGATTGCCTCTGGTGATTTTACCTCAGCTAATACTACACTAATTCAGGAGAAGATATATTAGGGAGAAAATGTGAAGCAGTCATCCTAGGATTATTTTGATTTACATAAATTCCTATCAAATACTAGTTTGCAGCCTGCTAAATATCAATGTATAAATTAAATACTGTGTGTGTAGAAGTAGTCTCTGAAACCAAATGTCTGCTCTCCACTGCATTCCTGTAATAGAAGTTTCTGTCTCTCCACCCCTGTGGTTTCTCATCTTTCATTCTATCTTTTTTAAATTATGATTTGGCTTTTTCTCCTGGGCAAGGAAGCTATAAGGACACCTTCAGCCCCAAAACTTCTAATGGATGAGTTCAGAAATTTCTCAAGTACTGGTTTCTAATGGAAGTGCTGACGCAGGCCAAATCCCTGTCTAAAGGCATGGATTGGTTGGCAAGAATCAAGCAAAGGGCCTTGAGAAAGTCTACCTCTGCATGACTGATCAGTCTCTTCAGGGATTACCTGCCTACGTAACTGACAATATTCATCCAGAGATGCGCTCGGCTTCCCTCAGTGCTGTGCCTGTCAATGAATGCAGAAGTAAACAATTCAGTGCCTCAGAGAGGCATCCTATTATGCCTTGGCACATCCTTTGGCACTGGCGCTGGACGTGCATTTCATAACAGGGATCCGTCTTGCCTTTGGGCTTCCATTGAAAGGAAAAGCTTGGACAAAATGAAGCCACTAAAAATAAGAATTTGAGCAACAGAGGCTTTCCCTCCTGGGTTATGCTAGGGAGATGAGAACATTCTGTTCTACAGCCCACTAATTATGACAGAACTCCATATGTGGGAAGGGGGAAGTGAATAAATGTTAAGCATCTCTTCACCACAATTGCCATTCTTTTGTTATTTAAATTTGTAAGACGTTTATATTGTGTTGCTATTGATTTGTTATTTTATTGTATTGACTTTGGCTGTTAGCCGCCTAGAGTTCGTTCTCGTAGATAGGGGGATATAAATGAAATAATAAATAAATAAATAAATAAAAATTATCATTTGGATTGATATTTCATGTGTGTGTGTGTGTTTGTTGTCATTACAGTCAGGACCGACTCTTCATGACTCCATGACCTTTTCTTGGCTGGAATACTGGAGTGGCCTGCCAGTTCCAACTCCAGGAGCCTATAGCACCTTGTATTCCCTGGTGGTCTCCCATCCAAGTACTAACCAGGGCCAACCCTGCTTAGCTTCTGAAATCAGGTGAGATTGAATGTGCTTAGGGCATCTAGGCAGGCCCTTCTGTTATTGTTAAGTGCCATCAGGTCACCTCCAACTTGTGGCCACCCATGAATGAGCTGTCTCCAAAATGTCCTGTGCTCGACAGCCTTGCTGAGCTCTTGCAAACTCAAGACTGTGGCTTCCCTTACAGCAGGCATGTCCAAACTTCAGTCCTCTAGATGTTTTGGACCACAGCTCCCACAGTCCTTTATTATTTATTTGTTTGTTTCATTTTTATACCGCACATCTTCCAAACTGGAACTCTGGGCGGTTTACAAGTTTTTTAAAAAATCAATATATAAATTAAAAAGCATCAAAATACAGATTAAAGGGGGGAACCCTTGGCAAGATAAATCAGAGGGTGGGAGGAGATTTTTAAAAAAGGAGAGAAAAGAAAAGTTAAAGCTTGGAAACTGGAAATACAGGCTTGGAATTCTGGGAGTTGTGGTACAAAACATCAGGTGAGCCGAAGTTTGGACATGCCTGCCTTACAGAGTCAATCCATCTCATATTTGGTCCTCCTCTTTTTCTGATGCCTTCAACTTTTTGCAACATTAGTGTCTTTTCCAGAGAATCCTGCCTTTCCATCATGGAGGGGACGTAGGACGGTCTCCATTTCATCATTTTTGCTACAGTGGTCCCTTGCCATTTCGTGGTTCATATACTGCGGTCCCGGTATATTGCAATATATATTTGTCAACATCAAAGTTTTGCAGTTGTTTCATGATTTTTGTCTTCTTCGTGTCCTGCATTGGCACTTTTTTCCTTTGCTCTCATTGAAAGTCATTTAAAATCATTGTTGCTGTCTGCCAGTGAGATGATCTATATAACTTATTTATGTTCTTCCCCCAATGACCACTCCTACTTCATCTGATTCTAGTCTGCTTTCTGCATGATATGTTGTGCATACAGACTGAACAGATAGAAAGATAAAGCGCACCCTTGCACATTCTGTCCTAACAGAAGCTTCTTGTCCACGATGCCGGTTATACATCAGGAAAATCCAGTGCTGATGCACAACCATTTCTTTCAGAAGAACTCATAGTTTCTTGTGATCCACACAAAGTTCTTTCTATAGACAGCTCTTCTGAAATTCTTCAATTCTTCCATAGATTGCTCTTCTGAAATTTGTTGGTGTGCTCTAGTACCCAGTCCTTATTTGCAATATATCTCAAGGAGTCCTTTTTCAGAATCCAGCTTTGAACGTTAGTCTGTTCTCACTCCATATAAATTAAGCCCCTTTAGTGAAATGCCTGGTGCATCGCTTTGCTGGCATAAAACACTGAAGTGATGGCCCTGTAATTATTGTATTCCTTGGCATCTCCTTTCTTGAGGACTGGAATGCACACTGAATGTTTGCAGTCTGTTGGCCATTTTTTATCTTCCATATTTGTTGGCATATTCTTGTTAAGATTTTGACAGCATGAAATAGTTCTAACTATCCTATCTACCCCTGGTGATTTATTTCATCCTAGTGATTTCAAAGCATGCTTCATGTTACTTTCTAGAATTGCGGGTTCATTATAAAATTCTTCTTCAAAGTAATCTGTCACCTCTTTATCTCTTCTGTATAGGTCCTCAGTGCACTGTTTCCATCTTCTCTTTGTTTTTCCTCCCATTGGTTATTCAACATTCCTAAACTAGGCTCAAGAATCCTTTTTATTTATTTATTTATTTATTTATTTATTTATTTATTTATTTATTTATTTATTTATTTATATACCACAGCCATCTAGCCCAGAGGCTACTCTGGGCAGTTTACAAGGATATTCCAGATGAGATCTCTTTTCTTTCTCCTGTTGTTGTTGCTGTTGAATAAGAAAAGCACATCATGCCCCCCATCCCATCAGGGCAGCTCAAATCGCACACCAGCTTGGCTCCAGGCTCATGGGCAGTTCACACTGCCTCAGCTGGCTAAAGGTCTGGGAGGAGAAGGGGAAGTCAATTTGGTGCCCCCAGATGCTGTGCCCAGGGACAGATATGCCCCCCAGCTATGCTACTGAAAAAGATATATTGATAAAGAAGGCAGAAAATGCCACAAGCCTTCCAGGACCCTAGCTATAAAAATAGAGTACAGTGGTACCTTGGTTGAAGTAATTTGTTCTCCGGGCCGTTTTGTATTGTGAAAAACTCATAAACCGAAACATAGATTCCCATAGGAATGCATTCAAAACCAATTAATCCCTTCTGGGGGTCAGAAAAAAAGGGCAAACTGGGACATTCCATTTAAAATTTTCTTAAACCGAGGCATCCCAATTCTTTTTGTCATGCGAACATGACATATCAACGTTTAATGCCTTATGGAAAAAATGTAAACCTGGGCATTCCATTGAAAAATTTTCTTAAACCAAGGCATCCCGATTTCCGATAATTTCTTTTCTTAAACCGATTTTTTTTGTTAACCAAGGCATTCTTAAACTGAGGTACTGTAGCATTCACTCTTTTACTGTTTTTGTGACTGTATAGCAAAGGAGATAAAAGTTTAATGCTTATGCCCAAATAAGGAGTGTGGAGGCGGAGCCCTAGTGCTCAAATAGCTCCATCTGAGGTAGTTAGAGTCAGATAGGGAAACTGCATGCTTAAAGATAGGGTGAAGTTAGGGAACAGACAGGCAGGTCTTGAAGAAGAGACAGGACAGTTAGGGATACTGTCAAGTTTGAGTGAGAGAACAAGAAAAGTATTTGAGTGAACTGCTTTGAATAACTTGAAGTAAGGGCGTTTTCACACGACCCCTAAGATCCACTGGTCCCTTAAATTCGGACCAGAAATCTTGGGGGTTCGTTTCTGTTCCTGCGTCCCCACCCCTCAGCACTTCCTGCTCCTGTCAGCGTGAGGAGAGGGAGGGGGGGAAGGACAAAAGAAGCCTTTATTAACCTGCTGGTGCCGGTCGAAGTTGCTCCAACCTCCGTTTACTTCCTGGTTCCTCTTTAAGGGGCGGAGGCAAAAGAAAAACAACATAAAGAAGCGAGGAGAGCTCAGGCATTCTCTGCATCAAATATTTTTCACCATCAAAGGTACAAGAAAAGTGCTCTGGGTCGCGCTAAAGTGGGCGGGGTCACACTTAATTGTCTGCAAACTCCGGAGCTGGTGGGTAAACATTTTTAAGGTCCGGAGCTTGCAGCCATTTGCGGCGGAGCTTAGGGGTCGTGTATAAACGCCCTAATTGAACACAAGTGAAACTGAATTCAACATCTTTCCGTATCCTTTCATTTTACCACATTACATCTTATCTGGGACTCAGTTATTTAACTGGGATACCCTGAATGGTGGCAGCAAAACCCAAGACTAAATTGGTACAGGTCAATGGTCCATGAGACGAGTGGGGGCCTGTGCTAGAGTGAGAGGAGACCTTTTACTTGGTGGACCACAAATTGAACATGAGTCAGCAGTGTGATGCGGCGGCCAGGAAAGCCAATGCGATTCTTGGTTGCATCAACAGAACCATAGTGTCTAGATCAAGGGAAGTGATAGTGCCACACTATTCTGCTCTGCTCAGACCCCACCTGGAGTACTGTGTCCAGTTCTGTGCACCTCAGTTTAAAAAGGATGTTGACAACCTCGAGCGGGTGCAGAGGAGGGCGACCAGGATGGTTGAGGGTCTGGAGGAAATGTCTTATGAGGAACGGCTTAGGGAACTGGGAATGTTTAGCCTTTCAAAAAGAACACTGAGAGGGGATATGATAGCTATGTTTAAATATTTGAAAGGATGTCATATTGAAGAGGGAACAGGTTTGTTTTCCATGGTTTCAGAGACTAGGACTCAGGGCAATGGTTTCAAACTACAGGAAAAGAGATTCCATTTGAACATTAGGAAGGACTTCATGACAGTTAGAGCTGTTAGGCAGTGGAATATGCTGCCACGGAGGGTGGTGGAGTCTCCTTCTTTGGTGGTTTTTAAGCAGAGGCTGGATGGCCATCTGTCGGAAATATTGTGAAGGGGTTCCTGCATGGCAGGGGGTTGGACTAGATGGCCCATGAGGTCTCTTCCAACTCTATGATTCTATGATTCTATGAGTGTGGTACCTCAACTGCACTCCAAAAGGCTGACCTCCACAGGCACCATTGTACCGGCAAAGCAAATAAGTAACTATTTATTACGCTTTTTAAAGACCCCAGAATGGTTTCTTGAGATACCCATCTACTGTACATCTGAAAGTGAATCCAGCCGTGCATGATACAATGTATTCTGCCACTTCATTCTGCTACATGGGTAAACCTCAAACTTCACTAGAAAAGATTGTTTCTATGTCTAGTAACAAGTAGTGTTGCTTCAAAAGGAAAAGACTAATTCTAATTCAAGCCTGATTCAATCCACATTCAGCAAGTTTAGCTAGCTATTGTTTTGTGATTACTCAGTTGGAGGCAGCACAGCTTTGTTTAAAGGTTTTTTATCTCCCACACTGGTCACACTGAAAGATACCTACGCCTGGAAGGATAACATAATTGTAACAGGATGAAATAAGTACTTGCCTTGAAGTGTAGTGTCACACACACAACCACACCCTCCAACAGATAACTGGCTGTTAAAGAATATTGATAAATGAACCATTTTAACAGCTCATCTAGGGTCAATGTCCATTAAGTTCTAGAACTTGCATCACTAGGAAATGAAGACCCGTCCCTTCATTTGTAGCCTAACATTTTCAGGCCTCTGTGATATGCAACCACCACCCAATCTTGAGCACTCTACAACTTATTAGTGGATGTGACTTATTGGCAGTTAGGTGTTGCATGGCTGAGGTACACAGCTGAAATTAAATCTTAGACTGAATGTACTCTGAGTGATTTCTCCAGAATTGTGCTGATTGAACAGGCAACCCACAACCAGAAAGAAAGGGCAACAGGACAGTTCCAAAACATATGGGAGGCCGTGGTTCCTGCCCTTTTTAAAAAGTGAACATCTTGTAGCTGGAGTAATTGAGTCATGTACTTTGAAGCCAAAGGGGACAAATTCCATTATATGACCTGCTGCAAAACACAGGCCAAAGAATTTAATCCTATACA
Source organism: Phrynocephalus forsythii (assembly GCA_029282475.1). Lineage (NCBI taxonomy): Eukaryota > Metazoa > Chordata > Lepidosauria > Squamata > Agamidae > Phrynocephalus > Phrynocephalus forsythii. Next base: position 77,879,664 of record JAPFRF010000011.1, on the reverse strand, counting down.
AAGCAATATGCTCCTTTCCCTCAGGTGAATCATTTCCATTCTCTTGCCAATTTCCACGGGGCTGAACTATAGGCTTCTACTACTGCTCTTTCCTCACAGTACCACTCACCATGGCAGTACAGCACACATACATTTGCAAAGCGAACCTGAGGGGTCAAGGAGGGACAAACAACAACTTTCTTCCAGCTCTTAATTAAAATGAGACGAGAGGAAACAGGGCAGGAAAATTGAGGTCAGAGAAGGTAGCAAGGAATTAAGGTGCAGGATGGATACAAAAGGGGACATCAGCCAAGTACTGGAGGAAAGTAGCTGAGGCTACAAAACTGGTGGCAAGTGACTTCTTTCCAAATAAATGCAGCCCAATGACAAATAAGATTAAAAAAAAAAACTTCCTCTCGTTTTTATCTTCACAGAACTGAAAATTTTAGTCCTGTATAATTAAGTTATGTCTTTAAGAAGAAAGGGTTGTCCCAAATTCTGATCTATTGGTGCGTGTTGTATTTCAATTTAGTATTGAACACAACTTTTCCTTGATGGTTCATTTTTTTGTTCAGTAACTTTCAGGCAGCTTTTCCCATTTGGATGGTGTGGGAACCTTGCTTCAGAGTATGCTTTTGGGGGATGTTTCAGTGCAGTACACACACTCCTAACTTTTACTAAGGCTTACCTGCCAAGTCTCCCCCCGTGCTGGCCAGGACGGGAGGAGAGAGGTGTTTTGCCAGGATGGGAGAAAGAGGTATTTTGCATGTGCACGCACACACAAACACAAATGTCAACATGCAGGCATGCATGTACCGCTCATGTCATACGAGAAAAGGGGGAAGAAAGAGGGCTGACCCTTTGAGATGGGGAGAGAGAGAAAGAGAGAGAACACCTTAGACTCCAAGTTGGCTTGGAGGGGAGGCAAGGAAGCAAGCTGGCCGGAACAACAGCCTCACACACAAACCCCATCCAAAAAGAAAAGGGGGAGAAAAATGCACACCGTCTCATTCAGATTGGCTGCGTCCTGCTTGCTTTTCTTGTACAAAAGCTGGACAGAGGTGGGGCTAGTTGATCACTCCAACCTTGCTGGAACAGGCCACAGCCCATCTAGTCCAGCATTCTGTCTCACACAGTGGCTCACCATTTGCTTCAGGGTATTCCCAAGCAGATGTCTTCACCTGCTTATGATTCCCTGCAAATGGCATTGAGAGGTACACTGCCTATATCTCCAGTCCAGAGGTTGTCCTTAGGCATCCATCATGATAGCCATTGATACCCAAGCCATGAACTTGTCTAATCCTTTCTTAAAGCTGTCAAGGCTGACAGCTATCACCACTTCTTCTGGCAGGGAGTTCCATGGACTAGTGATCCTCTGGGTGAAAAAGTACTTTTTCTTCTTTGTTTGAGATCTAGCACCCAAACATTTCATGGAGTGCCCCCTAGTTCTAGTGTTGTGCAATAGGGAAAACAGCTTTTCCTTATCTTCTTTGTCCACATGGTGTATCATTTTATAAACTTCAATTAGGTCACCTCTTAGGCGCCATTATTCAAGAGTGAAGAGGCCCAGCCGTTGCAGCCTCAGATGGTAAGGAAGGTGGTCCAGTCCCCTAATCATTCTGGTTGCCCTCCTCTGCCCTTTTTTCCATTTCCGTAATATTCTTCTGGAGATATGGTGACCAGAACTGTACACAACACTCCAGATGGGGCCTCACCATAGGTTTATAAAGAGGCAAAATGACACTTGCTGACTTATTTTCTATACCCTTCCTAATGATCCCTAGCATTGAGTTTGCTTTTTTCACTGCTGCAGCACACTGGATTGACATCTTCATTGAGCTGTCCACAATGACACCAAAGTCCTATTTCTGGTTTGTTACAGAGTAGAGATGGGCACGACCAGAAAAAAATGATGTTTCGATTTTTCATTTGTCAGAACGGGTCCATTTCGTTCCGTTTCCGTTTGTTGCGAATTTTTTCAAAAAATTTTCAGTTCGACGTTTTGTTCGTCGTTTGTCATTTCTACCGCGATTTAGCGCGATTTGACTTCCCAGAGCATGGGGGCGTCCCGCAATGACCCAGAGCAGGCAGAAAACACTTTAAACTGGGTGATGAATAATATATTTAATAAATATATCATAGCATAAGACTGCATCCTATGCAATAAAGCAAACAACATGGGCAGAATGCAATATTCTTTTTTTCTCTTGGTCAACGCTGACTGAACCAGCCACCCTACTTGGTCTGGCTGCCTGTTATACTTTTTTTTTGAAGCCTTTATCCATCCCATTTCCCCTCCACCTCTCAGAGGCAGCAGGAGACACAGTATTCTGTTCCTCCCCCAAATCTGGATGAGGGTCTACTCTACTCCTCTGAATGTCCCCTCCCCATCTCCAATGTCACTCCTTGTAAAGCCAAGCAAATGCCACCCTGGTCAACGAGCAGTCAGAAATTCAGTCTGGTAGTGGCATGAGAGTTGTCCCCCCCAACACTCATCTTGTTGAGTGCCCCTCAACCTCTTGAGGTATCATCGCCAGCTCGAGTATCCAAAGGAGCTGAATGGCAGAAAGGATCAAATTCAGGACAGAGCAGAGGGAGCGCCCGGTGGGAACACCCTGGAAACACCATACCAGCGCGACCCAGCCGAGCTGCTTGCCCAGCCTTTGCCTGGGCAGGTTTGTCCTTTGCCTCAGAATCAGATTTTTGGCCCCAGCGCGACGACCAAGCAGCCCGGTTCGCTCATGGAGCGAGAAGACCTTCTCTCTCCTTGACCAGGTTGTGCATTTCCAGGCCCATCTCCAGGGCAAAGACGCTCCACTGCCCTCCACCCCATCCAGCTTCCCTGCCGTGTCGCCGGAAGTGGCCTAACCCTAACCCTAACCCTAACCCTAACCCTAACCCTAACCCTAACCCTAACCCTAACCCTGTAACTGTTTTCATTGGGGGCCGACTTGCAAGAAGGGCCACCTGGGAAGAAAAGGACCCCCCCACGGGACTGCCAGCCAAAGGGACCACTGGTTTTTCAAGAACTGATTGGCAAAGGCAGCCATTCAGACAGCAGGAATGACGGGTGGTGGAGTTGGACCTGCTGCCTTGAACGGTTGGGGTGCAGGCAGCTGAGCCTGATTCGTGACAGTCCACGCAGCAAAGCCACGAAGCCAGAGCGCCAGGGAATTTTTCTTGGTTGGGGAGGGATTGTTTCAGCGGCCTCCTTTGGAGGCCACAAGGCCAGAGTTCTGCCTACCCAGTGGAGACACAGTCTACGCACGCACGCAGCAAAGCCACAAAGCCAGAATGGTGGGGAAGTTCGGGGAGGGGTTGTTTCAACCGCCTACTTTGGAGGCCAGTTTTTCCAAACAAGGAGACCAGTTCCACCAACCCAGTGGAGACAGAGTCCACGCATGCGGCAAAGCCAAGAAGCCAGAACGGCAGGGAAGAATGGGGAGGGATTCTTTCAGCCACCTACTTTGGAGGCCACCAAGCAGAGTTTTGACTGCCCAGTGGAGACACAGTCCACCCAGGAAAGCCACGAAGCCAGAATGCCAGGGAACTTGAGGGAGGGATTGTTTCCGGCCTGGTACTTTTATCTCTCAACGAAGCTTCCAGGAAGGAGACCAGTTCCACCAACCCAGTGGAGACAGATTCCACGCACGCACAGGGCAAAGTAACGAAGCCAGAACGGCGGGGAAGAACGGGGAGGGATTCTTTCAGCCACCTACTTTGGAGGCCAGTTTTTCCAAACCAGGAGACCAGTTCCACCAACCCAGTGGGAAGAACAAAGCCATGAAGCCAGAACGGCGGGGAAGAACGGGGAGGGATTCTTTCAGCCACCTACTTTGGAGGCCAGTTTTTCCAAACCAGGAGACCAGTTCCACCAACCCAGTGGAGACAGAGTCCACGCACACACACGGCAAAGCCACGAAGCCAGAACGGCAGGGAAGAATGGGGAGGGATTCTTTCAGCAACCTACTTTGGAGACCAGATTTTCAAAAACAGGAGACCAGTTCCACCAACCCAGTGGAGACAGAGTCCACGCACACGGCAAAGCCACGAAGCCAGAATGGCGGGGAAGAACGGGGAGGGATTCTTTCAGCCACCTACTTTGGAGGCCAGTTTTTCCAAACCAGGAGACCAGTTCCACCAACCCAGTGGAGACAGAGTCCACGCACACGGCAAAACCACGAAGCCAGAATGGCGGAGAAGAACGGGGAGGGATTCTTTCAGCCACCTACTTTGGAGGCCTGTTTTTCCAAACCAAGAGACCAGTTCCACCAACCCAGTGGAAACAGAGCCCACGCACGCGGCAAAGCCACGAAACCAGAACGGCGGGGAAGAACGGGAAAGGATTCTTTCAGCCACCTACTTTGGAGGCCTGTTTTTCCAAACCAAGAGACCAGTTCCACAAACCCAGTGGAAACAGAGCCGACGCACGCGGCAAAGCCACGAAACCAGAACGGCGGGGAAGAACGGGGAGGGATTCTTTCAGCCACCTACTTTGGAGGCCAGATTTTCAAAACCAAGAGACCAGTTCCACCAACCCAGTGGAGACAGTCCACGCATGCGGCAAAGCCACGAAGCCAGAACGGCAGGGAAGAATGGGGAGGGATTCTTTCAGCCACCTACTTTGGAGGCCAGTTTTTCCCAAGCCAGGAGACCAGTTCCACCAACCCAGTGGAGACAGAGTCCACGCACGCGGCAAAGCCACGAAGCCAGAACGGTGGGGAAGAACGGGGAGGGATTCTTTCAGCCACCTACTTTGGAGGCCTGTTTTTCCAAACCAGGAGACTAGTTCCACCAACCCAGTGAAGACAGAGTCCACGCACATGGCAAAGCCACGAAGCCAGAACGGCGGGGAAGAACGGGGAGGGATTTAATCAGCCACCTACTTTGGAGGCCAGTTTTTCAAAAACAGGAGACCAGTTCCACCAACCCAGTGGAGACAGAGCCCACGCACGCACGCGGCAAAGCCACGAAGCCAGAACGGCGGGGAAGAACGGGGAGGGATTCTTTCAGCCACCTACTTTGGAGGCCTGTTTTTCCAAACCAGGAGACCAGTTCCACCAACCCAGTGGAGACAGAGTCCACGCACGCGGCAAAGCCATGAAGCCAGAACGGCGGGGAAGAACGGGGCTTCTTTCAGCCACCTACTTTGGAGGCCAGTTTTTCAGAACAAGAGGGGGAGGGCTTCTTTCAGCCACCTACTTTGGAGGCCAGTTTTTCAAAACAGGAGACCAGTTCCACCAACCCAGTGGAGACAGAGCCCACGCACGCGGCAAAGCCACGAAGCCAGAACGGCGGGGAAGAACGGGGAGGGCTTCTTTCAGCCACCTACTTTGGAGGCCAGTTTTTCAAAAACAGGAGACCAGTTCCACCAACCCAGTGGAGACAGAGCCCACGCACGTGGCAAAGCCACGAAGCCAGAACGGCGGGGAAGAACGGGGAGGGCTTCTTTCAGCCACCTACTTTGGAGGCCAGTTTTTCAAAAACAGGAGACCAGTTCCACCAACCCAGTGGAGACAGAGCCCACACACGCATGTGGCAAAGCCATGAAGCCAGAACGGCGGGGAAGAACGGGGAGGGCTTCTTTCAGCCACCTACTTTGGAGGCCAGTTTTTCCAAGCCAGGAGACCAGTTCCACCAACCCAGTGGAGACAGAGCCCACGCATGCGGCAAAGCCACGAAGCCAGAACGGCGGGGAAGAACGGGAGGGATTTAATCAGCCACCTACTTTGGAGGCCAGTTTTTCAAAAAAGGGGGGACCAGTTCCACCAACCCAGTGGAGACAGAGCCCACGCACGCACGCACGCACGCGCAAAGCCACGAAGCCAGAACGGCGGGGAAGAACGGGGAGGGATTCTTTTAGCCACCTACTTTGGAGGCCAGTTTTTCTAAGGCAGGAGACCAGTTCCACCAACCCAGTGGAGACAGAGTCCACGCACGCGGCAAAGCCATGAAGCCAGAACGGCGGGGAAGAACAGGGAGGGATTTAATCAGCCACCTACTTTGGAGGCCAGTTTTTCCAAACCAGGAGACCAGTTCCACCAACCCAGTGGAGACAGAGCCCACGCACGCAAAGCCACGAAGCCAGAACGGCAGGGAAGAACGGGGAGGGATTCTTTTAGCCACCTACTTTGGAGGCCAGTTTTTCAAAAACAGGAGACCAGTTCCACCAACCCAGTCTAGACAGAGCCCACACAAAGCCATGTGACAGAAACGGCATGAAGCCAGAACCAGGGCTTTTTCAGCCACCTACTTTGGAGGCCAGTTTTTCAAGCCAGGAGACCAGTTCCACCAACCCAGTGGAGACAGAGCCCAGACGCATGCGGCAAAGCCACGGCCACAGAGAGGGCTTCTTTCAGCCACCTACTTTGGAGGCCAGTTTTTCCAAGCCAGGAGACCAGTTCCACCAACCCAGTGGAGACAGAGCCCACGCATGCGGCAAAGCCACGAAGCCAGAACGGCGGGGAAGAACGGGGAGGGATTCTTTCAGCCACCTACTTTGGAGGCCAGTTTTTCCAAACCAGGAGACCAGTTCCACCAACCCAGTGGAGACAGAGTCCAGTGGCCAGACAGAAGAACGGGAGGGCCTTCAGCCACCTACTTTGGAGGCCAGTTTTTCCAAAACCAGGCAACCCAGTGGAAGAATGGGGAGGGATTCTTTCAGCAACCTTCTTTGCCACCTACTTTGGAGGCCAGTTTTTCAAAAACAGGAGACCAGTTCCACCAACCCAGTGGAGACAGAGTCCACGCACGACGGCAAAGCCACGAAGCCAGAATGGCGGGGAAGAACGGGGAGGGATTCTTTCAGCCACCTACTTTGGAGGCCAGTTTTTCCAAACCAGGAGACCAGTTCCACCAACCCAGTGGAGACAGAGTCCACGCACGCGGCAAAGCCACCACAAAGCCAGAACGGTGAGGAAAAACCAGCCACCTACTTTGGAGGCCAGAATGGCGGACCAGTTCCACCAACCCAGTGGAGAAGAGTCCACGCACACGGCAAAACCAGAATGGTGGGGAAGAACGGGGAGGGATTCTTTCAGCCACCTACTTTGGAGGCCTGTTTTCCAAACCAGGAGACCAGTTCCACCAACCCAGTGGAGACAGAGAAACAGAGCCACGAAGCCAGAACGGCGGGGAAGAACAAGGGATTCTTTCAGCCACCTACTTTGGAGGCCAGTTTTCCAAAAAAGGGGACCAGTTCCACCAACCAAGAATGGCGGGAAAGAAGAACCAGAACGGAAGAATTCTTTCAGCCACCTACTTTGGAGGCCAGTTTTCCAAACCAAGAGACCAGTTCCACCAACCCAGTGGAGACAGAGCACGCACGCGGCAGCAAAGCCACGAAGCCAGAACGGCGGGGAAGAACGGGAGGGGGATTCTTTCAGCCACCTACTTTGGAGGCCAGTTTTTCAAAAACAGGAGACCAGTTCCACCAACCCAGTGGAGACAGAGCCCACGCATGCATGCAAAGCCACGAAGCCAGAACGGCGGGAAGAATGGGGAGGGATTCTTTCAGCCACCTACTTTGGAGGCCAGTTTTTCCAAAAACAGGAGACCAGTTCCACCAACCCAGTGGAGACAGAGCCCACGCACATGGCAAAGCCACGAAGCCAGAACGGGGGAAGAACGGGAGGGATTTAATCAGCCACCTACTTTGGAGGCCAGTTTTTCAAAAACAGGAGACCAGTTCCACCAACCCAGTGGAGACAGAGCCCACGCACGCACGAAAGCCATGAAGCCAGAACGGCAGGGAAGAACGGGAGGGATTCTTTCAGCAACCTACTTTGGAGGCCAGTTTTTCCAAACCAGGAGACCAGTTCCACCAACCCAGTGGAGACAGAGTCCACGCACGCAAAGCCAAAGCCAAGCGAAGCCAGAACCACGGCGGGGAAGAAATGGGGGAAGAACGGGAGAGGATTCTTTCAGCCACCTACTTTGGAGGCCAGTTTTTCAAAAACAGGAGACCAGTTCCACCAACCCAGTGGAGACAGAGCCCACGCACGCACAAAGCCAGAAGCCAGAATGGGGGGAAGAACGGGGGAGGGATTCTTTCAGCCACCTACTTTGGAGGCCTGTTTTTAAAAACCAGGAGACCAGTTCCACCAACCCAGTGAAGACAGAGTCGACGCACGCAGCAAAGCCACGAAGCCAGAATGGCGGGGAAGAACGGGGAGGGATTCTTTCAGCCACCTACTTTGGAGGCCAGTTTTTCAAAAACAGGAGACCAGTTCCACCAACCCAGTGGAGACAGAGCCCACGCACGCACCAAGCCAGAATGGCGGGGAAGAACGGGGAGGGGATTCTTTCAGCCACCTACTTTGGAGGCCAGTTTTTCAAAAACAGGAGACCAGTTCCACCAACCCAGTGGAGACAGAGCCCACGCATGCGGCAAAGCCACGAAGCCAGAATGGCGGGGAAGAACGGGGAGGGATTTAATCAGCCACCTACTTTGGAGGCCTGTTTTCAAAAAGGGGGACCAGTTCCACCAACCCAGTGGAGACAGAGTTCCACCAACCCAGTGAAGACAAAGTCACGGAAGTTCCAAACCCAGAATGGCGGGGAAGGGGGAGGGATTCTTTCAGCCACCTACTTTGGAGGCCAGTTTTTCAAAACCAGGAGACCAGTTCCACAAACCCAGTGGAGACAGAGCCCACGCACGGCGGGAAGAACAGGGATTCTTTCAGCCACCTACTTTGGAGGCCAGTTTTTCAAAACAGGGAACTTGACAAAACCCAGTGGAGACAGAGCCCACTGGCCTGTTAGGGAACTCTCTCGATTGTTTCTGGCCTGGTACTTTTATCTCAAAGCAAAGCCAGAGTTTTGGAGGCCACAAAGCCAGAATTTTGGAGGCCACTAGGCCAGAATTTTGGAGGCCACTAGGCCAGAGTTTTGCCTACCCAGTGGAGACACAGTCCACCCAGGAAAGCCATGAAGCCAGAGTTTTGGAGGCCACTAGGCCAGAGTTTTGGAGGTCACTAGGCCAGAGTTTTGCCTACCCAGTGGAGACACAGTCCACCCAGGAAAGCCACGAATCTAGAGTGCAAATGTTAGGGAGGGATTGTTTCTTTCGCCTTTGGAAGCCGGAATGCTAGTTGGAAGGAATCTCCCCTCCTTCTGCAAAGGGATTTCCCAACCTGGACTGTAACCGGTGGGAGTGAACCCCCCCATGTTGGAGGCCAGAGTGCCCCAATTCTAAACAAAATAGTTGATGATGACTGTGCCTGTTAAAGTTGGTTTCCTCAAGTGATTTTCCGCCTAGAGGCGGGGGCAGCTGGGGTTGCTGCCTGGGGAAGTCGAGGATAGTGGCCGACAGGGCGCATGTTGGCTCAGAGGCTGAACTTGAAGCACTGAACCACTGATAGGCTGAAGGAGAAGCACCTGGAAGGCCTCCTCCAAGCCAGGAGTCCCGGGAGCCTGACAGGCAGGCAGGTAGGCAGGGGGCGGGCAAGCAGCCAGGCAGGCAGGGAAGCAGGCAGTCTGGCTTACAGGTAGGAAGGCAGGCTTGCAGGGTACTACCCACCCAGGCTAGGGAAGGCACAAAGCCAAAGTACCAGAAGGGAAGATTGTTTCTGCCTTTGGAGGCAGAGTTTCTCCACCCCAGGAGACAGAGTGGATGCAGGAGAACAGGGCTATTTCTTTAAGGCTATAAGGAGAGCTAGGCCCCTGCTAATCAGTCTTTGAGGTAGGTTGTTGTAAAGTGGATCTCTACCACTTTGTAAGCAGAGTGGCTCCAAAACCCCAGGGAAGGGAGGAACGCATCGAGGAAGGCAGGTATTAGGGTGTACTACACTCAGACCAGCCATGGCCAACTGAGAAATATTGGGCCTACACTGACCCTAGAAAAATATATTCCTGGGCTGCTATAAAGACCAGGGAAGCCCTATAAAAACAGGGCTAATTATGTAGCCCTTATTAGATCCATACATGCAGCGGAACTACAGGCATTCAGGCAGACAAAGGTGGAAGGCAGGCAGGCAGGTGAAGCATTCAGGCAGGCAGTCATATAGACAGAGCAGACAGCCAGGCATAACTGCATTGCGCTGGTGGAATGTTAGGATGGGAGGCATACAGGCATTGGTTAGATTGGGTTAGGGTTAGGGTTAGGGGAAGTTGCATGGCTGCAACCCCAACAGTCTTGTCCGGTTCAAAATTATAAACATTGAGTGGTCCTCCCTGGTTCGGAGCCAGGCAAGGGCTAGACAAATTGGGCCTTAAGATAGAGATTCCCTTCAAATGACACATTGAGTGGTCCTCCCTGGTTTGGAGCCAGGCAAGGGCTAGAAAAATTGGGCCTACAGATACAGTATGATTCCCTTCAAATGACACATTGAGTGGTCCTGCCTGGTTTTGAATCAGGCAAGGGCTAGAAAAATTGGGCCTACAGATACAGTATGATTCCCTTCAAATGACACATTGAGTGGTCCTCCCTGGTTTTGAGCCAGGCAAGGCCTAGAAAAATTGGGCCTACAGATACAGTATGATTCCCTTCAAATGACACATTGAGTGGTCCTCCCTGGTTCGGAGCCAGGCAAGGCCTAGAAAAATTGGGCAATAATCGAACCCTTCAAATTGAGTAGGAATGCAGGAAGGCAAACAGACAGGAAGGCAGGCAGGCAGGCAGGCAAGCAGGCAGTTAGGCAGGTATGCACAGGGCCAGGCAGGCAGGTAGGCTAGTAGGCAAGCAGGAAGGCAGGCAGGCTGGCAGGAAGTTGGGCTTGCAGGGAGGAAGCCAAGCTGGGAGGCAGGCATAATTGCAGGCAGGCAGGCATAAGTGTTGCTCTGGTAGTGCATGTCAGAGCAAAGGAGGCCTGTTTGGAAGGAACCGGTGGAAGAACGACTGTGGACCTAGGTCATAGAATCATAGAATCATAAAATCATAGAGTTGGAAGAGACCTCAAGGGCCATCTAGTCCAACCCCCTGCTATGCAGGAACCCCCATCACAATATTTCTGACAGATGGCCATCCAGCCTCTGCTTAAAAACCTCCAAAGAAGGAGGAGCGTTGGGGTAATCCCAACGTGGAAAGGTTGAAGCGGATGAAAGTCAACCTTTCCACGGTCTCCAGGTCCAGATGAGAGCAGCGCGGCCTCAGGACATCTCCCATGTGGGAGAAGACACGCTCACTCTGGGCACTGGTGGGGGGGATGGACAAGAGGTCCAATGCCAGAGTTGAAAGAGCAGGCCAGATGTCTGCCTTTCTGGCCCAGTATTGGAGTGGGTCCAAGGTGAGGGGTTGGAGGGGCTCGGCCATGTACTCCCTCACCATGGTCAGAGCGGGGTCCGGTTTTTCTTCCTCCCTTGCCTCCACTGAGGAGACTGCCATGGCTAAGGCAGAGGCCAGGTAGTTGGCTGCTGGTACGGAACCTGGTCTCTGGGTGTACACTCCTGCAGTACAGGAGGAAGAGGATCCTTGCGAGGATTCCTCTTCTGGATCGCTCTGGCTTCTGTGCGCCCTCGGAAACGCCTGGGCCTGATTTGAGACAGCACTGCGGACTTGACGGCATAGCTCTGTCTTCCAGGAGTTCAGATCGGCAGGGCTTCCCGCCAAGGAACCCTTGACGCGAGGATCGCAGAGGCATGCCATCTGGTACACCTTTTCCCTCCTCAGTGGGCTAAGGCGGGTATCCACGCCGGTCAACAGCCTGTCTGCCAAGGCCCTGCTCTTTGGGAGAAGATTGGCTTCTTCTCAGATACTGGCCTCTAGGCGTTGGCGAAGGGCATGTATCAGGGGGAGTACGTGGCCCAGGCTGGCGTTGTAGTTGCTGAGGACGTGGGTGGTCTCCTCAAAAGGCTGCAGGATACCCACCATCTGGGAGAGGGCGAGCCACTCAGTAGCACCAATGTCCAACACCCTTCCCTCAGGCAGGACGGGAGTGGTTGACATGACGTATTTCACCACTTGCCTCTGCTCCACCAGGCGCTTGACCATTTCGTAGGTGGAGTTCTACCAGGTGGTCACGCTGCGTGAGAAGTGCCCGACTATTTTCCTGCACTTGTCCAGCAAGGCCTTGGTCTCCAGGGTCCCCTCATCCCAGGAGTCCTTCGGTGCACCCAGCCCAATGGCATCGCCCACCACTAGGTGCAATTTGTGTGCTGCGCACACGATGCCCTGGAACCCTGCTCTTTCAACCGCATTGATCATGTTACGTCCTGCGTCAGTGACCATGAATCCGTGATTGACCTGCCCCTCGGTTCCCAATCCCCACTCTCGTAGTGCTGTCTTGAGGACCTCAGAAATGTGGATGCCTTTGGCACTGTCCTCCATGCTTTGTTCCTGGAGAAGCACCACCCTGTACCCTCTTGGGGTGCTCCCTTGTGGCTCCCCCTGCAGCTGTTCTTGGGATGCCCTAGTGTCAAGGACCTCATTGGGTTGCCACCAATGAGCCATCAGAGATAGGTATCCATGGTGCCCACCGGTCCAGAGGTCGGAAGTGAAGTGAATCTTCCTTCCTCTGGCCGCCTGCAGCAGGGCCCGGACCATGTCCCTGACGGACTCAAAAAGGGAGGGAATCACCCGCCTGCTGAAGGTACAATGGGATGGAGGCTTGTACCATGGAGCCACGTGCTTCATCAGGTGCCTGAAGCCTGATGACTCCACAAAGGAGAGCGGCAACCCGTTCATGGCCACCATTTCACCAACCACGCGAGTGGTGGTCTCCTGTGCCTTGGCCCTATTATGTTGGCTGACAAAACTCCCACACAGCTGCACCACTTCCTGCAGAGTGGCCTGCCTCTTCCCACTCTCAGCGGAGCTGTCTCTGGACAAGTCCTCCTTCCCCATTCCTGCTTCCCCCTTTTCTCCCTGAGGAACCAGGGCCTGACACTGTCCCAGGCAGAGTCCCAGGGTGCTTTCGCATGAGGTGGCTACGCAAGGCACTTGAGGAGAGGTGTTTGGGGTCATTCCCCCTGTGCACAACCACCTCGAGTCTTCCGGGCTGCTCTCAAAATGCTCCCAGAGAGACCCGTGAGGCTTATGGAAAGTACTGCTCCCTCTAGTATTGCCTGCCACTGCTGTGCTGGTGGTGGTGTGGCTTGTGCCCTGCTGGGACAATTGACTGCTGCTGTCACTGGTGGTACTCTGGATGGAAAGAGGGCTGCTCCTTCCATCACTGCCTGAAGCCTGCCTTTTGTCTGTTGCTGCCAACAGGTCCTCAGAATCCGGCATATGTAGATTCAAAGAGCCTTTTTCTGATTCCGAGTCCTCATCTTCCTCCTGATAAACAGGGGGTGTGTCCATGTCAAAGCATGGTGGCAATGGGGCTCGCATGCAGTCATCCATGCTTCCCTCAGTGACAGAAGATGGTCCGGTCGTGCTGGTTGTGCAGCTGCTGCTTGGAGAGGGAGTGGCAGCAATATCAATATCTGCACTACTTCCTATTCCTGTGCCCCTTACTATTTTAGTGGGGGTCCCCCTGCCCTTCCCTCTGGCTCTGCCACCCCTCCTCATTTTTTTTATTTCTCAAAAGTATTAGAAATATATTTTCTTATTATATTTGTGTTAAGTAACAAACTATTCTAATAAACTTATCCTTTTGACCCACAAGACCCACACACTGTGTTCTTTTGTACAAGCTTTCAATGTTCTTTTGTTTCAAATTCGCTTTCAACTGAAATGGAATTGCTCTGCTGGCCCTTGAGGTGGATAATTTATAATATTGTAAGGCTGATAATTCAGCAGCTGGATAGAATTCCACACCCCAAAAATAAGCCTGAAGTGAGTGATCCAAACAGAAATTATTGGGGTGTAAATAAATACAATATAGTTTAGTAGTTGTAGTCCCAATTCTTCTGATCCACTGTGTGTTCTGTGTGTTCAAGTAGTGCACACACAACACAACAAGTGTATGTATGTATGGAAACAAACAAACAATGAGCTGGAGTAATGAATAAATATCATATTGTAAGGCTGATATCAGCAGCAGCAGCAGCTGGATAGGTGGCTTCAGCCACACCCCAAAAATAAGCCTGAAGTGAGTGTGGTACTATGCCTCCCAAACAGAAAGATATTGTGGTGTAAATAAATACAATATAGTTTAGTAGTTGTAGTCAGGGAATAAAATGAAAATAATTTTCTAAATTCTTCTGATCCACTTCAATGGAATGTGTCTGTGTGTTCAAGTGCACACACAACACAACAAGTTTAAAAACAAACAATGAAGTAAGTAATTAGTAAACTAAATAATATTGTAAAATATTCTCCACTTAGGATAGAGGTTCTGTTCTTGGCTTGCATCCCAAATGTGTCTGTGTGCAAGCAAATTGAAGTTGGGAAAAATAGAAAATAAATGGTAGTATATAATATATTATAAAATAAATCCACACCTCCCAATCCCAGTCGACCCTCCCCCTTTATCCAATATCAGAAAAATCCTCTCCCCACAAACAGCCAGAGAAGAGATTGAGAACAAAGAAAAAACTCTAACTGCTTCCCTTCGCCAGACAAAGCTGCAGGGAATCAAAGAAATTATTTTCTAACAAAATCAATTCCCTCCCTGCCTGCCTAAAGCCTAAAGCCTCCAGGCCTCCCTCCTTGAATAATCTCTGTCTCGATCGCACAAGCACCACCAGCACAGCCCTTCTCCCTCCAAATCCAAGACCCGACTGCGATTTCTGGAAGGTGCCTTGGCTTTTTATGCCCTCCGAGACATGCAGAAGTGTCAGTCAAAACCTGGCCATGCCATTGGTGGAATTGTTCAAAAAAATTGCATGGTCCCATCCCATGCCCAGCCCAAATGGGCAGGTCTAAAAAAATAAAAAATAAAATAAAATAAAATCAATGCGACATTTTATTGCTATAAAAAACCCACTACTGCTACTATTAAAATAAATAAATTTCACATGTTTCTGTTGTGATTTGATGTGTTTTTTCACCACAATTTCAAAAGAAAATTTGTGGTCGCCATTTTGGATTCCCCCCCCCCACCGCATGGCATGGCGAGACGACAAGGATGACCCCCCCCAGCCTGGTGCAAGCAGCCCAGGACAGGAGAGGAGGAGGGGAAAGGCTGGGGACCCCCCCCCCAGAAACCACCCCTCTGGTAGTTGGCAAAGCCTCAGGCAGGCATATTTTCACCTGCTTTTCGGCCGGGAGTCGGGGTTTTATTTTGTTTTAACTTTTAAAAACTTTTTCTGTGCTTCGCATTGCACGATCGCCGCGATGCCACAAACGGAAACGAAAAACCCGACCAAATTTTTCTTTTTTCCGTTCGAGTTCGAGTTGTAACGGCTTAATTACCATTACCGTTTCCGTTACTTCCAGAAACGAAAAACCGAAAACGGAAATGAAGATTTCACCGCTCCATGCCCATGTCTATTACAGAGATCAGACCCCATCAGTTTATAAACGTAATTGGGGTTTTTTGCCCCAATGTGCATCATTCTGCACTTACTAATGTTAAAGCTCATTTGCCACTGGTTTGCCCACTCACCCAGTATCAAGAGATCTCTCTGGAGCTCCTCACAATCTCTCTCGGTTTTTACTATCCTGTATAATTTAGTGTTGTCTGCAAATTTGGCCACCTTGCTATTTAGTCCTACTTCTAGATCATTTATGAAGAGGTTGAAAAGCAGAGGTCCCAGTACCGAACCTCGCGGGACCACACTCATTACCTCCCACCACTTGGAGAAGTGCAATGCAAAAAAATTCCTTTTTGGATTAAAGTTTACCAGCCATATCCTTCCTTTAGGAATGGACACCAAATTCACAGAGGGTGGACACTTCAGCAACTGTTATAATGTTTGCTCATTGAAACAAATACAGCATCTCCAGAAGAAATAGTGTGCCTTGAAGGAAGGGTGTGTCAGCTCTGCACAACAAGCAGCCAGAAATCTTGTGGTAGTAATCAAAGCACTGGCTGTGATGGCTTGAGGTACAGTAGTTTGATGTCATAAAAGAGTAAGCAGAGTAAGCAGCCAGAAAGTCTTCCTTGGCTGAACTGCTCAAAGTGTAGAGGCACTGAATCACCATTGGGCTGCATTGGAAAAAGCCCTAGGGATGGCATATGCAGAGCACAGAAGTTGAGCACTGAATACCAGTAGTGTGAATGGAAGCCTAATTGGCAAGACTTTTCTTTAATGGGGGGAGTATCATTAATTAACCCAGTTGATCTTTCAAATCTGTAATTTGAAAGATCTGTAATTAATTATGCAGTGTTTTGTCTTCCTCCACTGTTGTTTGCATTTCCTTGTCCAGCACAAGTAATGTGCTGTCCAACTGCAGAGATCTCAAACTTTGGATCAGAGAAATAACTACACAAAAGATACCCCTGTGCCAACAATATCCAAGAGGAATACTGACAGCAAGCACCATCATTTAACTTAAAACTGAGGCAGGAGGGAAGTGAGAGTTGAATCTTTTTGTGCTTCCTATGTCTTTAGGGCATGGTTACACTGTGAAAATTAATTCGAAGATGGATCCAGTTTTTTTAAATTGGTTTAATGTCACATAGTAGTCACATCGTTTTTAGGGTTAGTGTGTGCATGCATCCTCTTGGGAAAGGTTTCAAGCCATTTTGGATTAAGTTTCGTTGTATCAATTTTGAGGGGGCTTAAAAATAATTGCAACCTTAGGCTTTGCCCTGCACCCACCTGCCCTCATACTAGCAAATTATCACTACTGCAGCTGTGGTGTTTTGTTTGTTTGTTTGTTCATTTATTTGTTGTTTATTAAATTAAGAACTGTTTTCCAAAGTGGTATTTTGCTATCCCAGTATTACAGATGGGGTGGGGTTTAACATAAAACAAAGGTTTCCTGTAACCCATGGAAACAAAACAGATTCCACGTTCAGTGAATTTTTAAATTGACAGCAGACTTCCCTCCTTGGAAACTTCTGAGTGAGGAAGCCCAGGGAAGACACACAAAGGGAGACAGACACAAATAAAGACAAGGGAGAAAGGCAGCCAGCAAATAAAAGGCAAATATATTATATTTTATAATATATTATAAAATTACATTATTGTTTTTGTATTATTGGTTTTTGGGGAGTGGTTGGTGTTTATAGGGCATTGTGTTTGTTTTGCTAGCTAGGTGGGGGCGTTGTGGTTGTTTGCTTTACCTGGCTAGATGTCTTTGGGTTGGTGTTTTGCCCCTTGTTGTTTTCATCCAGCCCACCTGGTGATGATTGTGGTAGCTATACTTGTGGTGTCCGGTCAAGGGATTTATGCTAAGAACGGGGGGGGGGGTCCTAATGGGTACGGAGAACTAGGACAAGTTGTGCCTGTCTCTCGTTCTAATCCCCCTGTTCACCACCATATGTCAGGGAGCCAGTTCCTCTGTGCCTCTGACCTGTCCAGATTGCTGATCAAAGCCAGATCAGTCCATAATAAGTCACCTATTATCCATGATTTGATCATGGATAAACGGGCCAGTCTGGCTTGTATTAAGGAGACCTGGGTAGGTGCAGAGTGTAGGGCTTCACTCTGCCAGTTGTGCCCTCCTGGGAACTGCGTTCAACACCTGGGCAGGCCAAAGGGTCATGGTGGGGGGAGGAGTTGTTGGCCCCTTGGACTCTCACTTGTGTGGTTCCCCAGGGGTCAGCTATCTCCCCCATGCTGTTCAACATCCATGTGAAACCACTAAGGGAAGTCATTCAGAGATTTGGGATTAGCTGTCATCAAAATGCTGATGATAAACAGCTCTATCTCTCCTTTTCCACCTCTACAGTGGAGGCTGTACAGAGCTTGGAGCATTGCCTGGCCACAGTCATGGAATGGACCAGGTCTAATCGGCTCAGGTTGAACCCCGATAAGACCGAGGTTATTTTCTTTGGGGGGGTCCTCTGATGGATTCAGTGGCCCTCTCCCCGTTTTGGGTGTGTCTGGATGCCGGTATCTTTTTAATGTTTGTTTATTTTTGTCTACTTATATTTGTATATTTACCTGTTTATTATACTTGTTTATAAACTCCCATGAGTTGTTTTATACAAGCTGGAGGTATATAGGTTTCAAATAAAGTAAAGTAAAGTAAATAGAAATTGAGCAGGCATTAACCAAAAGTACCAGAGCCTCTAAGCTTGCAAAGGAGAGAGCCCTTTCCCCCCTGGTGCTAGCTGCCTTTTTTAAAAAATGTGTTTAAAACTGACATAGTGCAATTTCAGTACAGCAATACCTTAGTTTACTAGCATAATTTGTTCCAGAAACACTCTTATATCAAAGCAAATTTCCCCATAAGAAATAATAGAAAGTCAGATGATTTGTTATGGGGTTTCATAGACCACATACTGTACACACAAAATGCGAAAACTCACAAAAGTAGTTGGCTAGAAGACCATGTCCACACCATGGTTTTCCTACTGTACCTGGCTCTGGAATCTGCTCTGCTTGGGACTAGAGCAACTGGATTTTACTCTGTATTTTAATGTGACAATAATAAAGTACAATTTTTAGGGCTATACACACTTGACTAGCTACCCCATGACTAGAAATGGTTTGAAAAATAAGAAAGGATGTTGAAAACAACTTAAATAAAAATATAAATATAAAGAAGAATAAAACCTTAGTATGCACTCCCCTTTGAAAATGTTCCTCACTGGTAAAGGGATATCTCCATTCCTCTCTCCTCCCTCTTCTTTGGAGGCTGTCTGAGATGGAACATTCCCGACAATCCCCCAGCAAGGGAGAGGGAGAGAGGCCATTGGCTCTCGTGTGATCATGTGACCTGCTCAGTAGCTTGTATTGCAAGACATTGCTTGTTGATCAAGGCAAAATTTAGAAGAAATGTTTGCTTGTCTTGCAATAAGCTCTTAAACCAAGGTATTACTGTATAACAAGCGGGGAGGGGAGGGGGAGGAACAAAACAGATCAGACTGAAGTCCAATGCAGGCACACAAATGGACAGACTGAAACACGCACACACACACACACACACACACACACACACACACACACAGAGAGAGAGAGAGAGAGAGAGAGAGAGAGAGAGAGAGAGAGAGAGAGAGAGAGAGAGAGAGAATGAAGGAGAGGAGAGAGAAACCCAGTGAAGAAGGAAAGGGAGTTTCCAGCAAGGGCTGGCAAGAGGGAACATCACCATTTGAGCTGTGGGAGTGGCAGACCCAAAGGACATAATTTATACTAAAAGTATTCAAACTATTCACAAGCGAATTAAAATAAACAACCCACTGGCTGAAGCCGTTACCAAGGAGGAGCCTACAAACGTGATAGCAATAGGATGTTCACTCTCAGGTACCATAGCAACAGGGATACATGAAATCATATGACTAAAGAGGTCAGGACAGGTAACAGTACGTAAGTAGACAAGACTGAACTCTGATTCAAAATAAATGAGAAGCTTGCCTGAGATCAGGCAGTGGCAGAACGAGATGCCCTGCCGAGGTGAAGGAAAAGGCCCAATATTTCATTTCCTTGGGCAAGAGCATTGACACTGGATTCTGTATGAATCAAGCAAAATCTTTAATTCATTAACTGTCAGTGAAACTTTTTAGAAGGTTTCCAAGACAAATAAACAGACCAGCAAAACCTTGCAAAATTCGAAATGGTAAACAGATCTTTTTAGAATCTTTCCAGATAAAGCAACCATTACATTGTATCAACTGAAATATGGAAAGCATCTGACAAGATTAAAAAATGTGTTGGCAAAGGAAGGAATAATCTCATTCATTTGTGTGAAGGATGTTATCTGGAATGCGATTCAGATACATATATCATGTGGCTTTCTCATACATAAAATTATTCTTTGCACAGGGCTTGCCTGACTGACTGAGGCTATTGATGTGATTAACATGCTTAGTTCTGGGGAAAGGTTGCATGGGGATCAGACTGTGAACACAGGGAAGTTATATGTCATGCTAGCTTTCCCCTGATTTTTATATTTAAAAGAGGGAGATGGTCATCTCTATACAGAAACAGAAAAGTAGTCGCTTTTTGGAAATGATATTAAATTAATGCACACTCTGTTGAGCAAGAGGATAAAAATTACATTGACTGAGTAATCCCACAGTTTGGAAAAGTTACTTTTTCAAACTATAACCCAGAGGCTAAAATCCTGTTGCACAGTTACTCAAATGGCATTACTTTTAGAAACAAATTGCCATAAGTTAAGAAATCTCCATAGACCCTTATCTGTTGCACACTGAAATAAATGTGCAACAGTAAATGCCTGCGGAGATTTCTTAACAAATTGCAGTTGGCCTCTAAAAAAAATTTGCTGCATAACTGCACAAAATTTCAGCTGTGGACGCTAAGCCAGCATGCTCACCAACCATGCTAGCTAGAGTATTCTGGGTGCTGTAGTCCAAAAAATACTGGCTGTCTTTAAAAACCTTAAAAACACAGGAAATATTTGGGAATTGACTGCCAAACTGGAGTGAGGGAGCAACCCATCAATACTTGTTAGCCTAAATACAATATTCATGCTTTAATATACTGTAACCATAATGCATTCATTTTAAATTGCTTATTGATGAGAATCATTGAGTTCAAAACCAAACATGAGTATCTCTCCTTCTCTGAAATTGAAACTGGCAGGTGCACATTTTCTCATCATTTCTGTCTGTGACATGTTGAAGCGAACCTGCTGAAAATGAATAAGGAGTTGGAACACACTCCATATGAGTAAACAGACAAGTGTTCAGAGCTTTGCAAAAGAAATAGAAATTAAAAGATAAACGCGGTGAGGCACCAAGTTGGACAATACAAGGAAGATGCATGAACAGTGGGAAGCTGCCTCTTTGGACTGAAAAGAGAACAGGTGCTGCTTAACCCTTTCCCCTTCTATCATTTGTCCCCTCAAAATTGCTGTTCCCAAGCTGCTTTGCTCACTGCAGGGGAGAAAATACAGCAGGCCTGCTTTCTTCACACCAGCTCATAGCAGGTATCATTTTGAGCAAAAAAAAAATCAGCGGGAAAGGAGAACCTTAGCATTCCATTCTTCTGCTCTTAATCACACATTGTGACAAAATAGGTGTGTGTTTTTTTCTTCACTGCTGGCACCAGTCTTTCTTACCAGTTCTTCTTGCCGGATTTCACCTTGACGCTGACTCTGTCATGGTCAGTGGTGTTATGTCTATTTTATCTGATTTTTTTGTATTTTCATATGTATTTGTATATTGATTGTATTCTGCTAGTCCTTTATTGTTTATTATTGCTTGGTTTTATCTTGTAGTTGGGCAGTCGCTGTTTGGGTGACGTGTCGTACACCGCCCAGAGTTCCCTATGGGAAAATCGGGCGGTTAATAAGTATAAGAATAAATAAATAATAAATAAAATTTGTCAGATTTACAAAAATCTTTATTGGGGGACAGCACTTTCATCTCCAATGGCAATGTTTGGCCTGGTTCTTAAAGAGAATCATAACATATAGTTTATCATGCCTCATGGAGAGTCCCCATAGTTGTTACAGTGAATAAATAAGTCACCACCATCACTGCTGTTAAAATCAATTGGCCATACTGGCTGATGTTTTCTGAGTGTTGTACAGCAAAAAGAAAGGGGAAAAGGAACCTTCCTCATCTCTGTCTGGTCCAGTTTGAAAAAACTTCTAGGAACAGGCTTCCAATTCTTGCTGTGATTTACTCTCAACAGCCCCATCGCATCATCTGATGTGGTGCTGTTTAAACAATTCACAAGCAGTTTTTCTAGTACTTCACTTATTAGATGGTCAGTAAGTGCTTGGGTTTCATTGTTCTTCCACATAAACAAACATACATTCTCCCTTACAAATACGTGTACTGCCACCTGTCAGGTTGGCTATGTCCTGTATATTAACTATTATAATTAGAAGGGGGGGAAGGCATGGGCAAAAGTCAGCCATATTTCTAAGGAGCTCAGACACTTTCCCTAAGGGGCGTGGTGGCTCAACAGACTAAGGATCTAAAAACTGTTGGCTGCAAAGTCAGCAGATCAGCTGTTCAAATCCCGGATGCCACGCAGCGGAGTGAGCTCCTGCTGATAACCCCAGCTCCTGCCAACCTAGCAGTTCAAAAGCATGTAAATGCAAGTAGATGAATAGGTACCACTGTAAAAAGCGGGAAGGTAAAAACAGTGTTTCCTTGCAGCCATGCTGGCCACATGGCCACGGACTTGCACAACACTGGCTCTTCGGCTTGAATAAGGAGATGAGCACCGCCCCTAGAGTCGGACACGACTAGCACACATGTACGTGGGGAACCTTTACCTTTTACCAGACACTTCCAGATTTTAGGAGGTGGGGATGGTGGATGTGACGTCCCATGGTGCATAACCATAACCATCATAAACTGATGGAATCAGGTCTACTATGCTCCCCTTTCCTCGCTCAAAAGAAAATTCAAGCAAAAGCAATATAATGTGCTTAGAAAATGCTGTGACTCCTGTTTTTAAGCATATCTGTACTCTCCCCTTTGATCTCCCTTTTGCACTTGTCACATTTTTACAGTTGAGACACTTCAAATTTAATCTGTAGAGCTGTAAATTTTGAGAGAGGGGGAATAATCAATGACTAAATGGTTGTATAGACCCTTTAAAACTCAACCTTCAAGCTATCTTACTATACCATTCCATTAAGAACCACAGAGGGTTTTTTTGTGAAAGAAACATGGCACCACAGGCATCCTATAACTCTAAGGCTAAAAAATAGTTTGTTTCATATCCTTAAAAATAGGTTCATTTTAAATTAGCAAAGAAGGACTCCTGTCCATTTCTTGTGCCCATGATGATTTTCCTTCAGAGGCAGGATAGATAATGTGTTTTTAAAACACATTTCAGGTGCTTTCTCTGGTTAGGAATTCACCATCCACTGCAGCTTCCCAGTAGATGCCTGTACACAGAATTAACATAAAATATTTGCACTAGATAAATCTTCCTATACAAGAACATTACTTTCTTCTCCATCTTAAGTCTTTCATGCAGCAATCAGTAATGTCCACGATAGACTATGTAATTTATTAACAGCATTCTTAATAGATGCAAATGTGCCTCAACTTTCTCTCAGCCTCCTCAATTATTCTCTTTTTTCTGAAATTCAGTTAAGGGAACTGGACAGACAGCTCTGAATACTAACAACCTTCCGTCAGTACATCCCCCTTCCTGAATATCTCTCCTGTGCTGCAGTGACATGACTGCCAAAACCAAAATGGTTGCGTTTGAATGTTCTCTTTTGTTTCCTTGAGGTCAGTATGTAATCTCTCCAAGCTTCTGCTCCAAGCACTCAAGCCACCGAATGATAATGAAATCCTCCTAATCTGTCTCCCGAGGACCCAGCTGGCACCAACACCCTGGAGGCAACTGGCAATGCATCTTATTACTAAGCTAAAAACTCCCCTATGTCACTAGATTATTAGGTGGTGGTTTTTTTAGATGGGGGATGGGGTGTTTTCACAGCTACCTCAGTATCTCTTCATTCCTTCCTATTAAAATGAAGCCCCAGCAACAGTAGCTGGAGGGGAAATGTGTCTGTATTTGGTCTGCATGTATGTCTATTTCAAGAGGGGAAAAAGAAAAACCCATTACTAGATATTTGCCCTCTTGTTCCTGCATATCAGCAGTCCAAGAAGAGAGGTAGGTGATGAATTTTAATTACCTCAGAAGCCCATGCTTGGCTTCCCAGGGTGTTTTACATTCAGTAAACAAGCATATTTTCAGGTTCACCCAACTGTGTTCCTGTTCAGAGCTACAGCTATTCTGAAACAGAATCACTGACATGCTTTACGAGGGTTATAAAATTAAGGAGTAGGTTTCTGAAGCGTGAAGAGAAGGGGTTTTCCCCCTCTTCCTTCTTTCCCTTCTCTACACTTCCCCCCCTTCTGCAGTTTGCACTAAGTGGCCTTAGTTTGGGCCTGACTGCCAGTTCTCTACCAGAGTCCTTGATCACTATCACGCGAGGGTGGGCAATTGGTAAACCCTCAGATGAAGGGTTGCAATTCCCAGCAGCCTACCCCAGTGATGGTGAACCTTTTAGAGACTGAGTGCCCAAACTGCGATTCAAAACCCACCAATTTTTCGCAAACTGCCAATATAGCAATTTAACGTGAATACAGGTGGCTGTGAAGGGACAATGTCGGGTGCCCATAGGAAGGACTCAGAGTGCCACCTTTGGCACCTGTGCCATAGGTTCGCCAACTCTGGCCTAACCAATGCTGAGAGACAGTGGAACTTGCAGTCCAACCACATCTGGAGGGAAGAAATAGGACGGCATTTGCAAGGCCTCAGGACACAGGCTGAAATCTGAGGTAGCTGCGGTGTTCTCTAAGCTAAAAGTACTTAAGGAGAAAAGAGTGAAATGACATTTTTTGAGATGTCATTCAAGCCTAGGCAAAAACCTCCACTCATTCCTGGCTGGTGCCAAGTGTTACTGGTTTAGCCAAATGGTGTTTCCCTGTACATGGTGCTTGTTTCCTTCCCCACCTTTGTCTAACTCACATTTGTTTCTGGGTAGTACCCTGCAACATCAAAAGGACCTATCCTGTTCCCTGGTTTTGGCCTGAAATCTCAGGAAATGGGATGGTGATGGCCTAGAGACGGACATGGTGCATTGTGTTACAAACAGGCAGATCTTCCATCTCCATAATATGTATATATGGAGCTGATGCAGAGCCATCCCCTTTTTCCCCTCTATTTTCTTTTTTCAATATTCTGTGTCGCAACAGCCCTCCCCTCTGCTAGATTCATTGCCATTGTTATGTGCCATCAAGTCGCCATCAGGAACCCTATAAATGAGTGACTTCCAAAAAAATCCTATCAGCAACTCTGTTCCACTCTTGCAAAGTCAATGCCATGGTTTCCCTTACAGAGGAATAATGTCTATCACTTATTTGATCTCCCTCTTTCCTGCTACCTTCAACTTTTCCAAGCGTTACTGTCTTTTCTGTTGAGTCTTGTCTTCACATGATGTGCTCAAAGTACAATACCATCAAATGTGACTACTGGTTATTCTGACTGAGGGGTTCTTTATAATATTCCAGAAATTATATTATTAATACTGTTACGAATCTCACTCCCTTGTCTGCAGCAGTGGTTCAAAAGAACAACTATTGGGGTGAAGGGTTTGGAATCAAATTATTTCCCTATGAAGAAGTGGAAGCAAAGTATGGGAGGCACCACATTGGACTGAAACTTACTCAGATAATGTTATGACATCATGTCTATCTTATAACAACCCACAGACTCACAGATCAGAATCCTACTGGATATTTACTCTTACGTAAGTTCACTTGTGTGAATTGTGCAAGCCAACTGCCACTGATTAATGCCTCACCATTTGCATTCCTTGTCATGCACCAAGTTGCACAACTGGCACATGATGAGGAATACAAGCAGAAACTCACTAATTAGTGGCAATTAGCTGCCATGATTTACGCAAGTACAGTTATACAGGCATAAATCCTCAGTAGGTTTCTGGACAAAGAATTATATAATTGTAGATCTAGAAGGGATTTCTAGAGTCAACAGATCCAAGCCCCAAAGGACATGTAGTAAGATGCATAGCATCAGGACTTAGATGAGTTCTCTTTCCTGCCCATCTGTGAGGAGACGGATGGAACAGGACGAGATACAAAGAAGTGCGCCGTCTGAACAGATGAAGGAAAAGGATAAAGTGAAGGATTCTGCAGAGACAGAGGGAGAAAGAGACCCGGCGGGGCTATAGGTGGACAGGAGAGAATAGAGCTTGTAGAAGAGGCTATGTGGGTGGATGAGAGAGAAGTAGAAGAATGTGTGCGTGAAGGAAAAGAGAGCTCGAGGGAGATGTCAGGGGAGCGCGAGGGGAAACGGTTGGGAGGTGAGAAAAAATGGTTGGGGGAGAACGTTAAGGGGGAGATGAGAGGAAGATGGAGAAAGGACGAGTCCTATGTGTTGCAGGTTGGAGAGGATTGGACTTGGGCGGTAGAAGTGAGACTGCTGAGATGGCCAGCAAATACCCTGTTAGTGAGGGGACGGGGTCGATCCGTGACCAGGGCGAATCCTGTGGCTCAGTGGGCTCGCCACCCTTGTTGTGGCAGCCAATGTTTCAGCCAGGGATCGCCGCCTTGAAGGAAATTGGGGAAGATGAGAGGAACCCACCCTGTTTAAGCCCTGTTGGCAACCTGTTCACGATTGATGTAACTGTTGGAAGCGTTGACACCGAAGAGCAAGTAAACTCAGAACCCAGTTGCCAAGTTCTTATAAATAAAAGTTTATTTAAAAATACCTCACAAGGCATGAACAATGATGATTCACGTTCGGAACCCTGGTATGAGAGACTTGAACCCTCACACCATCCCACCCTCATGTTATTTAAAACTTATAGCTATCTCAGTCCCTCAGCCAGCATTCATTTCTTTGGCTTAATTACTCTAGATCCACTGTCTGCAGACAACTCTGAAAATACATTTCACTCATTTACAAACTATCTAGGGCCAAGAATTCCACAATTACACACCTGTGAGATCTTGTCAAACTGCAGATGGCTTCAGTCATTGGCTAATAACAAGGGACAGCTTGTTTCTTATAAAACAGTTGAGCAACACAATGACGTGTTCTGCCTTGTAACATCAGTTATGTAAGGGGTAGAAACTTACCCTTTTGGGGCAGGAGGAGTTTAGAATCCAGGCTAGCAGATGGGCTAATTGGCGAATCTAAAATCCCGGTAAAATGCACCAAGACATGTAGCAACGTCAGTGAGGCAATAAAAAAATCAAATAGAGCAAAATTAAAATATTTTCTAATTATAATACAATGTTTAGCCTTTATCTCTGAAGGGACCAGAGCTCTCCCTGTTTCCCCCTCTGATTTCTGTAGTTCGCCCTACTTTTACTTTTTCAGATGAGATGACAGTGGGGAAGTCCCATAGCATTCTCACAGATCTATTGGGGGAAGATGTGCCATCAATAAAACAGCAAAAACAACAACCATCTCATCAGAATATCAATAGGCATTCCTGTGCATGACAAAATGTTATTGACTAAAATCTTGTTCTCTGATTTACACTTGTCAATGGCAGAGTGATATTCTCAGTACTTTTATTTATTTCCTGCTCTTTCCATTCAGGTGTAGCCAGTTTCCTTATGTGTGAACTGTAGGAGACTTGGGATGAAAGGAGTAAGTCTTTAGCTATTAAAAATATCCCGGCCAGATGACATTACTGACATGAGGAAATGTTTCAGTATCAAAGACTTCCTCATTCTGTCCCAGACATCTCATGACTTAGAAATAATGCAACTAGTTATACACAACTTAGACAAGTACAGTACACCAGTAGTTTACAGTATTATGCACAGCTTCTTTATGTTTCCTCTCTCCCCATTTCATCCTGGGGGTTGGGAATTGTATCATAGGTTTGGGTGAGAGTATTTTCTTAAAAGGACTTGGTTTCCAGTCACCCTAATAATCCTTTTTGCCCTCCTCTGAATTTACCATATTTTTTGCTCTATAAGGGCATTATACACGACCCCTAAGCTCCGCCGCAAATGGCTGCAAGCTCCAGACCTTAAAAATGTTTACCCACCAGCTCCAGACTTTGCAGACAATTAAGTGCGACCCCGCCCACTTTAGCGTGACCCAGAGCACTTTTCTTGTACCTGCTTTTTGATGGTGAAAAATTTTGATGCGGAGAGTCCCAGAGCTCTCCTCGCTTCTTTCTGTTGTTTTTCTTTTGCCTCCGCCCCTTAAAGAGGAACCAGGAAGTAAACGGAGGTTGGAGCAACTTCCCCCAGCACCGGAGGTAAGCCTTTTATTCTTTTGTCTCTGTCTAAGGCTTTTTTTCCTCCCCCCCTCACGCAGACAGAACAAAGAAGTGCGGAGCGGGTGGGGATGGAGGAACAGCAACGAACCCTCAAGATCTCTGGTCCGAATTTAAGGGACCAGCGGATCTTAGGGGTCGTGTAAAAAGGCCCTTAGATGCACTTTTCCCACCCTC
The DNA here is from genome assembly GCA_029282475.1 of Phrynocephalus forsythii. Taxonomy (NCBI): domain Eukaryota; kingdom Metazoa; phylum Chordata; class Lepidosauria; order Squamata; family Agamidae; genus Phrynocephalus; species Phrynocephalus forsythii. Next base: position 77,851,862 of record JAPFRF010000011.1, on the reverse strand, counting down.
AAAATGGGATACGTCTGTGCGTCTTATAGAGCAAATACAATATTGCCCTCAGGTGTGTCCAAATTTAGGCCCTCCAGATGTTGTGGACCACAACTCTCACAGTCCTTTGCCATTGGCAATACAGGCTTGGACTTCTGGGAGTTGTGGTCCAAAACATCAGGAGGGCCAAAGTGTGCACATGCCTCCGACTACATAGATATCACAGATTTTCTTTAGAGAGAAGTTACCTGCATGGAGACTCTCCCCTCCCCGGCTGCACCCAGGATTCCACAGTTCCGATCACCTCATTTGCAAATAGGTCTCCTCCAGGGAGCCTCTGCCCTCCCCTTGTGCAGCTTGGATCCCCCCGTCCCAATCACCTGATTTGCAATCCTCCCCTTTTGCAGCTTGGATTCCAGTCCAAATCACCTTGCTTGCAATCCTCCCCTTTTGCAGCCTGGATTCCCCAGTCCCAACCACCTCATTTGCAATCCTCTCCTTTTGCAGCTTCGATTCCCCAGTCCCAAATCACCTCATTTGTAACCCTTCCCTTTTGCAGCTTGGATTCCACAGTCCCAAATCACCTCATTTGTAACCCTTCCCTTTTGCAGCTTGGATTCCCCAGTCCCAATCACCACATTTGTAACCCTCCCCTTTTGCAGCTTGGATTCCACAGTCCCCAACCACCTTGTTTGCAATCCTCTTTCTTTGCATGCTGGATTCCACAGTTCCAATCACCTCGTTTGCAAACCTCCCTTGTGCAGCTTGGATTCCCCAGTCAAAAAATCACCTTGTTTGCAAGGAGGTCTCCTCCACGGAGTCTCTGCCCTCCCCTTTTGCAGCCAGAATTCTTCTTCCATTGAAATCTTAGGCTAAACATTTTTTTCTTGTTTTCCTCCTCTAAAAACTAGGTGTATCTTATGTGGTATTCTAGTTTGTCAGCATCCTTCTTAAAGTCACAATAATTCCTTTGGCATCTCGTTCCTTTGTGGTCAGTCATACTGTCCAAAATAAGCTAGGTTAAAAGTATAACAATTCATTTTTGTTTTATTTTGACAATAATTCTTCACAAATCAGTAAACATGAATCTTAAGTATCCTGTTCCAGCAAAGGCAAGTAGTTGCCCATCTTATGAGATCATTGAAAGGGGTATAGTGAACTCTCTTTGCATATATTCCAAGTCATATCTTTGTTATCATGTCCATTTTTCTGTAAGCATCTTGTCATCCTATTTCTGAAACATCTGTTTCCAAAGTCCAAATCGTTCACTATACCAAGATCTCAGTGGCAAAACCTTCAGCAATACTTCTACTTGCAGAAGAATATCTGTGTGTTTTGATTCAGATTTTCAAAGCATTCCAGCTTCCTTCATTCCCCTTAATCTGTGCTGAACCTTTTGTTTCTTATGCCATAAAGAGAGGGAACCATGTTTTTGGAACAGGCATCTGCAATACTGGGGCGTATAGCAAGGCTGTACAGTTCATGATTTTGAAGCACTGGCCTATGTAATCTATTCTGAAAAGGCTGCTGACAGGCTTTCTGCCAGTCCATCCTTCCTTGTCTCAAATTAACATTCTTGGAAGTGACTACTCAAAGCCTCTTTACTGTTACACTTCTGCCCTCTAGAGGAAAAGAAAGCAAATGCTTTTATTTGGCAATTCAAAATAAAAAGGAAGACCAGAACAAACACATATATGCTTGTTGTCTGTGAAGATTCTCAGCCATCCAGGTGATGTTATCTGGAAGTTGAATCTCTCAAGAAGAAGAAAAGAAGACCAGTTGCCATGAATCAACTTTCAGATCTATGTCTTCTTGAATGGGATCTGTTGTGAGTTTTTTGGGCTGCTTGGCCATGTTCTGGAAGTTTTTCTTTCTGACATTTCACCATCACAGTACACAATACAATGTGTCCATCACAATACAGTGACTAACACCTATTCTCCTGCATAGGACAAATTTTCTCTTTCCCACAAACTTAAAACCCCACAGTATCATTTACTCTATACCCCAGAGCACAGAGAGAACTCCTAGTTCCCTAAGCTCCTTGTCCCCTGAAGATGCTGGCCACAGAGTCTGGTGAAATGTCAGGAAGAAGGATATCCAGAACATGGCCAAACAGCCCGAAAAATTCACAACAGCTTCCAGATCTATGCTTGCTAGAGCTAGGTATCCTGGAGTTTAACATGTGAGTAGTATCCTGGGCCCTTGGTGAGTTTTTCTAGTGTATTAAAGTGATCCTACCTGTACTACCAAATTAAGAGATTGCAATGCTATCTAACCAAGAGCCAGCTGGCCTGACACTGGGGCAGCTGATGTTGTGCTGAATCTAAACCTTTCCCAACCTAGGAAAGGTAGAAGTTAGTTAGGACTACTACCTTCTTGACCTGGCTTTATGTCTCTGGTCTGGACAAGGTGTCACTTTGGCATAATACACTTTCTCCCTTGCCTTGTACCAGTTTTTGGCTTTTCTACCAGCAGATCTTAACTGGTAGAGCATTTCTGCTGCCATTCCTTCTACTGAGAGATATCTGAAATTAGCCAGGAAAAGAAGGGGCAGTGAAAGGTGGACATTTTGCCATGGATATCTCTCATTCCCATCCTGAAATTAGGTAGTATTTAGGGCACTTGTTCCCAAACTTTTTGAATCATGCTTCCTATATGATTTTAGAACAACCCTCCCATACACTTTATCTCCCTTCTGAACCAAAAATTTGAAATTTATGCTAAACAACCTAAAATACTAAACAAACCTGAGGTACTATTCCCCTGGTATTCAGCTCTGGTTAGGCCTCATCTTGAGGATGCCAACAAACTGGAGCAAGTTCAGAGGAGGGCAACAAAGAGGTCAAGCCCTATGAGAAAAGACTGAAGGAATGCAACATGTTTAGCCTTGAGAAATGAAGACTGAAGACAGATATGATCACACTTTTCAAATATTTGAAATATAGTCCTATAGAGGACAAGAACTATCTGTTCTCCATCATCCCAGAGAGTAGGAGATATAATAATGGCCCAAGCAACATAAAGCCAGTTAACCTCTTAACTGTTACAGCTGTACAAGAGTGGGATCGGTTACTTTGGGAGACGGTGCATTCAAGAGAAAATTGGACAACCATCTGTCAAATCTGCTTTTATATGGAATCTCTGTGGAGCAAGGTGTTGGACTTGATGGCTTGTAGGCCTCTTACAACTCAGTAAGTCTGCGATTCTAAGTTATTTTAAATTAAAAATAAGCCCATAGAGAGCTTTGCATTTGTTTTGCTCTGGCTTTCCCTTGTAGGGATTTCCACACATACAGCCGTAAGAGTAGAAGACAAGGCATGATAGTGCACACCAGTTGCCTCTCTGATCCAGATAAATGGCCAATCAGATGCCTCTGGGAAGCCACAATCAGGAACTGAGGGCAATAGCACACATTATGAACCATGCACACACACTGTCAATAGTAAAAGGCCAGTCATGGTTAACAAGTCTTATCCCACATCAATACTATCTCACACTCAGACTGCTCTGGTGTAATTTTTCCCATGATCTTGCATCCCACCACACAGGAACTCAATTTTCTTGGTTGGTTTTCTTGTTTTTCTCTTTCTGAGATATCTTCCACATTACAGAAATCAGTTGTAGCCACATTGCACCTTCTATTTTTGCAGTACACAGCAGACAGATGCAAAATAAAACAGAAGGCATCATTCTTAATAGTGTGTTATGTATTAGCCTGACACATCTGCTGAAATTCTCTCTTCTGCACAGCTACTGCAGGTGCATCCTATAAGGTATAGCTTATGCATTATGTGATGATGTTTTAGTTGTCTATAAAAGGATTTCCTATTTTTGCTTTAGTAGAAAGCCCTGGAAAGGATAGCTGGAAGTCAGAATTGACATGACGGCACATATTATTAAGGTGATAAACCATTTCTAGCCTTTCTTTAGAATTTGTTCTGCAGTAAAAATCTGAAAGAAAATAGCAGGAGCAATGCTCATAAAAATAATGGCCCCGCATTACTGTACAGTTACATACATCATGCTGAATTCCTTAAATCATAGAATAATGGTGTTGGATGGAGCCTAGAGGGGCAAATGAGGGGATGCAAACACAAGCATCGGTTGTTGTCGACAGGCAAAGCAGCTTCTTTGTGATCTATGTAAACTGTGCCTCAAATAATGTGAGATAACTTTTGTTAGAGAAACCTTTAGAAGCTATGTAATGTTTCTTTAAAATTTCCTCTGCAGTAAGGACAGATCATCTTGTGTGCTTGTCACACGCACACACACAAAATAGCAATAGCACAAAAGACTCAAGAAAGACATTGAGACAGAGTTTGAAACTTTTCAATCAAGTCATCAGAAAATACCTTCGGAGCACCATGAATGCATTTTTGAGAAAATAATAGTTCCCACTGCTAGGTGATGACCCAGGATATGCTCTTACTACACAACAACTAAGCAAAAAGGAATAATTTGGTATTCATGCAAGAAAAGGCAGAACCCCTTTCTGGGGCAACTTATGAAAACTTCATTCTATAAAATGTATTTCACCATTCAAGGACATTTTTTGTCCTTGCCTTGCTATCACTAGGTTTTTTATTCTAACTTGTTTCCTGTACTGAATCCAAAAATACCATGTACCTATCCATGAAGAATATGCCACCTGTTTCATAGTTAAAGGCCACGGATATACTGGTAACTACAAGTAATTTTATTTCCAGTATTCCATTTCATTTATTCTGTGCCAGGTTCTCCACATTTACTCCTATAAACAAGTTGCTTCTCTCATAAAGTATATATTTTAAAAATTCTCAGAACACATTCTAAAATCAGAGCCATTCTCAAATGAAGATGCAATTATGCCCCTTCCACTTGATTTATCTCCTAGCTCAGTGGTTCCCAACCTGAGGGCCAGGACCCCTTTGGGGGTCGAACAACCATTTCACAGGGGTCGCCATGAGCTAGTGTAGAAAAAGGCACAAACAGCTTGGGTCTAGAGGAGGAGGGTGAGGAAGGGGGAAAGTTACAGCTTGATAGGTTGGATGGGATGTCAATCAATGGCGCCGGAGGCTGCGATTGGCTGAGGGTGCCTGTAGAGGGAGGTTCTCTATGGCACCTGCGGCAGTGGCCTGGCAAAGGGGGCTTGTGGCCTCTTGCCCATGTTGTTGGCAAGGGGTCACCACAACATAAGGAACTGTATTAAAGGGTTGAGGCATTAAGAAGGTTGGGAACCACTGTCCTAGCTTATCACAACATTTGTGAGCAGGGAGTTAGATATTTATTTGAATAATTTTGATACGTTTGCAATTATGGAAGACTGACCCACTCTGCACACTGAAGCATACAAATTATAAAACACATACAGTAAATATATACCAATCAAATACAAAACAAAATACAAAGTATCAAAAATAACCATAATCAATATAATAATAATAACATTATAATAAAAATTATTATAGGGGAAGAGCACACTCTACATCAGTGGTTCCCAACCATGGGTCCCCAAATGGTCTTGGATTACAACTCCCAGAAATCCTGGCCAGCAAAGCTAGTGAGGAAGGATTCTGGGAGTTTTAATCCAAGAACTTCTGGGGAACCATGGTTGGGAACTACTGCTTCCCATTTGTTTTGAATAGCTTGACTTGACAGAACAGCTTGCCATGGGAGCTTCCACCTCCACAAACACTGTTTATGTGTTTGTTTGCAAAATATCTGCAATTGGGCAAATTGTCACTGGACAACGCTCATGTCCTTTTGGTGAAGCAAAGTGCATGGATGCGGCAAGGGCAGAATGGCTTGCTGACTGGTAGAAAAGAGACAGATGAAATGACTCTTCTGATGTCTGTATTCTTTAAAAGTCATGCCTAAAAAAAAGTGGTAGACACTATCTGCACACAATCAACGTCAAAACATTCTTTGCACAATTCTTGTTAACTTGTGGACAACATGGATCTTACTTGTTCTCTTCCCTCTTGGACCACATCATATTTTGCCCTCTCATGGGATGTAGACAAGACGGTAATCTTGCCATTTCATGTCATGTACGAGCACGTGGACCATCCAAGGATTTCTGTACACCAGGGATCAATCCCGGTGTGACCCCCACAACCTTCTGCAACTCCTCCATCATGTTTCCTTCAAATTAGAGTAGACCCAGTGCCCAAAATCCTGTTGCTTAGTGTAGAAAACCACACCGGACTGTGTGTGTGTCTATGTGTGCTTTCAAGTCAATTCTCTCCTAAGGCAATCCTTTCCAGGGTTTTCTAGCCAGAAAGTACTGATATGGATTCCCATTCTTTTCTTCTGGGACTGTGCAGCTTGCCCAAGACCACACAGGCTGGCTCTTTCTTCTGGCAGCACAGTGGGGAATTGAACTCCTAACCTGGAGTAGGCCCAATGCCTCAATGCTGATTTGATATGCCAGTTGCTCTGTAATTTCCATTCATTTGAATGGGCCTACTCTAACAGCACTTTATTTTAGTACCATAAACTAAACCACTATTCTGTGATGCCTGCCCGCCATTCAGAAACAATCCTTTCTATGTCACTGGAGTTCCATCACAAGAGGAACTCCAATATTACTTTTAGCAGTTTGCTTTATTCTGTGGAAGCTATGGGGGATGGGGTTATGTTTTGGCTCAGTAGCCTATTCCAATGACAAGGAAACTAAAGGAGCAGCCATGGTTATGTGGGGAGGACCAAGCACAAGATTGGACCTCACCACATAGACACAGCTGCTCTCCCAATATTCCCTTCATGCAAGGTCATCTACATAAGATACTGGCTGTGGCATTTTCCCAACATGCCAGAACAACAATTATGTCCTCCCAAGCAACAAAAATTACCTTTCCCAAACTGCAGAGGGGGGTTTAAACCTCCGAGCCCAAGAGCAGTTATGATGAATATCTTACAAAGCAGAAGTAGGTGATGCCTACTGGGTTAACTAAATTTTCACCCAAGCTCCCAACTGAATAGCCTGTAACATTCAGCGATTCTGAGACCCAGAGATAATCTGTTTATTTCCCACTCATTGCCAGTGAAAAAACACCAAACTCAGTCATATCGTTAATGAACGACAATCAGCTTCATTTGCTGAGCACAAACTACACAACACAGTTATTGTGTCATTAGAAGCAGAGTTCCCTGTCACAAAAATATTGGCTTGTCTCGGGAAGCAATTCCTTCACTGTGCTTTTTGCAGGGTGGCTTACTTTTCTTGTATGACTAGCCACCAGGAGAAAACCACAGGCTTCATTTACAAATCTTCTTGAATTTCTGAGGAAATTACATATCTGACAGAAAATAACACAGAATCACAATAGCAGGAAACCCATATTAAAATATGGTTTAACTCTATTTATTTATTTTAGAGTTTTTTACTCCACCTTTCTGATTGGAAAAGGACCCAAGGTGGCTTATAGTAATGAGGGATAATATACAGTCCAATAAAATGAACACATGTTCAAGTATTGAGAACAAGGGATTGAGGGACATCTTACAGCATTAATAGACAACATTACATCAAAGCTACAAGGTTATAAGTAGTTATAAACACAAAGTCTATGTCTTATTGCCCAGATTTGTCCGTACCTTGAAGGGAACTCTCTGAGGAGGTTGTGCAGGCACTGGTCATGTCAAGAATAGATTATTCCAATGCGCTTTACATGGGGCTTCCCTTGTACCTTGTTCAGCAATTGCAGCAGGTGTAGAATGCAGCGGCCAGATTGGTGGTTGGTGCGGGCAGATTTGACCACATCACTCCAATTCTGGCTCATCAGCACTGGCTGCCTGTTGCCTCCCAAATAAGGTACAAGGTGTTGGTTTTGGTTTACAAAACCCTCCATGGCTTGGGACCTGAATATCTGATAGAGCGTATTTCCCAAAGGTCAGAGCTGGCCAGACCCACCAGAGCCTCATTGGCCTTCTCGCTTCGGGTGAGGTCCATCAAAAGGAGGCCCATAAGGTCAAGACCCGTAATCAGGCCTTCTTGGTGGTTTGCCCCTCCTTATGGAATAAACCGCCTAGTGAGTTGCGCCTGGCCCCTTCCCTTACAGCCTTCAAGAAAGGACTGAAAACTTGGCTGTTTCAGGAAGCTTATGGCAATCACTAATGTTTGTTGTGTGACTCTTGTCACTTATTGGTTTTGTTAGTTCTGGTATACTTCTTACCGGATTCTCCGTTGTTGTTGTTTTTCCCCTCCCCTTTCTTTGTTGAGTATTACCTTTTGTGGTGGTTTTGTTTGTATTGCCTTGTTTGTAAACCACCCAGAGTTCCCTATGGGAAAATAGGTTTGGTATATAAACTTAAAAATAACTAAATAAATAAATATAACCTATAGTTCATATAAAAGACACATAATGGTAGTCCATCATTCAGGGAAAGCTTGCCTGAAGAAAAAGGTCTTTGCCTGTTTCTGGAAGGACAACAAAGATGAGGCAGTCCTGGCCTCTACCTGGAGGGAGTTCTATAGTCTGAGCACAGCAGACAAGAATGCCAATTCATGGGTTCCCACAAGATGTATCTGTGAGGGTGGTGGGATGCAGAGAAGGGCCTCTCCAGATGACCTTAACAACCGAGTCATTTCATACTGTAAGATTCAATCTTTGAGGTAGCTAGGACCCAGGTCATTCGATCTTTGAGGTAGCTAGGACCCGTTCAAGTCTTCTAAGACTTTTCATCAGTAGTCCCACATAGAGTGCATTGCAGTAGTCTAACTGGGATGTCACTAAGGCATGTGTCACTGTGGCCAAAGTTGATTTCTCAAGAAAGGGGCATAACTTGCATAGTAGCCTTAATTGTGCAAATGTGCTCCTGGCTACAGCCATGACCTGGGCATCCAAGCTCAAGGATGAGTCCAAGCACCACCCCCCCAAGCTGTGTACCTGATTTTTCAATTGGAAGGTGACCCCATCCAGTACAGGTTGCATCCCTATCCCTTGTTCTCCCATTCGACTGACCAGAGCACCTCTGTCTTGTGTGTGTTTAGTTCCATTTGGTTCATCCTCATCCAGTTTATTATTACAGCCATAACACTCATATGAAGTTGAGTTAGTAGCTCCCTTAGAATCCAGAGGTGATGAGAGGTAGAGCTGGGTGTCATTGGCATACTGGTGGCACTTAACCCCAAAAGACCTGATAATCTCCCACCAGTAGTTTCATATAGATGTTAAATAACGTAGGAGACAGAACAGAACCCTGGGGAACTCCACAGGTCAGCAGCCCTGTCGTCGAACATGAATCACCTAACACCACTTTCTGTGTTTCATCCTGCAGGAAGGACCGGAGCCATTTTAATGCAGTACCCCCAATTCCCGTTTCAGAGACAAGACAGGCGGATGCCAAGGTCTATAGTGTCAAAAACAGCTGAGAGGTCCAGCAAAACCAAAAGGGATACAGATCCCCTATCCATTTCCCTGCATAAGTCATCTACCAATGCAATCAGTGCCGTCTCAGTTCCATAGCCAGGCCTGAAGCCGGATTGAAATGGATCCAGGTAGTTAATATCAGCCAGAAACCTCTGGAGCTGTGAAGCCACAACCCACTCTAGGACTTTCCCTAAGAAAGGGATGTAAGTGTTGTGCAAATTCTTCGCAGCAAGATATAGAGTGGTCTGTGTTATCTGCCCGTGGGTCAGCATGCAGCAGACATTTGACTATTCTGAAAAGCTGCACTGGGCAATTTTGTGCTAAATCAATGGTGGTAGAGAAAACTGCTTTCTTTGCTGCCTCCACTGCCTTGGAGTAAGCTTTCCAAAGGCCTTTCACTGTTTCTTGGTCTGTTTCAATCTGGGTTTTCTGCCAACGCCTTTCAGCTCTACGGGCCACCCATTTCAATTTTGCCATCTCCCCAGTAAACCAAGCAACCAATTTGGGTCTATTTTGAGAAGGAATGGCTTTGCTCATTTCCCCATTCTAGAGTTCAACCAAGGATTCAACAGAATCGCTCATCAGATAGGGAACTCCCCAAGGGCAGTTAAAAAATCATCTGGATTCATCAACCTTCTGGAACCTATTGCCTTTGTCTGACTTCCCCCTCTGGCCAGGCTGTGAGTTACAGCAAGCCTAAAGCACACCATATAGTGGTCTGTCCAGGACAATGGGACTACAGAAAGTTCCTTTACCTTAATGTCCCCACTGTCCATATCAGGGGAGAAAACCAGGTCTAAGGTGTGGCCTGCAGGATGGGTTGGGGCAGATACCATTTGGGCCAGGCCCATTGTTGACGTGGAGGTCATAAAGTCTTTGTACTCCCCTGATAGAGCTGTTTCAGCATGGATGTTAATGTCCCCCAACATTAGCCCAGTTATCATTTCAGTAAGCTGAGGTAGATAAGTTGATGTGTCACGGGGAGAGCGATACACCAAGATAATTCCTATTTTGTTCCTGCTTCCTACTTTTAAGTACATACATTCAAAACCAGGAAATTGGGAAACATGGCATTTAGCAAGAGGGATGGAGTTGCAGTGGACTATTGCCACTCCACCACCCTACCCCCCACCCCCACCCCGGGTCTGGCTTGTTGTTCCACAGAGAAACCTGGAGAATAGAATTGAGTGAGGTTGACACCTCCAGCCTCATCCAGCCAAGTATCTGTGATGCAAGTGAGATCTCCACATTCTTGTAGGATCAGGTCCTGAATGACTGTTGATTTTCCATTCACTGATCTTGCATTTACTAGCAAAGTTTTCAGTCCAGGGATCCTGTCACTACGTTTTTCAGAGCAATTCAAATTTGTATGTACCTTGGGAGTTATCAATACTCTGTAGTCCTTCCTTCTTCTGTAGTGCTGAGGAATGTTATGATGGCTATATCTTCCATTACCCAAAACAGTAACAACAGGTTTCCCTACATTGCCTTGCATGTTGTTTTACTCTGGAATTTGAGCAATATCTGCATTCTGCAGCGCTAATTGTGGCGCTACACTTTGCAGCGTGCGCCAGCCAACAAAACTCATTGAAAAGGTAAATTCAATTATTTGTATTCATAACTGAATCAATTTAAAATTTTATTAGAGCAAGAAACAAAGCATAGACAGTAAACACTAACAGAAATGCATAGAATATTTAGGTCTCTGGAAATACTGTAGCTCGCCCTCCTTTTCTTAGAAAGAACTTTGCAGCTTGTGTTATTGTGTGAATACAGTATTCCGATCAGACAAGCAACTGGTTGGATGATCTTGAAACTTGTTCAATGGAGGGTGAATTAGATCACTCCTAATTTCTTCAGAGGGTGCAGTGTAGGAGAGTTTGTGAAATAAATGCAGGGACCCAGATCCACATGGGCAGTCTTTCATGGCATGGAATCCCTTAACTGTGCCCTGAAGGAGGGCTGAGGGAAGCACATTTAAATCTAGCCAACATAAATACTGTACTAGGCCTGCGGCAATCGGAGTGAGGTTAGATAACCTGCAAGAGTCCTGTATGATTGAAGGATGTCACTTGACAGAGTAGAACAAGTTCTGTATGCCTGGGAAAGAAGTTCTTGTTTTTCAATGTCACACAGCATCTTGCACTCTCTGTAAATTTGGTATTTGGACTATGAGCAATGTTGCTTTATTATTTTAAATAATATTTTATTTTTTTATTTGAAAATATTTGCATGTCCACTTGACATTCAACAGATTGTAGATTAATAAAAACCAAATGCATCAGAAAAGTTCTGAAACAGACAACAAAATCACAGCATTTAAGGGTTTTAAAAGCCAGCCTGCAACTGAAAGAATAACAGTAGGTAAAGGCATTTTCTCAGATTAAAGTTATCTAGGAAAATGTCATTAGCTGGCAGCAGAAAAATTCTAATAGAGGTAACAGATATACTATATAATGTGTGATAATAATACATGTTCACTCAGAAATAACTTTCATCTGCTGTATACACACAGTGTTTTATCTATTTTCTCCTGATGTACATGGTGTGTGTACCCTTGTCTTGTGTCTGTGCACTTGACTGAACTAAAATATCACTAATACTGCACTCATACTGTATACTAAAATGGTTTGAACAGTCTACTAGACACTTAACTCATCAAAAGGGAAATCAAGGTTAGCACTTTTTGCAGGAGCAGGGGAGAGGCAAGATTACAGATCAGGGTCCTTTTAACTGCTGGACAGTTCAGTTATTATCTGGCTCCAGAGTCAGAGGTTGGGAGTTTGATTCACCCCTGTGCTAGCCTCTAGGGTGCCTCCTAGCTCTGCAGTTTATTATCATTATCAATATTTGTGTTTCAAAGGCTACTACTTCTGTTCCCCTCAAAAACTTTAATAAACTGATAGGACATAAACTGAAGTAGATGGTGAATGAATATATATACACCTGAATAAAACTGCCTGGCATGTGTAAAAACTACATTAGGAGTCAGGTACACCCAAGCTTACAAAAACACTAATTAAGGGATCTGCAAAGGGGAAGATACAAACTATGTATAAAAACGAACTTAGCAGCCACTAGTGCAGTGGTTCTCAACCTTCCCAAAGTCGCAACCCTTTAACACAGTTCCTCAGGTTGTGGTGACCCCTTGCCCTGCTTGGAAGAGGCCACAAGCCCCCTTTGGCAGGCCACTGCCGCAGGTGCCATAGAGAACTGCCCTCTACAGGCACCCTCAGCTATTCGCAGCCTCCGGTACCATTGACTGACATCCCCTCCAACCTATCAAGCTGTAACTCACTCTTTCCCCCTTCCTCCCCCCTCCCTCCAGACCCAAGCCATTTGTGCCTTTTTCTTCACTGGCGCATGGCAACCCCTGTGAAATGGTTGTTTGACCCCCCCCCCAGGTTGGGAACCACTGCACTAATAGATACCCAGTGTGGTGTTGTAGGTATAGTAGCATGGGCTATCTGACTCAGGACACCTGAATTCAAATTCCTGCTCAGCTATGGAATCTCGCTTGGAGGAAAAACTGTTCTGTAAATATCTCGCTCATCTTGTAAGCCCTGTTAGGGTCACTAAAAGTCAGTTCCAATTTGATAGCATGTAATAACAACCAATAAGACAACACATGCATCATGTCAAGAGGCGTTGCCATGCCACCAATACCTTTTCCTCCTGCCACAGCAGTTTGCATCCTCAATACTGTGATTTCAGCACTGATTAACATTGCAGAACCATCTTTATCAAAGTAATCCCCTCTGTCAATCTTTGTGCATGGACAGAGCAGCTTCTGTTTACATTGGGTTGAAATGACTTGGACTAGCTCACAGGCCACCTAGCAAAACACACCATCATGGAAATGGTAGCAATTCCAAGTCCAGAGGAACACACGAAAAGGATGAGAAGATGGTAAGAAAGCAGACACAATAGCCTTCGCTGCTTGTGAATTATTTAATTATTTTACCTTGCAAGAAATGTACAGAAGAACAAATTAGCTGAGTAGTACGTATCTTCTCTGAGGACAGCATACAAGAGCAGATTTTGCGAGCAGAGCAATGATCTAATCACCACAATAAATACTAAATGATTTTCTTTAGCTGTAACTGTTTAGCCATTACGATTTTTTTAAAAAAATTCACTTTGACTACATTGCAACAACTCACTAGCCCATACCTTTCACCCACAACCTAACAAAGTTCTATACAAAATAAAATTACAGGTAAATTGTATACCATAACCTGCTTCAATTGTTGTGCTACACCAGACCGTGTGTGCCTACACACATTAGCATTAACAAATGCACTGAAAAGAGCTGAGAAATTTTTGCAGAGGTATAATCTTTTGAGAAACAGAAACAAATTATAACCCAAAGTCCCCCTGAACTGAAGACCTAAAATACTGTACTGTTCATATGTTGATGAATGCTCAGCTGTAAAGTAAACTATATAATAATAATGTCCTGTGTAGTCCTCTTCTAGAACCTGTAGAGGAAAGTTGGAACTGGAAAATATTTAAAATTATTCTACACAGTTAACTGCTTTGCCTAATGAGTTTCAGAAATTCTCAGCAGAGTTCAAAAAGGAAAAAAAAAGGAGGGGGGAGTCGGGACCTTTAAGAAAGAACTAGTCAGCTGTACTAACACACTGTGAGTAGCTGGCTGGACTACGTGAAAGTTTATTACCAAGATTGTGATCCATAAATTCAATGATGGTGTTCAGCTCTAAATAATGGAAGTGACATGAATTTGTGACCTTTGCCATTTGTGAAAGAATGAACTCTACAGAACATTTGGGTAGCTTTGTATTTGTCCATTTGGTATGTGTTTCTACCTAGAAGCATGATTCAGCCCATTGACACTGTATATGTGCAGAAGTCTCCCCATTAAATGCAATTAGTTTCACCTCCAGTGTGCCATAAAATAAGAACTAGCCCCTCACTAAAATTAACTACATTTGCCATCTGTATTATAAATGTATGCCCAATGAAGCCAAATGGGTCCAACGTCTTCACAATGCATCAGCTATACTTCTGAAAACTTGTAGCCCACTTCCCCAACACGTAGCCACCACCTCATACCATCACACAAAGAAACCCAATCCCATACTGGCTATATCTCTATAGCAAAAAGCCTTGCTCTGCAAAAATATGTTAATGTTCTCAGCCCCTCATGTGGTCAGCCATTCCTATAATTCCTTTTACCTATAGCAGGCAGCAGATAAATCCTAGCATAGCTGTACATGGGTTTTATTCATAATTGGTTCTACCATTTATATTTTTCCCAAGCTCTCATGTGTGTTTTTGTGTTAGGAATGCTTGAGAGAGGTCTTCAAAGGCTGCTCAGTATGTGCATTCTCCCCCATCTGAACTCTTCGGCAATAATTTCTGTCCAGATTCTCTTCATAGGAATCTGTTTCAGTTCTACTTGTACTTGAAGCCTTTAACCTACTGTTGCATTTGCTCTATTCCACTGTACTTATTGCTAACCTATTTTCTTGTAATGGTTAGCAAGAACACCTTTGGTTTTTTTTAGTGAGACAGTGCCCTAAATGAAGCTAAAAGATCAAGATACTGTACAGATCAACGAGTAAAAGAAAGAAAACAAGGGAAGTAGTAGGTTTCAGTCAACCCAGTTAAGATTAGCTTCATTTCACTGTACCAGCCCTACAGAATAATGTGGTACATCAAAATGACCACACAGTGGTATAGCTTTCTCCTACGAAGGATAAAATCTCTAGCTTTAACTACCATTGTCATGCCTCAGATTTCTGTATCTCTTAGACAGGTATAATTGAACAAGAAACAGAAAAAGGAATCCAGAGTTATCACCACCTATGATCTTTCTCCAGGTCAGATTGTCAAAAGGAAATCTCTGAGGAGCTTGGGAAGTACATAGTGCCATGGTCCATTTGGATACAGAAAATATTTCTGATTAGCACATGGAGGGAAGGCAATAAACATCCATTGCTAAGAGTGTGCTAGTCAAGTGGACCTAGCATTGTTCTAAATTTAAACCAACCCTCATTCAGTATCTTAACCAACAATGCATCTTTTAAATATTTGTATCCCTCTTGCCAACTTCGTTTTCAAAAGGGAAGACCACTTACTTAAGAGGACAATCATAGCCAATCCTTTAAATATCCCCATGTGTTTTTTGCCAGAAAATGCAATCATTAGCTACTTAAATACACTTTTCCTAAGAAATGATGTGATGCAGTTTTGTCCCCTTGCCAGAATGGAGGAGAGAAGATATCAAATAGTAAAGTCAGAACAGAACTTTGCTTTACAAAGGTTCCCTAGGAAAAGGAAAAGAACAAAAAACAGAAACAGTATATTCCTTAGCCAAATAGTTTCTTACAATTATATCTTTCAGCCTTTAAACAGCAGCATGGATCCAGTAGCAAAGCTCCAGAAGACATCCATTTGAAGCTACTAATTAAGCTGGCTGTCTAATGTTCCATATTTTGCATGAGAACTAGTCTGCCCTATCCAGATCAGACTGAAGTTTAGAAAGAAACCTACTTGTAGCTGTTTTTGATAGTAGCTGTCCAAGAACATTTACCCCTACTTAGGAGTAAGCATGCTTAGGCGTTCCCCCTGCAGCCAAGTTTGTGCATTTTTCCTAACAGACACAAAGCACATCAGGAATTCTAATTGTGTCTACTACATCTCCCCAGACTTCTAGTTTATCAGCCAATTCTGCACAGTACTTTATTACATATTCTTTATTATGAAAGTGATACAACCTGTCCAGAATTTAGTTTTTAAAAACAGCACATTTAAATATTACAAGGGAGGAGGAAGATCAATCATTATTTCATCCAAACTAGCTAAATACTCTTTGGTTGATTGCAGAGTGTCTGAAAAGAGAGAGAAAAATAGCAATCCATTAAACTGTATTCTAGTTGCAATCATTTCAAGTCTTAATCACTTTTCCTTCAATGTTTTGAGTCTATTGAGGCTAGTCATCCATATTTTAGGTCACTGTTGCTGAGCAACTACCATGTTATTCGATAATCAGCATTTTCTTGATTCAAATCACTTTATTACCCTTTCAGTGGGACATTTCAGGGAGCCACTCTGCTAGCTACAAATCAAGGCTTTATTCGTCATACTTACCATATTCCCATGAAATTGGAGATTGCCTTATGGGTTCAGAGACTGTGCTAGTAAACCTATTGGATGCTTTTTCAAATCTCATGAGGGGAACACCCGTCAATGGCATGTGGCTCAGTCTGTGTTCCTCAGGAACTTCAAAACTCTCAAAGTCTGTTGAAATAAAATATCAAAAATTCCAGCACTCCCTTCCATCTCTGAGGAGTCAAGACAACAATTAAAATCAACCTACCCATATATACTCAAGTATAAGTCGACGCCCCTAATTTAACCCCCCAAAACGGGGAACTTATTGACACGAGTACAAGTCTAGGGTGGGAAATGCAGCAGCTACTGGTAAATTTCAAAAATGATAGATACCAATAAACATTAAAAGGTAACAATAGAGCTACAAAGACCACACAAAAGAAAAAGGAAATAACATGGAAAACACTGGTGTTCTTATGAAATCATGTAAACATTACCTAAAAATTGTTATTAATTAATTTTGTTTTATTTATTTACTTGATTTTTATTTTTATTTTATTTTTTTACTTGATTTATATACCGGCCATCTAGGACTTAGCCTACTCTGGGCAGTTATGCCCAACTTTCACTGATTCTCTTAGCTGCAGATTGAGAGAGATAAATCACATGCCACACAGAAAGCCAACATAGTTATTTAACACAAGCACATAAAATTGGCAAAAGTGATCACATCAGATAACTCCAACATGCCTTGCTTAAACAAACAAACATATAGCAAATTGCAATCTATGGCAAAAACCTCCACAAAAAAACAGAATGCAAACATGATAAACACGTCCTAAAATGCACATGCCACACGCAAACTGTAAAAAATAGCCAAGTGAGAAGCAAAGCACCTCCTCTCACCATTACCCACATAAATACAGAAGCAAAACATTCTCTCTCTCACACACACCACAAATAGGCTGAAAAGACCTGCACTCAGACAAGCCTGCTGGGCACGGGGTTTGACAACCCTGCTGGATCAAGTAAACAAGCAGAAAAACTGCCAGATGACCAAGCACCCCGGCCCTTCCTCTGCCTCCTTTTAAGGGGGAAAGAGCAGGAGAGGTCCTTTTTGTTCTCCTGTTCTGGGGTTAATGGGAGGGGGAGCTGGAGGGGGAAGGAGGGGAGCCTTGTGAAAATGGCACCATCCCCCCCCCGCCTGAGAGAGAGAGAGAGAGAGAGAGAGAGAGAGAGAGAGAACCCCCAATAAGGGACTCACCTCCCCCCCCCTCACTGTGTCTCCCTGGGTGCCCTTGGACTCTGCAAAGGCGACCCCCCTGGAAAGTGACATGGCTCTCAGAAGAGCCAAAGCCCCTGTTTCCCTCCGGAAGGAAAAAAAGGATGGGGACAGTATTGGCTTCACCGACAGGCTCTGGCAAGCAGGCAGGCAGGGCGACTGGCTGGGCTGCTCAAAAGGGCAGGGAGCTGGTGGCAAAGTTGCCAAAGCAAGCTGAGGTGGTGGGCAGGCAAGAAGGAGGTTGCAGAGACGAAGAGGCAGGAGAGGATGCCGCTTCCCCCCACCCCACCCGCTCACAGCTCTCCTGTTTTGCTACCACCACTGCCGCCAGGCACCTCGGTGACGGGCAAAGCCATGCAACACAGTTGCCCCTCCAATCCCCCAACTTTATATTGACCCGAATATAAGTCGAGGGCCTTTTTTTCAGCCAAACATAAGGGCTGAAAAACTCAACTGATATCCAAGTATATACGGTACATGGGTTTCAACCATTTTACATACAATATTAGGTATGCATTTAATGTCCATTTAATACAGAATTTTGACATTCCATTTTATCTCACTGTCTGGCTGATATACATTTGCCCATTGATTATGCCAGCTACAATAATCATGCTGCCTTCTCCATTTTGTCAACAAGCTTCAAAATGTATTGTTTACATACCTAGAGGGTTATAGAGAAACATATTCTCCTTCTCTGGCCAGTCTTCAGGAACACTGCCGCTTTCAACTGTGTTTGTCTTCTCAGGAACCTTCAGTCAAAATAAGTAGGAAAACAATTATAGAATTGGAGTACAAAAAGGCTCTGCTCTCACTTGTCTTTCCCTCCTAGATACCTTAGCAATTTAACTACTTAGGTGGTCAATGTTTGTAAATAACACTTATTTTGATCTGATGTGGACTCCAATGTGGCTTATAGGAGCTGTTCCGGAAGTGATCAAAAGCAAGAAAACCTCATTTAGAAGATGGAAGGCTTGTCCAAACAAGGACAAGACGCAGCAACAAATTTTGGCAGAACAAATGCAAGGCAACAATCAGGAAAGCAAAGCAAGACTTGGGAGGAGCGTATAGCTAAAAACAGTCAAAGAAATAACAAGGACTTCTTTAAGTACATTAGAAGTGAGAACCCAACTAGGAAGGAAATTACCGACCGATCAGTTTGACATGTGCCAGGTAAGTGATGGAAACCATCCTAAAAGATAAAATAGGCACATAGAAGATAAGGCGCTGCTGAAGGAGAACCAACATGGCTTCTGCAAGGGCAAATCATGCCTCATTAATCTGAGGGGTGTCAACAAGCATGTAGATAAGGGAGATCCAGTTGACATTGTTCATCTGGACTTTCAGAAGGCTTTTGACAAGGTCCCACACCAAAGGCTCTTGAATAAACCTTGGAGGAGCGTATAGCTAAAAACAGTCAAAGAAATAACAAGGACTTCTTTAAGTACATTAGAAGTAAGAACCCAACTAGGAAGGCCATTGGACCATTAGATGATAATGGAAGGCAAGGGATTATTAAAGAGGAAACAGAGACTGCAGAGAGACTCAATGAATTCTTTGCTTCAGTATTGAGACCACATGCCCAAAACAGAGCCTATCTTCATAGGGAGGGAAAGCGAAGAATTAAACCAGATAGAAATAACCAGGGAGGAGGTCCTTGCATGTCTTAAACTAAATGCTAACAAATCACCATGACCAGATGGCATCCATCCACGAGTTGTCAAGGAACTTAAAGATGAAATCGCTAATGTTCTAGCCAAAATATATAATCTTTCCCTCAAATCAGGCTTTGTGCCTGATGACTGGAAGTTAGCGAATGTAACACCAATCTTCAAAAAAGGATCCAGAGGTGATCCAGGAAATTACCGACCGATCAGTTTGACATGTGCCAGGTAAGTGATGGAAACCATCCTAAAAGATAAAATAGGCACATAGAAGATAAGGCGCTGCTGAAGGAGAACCAACATGGCTTCTGCAAGGGCAAATCATGCCTCATTAATCTGAGGGGTGTCAACAAGCATGTAGATAAGGGAGATCCAGTTGACATTGTTCATCTGGACTTTCAGAAGGCTTTTGACAAGGTCCCACACCAAAGGCTCTTGAATAAACCTGCCAGCCATGGAATAAAGGGGCAGGTCTTGTCCTGGATCAGCAACTGGCTAAGAGACAGGAAACAGAGGGTAGCACTAAATGGACACTTCTCCAGGTGGAGGGAGCTAAAGAGTGGGGTCCCCTGAGGTTCAGTACTGGGACCTCTGCTTTTCAACCTCTTCATAAATGATATAGAAGTAGGAGTAAATAGCAAGGTAGCCAAATTTGCCGACAACACTAAATTACACAGGGTAGTAAAAACTGAGATTGTGAGGAGTCCCAGAGGGATCTGTTGACACTGGGGGAGTGGGCAAACCAGTGGCAAATGAGCTTCAACATTAGAAAAAGCAGGGTGATACACGTTGGGGCAAAAAAACCCTAATTACATTTATAAACTGATGGGGTCTGAACGTTCTGCAACAAACCAGGAAAGGGACCTTGGTGTCCTGGTGGACAGCTCAATGAAGGTGTCCACCCAATGTGCCACAGCAGTGAAAAAAAGTAAACTCAATGCTAGGGATCATTAGCAAGTGTATAGAAAATAAGTCAGCAGGTGTCATTTTGCCTCTTTATAAATCTATGGTATTGTGTACAGTTGTGGTCAATATACCTCCAGAAAGATATTATGGAAATGGAAAAATTACAGAGGAGGGCAACCAGAATGATTAGCCATCTGAGGCTACAACGGCTGGGCCTCTTCACTCTTGAACAATGGCGCCTTGGAGTGAGTGACCTGATTGAAGTTTATAAAATCATACATGCTATGGACAAAGTAGATAAGGAAAACTGTTTTCCATATTGCACAACACTAGAACTAGGGAGCACTCCATGAAACCTTTGGGTGCTACATCTCAAACAAATAAGAGAAAGTACTTTTTCACCCAGAGGATCACTGGTCTATGGAATTCCCTGCCAGAAGAAGTGGTTATCATTATTGATGCCCAAGGACAACCTCCGGGTTGGAGAGATAGGCAGGATCTCTCTCAATGCCGTTTGCAGGGAATCATAAGCAGGTGAAGACATCTGTTTGGGAATACCCTGAAGCAAATGGTGAGCCACTGTGTGAGGCTGAATGCTGGACTGGATAGGCTGTGGCCTGTTCCAGCAAGGCTGTTCTTATGTTATGTTATGTATCTTCCTCCACTGGATTATTCTCATGCTAGGTCCAAACTAGTAAGAACTCGTAAATTTAACACCAGCACACTTGGCTCTTTCAATTTAAAGTTTTTATTTACTTTTAGACCTATTAATTCTACTAACCTTTTTTGCCGATAACTTCTTTCCTTTAGGAAACTGAGTCACTGTGGTTGACAGAGGCCAATTCAAGTTTCCTAGAGCCTTCCTAGCTGAGTGGGATGCTGCTGAATTCACATTGGCTGTTCTTCCAACAAGTGGAGTCCTAGGGTGAGACTTTTCAACAAAAGCCTTTGCTGTGGAAAGGATCAAAAGTCATCAAAACATGCTTGAAGACTAGTACATAACCTCTCTCTTACAGGGATGCTTTTACACATAGCAAAATTAGTACACACAGATTGGCCAGTGGCCTACCATAACTTGCAATCTAACAACCAATCCAAACAATAGGGAAGTTATTAGAAGCTCAGGTGTAGCAATGATAGTCTATAGCAATGTTGCACTGCACTAATACAAGTACAGTAAGAACCCTACACCCACTGATTCACCAACCGCGGCTTCAGTTACTCGCAGTTGGTGATCTGCAGGTGCAGGGGAGGCCCGAGCCCAGCGGCGAGGGGGGGGGAATAAAAGAAAAATGTACCGGTGCTGCGCCAACCAACCACCCTTGTTGCTGTTGCCACCGCCGCTGGCCAGGAACCCTCCGGATGACTGGGATGGGGACTTTAAGGAACCACCTGGACCACCAGCCTTTGAACTTCCTGCCTGGGTCCGAGGTGGTGACTGGAAGGTTTGAACTTCCCAACCAGGACCTGAGCAGGAAGTTCAAAAGCCAGTTGTCCAGGCGGCTCCTTAAAGTCCCCAGAGGGTGGCTGGCATGGTACATGTCATGAGTTTTCTTTTCTTTTTTTCCCCCCTTCCTCTCTGCTGCCGCCACATGTCGTCCACCCTCCGGACGGGTCGGGTGGGGACTTTTAAGGACCCACCTGGACAAATGGCCTTTGAACTTCCTGCTCAGGTCCCAGGCAGAGGACCGGAAGTTTTGAACTTCCACTAGAGCTCAAACTTCAAAGGCCGGTTAAAGTCCCCACCCCACCCCTCCGGAGGGTGCCTGGCTGGTGCGGCACCAATGGGTTTTTTTTTCCTTTCTCCTCTTTGCCACTTCCACTGCCCCCACAGGCTGGTCGCCGAGCCCGGCTGTGAGGAGGGTGGAAGGCAGCAGCGGCACTGGTAAGTTTTTTTCTTTCCCATCTTCGCCGCTGCTGCCCCTACAGGCTGGCCGCTGAAGGCACTAGTACAGTAGTTCCCAACCTGGTGGTCGAACGGCCATTTCACAGGGGTCACCATGAGCCAGTGAAGAAAAAGGTACAAACGACTTGGGTCTGGAGGGGGAGGGGAAGGTGGGGGGGAAGAGTGAGTTACAGCTTGATAGGTTGGAGAGGATATCAGTCAGTGGCACTGGAGGCTGCGATTGGCTGAGGGTGCCTGTAGAGGGAGGTTCTCTATGGCACCTGCGGCGGTGGCCTGCCAAAGGGGGCTTGTGACCTCCTCCAAGCAGGGCAAGGGGCCACCACAAGATAAGGAACTGTATTAAAGGGTCACAATGAGAACCACTGCACGAGTAAGTTTTTTTCTCCTCCAAGCAAGGAGGCAACGGCAAGGTGAAAGAAAAAAGAAAACTTACCAGTGCCACTGCTGCCACACTACCCAGCATTTAAAGGGTGTCAGGGTGAAAGCTTTCACTCCAGCACCCTATCACCACCATTATCCTTGGATAAGTGTTTGCTCTTATCTGCGGATTTTGCTATCCACGGGGGCCCCACAACTGATTCCTCGCAGATAAGGCAGTCCTACTGTATTGTAACTTTTATCACCTTGTCAGGGAAGAGTTTAAGGAAGAAACATAAAACTGAAGTGTACGGCACATAACTGTCCGTATATGTCTTCCTGAAATGCAAGTGACACATTTTGGTACAGGTTGAACTACCATGAAACTAAACAGAAGAGTAATCAAGTTTCAGTGTCACTCCCTTTTATTCTACTGTTATGATTCACACCTACCCCTCAAGATTATCCACTACAAAACTAAATTCTGCCATCACTGCTGTCCTTTGCACAGCAGCCTCAGTGACATCTGAATATTTCATTATCTTCTATCGTTCAGTGTTATTGGGTTCTGTATTTTTACCCAGAATCAAGAGAAGCACACATTTATATTCACCACCACAGAACATGGTGGCCTAAATGATATTGGCAGTCTTGCATTTCATCACTCAGAATCCTCAGATTCTGACCTGCTTTTCTACAATACAGTGGCTACTTTAAAACTAGACCTGCAGTGTCATTGACAAGAAAGGGAAAGGCTGCACAAAGTTACCCATTAATATATGGGTATTATATGCTGTATTATGTTCTCTATACCCCAGAGCACAGAGAGAACTCCTAGTTCCCTGAGCCCCTTGCCCTCTGAAGATGCCAGCCACAGAGTTTGGCGAAAAACTTCCAGAACACAGCCAAACAACCCGAAGAACTCAAAACAGCTATTACCCATAATATTTCTCATAGAATTGCTAAGCATGCAAAATACTAATTAATCCAAGTTCTTTAGTACTTTTAAACAAACAGCTATATCAAGTATACAGATTAGTTATATTAATACAAACTCACCAGGTGCTGAAAGAAGTCTCACTCGATCCTTAGAAGTAACAGTTGTGCCAGTTTCACCATTCTCTTTGTCTATGAATATGTGTGTCGCCATTACTTTAGCATCAGATAACCACTGAAACAGATATCAACAATTATTGTTCCCCAGATTACTTGCTTAACCATTTCACTTAATTATGTAAAAGCATTAGTCTTCAAAATGATAATTTAGCCTGTGCTGAATGGGGTTACATTCCCTCTGAAAACACAGGAGCACAGCTTCAGGGTGCTCCTAGATTCAACTCTTAAGCCTGGATACCTAGGTTTCAGCAGCAATCAGGAGTGCATTTTCACAATTAAAACTAGTCTGCCAGCTATGCCTGTTCCTGGAGAGGTTCAATCTGGCCATGTTTACACATGCCTTAGTTATATCCCAGATAGAATACTGTAAAAGATAGTAATCTATGTAGGGCTGCTTTTTAAAAAATGCTCAGAAACTTCAGCTAATTCAAAAATCACAGCCCATTTGTTAATTAGGACTCATTACAGGGATCATATAGTTCACTACCACACTGTGCTTCAGTGAGAAGGGGTAGAGTCAATAACCGATAGGGTCCCTTCCAGTTTTGCAGTTCAATGCGTATTATCATTAAGCCACTCACCTTCTGTTACAGAAATTTCATTAGCTGCCTATCCAACTCTAAGCACAATTCAATCTGCTGGTTTTAACCTATAAACATAAATGGGTTGGGTCCAAACTATCTCAGGGACCATGGCTCTCCTTTATCAGCCTGCCTGGGTACTAGGAGCATCAGGGGAGGTCAACATTCCTTCCCATGTTCATCCCAGCTGCACAGGAGAGTTGCCCATCTGCACACAAATGGTGAGTTTGCATCCAAAACCCAGAAGTAAATAGGCACTGACCCTGGGTACTGCTGTATGGTGCTGATAAGAGTTCTGGATGAGCCCACACCTTAGGGGGAATACTGGGGAAGGACCTTTTCTTGGTCCCACCACTGTCACAGGTGTGTCTGGAGCAGACACGAGAAAGGTCTCTGGTGCTGCACCCAAACTCTGGCCCTCCCTCCCACAGAAGGCTAGGCTGGCCCATCCTTCTGCAAGCAGATGCAAACCTTTATCTCTTCAGACAGACTTCCCTTTAGTGGTTGGCTGTCGAAATGTTTGTTTAATGGAATGTTGTACAGTCCCTTGGTGCTTTGAATATGTTTTTGGTGATGACTGCCATTTTTTGTGTGATATTTAATTTTAAAGTATTTATATACTTGCTGCTTTTAGCTTTTAAATACTGTCTTTTAATAATGTAAGCCGCTTTAGGTACTTTTAAAGGAGAAAGGCTGTCTGACTCCAGCTCTTTTATTAAATATTACTGTATATATAGTTACAAGATAGAGAACACTGGCTCATTCTATCTCATGCCCTGAAGCTGTTTAAATAATTTAAATCTGCTAGTGCTTACTTTTTTAAAACAGACATTGAACAGTGGACATATTCTCAGTTATATCAATACTACAGCAATTAGGATAATCTGGCTGAAATCTTAGTGTTTTGTATAGTCAGTTGCACTACACTCACTGAATGGGTGGGGATTTGGGGAGTTTAAATTATTTTTTAAATAATAAATGGCAAATACAGTGAGCTCATTTGATCAATGGGACCTACAGAGAAACTGATTTACTAAATCCCCACTGATTCAATATGCCTACTTCAGTATAACTTCCTAAAATAAGGAATATAAGTTCAATATTAATTTTGAAAACACAGCAAATACTCTGAGGCAAACAAAACAATGTTTCTCTAACATGCACACTTATTTCATGTTCTGAGCCTTTTTCACCCAATGTTGCCACATAGACTTCATGCAATTCCAGTACTGTATTAGATGAACATCCTCCACCAAGAAAACAGGATTACAACACAAGTAAATGTGGGCAGAATTGAAGTCTTATTTGCCTCCAGTTCAAGAGGTCTGGAATTTAACAGTTACACAACATGGGCATTTTTAGGTTATTCTACAAGGGTCTCCCTTACTTACCCCTGTTTAAAAGAAGTCAAGCTGCCAAAGAAAGACGAAGGTAAGAGAAACTATCTTGGTTAGCGACGAAAACTAGGAGACTTTAGCACGACGACCCTAAATGAGCGCAATTATAAAGAAAGTAATATATTAAGGCTTACTAATAATCCTCCATTCATTCCCCTTTGTTATTCTTTTCATTATACATGCTTAGAAACTCTGAAGTCAATACACTACAACCCTTAAACAAAACGAACATTCAGTACCCAAAACTGTAACAAAACCCCACGAGGAAGCATTTTGAAAGCACTAACCCGCGATTTAAAAACAACACACTCACCGCGACTCGGAAGCAAGAGACTGCCGTTCAGGGGTGCCCTCCGCTCGCTTTTTAAATCATGATTCTTGCCCATCATTGGTGGTTGGCTGTTGCGCTAAACCAATTGCAGGGAGGGTTTGACACTTGTCCCGCCCCTTACAGGATCCCCGCTTGCAAAGGGAATGAATGCTTTTCAAGCCCCTTTCACCTCAATGGGAAAACTCTAACGCACCAAAAGGCTTGTTTCCCAAGCCAATCACCACCCGTCCCTACAGAGATTTGCTGCGCTGGAGGTAATCGCAAAAGACATTAATGTCAAGCCCACTACCAAAACCAAGGAGTTTATAGCTAAAACATTCCTTTTGGCCATCCAAGGTCAAACTTTTGATGGACTTCCTGCCACTTTCCCTGTCCATTGCATTGTTGATTTCCTCCCGCACCATGTTGAGTCACATTAGTTCTTTATTATTTCTATCTGTTCTTATTTTGAATTGTCAAATGGTTTTGATTTATTGTATTTGTGCTTATTTTCTTATTTGTTCTTTTTATTGTTATGATTTGTTTATTTACTTCATGTTGGTCTGATTGATTAGTTGTTATTTACTATTTTAAATGGTTTAATCTGTTTTTGTATTTTGCCTATGTGTGTAAACCGCCCAGAGTAGTTGTTTGCTAGATGGTTGCGGTATATAAATCAAATAAATAAATAAATAAATAAATAAATAAATAAATTGATTCAATTAGTTCACAGTCAACCCGGTCTAGATGCAGAAATCAAGCTTGCTCCATCATTCATGGAACAGCAGTTCAAAAAGATGGCTGTCATATCAACTCACAATCTTCTCAATTCCAGGCTAAGCATACCTAGCTCTCACAAAAAAAGCCAAGTAAGGTATCCAGAATTTTATCATTGGGACTGAATCCCTCCAGATGTGTTTTAACTTGTCATGCCACTTCTTAAAATGTGGTGCCCAGAATTTGAGGCCATTCCAGAAATGTGACCAAAGCAGAATACAGTACAGTATAGTACTACACCCCCCCTTGAAAAGGACACTATTAGGCATTGCATGAGGTTTGGGGTTGGTTGGTTTAGTGCTGCAGCACAGACTAATTCATGTTTACCTTGTGGTCTACTAATACTTGTGGGTCTTTTCCCCACATACAGTACTACTCCCAAACTATATGTCTCGTGTTTCTCAGCAAAATAAATAGGTACAGTGGCATGAGTTCCCTTAATCTTCGAACTACCTACTATGGACCCCCAAAAATATATCTGAATTCAAGTAGCAAATTGACCCTACTAGGCTTTTCTTCCACCACCACCCTATTTACTATCAGGAAGGCGTCTTAAATTACAGCTCAATCCTAAACGTATGTTAAGAGTCACAACAGGACTCCAACCTGGGCTGCTGGGAAATAGCAGCACAAAAGTCTTGGTGGATGGGATTAGCATGAACCCAAATTTCCTTCCTTTGTATTCATGGTACCCAAGGCTCCAATACGGTGTACATTTATTTGGGATTAGAATCCTATTGAAGTCAGAGGGGTTTAATTCTGATTAAATGTCAATAGGATCAGGTGCTTTGGAGGGATGTGATTATCTTCTATGTCTTCTTTACCAATATACCAGGCGTAGGCTATTTATCTATACATGTATGGGTCCTTGGAGGAGAGAAGGTGGGAGAGACATATTTTAGATAATTAAACACGTGTATAAGTATCACCTGTTCTACTTTTGTATTTGGGTTTTTTTTTTTTTTTGTGATGGCTACACGGTTCCTCAACTTGTGTTGCTTCATATCTGCGTACAGTATTTGTAAATGGTTCAAAGTCGCCACGGTGCTTTTACATATACATATACTGTGCAGAAGCACCGTGACGAGTCTGGGCAACTGCCAAGCAGCCCCCGACCCGCGCCTGAAGCTTCAACGTGGAAGTCGCCGCCCTCTTCGAGGGACCCCGAAAACACAGCAGCCAGTCCGCCTGAGCGACTGCCTTTGGCGTTAAAGAGGGCGCGGTTCCTTTAAGAAAAGTGACGCCTAAGGTCCACCCCCACCCCCACCCCACCCCACCCCACCCCGGTTGCATTGTGGGAAGCGGAAGTCAGGCCTGGTCCGCCCCGTCGTCGTGGAAAGAACTGGCGTAGGAAGATCGGCTTTGAAGGCTGGCTGCTGGGTGAGTTGTGGGGGGTGAGGGGGAGCAGGGTGGGCTTGAAGGCTCTCTCTCTCTCTCTCTCTCTCTCTCTCTCTCTCTCTCTCTCTCTCTGTGTGTGTGTGTGTGTGTGTGTGTGTGTGTGTGTGTGTGTGTGTGTGTGTGTGTGTGTGTGTGTGTGTGTGTGTGTGTGTGTGTGTGTGTGTGTGTGTGTGTGTGTGTGTGTGTTGTGGGGCGGTTGCGTCCACGTCCGGACTGCTCTTTCTAACTTTCGGCCGGGTATCTTTGCTCATCTAGAGGGAGGACTTGCCCTCTTCCAGCCCACCCTGGAAGCCTAGAAGGATTCCTTCTGGCTCGTCTGGAAGTTGAGTCATGGCTACTGGACTTCTTTTTTTGAGAGATAGAAACGTTTCGCTGTTCATCCAAACAGCTTCATCGGTCTGAGTCTGGGTCGGTTAAAAAGGATTCTTAAGAGGCGCATTACAACGAAAAGGCAGTACTTGAGGCCAATCACAATGATGGTACAGTACAAACGATTACAAACGAAGACAATACAGTACAGAAAAACAGAAGGAACACCAGAACGCATTTAAAGCACTAAGGCAGGCATGTCCAAACTTCGGCCCTCCAGATGTTTTGGACTGCAACTCCCACAGGCCTTTGTCATTTGGCAGTCTAAGCTTAGAATTCTGGGAGTTGTGGTCCAAAACATCTGGAGGGCCGAAGTTTGGACATGCCTGCACTAAGGTACAACACTCTATTTTAAGCCCCACTGACGTTCACTCAGGGAAAGCTTGCCTGAAGGGGGTGTCTGAAGGGGGTGTCCTCTTGGAATTCTGGGAGGTGTGGTCCAAAACATCAAAAGAGCCAAAATGTGGACATGGCTGATGTAGGCTCTTAATACAGCATTCTTCTTTAAGTCCCTTTAATGGTAACAGATCATCAGACATCTTGTCAGAAAACTTAAGTAACCAGCCAGTCCAGATGTTTTGTTTCCAGAACCAGCAGAAAAAAAGACTTTATACCAAGGAAACGTATTGGAAACAATTTGATACTGGATAGGTGTGTCATTGTCATTGACAAATATAGCAGTCAAAATTGCTTGTATTTTGCAAATCCATTGTGCATTGATTCACAATGAATCTTCCTAGAAAAAACAATCAGTTTAGGGGTCGAATACAGAGGTTTCAAACTCAGCATCTTTCTGATAAAAACTAAATGGAAAGGCTTTTATTTATTCTACTAACAGCTGTAACTGATCATTTAATGGAACTAACTGTTAGATTCTAATCAAGATTATAGAGTCCTGCAAATCCTTGTATTAGAATCTTAATCTTGAAACGTCATTTCTTAATGGCCTTCATCTCTCTAGCAGCTTGGCACCACACTCATCTGTGCCTCTCTACTGGGGAAGAATATGGTGTTCAGCTTCTTCTCAAAAGTCCTCTGCAACAAGTGGTCACAAGCTTTGGCACATCCACTATGACACCAATAATAAGACGGGGTATTTGGGAGGGAATGGATGCAAGATGCGGAATATATTGAACTCACTATGTTTTCCTGATAAGGACGTTTATTAAACTGTGTAACAGCCTGTTTCCATTGATAATATGTTTGCATATGTTAGTAGGGAAAAGACAATGGAATCTGGAAGTGTGGAAACGATCGCTTCTAACCCTTCTGGGGGGTCCAGTGGCTTAGAAGAGCCTAAGAAGATGACGAGGGAGGACTGGAGAAAGAAAAAGGAGTTGGAAGAACAGCGAAAACTGGGCAATGCGCCTGCTGAAGTGGATGAAGAGGGAAAGTAAGACTAGTGTGCCATTCTGTATATAATATCCTCTACTGTATTACCTGTGTTAGCAGTTCCCTCTGATTATTATAAAATGTATGCATAATCTTAATTGCTCTGCTGGGCAACATGGATTTGTTTGAAAGAATCTGTGGCATCTTTGCATTTGTTACCCAACATTTCTGTGTCTGATTTCTAAGCAATTTAACCAGAAGTGTTAAGTTTATCCATGACTCAAAACCATCTCATCATCCTCTAGCATTTCTGGAGTTGGATAGGCAATCTTGACATGCGGGCTTTGTAAATACTGTAGAAACCTAAGTAGAGATTCTGTCGCAATCTTTTCTTTACATTTAGCTCATTTGTATATATATTGGTTTGAAAGAAGGTCCTCCACTACCACCAGGTTCAGTGAACTTGCTCCCTAGAAAGTGTGCACCACTCTGTGGTTTTAATTCATCAGTTTAACAAACTGAATGGCAAAGATCTGCTGGAAGCTGATCTGTTGGCATTACCATGAATAAAAGTCAGCTACGGGATCTGTAATGGAGAGGATCCATATCTCACTGATGCAGGACATGCTTTGTATGCAAGAGGGTCATGTGTTCAATGCCTAAATCTCCAGGTAGCATCAGGAAAGAGTCCTGCCTAAATGCTTGGAGGACTGTTGTTGGTCAAGCTGTTAAGACTGGGCCATTCTGCTAGTTTCAAAATTTGCACGTAGATGTGCCACAGTGCCAGCTAAGGGAGCAGAGACACAGCTAGTAGTCCCAATTCCCCTGCATGTATCAAAAGAGCGTATACACCAGGGGTGCCCAAACTTTTTGTAAGGAGGGCCAGATTTGGTGGCTGAGAATGTGTCAGGGGCCGGTTGCTCCCTGACCCTGCCACCCCACTGCAAGCCCCGCCCACTGACCATAAGCCCTGCCCACTGACCCCTTGCAACCCCACCCACAGGACGGAAGGCGGGAACCAAGGGAGGAAGGAAGGAAGGTGGGGAACAAGGGAGGGAGGGAGGAAAATGGGGAACAAGGGAGGGAGGAAAGAAGGAAGGAAGGAAGGTGGGGACCAAGGGAGGAAGGAAGGAAGGAAGGTGGGGACCAAGGGAGGGAGGAAAGAAGGAAGGTGGGGACCAAAGAAAGCACAGGGAGCCGTGGCCACAGGTCACCCCTTGGAAGAGGTGATCTGTGCGACCTTGCACCCCCCCCAAGCTCCCCAGCAGAGGTGACGGCTCGCCTGCCAGCCCACCCCAAAGCTCCTTGGTGGTGGCAGAGGCCCACTGGCCTGCCTACCCCCACACATTCCCCTGTGGTGCCGGTGGCGGCAGACCGCCTGTCCGCCCAGCCGCCCAAGCTTCCCAGCAGTGGCGGTGTTCCCGAGCTTCACAAGGTTCCCAGTGGTGCTGGTGGCAGCGGCCCGCCCGCGCGCCGAGCTTCACAAGGTTCCCAGTGTTGCCAATGGTGGTGGCAGCCCACCCGCGCGTGCTCCCAGCCTCACATGGTTGCCGGCGGTGCCGGTGGCAGCAGCCCGTGCAATGGCTGGCCGGCCGGCCTGCCCAGCCCCACAAGCTTTCCAGCAGTGTCAGTGTTGGCAGAAGATTTTTAAAAAAAACCATGGGGCAAAGGAGGGGGAGGGAGGGGCGGGCCAGCCAGCCACGGGCCACTCAGAATGGCCTGATGGGCCAGATTTGCCTCCCCCCCCCCCCGGGGCGGGCTTTGGGCAGGCCTGGTATACACATTCCCTCATGGCGTAGTGCTTAAATGGCTGTACTGCAGCTAAAACTGTGCTCACAACCTGGGTTTCCATTGCAGTTAGCCAGGTCATGGTTGATTCAGCCTTATGAGTACTGCAAAATGAGTACTCCTCTTACTGGGGGAGCAGTGTATAGCCTGCATGATTAAATTGTAAACCGCCCTGAGAATGCTTTAAGCGCCATGGAGCTGTATATAAGCAGAACACTTTGCTTTTGCTTTGCTCATCTCATAGAGAGTGGTGTGTGTCTTGTTTTGTAAAGCCTGGCTATTAGGCGAGGCATGTTTCTCTGTGCTCTGCAAAGAACCTTTGCTCCACAGGTTCTAGTCACAAGAGTTGCCCCTTGCAAACCTCAGGAGTGTATGATACTGAGGGCAGAGAGAGAACCATCATGCCACACGACCTGTCATCTGTATTGCAGCCTTTACGTGTGCTGCTCTATGCTGATAGGCGCACTCATTGAGTACCGAAAGCTAAGCTTGAGTCT
Organism: Phrynocephalus forsythii; assembly: GCA_029282475.1. Classification (NCBI taxonomy): domain Eukaryota; kingdom Metazoa; phylum Chordata; class Lepidosauria; order Squamata; family Agamidae; genus Phrynocephalus; species Phrynocephalus forsythii. The sequence goes on along the minus strand of JAPFRF010000011.1, from coordinate 77,819,767 downwards.
GCGTGTTTCAGCAAAAGGATGGCAGTGTGGAAAATGATAGCTTTTCTGAACCTCCTTTTCTCCCCTTCCATTGAGCTCTGTGGAAGGGAACTTGGTTACTTCAGCCCTTGCTTTGATCCAATTTTACACCATCAAAATTAAGATGGGGTGGTGAGGTGCATATGTTCTCTGTTGACATGATAAAGTGTGGGCGTCCCTAGCAATCTAAGGTTCCTTGCTTAGTTAATAAGGGATTCTCCACATTTCCTTTCACAGCTAGCTTCTCTAGACCTTGTAGAGCAGTAAAGAATCAAAATAACACCCATTGTACCTTCCTTCAGAAACAACGTCCATTATCTTGAATGGGATTCACCCTCTAGGAAGTCTCCGTAAAGATAGTTGTCTTAAATATCTTTTCCTGTTTATTACAGGGACATCAACCCTCATATTCCTCAGTATATTTCCTCAGTCCCCTGGTATATTGATCCTTCCAAAAGGCCTACACTCAAGCATCAGCGACCTCAGCCAGAGAAGCAGCATGAATTTACAGTGCTAGGGGAGTGGTACAAGCGAGGAGTAAAAGAGGTATGTTACCTTGTCTGAGATAAGAATAGCAGAACCTAGAGAGTGAATAAAACCTAACCAGTTCAGTATTCTTTTTTGCCTCCCTGGAGGACATTCAGAAGGATGGCACCGTATCTTGCATTTTGTGTACCAAATGTAATTTTACATCCCATGGCACATTAGAGGTACACAGCTTCTTAAAAATACAATTCTATGCTATTAGCATGTCAGGACAATTTCCATTGCCTAAGCCAAGATGCTTTTGTAGAATTCAAATGAAGCTGATCATATTTTGACTGAAGGAAGGGGAAAGTAAGTGTTGTTACTGTTGTGAAATATTGCTTTGTTTTTCTTTTTTCAGAATGCTCTTGCAACTAAATACCGCAAAGGAGCATGTGAAAATTGTGGTGCTATGACACATAAGAAGAAAGACTGTCTGGAGGTATTAATCACTTTTTGTTGGTGATAATTTAGATTGGATGTGATTACACTGCAAAAGTAGCTCTGTTTCAACTTTAATTATAGGATATTATGAATTAACACTACTCAAGATCAGTTTTGGTGAACTGTTGCATGTGTTTGCGTTTTCATAGTTTCAAACTTAGTTCCTTAAAAGCCTGGTAATGCAGGGATATGGTAAGAAGGCCTACAAATTCATCTTATATGAATAGTCTGAACTCGAGTAGAAAAAAATAGTCTAGCTCCAGATTGCAGTTGAGTTATGAGGTTTTCCATCTTGAAAGCAAATGGTTTTACATTACACACATCTGGCAGATTTGCTTTCAGTGGTAACTCATTTCTTCTGGCAAGTGGCAAGCAGCAATTGCACTTAAGGAAAGTGCCTAAACACCCAGAATTATGCTAGTGGGTGCCTTATAGAATTGTGCAGTGCTGTAGTAGACTGCTTATATCTGCCTATTCATTCATTCATCATTTCATTTGATTTACATACCTCAAAATCATCTGGCCCAAGGGCCATTCTGGGCAGTGTACAACAGGCAAGGAATACAAAAATATAAAATACAAATAAAACCAGAATTTATTCTGTGAGAATTGAATCCGATGACGGAGACTAGGGCTTATTCTTATGTTGCCATTGAAGTCTAGTTGCTGCAATCATGCAGTCAGGATGACATGAGATTGACCGAAGACATAGTTAGCAGGGCTGAAGTGTTATCCGAATTGGTAGTGCTTTGGTTGAGAAGCAAGCCTATTTTTCCCACACTGTGTTGTCAGTCTGTTTCTAGACCTCATACAACAGCTAGCTACCTGGGGGCAAAGCACCCACACCCATCATAGGTATTGGGTTGATTAGATATAAGGGCAAAATTCAGAGAAAAATCATCTGTGCTGTGTGAATTGTTGGCCCTGATAGGTGTTGCTTTGTCACACTCTGCTGTTAAGATGCCAATGCCAGTACGGCCCAGGGCAGGGATATTGAGCAGGATTTATATTTTGTTCCTCTCAGAGACCCAGACAGGTTGGAGCCAAATACACAGGAACAAACATTGCCCCTGATGAGCACATGCAGCCTCAGTTGAAGTTTGATTATGACGGGAAAAGAGACCGTTGGAATGGGTACAATCCAGAAGAGCACATGAAGATTGTAGAAGAATACGCTAAGGTTGACCTTGTAAGTAGCGCTTTCTTCTTCTTCTCTTTTAAGTCTTCCTTTTACACAACATTTCCATAGTTGTGGCAGAAAAGGATGCAAAATTAGACTTTGCATCTAGAGCCACATTAACCCTCACATTAATGAAAACAGCCATAAACCATTTGCAGTAAAGGACAAGGGAAACTCCCTGGGTCCGAGCCTTGGTCCACTGAGCTCAGGGTTGTCTCCTTCTGCCTGAAGCCCTGGAAAGCTGCCTGGGCCCTCTAGACTACATGGGCCAGTGGCATTGCAGAGTTCCTAGCAGAGATCTTTCCTTGACAGAAACCAAGACTGAATTTCTGCATGCAAAGCATGTGCTCTGCTTCCAAGCTGCCCCTCCCCTCTTTAGAAAGTAGTGAAATTATTGTTCCTCACTTCCTTTTTAGTTGATCTTTAATGTTTAGCCAACAGAGGTGTGATGTTGGCTAGACAGCAGCCTTTCTCTCTCTTGCCTATCTTTGGAATAGTTGGGGAGGCTTGCAGTGGAAGAGAGACACTAGGAATGCTTGATAAGTTAGCCTTTCCATTTGCCCAAACCACCTGTGGCTCCAAATGGAAGCTTTCCAGAGAACCTGGATAGTGTTGGTGTTAGTTTTGGGATGTATCACTGTTCACCATGAAAAGCAAAGGTAGGACAGGGAAGCAGAAAAATGTTCCCACAGAGAAACTGGTGTTACATCCTGTGCCTGGAATTAAACCTCATTGCATTTAAAGGGAAACTTTTTAAGGACTTGGAGACAGGGAAAGTAACTTTCGAACTAAGTATGGTGACAGTCACTGAAGCTGGACAATGACTAAATCAAGATTTTCTTTTCATAGTTTATAATTTTATAAACAGTATGATATATGAAATTATGGACCCTTTTCATACAGTGAGAATAACAATCCTGGTTTCCTCTTCCTATAAAGGCTAAACGCACACTCAAAGCACAGAAACTACAAGAAGAGCTGGCTTCAGGAAAACTGACAGAGCAGGTGGTAAGTGAAGAAAAACAACAGAATGTTATGCCAGATGTTGTGTATGTATCTTTCATTCCAACATAATTGGTCTCACCAATTTTGAAAATGTTGATAGCAACAATTAGCACTGGACAAAGTTTTAAAACCACAGAAATGAGTATTGTGCCTCATTTTGCAGAAAATTATGTTCTTTTTCCACTAGGTGGCAATATAAACTATGTTAATAATGCAGAAGCTAAGGCTATTTCTGGGTGGATTAAAGCTATTTCTGGGTGGAATATTTCCATTCTTTCAGTTTTCTCACAATCTATTTCAGGACTTTGATTGTATGATTTAAAATATGCTGTACTTTAATACAGAATTACAAAGTAGAGTTGCCCAAGTTTGTAAAAGTCTCTAATCTAATAATGTTAATGTTGTTGTGTGGCTGCATAGATATGCTTACATGAAAATTTGGAGAAGAGACTGCAGAGGAATTAAAAATCAATTTAAGTAACATGATTGGCAAAACATTTTTCTACTGCAATGTAGAAGTAACCTTAACAACCTTCGTTTTAAGTTTAGATAATAGCTTCTGAGAAGTATCTGACTCAAACTTTATCTGATTAGACTTCTGTTACTAACAGGATGGTAGGGAATAAAACCAGCTGTTACTTTTTAATCATCTTACATGTTCCTCTGCTTTGCTACCAAGCATTTTTCCTCAAAAACCTATAGTCTTCCTCAGTCTTGTGTCCATAGCCCATTAAAGCAAGCTGACCTCGATCACACATCTGCTACACCAGGTGTCTTATATAAACAATTGCAGTCTTGGAGAAATTCATTTTGATTCTGTTCAACAGTGAATCCAAATGAGTAAATTAGAAAAGGGGAAATAAATAGCACTTGAAGGGTTATCTTTGGAGGGCACATCCCAGAGGCAGATTAGTTCAGCGACAGATTATGATGGGAACAAAGCTTTGTGGTTTCAGGCTCTAATTTTGGGATGAAACTAAAGATTGTAAACAGCCATCGGACCATTGCATCACTTTCGGAGAAGATGCCAGCCCGGGAACTTGCCCCCACCAGTCTACCCCATCACAGCCAATTTCCAGGAGGTTGTTGGGATACTTGCTACATAGAAGCAGCACATTCTGCTGCCTCTCACCCCGGGGTGGCAGACTGAATGCCACCAGAGATAACAGGGAGGCAGGGCATGGTTGCAGAGTAGCTGTGGCTTCAGGAAAATTCTAGACCAAATGGCTTTCATCCCCATCCCTGCTTTTAAGGACTTGACCGTTTCCTATATTGGATCTGCTCTCCTGTGATGTGAACTAAGGTTGCTTCAGAATTTTTCCATTTAGGAGTACCCTACAGCTAGACTGCTAGACTGAAAGGTAGCCAGATGATCTCCCCTGATCATCATCACATGTAAAGGTAATGAATTATCTGAACTGCAATGCCCATGCCCACAGCACCTTCCAAAGTGCAAGCAGGGTCTCAAAAACAGATGTGTGTTGATAGTAAACTCTGCTTACTAAAGGCATCTAGCATAGTATTGTCAACGTCAATTTGCAGTGGTACTCAGAAGCCTATGTGCACTACAGCCCTTCCCTAAATCAAGCAGGCTGTTTTTAGGTCTGCCTCCTTACAATTTGTGTACAGTGGACCCTTGTATAACAAACAGCTTGTATAACATAAAATCTGTACAACATAAAAAATTCCGGAGATAGGGGAAATTTGCTTAACATAATTGCCTATGGGGAGAATCCGTACAACATAAAAATGGGATTACTCTGTTTTCAATGCATTCCTATGGAAATTTGTATAAGAAAATTTGCTTAACATAATTTCATTTGGAACAAGTTAATTCCTTTATACAAGGTACCACTGTATTTTCAATAATTATGTCATGCATTACATACTAGATCCTGTTGCACAACCACTCGGTACCAAAACCCTAATGATGTCACCATGCTGTAAATTACTGTACAGGCAATGTACTATATAGTCGTCTGGGGCTACTTTATTTCTGTTCCATCCTTAGTTCTCCTTGTAAGCAACCGTTTAAAAATAAATGACATTATAAATGAGTTGCAATTTGAACTGTTCCATTAAGATTGTTCCCTTACAGTCACTGGCATTTGTTCATATTCCATAGTTTTAGAGAAATAATATCCTCAAAAGTGGTTACGAAGAAGGGCTAATCCCAGAGATATATATGCGTACACAAATATACATTTTAAATTTTAATTCAGATATGTTTTGTTTTAATTATCTTGAGACAAAACTTGGTCAGTCAAGCTTGCATCTTGCATAATCAAACAATTTTACTAATTGGGACTCGCTCTGTTCTAGCTTTTGCCTTTTGGCAATATCTTTTCTTTTAAACCACCTCTTTGCTTGTTGTCAAGCAACTTGTTCTTCATCCTTGTCCATCACTGTACTGTGTCGTTTTTTGTGCTGATACATTTTTGATTGCTCTAGAACTCCCCACGACATCGATGGGATGAGGAAGAACCCAACTCACAGACGGTGAGAAACCTTTCAAAAATCATAATAATAACATAGTCAGAAAGGCAGAAATGGTGTTGGTTTCTTTTGCATGAAAGGCAGGATAGACCCCTGTTCTGACGAGAGGCCTGTGCCTTGCCAGAGATGGTGCAAATGTTGTCACGTGGCCTAGAAGTACGGTAACAGGAATGACTTTAGCTGCCTTTTCAGCTGCTCTCTACTTGCAGAGAAGGGCAGACCAGCTGGAGGGGAAGTTCAGTGTCCAGTTGTCCAAGGCTTCCTTGATGTCTTCAGGCAAAAGTAAAACTGACTTTGACCATTCCTATCCCACTCAGATCCAGTTTTTGGATCTCCCATTCACTTCCCACAGATGACAGGCCTCCAGTGTCAATTGATGTTTTCCAGTCTAGTCATGCATTTTTTGTCAGTGGTATGAAGAAAGTGTGATATTTGTTTTCTCCTCACTGTGTGCAGTCCTCGCCCTAAGCGCCACAAAAATCTGCTTGAAAGGGATTCTTGTAAATGATGGTAGAGATGTTGTGAGCTGCAGAGAGAGGGAGAAATCAACCACACCACCTTATCTCTTCTGACCCTCTCCACTAATGGAACAGTTGTGAGCAGACTCCTATCTAGGGAGTCTTCTCACTAGTGCAGTGAAATACCAGTTTCCACCCCCCCACACCCCCAATGCCTTACATTGCATGCTTTCAGGCAGCTACACCATTTATGTTACATTGTTGGCAGAACACTGCAGAAGATCCATTGAGAATGCCTTTTATAAAATAATGTGGATATTATTGTTGGTGACATTGTCTAAATAAAGGCGTTCACATAATAACGCTCGCCTATTGCTGCTTCACCTAACACACCACTGTCTGTTTTCAGGAAAGAGACCATAATAGTGAAGGTGAAGATGAAGACAAATACGCAGATGATATCGACATGCCTGGACAGAATTTTGACTCTAAAAGGCGCATCACCGTCCGAAACCTGCGTATTCGAGAGGATACTGCTAAAGTAAGGGAACACGCATTACTTGAAAGCCTAATACAGCTCTCCTCCTTCAGGTTTTTCTCAATTTCTTTCCTTGTTTTCTTTTCAAGCCCTAAATACCATTTTATATGAACACCAATATCATGTGTGCAAACTTTAATGACTAAATGAAAAACCTCCTTGTAAGAAATTCATATAAAAATTAGATATACTCTAGGCAGTATTCACTTTAATCGTACTTAAGAAATGGCCCTGATTTTAGTTTGACCACTTTGGAAGATAATTAGACTCCAAATTAAAGCACTGCTTTAGAACAGCATTTCCCAACCTTGGGTACCCAATTTGTTCTTGGAGTACAACTTCCAGAAACCCTGGCCAGCAAAACTGGTAGTAATTTGACGCAGTTAATAAATAAATGAGAGTATCCCCTTTTTCCCAGCACTTTTTTTCATCAGGGTGATTGGGGGAAATTGTATCAGTTTTAAATATGTGTTTATCTGTGTTCCTGTTTCCACTTGTATTCCTCCCAAAAGCTTGGAAAGATCTTAGAACAGTTCAGGTTTTTCAGAGGACACTGGCATCATTTTGGATGAGTACAAAATAATCTCAAAAGTGACCTGATTTAGTTCAAGGCCATTCAGAGTCAATAATCATAAAATTATTTGTTTATAAAATGCCATTGTTATTGCTTTAAAAATACCATTTTAAAAAAAGAATAAAAGTATGTTTGCTTTCAGCTTGAAAGAAACTGAGGGATTTGTCAAGTATGTATGTTTTAGTGTAAAGTTGTGGCTGTGTTATGAAATCAGCTTTACTGTCATACTCCTTGTTGCTTGGAGCCCACTTGAAATGGTCTCCCAGTTAATATTGATAGTACTCTATGTTCAGCCCCCATTGTGATGTCTTGCTTTTTTGTATGGCAATATATTCCAGTATTCCTGCCAAGAAAACTCCATGGACATGGGGTCACAAAGAGTCTACTGTAATGACACAACACACACACATATTCTATTAGGCATGCAGGGATGGCTGTCTGTCCCTGAAGCCAACAGCAGTTCTCACAGGTCACATGGTTCCTATAAGGGGCTGGAAGCAACAGTGAAAGTTGGCAGAGCATCACAGCTAGGGATGTAAAATTTCTGGAAATTTTGAAGCCTCAGGAGAAAAGGGGTTTTTTTTTGGGGGGATGGAAAAAACAATTTTTCAGAAAAATTGAAAAAAATGCTACATTAGCACTCCCCCTCCCCGCCTTTCACAGCCTGAAAGTCATTCTGTTACTTTAGGAACATAAAATATGACCATGGACAGTTTTACTTGGCATAAAATTATCACAGCAAGCATATTAAAATATAGTGTATCCAGATAATTATTACAAACAGAATTTGCTTTTTAAATAATATTTATTTGTAATTCTAAGTCATTACAATTACAGTATCCCGAACTGTTTACAGTATCCTAAACTGTTTACTAGTTTATGTGGAACAAAAAAACTCTACAAAACAATGTTTAAAAATCATGAATTATTTCCTCTCCACGGTATTACGGTAAATAAAAATAAAATAAAAACCTCATTCTCATAAAAAGAATTGAAAAAGGTGGGAAATGTGTAGAAGGGAGTGGGGCTAAGTTTCAATGAATGGGCATGAAATTTAATCAGAATCATTTTTGTTGCTCTGTATTTTCTTCCCGTGCTTTGAGGCCTAGTGAAGAGGACAGAACAGAACCAAACATACCCACCCACATGCAAAAACAAAAGTGAAACCTTATTTCTTTTTCTTGTGACAATAGCAGCACCTCCTAAAGGAAGAAGTGTGTCTTCTTCTTGCATTGGAAAGTTCAGTTTGTAACCTAGGACTTGCTTGTCCCCAGTGCACAGAAATTGGAATAATCTTGCACTATACATAGTTTTTAGAAATGATTTGGAAAATATTTGAACATCCTGTCTTAAAATATTTTATTCATCGCGTTAAAATAAAACATTCCATAATCTTTTTCTTTTTCCAATTTTTCCAGAAAAAAACCCAAAAAGGCTTCGGGGGGGGTGGAGAAAAAACAGTTTTTTTCCAAAAAATTCCACATTTTTTTCCAGGCCGTCACATCTTTAATCACCTCCTGGGCTGAACTGATGATTTTTTGACCTATGAAAAGTTATAGGGAACCTTCCAAATGGAAGGTTGGGAACATTTAGGCAAAGCAAGGCATACTATCAAAACAACATCATTGTGATGAAGTACATAATAATTTTTATGTGCTTTTGCTTTTATCAACATTGATTTAATGCTGTTGTGTCTTTTCAGTACTTGCGGAACTTAGACCCCAATTCTGCATACTATGACCCCAAAACCAGGGCAATGAGAGAAAATCCGTATGCCAATGCCGGAAAGAATCCAGATGAGTAAGTCTAGATATAACTTCATTCAGTGATTTTAAATGATCTTCTGCAACAGCTGGTACCACTTGCAGTGTCGAGGTTCCAAAGAGAGGTGGGCAGGCAGACATCACCTTACTCCTCTTCTTCTACTGGACCACCTCTCTCAGGCACACCAGAATTGTCCACCACCAGGTCCTTCTGGGCTCCTGTTTTTAATAATCCTATGTACAGTTGCATTTCTTAGTGTACATTAGTCTTGCCTATGAGCTGCCTCAGCAAGAAAACGTCTTTTCTTTATATGATACCTTGGATAGGTCTTCTGAGTTGGAGAGTGACGACAACAATTTTCTGTCCTGCATACACATCTTTTCTTAAGATTATTGCTCGTAATATATTTTGGTAGTAAATTATTTGATAGTAGATTATTTCTTTGCCTGCGTGTTGTTAGTCTGTGGAACGCCTTGCCACAGGATGTGGTGATGGCATCTGGCCTAGATGCCTTGTAAGAGGGGATTGGGGAGATTTCTGGAGGAAAAGTACATCTCAGGTTGCAAGCCATTATGGAGATACATGTTATCTCCAGGCTTAAAAGGAGGGTTCCTCAAAATGCCAGACACAGGGGAGTAGTATTAGGAGACAGTCTGGTAGTTGAGTCATGGCTACTGGACTTCTTTTAGAGAGATAGAAACGTTTCGCTGTTCATCCAAACAGCTTCATCGGTCATCAGGAGACAGGCATTTAGTTGTCTCATGTGCTCCCAGAGGCATTTGGTGGGACCACTGTGGTATACAGAAAGCTGGTCCAGATGAGCCCTTGGCCTAATCCAGCAGGGCTCTTCTTACAGCTGACACAGGAAGCTTGTTCCCCTAGAGACATGGGAGACTACCTTTCATTGATTTATGGTAAACTAGTTGCTTGGGTTGCTCACTAAGTTAGAACACTGTATGTATGAATTCTTCTGTTCGAAATGCATAATGAATTCTACCACCAAGTCATTTGATGAAGAAGAAAGAACTCTTATTGTAGTGCTGTTAAATTTCCACTTACTGTGCACGTGTGTGTTCATAGTAAGATTAACAACCTGATTACTTACAGGGCTGAATGTTGTGTTTTGTTTCAGAGTCAGTTATGCGGGAGACAACTTTGTTCGTTACACGGGGGCTACCATCTCCATGGCACAGACTCAGTGTAAGTAGTGCATCCATCACCCTAATGTGTTCTATTATAGGGCCATTGGTCTTATACTTTAAGCAAGGCAAGTGCTTTTAGGAGGAAAATCAAGTCTAGTTAACTCTTTGGAGGAATGTGCCTTTGGACATCACAGAGGGGAGACACGGGGGGAATTGGTCCCTTCTCAGAGCATCCCCCCCAGTATCACTCAGGAAAAGTTGAACTTATTAGAAGAGCCCCATGGGAAAGCCCCTGTTGCTTTTAAATTGTAACAAGGAGGCAAGGAATGAGCCTCCACCCCCAAAGACTGTAGAAAATAGCATGTAGTTATATAAACAGTTATGGTCGGTTTTGGCTAGGCCAAGGGCTTGAGGATTGTTGACATGCTATGTTGGCATGGGCCCTCCAGTGGGAGTGCAATGGCTTGATTATTCCCCCAGCCCAATTTTCCTATCTTTACCTCATTGACTCAGAGTAGAAAGTGAGACTAGTGTGAAGAAGGTGCATTCCACCCAGCCAAAGCTGACTCTTTCTTTCCTCACTCCCATCCCTATAAAGAATCAGTGTCCCAAATTAGGTCATTGTGACTATCCTTGGAACTCCAGCAGATCCATGGAAGCTGTTTATGGGGCTGGGAGGCATTGGCGGGAGGAAGTGAGAGGTTACAAGAGAGAAAAAACACCACCACCACGCCTTGCCTTTCTTCGCATTTGGGCCATATTTTGTCTTGGAGGTGCCCTTAATGTGTTCTATTATACTGCCATTGGCCCTATACTTTAAGCAAGTGAATAGCTTGGTGTTGTGTGTGTGTGTGTGTGTCAGAATAATTGATTTCTTTCTTTTTTTATTCAAGTATTTGCCTGGGAGGCCTATGAAAAAGGCTCTGAAGTTCATCTCCAGGCTGACCCTACAAAACTTGAGCTCTTGTACAAATCCTTCAAAGTGAAAAAGGAAGAATTTAAGGAACAGCAGAAAGAAAGCATCTTAGAAAAGGTAATAAAATGAACTCAGTAGATTGCCCTTACAAAGACACTCTTACTTGGGGATAATAATCCATTTAGAAATTAATTTTACAGTGGGTTTGCTTTTAAAAACATCACTGAAAGATTTTGTATATTTTTTAAAACAAAGTTGAAATCTAGACAGGGGAAGCAGTACACTCAAGCATAGGAAGTGTGATTCTTAAAGGAGCACTGAAAGGCAGAGAGCCATATAATATGAAGAGTACAGTGATTTGTAAAATTCTCATTTTGTTATTGCTCCTGCTGTTATTTTTATATATGCCATCAAGTAGCTTCCAATTTATGGTGTCCCTATGAATGAATGATCTCCAAAAGGCTCTGTCCACAGCAACCCTGGCCAGCTCTTTCATAATGTTATTACTTCTTAAGATATGTTAGATAATCCTTTGCTGAACTTTTATACTTGCAGTATGGAGGACAAGAGCATCTGGACGCCCCACCACCAGAGTTGCTGCTTGCTCAGACAGAAGATTATGTTGAATATTCCCGACATGGAACCGTTATTAAAGGGCAAGAGAAGGCCATTGCTCGCTCTAAATATGAGGAAGATGTATTGATCAACAATCACACGGTGAGCCCCTAAAATAAGAAATATTCTTAAATAAAATGGTTGGAGTACATTGCACTTCATGTTTTTCAACCAGGAGTCTTATTCTCAAATAGCCACTCCTATGTGTTGTTATGTATTTCTAGAAATGGACACGGATTGATCTGGCCCAAAGTGGGAAAAAGTAATATTTGCGACACCCCAAGTGCCGCCCACACACTCTTCGCCCTCCCCAACCCCCAGCCAACTACCCCACTCACCTTCTTCCATTATTTTCTCATATATGACAACTCCCCCCCTCCCAACTGCCAATTCCTCAGCCACCATAACAAATATCCTATGCTAGACGCTTTTCCAGAGAATGGCAGCTTCAGGGCTGCTCTCTCAGAGCAGCTCTTGGTCTCTCAGTAGAGATAAAGAAGCAAGCACTCTTTCTCCTTACCCTGTGACCATCTACAACTATGGGAATGAAGGTTAAAAGTGCAGACAAAAAGAAGAACCATGATGATAAGAACGAGGTTAGTTGGATCTGGTGAGCTTCAGGTCACAAGGAAGCAATAGTATTCCAAAGATAAAATCTCCAAAAACTATTTCTCCAAATCAAGACAAATAGTTTTGAGTTGTTGACTGACACCTCAGCCAGAGAGGTGCCAGCCTCAGACTGAGGGCGTATTCCAGGCCTCCCAAGTCAGACATGTAAGGATTTGTAGGAAAAACTTGTGTAGCAGGAATGTAACCACAGCAATACAAAGCAAACTTTCTGCTAAAGCTGTAACGCATGATCCTCTAAAGAAGTCTGTGAAGATTCTCAGTCATCCAGGTGAATTTATCTGGAAGCTGAGTCATGGCAACTAGACTTCTTTTCTTGGGAGATTGAAATGTTTCGCTACTCATCCAAGCAGCTTCATCAGTCTGCAGAAAGTGGCAAGTCCTCCATTTTATAGTTCACTTTGATTTCACATCACTCTGGTCTGAATAGGCTCATAAGTTGGACAATGGCCTGAATAGGCTTGTTAGGTCAACAATAGCCTGAATAACCTAACACACCGAAAATTTAACTCAAGTGATTTTTCAAATCCAGAAGAGAGGGGAATTAGGAGCCTTGTGGTGCAGTGGTTAAATGCCTGTACAGCAGCTAAAACTGTGCTCACGACCTGGGGTTCAATCCCAGGTAGCTGGCTCATGGTTGACTCAGCCTTCCATCCTTCCGAGGTCAGTAAAATGAGTATCCAGCTTGCACGGGGGGGGGGGGGGGGGCAATGTGTAGCCTGCATACTGTACTTAAACAATTAATTACAGCCTGCATACTGTAATTAAAAACTGTAAACCACCCAGAGACTACTTAAAGTGGTATGGGGTGGTATATAAGCAGAACACTTTGCTTTGCTTTAATATACTTTTAGTCAATTGCACATCCTTGTGATAAGCAGATAAGCAAACTAATGGTGGTCTTTCTCCTCTTACAGTGTATTTGGGGTTCCTATTGGAAAGAAGGCAAATGGGGGTACAAATGCTGCTACTCGTTTGTCAAGTATTCATACTGCACAGGAGAAGCTGGAAAAGAAATTGCTGTAAGAAATTAGCTTACTTCCCAGAACTTATTTTTCCCTCTGAAACTAGGCTTGTGAAAAAAAATTATTATTATTATTTGCCTTTGCTTTCTGTATATAGATTGCTGGTGAAGAATTGCCAGATGACCTGCATAACAAGGAAGAGTATCTAGCAAAACCTAGGACACTGCTGGAGGTAGATTACCTTTTCTTCCTAACTTTTTTCCTTCCTGTAAAAACCCCTTGGTTTGTGCCAAGGAAGCAGGACAGAGATTATTGTCAAATGTAAAATATAATTTTGCTGATCCAGTAACCCCCCCTCCCCAGCTATCTCAGGGGTTAGGGACCCAACCTGCGATAATTGAAAATCCACAATATGCAGATGCAGGTCGGGCCAGGCTTGGGGGGCCTAGCTGGGGGCTCTTGTGCTTACCCCCGGCCTGGCGCTGCCCCGAATGGGTCTGCGAGGGCCTTCCCAGACCCGTCAGAAGCTCCAAAAGGGCTTCCCCATGAACCGGAAGTGACTTCTGGAAAATAGGAAGTGACCTCCAGATTGCTTGAAAGCACTTTTGGGGCATCTGAGGGCCTTTCTAGGTATGTCAGAGGACTCAGAAATGCTTTTCTGCGAACCGGAAGTGTCAGTATATGAACTGTGAAAAGGCAGGGGGTTACTGTACCTTTCATACGCTTTGCCTAGCCCTTCCCCTTTCAAAGGGAGTGGCCACTCATCCTTGAGTGTCTTACTGCCCAGGTAATATGAACCTCCTCCCTCACAGATTCCTCCTTGGTTTCTTGCATGTAGATTTTGCAGTACTGAATCTGCTTGTATCCTTCATAACAGCTCTTTCTGCCAGCTTGGTGACACAGAGGGATTCCTTGCTTGCTTCCTGATCGCTATTTGTTGGATTGGGCCCATGGGACGTGCCCCCCACTCCACTGTGAACTAGCCTGAAGCGCAGCTGTGGTGAAGAGGGCCCTGTACCTCTGATGGCCATATGCTTGTGCAGCTGTCCCCACCTTGAAGAGGAGACCCCTGGATACGTGGGCCTTCCATGTGCACGCTACTGCACCTGTCCATGAATATTTTTCCCCTGCAGCTTGGAGCAAACATCATCACACCGTCTTTTGCAGCACATTGTTTTAATACTCTGTCTCTTTCCCTCACTCAACAGTTACATCAAGAGAAGCAAAAAGAGGAGAAGAAGAAGAAGAAAAAGAAACATAAGAAGAGTACAAGTTCTGATAGTGAGGGAGAAGACAAAAAGAAACAGGAAAAACTGAAAAAGGTATGCTTGAAAGATGACCACCTTTCTATTTTTTGCATAACAGTGACAGATTCAGTAGTGAGTTGCAACTACTGTATAACTTGAATCGTTGGGGATTTGGTGAGTCAACACTTGTGTAAGTTTCATTTATTAAATGGCCCTACTCTATTTGTAGCTCACACATTTACAGATCCTCACACACAATAGGCTGTGTTCACAAAAAACTGTGTGTAAGAGTTGGTGCTTCCTGCTAGATTTCTTCAAGCCTGACTCAAAGTTCCAAAACGGGACAGGGCACCTGAGGCAAGCAATCATTTCTCACACTACTGACCAAGATGTCTATGTATTGATTAGCTTCCTTCACCCTTCCTGCAGTAGATCTTCTCTGATCTACAGTGGATCTTGAGGGGAGAATTGTAGCTTTTCTTGCCAAAGCTTGTTCTTCTAGTATCTTGGCTTTCCACAATGGTTCTGAGGGATCCTGTTCTATTTTAAGGCCAGTTTCAGACTCATGCCACAATCTACAGATCCTCACACACAATAGGCTGTGTTCACAAAACTGCACGTAAGAATTGCTTCATTCATGGGTGTTAGAGGCATGGCAAAAAGAGAATACAAGCTGAGAAACAGAAAGCTTGAGGTCATTCTAATCTGGCTCAGGAAACTCTCGGGGATAGAAAGGAAATATCTGACTTCTGTTTACAGTGACTTCTGGTTGTTCTCATCAGGCCACAAAGACAGACAATTGGTGGGCAATCAATAACCTTTGAACCCAACCCAACCCAACCCACATGGGACAGCTTGACCTTTTTAACCTTTTAACCTTGATCTTTAGCCATCCTCCCCACTTTCTTCCCTGCCTGCCTTTCAGTGAACATTCAGTCTCTGGACTAGTCCTTTCCGGTTGACTGCAAGCCTATGTAAACATGTCTCTTGTAGCCTGACTGTGGATTGTGCTTTTCCCTTCAGGCTCTCAATGCTGAAGAAGCCCGCCTCCTCCATGTGAAAGAAATCATGCAGCTGGATGAGAGAAAGAGGCCGTATAACAGCATGTATGAAAGCCGGGAACCAACAGAGGAAGAAATGGAGGCTTATCGAATGAAGCGGCAGCGACCCGATGACCCAATGGCCTCCTTCCTCGGACAATAATTTTGGGAATGGAGATTGGCTGGCCCACCGGATTTGGCTGCTGTGATTTGTGATGATCAGATGGGCAGATCTCGGCCAGTTTCATCTCTCTCTCTCTCTCTCTCTCTCTCTCTCTCTCTCTCTCTCTCTCTCTCTCTCTCTGCCCAAAACAGATGTCGATTTTTGTACTGTTTTATTTGTAAATATATTTTTGTTGTCCATTTGAACTGAATATGCTGTCTGCTGTTCCAACATCTGATGGATTTAAAGATTAAAAACAAAGTTACCACCATTCAAGAGCATCAGATATTTAAACAAAACCATAAAAGAGGAAGGCAAGTACCATCGTTCCAAATGAAATTCTGTTAGGCAAAATTTCCTTTGTACAAATTTCCCATAGGAATGCATTGAAAATGGATTAATCCCTAATCATGACCGTTTTTCTGTTGTACGGATTCGCCCCATAGGCAATTCTGTTAAGCAATTTTCCCCTATCCAGAATTTTTTTTCTTTAAGCAGATTTTGTATTAAACAAACTGCTTGTTATACGAGGGTCCACTGTATCCTATTGCCTAAAAGCAGGAGAGAAGGGCAAATGCAAAGCATGCCCCATTTCAGCCTAGTTCCCATCGCATGACTGGCTGTGCCACCATTTCACCACCAGGGGAAGAAGTGGCGCCAGACAGGAGCCTGCTGAAGGCTGGGGACATGTACACAGTTGCCCTCACTTAGGCACTAAGGTCCCAGGCTACTAGTTTTGTCTTGAGAAGTATTAAAGTATGTGGTAGCTGACTTCTTCATATACAGTAGATGATAGGGATTAAATGCAGAAACTTCTCATTCAATCTGAATGTAGTACAGTATGACCCCCTCATCCACTGATTCACCAACTGCGAATTCAATTATCCACGGTTAGTGATCAGGGTGTAGGGGAGCCCAGCAGCGAGGAGGAAAAAGAAAAAGACAACACTGGCACTGATGCCGGCTAGCCACCCTCCTCGCCACTGCTCACCGTCTGCCCTCCAGAGGGGTGGGGTGTGGACTTAAGAGGACCTGCCTGACCAACTGGCCTTTGAACTTCCCACTCGAGTCCCGGGTGGTGGACCGGAAGTTTGAGCTCGAATGGGAAGATCAAAGGCCAGTTGGCCAGGCAGGTCCTCTAGAGGTGTCTGGCAGGTATGTGACAGCAGCAGCGAGGGCTTGCGGGTGGCATCAGCAAGTTTTCTTTCCGAAAACCACCGAACTCAGTGTCAAGGAGGGGGATTGGCCAGCAGTGGCGAAGACGGGGGGGGGGGGGGGGAGAAATTTTATTCTGTCCTCGCTGCCAACGCCACACTACTCAGCATTTGGGGGAGGGGGAGGGGGCAAAAGCTTTCCCCCGACACCCCACCACGCCTGTAGCCACCATCAACCCGGATAAGAGTGTTTGCTTTTATCCATGGATTTCGTTACCCACCGGGGTCCCAGAACCAATCCCCTGCAGATACGGCGGTCCTACTGTATTCTAAACACCCTGGCAAGCTCAAAGAGTTCTGTCTTAATTAAGGTTTAATGAAGTTTTAAAATCATCTCCCAACAAATCATCTAACTGAGAATGAAACTTAGCCTCTTCCCCAACCTACACACAGAACAGCATGTCTGAGATGATGCCTTAACCAAGCCACCTCTTCTGTTTCCTCTCCCCTCCACAAGTAGAGCTCTGTAAACACACATAGAAGTAAGTTAGATTGTGCTCAATTTTGAGTGAAAGCTTTGAACTGTGCTCCCCCATCCAGTCTCACCACGGATAAGTTGGATCCCCTGGACACCAAAAAAGACTGTGTCCCTTTTTTTGTCTTAGCTGTGACTTGTTACAACAGCTGTGGTGGTTGTTTTTCCTTCATTATTTTCTTTGTCCTTGAGAAAGGTCCTGGGGTTCTCATGGATTATAATACAACTGGAGAGTGTGTGTGCTTCTCAAACCGTTGTAACAGCCTTATTTTTATTTTAGGACTCCTCAAATCACCTTCTGTTTGTAAATGTCTGACAGTTTGGTAGAAATTTGGAGTTATAGCTATACTACATTCAACAAAAAGACCTCATCTGTAGCCTCCAGAGATTAATGGAGCTATCATAGATCTCATGAATGACAGACCCTTGCATTTAAGGGGCAAAGTCATGCCCTCAGCAGAACATGCGTGTACACTGATCACCATAGAGAAGATGGACAATAGGCCCCCGGGAGGCAAAAGGTCAGGAAATGTGGGAGTTGATGCAACAATGGTAATGAACATTTGCAGTATACAGTAATGGGTGAAATTCTCTTATGAAGGTCCACATACCAGCAATGATGGTCACTAGTGTCAAATTGCCACTGATGAAAGGTGATTTTGGGGGGCACATGACACGTACACAGTTGCATGTGGCCCCAAATCCTCAAAGAAAGCCTTTATACAGTGGCAATTTGCCGATGAAAACCTCAGCACTGCTGCTGCACACAGAGCTGCACAACAGGATTTCAGTCCATCACTGAGAGAAGAACAACCCTCCTGGGAGAAAATGACATGTCTCAACTGAACTCAAACAAAGGAGCAGAGCTACTGAAAAATACTAGTTAAGCAATTTGACACTGAAGCTGTTTAATAACAGTGACTTTCAGGTTAATAGAAGATCATTTGGAGAAACTTGTTTTTTATTAATATTTTTAAAATGACAGACTATTCTCCATTTATTGTTTTACATTCTTTCTCCTGTAATAACAAAGTGTTCTGTTTATATACTGCCTCATAGCGCTTGAAGCACTCTCTGGGTGATTTACAGGTTAATTGTGTAGGTTATACATTATCTCTCGCCCCCAGCAAGCTGGGTACTCATTTTACCAACCTCAGAAGGTTGGAAGTCTGAGCAAACCACAAACCGCCTACCTGGGATTTAACCTGAGCTCGTGAACACAGCAGTTACAGCTGCAGTACAGCTGTTGAACCCCTGTGCCACGAAGCTCTTAAGGAAAAGCATTTCTGTTAGATGACAGAGTAAATCATGCTGTTGAATAAACTTATTGCTCTGATTAGATGTCTATTTCCATAAGATTTGCAAAACACCTTTAAAAAGAGAAACTGCTTGCAAAGCTCATTATTTTGAAGGACAGTTTTGCCCTTTCTTTTCTGAATCAGCACTTGGGAGATGTTGACTGCCATCCAACAGAGGACATCGTTTCCCCTAAGCTAATAATTTGTTTATGTGGAAGGGCAGCACCAATCTACCTTTGTCGCCAGTCTACCTTTGATGCTGAGATGCAGAACTAACAGATGTCAAGGCTAAAGCTTCCATGGTCTTTATTTCAATCCCATGTTTTTACTCGGCCTGGCAGGACAGAGCAATATATGCTTAATTTGTGGGTTTCTACACCCAAAGTTGAGCCTAGATGCCCAGGTCATAGCTGTGGCCAAGAGCGCATTTGCACAATTAAAGCTAGTACGCCAGTTATGCCCATTTCTTGAGAAACCAACTCTGGCCACAGTGACGCATGTCCCAGTGACATCCCGGCTGGACTACTGTAATATGCTCTATGTGGGGCTACTGATGAAAAGTCTCAGGAAACTTTAATGTAACTAAAATACAGCAGCCACATTGCTGACTGGGGTGGGGTGCAGAGATCACATTACACCCCTATTACAGCAGCTCCGCTGGCTGCCAATCGGCTACTGGGCACAATTAAAAGTGCTGGTTTTAATTTAAAAAGCTCTAAATGCCTGGGTCCAAGCTACTGCAAGGAATCTCGCAGTGTGAACTGGCTCGGGTCCTAAGGTCACCGGGAGAGGCCTTTCTCCATCCCACCACCCTCACAGGTATCTCTCCTGGGAACCCATGAAAGGGCCTTCTCAGCTGTTGGCCCAGACTCTGGAACTCCCTCCCACTAGAGGCCAGGCCTGCCTCTTCTCTGCTGTCTTTCTGGAAACAGGCAAAGACCTTTCTCTTCAGGCAAGCTTTCCCTGAATGATGGACTACCTATTATGTCATTTTATATGAATCCACCATATATGACTACACATTGTGTTTATAATCACTTATAACTTTGTGTTTATACCTCTCCTTGTATGATTGCATTGACAGTATATTTTCAATGTTTAGTTGCCATATCTCATGACTACACTGACTGACTTCATAAATACACTGTTTTCAATCTTAGTTCTATTCCTCATAATGGATTTTTTATTCATTTCGTTAACTACTTGCATTCTCTTTTAGCTTTAATGTTACCACTTAATGCTATAAGATGCCCCTCAATTCCCTCTTGTTAAACATGAATATGTCTTAAATATACTGGGCTGTATATTGTCCCTCACTACTGTTATTTATTTATTTATTTATTTATTTGATTTATATACTGCACCATCTGACCAAAGGTCACTCTGGGCAGTTTACAGAAGTTTTGAACATAAATATAATAATACAATTAAACAATATACAATATATAACCAAAAATAAAAATTGAAAGTACATACAAAAACAAGCATGGGTGGGTTAGAGTATAAAACCAGAACAGCAGAGTGAACAAGATGATGAATAGTCAGGGAAAGTGAGTCAATGCAGCCAAGTTTTAAGCTGTTTTTTGAAAGCTTGTGGCATGGGGGCCAAACCAATCTCAGAGGGCAGCTGATTCCATAAGCAGGGTGCGACCACTGAGAAAGCCCTATTCCTGGTCGTGGTCTTCCGGGCTTCCCTTGGGGTCAGTACCCTCAAATGGCCCTGAGAGGAGAGGAGCAAGTGTTACAGGCCTGAGAGGAGCAAGTGTTACAGGCAGTAGTCTGTGGTAGGAGCCGTTCTGACAGATATTGAGGCCCCAAACTGTTTAGGGCTTTGTATGTCATCATGAGAACCTTGACGTCAATGCAGAATCAGCTTGGCAGCCAGTGCAATGCAGCCAGCGTTGGGATGACGTGTTGATTTCTTTTTATACCCATTATTAATCTGGCCGCCATATTCTGCACTAGCCAGAGCCTCCACATTAATTTCAAAGGCAGCCCCACACAGAGTGCACTACAGTAGTCTAATCTTGAGACTACGAGTGCATGGACCAACATGGTGAAAGCTCCTAGAAAAAAGAAGGCATGCAGCTGTGCAGTCTGCCCCAGCTGGAAAGGAGCAAACCGGACAAACGATGCCACCTGGACCTCAATGGTAAGAACCGGATCCAGTAGAACACCCACACTGCGCACCTCTGCCTACGTGGAGAGAGTCATCCCCCCAAAACCTGAGGGGGGTTCCCAATGCCCCAACAGCGGGAGCTCCCACCCGAAGGACTTCTGTCTTACTTGGGTTCAACCTCAGTCTATTTGCTCTCATCCATCCCAGAACAGCATCCAGGCAGCACTCAAGGGACATAATGGCATCCACTGCAGATGGATAACAGGGGGTATAGAGTGGGGTGTCATAAGCATAGTGATGGCACGAAATCCCATACCTCCTGATGACCTCTCCCAGCAGCATCATACAGACAGGGCCAGCGCGTCCATTAAGGCGAACTAGGCAGTTGCCTAGGGCGCCAAAATGAAGAGGGGGCGCCGCCCCCCCACCCACGCCCCCTGCTGCCGCTGCCGCCCCCCGCCCCCCCCACCGCCACCACCGCATGCCCGCCCGTGCCCTGCCCCCCCCCCGCCACGCCTAGGGTGCAAAAAAAACTTGTGCCAGCCCTGCATACAGATATTGAAAAGATACTGTAAGCTGCCTTGGGTCCTTTCCAAGGAGAAAGGCAGGGTAAAAAATACTCAAAAATAAAATAAATAAAGTCACCTCCCCCAACACCTGAGAGGAAAAAATGGCCCATTTTTAAAAAAAAATCCAGGCCCTTGTGGCATGAGAGAGGCTGAGGCTGAAGCAAACCATGGTCCAGATGAAGGTAGATTTAGCTCTGGACCACCAACTGGGATTGCATGCCTGCTATCATAGAACTTTCCCCTGTGCATTAGTTGCATGAAAAAAGTCAGAAAAGCCCCTTGCTATAGCTACAGCCAGGCTGCTTTCTGGCCTGGTATCCCACCCCAAATCCTTTTACTGTCTACTTCCAAGACTTCTGTCTTGATGATCTAACTAGTATCTCTAGCAAGGGTCCTTTTCCACAGTTGTTTTTCTGTGCTTCTTCTTAAGAAGTCAGCATCCTCCTTTCTTCTAGGAGCGTCTCTCTTTTAGCGTTCCTCTCTCTTGCCCTCAAATTCAGTATTTTGTGCAATTATAATGCTAGGTGCCCTAAGCACATCCAGTCTCGCTTGATTTTGGAAGCTAAGCAGGGTCCGCTCTGTTTAGTACTTGGATGGGAGACCACCAGGGAATACCAGGTGCTGTAGGCGCCTGGAGTAGGAACTGGCAAACCACTCCAGTATTCCTGCCAAGAAAACACCATGGACACGGGGTCACAAAGAGTCAGTCACAAATGTAATGACACAACACACACACACACACATGTTGCCCTAATTACACAACTCTCCTCCTCCCATCCAATGTGGAAATCAGCTTAGTGTTTGGTTGCTTAGTAAAACCTAAAAAAAAAAAAAAAAAAGACAGAAGAGGCCAAGCAGTCTAGCCCAGTATAGAGAAAATCCACTCCATCCCTTTCCTTCTCTAGATAAATATCCTCCCTTGTTTATGATTACAGTGGACCCTCATATAACAAACGGTTTGTACAACATAAGATCTATAAAACACAAAAAATCCCAGAGATTGGGGAAATTTACTTAACAGAATCGCCTATGGGCCAAATCCGTACAACATAAAAATGGTCGCTGTTAGGGATTACTCCATTTTCAATGCATTCCTAAGGGACATGTGTATAAAGGAAAATTTGCTTAACAGAATTTCATTTGGAAAGAATTAATTCCTTTATACAAGGTACTTTTATTAAAAAGCTAGTCTGTTGATCACAATCAATCGTAATACACTGCAGCAATATATGCTAGACAAGTAAATAAAAATGCTGGTGCTAACTAGAAAATATGGACTTCTTGTTTTTTAGCTTAGTCTGTGTTTGTCAAGGTTGCCCTTGGCGTGACCTAAATTCCTTTTTATAGGCTTGGCTAGCATACCCTTGAGGTCTTGCTACTGCTTTTTTTGGATCTGCTTTAAGTCTGGGAAAAATTACACAGAGGCTTTTCGCTGTGATAATGGCATGTCTCTATGGAGCAGCTGGGACTGGCTACTCTTCGTGAAACTAAACATGGGCTGAAATCCTGATTTCCAACATCGAGCAAAGCTTGCTGTGCCTTACTAGATGTAGGCACAGCGGCAGAGAAATTTGGACCAGGGCAGAAGTAGTATTTATGAAGGAATTCTGCGGGTGTATTTATTGTGCGATAGTCACAATGTGAACCACATGGTCGATAACACAATCGGATGGCATAGTGCACTGTCCAGGCATAACATAACAGAAGCAAGGGAGGCCGAGGCAAGAGGGAGCATCCCAATGGGATGTTCCTGTATGAAGCTGTATGGAAAGAAGACTGCACCAGTTTCAGTCAAGGCTCAGGGTTATACAAGTCACTCATTCACCCACCTGGTGTTCACACAAGAGTAGGCAAAAGCTGGGCAACTCAACCTTGTGTAGAAAAGATTAGTATTAGGAAAAACCACACCAACTACAAACCAGGAAAACCAAATCTAAAATTAAAATGAGGTGCCTTCAAGACTAAATGCTATATTTTAATGTTCACTTTCTTGGGCAAGTTCACTTCCACAGATATAGGAGTGGAACTACATGGCAAATATTTCACACCTGGCCATGACCCTGAAGAATGTGTTCATATTCCATTCCCCTCCCAGGAAATATTGTTCCATAAACAAGGACAATGATTGTTGGCTAAATTAATTCCAGGCTACAGATAACAAGCAAGAACAATATGGTAAAGGGATCCCTCAACACTGATGGGGGCTTGTGGGGTGGCCCTGGTTAGTCAGAAAGGAAATGGAGCCAGGTATGGACACAGATAGACCACTATGATTAACATTTGAGGTGCCAGTGCCATTTCGCTTACAGTGCTATTAGAGCATCTGCGCTTCCAAAAGGGACCACCACTGTATATATCATAAATAAACGGGTGGAAGTAAACCCTAACACTGCAAGTGGGCAGAAGTGCGGGGAGGCGACCCCTCCTTTTGTGAGACCCATCATCCATCTTGCTGCAGGTGACCAGTTGGCCCTCTCGACTCCTGAAGGCCTCCTGTCAGCTGCTCTCTGGTCTCCCGCAGGTTTTGTTCCTTCTTGGCGGCGGACAAAGGGAGAGCGCCTCCCCGGTCCCGTTGATGGCTTCCGTCGTCCGAACGGCGGCCCGGGGGGAGGCAGCGGCGGGAACGCCTTTTCCCCTCCGAGTATCCATCCAGAGAGCCTTCAGTTCAGCCACATGTTATGCCGATCTCACGTGACCCCGAGGCAGACGTTCAAGGCGCATTACACCATAATCGAAATATGCCTCTGGCACAAGGAAGCGGCTCAAAAAAAGAAGGCGAGGGAATGCAGGCGAACGGCTCTCGTTCTGCCAAGCTTCGAGGAAGACCCCGGAGAACGCCAGCCTTCCAAGCCCTTGACGGAAAGGAAGTCCTCTGAAAGGAAGAGTAAACAATCTCACGCTGCAACAATAATGTTCCACGGGGGGGCATCTGTTTAAGATCCAGCGGCTCCCCTCCCGGATGTCAGAATCTTCTTTGTGCTCGTGAGTAGCAATCGATTTATTTATTTTTTAAAAATCTTATTAAATATTTCTAAAATGCAGTTTATTATAGCCTTGTTTACTTGGAAGTGAAATCCCCTTTAAACCGAGTCTCCTTCCTGGAATGTCATGCATAGGAACACAGTCTTAAAACTCTTAATTGTCTCAAGTCTGTGTGGAACCAGCGAAGGGACACAGGCCAAACTCAGAATGCGTCCCGTTGCATTCATTTAAGGCAGGAGCCCACAGAGCCAAAGTGAAAAACTTTGGTTAAATAGGAAGAACCTTCTAATCCGCCCAAATTTTTGCAGGCTTTGTGGGTGGCAGAGGATATTCTGCTGCTGAGCTCCAAATTTTAAAACTAAGGGGGAAAGGAAGAGGCCAAGTTATCTTGCTAATCTCTTGCTGAACTTTATTTGACAAGGACTTGTTTTTAAAACGTGAGGAGTAGACGTGAACATTTAACAACTCAAAGGACTGGGACACAACACAACTTATGCTTTTAGGACATCTGCATAAATCTTCCATCCGAACTGGCTGTCACCACCAAACTAACCCATAAAGCAGGGGATAATTATGTTTTTTTTTTTTGATGCTCAAATTAAAAGAATGTTGTGGTGATTCAGCCTGTTTTGCTTACCTACCAAAAAAAGAGACTCCAATGTGGCATCATCATCAACATCAATCAACATCATCTTTAGACATTTTGTTATTCAGTGTTGCTGGTAGAGAGGCGGACTCAAAGGTAAAGCCAAAAAATTAGGAGGTGAGTCCTAAAATTTTGTCGGGAAGTGACATGTTTGCTAAATTACTTTTTTTAAAATCAGGAACCAAATTAGCCTCTATTGGCAATTGTTTATTATTAATAGTAGTACTAGCAGCCACAGCAGCAATGTGTTCCTATGCATAACATATTGATTTTGTTGCTATTCCAGTTAACTTCTTTCCCTTCTGTCAAAATGTACAGACCTTTCTCATAAAGGAAAG
The DNA here is from genome assembly GCA_029282475.1 of Phrynocephalus forsythii. Classification (NCBI taxonomy): domain Eukaryota; kingdom Metazoa; phylum Chordata; class Lepidosauria; order Squamata; family Agamidae; genus Phrynocephalus; species Phrynocephalus forsythii. The sequence goes on along the minus strand of JAPFRF010000011.1, from coordinate 77,794,409 downwards.
GTGTGAAACTTTTTAGTTCTCTTTTATTACCTCCCCTGGTATTATAGGGTGGATTCCATCCACACTTTTCTTGTTTCCAGAGAAGTCGCTGTGCTAGTTTGTTGCAATAGGAAACAAGCAAAATCCTGAAGGGTCCTGTCCTACATTTAAAGACAACCTAACAAAATAAACAAAAACCATGTTTCTAGCTAAATACAATCTCATAAACATATTTTTTATAATTTACTTATAATCACAAAGTATGAAAATTATTATAGCCAAATCTTAACAGTCAAAATATATACAGCTGCAGAGATGCCTAAACAACCTTTCAAGGCTAGATACAAATTTATACTGTATGTAGCTGTTATATTGGTGAATACATATCCACTGACAAGCTTGGAAAATTGTTCACAGAAAACACTAGATTCAGTTGTAGAGGCACTCAGAATCTTGACTTATGTCATTAATCCGTTCCACAAAATTTTGTTGTTTCTGAAAGGGGGCAATGACAATAAAGATTCCTATTCCTATTCCGTTCCAGTGGTCTAGACTTAAGCCAAACATGACTTAAGTCAAATGAACGTTTCCCATAGGAAGTAATGGGAAAGCGGATTAATCCGTTCCAGATGATGAAAAAGACCCCCGAAAACAGCAATTTACACAAATTTGACTGGGATAGGAGATTCCTTCTGGGGATGTAAATGAAATGTCTCTTCAAAGAGAGGAGGAGGCAGTGGAATTATAGTCCACAAATTATACGCCTCCACTTTTTAATGTTCATAGAAACAATGTCTAACATTTAAGTTTTACTGATTTTTAACCTGACATTCCAAGATCTGAACAACTCTATGCTTACCATTAGAGACCCACAACTTTACAGCTCCCCAACTAAAATGCTTCCATTGTGGACCAGACTTCTGCAGCCAGATTTTTTACAAGACTGAGCCAACTGTCTAACCAGCGAGGCCAGCCCTGAGCTCCCGGCCCTTCTTCTCCTCTGGCAGCAGCGGCGGCTTCAGTGAGGCTGAGGACCAGCTCCAGGTGCTCTGAGCTGGTCTCGCTGAAGCCGTTGCTGCCGGAGGAGGGGAAGAAGGCAGGAGCAGTTGGGAGGTGGCAGCCGCGATGCTGGGTTGTGGCTGCCGCCCAATTCCGGTGCCTTGCGCCGGGGCTCCGAGATGTAAGTCAAAGCCTGCGACTCAAGTCAAACAGGCCCCTTCTTGCTGCAAGTCAAATATGATGCAAGTCAAGCAGTATGTAAGTCAAGGTTCCACTGTATTTCCTTCTCCTCAAAGTTTCCTTCAGAGTGTATCAAGGTCTTTCTTGCTCAGCTTCAGCTCCCATCATCCCTCTCCATTGACCAGGCTCGCAGGGACTGGAGCTAGGGATGCAGCAGATAGGAGCTCCATAGCCTTTCTGAAAGGATTTTCTCTCCTTACATAACTCTCCTGCCCTGACCCTGTTTTGCTATTGTTTCTACCAATTTCACCTCCAGGAGTTGGGGTGAGAGGGGTAGGATTTCCACCTATAAATTAGCTAGATTATATAGCTCGCTTCCAGCAAAGTTGTGGGTGGAAATCTCTTCACCTCTTGAAAAGTGTTTGCATAAGGCAAAATCGATGACAGCACAGAGCTATTATTGCTAACATGTAGACGTACAGTGAAGTAAAAGTATATACAGTAAGATCCTCATATCCACTGAGGATTAGTTTGAACTTGAAGCCTCCCTGTGGATACTGAAAACTGTGGATAATAATACACACACACACTTTTTCTTATCCGTCAATTCTGGACAGGCAGGCAGGCAGGCAGGCAGGCAGGCAGATAGATAGATAGATAGATAGATAGATAGATAGATAGATAGATAGATAGATAGATAGATAGATAGATAGATAGATAGATAGATAGATAGATAGATAGATAGATAGATAGATAGATAGATAGTAGGGTTGGGAACAAAACGAAAAAACTGTGTTTCATTTCATTCCATTTTGTCCCCCTATGTTTCATTTCATATCATAAGTAATGAAATTTTTCAAAAAAATTGTTACTTATGAAACAAAACAAAACAAAATGAATCCCCTATATGGCATAAGCGCTCTACCTGGTGTGGGGGGGGAGGGGTCAAAAGCCTCCTCCCCACTGCCTCCAAGCTGATTTTCACAGCTCAATCCCAGCTGGAAGGAAGGGGGTAGGAGGAAAGGAGCATCCGGGCAGAAGTAAATTCCCTGCCTAACTGCTCCTTTCTCCCCTGCCACCCACTCCTCCCAGGGGGGTGTTTGGGAAAGGGAGTGCTGTGGGCAGTGGGGCCAGCCCCCACTGCCCAAAGCCCTCCCTGTGCAGAAAACCACCCTGGGAGGAGGGGGGAGCATGGGAGAAGGAAGGAGGCAGAGGTAAATTCAAACAGAGCTTCAATTTACTGCTTCTTTCCTTCTTCCTTGTGATCTCCACCTACTAGCTGGGGCTTTTTTACAGGTTGGGGTTTGGAGAGGGGGCACACTTCCCCCCACATACACCCTGACCTGTCAAAAAGTCCCAGCTGGGAGGCAGGGAAGGACAGAAAGGCTGAATAGAGCAGGGTTTTTCCCCCTCCATGCTCCATTCTGCCTTTTGCCCTCCCCCTGCCTTCCAGCTGGGGCTTTTTTTGACAGGTTGGGGTAGGGAGGGCACCCTCCCCCACACACCATGACCTGTCAAAAAGTCCCAGCTGGGAGGCAGGAGAGGTGTAAACCGCTGAATAAAGCATGGTTTTTCCCCTCCATGCTCCGTTCTGCCTTTTGCCCCTCCCCCTGCCTCCCAGCTGGGGCTTTTTGACAGGTCAGGGTTTGGATAAGAGGGCACCCCTCCCCCAAACGCACTCTGACCTGTCAAAAATTCCAAGCAAGGAAGTGAGGGGAGGGGTGAAATGCAGAAAGGAGCAGCGAGGGGGGGGAACCCTGCGCTTTCTGCCTTTCGCCCCTCCCCCGCCTGCCAGCTGGGCCTTTTTGACAGGTCAGGGTGTGTGGGGGAGGGCTGCCCTCTTCTCCAAACACTGATCTGTCAAAAAGCCCCAGCTGGGAGGCGGAGGGAAGGGAGAAATGCAGAAAGGAGCATTTTCCCCCCTCAGTGCTCCTGTGCTGGGAGTATAGAGGCAATTAGGGAGTTAATACATAAACTCCCTGATTGCCCCCACACTCCCAGCACACTTTGCCAATTAACTACCCCCAGCCCCTTTAGAGCTTCATAACTATACAAAGTCCCCTTACCCCCAAAATGTTTACAGATTTCAGGAGGTTCCCTAAAATCACTGCAGGAAGGTACGTCTGCTGCTTTGGAGACCCAAGGTAAGTAAATTTTGATTGCATATTTTTAAAATAATTTTGAGTGCATATGTTTTTAAAAAATTAAATATGCACTCAAAAATTACTTACTTTGGGCAACAAAGTAGCAGAGGTGTCTTCAGAAAATGATTTTAGAGAACCCCCTAAAATTTGAAAACATTTGGGGGTAACGGGGCTGAGTTATGAAGTCCAAAGGGGATGTCCCAAGGAAAAAAACTTCTAATTAGAATTATATGGGAAGCGGCGGCAGCACTATTGCTGGCCCAATCAGCTTCTGATTCCAATTAGGGTTTTTTTCCTAGGGGCATCCCCTTTGGAGCTTCATAATTCAGCTCCTGGCCCCCAAATCTTTCCAAATTTTGGGAGCATGCAGGGAAGTGCTTGAGGAAGCTCCCCTGCCATTTTCTCTAAAATGAATTCTTTCATTCTATAGGGGGAAATGGTTTTTCATTTAATTTGTAATGAAACGCTGCTTCTCCGTTTCATTTTGTTTCATAACAAAACAACAAAACTGTGTCATTTTTCATATGGCACCCATCCCTAATAGATAGTATGATAAAAGAAACCAAACCCAGAAAAAAACGCACATGAATTACTAGAACTGGCCACAAGAGGACACCAGAAACCATGGTATATATTCTTCACTAATAAGTATTCATAATCTCTGGCTCCCTCTAATGGCCAGGTCTGGTAATGCCCATGAAAAGCCTGTGAGTATACAAGAATGTTTCTGTTTGTCTTTTTGTTAGTGATGGTGGGTTTGTTTTTTGTTTTGTTTTTTTCCCTGTTAATTTCTTAAAATGTAAAAGAATCTGCAATTTGAAGGCTGGTTTGGTATCCATATTTTAATTTTAAGTAACATACAAAGGCTTGCAAGCTATCTTGACTCCCAAAAATTGTACGATGGCAAACAAAACAGAACTGCAGGATGGACAACCAGCCCATGCCAAGTACATTGCAGTGGTTCTCAATCTTGAGTCACCCTGGTGTTCTTGGACTGCAGTTCCCAGAAGCCTTTGTCACCAGCTGTGCTGGCTGGGGTTTCTGGAAGTTGCAGTGTGAGAACACTGGGGTGACTCAAGAATGAGAACCACTGCATTAGAGGGGCAGAGCTACGACCATCTAGAAGGTTCTGAAGGGGTGCATGTGCACAACAGCCATGAAGAAAAACTTGTGTTGCATTCCCAAGGCATACAATCATACTGTCTCAGCCTGATCTAGCTCACAGATCACAGGGAACAAATGAAAAGGCAATGGGTACATTGTTGTGAGCTTCTAGACAAAAAAGAAATATAAAAATAAATATTAAATACGTTCATTTATGAATAATAATAATGTGCTGTCAAGTAAATTCTGATTTTTGGCAACTCTTTTCAGAGCTTTCCAGGTAGACAGTACAGTGGTACCTCCAATTACAAAATTAATCCATTCCAAATGCATTTTCCTAACTCAAAATTTTCATAACTTGAAACAGGGTTTCCCATAGAAATGTATTGGAAACTGATTAATTCATTCCAAGTGGGAAATCACACACACCCCAGAATGCAAAAAGCACAGTTAACAGACAAACAAAACCCAGAAGATAACCACTAGAGAAATCCACCAAAGAAGTCCCAAAAAAAACCCTAAACAGTGCCAGATATTTCCAAAACGGGCACTTTGTACAGGTCATTAAAAACAGAAGCACCAGTTCTCAATTTCTTCTTCTTCCCAATTGCAGCACTGCAGTCAGGTGGCCACAAGATGGCAGTACTACTATTGCAAACCGGCAGGAGCCATTTGAAAACAAATCTTTCCTTTTCTAAGAACATAATAACATAAGAAGAGCCATGCTGGATCAGGCCAAAAGCCCATCTAATCCAGCTTCCTGTATCTCACAGTGGCCCCACCAAATGTGTCAGGGAGCACATGAGACTAGATATCTGTCTCCTGATACCACTCCCCTGCATCTGGCCCTTGAAGCACCCTGTTTTTAAGCCTGGAGATTACACATCACCATCATGGTTTGTAACCTGTGATGGACCTTTCCTCCAGGAATCTGTCCAATCCCCTTTTGAAGGCATCCAGGCTAGATGCCATCACCACATCCTGTGGCAGGGAGTTCCACAGACTTACAACACGTTGGGTAAAAAGTATTTTCTTTTGTCTCTTCTCACTCTCCCAACCCTCAGTTTGAGTGGATGTCCCCTAGTTCTGGTATTTTGTGAGAGGGACAAGAGTATCCCTTTATCCACATTACTCATGCCCTATATTATTTTGTATGTCTCAATCATATCCCCCCTCAGGCACCTTTTTTTCCAGACCTAAGAGCCCCAAATGTTTGAGCATTTCCTCATAAGGGGGTCCCCCAGCCCAGTAATCATTTTAGTTGCTCTCTTTTGCACCTTTTCCAGTTCCACTATATCTTTTTTGAGATGTGGTGACCAAAATTGTACACAATTTCATAACTCAAAAAACCCAGGCTTTATTTTGTAACTCGAAATTTTCCTATACCCGTTGATTTCTATTCGTAGCTTGATTTTTTGCAACTTGGAGCATTTGTAACCCAAGGTACCACTGTACTCAGAAATGTTTCATCATTCCCTTCTTCCAAGGGCAGCCTGGGACTGTACAGCTTGCCCAAGGCCACATAGGCTGGCTCTTTTCTAAGGATACATTGGGGAATCTAAATCCCATCCCCTGGTCTTGCCGCCAGGTACTTCAACCACTTAGCCTTCTAGTCATGTTCATTCATTGTTTTAGTATTTACACGCTTTTCAAGAAGCTTCCTGGATGGCTTCCAACCTGGATCCTTGGTGTCTTACACCCCACCACAGTCCCTCTTTTGAAAGCATCCCACCATCATGGAAACAAAAAGCGCACTTGGCCTGAGTGCGATGTTCACATGTTACTAGCCAGTCTGTTATTTTATTTGTCATCTGTAATATGTGGCGGTCAAAGAGACAGGATTAGGAGCAACACCGGTTTTCTATAATTATCACTAATGTGGAGAACAAAAAATCAAAATAATGAGATAGACGCTAAGAAAAAGAAGAAGTACGGAATATCACATATTCCATACATTACGAATAGCACATATTCCACTCTTCAAATATTTGAAGGGCTGTCATACGGAGGAGGAGCAGGATCTGTTCTCAATCATCCCAGAGTGCAAGAGGCACAACAATGGGCTCAAGCTAAGAGAATCCAGCTTTCAATTGAATATGAGGGAAAACGTCTTAACTGTTAAAGCAGTACGGCAGTGGAACCAATTACCTCAAGAAGTGGTACGTGCTCCAACACTGGAGGCATTCAAGAGAAATGTGTAAGTAACAATGAAAAAATGATGGAAAAGAAACATGTAAATTTGGAATATTCCAAACACTTGGGCTGAAAATATTTGTATTTGAAGTATGTAACATGGCAACATACAAGCAATGTATTTGCTTTAACTTGTTATGCTTAGAAAATTCAATAAAATATTATAAAAAGAGAGAGAAATGTGAACAACAACTTAGCAGATATCCTCTGATTTGTATAGCTGCTTGGATGCAGGGGTTGGACTTGATGGCTTTGTAGGCCCCTTCCAACTTATTTATTTATTTATTTATTTATTTATTTATTTATTTATTTATTTATTTATTTATTTATTTATTTAGGGTATTTTTACCCGGCCTTTCTTCTTGAAAAGGACACAAGGTGGCTTACAGTAATGAGGGATAATATGCAGTCCAATACAATTAAGATATCAAACAAATAAGAGAAAGTACTTTTTTACCCAGAGGATCATTGGTCTCTGGAACTCTCTGCCAGAAGAAGTGGTGACAGCTGAAAGGATTAGACAAGTTCATGGAGAATAAGGATATCAATGGCTATCATGGATGCCTAAGGACCACCTCTGGGTTGGAGAGATAGGCAGGATATTTCTCAATACCATTTGCAGGGAATCATAAGCAGGTGAAGACATCTGCTTGGGATTACCCTGAAGCAAATGCTGGACTGCATGGACTGTAGTGGCCTGTTCCAGCAAGGCTGTTCTTATGTTCTTATGTTCATTTTCAAGTACTGAGAACAGGGAAATGAGGGACATCCTACAGCATCTCTCTTCTGTGATTGTATAGAAAAGTCACAGATGAATCAGGTCAGCAGGAGGCGAGCCAACATACTGGCAAGAAATAGAAGGTTGAGTGGGTTGCCAATTTTCAAAAGTAGTTTCTGTGTGTTACTCTGTTACAGCATGTGTAACAAAACATCCCAAATCTTGTGCAATATTTAAAACTGATAGATTTGTATCAATGTGATTTTCCATAGATTGCAAAGTAGACCCATGGTAATTCACATTGAAATAAATCCTTTAGTCTTGAAGATGCCGTGACATAATGGAATCTTATGGACTCTTATGAAAACCCTTTGTCCTTGTCTGGATTACCTGTCCCACCAATAGTAGCCATACCTCTTCAGTGCCACAGATAGATGATAGTGATGGATGTGGGGAATCCTGCAGCCCCACTCCCTAAACACCTTTGCTGTAACTCCACTCCATAAACACCTTTGCTGTAACCTCTGACTGAGGGAGGGAGGCTAATTTCTGGTGAGAAAAGGAGGAAGAGCAGACAGAAGGGACAGGAGGTCTATAGGGATGGGACCAGGCCTGTGAGAACTGGTGGTGCAAGAGACCCTTGTTACTAGTCTGGAACCAAAGGTAGCTCTGGGTGGGTTGAGGCGACTCTTAATTAGTTATGTGGGGAAAGCCCTGAAAAAGGAGGCCTAAAATCACCAGAGCTGTGCAGGCCTGGTGTTGAATTGGTAAACACCAAAGCCTGAACTGATACATTTTGAATCCAGTCCTTTGGGGCAGCTCACCAATCAGGGCTGACATTTTCTATTCTTCTCTCCCTGTGAGTGTGATTGTTGGGATCCACTAAAGTATGTAGGGAGGAGGCAGACATTAAAGCCCCCACAGGACTTGTCTCTAAATCTTGCTCACACACAGGGTTGCATATTTGCATAATTATCCACAGAGTTGTATATTAGTACAAGGGGCTTTCTGGAAGCTGTTGTCTCAGATGTGGCGGCTTTAAAATTCCTGGATAAAATTCCTCTATTTTATCTCATGTTGGTTCCCAGCAGTTCAGAATGCTGCACAGACCAGCTGTCATGTCTTCCTCAGCATAGAACATGGATTCTGTCCCATGGGTTGAAACAGTCTTCTCTCCTTCCACTATGGTTCCTTCCCCATATTGCTTCCTGTATTTGGCAACGTGCTCAAGGCATCATATGGAAGCGATCTCTGCCTGTTTTTTTTTTTGAAAAATGTGCCCGCAGCTGACTCGGTTTTATAACTAGATACTTCTGTGCCTCAGGCAGTCTTTAAAATGTCTCCCATTTTTTGAGCAAATATTAGTAGTAATCAGTGTCACCAAATCTCTTAACAAGAGACAGTTGAAGCAAAGCAGCGCCTCCCTCCATCACTGAGGCATAAATTCTAATTCCTTCGCTCCTGTTCCTTGCCTCTTCTTGCCCCAGCTACAGCAAGATGGGCCAAATAACAGCCAAGGTTATAAATGCCTGAAAAGAGGTGTGAAGCTCTTCTTTGAACTTTTCCATTTACATTTTCCGACAAAATCTGTCTACACTAAAGCCTAAAAGCACAAGATCTGGCTGGAAGCCAGTCATTCGATTGAATATAATTTGGTATATGATATGTGATTCTTTTTTTGCCACATGCTATACAATTAAATTACCATATTTTCATGCGTATACAATAGTCCCCTATTTATCATGGGGTAAGATGAAAATCTGCTATAGGCAGACACCGTTGAAGGTGACAACGTCCGCATATCAGATCAGATTCGGAGGCCCTCCTTCCCTTTCCCTTCCTTCTTTTTCCTCAGCCGGCTGAGGGAAAAGGGTCTGTTTCCACCCACACCGCCACGCCGGAAAGGTGGAGAGCGAGTGGGCTGGTGAGGGGAAAGGCAGGTGGTGGTGGCATGGCTGGGAACGGACACCTTTCCCTCAGCCGTCTGAGGCAAAAGAAGGAAGGGCATGGGAAGGAGGGAGAACGGAGGAGAAGCCACCACCGTTTCTGCCCCAGCTGAGGGGAGGGCCGCACGCGGACAGGCGCTCCAGTCCAGCCAGCCCGTGACTCCCTCTGGCGGGCCAGCCAGCGAGCAAGCAAGCGGATGGGCAAGGGGAAAGGCAGGCAGTGGCTGCTGGTGGCTGGCTGGCTGGCTGGCTGTGGTCCCTTCACCTTTTCCATCGTCAGTCTGTCCCTCCCAGCAGAGGCCTCCCAACCCAAAGCAGGGGTGGGTGGCAGATCCCGCAATATAGCAGGACCACAATATTTGGGGCGTGATGTGATGGGGGGCTACTGTAGTGTGCATGTTATATGGTGTTTTTCAAGCTGTGATACCTGATGCACATTATATTCATAGCAGGGTCCATTTTCAGTGCTTAGGGCAGTATTTCCCAAATTGTGCGCCATGGCACCTGGGTGCAAACTATCAAGCCTACCAAGAGACGCTGCAGGAAAGGGAAAGGAACGTAGAATAAGGTCTGTGCCCTGCTCGCCAGCCATGGCTCCTCCACAGTGCCTGGCAGTCCCCATCCAGTCCACCTCCTTGCACTGCTTTGTTTTCACCTAACCAGGTCTGAGCTGGCCACTCTGGCTGGTGCTGATGGTGCTGAGGCAGCCATTTGCAGGCAGGCAAGCTTGGCTATCTCCTGAGCTGCCCACTTCCTCACCCAGCTGCCCACAGAATGGCCTGTCCCTCACTCCAGCCAGCAGCTCCAGCCAGCTATGACTTTGCAGGCTCTCAATCACAGCAGGGGCAAGCAGGGCTGGTGGGAAGGAGGTAGGAGGCCCACCTCCTCCCCACAGCACCACTGTTGCTTGTCCTTCCAAGAGGTAGCCCAGCCCAGCCCCACTCCTCGCCACCTACCTGCCTGCCGCAGTGGGCAAAGGGGCCAAACCCCCAGGGATGGGGGAGGGGAGAGGCAAGAGCCTCCCTTCCTGGCTGTCCTTGCAAGGTGCTGCAGCCAGGAGGAGGCCTTGAGGCAGCAGCAGAGGAGGGGGGGAGGGGAGGGAGGGGAGGGAGAGGAAGAGGAGGGCTCCCACCATCCTGCTTGAGACTAAAAAAAACCCTGGGGGGTATCGGCTGGGGGGTATGGGCTGGAAGCTGAACTTTTGGAAGAGGATTAGCCATGCTTGAGGGAAGGATGCCCCAGGCCCAGAAAAATAAATTGAAAACAGATGTTGGCCTCTATCACACTGCAGGTAAAAAGTGCATTTTTTATTTTTTAAATTTGCATCTGGAGTACTGGTCCCCACCATAATGCACTTCAAAATAAATTCATGCCTCTGCCATGCCTCCTGAACTGTGACCTACTGCACTTTCCTAATCCTTCCCCCTCCAGTACTAATGTTTTGATCTGCATTTTTGGAGAATTGAAGTGCACATCAAAAGTAAGTGGGGGCGTTGTTAGTGCGCACTTTTTGTTATTCTGCTTAATTTATTTACATTTTCTTAAATTTGTTTACTCTTTAAAATAAAAAATGGATTACTGGTACAGGAAAAAAAGCCAAATGTTTGCCATGTCCTCCAGCAGTAAAACTAGAAACCCAGCAGTCCAGTAATCAAAGTGTATTAATCAAAAAAATGATATATAATAGTGACGGAGAAAACAGCTTTTCAAAGCAGCAATTTGATGCGCTTTCGGCACATGGTGATGCATGAATAGAACATTAAAAAAATTCTACCGTGGGGATGGAAAGTGCGCGTCAAATGTCACGTGACTAGTCTTGGAGAAAGTACACATTAAATCAACATGCACATTTAGTGTGTGTGTGAAAGAGGCTATTGTGGGTTTTTCAGGCTGGGGTACAGAGCGCAGAGAGAACTCTTAGTTCCCTGAGCTCCTTGCCCTCTGAAGATGCCAGTCTGACTAAATGTCAGGAAGAAAAACTGCCTGAACATAGCCAAACAGCCTGAAAAACTCACAACAACTATCAGATCCCGGCCGTGAAAGCCCTGCTAGCTACAGTAGCTACTAGAAACGCCTAGAAAGAACACCAGTGGTGCTGGACAACAGATTCAGCTCAAAGCACTTTGTCACATCTCATGCCCATCTCTACTCTAGTTTAGTACCCAGTATCAATAATGAATTGGATGAGATTGAATAAACTGATACTTAATCCAGACAGGACAGAGGTGCTCTCTCCAAAGGCAGACCAAAGATTAAGGATCCATCCTATACTGGATGGAGCTACATGGCCTCTGAAAACACAGATGTACACCTTGTGAGTGCTCCTGGATTCACCTGTGAGCCAGGATGGCCACAGGAGTGCCTTTGCACAATTAAAGCTAGTGCACCAGTTGCACCCATTCCTGGAGAGGTCTGATCTAGCCAGAGACACATGCCGTAGTCACATCCCAGCTAGGTTACTGTAACACACTCTATGGGGGGCTGCCTGTGGAAAGTGTCAGGAAACGTCAGGGAGTCCAAAACACAGCAGCCAGGTTGGGGCTGGTTACAGGGATCACACAACCCCTTGCTGCAGCAGCTCCACTGGCTGCTGATCTATTTCTGGCCATCATTCAAAGTGCTGGTTCTAACCTAATATATAAAGGCTAAACAGCTGGGGCCTGAGATATCTCTAGGATCATGTCTCCCTTTATGAGACTGCTTTGGTGTTAAGGTCCTCAGGAGATTCCTTTCTCTCAGTTGCACCACCCTCACACATGTGTTTGTTGGGAACACAAGAGAGGGCCTGCTCTGTCACTGCTCCCAGACTTGGGACCTCCCTCCCACAGAAAGCCAGACTGGCCCCATCTTTGCTGTCTTTGCAGACACAAGCAGGCAAAGACCATTCTCTTCAGGCAAGCTTTCCCTGAGTGACTAGCTGCCTCAGTGGGATTTTTAAATGGATTTACGCACTACTGCTTTGAATGTATTTTTAATAGTTTTATTTCCCATATCTCAAAGTGGTATATGTTTGTTCCTTTTTAATATTTGTATATGTATTGTTTTTAACTTTAAATATTGTCTTTTTATGATGTAGGTCCTTTTTAAGGAGAAAAGCAGAATACCAAAATATTTTAAATAAATAAATAACCCAAGCTTGTGAACCACTGAATGAAACTATTCTTATTTTAGAGAAAAGTGCAGTGCCTTCTAGACACTGTTAAGCGCACCATGTCTCTGTGTTTAAAAAATCTTGGCTCAAATGAGTGAACCAATCTGCTCCACAGTAAAGCCCCAATGCAGATCCTTATCTGAAGTGAAGATCCTATTAACATAGAAAGGTAGAGGCACTTCCCCCTCAAAGTCATTGTACTTGAAGGCTGGATGTTGTTGGGTTAGGGTTAGGGTTAGGTCACGTGGTCCAGACTCTTAATAACAATAATTCGTAGCATATTTCGACTGCAAGTAATTTGGGATGAGATAATCCAGGCGAGACAAAACATCCAAAATGTGTTTTATCTCTACCAGACTTCGCACCATAAGTTACCCACATGCTTGTTCCTCAGTTAGCTAACTCCAAAATCTGAGGATGTCCTCAGAAAATGAGGCGTCAAATTTTATCCTTTGTTAACTTGAACCCACAGCTCTGATCAACAGACAATTCTCACATTGCCCCCAACAGAGAAAAACATTACATCCAAAATGTTAGCCATTATTTCCTCTCATGAGTTACCTTTCAGAAGGATGAAAGTGGTGAAGAAAATAATCAAAAGATAAGAAGGAATAGAGAAAGGGCACTTGTTAAACTTGTGGGGGAAGGATCTTGCTCCCATTCAACAGTGGATGGGGGGGGGATTTGGCCTTCCAAAGGCTTTGTTCACAGGCTTATGTAACTTCTTCTTTTTGGCCTAGTTGGGCCTGAAGAGAAAAGAGACAAACATTCCTCAGGCTCAGCATACAAAATGGTCACCTAGACACCTGGCTTTAAAATATCCTCCTTGCAGATGTTATCTCTTTCCCCTGCACATACTTAACACTTCATGAAGCCCTTTTGATATAATCAGACACCAAGAACAGGGCAGGAATTCCATTTACATTTTTAAGCAACTTGCCTTTTTCCAAGCTGCATGAAAAGGTAAAATCCTCATAAACCACACTTATATTCACAATTCCCGGAAATGGAATGAAAAATAATGCTAATGAATAATAATGCTGATGAATAATAATGCTTTACATTGATGTGGCACTTGAAAGTCATGAAAGTACTTCACGTAGATCAGTCCCTTCTAATTGGACACCCTCTAAGATGACTTGAAACACAGTGGCCATTACACGACTCAGTTGGCTGTAGATGATGGGTGGTATAGTCAGGGAGGCCAACACAGATGAACACAGCCATTTCAAAGGAGAATATGATAACCTGTGGGGCTGATCACTGAGCAGAGGTCATCAGTGAGTAGCATCATGAGAAAAAGAAGGAACTATCCAGGAATTTGGATATCAAGGAAGAGAACTGATTAAAAACTAAACATCCTTGTCCTGGCTGTGAGAGTTCTCTAGGGCCATTTCATTTACTGTGGCATATCCAGTATTGTCCAGCACTCCATATTAATTGACCTAGGCAGGCCCTCTACTGGCTATACTGTCTGGGATATTCTGGGAGTTGTACTCCAAAATCAGAAATATGTAAACGTCTAGCTTAGTGGTTCCCAACCATGGGTGCCCATATGTTCTTGGACTACAACTCCCAGAAACTCTGGCCAGCACAGAATGGTGAAGGTTTCTGAAGAGTTTTTGTCCAAGAACGTATGGGCACCCAAGCTAGGGAAGCACTGCTTTAGCATATAGGATTCTTGGAATTGGTATTCCAAGCAAGTCACATTTCTAATTTCTATTGTTTTTTTCACTCGAACCTTTGGAACTAATGCAACAGCCATTGCCTGCAGAAAAAAATGGACCCTTTAAATTAACACAAGAATGGCATCACAGTCCTTCCATATAAAATTACATTCCTGGTTACGTCAAGCATTCTTCAGCATTACAACTGAGGAGAGAAGAGGTATTTTGCCACTGTTAATGAACAGTTGGAAGATAGGCTAGCTAGGAAGTCTCTTTTGAGGAAGATTATGGCACTGAGGTGGCTCCATAATGTATCTATGTGAACACATTTCTGCTGTTAAGTGGGGAGTCATTTGGACTTTGTCTGAGGGTGGGTTTGAATTAGGGGGTAAGTAGGTTGGGTGGTTTTAGACTGCAGTTTTTGTTTTCTCATAGTAGACAATGATGATGTTTATGTTGCTGTAGGTCAGTGATGGCCAAACTTCGGCCCTCAAGATGTTTTGGACCACAACTCCCAGAATTCCAAGCCTGTATTCTCAATGACAAAGGATTGTGGGAATTGTGATCCAAAACATCTGGAGTGCCAAAGTTTGCCCACCACTGCTGTAGGTCATAAACATTGGAGGGGGGGGCATAGTTGCTGAGGGTGATTTGACCTCCATTCCTTCTCCTCTTCTCTTACTGTCATTCATGAATGCCTCCTGCCAAACGTGTTGCAATACCTGCCTCTCTTTTATTTCTTACAGCTGTCACCATGATCTTCCTTGTTCTCTTTACCTGGGCCATGCCGTGCATAGCCAACCAGCTTCTCAGTAGCTTTCTAAAAGCAGAAGGTTCCAGGCAACTCGTATGCAGTGTGCCAGGGCCACCAGGTCCTCCTGGTGCCCCTGGACCTCCAGGGCCTCCTGGAAATATTGGACGGATGGGCTTCCCGGGAAAGGATGGACCAGATGGAGAAGATGGGGAGAAAGATGGGGGAGAGAAAGGAGAGAAGGGTTCCAGAGTCCTCTGGAAGGTTGGAAGGTGGTCTCTAAAAACAGAACACTAGGGCTGAAGAAGGAGAGATTTTATTTCCCATTTCCAATACACTTTTATGGACTCTTCTCGCATCACCAAATACACTTTTATGGACATCTTGTCTTGTGCCTCTAATGGAGTGGGCTACAGTTTTCAAATATTGTGACATATAACAGATGTTCATCTTTAAGATGCCCTGGAACACTTTGCTACAACAGACTCTCTTGAGGGATCATCCAAACACAGCATGTATTCCCCTGTATGTAGTCCACACAATGGATTGCTTCCTGCAGTCCACACAATGAAAGGCTTAAATCGATACAAAAAGTGGCCAAGGTCACAACATAAGAACATAAGAACATAAGAAGAGCCATGCTGGATCAGGCCAAAGGCCCATCTAGTCTAGCTTCCTGTATCTCACAGTGGACCCACCCAAATGCCTCTGGGAGCGCAAGAGACTAGATATTTGTCTCCTGATACCACTCCCCTGCATCTGGCCCTTGAAGCACCCAGGTTTTAAACCTGGAGATTACACATCTCCATCATGGTTTGTAACCTGTGATGAACTTTTCCTCCAGGAATCTGTCCAATCCCCTTTTAAAGGCATCCAGGCTAGATGCCATCACCACATCTTGTGGCAGGGAGTTCCACAGACTAACAACATGCTGGGTAAAAAAAAAATTCTTTTGTCTGTTCTCACTCTTCCAACCCACAGTTTGAGTGGATGTCCCCTAGTTTTGGTATTTTGTGAGAGGGAGAAGAGTGTCCCTCTATCTACTTTACTCATGTCCTGCATTATTTTGTACGTCTCAATCATATCCCCCCTCAGGTGCCTTTTTTCCAGACTAAAGAGCCCCAAATGTTTTAGCCTTTCCTCATAAGGGAGGTCCCCCAGCCCAGTAATCATTTTAGTTGCTCTCTTCTGCAACTTTTCCAGTTCCACTATGTCTTTCTTGAGATTCGGTGACTAGAATTGTACACAATACTCCCGGTGTGGCATTACTATCGTTTTGAACAACGGCATTATAATGTTGGCTGTTTTATTTTCCAACATTATAATGCCATTGTACAAAATGATAGTAAGGCTGCACCTGGAGTACTGTGTACAATTCTTGTCAAAAAAGACATAGTGGACATAGTGGAACTGGAAAAGGTGCAGAAGAGAGCGACTAAAATGATTACTGGGTGATGGCATGTGGTGATGGCATCTAGACACAACAACCCTGGCTTTCCTGTTTCCTTTTAAACTACCTCTGCCTTCTTGAGGACTTTGTTGTTGTTGGTTGGTTGGTTGGTTGGTTGGTTTCAGTTTTTCTGGGCTGGAGTTCAGGTGGCAAGACTGTCTTGGGTTAGAAATTTTACAGTGTAAGTGGTCATCCATTAATAGCCAACCAAAAACACACAAAAATCCAGCACAAAACACAACTTTTAGTAGTAATAAAGAAGGTATTTACAGTGGTTTGCAAATGTTTTCGGCCCCCTTGAACTTTTCCACATTTTGTCACAATCCAGCCACAAACATGAATCAATTTTATTGGAATTGCACGTGAAAGACCAATACAAAGTGGTGTGCACGTGAGAAGTGGAACAAAAATCATACATGATTCCAAACATTTTTTACAAATAAATAACTGCAAAGTAGGGTGTGCGTAATTATTCAGCTCCCTGAATCAATACTTTGTAGAACCACCTTTTGCAGCAATTACAGCTGCCAGTCTTTTGGGGTATGTCTCTACCAGCTTTGCACATCTAGAGACTGAAATCCTTGCCCATTCTTCTTTGCAAAACAGCTCCAGCTCAGTCAGATTAGATGGACAGTGTTTGTGAACAGCAGTTTTCAGATCTTGCCACAGATTCTCGATTGGATTTAGATCTGGACTTTGACTGGGCCATTCTAACACATGGATATGTTTTGTTTTAAACCATTCCATTGTTGCCCTGGCTTTATCTTTATGGTCATTGTCCTGCTGGAAGGTGAACCTCCACCCCAGTCTCAAGTCTTTTGCAGACTCCAAGAGATTTTCTTCCAAGATTGCCCTGTATTTGGCTCCATCCATCTTCCCATCAACTCTGACCAGCTTCCCTGTCCCTGCTGAAGAGAAGCACCCCCAGAGCATGATGCTGCCACCACCATATTTGACAGTAGGGATGGTGTGTTCAGAGTGATGTGCAGTGTTAGTTTTCCCCCACACATAGCGTTTTGCATTTTGGCCAAAAAGTTCAATTTTGGTCTCATCTGACCAGAGCACCTTCTTCCACATGTTTGCTGTGTCCCCCACATGACTTGTGGCAAACTGCAAATGGGACTTCTTATGCTTGTCTGTTAACAAAGGCTTTCTTCTTGCCACTCTTCCATGAAGGCCAACTTTGTGCAGTGCACGACTAATAGTTGTCCTATGGACAGATTTCCCCCACCTGAGCTGCAGATCTCTGCAGCTCGTCCAGAGTCACCATGGGCCTCTTGGCTGCATTTCTGATCAGCGCTCTCCTTGTTCGGCCTGTGAGTTTAGGTGGACGGCCTTGTCTGGGTAGGTTTGCAGTTGTGCCATACGCCTCCCATTTCTGAATGATTGCTTGAACAGTGCTCTGTGGGATGTTCAAGGCTTTGGAAATCTTTTTGTAGCCTAAGCCTGCTTTAAATTTCTCAATAACTTTATCCCTGACTTGTCTGGTGTGTTCTTTGCACTTCATGGTGATGTTGCTCCCAATACAGTATTCTCTTAGACAACCTCTGAGGCTGTCACAGAGCAGCTGCATTTGTACTGAGATTAGATTACACACAGGTGCACTCTAGTCATTAGCACTCATCAGGCAATGACTATGGGCAACTGACTGCACTCAAACCAAAGGGGGCTGAATAATTACGCACACCCCACTTTGCAGTTATTTATTTGTAAAAAATGTTTGGAATCATGTATGATTTTTGTTCCACTTCTCACGTGTACACCACTTTGTATTGGTCTTTCATGTGCAATTCTAATAAAATTGATTCATGTTTGTGGCTGTAATGTGACAAAATGTGGAAAAGTTCAAGGGGGCCCGAATACATTTGCAAACAATACATTTGCAAACCACTGTATTGTAAATGTGGTTTAAAAAGGCACTTATTTCAAAGGAAGGTGAGCTATTGATTGATTATCTGCTACAAAGGGCTGAGAGTGCAAAATGCTAATTATCTTAAAATAATCCAGGAGGAGAAAACATTCTTCAAAGAGTTTCCTTTTTAAAAAGAGGTGTGAACAATGATTTATTTCCAAAGGAGATTATCAGCCAAGTGAATCTCAACTGAATAGGATTCAGACTGGAGGTTTGAATGCTAGTGTTATTGAAATAAAAAGGAGGAGCCCTGTGGCCATTACAAAATACAAATGCAAGACTAGGCTACAGGTGATACCTTTATAGGCCACTAATAAAAAATAAAAATCATTGTAAAAATCATTTCGTGGGTATGTGGATATTGCCCACAAAAGCTTGCAATGATTTTTTAAATTTTTATGAGTGGCCTATAAAGGTATTGCCTCTAACCTTATTATAGTGTTAGTCTACTTTAAAAAAAAAACCCACTTCCAGAATCTCACAGCAACATAATAGTTTCCCTGGGGTGTGTGGATTTGGAGAGAGTGAAGTACAACTCCTGGGATACCCCAGGGTACAATATTGCCTGGAGGATTCTAAGCATTATGTTTCTTTTTTTAAAAAAAAAATGCAGTCTGCTCATCCTTGTTAAAAGGCTTCCCGGCTATATGCCTTTTTTTAGAGCACTGTCTGTGATTCCTGAAGTAAGTACCCTAAAGTTCTTACCCATCCTGGTTGCCTGCTTGAACACTCACTAAAGTCTGCTTATCTCTTAGGTCCACAAGGCAAAGCAGGAAACCCGGGCAAGCCAGGGCCGAAAGGAAAAGCAGGAGCCATTGGCAAAGCTGGGCCCAGGGGCCCAAAAGGTCCCAAGGGAAACCCTGGGAAATGGGGTGGCCCAGGAAAGAAAGGCCCCAAAGGAATACAAGGAGATCCCGGGATGCCTGGCCCCTGCAGCTGCAGGGACAAGAAAGCCAGGTCTGCTTTCTCCGTCGCAGTGACCAAAAGCTACCCAAGAGAGCGGCTGCCCATCAAATTTGACAGGGTCCTTATGAACGAAGGCGGGCACTACAACACCTCTAGCGGGAAGTTTATGTGCCGCATCCCTGGCATCTACTACTTCACCTATGATATCACCTTGGCCAATAAGCACCTGGCTATCGGACTTGTGCACAACGGCCAGTACAAAATAAAAACATTTGATGCCAACACGGGGAACCACGATATCGCTTCGGGATCCACCATCCTGTCCTTGAAGCAGAACGATGAAGTCTGGTTGCAGATATTCTACTCTGAACAGAATGGACTCTTTTATGATCCCTACTGGACTGATAGCCTTTTCACGGGCTTTCTCATATATGCTGACCAGGACTATCTCAATGAAATGTAAGGGGAGACTGTTAACACCAACAAACCCTAGCTGAAAATGGAGCCCGAGAAATTACAGCTGTAATGTATGACCCCTTTTGAAACATTCCTGTGTATGGGAAACAGACCTAAACCTAGTGCTCTAATATTTATAGATCCACTAAGGCATTGTTTTTCTGTGTCTCAGTCTGTGCAACTTGTTAAAGAGTAATTCATGTCAATTAAACTGAATGTGCAAATAATTTATATAACAGAGAAGAGTGAGTGCTAATCAATCAGCTGAGTCCCATGTTCCAAAAGAGAATGTTTACGTGGCACCTACCCTAACACAGTAAATAAGGCATGTCCAAACTTCGGCCCTCCAGATGTTTTGGACAGCAACTCCCACAGTCCTTTGCCATTGGAAATACAGGCTTGGAATTCTGGGAGTCGTGGTCCAAAACATCAGGAGGGCCGAAGTTTGGACATGCCTGCAGCAAATGCTGAAGGCTCCGACCAGAGCATGGAAAAGTATAGACTTAAAGTCCCAGACTCCTTTGAGCATTCAGACTGGGGGACATGTAGTCAAAATGACCATTTTATAAGCTCCATTTTTACCACTGATCTGTGGTCTCTACTCTGCCTGCAGAGTACCTTCTGCTTTTAAATGGCCTTCTTGATAACTCCTCTAGTCTTCTGATGGTGCCAAATGCATTGGATGTCTGGGCATTTTCTGTAGTCATTCTAAAAGGTTATGAAAGGTGTCCATGTGACACGCATCCATGGTCCTAAGCCATGGATGGTTTTATAAGCAAAAACCATCACCTTGATCTGGGAAGCAACAAGTACCCCGTGCAGGTGAGCCATTATTCGAGTGGTGTGGTCATATTTGCTCACACCATCCACCAGCCTAGCCACCACACTCTGCACCCGCTGCAGTCTACGAATCAGATTCAAGGGTAACCCCATGTAGAAATCAGCATGGCTTCTGTAAGGGCAGGTCTTCCCTCACAAAGCTTTTTAGAATTCTTTGAAAAAGTCAACAGGCATGCGGATTTGGGTGAACTGGTGAATACGCAGTTCTTGGTTTTCAGAAGCCCTTTGACACAGACCCTCATCAAAGGCTGCTGAGAATATTAAACAATCAGAGGATAAGAGGCCAGGTCCTTTTATGGAGTAAGAACTGGTTGAAATCCAGGAAACAAAGAGATGTCAATGGGCAATGGGCCAAGCTGAGAAAAATGGACTGCAAAATGGCAAATACACTTCAATGTAGGAAAATGTATAGTAATGCATATTGGGGCAAAAAAATCAAAACTGTATCTATCAATGCATGGGTTCTGAGCTACCTGTGATGGATCAGGAAAGAGATATTGGTGTATTGGTGGACAACTCAATGAAAGTGTCTACCCAGTGTGTGGCAGTGGTGAAGCAGGCCAGTTCCATGCTAGGGAACATCAAAAAGGGGATTGAAAATAAAACAGCCAACATTATAATACCATTATACAAAACAATAATAAGGCCGCACCTGGAGTATTGCATACAGTTCTGGTCACCGCATCTCAAAAAAGACGTTCTACTTTTGTTTAGTGGAACTGGAAAAGGTGCAGAAGGGGGCGACTAAAATGATTACTGGGCTGGGGGACATCCCTTATGAGGAAAGGTTACAATGTTTGGGGCTCTTTAGTCTGAAAAAAAGGCACATGAGGGGGGATACGAGTAAGAAGTATAAAATTATGCAGGGCATGAGGAAAGTGGATAGAGGGACACTCTTCTCCCTCTGACAAAATAGCAGAACTAGGGGACATCCACTCAAATTGATGGTTGGGACAGTGAAAACAAACAAAATAAAATACTTCTTTATCCTGCATGTTGTTAGTCTGTAGAACTCCCTGCCACCAGAAGTGATTATGGCATTTGTCCTGGATGCCTTCAAGGGGGAATTGAACAGATTCCTGGCAGCGGTGTAGCAAGGTTTTTTGGGGGGCGTGGACGTTTTGGTGCCCCTCTGGCCCTCCCCAACCCCATGGCATCCACCCAGTAAGGGGGGCAATCCTGTGAGTGTGGGGTGGGTATGGGGGCACCAACCCAGGGGTGGACGTATGTGTGCGCCTTAGCCTCCCAGGGTAGGTGGCCTCGGAAAGGGGAGGGAGTAGAAATTTTCCTCCCACCCCCCCAAGTAGAGGTCTGCCTCCGGGTTTCATGAGCTTGCCTAAAAAGGCACTTTTAAAATCCTCCCTACCTTATGAGAAGCATGTTGCCCCTTTTGTACCGCTCCCAAGCGCTATCACTGTTTTCTCTTACTGTATACACAGGGGTAGGATCGCTGGCCACACCGGTGCTTATTGTATTGTCTCCTCCCCTCCCCCCCTTTTTTTTAATATTTGCTGTTGTTACTTTGTGTTTTATAGGTCTTTTAACCATTATTGTTAACCGCCGGGAGTTCCCTAGGAAGACGGGCGGTATAAAAATAAAATAAAATAAAATAAAATAAAATAAAATAAAAAATAAATATGGGGCGGGGGGTGGAGAGGATGGCGTGTACTAGCACACCAATACCCGTGCTCTGTGTGTACACGGACACGCATCGAGGTATTTTGCCCCGTCAAGAATCTCGGTATGACTTGATCAAGTTTCCTGCTGCCTTGAGTGGGGGGGGGGGGGGTGTTGCCCTTCGGCAAGCCCGGCTTGCCTTTCGCACTTTACAGTCTCGCTCCCGGCGCGGCCAGTGCCCGGACCAAGCTTGGAGGGTCCCCGGCCTGTGTCAGGGGAAACCTTGAGCGCTCGCTCCCTCGATCGTGGCGGAGGATCTTTTGCTCTCGAAAAGAAGGGCCACCTAAACTATCCGCCTCAGCCGCTCGCTTGCCTTCGGGCAGACGGTTTTGACTGGTTTCAAAAGCTCTCTCTCTAAAAAAAACAAAGACTATTTGGCTTTGGGACTCGGGAGAGACTCCCTCTGAAAGCAGCGAGGAAGGCAAGCAGCGGGCCAACAGACAACAATGAGGCTCCTACTAATTAAAGCCCCGCGCAACCGCTTTCCCCGACCCCCCCCCAGCAGAACTGGGTCACCCCAGCCGCCGCCACCACCCCACAAAAAGGAGGAGGGAATCTCATCCCTCGCTCACTGTTTTTCCCTACTCAACATCAGTCTGCGTCATCACGGCCTTGGGGGGTCTCACTCTGAATCCCAGTGACGCGCCCTCCCTCCCCAGCCATGCCCCAGACTCCTATTCTGCCAGGCGCCGCACCTACATTGTTAAAGGGCTTTTAAATATTTTATTTGGAGTCGGGGATGCTGATTTTTACAAAGACCTGCCTGCCACCAACTCCCTTCTCCCCCCCCCCCCTCTCTTTCTCTCTCTCTCTGATGCCTTTGGGAGAGTCCCGTCCTTTTCAAAGTTTCTCCCGAACAATGATTCCAACCAACTGGGGGGGGGGGGGAATGAAGAGATAAAATGAGGAAGTCGTTTAAACCAGGAGGGGCGGCAGCGATTTTTATCAGAGATTAATTCAAAAGGGAACTAATTTTATTTTGTAATACTGCAGAAGAACACAATCCTTACAGCATTTATATTTCACTCCCTATGAGGGAAGCACATAATGTACTGGCCTTTGTTTTTTGTTTTAAATTTTATTTTTAAGTGGAAGTTCTCGACTCAAGCAGGAACGCGAAAAGCTAGCCTCCTTTACCCAGGACTTCTGGGGGCAACGTTTTGATTTGGGCGGAGAAGGGGTTGAGGGAAAAAGTCCAGTGTGGTCTTCATACTTGATCTTAAGCCTCCGGCAGAGTGCTCCTTTATAAGGATTTTTTTACTATTTCCCGCGGTGGCCACGAAAAGTTGGAGGAGGAGGAGGAGGAGGAGGAGGAGGAGGAGGAGGAGGAGGAGGAGGAGGAGGAGGAGGAGGGCGCCACAGCCACCGCTGGCCTGCCTGTCTGCTTGTTTTGCCGGTTGCCAGGCACACGGCAGTGGGAGGGCAGGGGCTGGCATGGGGCGCAAGGCTTCCTCCTCCCCCTCCCCCTCCAGGAACGGGGGGAGAAGTACCCTTCTGCCCCCCCCACTAGATACACCCCTGATTGCTGGAGGGAAAATCATCACAGGTTACAAGTCATGATGGGGATGTGTAATCGCCAGGCTTAACAACAGGGTACTTCAAAGGACAGATGGCAGGGGAGTGGCGTCAGGAGACAGATAGCTAGTCTCCTGTGCTCCCAGATGCATCTGGTGGGGCCATTGTGAGAAACAGGAAGCTGGACTAGATGAGCCCTTGGCATGATCCAGCATGGCTCTTCTTATGTTCTTATGAAGTGTGTTGCAGTAGTCCATCCAGGAAATCACCAAGGCCTGCACAACTGCTCTCAGGGAGGTCTCATCAAGAAAAGGGTGAATCTGGGCAATGAGTCAAAGCTGATAGAAGGCTGATTTGGACACGTTGCTATCTAGGAATCCCAGGAGAGAGCCAGGTCCAGTATCATACCCAGAATCCTCACTCTCTCTCTCTCTCTCTCTGCCAGCTGGGGGAAGATCCCATCCAAATTGGGGAGAGAGCCACCATAACTCTCTCTCAGGGTTCAACCTGAGCCTATTCATCCTGGTCCATTCTATAACCAGGGTCAGGCAGCAGTCTAGCATCTGGACAGCTCCACTGCTGAAGTGGTAAAGCAGAGAGAAAGAGAACTGTGTGTCTGGAAATGATTCTGGAACCCCAGATTTGAAAAAATCATACTGATTAGAAAAGGAAATATGCTGTGAGTCTTGAGAAAATTCGATTGCAAGAGTTCTGGAAATATTTAACATGGTCAGCATTACCTTGTTTCATTTGTCCTCCTTAAAAAAGAGAAAATATCTTCAGAACAGAGTTTAGGAAAAATTACTTGCTTGGACTATAATAACTCCTAAAAAGAGCCCACCCAAGTGGTCTTGGGTAAGCTACAGAGTCCCAGGCTGCCCCCGGAAAAAGGGATCAGTAGACTATGCCTGTGCCTTCTCCACCTAGAATACAGTACTCTGGAAACAGTCGCCAGAAGTCAGTATCAACTTGACAGCACACAATTATTATTGCTATGGTCTCTGAAAGCCTCTGTGAGCTGTAGTGTAAATGTATGCTGACTGAGGTAATCACAAAATGTTCTCAAAAATTAAACAAATAAGCAAAACAAAAAACCCAGACCCTTGTCAAATGTCTGTATCAAAAGGTTAGGGATCTCTGGAACACTCTAGAAACTATGGCACTTGGTAAAACTATGGCATGGGTGCCAAAAGTGGCATGTGGGGCCCTTTCTGCGGGCACATGACATCACCCTCTCACAGCCACGGCACTTCTCCCTCCACTCAAAGAGCAGGCAGCGGCTTGTGGGCTCGTTCATAGCCCCAGTTTACTGTCCAGTCACACCGCTCTGTGGTCGCAGGAAATTCAAAAGCCTGCTCTTCGATCCTCGCTTTCCCAGAGGGTAGCACCTGAAGCATTTGTAACGCGGGGTACCACTGTATTCAGGTTAAACTGCCATATTGGCACTTTGCGAAAAATAAGTGGGTTTTGATTCTCAGTTTGGGCACCCCGTCTCTAAAAGGTTAGCCATCACTGGTCTAGAAGGTAGAGCTGGAGGCTTTATTGAGAATCCTTGCTGGATCTTAGACTCTGCTGTTCACAAGAGACTCTCTGGATTGAATGTTTTATGATTCAATTCATTACATTTTCAGACTGAATCACAAACCATGTCTCCTGCAACCGGTCTGGCACCTCATGATGCTAAACTCCTGCACTTCATCTAAAGATGTATAAAAGGAAACATCTGAGGCAACTTTACCATTCCCCCTTCCCGCTGCCCCACCCTCCCACCTTTGTTTTTCCTCACCTAATGAAAAGTTCTACAGCAGGGGTGGGGAACCTTTGGCCCTCCAGATGTTTTGGACTGCATCTCCCAGGATTCCAAGCCTATACTGCCAGTGGTAATGGAGGACTGCGGGAGTTGGAGTCCAAAACATCCTGAAGGGCAGAAGGTCCACCACCCCTGTTCTAGAGGATATAAATGCTTGCCCGTCATTTGTGATATTCTAAAAACAATCCTCCTAAAAGTATTAACATCCTCAGCAGCATTCCTGCTGAAGCAATCAGGAATCCCAAACCTGCCTAAGGAGTAACTAGGAATCTCCCAAAGGGAAACTAAAATTAATTTTTATAGTCAGTGGTAGAGGGTGTGGGATCATATTATTGATCTCCATGCCAGAAGCAGTAGCATCTTTTGCCCATCTGAATTATGTGCAGAATGGATTGAAGATGTTTTGCTACATCTTTTTCATATTTTATTCTTACATCTACTGCATATCTCAACTGAGATTCATTAATTGGTAAACAGAAAGAAAGAAATGAGAACAGACTTCTTAAAACAAATGAAGTATACTAAATTAATAGCCCTTAAGGCACCCCTTACATTAACCCTGCTGCACTCCAATTTTTTTAAGTGTAAGTCCATTTCATAAGTGAAAAAAGAAGGAAGCAAGAAAAATTATTACTTTATGTCAGCTGTTAGTCCTCTTCACTAGAAGGAAAATCTTGAAGAATAAATGCTGTACTCCACAAAAATGCTACTAGTTCTAGACTTAGTATTACTTGTTTTAATTACCTTTTACAATTGGGTTGTCTAGATAGATAATCTGCTGCAAAACAGCCATAAATCAAATTAGAATTTCAGATCATTCCTTTTTTGTTGGCTGGTCTAGTTTGATCTAAGTTTGAAGTCAGATTTCCCCATTGATTTTATCTGTCTGACCTCCTACAGTATGTGAAAGAATGCCTGCTTTGAATATGCATGATTCCTAGACAATTCCTGATATCACAGAAACATGCATTATTCCTGTAATAGCCCCTTTCCTGAGATACAAATACTCTGCACAGATGGGGCCCTATCAATAGTTCTCAGGGACAAAGGCATCTATTTGCTTTATCTTGCTAAATCTTTCTCATGATCCTCCCATCAGTCTGCAAAACCCCCTTAATTAATTCTTCTCAACTTTTTTTCCTTCTCAATAGCTGGAAGGTGAGGAAGAGATTAACAAATGAACAATACATCCCTCACTCAATACATATTACTTGAGAAATGATCAGATTAGAAGTTCAAGGGGTTATCCTGACAGTCTCCAATCTACAGCCATTGTTCCCCATAGGTTTGCTGGGTTGCTGCAGATCAACCTGTTTTACAAAATGCTCTAAATTGTGGATTAAAAACCAACAACCCTGAAATATTTTGCTTTAATATGCGGAGATACATAATACAATATACAGTGGTACCACTATATGCATTTATATCCAACGCACACAGTGCCACTGGGGAAAAGGTTCATTTAATATATTCCAATTGAACCAGTCATGCTAAAGATTTGCCTGGGGAAGTTAGCTTAAGTGAAGCGGTTTCCCTCTTGCTTAAATCACTGCCATTACTGGCCATTATGCCAGCCACCCTTTATGGATCAGATGCTGTTTGAAGCCTCCCACCCTGGATCAGATGCTTGGGGGGGGGAGATACCTTGGACAGCCAGAGTCACTAATGTGGCTGCATTACAGTGCATGAATAAAACGTTAGAAATCCTCAATACCATAAAGACATCTAGAATTTTGAGAGACCCTTCACATCCTGGCCACCAGTTTTTTGAACTGTTGCCGTCTGGCAGGAGATACAGGACTCTTAGGTCAAGGACAAATAAACTAAAGAACAGTTTTTTATGACAAAGCAGTATCCACGTTAAATGCGACAGTTTTAGCACAATCTTAATCAGTTTTTAAGTAGTGTTTTAAATTTTGTAAGCAATTTTAAGAATTTTTAATATTTTGTATGCTGTTTTATGTGTTTTATGTGTTTTGTATCTTTAGCCTCTGACTAGAGGGGGTATACAATTCAAATAAATAAATAAAATAAGTTTTTAGGCTTGAATTTCCTATCGACAGCAGCTATCAGTTGGAAATTGATAAAAGATGGATAAGACCTGCTTGAGGTTCCAAGGGATGCATTGCAAAATTTGGTTTGGGATGTAGGTTTTGTGGAAAAACTAATGTACTAGCAACAAGTCACTCTGACATGATTACATTCTGTGTGGTTTGGTGGAATTTTATTTCATAGGCCTTGAGTAGAAGTGGCTAACAGAACACATTCTGCTATAGCATAAACATAGTGTGGATTGTTCAACTTCTAATGAGATTTTTAAATTTTATTCTTGAATAGTTTTGAATTTATTGGAAATGAAACCTCAACCTCCTCTTTGTCTCTGGCTTCTTTGCTTTTCATTTTGGTTTTGGTTTTGCTCCTCTTTGTTTCTCTCACTATAACATTAAATAAGTAAGTTTTGCGAAAGCATCTTAAGCAGCCTGTTGGACCAGGGCTTAGCTGCACATTTCAGTTGTATTCCCATCTCCTGAGTATCATCAGTGCCTTGTATTTCTACTTAGTAATGTACAGTATGTTAATATGTCATTAAGAAAAATATTATGCTAGTAGAAATTGTGAGGGAAACAAACGATTTTGCCAATCCCGTTAGTACTGTACTGTACTGTATAAAGAGTATAGGAGGCCCGTGGTGCCAGTGGTTAAATGTCTGTACTGCAGGCAAACTGGGATTAAAAACAGGTACCTGGGATTAAACACTTGGGTTTAATCCCAGGTACCTGTAACAGAAGCATGGTTGACTCAGTCTTCCATCCTTCCGAGGTCGTTAAAATGAGTAAGCAACTTGCGGGAGAGGCAATGTGTAGCCTCCATACTGTAATTAAAAACTATAAACCGCCCAGAGACTACTTGAAGTGGTATGGGGCGATATACTGTATAAGAAGAACACTTTGCATTTGCTTTTGTACAGATGCATGCCTTCAGGGGTTGAGATGTTTTGCGTCATTTTTAAGACAAGCACCTCGCTTAACTTAATACTCTGTTTTTTAGGGGGGCTGGAGTTCTCGCCCGGTTCGCGTATCGTGTAATACCCCTAATCTACGATCCCAATGGAAACTTAATTCCGCATAACAAAGGAGAGGCTCCTGATATACAGTATTCGTGACGCCCATCCGCCGGGAATGCAAAAAGGAAGGTACGAGACCCATCACTTGCCTTAATGGGGGCAAACCAATTACGTTAGCATTGTTAGGACAACAACTGTAAAGAGAGATGAAACAGTCACGCCTAGACGGAAAGATCAGCAATCCTGATAAGCAACTATTTAAGTTGCCTATATAGAGGTATTTTTTCACACGAGTCGCTTCTCATTCTTCTGGAAAGGGGCAAATAAGACGCCGAAGCGGTTCCACAACCGAAGTCACATCCAACCAAGCCTGGAGAAAAGCCGCTACCTTGGAAAGACCGCAAGAAGCCCGAACTACGATTCCCAGAAGACGCTGTGAGCAGGCGGGCGAGCGCGCGGGCGCCCTGGGAAGCCGGTATGTTTTTTTTTCCCCATTCTCTCTCGGGGCCGGTTTCCCTCCCATCCAGGGCAAACGGTGGGGACGGAGGTAGCCGGAGCGGGCAGATCACCTTCTTGCTCCCCGCCATGCTCCGCTTGGGGAAGGGGGGTGCGCTGCGCCTTTCCCCGCGGCTTCCCCCCACTCTCCATAGACGGGAGGCTGGGAGGGCGCCCGCCGGGGTGTCGCGCCTCTTCCTTCGCTAAGGTGCCGGCTTCTCCCAGCAGCATTCGCTGGCGACCCCCGGCCGGGACAAAGGCGGGCGCCAAAAGGTAATAATAATAATAATAATAATAATAATAACCCATTGCACGAGCCGGGGCTTTGCAGCATCGCCTCGCAACAAAAGTGTCCTGCCGGTGCCTTCTTAAGGGGAAACGCTTCGTGCCCTTTGCCATATTTCGCACAAAGCGGGACGCTTGGAGGGGCGGGTTGGGATTAGGTTGGAAATTTATTTATTTTATTTATTTACCAGATTTTTTTAGCCGCCCCACTACCAAGAGGTCTTTGGGCGGAGGGGGGGGGTCTCACGCCGCGCAGGCGGGGAGAGGAGACCGGTCCCCCGTTAAAGCAGCCGAGCACACACACACACACACACACACACGGGGCTCTTCCGTGCCTTGTCGCTCGGGGGAAGGGTATGGAGGGTGTGTGTGTGGGGGGGGTTTAGAATCTGTTCCGAAGCAAGCGAAGCAGCCGCCGCGCAGAGATATGGCCTTTTAAAAGGCCGGCCCGTGTAAAGGATGGGAAAACGGAGGGGACTCTCTCTACCGGCGAGGTACAGTAGTGGAGTTTTATGTAGGTGGAGAAGCGCGCCGTCCGCCCCCCGTTTCCTTCCCTTCCCTTCCCCGGCACGGTCGCCGATCTGTGCTGGGAAGACGGACCGGTTTTGAGTCCGATTGCTCGGGAGGTTTTTCTAGACGTCCTGAATGGTGAAAACTGTGTTTTGTAAGGGACGGAGGAGAGTGCTCCAGCTGTTCAGGTGTTTGCGGGAGATGGTGACGTGAGCCCTTCCCATTCCCCAAAAGGGGCGTTCTGTTATTCTTGTATAACATTTGGATCTTTAAAATAAAAAGACTTTCTTTAATACTCATTGGGTGCTTATACTTGAAGATCTAATGTAATTTGGAGACGTCACAATATGAGCAGAGGTATCTCCTGCTAGGTGAGGGGCAGGGAACCTGTGGATTTTAATACGCTGTGAGCAGGCGGGCGAGCGCGCGGGCGCCCTGGGAAGCCGGTATGTTTTTTTTCCCCATTCTCTCTCGGGGCCGGTTTCCCTCCCATCCAGGGCAAACGGTGGGGACGGAGGTAGCCGGAGCGGGCAGATCACCTTCTTGCTCCCCGCCATGCTCCGCTTGGGGAAGGGGGGTGCGCTGCGCCTTTCCCCGCGGCTTCCCCCCACTCTCCATAGACGGGAGGCTGGGAGGGCGCCCGCCGGGGTGTCGCGCCTCTTCCTTCGCTAAGGTGCCGGCTTCTCCCAGCAGCATTCGCTGGCGACCCCCGGCCGGGACAAAGGCGGGCGCCAAAAGGTAATAATAATAATAATAATAATAATAATAATAATAATAATAATAATAATAATAATAATAATAATAACAACCCATTGCACGAGCCGGGGCTTTGCAGCATCGCCTCGCAACAAAAGTGTCCTGCCGGTGCCTTCTTAAGGGGAAACGCTTCGTGCCCTTTGCCATATTTCGCACAAAGCGGGACGCTTGGAGGGGCGGGTTGGGATTAGGTTGGAAATTTATTTATTTTATTTATTTACCAGATTTTTTTAGCCGCCCCACTACCAAGAGGTCTTTGGGCGGAGGGGGGGGGTCTCACGCCGCGCAGGCGGGGAGAGGAGACCGGTCCCCCGTTAAAGCAGCCGAGCACACACACACACACACACACACGGGGCTCTTCCGTACCTTGTCGCTCGGGGGAAGGGTATGGAGGGTGTGTGGGGGGGGTTGGTTTAGAATCTGTTCCGAAGCAAGCGAAGCAGCCGCCGCGCAGAGATATGGCCTTTTAAAAGGCCGGCCCGTGTAAAGGATGGGAAAACGGAGGGGACTCTCTCTACCGGCGAGGTACAGTAGTGGAGTTTTCTGTAGGTGGAGAAGCGCGCCGTCCGCCCCCCGTTTCCTTCCCTTCCCTTCCCCGGCACGGTCGCCGATCTGTGCTGGGAAGACGGACCGGTTTTGAGTCCGATTGCTCGGGAGGTTTTTCTAGACGTCCTGAATGGTGAAAACTGTGTTTTGTAAGGGACGGAGGAGAGTGCTCGACCTGTTCAGGTGTTTGCGGGAGATGGTGACATGAGCCCTTCCCATTCCCCAAAAGGGGCGTTCTGTTATTCTTGTATAACATTTGGATCTTTAAAATAAAAAGACTTTCTTTAATACTCATCGGGTGCTTATACTTGAAGATCTAATGTAATTTGGAGACGTCACAATATGAGCAGAGGTATCTCCTGCTAGGTGAGGGGCACGGAACCTGTGGATTTTAATACAGCCTGACATGCTTCAAATCCACATCAGACAAGCTTTTTGATGCAACTGTAAACCTTTAGTGGAGAAAGTGTCAATAGTGGATTGTAAAATAAATAAATAACCCAGTGCGGACACGTTTTAAGGCTAACCATCAGGGCATGTCTCTCCAAGGCTGAATGTGGCACAGGAGTTCAAGCAGTGGGGTAGTTCAGTGGTAACTTGTATAAAGGAATTAATTAGTTCCAAATGAAATTATGTTAAGCAAAATTTCCTTTATACAAATTTCCCGTAGGAATGCATTGAAAACAGAGTGATCCCATTTTTATGTTGTACAGATCCGCCCCATAGGCGATTATGTTAAGCAAATTTCCCCTATCTCCCGCATTTTTTATGTTGTAAAAATTTTATGTTATACAAACCGTTTGTTATACAAGGGTCCACTGTACTTGGGAAACCTTGCCTCTAGCCCTCAAGTGATCCCTACAGCTCTGAGGGAGACCATGGCCCAATGATAAGCTCAATAGACCAGTCCACCTACCAACCTCACAGGGTTGTTGTGAAGATAAAGTGGGGAAGAGAGATGGTCACCACACCTTAAGTCCACAAGAGGAATAGTCAATTGCCTTTGTAACCAATCAGCCACTGAGCTCATTTCTTTTTCTGTCCTCCGCCCCCCCACACACACTTTTTTTTCTCCAGGTGCTGCTGTTTTTGTCCATAGCGGTGGGAAGAGGTTGGACGAGAAGCCTGAAAGATGGGGGAACCATGCTGGAAAGAGCGCCTGGCAGTCAACAGTCATCAAGCACTAAGAGAAATGGTAAGGATCAAATGAACTGCCACTCTGTGACCTTTTCTGCTTGCCAACACTTCTTCTGCTGCTGGTGGTTGGTCATTGTTGCCATCATTCTTAAGGCGGCAGTTCTATGCACCATTGAACAGGAGGTGCACCGAACTTCAGCTGGGTCACTGAGTGGTTGAGGAGTCAGAGGTTGGAAGTTCAATTCCTCGCTGTGCCTCCCTGACAAAGGCTGACTCTAGTGCCGGAGTTGTAGGATGATATTGATTCTGATTGCTGCCACACAGTACATTTACATCCTCCTTCCAGTGTGAAAGAATGGAGATGGATACAGGGACTTATAAATACGTGAATACAGTATTGTCCAAATTGCAAAAACCACTCCCAAGATTTTTTGAGCGCAGCATTTCAGAATGAACACCTTGAACAACTATAGTTGGAGAGGTACCTTAAAAGTCTCATACCAAAAGTATAAGGTACTAAGCAGGAGGAGAGTTCAGTGACTGAGAGACTGCTACCAAAAAAAAAACCCTCTTCCCCTTATATTAATAGGAATCATCATCATCATCATCATCTTATAACTAAAGAGCTGTCCAGCCCCTGCCTGGGAAGCACCATAGGGAACTGAATTTCCAACCTCAGATTCTGCAGCTAGCAAAAGTATTTGTGCAAGGTTATATCAATAAAAGTGGTTATTTAGATAGCTTTTTACTCAGTTCTACATGTATGCTTTATAGGGAAGGAAGATGCAAAAGATGTGTTTGCTGTAGAAAAAAAAGGTATATTTTAGTACACAGAAATCAGTTTCTTTAATTCATGTGGTCTCATTTGAAGTACACTGTCCGGGCTGCAATGGAAAACTGACACAGACACAAAAATGAAGTTTATTTTTATAAGGATTGTAGTCATCTGTGTCCTTTCCCTTTCTTCTTCAAGTGCCATATCCTCCTAGATCATTGGTGATCAGTAACCTAAACTGGTTTCTATCCAAAGCTATTCTAAACAAAGCAGCTCTGCTCAGTGTGAACCATTGGCTTAAGTTCTAAAGCCAGAAAGTTCTATGCCCCAGGCCACACTTCCCATCTGTTTTTCCTTGAAGGATAACTTGCAGCTGATGGTATTTCTTTACTGCGCATTATGTGTCCGAAATACTGCAGTTTTCTTCTCTTTACAGTATTGAGGATTTCTAACTTTTTATTCATGCACTGTGACACAGCCACTTTAGTGACTCTGGCTGTCCAAGATATCTTCAGAATTCATCTGTATGTCCACATTTCCCTTTGACAGATCAAATTCCCCCTCTCCCCTGTAGGCCTCCCATATGGTCCTGAAATAGTGTATACATTTGAGTCAAATTATTTCCCAAGGTGGATGAATTGCTGCCGGCAAAAAAAAGTTGGCTGGCTTTTTTCAGCTCTCTTAAGAAAACACAAATGAGTCAGGTGGTTTAAAGAGCATGTGAATATTAGCACAGTTGCCTGTGGCACTAAAAATTGAATGCTTAGATAGTAGAATAAATGTCCCTGTCTGAAAGACAATTTTTAAGACTCCCGATTTCATGGAGATGGGTTGGGATTTTTTCAGTATATGTATAGGATAGTGTGTAATTCCTTGGCTGCCTTTGTAAAGAAAAGTATGATTATGTCTACACAGGCAAGGGGTGGATGGAAGCAGTTTTTGGTATGGAGTCTATTTCTCACTAGAGATTACCCTAGAGCAGTGGTGGCGAACCTTCGGCACTCCAGATGTTTTAGACTACAACTCCCACAGTCCTTTGCCATTAGCAGCACAGGCTTGGAATTCTGGGAGTTTTGGTCCAAAACATCTGGAGTGCCGAAGGTTCGCCACCACTGCCCTAGAGATATTCATGCGTAGATACACGTAGACCAGTATTGCGCATCATACAGTAATGTGCATAGCTGCTATTGAAGAACTTTTTTGCCCATAGTTTTGGATTGCTCCTTGAAGCCATGGCAGGTTGAGAACATGGGTCTCTCTTGTCTGTTTAACCTTTCTGTGCACTACTGTCCCTTTGCTGTGAAGACGCATTCAAGTCCTTATGTGACTTCATATTTCAGAGTTATATGAGTTGATTTAAGCCAGGTCTAGCCCTGTGGCTTGCTCTTTGATGCCAGCAGCTTGCTGTCTGATGCCAGCAGTCTGACCCCAGTCTTTGGAGCTTGCATTTCAAAAGAATCCTCTTCCAAATAAGAGGGAATGGGCATGATCCCAGGGTGTCTCCTGGCACTTCTTAATGCATAATCTTTGTGATGGTTCAGCTGATCTAATTAAAATACTGATCTGTTTTGCATTTTACTGTTTTTCTTAATTTTACTTTTCTACATTCTTGTCATCGCTCTCAAGTAGCTGGTTTGTAGGGATAATTTCTTAGTTGCTTCATCTCAGCCATAAATCATTTTTATTTTTATTTTTTATTTTCCTTGTAGCTGAAATGGTTGTATTTTTCCCCTCAAGCCAAGTTAGAAAACTCTGTTATGTTCAAATAAAAAGTTCTGTATGTTTCATTATTTAAAAAAAGAATAGACCTGGATCCCAGATGTGATTTGGGAAAAGCATATGGCTGCAGGCTATACATCCCCTACCCTATGTATATCTTCTGTTCATATGTTTGGCATTGTTCTTCATGTTATTGAGAACAAGAGTATATCAGTCTGTTCAAAGTGAACTTTATGAGGTCAGAGTAATCCAGGGCAGTTGTGCACCTTGTCTGGAAATGAAATATGTATAGTTGGTTCTTGGATGGCATTGCCAGGTGTAATAATTTCATATGGTTCAGCAATACGCTGTAATTTATTACAACATTTTGCCCCAGGGTGTTCTAAAGCTAAGCAATTCTGTTTCTTCCAGAGGTCTATAAGAAAAGTACAACATTTATTTGTGCTTTCCAGATGTATGCCCCTACTGCTGATTGTTTCTGGATAAGAGATTAATGTTTAGGGACTAAATATTAGAGTTTTTGTTTCTGTTTATCTCCTGTTG
Source organism: Phrynocephalus forsythii (assembly GCA_029282475.1). Taxonomy (NCBI): domain Eukaryota; kingdom Metazoa; phylum Chordata; class Lepidosauria; order Squamata; family Agamidae; genus Phrynocephalus; species Phrynocephalus forsythii. The sequence continues at coordinate 77,759,181 of JAPFRF010000011.1, read as the reverse complement.
TATAAAATTGTACAAGTTTTGACAAGCCATGTAATTGCTGTACTGGGTTCAGGCTGCAGGGGGCTCCCTTTGCATTTGCTTAGCACATGTCATCTGTGGGTTGGTCCCCAAGGCTTTGGTGGAGCAGCTGAATTACCCATGGTTGTCTTAAGTTGTTCCAGGCTTAGAAACAAAGGCACAGAAATAAAGTTTGAACACACCATCAGCGAGGGAAATGTCAACTGAAAGATACATCTTTAATTTCAGTTCCTAATCTTGTAGCATCCTTCAGCTCTGAGATAAAGACTGGGCAGATCCCATATATTTAAATGTTAAATATAAACTGAATAGAGCAGCAATTCCTGGGGGGGTGGGTAGGTGGAAAGATTATTTCTCCATTCCTTTACCATCTCTATAGTACTGTGTCCAGTTTCTTTCAGGATCTGCTGTTTCTTGTAGCTTGTTCATACTTAATAGATCTTCTGTATTATCTTTTAATGTCACAAGAACATACATAAGACTGTAAGAACAGCCTTGCTGGAACAGGCCACAGCCCATCCAGTCCAGCATTCTGTCTCACACAGTGGCTCACCATTTGCTTCAGGGTGTTCCCAAGCAGATGTCTTCAACTGCTTATGATTCCCTGCCTATCTCTCCAACCTGGAGGTTGTCCTTAAGCATCCATAATGATAGCCATAGATACCCTTGTTTTCCATGCTTTCTTAAAGCTGTCAAGGCTGACCGCTGTCACCACTTCTTCTGGCAGGGAGTTCCATAGACCAGTGATCCTCTGGGTGAAAAAGTACTTTCTCTTATTTGTTTGAGACCTAGCACCCAAAAGTTTCATGGAATGTCCCCTAGTTCTAGTGTTGTGTGATAGGGAAAAGAGCTTTTCCTTATCTACTTTGTCCACACTGTGTATGATTTTATAAACTTCAATCAGGTCACCTCTTAGGCGCCAGTATTCAAGAGTGAAGAGGCCCAGCCATTGCAGCCTCAGATGGTAAGGAAAGTGGTCCAGTCCCCTAATCACTCTGGTTGCCCTCCTCTGCACTTTATTCCATTTCCATAATATCCTTCTGGAGGTATGGTGGCCAGAACTGTATACAGTACTCCAGATGGGGCCTCAACATAGATTTATAAAGAGGCAAAATGACACTTGCTGACTCATTTTCTATACCCTTCCTAATGATCCCTAGCACTGAGTTTCCTTTTTTCACTGCTGCAGCACATTGGGTGGACACCGTCATTGAGCTGTCCACCAGGACACCAAGGTCCTTTTCCTGGTTTGTTGCAGAGAGTTCAGACCCCATCAGTTTATAAATGTAATTAGGGTTTTTTACCCCAACGTGCATCACTCTGCCCTTACTAATGTTGAAGCTCATTTGCCACTGGTTTGTCCACTCCCCCAGTGTCAAAAAATCCCTCTGGAGCTCCTCACAATCTCTCTCAGTTTTTACTACCCTGTATAATTTAGTGTCATCAGCAAATTTGGCTACCTTGCTATTTACTCTTACTTCTAGAACTTTTATGAAGAGGTTGAAAAGCATTGGTCCCAGTACTGAACCTTGGGGAACCCCAATTAGGAACCACTGTACTGAGGAATACAGGTTTTTTTCCTATACCCTATGAAATGCATACATACAGTTTCCAAATATTTTGGTCAGCAGGCCCCATCAGCTCTGACTCTTGGCTGTGCTGTGTTATAAAGCATACCAGTGCCAAGTTGTGTTCATTTTGGATATGGGCAGAGTCCAGTGGCAGCTTCTGAGTCCTTCTTTAAGCACTGTACAGTATACTGCTATTAAAGCAATGGCATTTGGGCTTGGGCAGCTTTGTCATAATTTGAATTTCTATCAACCCAATTTGACTTTTATTTTATAGCTTTCAAAAATTGTAAATTACTCCCTCTCTCTGTGCAATGTTTTGTCTTTAGCAACCAATACAAGGGGGATGCTGGGGTTAAGATAAATGTTTTTGCCTCTTGAACCAAGACTTGGTGATGCCACCTTCTCAGCTTGGGAAAGATTCTGGTGTCTCGTATGTTTGCCTAAGGAAATTAGTCCTCTTCACAAGTGCATAAACATTTACACTGCAGTTCTTGATCCAAGATGTCCTTCCTGGCATTTATTTTTTTGCAGAGAGTTAATGTGCCACCAAGTCTCTGTTGACTTATGGTGACCCTCACAGAATTTATGGGGTATGTTCGAGGGTGAGTTGCCATTGCCGGCACTCTGTGAGTTTCCTTGGCTGAGCCGGGATTTGAACCCAGGATTCCCAGGTCTTGCTCCAAGGCTCTATCCACCCCATCAGGCTGACCCTCTATAGGCTGCCTACTAGTGTCTCTTACAAAAATTATACTTGAGCTGTGATTCCATTCACTTTGAAAAGAGGCCCACAATGGTGGACTTTTAAAACGCCACCTCTTTCCCAATAAACTATGGCTCTATACATAAATGATTGGAGCAAGTTTGACTGATTTTCTGACTGACTGCCAATCCCCATTAAAAGCAGAGTCACTTGGTTTTTCCTGAGTTGCTGAACACTTCCTAGAACAGGCCCCTGATGCTAGTCTGGGTACTCTGGCAGTGGGCATCCATTTTATAACCCCTTCTTCCCCTGCCTTGTGTTTCTGTAGGAGCGGAAACTGCCTGTTTTTAAAGCCTGTTCACCACACATCGGAATGCGGCACTATTTTGTTGACCTCATGGATCTTTTCAACCAACGTTACCCTCTCTGTCCTGCTGCCCGGCACCTTGGTATCTACTTGCTGGACCTCTGTATGGACCACTTTGTCATTGATGTTAAAGAACTATATGCCATCTTCATCACCTGCCTTCTCCTGGCATGTAAGTGAACCTAAATCTCACCCTTGATTTGTTTTCTTATTAGAGGAAGGTGGGGAAACTAACTGGGTCTGGGGAGAGCAATAATGGCCACATGACATATTAGTATAGCTTAGAAACATTCCCTTTTCTCCACTGCTGTTTCCAGAGTGCCCCAGCCATCAGCAACACTGGCGGGTCTTTGGGTCTGAGTCCCAAGTCCAAATTCAAATATTTGGCTGCAAGTTCCAAGTCCTAAGTCCGAAGCCCCAAGTTCATGTGCCTGTTAAAAACAGGCTCCCCCCTCCCCTGGAAAAAAAAGGCAGGAGTGGCTAGGTTCTGACTCATGAATCAAGTCCAAATCATTGCGCAGAAAAACCAAAGTCAAGTCTTGAGTCGAGTCACTGGTGGGACTTAAGTCCAGCTTGACAGTGAGTCCCACAACTTGGATCCCCATCTTTGCCAGTTGGCATGATCAGGTCTGGTCTGTTTGATCTGTAGGCAGGTGCAGATGCATTTACATTGCTTCTGTTGTTAAAAAAAAAGAATCTGAAGTTCACCAATGACAAAGACCATTGGAGCAACTTAGGCATCATTAGGTAAACTCTTAAGCAAACACAGTGGCTGAAATCCTGTTGCTTAGCATAGTAAATCAGAACTAGAGTATGCCCATTTGAATCCATGGAACAGATGAAGTAATTGATTCTCCACATCCCCACTGATTCAATGACCCTACTCTAGTGCAACCTATGACACTACACAACATGGTTTCAGTTAGTATATATAGTATAGTATACATTGGTCTTTAAACATTGCACTTGAAATGTGCTTCTCGCTGGATTGCTGTAACATTCTAAATACCAGTAAATAATATTAGTGTTGACCCAAGTCCCTTTTTCAAAGGTATCAGGGTATTGTGCCAAATGAGATCCTACCTCCTAATGATAATACCATTCTCAAACACAATGGCAGCAGGCATTGTGCCAGCTACCTCTCACATGCCCTATTGTTCCTTGGTTGCTTGGGATGGTCCTGGAGGTTTGGAGAATGGGTGACCCTCTAGTTAGAGTACAATACAATTCCTTCTCAACAGGCAAATTTGAAGAGTTGGGAGTCCGAGTGCCAAAGCTGGAACACCTGAACAACTTTGCTGCCTTGTGCGGCGTTAATCTGGTCCTGACAAAAAAAGACCTGCTGAAGATGGAACTCATGCTCTTGGAATGTTTTGATTGGAATCTGTGGCTGCCAACTCCAGCAGACTTCATTGATTACTACCTCTTGGCTTCGGTTTCTGAGAGTGACCTATACAGCGGCTGCCTTGTTTCATCTTTGGCCAAAGCAAAGGATTCGATGGAGACATACTCTCACTATTTTCTTGAAGTTTCTCTGCAAGGTAACTCCCTGACTGTACAAATTGTGTGAACGCAAGGCATCTCTGCTTTGCGTCTCTTCAGGATCTGAAAGTGCTTTAGAAATAGGGTGGGTGTGGGGTCTTTGGGCCTAATGGAAATACCAATAAAACATATACTCCCATATCAGAAAGAGCATGATGTACTCCAAACTGAGGTAGGCCGAGGCATTTGATAGGAGAAACTGGGAAATCTCGGCTCTTCAAGCTCTTAACTTAAAGTTAGGTACACAAGCTGATCCACACCTCTGGCTTAAAATCAGTGGCTTGGATCCAGATTAGGTGATAACTGTGAAAAGACTTGTTGAAATCACTGGGACTCCTGTGGCCACGTCTAACAGAAGTCATTCAGTTAACAGTTATCTGGAGGAAGCAAGTTGAAACAATGCTAAGAGGTGCGGTCTCTCCTTTCTGCCTAAGCCAGACATGAAAGACATTAAAACCAAAACATATTGTTACAAGGGAAGGAATATTTGTATCATGGCTCTGTGTGTGAGAGAGGGTGGTGGGGAGGAAAAAAGAGAGAGAGAACTCCATATTGAATTTAGTGGGACTTAACTTTTGTAGTAAATGTATTTACAAATCCACTTTTAAACCTTCCCTGTGGACAAAATGAACTCAACACACACTCTAAAAAAGGTAAAAAAAATATTTTGCGGAAAAAACAGGCTCAGAAAGCCCGCTTGTCCTTCTAGGAATTGTGAAGTCATTTGCCACGTTTTCCAACTTCACTAAATTATTTAAGATTTTTTTAAAATAATAATAATAATAACAACATTTTTGCTCATTAAAGTGTAAAAGGCTCCCCCATCTTGATTTTAACATTCCTCTTCTTTTCCCCCAACCCAGCTTTTGTAGGAAACAGTACACTTGTCCTGTGATGGGAGTTCCTGCATGGCAGGGGGTTTGACTAGATGGCCCTTGAGATCTCTTCCATCTCTATGATTCTGTGAAGCCTGCCTTAGTGTCTTAAAAGGTGCATTTGATGGCAAGAGGCTGCAAGCATTTTAGCAGCATTGCTTGTAAGAAAGGAGTAAATGTGGTCTCTTGGACGGCAAACCTGTCATGGTGACATCTGAGTTTATAGTTACAGCTTTGACCTATAGCCAAGACTGGAGGAAGAAGTTGATCAAAGTTGTCTATTTATGGAAATTAGGTCCTTGGTGACATTTGTTATTTTTTTTTCCAGATCATGTTTTTCGCTCCTTTCGGCCTTCTTTGGTTGCAGCTGCTTGTGTGTGTGCCTCGCGCTTCTGTCTCAACATCTCTCCCTGTTGGACCACCGAGCTCAAGCTGCTGACAGAGTATTCCTGGGAGCATCTTGCTCCATGTGTTGACCTCATGCTGATGTACGTTTTGTGCCTGAAAATTGGCTATTCAATACATTCAGTTAATGCAAAATAGGGTGGTACCTAAATCACTGAGCTATCCAGCAGTTCTTATGTAAATCACCTTGTCCAGTGATTTTAACCCACTTTCAACCATGATGTCTTTGGAAGTGGACATAGTGCTTGATCACCATATAGGGCCACCACTCCTTAGATCCTTGCCCAGACTGGCTCCATAAAAGCAGTCAGGCCAGTTACAACAGAATGGGACGTAGAAATTATCAGTAAGATACTAGTTAGGCCCTTTAGAAAGAAACTAAACTTGGCAACAGCACAAATTAACAATCATAGGCTCATCGCCAATGTTCCATTTATGAGCAAGGTCATGGAGAGGATGGTGGTTTTATCAGCTTTAGGCTCTACTGGATGAAACCCATTGCTTTTGATCCATTCCATTCAGGGTTGAGGTTGTGTCAAGGCATAGAGACAGCCCTGGTCAACCTGCAATATTGCCTTTTGAGGGAAGCTAATGGAGCAAAATGTCCTTGTTGGTTCTCCTTGATCATTTAGCTGCCTTTGATTCCATTGACCACAATATCCTCCTGGGGAGGTTCTCAGAGTTGGAGATTGGTAGCCTTGCTTTGGTGTAGTTTGTTCTTTCTTGGACAGCCATCCCCAGAGAGTAGAAATTGATGAGATGCCATCCACCCCTTGGACTCTCAGTTGTGAGACTGGTGCAGACACTACCATTGGTCCAGAACATGGCAGCCATATAAACCGTATTCTGGTCTCCTTGCAATGGTCACCAATTTGTTTCCACATCAACCTCAAGGTGATGATGATCCATACTATTACTTGAGCCAAGGATGGAGAATGTTTTTGCCCTCCAGACCCTGGATTGCCACTCCTATGATCCCTCACTGTTGGTTATGCTGTCTAAGGCAGCTTGTATGTGCCGTGCTATCCAGTAGTCCCTCAACATAACTTTTTCTTCAGAGGGGGCAATTGGCTATTGACCTCTATTCCCCACCTCAGTTTTGAACCTCATTTAGGCCTTAGGCCTGAGTTTCAAAACTGAAAATAGCCCTCTGGGGGTTCCCTATCACCTGGTAAGAAAAAAGACCATATAACTGCTCATCTTATTGAGGAGCAGGACTGAATCAGAGAGAGCATCTGACATGGCATAGGAGCTCCTACTGAATTCTGTTAATAGTGGCATTGGGGGTATTTAAAAGATCCAATCAGTCCAAAAAAGCAAAAGACATTTGTGAACTGGTATATAAATGGATGCAGAATAAGTTTGAAAGTCCACTTCGAAACGTTAAGACTGAACAATATGTGATGTATCTGGAGAAAGAGCAGTTAACTATGCGTAATAGGGCAGAAGGTGCAAAATTGTAAAGCGATTATAACATTAATGAGAGTAAGGATGTATTAACGTGCCACCCTTCTAAGAACCCTATTCCTTTCTCCGTTAACCCTATCCCTGTTCCTTATTAGAAAAAATTAGTGGTATTTTTAGCCAAAGCTTTGGATACCAAAATTATATGAAACAACTCCCATGCTCCAGTATGAATTGGAAAGGAACCGGAACAATCTCAATAACCCACAGCTGTGAAATAGAACATTTAAACTCTGCTCCCTACATAGGTTCCCCCCCTCCATTTAAATAGGAGTATAGATGCCCTAAGCACATCCGATCTCGATTGATTTCAGAAGCTAAGCAGGGTCAGCCCTGGTTAGTACTTGGATGGGCGACCACCAGGGAATAATACCAGGTGCTGTAGGTGCCTGGAGTAGGAACTGGCAAACCACTCCAATACTTCTGCCAAGAAAAACTCCATGGACATGGAGTCACGAAGAGTCGGTCACAACTATAACGACACAACACACATTCCTTGTAGGGGTAACGTCTGTCTTCCATCTGGAAGAATTATGTTTACAGTAGAGAGGTCCCCACACGTTGGCTTCTCTAGGAAACAAGTTGGGGGTGTGCCTGTCTTGCTTTGGGTCACGATTGCAAAGTTTGGCATTAATTTGTGCACTGACATCTCTGCCTGTTAAGACTGCCATAATCATGCAATCTCCATTTTTTTACAAGCGCCTAGAAAGCTCTAGTGCGAGTGAAACCTGCCCCATCTCCTGTTTGTCTTCTTGTCCAACTAAGTGACTTCCTTTTATGCTGTAACCTTAGTTAGCCAATAATATCCATAAAAAATTTCTACGTCTGTCAAAAGTCTTGAAGCAAGCCTGGACCTCACTGCCAGATCCAGAAGCTGAGTTCCCGCTGGTTGGGCAAAGGTTGCTGGTGTTAGTTGGCTGCTCTCCTTTTCAGTCGCCCCAGCATTCTTGACTTGTTCTTCTCTCAACAGAGCTCACCGTAAGGCCGAGACAAAAGCCCGCGAAGGACAAGAGCACGTGGTCATCTTGCAAGTGCAGGAGCGACAACTGGTGGAAAGCTTGACCCTGCCAACCAACCCAACCCAAGTGCTCTTCCAGCAATCATCCTCCTACCATCCCCTGGCAGAGCATTCCTATGTTGCCTCCCAGTTCTGCGCCCCAATACAAGATCTGTGCTCAGCTTACAGGGAGTCTTTACTCGCCCCTCGGCCAGCCACCAGCACCACCCCAGGGGACAGCGACGCGCAGGCTGACCTCCCGCCTGTTTTGCAACCTGTGTCCATCCAGGGCCCTGTCACGATGGAGGTGGCTCTTCCAGCAGAACCTACGCGCTGTCTTGCTCTGGTCCTTGGCAATAGCTATTTCAGCGAGAATCCTTCCTGCACCCCTGATTGTTTTGACGTGTGAGCACCGGGTAGAGAAGAAGAATAAGGGAAGGGAGGGCATGGGCAGAGTGAAACACTGGCAGAGCATAAATTGAATTACACCTGACCACTATGAAAAGGGACTCTAAAGAATGAGCTAGGAAGCATCTTAAACAAAATGAATTCGTTGCTGAAACTGATTTGAAAACAAGAGTGCCCTTTTCTGCAAGAAAAACTAAACAAAGGCAAAACTTAAGAGCCAGTTCTATTCCCTTATTACTCCCTAAAACAGGCATGTCCAAACTTCAGCCCTCCAGATGTTTTGGACCGCAACTCCCACAGTCCTTTGCCATTGGCAACCTAAGCTTAGAATTCTGGGAGTTGTGCTCCAAAACATCTGGAGGGCCACCACTGCCCTAAAGTTTGGCCACCACTGCCCTAAAAGAATCACCAATTAACGCAAAGTGATTATAATGTTTCTTTTAAAAGGTAATAAGAAGAAATGTCTGCCAGATATTTTTTGTAAGATGCTTCCCCAGTGAAACCTTTTTATATCTGTAATTCTTAACAGAAACAGTTTGTTGTCACTAACAAAAGCTAGTATTTGAGGCTGCCTCTCAAACTGTGGAAAGTTTCAGGAAGAATTCCTAAAGTGTGTTTCACTGGAAATTTCACTAAACAGCATAGTCAGTTTGAATACCTGCACGTAACGTCATCAACCACTTTGGCCTTAAAAATCTTTCATGCAATTTCATGAAATGTCTGTAGGCAAAAAACAAACACTTGAATCTCAGTTGTAGTATTATATTTTTAAAAATGCAATGTTAAATTACCTCTAAATGTTTGAGATGCTGCTGCCTTAAGTAACTAATTGGCATTGTTTGTAAGCAATGGTTTACATATTATATCAGGGATTAATGTTTACTTGAAAAATATTTTTTTAAAAAGGTCTTAATATTTGAGAATTTTTAGTATAATATGTTGGGTCTTGCAGCTTGAATTAGTAAGACAAAGGAGAAATAAAAAGTATCTAGAAGGGGTGGGTTTTTTTTTAAAAAAAAACAACTTTTAAGCTTTCAGGGATAAGGGACATTAAAGTAATACAAGAAAGTAGTCAGATGTACTTAGAAGTTTCTGTTATTGAACCACTAACTCTTGGAGTAATCCTATGCATGGCCAGGAGAGATGGCTATGCATTGCAGTGTATCAAGACACTGGAATGTAATGTCATTGTATCATTAAATGAAATGCTAGAATGTATGACAGAGGCCTTATGATCCGTCTTGGCCTCTTGAAAAAGAACCTGTTTTGCCCCTATGATTCCTGCTCCAAGCACACTTCCAACCACAATTATGGGGCAAACAGAGGAAACCAAGACATGGTAAGGCACTTGTAGGGGTTATTTGGGCAACCAGGGGCTACTGTTCACATTCTTTCCTGCAGTTGCCTCCCCTTTAACCACCCAGCATTAGCATTTATCCCTCTAGCTGGGCTTCCTTTCAAATGGGCCAAGCGGATGGAAGAACAAAAGGTATGGGTGGAAAAAGCATTTGGATAGAATTGATGACTATGAGAAAGGGACGTATTCTTCCCAGCTACTGATTCTGCAGTGCATGCATGGATTTAGGAGCCAAGGTAAAATGCCATTTTGCCTTGGGTCCCATTAATTCTATGGAGCTTTGTTCCACAGAAGTGTACATCAGAATCATGTCCCTAGCAATGGCCAAAACCCTGTTGCTTACTGCAGTTAGTTACATTAGAGTAGGCCCATTGAATTAGTAGGGATTTGGTAAGTCAACTCCTTCGTATGTTTCAGTGATTTAAATGGGCTTGCTTTAGTTGTGACTTAGTTTTTTCCTAGCTAAGGCACTACCAGAGTAGGATCATTGGAATCAATGGGAAGTCTGGAGGACTTGGCTCACCAAATCCCCACTAATTCAATGGGCCTACTCTAGTGCAACATCCTGTTGTAAGTAACAGAATTTCAGCCACTTTTGTGCAGTTAAGCTTATATCACAGGGCTTGAGTAAATCCAGTTACAAGTTGGTGTGAAAACTTCTGCTAGAATGTGAACGGTTCATTTGATATGCAGCAATTATTCTGTGCTCCTAGAAGTGGAATACTGTTTGTGAAAAGGGTTCTCAGGATTACAGTACAAATGATGTGCAATATGCTTTGATGGCACCTGTTAAATAGACTTCCTCAAACTGGTGCCATCCAAATCTATTGACCGATCACTACCATCAGTTCTAGCCACCCTGCTTGCTTTCATCATGGTGGGGGGATGATGAGGAAGGTCAAACACATTCTGAGGATTCCAGATACAAAAACTTCTTGTAGTCTGGGCTTTTCACAATTTAATGTAACATTGTACAGTATGTAGCAAATGAAGGCTAGGAAAGGATGATTTTGTGCAGAATTTTGTTTATTATAGATTTTAACAAAACATTTTTGTCATGCAATAACATAGCATCTGGTTTTATCACTTAATATTTACATATGACTTGGTATGTCAGGTTTCATGTTCTCCCATCACCTTCTTGTGTAAAATGCCACTGGAGAAACTCCACTTTATAGAATCCATTATGTTTCTTGTATAAAGCCCTGTGCCGAACCCTTTTTTATATCGACATTTTAAAGGCTCATTTCAGCCTAAGGAATTTGATTCAATAAATGGTGCAAAATGTGAACATACTTGACTACTCGCTGTATTCTTTTAAAAATGGGTTGGGGAGGATCTACAGCAATTTGTTGAGTTGGGTTCCTGGTCACAAAAATTACCATTTTAGCAAGCATTCACAACCCCATCAGGTGTTATTATAGTGCTTCCCTATATTTATGGACAAGATGTTGGTTCATGGTAAGTCTGGTTTTATATTTGGGGGGTTCAATGTGCTTTTGAAATCAATGTGGTGCAGTAGATAGTAGGACTCAGGAGGCCTGGATCTGAATTACTGATTAACCATGGAAATGCAATTACTGTAAGTATTGAGAACAGGGAATTGAGGGACATCTTACAGTATTAAAAGACAACATTACATTAAAGCTACAAGAGAACACAAGCAGTTAAAAAGAGTAAAAAGTCCATGTAAAGTGATGGAAACTGGCATTGAAACATAGTGTCAATGCAATCACACAATGTTATAATAAGTGGTTATAAACACAAAGTCTATGTGATCATATAGATTCATATAAAAGACACATACAGTTGACCCTTGTAGAAAAAAATGGTTTGTATAACATAAAATTTGTACAACATAAAAAATTCTGGAGATAGGGAAAATTTGCTTAACAGAATCACCTATGGGGCAAATGTGTACAACATAAAAATGGGATCACTGTTTTCAATGCATTCTTATGGGAAATTTGTATAAAGGAAAATTTGCTTAACATAATTTCATTTGGAACGAATTAATTCCTTTATACAAGGTACCACTGTAATAGGTAGTCCATCATTCAGGAAAAGCTTGCCTGAAGAGAAAGGGATAAGTGGCTCTAGGTTGACAGTGTGTAAGCCTACACAGCCAGCTAGAATCAGGCCTCTTGGATTTTAAATCTAGAGTAGGTCCCCGGTATCCGCTGGGGATTGGTACCAGGCCTTCCCGTGGCTATTGAAAACCATGGATAAGAGAGAATGCCTGCCCACCCACCCCCAAGCTGCTGTTTCCTGACAGTGGCTTGCTTTATGACTGCTGTTTTGAGACAGTATCTTGCTTTATGGCCGCTGTTTGTGACAGTAGCTTGCTTTACAGATGCTCTTTGTGGCAATAGCTTACTTTACAGCTGCTGTTTGTGACAACAGCTTGCTTTACAGCTTGCTTTGTGGCTGCTGAATTATTTAATTTTTTCCCTCTGCCAACCGTGGATAACTGAATCAATGGATAGTGAATCAGTGGATACGGAGGTCCTACTGTATTGCATTTTATATTTATAAGACCTTTGTGGATGAGTACACACTTTCTCCTTAGCTAGTTGTGTAGCTTCTGGAGCTATGGATATTCATGGAGATTATTGCATAAAAACAGATTGTTTATTATCATTTTAAAATTAATATTTGACAGATTATCCCCATAAATCTTCAAAGTGAAAATGGCAATGCTTAAAAGGAAATTAAAATTAATTTTATTATCTGTTTTTTCTGACATGGAGATTGCGGGGTGGGTGGGTGATCAGAAATGACTTGTAGCTACTTATAGTGATCCTATAGGTAAGCAAGATATTTAAAGAGCCATTTTACTGGTTTCAACTCCTTAGTGAATTTCCATTGCCAAGAGGCGAATCAATGAATTGTGTGCTTAAGGCAATGGAGACTTTAATTAAGTGAGGTAAAGTCCTTTGTCTATAGGAAAAAAAGAATTTGTTCTACATCCCCTGAGGTGAAATGTGATACCAGCACATCTGAAACTGGTTTGCCAAAAAACAAAAGTCCCCCCCCCCCAATTTTTTGCTTCAGTTCAGTTGCTGATCCACCTTCTAGCCGGGATGCTTCATTACTGAGCAAAGTGCTTTATTCTCGCAATGCTGAAATTTATTCCAAACATTTGTCTGAAAATGGTGACAGCATTTATTCTGAAACATGTTGTGAAACCCACTAGAACTGATATTCAGTTTTTTTAAAAAGCTTACACCAGCCTTCCTGTGCAGAGCAAACAGGGGTGACTTCTTCTGAATAAGAAGTTAAGCCTTTGGGTAAATGCTAAACTCCTTTTGGCTTGCCAGTTATTGGCAGTAAATCTGTGAAAGCAAACCAGACACTTTTCTTGAAGAGGAAAAAAAAAACCCAAAGAATTTAAAGAATGCTTTTATCCTCTGATTCCTTCTCATGCTAAGAAACAAAACTAGTAGAGATCCAAATTACATTATTCACATATAGAAGTGTCAAGGTACAGTTTTCTGGGTGTGTTGAGATACTGTAATACACCACAGCCACAACTATGGTCTGTGCCACCTGAGGCAATCATGAATTGCATGTTGACTCGTGTGTGTGTGTGTGTGTGTGTGTGTGTGTGTGTGTGTGTGTGTGTGTGTGTGTGTGTGTGTGTGTGTGTGTGTGTGTGTGTGTGTGTGTGTGTGTGTGTGTGTGTGTGTGTTCAAAATGTTAATGTATGGTTTGGACTTTTACATTTTGAATCAATTAGTCTGAGTTGTAGCGGGTGGTTATGGTTGTGGTTGTTTGTATTGTACCTGATAGTGACGGTTCCATTTTGATGCAATCTGTGACAGTGAAAGACAGACAAAACAGTTTTATGTCTTCACTTAGCCAAACTTCATAGCTGCTTCTGATGGAGAAAAACAGCAGGTGGGTGAAGATGCAGCAGCATAAATATCTCCACTCATTTATTGAGGGACAGGAGTCAAATCCCTGACTCCAGATGGCAATGCAGTGACATCTCTCTCCATTCACAAGATGGGGAGCCATGTCAAGGCTCTGCAATATGAATGGTGGGAAGAACAGCAGAGTTGGTTGCTTAGGGCCTTTTCACACGACCCCTAAGATCCGCTGGCCCCTTAAATTCGGACCAAAGATCTTAGGGGTTCGTTGCTCTTCCTTCCTCCCCACCAGAGAAAGAGAGGAAAAAATGCAGCTCACCTGGAGGAGCTTCCTGGAGCTCCGTTTCTCTTCCCTTTCTCTTCCTCTGCTTGCTTTTTTTCCTCCCACCTCTTCTCTTAAAGGGGCGGGAGGCAAAAAAAAACACAAGCAGAAGCCAGGAGAGCCCCGCACTGACCAGATTAAATCCGGACCTGGGGATTTTCACCCACCTCAAGCAGGTACAAGAAAGTGCAGCTGGGTCGCGCTTAGGTGGGCGGGGTCGCACTTAATTTCCTGCAAACTCCGGAGCTGGTAAGGTGAGTTTGCAGCCATTTGCTGCGGAGTTTAGGGGTCGTGTATAAAGGCCCTTACTGACCATGCAAGATGGAGTCTAGGCACATGGTTTCCCTTTTACAAAGCAGGCAGCGTTTGCCCACATAGTTTCTTGGGCTTTGTTTTGAGTTTTTCATCTGAATGCTTAAAAGAACAGTAGAATATTGTTGAGTAGTAAATTTAAATGTTTGCAGTTGTGTTTGGAATTGAAAAAGAGATTCACATTGAAGCCAAAAAGCTTGTATAAAATTAAATTGCAATAATTAGTATCTTTTTTGCTGCCTCTCCAACAATGAAAGTAGAGCAATGCCCCCAAAGTCCTTCACCAAGAGTCATAAAAGGGTATTTTGCTTTTCCTGGCCACAGAGGCCTGGATTACAAGATACCTCAGGCAATTTTGTTTCTAGGGAAGTTCAAACAGTCATTTGGGATTGGGCCCAGTGCTTAATCAGAAACCCATTGGGAATACTTTTGCAGAGAAGATGAGAGGGTGTGGCAGATTACAAGCTGGAAATCTCACCTTCCATTAAGGATCTTGCCCAAAGTACTAATATTCCCAAACTAGTAGCTCTGAATAATAATGATTATGTGCCCTCAAGTTAATCTGTGGAAAATTCTGCCTGGGTTTTCTGGGTATAAGTATTTGGAAATAATTTACCATCCCCTTCTTATTGTTCTTATTGGGGATAGGTAATAAAACATTCATTTTTCAAATTTGAGTTCTGTAGTAACAACAACAAAACTTTAATGTGATGATGTTTGTTGAAGCTGTCCCAAAATGTATTCTAGATAAGATAGAAGCAGCAAGGGCATCATCTGTAACATAAATGGAACATGTCTTAATCTGGATTTTTAAAATAAAAGTGTGCAAAACGACAGTTGTCTCTACTGTTTGTATATGAAGCCTGACAGTGTGGAGATCCCCTCACTGCAACTTGAAATATAACCATAGATAGATAGATAGATAGATAGATAGATAGATAGATAGATAGATAGATAGATAGATAGATAGATAGATAGATGGTTATATTTCAAGTTGCAGGGAGGGGGATCTCCACACTGTCAGGCTTCATATACAAACAGTAGAGACAACTGTCGTTTTTGCACACTTTTATTTTAAAAATCCAGATTAAGACATGTTCCATTTATGTTACAGATGATGTCCTTGCTGCTTCTAGTTTATCTAGAATACATTTTGGGACAGCTTCAACAAACATCGTCACATTAAAGCTTTGTTGTTGTTACTACAGAACTCAAATTTGAAAAATGAATGTTTTATTACCTATTCACTAGTAAGAATAAGAAGGAGATGGTAAATTATTTCCAAATACTTATACCCAGAAAACCCAGGCAGAACTTTCCACAGATTAATTTAAGGGCACATAATCATTATTATTCAGAGCTACTAGTTTGGGAATATTAGTACTTTGGGCAAGATCCTTAATGGAAGGTGAGATTTCCAACTGGTAATCTGCCACACCCTCTCAGTTTCTCTTATCTATCTATCTATCTATCTATCTATCTATCTATCTATCTATCTATCTATCTATCTATCTATATAATGGTTGGCTATCATTATACAATTGCTCGATTCCAATATATATGGTTATATTTCAAAGTTGCAATGAGGGGGATCTCTACAATAGCAATAGTACATGAATGACACACTTCTGATTTAGACCATGCAGTTATGAATGTGAATCAGTTCTATTGTTCCTTCATCTTTCATTCTCCCCATAACAGTGTTCTTGTGCCTGCTTTCACTATTTGGATAGTTAAGGATCCCAAAAATGGTGAAATACAGAAGAAATAAGAAGAACTGAAGATGAGAAATTGTGGCATAGTGGCAATAAATTTTTAATCTTGTTTGCTTGTAGATGAAATACAGAACTGAATAAAAAGTATTATTTTACATCTATATCTGTATTTAAAATTTTCATTTTCCAGTGTGGCTAAGGAATTGAGTTATTCACTCTCCAGTTATCTTCTCATGCCAGCTTCTTGCTGGTCCTCTTGAACGTCACGTCACCAACTGTAGAAATCTGCAAGAAAGGGTGGACAAGCATTAGTGTTGAAACTGGCTGCTGACTGTGTCCCTTCCTTCTGGACCACTGAGTTGCACAGTGAATTCTTCTCCACCCCTCTTTTCTGCAATTGTTGGTGACTCAGAACATTTGTGTTATGACACACTGGAGAATGGAGGCATGAGTGGGATTTCCCTCTAAAACAGAGTAGGGTATATCCAGCCTTCAATTCCATGAAGGATTGTAACTTCCATCTGACCTTGCTGACATAGCCTATTGTAGAGGCCAATCTATGGAGGATCTTGGAAGTTGCAGTCAAACACCATTTGAGTACAACATACAGCACTTCTTTCTCCTGATCTAGAAAAACTCATTTCAACCTAGTACTGGCACACTTGTCACACTGGAGTCATCTCCATCTCTAAAGCAAGTTGATTCTAGGACTCCCAGGTTATCTACTTTTAAAGAGGGGATTCTGTGGATGCATGTCATGTAATTATCTGAAATGTGGTCCTAAATGGTGCAGTCATTATTTTGGAAAAATAAGAAAGCAGTAAGGAAATTTTGAAAAGCAATAAGATATCTGCAACAAATAATTCCTAATCTGCCTCCAAATGGAAAGCTCCTAAAGCACCAGTCATAAAATGTTAGAGAGCTAGCCTCCTCTTTTCCTTGTTAATGTAGGCAGAGATGTCACCAGAGCTTGCAAAGCTCATGTCCCAGTTCTTCATGTGACCCATAAATATTACTGTTATAAATATTAGCTTGATGAGCTAGATATAAAAGAGGAGAGGTGTATAAAAGAGGGGTAAATTTCCACTGATGTAGCTTCTTGTGGAAACTAAGCCAGCTGAAATCCCTTATCTACATCAATGTGCTTGAAATTTTACATCACCTTCGCCTGTAAAGAATGCTGAACGAAAATGTTCACCTTATTTGTAATGTTTCAGTGAGCCAACACAGGCATTGTCCAAGCCAGAATTTTCTTTCTAATGGTGGCACTGAGCGAAGTTGAGGACTTTTTCCATCCTCAGCTCAATAGCTGCTACAGATGCCCCACTTCCATTTGCATCTGGGCCTGCTAAGAGGGGTTGTGATACATCACTTCGGCAGCACGAGCCATGCAGTAACAACATTTGCAATATGATTGTGCACACAGAATCTGAGTTCTAACCAATAAGCATTATCTGTGGAACATCTGAGAAGCCATCCTAATCAGCATTAGAAGGTCGTGTAGTCTGGTAATGTTGCTTTCTATTAGCAGCTCAAGTCTACCCTAGCCTGGCTGATGGCATACCACCCGACCCTTTTAAATAAGCATGCCAAGCATTTTATTCATGAAGTTTCACAGGAGTCTTTTCAACCCGAAGGCCTCCAAGGCTCCAGAGAGATTCAAAGGACTCAGGACAAAGGCAGCCAGCCACTCATGCTACTTGACAGAGAACTGCCCTCTGTACAAAAGACCACTGGAAACTAGTCCATTGTTTGAAAGCTTCCTCTATTTACACGGGTGCCCAGTCCATATTCAGTTTAAAAACTCCAAAGAAGGCCCTTAAAACTGTCCCCCAACAGTTAGCCACTAGGCAACAGACAGAACAGAAACAGACATCAATGGTTAGTTTTTCCTATTGTTGTAAAATGCATTGTACATTTCTTTAAAATCTAGTACTGTTTTTTCAAAAAACACCTTGCATCCATCTATCTAAGCTCACAAATCTGAATCCTCTTTGGTGATGCTTGAGAGGCCACACTCCTGGTACCACTGCATGCAAACATGATACTCATCATCTAAACTGCGGCCCGTCCTCCATGACACATTCAAACATTTAACATCCCCATGTCGTGGTGGTGGGGGTCTGAATTTTTTGATTCCAAATGCATCAGGCAATATATGGATATTGTATTGGGATACTGGAGGCTATTAAAATTGTTACATTTCAGTATGTTGCAATGCTAACTGCCTCTCATTTATGCTAAAAGTTACATATATCTTCTTTTTTGACCAGTCATCTTGTATCATGCATTCCAAATTCCAGAAAAGGTTTCCAGAAGATCACCTCTACTAGTTTTCCACCAGCAATCTCCGCAGTGTGATGATAATTAGGGAAGTCAGCAACCACTTTTCCACCTTCCATTTTAACTGTGGCCTGAAACAGGTCAAAACAGGTCAAATGTCAATATTGGCTGAAGGCCTGAAACCAATTAAGGAGAGAAATTTTAGAGGAAACATTTTTATCTTCTCAGATAACAATGATTGGATTTGTGGTTGGCGTCTAGTCTCAGTTTTGGACTCCTTATTATAACCCAGCAGAGAAGCTTTCCAGAAGGATGGGGCAGGGGAATGAGAAAAGTGTCCTCCATATGTCCATATTAACCTTCAATACATTATATGAAAGTACAACATTTTTGTGGAATGCTTAGTATATTGTGGGCATTAGCAGTATGGCTTCTGAACAGTCTTATCACTAGCAAAATGCAATAGATGTACATGTCTCTTCTATGGCTCCTATTCTTCCCAGCATTGGCTGCACTAACTGAAAATCTGCCATTTGGGGTGTGGTGTTGGGTTTTGTTCTTAGTACACTCTGAATAGGGCTGATTGAAAACGTTTTGCTCCCAAGTGCAGACAGCAAGATGTCCCCATTCCATTGACAGAAGCTGATGAGACTGACCATCGAAAATGCATTTTGACTATGATGATGAAACAATATTCTTCACGTCAACTGAGGACATTAGTGTAACATGGTTGGCAGAGGCGGGGCTTTGTGGAAGGTGCAGCTCTGTTCACCAACAGCCTCTAGCCAGAGCTGGATTTGCCACTACTTCCACCCTCAGAACTTATTTGTGTGTTGCCTGAGGTGAACATTTTGCTCTTCCTAGGGGTAAAGCTACCTCAGTTCAGAAAACGTAACATCCTCAGCCCAAGAAATCTGTCGTGAGCAAAGGTATACCCAATATCTGCATGACTAACTAGCCCAGGGTGCACATTTCCAGTGGAAAGAGGAATGATAGTGTCTTTTCTCCTCATCCTTGCTCTACTTTGGAACACAGGTTCTTTCCAGTGTATTCAAATTTCCCCACCATCTTTCATTCCAGCCTTCTTCAAGCCCCAAGAGGTCAGGGCACATCTGGCGAAATATTTACACTATTTGCCCCCGTTAAGTCTTCTTCTTGGTGACCTACCAAACAGACTGCATGTTCTGATAGCCCTTGCTTTGCTTGATACTGCTCCTCTTTTAACCAAGTACTCTTCTGTCTCTCACCTGGCCTATTCACCTTTAGCTTTTCCCCTGGTCTGGACACAAACACAAGCTAAGTGAGCACATCCTAGGTTCTCACATTAAACAGGACCCCTAAATAATAAAAGAAAATCAACATCAGAAAATGCAATCCCTCCATGCAAAATATAAGAACTATACATACTTTCTTCTTATAATGCTATGGGGCCTCTTAAATGTGATGTGTCCTAGTTCCAAATCCAACAAATAACACTAGAGTAGGTTCACCAAATCCTCTGCATGTTCCAATGGAAAGAAGCTACTCTTAACTGCAAGATTCTTTAGCATAACAAGTCACATTTAGAGTAGGCCTATTTGAATCAAAGGAACTTGTTGTGTGACTTGTTATGCTAAAGAATCTTGCAGTTAAGAGTAGCTTATTTCGATCATTGGAACATGCAGATGCTTTGGTGAACCTGTGTGTGTTGCCTCCTTACAGTCGTGACCGACTCTTCGTGACTCCATGTCCATGGAGTTTTCTTGGCAGGAATACTGGAGTGGTCTGCCATTTCCTACAGCACCTGGTATTCCCTGGTGGTCTCCCATCCAAGTACTAACCAGGGCTGACCCTGCTTAGCTTCCAAAATGAGGCGAGATCAGATGTGCTTAGGGCATCTAGGCAGCTTAGTGAACCTACTCTAGTGTTATTTACTAAGCAACAGGAGGAGCATGAGCATGTTAATTACAACAGGTTGAATTCCCAATCTATGGAACTCAAAGTAACTGTTGATCTCAAAGAATGAGTATCCTAGAAATCATCACAGAGCTACTGAGCAAAATCTGTTGCAATCCATTTGGAGGATGGGGTTGGAAAAAGGATTCATGAACACCCCGGGTTCGGAGCCTAAAAATGTGCGCATCTTAAGCAGTGGATCATGTTACACTCCTTGAACAATATGGCACACCTGCCTATCTATGCTGCCCAAGCAAACTGCTTGAGGAATAATAACTTGTCAAGTAATTTGTGGCATGGCAATGTTCCAAGACAGGGCATGGAAACATTAAAATAACCCACTGGGCACCTAAAGCCGTGCTTGGAAACATGCTTTTGAAACCAGTAGCCATGTTACTGCCATTCACTTACCTTGAATTTTTTGCCACCTAATGTCTCAATTTCTGATTCTTTGCCAATGACAAACTTATTAATCATGGATTTCCCATCTGGGTAAATCTGGGACCAGGTGAATTCATCTCCATTCTGTACTATTTCAGTAACAATTTTGAAATTTCTTCCTTTTTCGATTACGTCAGCAGGAAGTCCTAGTTTAGGAGAAATACGCATATGTTTTTGTTATTGTGATATCTCTCAGATGCCTATGACATTTATGCTAAATGTTACCTCTCTGTCACAACCACCACAGCAAATAGATTGCAAAGAGAATGTCCCCCCCCTTTTCCCCATCTTGTCTCTTTTTCTGAGTCAACAATAAAAATTGGAAGCAGTGTCAATAAACCATTACTTTCCAATGTGAGGAAAATATTGACAAATCATTACGTTCCAAATGTGAGGAAAAGGTTTAAGAGTTGGAAAAGTCCTGAGCATACATACCAATGCGCTTCATAAAGCCATCATAGTTTTCCTCAGCCTCTACTTCATATTTGCCCGAGAAAGCCATGGTGTTATGACTGAGGCACAGAGAAGAGACTTGCTGCGGAAAGTGGATGCCCTTGTGAAACAGGCTGGTCTCAACTTGGCACAGGGGATTAAAGCGCCTCCTTTATAAAGTTGTCTTAGCGCAAGATATCCACCCTAAATAGACTGTACTCCTCTGCCATACCATGTAATGAGGAAGTTGTTATTTTTTTACAACAGGAGTGCAATTTCACATGGAGCAGTGACAGTGGTGTTATTGACCTTCTACAAAAGGGTTTGTTACACCTCTGACATGTCTTGGACATTTTCTCAAATACATTCTACTGAATTATTTGTTATTATTCGCCAATTATTATCCGTGTTAAAAGAGCAGAAATCATACTTGATTTGGAAGAGAAAAACTCCACCTACTTTTTTGTCATTCTCAATATTTATGAGAACAGTTTTAGAGCCATATATTTATTTGTCAACCGGACCCCTCCAATGACAGTCCATTTGGTCTATATTCTTCAACATGTTATAGAGTTCTATGACATTCCCTGAGCTCCTTGCCCAGAGTAGCTTTTTTGCTAGATGGTTGTGGTATATAAATAAAATAAATAAATGAAGATGCCGGCTACAGCGTCTGGCAAAATGTCAGGAAGAAAAACTTCCAGAACATGGCCAAACAGCATGAAAAAACTCACAACAACTATCAGATCGCAGCCATGAAAGCCTTTGAGAATACATTGTGGGCGTTTATACACGACCCCTAAACTCCGCCGCAAATGGCTGCAAGGTCCGGACCTTAAAAATGTTTACCCACCAGCTCCGGACTTTGCAGACAATTAAGTGCGACCCCGCCCACTTTAGCAAGACCAAACAGCAGTTTTCTTGTACCTGCTTTTTGGAGATGACAAATATTTGATCCGGTGTAAGGATAGTGAGTGCGGGGCTCTCCTGGCTTCCGTTTGTTCTTTTTTTGCGCCCCGCCTCTTTAAGAGATCTGAATGCTGCCCGGAACAAAACGGAGGTAAGAAGGCATTATTTTCTTTCTTTTTTCTCCGTCCCTCAGGCAGCCAGCAACCAGAAAGTGCCGAGGGGGGTGGGGACAGAGGAAGAGCGAGGAACCCTTAAGATCTCTGGTCCGAATTTAAGTGGCCAGCGGATCTTAGGGGTCGTGTAAAAAGGCCTTGTGTTATTCTCTTTAACAATATGTTTATTTGCATTCTAAACTAAAAAGCTCCAGACTTATTGGTCTTTGTGGGGAAAGTGCTATAACTCCACGGTTTTTGGGTCCCTTTTCTGCTTCTTTTCCAGTTACACACTATCTTTTTGAAATGGGAAGTAATTGTAACTATCCATGGTATTTCTGATGTGGCTGAAGCAAAGATTTAAATGGTGAGCAAAATCCTATTAGTTACCTCTTTAGTGGCTTAATATAAATGATGCAACCTCTGGTGGCACATTGTTGTAAATTAAGAATTCTGTTGCACACCAAGTGACATAACTCAAAGCTCAACACTCAGTGTCTATAGTGAGTTAATGTTCAGCAATTGGGCCTCAAAAATTATGCTGTTTTCATTCAACTGCAATAAGATGACAAAATAATTTTGCCTAGTGACTGAGGAATGATTGCTATGGATCCTCAATCCCTTTCCTAGTGATATCCAGTGAACAGTTGACATCCAACAAGTGAAGTAGGAGGGAAATGGGGACATGATTTGGGCCTTTGAGTGGGTTTATGGGTCAAGGAGCACAAATCAACCCTCTAGCATGCTTCACTTGAGACCAGAACTGCAATAAAAATATCCAGGAAGGAGCCTGCCATGAGCTTTTATTTTTGATTTCAATTTCAACAATCCCAGACAAATCAAAAATACTTCACCCCTCCACCACCAAGGCCATAGCTAACGACCCATACTTAATGGGTGTTGGGAAGGTTAAGCACCTTAGGTCATTGTCCACCTAATGAGTCTATTCAGGCCATTGTTCATCTTATGAGCCTATTTCAGACCAGGGTGACATGAGGTCAATGTGAACTGTAAAATAGAGAACTTGCAACTAGCTTTCCTCAGACTGACAAAACTGTATGGATGAGCAGTGAAATGTTTCACTCTCTCAAGAAAAAGAAGTCCAGTTGCCGTGACTCAACTTCCATATGTAACTGGCTATAATTATTTTAATACATTTGTTCTTGTTTTGTGACACCAAGTCACTTCCAATTTTTAGGATACTTCTATGAACCTATAAACTCCAAAAGGGTCAATCATCAATACTATTTAAAACATTACTGGGGGGGAGGTGAATGCCATGAACTATTCTGGGAAAGGAAATATTTAATAAGCAGGTTGCATGTGATTGTTTGCAAAATGTCCAGTTTTTCCAGCGGACATGTGAGCCTTTCCACAGAAACAAAAAAAGTCTTTCCACTTCCCCACACCCTTATAGAAGGAAGTCCCACATCAAAGAACTAACTAAGGAGGTGAATGAACTCAAGGGATGATCTTTTCCGATTTATGTTGAAGTTGCATTCTTGTTTTCCTAGTAATAATGCTGATAGCCTTGAACAGGCTCCATTTCACCTGGCAGGTGCAGAAAAGCCACAGAAATACATCAGATGAGGTATTTACATGTGAGTTGATCTGAACAAAATCACATTGCGTTGTTATATCAAGATGTTGATATACAATTGATAAACTACATTAATACAAAATCTTTGTTAACAGATTTTTGCCAGCATCCTGTTGCCTTAAATGTGCGACGCAAGGGGAAATAAACTACACAAGCTCCCTCCTACACAAGCAGGCTTCCCACTGCACACCAGTTCAAGACCAGTCACACAACTGGCAATCTACCTGAGCAGGGGAAATACTTATATGCCATTTCCACACTGTGTTTACATTTAGGCCACAGTACCAGACTCTAGTATGTAACAGTGCTAAACCATATTGGACAACCGAATGTTTTGTCTTGTTTATCCCTTCAGACGTGTCCAACTCTCAATAACTTTGTGGGCCAATGCTCTCCATGTCTTTCTATCTCTTACAGCTTCTTTTAACCTTCAAGGTAATTCCAGTGTCCCTTCTGATGGTGTCAAGCCAGTGAGTCCTTGGGCGGCCCCTTGTTTTGCTTCCACTGGCCATGTCCCATCAGAACTGTCTTTTTGAGTCAGTTGGGTCACATAAACATATAACATGCCCGAAGTACGATGCTTTTTGTTTAGTGATATTTGCTTCCAGATATATATTTGGATTGACTCTGTCTAGGACTTCTTTGCTGATAATCCTCATTGTCCATGGGATGGGTAGTAGTCGTTTCCATCCCCACAATGCAAATGCCTCTCATTCCTATTTGTCTTCCTCAAAGTCCTGGTTTCACAATCATACAAAGCTATGGTCAAATAAAGTAGTCTGAATTTGATTGGGAGACTGGTGTCTTTATTCTTCCAGATATTATTCATACTGATCATTGCTGTTCTTCCTAGTGCTCTATGTCTTCTGGTTTCTGAGCTCCAGTGCCATTTTTGTTAATTTTAGTGCGAAGACAGTTAAACTTCTTTACTGCTTCAGTTACCTCATTGTTGATATTAACACTGACTTGCATGTGCTCTGCCATTGTAATTATTTTTGTTTCTTTGGGTTGAGGTGCAGTCTAAAATTTTCACTTTCATCTCTATTAGGATTAACCATTCTAGATCTTCTTTATTTTCCGCCAGCAGTTGTATCATTTGTATACCGAAGGTTGTTGATGTTCATACTGCCAATTTGTACTTCAATTGCAGATTCATCCACAATTTTGTGTCTCTAAAAGCTGTCTTTACAACGGTTGTATCAGTTGGATGAGCTACAGTGCAATTTCCAGTTATCTAAGGCAGTTCCAGAGCTTGTAATGATCAACACAGTCAAAAGCTTTGGAAACTCAACGAAACACATGTAAAGGTCTTCTTGGTATTCCCTTGCCTTTTCCATCATCCATCAAAGGTTAGATATGTGGTCATGTGTCCCTTTTCTTTTTGGAAACCAGCTTGTACATCTGATAACTCCCTTTCAGTGGCTGAGCTCAGACATTGTTGGATGATCTTCAGGGAATTTAATTTATGTGTAATATTAAGGTGATGGTGGGGTAATTTGAACAGTTTTTTATGTCACCTTTCTTTGGTATGAGCACAAATACTGACCTTTTCCACTTTTTTGGACATTGACCGGTCTTCCATATGCTTTGACCTAGTGCTATCAAATGCTTTTATTGGCAGTGGTCTTAGGGCCTTTTCACACGACCCCTAAGATCCGCTGGCCCCTTAAATTCGGACCAAAGATCTTAGGGGTTCCTTGCTCTTCCTTCCTCCCCACCAGAGAAAGAGAGGAAAAAATGCAGCTCACCTGGAGGAGCTTCCTGGAGCTCCGTTTCTCTTCCCTTTCTCTTCCTCTGCTTGCTTTTTTTCCTCCCACCTCTTCTCTTAAAGGGGCGGAAGGCAAAAAAAACACAAGCAGAAGCCAGGAGAGCCCCGCACTGACCAGATTAAATCCGGACCTGGGGATTTTCACCCACCTCAAGCAGGTACAAGAAAGTGCAGCTGGGTCGCGCTTAGGTGGGCAGGGTCGCACTTAATTTCCTGCAAACTCCGGAGCTGGTGGGAAAACACTTGTAAGGTCCGGAGTTTGCAGCCATTTGCTGCGGAGTTTAGGGGTCGTGTATAAAGGCCCTCAGTAGTTCTGCTAGTACAATATTCCACCAATTCTAGGGGATTTGCAGTTTGCCATCTAATTGAGTGCCCATTCAACTTCCTCCTATAGGATATCTGCTTCCAGCTACAGTAATTCCTCCTCTCTTGTGCCTTGATTTTGATTTTCATTTGTATAAAGGTGCTCTGTACAGTATATTCCTCCCACCTTTCTCTGAAGAGAACATGGTCAACATTTAAGAGCATGTTTAGTTCAAAAATATGTGTTTGCATTTGATCTTGCTTGGAGCATTATACTGTTGCATAGTATTTGATTGTGCTTATATGTATCAGCTCTAGCCTCACTAACAACAGTAGCATTCCAAGAAGTAATAATACCTAGATGCCCTAAGCACATCCGATCTCTCCTGATTTTGGAAGCTAAGCAGGGTTGGCCCTGGTGAGTACTTGGATGGGAGACCACCAGGGAATACCAGCGGTTGTAGGTGCCTGGAGTAGGAACTGGCAAACCACTTATTTCTGCCAAGAAAGCTCCATGGACATGGAGTCACGAAGAGTCGGTCACGACTGTAACAACACAACACAACAACAGTAGCATTCCAAGAAGTAATAATAATAATGTATTGTTTGCTGTGGTTTGACACTGAAAGTTAAATTCCATGTACAAAAGTGGCAGGGACTTTCATCTTTCCTACTTTCAAGAAACATCTGCTTATCTCTTATAAAGACCCTCTACCTCCCTGAGCATCTGGGGCACACTCAGTTCACAGGGGACCGTGAGTAGAACAAACCCAACTGAATGTTTGTCAGGTAATACATGCACCAAGGTGCTCTGGCTGCACATATCAGGAAGACATAATGGCTACTAACACATTTTGCTTCAGGAAAAATGCATTTATCATTAGACGTTTTGTCGAGGAAAATCTTCAATAATTTCCCTAGTATTTTTCTTCCAGTAATTATTTATTTTCTTGTCTGAAGGGTCTTGTAACCAAAATACCCAACAGAACACTGGGGACAGAGGTGCTTTCCAAAAGTTCCACTAAATCCATGCAGAGTGCACAGTTTTTATTTGGGTTTTATTAATCATCCTTAACAAAACACAGAACCCTTTTATATCAAGGTTAAAATTTAACAGCATTGCAAGAGAGCTGACTAAGTTTCTCTGCATCAGAACAGCATTTCTCCTCTCATAAATGTATTTATCACTCTCTTCTTTTATTGTCCAAGTTACTATTTTATGATTCGCTCATCTCTACAGTTTTAACTTTCTCAGCCATAAGACCGTATATGTAAACACAAAATTATCTAGACTCAACTACTTTTCAGATAAGACATTGGGATTCAGGGACAGTTTGCCACCTTTAGAAGGGCATATATGGCAATAAGAGCAGTGTATGTTTGGTCATTAAGATAGCAGGGGAGCATCTCTTTGTGAAAGCTGCTTTGTACAACCAAAGGAACCAAAAACCTCTTGCACTATGTAAGATCACAGAGCGCTACATTGACTGTTTCAGCCATCTTAAAGCACCTGGCTTCCCATGATGTCTGAAACTCACCTTTACCTTATCAGTTACACTACTGACAGGGAAAATCTGGAAATTTTAGAACTAGAGATTAAAATGTATGGAAATTTTGAAGCCATGGAGGAAAAATCTTTGGAGAAGAATGGAAAAATTCAGGGGGAACAGTGCTTTCCCCCCTCATTTTTTCTCAAAAGTTTCTAGAAATTTTATCTCTCTGTGTAGAACAAATAAGTAACTTCTCCAAGCTGGGCAAATTCTGGCAAAGGGAAACAAGTAACGGACAAGAAAAGCCAATGCAATGGTGAAAGAACACCCAGCGTGGGGAATGGCTTGCCACCTTTCCAAAAAGAGAACCGATTTTGTACAAGTCAGTGCTGCAACAGTTAGAATGAAAGTCTTAGAAAAATGATTGGAACTCGAGGGGTGGGAGGGAGGAACCCCCTTCCCAGGAAGCAAGAGGGGGCACAAATTCCCTGTTTCTGACTGAATTCAGCAGCAAGTGAGGAGAAGAAGTCAAGACAGACACAAAGGCAGGCCAAGATGATCAGAAAACACAGATGCCCTGCTCTTAATGGGCCATGACTACGGGTCACCTGAAGCAGGGTGGTCTGAGCTTTTTAAAACTTGAAGCTTGCCTCAGAGACGCTGCGTGTCTAGGACAAGTGCAATTCTGATACTGATGCTGTTAGAGATGGCTCTTTCCGTTGCTTTTTGCAATGCAAGAGCATTTTCATCAGGTTCATAGTGAAGCCAAAAATGATTGCACTTCTTAAGGCTTGCTGTGCTGTGGTTCTGACTCAACCCAGATCCATTCATCTTTTTCTCACTGTTAAGATATATGAATGACATATTTACCCTCACATTAGGACCATAGAGGAAGAAAGGAGCATCTTTTAAAATAATTCATCTGTCCTATGTCATATTTAGAATTAACCAGCAGAAAATGAAAGAAGTCTGTTTGCCTTTTCTTATATATAACATGCACAGAAAGAGAATGGGAGAGGATTGTATTTGCTTTGTGTGAACAGATCAATCATTTCTTGGTTTACTTCCACAGACACAGCTGTATGCCTGTCATAATGTTTGGCTCCACTGCATGATCTGGAAGTCAAGTGTTTTCTTTAACTAATGATAAGCTATTGTTTTGAAGGGATCCTGGAACTCTCTCAGCCCTTCAATAGCAGATTAAAAGGACTACAATTAATTCTAGATGGTGAGCCATGCTAAGTTTACATTGATAAAGATCAGTTATCTATGTATTCTCGAAGGCTTTCACAGCCAGGATCTGATGGTTGTTGTGAGTTTTTTGGGCTGTCTGGCCATGTTCTGGAAGTTTTTCTTCCTGACGTTTTGCCAGACTCTGTGCAGGGCATTCTCAGAGGGCAAGGAGCTCTGTGCCAGCCACAGAGTCTGGCGAAACGTCAGGAAGAAAAACTTCCAGAACACGGCCAGACAGCCCAAAAAACTCACAACAACTACCAGTTATCTATAAGTCTACAAAGGGTTCACTTTGCTCTCCCAACCCCACCCCACAGTTTGAATTGCACTCCCTACAGCCATTTCCTCCCACTCATCTGGATGCTTGCCCCCTATGGTTCACTTGAAGAAGGGGTCAACCAGGGCAGGCAGCTGCCTTAATGGAACAGACTGGCATTTTGCGGCCACAAAAAGGCAAAATAATAGGGCCACTGCATCAACGTAATAAGTCCTGAAAGCAAAAGCAAAAAGCTTATAGAGCTAATGGCTGTATTCTAGCTGGGACATTAAAACAAAACAAAAAAAAAACACTCATATGGATACTGTAAATGCTATCAGTGTATAATATGGACTGTACATTCCCTGGCAGGAATATTGTAGATTGGTATTGCTTTCTTTTTGTAATTAGATCTTGGCCCTGGAGACATACTGCTATGTGTCCATCCTACTCCTGCTTTGGTGTGGATATTCTCCTGACCACATAGCAGAAGTAGTTCAGTTCTCTTAAAAGGGTTTCTGGGAATGTGGTCCAAACTCGGCCATGTATCTGCTTGAAAGGAAGTCAGCCATTTCATGTACTGCTGCATGAAATGGGGGTTAATGTGACAGCCATTGGCTTAGATCACCCTGGGCAATGGTGTTCATCACCAGCTAATACTTTTTAGAGTGAGAAATGACAGTGGCTACTAGGACCTTCCTGAAACCTCCCTCCAGAAAAGGAGCGAGCCAGTACAAGTGCTTCCCCTCATCCAGAAAAATGATCCCAAAGAACATCAGGGATTAGTCCTGAAAACCATCCCAAGAGACCCAGAGAATCAAGAGTCATCTTCACCCTCTCCCTCTCATATCTGCCACTGCTGATAACACTCAAGGCAATTTCTTCCCCAAATATACATTGTAATTTCAAAATTATCTATTTATTTATATTTATTTATTTATTTTTTTTGCCTTTGTATACCGCGGCCAATTTTCCCCAAAGGGAACTTTGGGCGGTTTACATAAAGCACCATAATAAAGAACAACAAATAATAATAAAGCTAAAAGAACAATAATGCAAGACAAAGAGGAAAACCCACAGATCTGTTTAGGAATTAAAATAAGTTAAAAAAGACCCCTCCCAAAAAAGAGACAATCATATAACCCTTTACAACATGAAAATGTAGAAAAGGCAATACCTTTATTTAGATTTCTTTTTTTAAAAAAAACCTTCAACACAAACATTCATGAATAAAATTCACTTCCCCAGCCCAGGCATACATTAGGAAAAATTATGAAAGTCCCCAAAATTATGGTCATCGCAGAGAACTGCCAGGAATGTAGCATAAAGTGAGCTGAGAGCCGTTTTCAAGCAGCTTTGGGGTTAGTGAGTAGTGACTGTTTTAGAAAGTCTTGCCCTCGGTGCCATTTGGTTGGAATCAGTCTCCAGAATAGGAGGTAGTCCTTGAATGAAGCCCCTCCCTCCCCCTCATATTGTCTATTTGGAAATCAAGAGTCCTTACTGACAGGGGATGGGGGTGTAAGTGAAAGAAAGGCCGTGTACAGAGACTCAGCTACCACCATCCTAAAGCAATTAATTTTAGATCATTATATTGCTTGGTGAGTTTTGCAAGCAGGTGTTATTTTCGATGGCAATCCAGCTTGATTCAAGGTCCATCAGTTTATGTAGTATCCTGGGTGTTGCTGTGGCAGCTTTTTCTGAGTATCCTCAAAAGATTCAGGGGTGGGGTGGGGTGGGGAAACCATCCAGCAGAGATAGCCCTGTGGTCCTTTAGAAAACATGTGTCGGGTGTGTGAAATAGTGCCATCTAGTGGGAAAATGCAAAACAAAATGCACAAGTGACTTAATTCCCTCCAAACAGGCAAGACCTTATCCTGGTCCCTTGGTATTAGCTTAAGGACTAATCCACTTCCATTTGGCCTAATTATAAACTGCAGCCCATTTCATCAGCTGCATTTGATAAAACTTTATGCCAAGTATAACCGATTAGTTCTTGAGGTGCTACGAGATTGTTTTGGCACAATGAAGTATAATCTGTTTTATTTATTTATTTATTCATTTATTTATTTGATTTCTATACAGCTCCATCTGACCAAAGGTTACTCTGGGCAGTTTATTTTTTTGCTGTAACAGACTAACAAACCTACCATATCACTCAGGATATGGTAGAAATATAATACAATAGAAACCCTTGTCCCACATGGCCATCTGCAGGTAATGATATCCTCAGAAGGGCTTTTCCTACAGATCACAATGAGATAGATATCAGCACAGAATTTATACAAGAAAACAACTAGCAATCAATACAGCCTTCCCAGAACTGGTGTAATAATCCTAATTCCTCAAGCAGTTCAACTAACGTTCAACTCATGTTTCTTCTACCAATGTTCACTCCTCCTCCATCGGAATCTAATACATCTTTTCATATGATATATTCTCATATAGATTAAACAATCAGGGAGATAAAATACACCTTTATCTGGCAACTTTACCAAACTTCACTACATTTATGCATATTCTCTCCTGACACTGATGTCTTAGAAAGAGTATAGAATAGATTATGCACCAGGATGGCCAAATTTTTGAGGCACTCCTATTTCTTTTATAATGATTGGTAGCTTTTCATGATCCACACACTTTGTGGTCTACACAGTCTGTAAACACAAAATGAATTCCACTAGCCAACATATATTTGCAATATGACCTCTACTGCTTTTTCCTTTTCTGTATACACTTTGAACATCTGGCATTTCTTGCTCCTTATACGGTGAAAGTCTGTACTAAATTCTTGAGCATCACTTTCTTTGCATGAGAAATGAATATGGTGGTCCTGTAGCTACTGCCATATTTGGTATTATGTTACAGGAACAGCAGGTTATAGACCAGTGGGGGCGAACCTTCGGCACTCCAGATGGTTTGGACCACAACTCCCAGAATTCCAAGCCTGTATTGCCAATGACAAAGGGCTGTGGGAGTTGTGGTCTAAAACGTCTGGAGTGCTGAAGGTTCGCCACCATTGTTATGGACACTCTTAAAGGGTACTATGTCAGTTGACTGTTGCCAAATCACACCAACTCAGGGAAGATCCAAAGGTCAATCCTAAGTATGCACTATAGCTACCTGGTAATCTAGCACTTTCATAGGATCCTGGAGGACTCAGGTGGAAAGCTTGATCCTTCAGCTAGAGTACAACTCTTTGTAGAACAGGTGAATCCAAAATCAGGCTTTAACTGATAAAAAGTACCTCTGCCTTTGCAGATTTTTCACTCTACCCATTATTAAACATAGGCATTGTTCAAGGGTGTTGAGCACTTATTTGGGTTCAGAGGACAAGGAGCAGTCCAGCTGAGTGCCCTTTAGGTTGTAAGGATGACCTTTGCTATCACACTAGCTTTGTCTAATATGCAACATCCTGAAGGACTAGAAGGATTATGCAGTAGCCTATTTCTTTTTGTTGAAGGTTGAGCAACCAGAAATGTAGCAAGTGACCTGAACCTGGGGGGGGGGGTCGGAGAGGAAACAAACAGATGCCAATTAACCATTACAGCATAAAAGAAAAATTCAAAGTAACAAAAAGGGAACAAGAGAGAGAGAGAGAGAGAGAGAGAGAGAGAGAGAGCATGTAACATATTAAAGAGTTTTGATATATTTTAATATAATCTTTCGTGGATCAAGTCCACTTCTTTAGATATATGAAATAAACAAACATAGAATTCGCAAGTAAAGCATTCAAAATATTCATTGGCTTTAAGAGTCTTGGGCATTAGATAATATCTCACGTGCAGTAATTTGAGACCTGTGTTTGCTGTTCAATTCTCTAGTTATCATTCCCACCGCAGTCCAGTGGCACTTGTTTTTACAAATTTTCTTGCTTCCTTTGTGTTCTCGTCCTGCCAGTGGAATAAAGTAGCTGGTAAGCCAGAGAAGAAACTTCTTCATCCCCTCTTCACTTGTTTCCTTAATGCAAAGTACATCTGGGCCACTTTCTCCCAGCAGTGGGGTTCTACCAATTCTGCTTAGCTCTTGAGCAGAGAAATCTAACTTTCCCAAATACCCTTATGTGGAGAGATGTGTCTTACAAATGTATAAGCTTTTGTGCGAGCACTGAATTGGTGCAGCAGCACAAATTCAATTAGAATTCAAAGGACTGTGACAAACTACAAGAGATAAGCATTGGTTCCTTCTATGTATGTACAGAAGGCAGAGGATAGCAGTCATCCTCCAGAGTAAATATATAAGAGATAATTAAATAATACACAGAATAAGTAACATTGGTATGAGCAGAGCCTAGTGAGAGGAGCAGCTGAAGATGTTTTCTTTTTACCCTCACACAGAAGAGACTGAGTGAGGCTTTGGTTAAAATGGAGGCCAGCCAAACTTAGAAATCCAGGAAGAGGAGGCTTTTGTATATCATGTCAAACTCCTTCTGCATTTGATGAATGAGGGTATTTTGTGATGTAGAAGGATGGCCTGAACCAAAAACAACAAAGACCTGAAGTTTAACCAGTATTCCTGAAATACACAAGCAAAGGACTTTCAATAGTTATTATTTCTTTTTATCCCCAGTCTTGGCAGATCTTAGTAGCTATCCAAGACCATCTGCTACCTCATATAATGGTTGAACTGTTTCATCATATTATTGTGTATCATGGCTGCGGCTATTCTGCTACTAGATAAATTGTTCCCACTTTGTGAGAATGAAGATGGGTCTGCAGTTGGAAAATAGAGATGTATGTGCACAGAGAGAGAGATTTCCCATTTCTTTATTGATATCTTTGTTTCTGGCAGTGGGGATCTAGATAGGGAACCAAGGATGCATTGTTTCTAGTACCAGCTGTTGTGTTAGAATAAAACACCTGAGTTGTGCACTCATCCTATTTCAAGGGGTTTATTTGTGCTAGAACATTGCTGTAAACACTGCAACACTCTTGATTCTCTGTGACCTAAATACATGGATAATCCAAGGCAACATCTTGTTTTGCTTTTAATTTTCGTAACAACATGGGTGCATAAATGACCGTAATTTGGCACATCAGTGTTCTTCCTGGGATTCAGGCGGTTGGAATGTGGATGTTTAACCTGACAATGTAAATCAAAATGTACCCTTAATGTTCTGCTAGTCATGCTGGATGAGAGAAACTTGAGTTCGCTTTACCATTATCATATAGAAAGACAACTCTGGAAGCCATCTGTCTGCTTGTAAGAGAATGCAGGACACAAGGAGCAGGAAGAATGAGTGAGCATGGGGAGTCCTCTCCCCAACCCCCGGGCCG
Organism: Phrynocephalus forsythii; assembly: GCA_029282475.1. NCBI lineage: Eukaryota > Metazoa > Chordata > Lepidosauria > Squamata > Agamidae > Phrynocephalus > Phrynocephalus forsythii. The sequence goes on along the minus strand of JAPFRF010000011.1, from coordinate 77,725,181 downwards.
CGGACCGGTGCCGGTCCGTGGATGAATTAGCGCCGGGCCGCCGGGCCTCCGCCGCGCCCCCAGCAATCGCCACCGCCACCACCGCAAATCCCCCAATCGCCCCCGCCGCTGTCCCGCAATCCCCCAATCGCCCCCGTCCCGGGAGCCGCCGCCGCCGCCTAGCTTCCCCCGCTGGCCTCGGCCCCCCGTCACCGGCCTCGCAGGGCCGTCCAGGGAGCCGCCGCCGCCGCCGCCACCGGATTTCTTCCCCCGCCGGCCTTGGGACCCCCGTCACCGGCCTCCCGTCCGGGAGCCGCCGCCGCCTCCGCCACCGGATTTCTTCCCCCGCCGGCCTTGGGACCCCCGTCACCGCCGTCCCGCCGCCGCCGCCACCGGATTTCTTCCCCGCCGGCCTTGGGACCCCGTCACCGGCCTCGCAGGGCCGTCCGGGGAGCCGCCGCCGCCGCCGCCACCGGATTTCTTCCCCGCCGGCCTTGGGACCCCCGTCACCGGCCTCGCAGGGCCGTCCGGGGAGCCGCCGCCGCCGCCGCCACCGGTTTTCTTCCCCGCCGGCCTTGGGACCCGTCCCGTCACCGGCCTCGCAGGGCCTCGCAGTCCGGGGAGCCGCCGCCGCCGCCGCCACCGGATTTCTTCCCCGCCGGCCTTGGGACCCCCGTCACCGGCCTCGCAGGGCCGTCCGGGGAGCCGCCGCCGCCCCGCCGCCGGCCTTCCCCCGCCGGCCTTGGGACCCCCGTCACCGGCCTCGCAGGGCCGTCCGGGGATTCCACCGGATTTCTTCCCCGCCGGCCTTGGGACCCCGTCACCGGCCTCGCAGGGCCGTCCGGGGAGCCGCCGCCGCCGCCGCCACCGGATTTCTTCCCCCGCCGGCCTTGGGACCCCCGTCACCGGCCTCGCAGGGCCGTCCGGGGAGCCGCCGCCGCCGCCACCGGATTTCTTCCCCCGCCGGCCTTGGGACCCCCGTCACCGGCCTCGCAGGGCCGTCCGGGGAGCCGCCGCCGCCGCCGCCACCGGATTTCTTCCCCCGCCGGCCTTGGGACCCCCGTCACCGGCCTCGCAGGGCCGTCCGGGGAGCCGCCGCCGCCGCCACCGGATTTCTTCCCCCGCCGGCCTTGGGACCCCGTCACCGGCCTCGCAGGGCCGTCACCGGCCTCGCAGGATTTCTTCCCCCCGTCACCGGCCTCGCAGGGCCGCCGCCGCCGCCCCCCGCCGCCACCGGCATTTCTTCCCCCGCCGGCCTCCGGCCCCCCGTCCAATCGTCACCGGCCCGCGGCCTCGGGCCCCCGTCACCGGCCTCGGGGGGCCGCCGCCGCCGCCGCCGCCGCCACCGGATTTCTTCCCCCGCCGGCCTTGGGACCCCCGTCACCGGCCTCGCAGGGCCGTCCGGGGAGCCGCCGCCGCCGCCGCCACCGGATTTCTTCCCCCGCCGGCCTTGGGACCCCCGTCACCGGCCTCGCAGGGCCGTCCGGGGAGCCGCCGCCGCCGCCGCCACCGGATTTCTTCCCCCGCCGGCCTTGGGACCCCCGTCACCGGCCTCGCAGGGCCGTCCGGGGAGCCGCCGCCGCCGCCGCCACCGGATTTCTTCCCCCGCCGGCCTTGGGACCCCCGTCACCGGCCTCGCAGGGCCGTCCGGGGCCGCCGCCGCCGCCGCCGCCACCGGATTTCTTCCCCCGCCGGCCTCGGGACCCCGTCACCGGCCTCGCAGGGCCGTCCGGGGAGCCGCCGCCGCCGCCGCCACCGCCCCCGCCGGCCGCCGCCGTCACCGGCCTCGCAGGGCCGTCCGGGAGCCGCCGCCGCCGCCGCCACCGGATTCCCCCGCCGGCCTTGGGACCCCCGTCACCGGCCTCGCCGGCCTCGGCCCCCGTCACCGGCCTCGCAGGGGGCCCGTCCCGGGATTTCTTCCCCCGCCGGCCTTGGGACCCCCGTCACCGGCCTCGCCGCCGCCGCCGCCACCGGATTTCTTCCCCCGCCGGCCTCGGCCCCCGTCACCGGCCTCGGGACCGGGAGCCCGCCGTCACCGGCCTCCCCCGCAGGCCTTGGGACCCCCGTCACCGGCCTCGCAGGGCCGTCCGCCGCCGCCGCCGCCGCCGCCACCGGATTCCCCCGCCGGCCTTGGGACCCCCGTCACCGGCCTCGCAGGGCCGTCCGGGGAGCCGCCGCCGCCGCCGCCGCCGGCCTTTCTTCCCCCTCCGGCCTTGGGACCCCCCGCCACCGGCCTTTCTTCCCCCGGGCCTCGGGACCCCGTCACCGGCCTCGCAGGGCCGTCCGCCGCCGCCGCCGCCGCCACCGGATTTCTTCCCCCGCCGGCGGCCTTGGTCACCGGCCTCACCGTCCTGGGAGGCCGCCGCCGCCGCCACCGGATTTCTTCCCCCGCCGGCCTTGGGACCCCCGGGGGCCGTCCGGGGAGCCGCCGCCGCCGCCACCGGATTTCTTCCCCCGCCGGCCTTGGGACCCCGTCACCGGCCTCGCAGGGCCGTCCGGGAGCCGCCGCCGCCGCCGCCACCGGATTTCTTCCCCCGCCGGGCCTCGCAGGGAAAGTCACCGGCCTTCCCCCGCCGGCCTTGGGACCCCCGTCACCGGCCTCGCCGTCCGGGGAAAGCCGCCGCCGCCACCGCCGCCGCCGGCCTCGGCCCCCGTCTTCCCCGCCGGCCTTGGGACCCACCGGCTTCCCACCGGCCTCGTCACCGACCTCGCAGGGCCGTCCGCCCGCCGCCGCCGCCACCGGATTTCTTCCCCGCCGGCCTTGGGACCCCGTCACCGGCCTCGCAGGGCCGTCCGGGGAGCCGCCGCCGCCGCCGCCACCGGATTTCCCCCCGGCCTTGGGACCCGTCACCGGCCTCGCAGGGCCGTCCGGGGAGCCGCCGCCGCCGCCGCCACCGGATTTCTTCCCCCGCCGGCCTTGGGACCCCCGTCACCGGCCTCGCAGGGCCGTCCGGGAGCCGCCGCCGCCGCCGCCACCGGATTTCTTCCCCGCCGGCCTTGGGACCCCGTCACCGGCCTCGCAGGGCCGTCCGGGAGCCGCCGCCGCCGCCACCGGATTTCTTCCCCCGCCGGCCTTGGGACCCCCGTCACCGGCCTCGCAGGGCCGTCCGGGAGCCGCCGCCGCCGCCGCCACCGGATTTCTTCCCCCGCCGGCCTTGGGACCCCCGTCACCGGCCTCGCAGGGCCGTCCGGGGCCGCCGCCGCCGCCGCCACCGGATTTCTTCCCCCGCCGGCCTTGGGACCCCCGTCACCGGCCTCGCAGGGCCGTCCGGGAGCCGCCGCCGCCGCCGCCACCGGATTTCTTCCCCGCCGGCCTTGGGACCCCCGTCACCGGCCTCGCAGGGCCGTCCGGGGAGCCGCCGCCGCCGCCGCCACCGGATTTCTTCCCCCGCCGGCCTTGGGACCCCCGTCACCGGCCTCGCAGGGCCGTCCGGGAGCCGCCGCCGCCGCCGCCACCGGATTTCTTCCCCGCCGGCCTTGGGACCCCGTCACCGGCCTCGCAGGGCCGTCCGGGGAGCCGCCGCCGCCGCCGCCACCGGATTTCTTCCCCCGCCGGCCTTGGGACCCCCGTCACCGGCCTCGCAGGGCCGTCCGGGGAGCCGCCGCCGCCGCCGCCACCGGATTTCTTCCCCCGCCGGCCTCGGCCCCCCGTCACCGGCCTCGCAGGGCGCCGCCGCCGCCGGCCGCACGGCCATTTCTTCCCCCGCCGGCCTTGGGACCCCCGTCACCGGCCTCGCAGGGCCGTCCGGGGAGCCGCCGCCGCCGCCGCCGCCGCATGTCTTCCCCCGCCGGCCTTGGGACCCCCGTCACCGGCCTCGCAGGGCCGTCCGGGGAGCCGCCGCCGCCGCCGCCACCGGATTTCTTCCCCCGCCGGCCTTGGGACCCCCGTCACCGGCCTCGCAGGGCCGTCCGGGGAGCCGCCGCCGCCGCCGCCGCCGCATTTCTTCCCCCGCCGGCCTTGGGACCCCCGTCACCGGCCTCGCAGGGCCGTCCGGGGCCGCCGCCGCCGCCGCCACCGGATTTCTTCCCCCGCCGGCCTCGGCCCCCCGTCACCGGCCTCGCAGGGCCGTCCGGGGAGCCGCCGCCGCCGCCACCGGAACCGGCCTCGCAGGGCCGTCCGGGGAGCCGCCGCCGCCGCCGCATTTCTTCCCCCGCCGGCCTTGGGACCCCCGTCACCGGCCTCGGAGGGCCGTCCGGGGGCCGCCGCCGCCGCCGCCACCCCCGGATTTCTTTCCCCGCCGGCCTTGGGACCCCCGTCACCGGCCTCGCAGGGCCGTCCGGGGAGCCGCCGCCGCCGCCGCCACCGGATTTCTTCCCCCGCCGGCCTTGGGACCCCCGTCACCGGCCTCGCAGGGCCGTCCGGGGAGCCGCCGCCGCCGCCGCCACCGGATTTCTTCCCCCGCCGGCCTTGGGACCCCCGTCACCGAAGGGAGGGAGGGAGGGAGGAGAAAGAAAGAAAGAAAGAAAGAAAGAAAGAAAGAAAGAAAGAAAGAAAGAAAGAAAGAAAGAAAGAAAGAAAGGGGAAGGAGGAAGGGAGGAAGAAAGAAAGGGGGAGAAGGAGGAAGGGAGAGAGAGAGAGAAAGAAAAAGAAAGAAAGGAAGGAAGGAAGGAAGAAAGAAAGGAGGGAGGGAGGGAAAGAAAGAAAGAAAGAAAGAAAGAAAGAAAGAAAGAAAGAAAGAAAGAAAGAAAGAAAGAAAGCCGCCCACCGGGTCCTTGCCGCCGCCGCCGCCGGACTCGGCACGGGGCAGCCCCACACGAGGAGGGGGAGGGGGAGGGGCGCGCGGCAGGCCCCCTCGGCCCCCCACCCGCCGCCTCCCCCGGGCTCTTCGCCCCCCGCGGCCGCCCCGCGCTTCCCCGATGTCTCCGCCGGCGCCCGAAGGCAGCGCCTGCTCCTCCTCCTCCTCCTCTGCGGGAAGGATCCGGCCCCGTCAGCGGCGGCGGTCCCCCGAGCAAAGCCGGGCCTCCCCGGAAAGGAAGAGCACCAACTCGCCCGTTTGCAAAGGTGAGAGGGAGGGGGTGGGGTGGTGCGTTCGCGGTGCGTCTCTGTGTGTGTGTGTGTGTGTGTGTGTGTGTGTGTGTGTGTGTGTGTGTGTGTGTGTGTGTGTGTGTGTGTGTGTGTGTGTGTGTGCAGCTGCTGACAGGAGGAGGAGGAGGAGGCGGGGGCCCGCCTTCCCTGGAGCCCTGGATTCCCCCCCACCCCGCCGGTGTGTGTGTGGGGGGGAGGAGTGGCTTCCTTCACAAGGCACACGCGCCAAGCCTTCCTCCTTGCACCCTTCCCTCCCCCTCCTCCTTCCCTCCCATCCTTTGCTTTCACACACACCCACTCTTTTGCCTCCCCGCCCGACCCCCCTTTCGCATTCCTTTATCTCCCCCCCTTCCCCACCCCCACCCCCGGGCCACGGAAAAATTATCAAAAATTTACTGGTCCGTGGGGATAAAAAGGTTGGGGAGCACTGCTCTATCACATGGATATTTGAAAGATAGTGAAAGCCACCCTGTCAGTTTTGTGCTTCATGGCAAACAGCAACAAGGAGATTCCAAAATTCACCTCTACACTCTAATCGCTACACCATTCTTTTTTCCTGTGACTTACTAGTGCTTCTCCTGGTAAAATACTTTATCCAGAAGATTCAGCTACATCATTTGCCCTTCAGATGTCATTCCTACAATTGGCAGGAAACTGGCAGGAATACCAAGAGGCAGGGTACAGTCACTCTCTCACTGTCTCTTTCTTCCTTCTTGCTTTTGTGAGTCGAAACAGAAACTCTAAGTTCCCAGTGTCCATCTGATACCTCTTGCCAGCACTACATTACTCAGCAATTAGCAGAGAGGAAATAGTAAACATTTCAGCATTACAATTGAGAACCAGACATTTGCAAAATAAAAGGATAGGCCAGGGAGAGAGTGGTTAATATCACTATGGTAACCACCACACAGGCTCACATCCTTTTCCTGCTGGGGGAACCTTTCCTTCATATCCCTCTGCTAATGACCACACTTTTACTCCATCAGATCAATTCTACTGATATTTCTATTGCAAGCCAACCCTGAAGTGGTTTGCTTTTCTTCTTATTATTTAATCCATATCTTCTACATCAAAAATGAAAATAGATGTCCTCAACAGTGCCCTCTTCAAATGTTTGCTTCTCAGGGTTTAAGGACTAGATAATGATGTGGAAATAAAAAAATGAATTTGGAGTGAAATATATCTCTGTTAAAGAGGTTGGATTTGTAACAGAAAACACTCTACCATTTTCATCTCTTTTAACTATTGTACAGGGTTTCTTTGCTTTCCATTTCTTGCAGTTAGCACTTTTGAGAAACAGTCCAAGTAAGATAAGCATGAAAGTATGCAAATTTATATTATTACTAAAATTATATTGTAGCCTCTCTTTTCCATAAATAACACCAGGTTGAATTATCCAGCAAGAAAAAGCCTTCATAATAGATTGTGAGAGATTACGGTTTGAGTGGCTTTCCATTTACTGTGCTAAGTAGATCTTGCCAATTCTCTTAAAAAATCATGTTTTAGAAGATTGTCTGAACTGAGCCACTACTTATCAAAGAGTACAAAATGCTACCAAAAAGAGTGGTTCCTCAAAACAATTTTCTGATAGCCTAATTGTTCTTTATTAGAATTCACTGGATCCCAGAGGACAACCAGGAATTTAAATTAAAACTCTGGAATCATAAAATGAGAAAAATCAGTGTTGTAGTAGAAACTGACTGTTTAGGTATTGTTAAAAATGCAAACATAAGCAACATAGATATCTCTAAATCTCTCAATTTATAAATGAATAAATTTATAAATTTATAAGATACCCCTCATTTCTCGATTCTCAAACTGATTATGTCTTAATTGTACCGGACTGTATATTGTCCCTCTTTACTGTAAGCCACCTTGGGTCCTTTTCCAAGGAGAAAGGTGGGGTAAAAATACTCAAAAATAAATAAATAAATAGATAGATAAATAGATAGATAGATAGATAGATAGATAGATAGATAGATAGATAGATAGATAGATAGATAGATAGATAGATAGAATTATAACAAGAATAGGGGAACAGCCCGACCACAGGCTATTATATTATACTCAAATTTCAAGCCAAGTAACAGCAAATTGATAGTATTTATTTGACATTTATACTTTATTCTTTTTTGCTATTTTATTTAACTATCAGGGGAAATTACATAACTCACAACATTAAAATGTAAATCTATTTAAACAATACAATATGCAATGGGCTCCCCCTCCACACTGGGGCCATTTGGAGATATAATAAATTTCCTTCCTCAGTGGGAGTCCCCAATCCCTTCCAGATATGCATCAGTTCTTGTGATGGTGGGTAACCTTTCCCTTTTATGAGTACAGAATCAATGATTATTTCCTCTCCCAAACTGTACATTGTTCTTCTGTAGTTGTGAAACAGAAGGGATTTCAGTCCATATTAGCAATTCACATTATACTGACGTTCACACCATGTTCCCCAGTCATACTCACTGAAAATATAGACATCTAAACAGCTATTTTGGACAGGGCTCTTTTCTTCCACTCTCAACAAAGACTTTAAAAAACAAACAAACTCAGTATTTTCACAACAACCTCCTCCTACCTATATGATTTTAGATGGTGCTTCTGAATCATTTAAAATATGACTTATCCTATGGTATGGAGGTTTTAAAATCTGAGAAAGAGAAATTGATAGCCTTCCTAAGTGTACAGAACTAACCACATATACTGTATGTTGTTCTTAATCCTGGCTATGGCATATTATGTCTACAACACAGCTTTCCAACTTTAGTAAAGAGATCCTGACATATGCAGTAATGTTTGAGCCTAATTTTTAAACTTCATATTTTTCAGACTTCTAAGAATACTTCATAACCTTAGAGAACACTTTGTGCATTTATTTTCTAACTGTAACATATGATTATACTGAAAAAATGTTTTTAAATAAGGCAAAAACGTTAATAAATACTTTAAAGAGTTTGTAACAGTTCCATCTCATGAACTTTGTTGGGTATCTGGTAATGGTCTAAATGTAACATTGCTCTGGCAGCAGAGTAGTAGCACAAAAAGAGGATTTTGAGTAGAAACTGGTCTGTTAGCAGATATCCTGCATTAGACTTACGGCAACACAGATTACATTCTTCTATTATAGCTAACCAGGGGCCAGGAAATTTAAAACAACAACAACCCTATTGCTAAATAATTTAATATCCCTTCTACACTAGAAAAATGTCAGTAGAACAAAAGCAAAGTGTTCATCTTATATACCGCCCCGTAGCAATTCAAGTACTCTCTGGGCAGTTTACAGTTTAATTATGCAGGCTACACATTGCCAAACCCCACCCCCAGCAAGCTGGGTACTCAATGTACCAACCTCAGAAGGATGGAAGGCTGAGTCAACCATGACCCTGCTACCTGGGGTTGAACCCCAGGTCGTGAGCACAGTTTTGGCATGAGCTGCAGTACAGGCATTTAACCACTGTTCCACAAGGCTGTTAAGAAGAAACAATAAAACATATTGTTGTTGTTCTGTGCCATCCCGTTGGAGCCAACTGATAGAGACCCTAATAGGGCTTTCAAGGTGAGGCCTTGTTTTACCAGTTCCATTCCCCCAGTGAGTTTCCATGGCCAACTGGGGATTCACACCCAGGTCTACTGAGCCCTAGATCAGCACTCTAATACACTACACTAGATACATAAAACATACTGGGAGAAGCATTTCTGCAAGTGGTTTAGTTGTACCACAGTTTAGTGACTGTGGTACAACTGCGGACAAAATGCTGGACATGCCCTGCATTGCCCAGAGCAGCAGAGAGGAAGGAGCTGGTCAGAGGAGCACACGAACAAAGGGCAGAGCTAACTTCTTCTTTTTGCAGGAGCAAGGGGCGGAGTTTTAGCTTTAAATAGCTGCTACCAGCAGCACGCGCCGGACGGCGCGTGCAAACTAAAAAAAAATAAAAAAAATAAAAAAAATTCTGGGTTTAAGTGAGTTCCCAAGCCAAGCAACTCCTCAGGAGGTCCTACACTTCCTGACGTGCTTGCAGTTGAAGTAGAGATGCTTTAGCGGCCCCTACACTGTTAGATTTTGACTAAACAATAAAAGAAGTAAAGAGTCTTACTAGATTAAAAAAAAAAGTGCAAGTTTACATTTTGGAGACCTTGAATACATTTTATTGTAATCATTAAAATGGAGTTGCAGGGAGCAGCTGTAGTTACCTGCAGTACTTGTGCCATGTTTGTTATCTTGACAGAGCGTGTGCAGAACTACATCTGCTGCAAGTGCAAGCTGGTGGCGCTATTGGAAGAGAAGGTCCAGCAGCTAGAGGCTCGCATAGTGGACCAGCAACATATTAAGGAGCTTGAGCAGTTCCTGGACAGAGCGGAAGAGACTATCCAGGTCCAAGAAGAGACAGGGCACACTTCAGAGGAGGAAGTCACTCCCCCAACTCAGGAGGTGGATGGGTGGAGGAATGTGACTCAAAGGAGTAGAACGCCAAGGCATCGCTCAGAGAGTCTCATCTTGCACAATCAATTTGAAGCTCTTTCCCTCAGCACACTTCATGAGGCACACATGGAGGAAGAAGTGGTTCCGCCGGAGGATCTCTCCCTCATCACTATTGATGAGATACAAGATCAGGTACATGTTGATGACCAGGCTGCAGGAGAGAAGCTCATTGTGCTAGGGGATTCTATCATTAGAAATATGGAGGGATGGATTTGTGAGGAGCATGATAACCGGATGGTCACTTGCCTGCCGGGTGCAAAGGTTGCAGACATCACCAGAAATATAGATAGCTTGTTAGAGAGAACTGGGAAGGAGCCAGTGGTCATGGTACACGTCGGTACCAATGATGTCGGGAAGGCCAAGCGGTCAGTCTTGGAAGCCAAATTCAGGTTGCTAGGAAGAAGATTGAAGTCCCGGGCTTCCAATGTAGCATTTTCAGAAGTGCTACCTGTTCCTCGTGCAGGTCCCGCCAGGCAGGCAGAACTCAGAAGCCTCAATGCATGGATGAGGCGATGGTGTTGAGAGGAGGGCTTTAGATTTGTCAGGAACTGGAGAACATTTTGGGACAAGCCAAACCTCTTCAGGAGGGATGGGTTGCACTTGAATCATGATGGGACCAGATTGCTGGCACTCAACCTCAAAAAGGCAGCAGAGCAGCTTTTAAACTGATAACTGGGGGAAAGCCGACAGGAGCTGTGTGGCATCCGGTTCGGAACACCTCATCCTCGGGGAATGAGGTTGGAGAGGGTAGAGAATCGCATAGAGATGACATAGCAAGTATTAACACTGGCAGAATAGCGGAATGTGACAGTTCGTCTACTGAAAATAAAAGCTGTGGGGGGAGAAGAACAAGGCAGCAGCTGTTGCGGAACCCACTGTACAAGTGCTTCTACACCAATGCTCGAAGCCTCCGAGCAAAGATGGGAGAACTTGAACATCTGGCAGCTAGGGATAACATTGATATAATAGCCATAACAGAAACCTGGTGGAATGTGGAGAACCAGTGGGACACAGCAATCCCAGGCTATAAACTCTATAGAAGGGATAGAGAGGGGCGGGTTGGAGGAAGAGTGGCCATCTATGTCAAAGAAGGCATAAAATCCAGCAGAATGGAGATTGACAGAGGGTCTGACTCCGCCATAGAATCACTGTGGGTTAAACTACCAGGTCCAAAGAGTGATGTGATAGTTGGAGTATTCTATCGTCCACCAGATCAAAAACTTGAGGGGGACCTTGAAATGAGGAGAGAAATCATGGAGGTGGCTAAGAGGGATAGGATAGTAATCATGGGGGACTTTAATTATCCCCACATTGACTGGGCCAATGCGAGCTCCGGGCAAGAAAGAGAAACTGGGTTTCTCGACTTGCTGAATGACTGTGCCTTAGAGCAACTTGTCATGGAGCCCACCCGAGAACAGGCAACTCTAGATCTAATATTGTGTGATACTCAGGACCTCGTCAGGGATGTGAATGTCACTGAGCCTCTGGGGAACAGTGACCATGCTGCAATTACCTTTGCCATGCATGTCGGAGGAAGAGTGTCAACCAAATCAGACATAAAAACCCTTGATTTTCGAAGGGCAAACTTCCCTCAGATGAGCAAACTAGTTAGAGAGAAACTGAAGGGGAGGGTTAGAAGAATCCAATCTCTTCAGAGTGCATGGAGCCTGTTTAAAACAACAATAATAGAGGCCCAGCACAAGTGCATACCACAAAGAAAGAAGAGCTCATTTAAGTCCAAGAGGACACCGGCATGGTTAACGAGTGGAGTTAGAGAGGCTCTAAAGCACAAGGAGAGGTCCTTCTGTAAATGGAAATCCTCCCCAAATGAGGAAAATAAAAAGGAACACAAACTCTGGCAAAAGAAATGTAAAAAGATGATAAGGGAGGCAAAGAAAGACTTTGAGGAACGCATGGCTAGCAATATAAAGGGTAATAATAAAAGCTTCTTTAAATATGTTAGAAGTAGAAAACCTGCCAGAGAACCAATTGGGCCTCTGGATGGTGAGGGAGGAAAAGGGGAGGTTAAGGAGGACTTGGACATTGCAGAGAAATTGAACGAGTTCTTTGCGTCTGTCTTCACGACAGAGGACCTTGAGCGGATTCCGCTGCCTGAGCCGCCTCTTGACTAAAGAATTAAATCAAATACAGGTTAAAAGAGAGGAGGTTTTAGGACTAATTGATAAATTGAGGATTAACAAGTCACCGGGCCCAGATGGCATCCACCCAAGGGTTATTAGGGAACTGAGAAATGAAATTGCAGATCTCTTAACGGTAATATGCAACTTGTCTCTTCAAACGGCCACAGTGCCGGAGGACTGGAGGATAGCGGATGTCACACCAATTTTTAAAAAAGGAAGGAGGGGGACCCAGGAAACTACAGGCCGTTAGCCTTACATCTGTCCCAGGGAAGATGGTGGAAGGCCTCATCCAAGAGAAAATCTTAAAACACATAAAAGAACAAACCTTGCTGAGAGAAAATCAGCATGGCTTCTGTAAGGGTAAATCTTGCCTTACAAACCTTTTGGAATGTTTTGAAAAGGTCAACAGGCACGTGGATTTGGGTGAACCGGTGGATATAGTCTATCTGGATTTTCAAAAGGCTTTTGACACAGTCCCTCACCAAAGGCTGCTGAGAAAATTGCATAGTCAGGGGATAAGAGGGCAGGTCCTCTTATGGATTGAGAACTGGTTGAGATCCCGGAAACAAAGAGTAGGTGTCAATGGGAAATTTTCACAATGGAGAGAAGTGAAAAGCGGTGTGCCCCAGGGCTCGGTCCTGGGACCGGTGCTTTTCAATCTGTTCATAAATGACCTGGAGACAGGGATAAACAGTGAGGTGGCCAAGTTTGCAGATGACACAAAACTTTTCCATGTGGTAAAAACCAGAGAAGATTGTGAAGAGCTCCAGAAGGATCTCTCCAAACTGGGGGAGTGGGCTGAGAAATGGCAAATGCATTTTAATGTAACCAAATGTAAAGTAATGCATATTGGGGCAAAAATCCAAACTTCATCTATCAACTCATGGGCTCTGAGTTATCCGTGACGGATCAGGAAAGAGATCTTGGTGTGTTGGTGGACAGCTCCATGAAGGTGTCTCCCCAATGTGTGGCAGCAGTGAAGAAGGCCAATTCCATGCTAGGGATTATCAAAAAGGGGATTGAAAATAAAACAGCCAACATTATAATGCCGTTATACAAAACAATAGTAAGGCCCCACCTGGAGTATTGTGTACAATTCTGGTCACCGCATCTCAAGAAAGACATAGTGGAACTGGAAAAGGTGCAGAAGAGAGCGACTAAAATGATTACTGGGCTGGGGCACCTCCCTTATGAAGAAAGGCTAAAACAATTGGGCCTCTTTAGTCTGGAAAAAGGCGCTTGAGGGGGATATGATTGAGACATACAAAATAATGCAGGGTATGAGTAAAGTGGATAGAGGGAAGCTCTTCTCCCTCTCTCAAAATACCAGAACTAGGGGACATACACTCAAATTGAGTGCTGGGAGAGTAAGAACTGACAAAAGAAAATATTTTTTCACCCAGCGCGTTGTAAGTCTATGGAACTCCCTGCCACAGGATGTGGTGATGGCATCTGGCCTGGATGCCTTCAAAAGGGGATTGGACAGATTCCTAGAGGAAAAGTCCATCACGGGTTACAAACCATGATGGAGATGTGTAATCTCTAGGCTTTAAACCAGGGTACTTCAAGGGCCAGATGCAGGGGAGTGGTATCAGGAGACAGATATCTAGTCTCATGCGCTCCCAAACGCATCTGGTGGGGCCGCTGTGAGATACAGGAAGCTGGACTAGATGGGCCTTTGGCCTGATCCAGCATGGCTCTTCTTATGTTCTTATGTTCTTATGCCCTGGAGTTAAACTGCCATGATGCTCACTAAATGGTCTTCACAGTTCTATGGTTTCTGTTCTCACAACCTCAGCAGACACTACTGTGGAATAACCATGAAGTATCTGTATATATTTTCTCCATGATCAAAATCATTACTATGAAAGAACTATACAACTTCATTATAGACCATGAAGAAACCGAAGGAAAAGTGTTCAAGATACTGTTACAGAAAAGACACTAACAATTGCTTAAATAGATAAATAGATAAATAAATAAATAAATAAATAAATAAATAAATAAATAAATAAATAACCCAAAGGACAGGGGGAAATGCTGTGAAACAGTAGATTAATCCTATTCATTTTTATTTTTGTTCAGGCAGACATGGCTGATAGCCTTTTGGGCCATTTCCCATTTCGATTTAGACTAATTAGGAGTATTTATATATTTATTTAAAATATTTTTACTCCACCTTTCTCCTAAGTAAGGACACAAGGCAGCTTACATTAGTAAAATACACTAATAAAGCTAACAACAGTGCATTACTTAAATATTAAATGAATTCATAACATATTAAGAATGATGGTAAAGCATTTCTAAAACAGATTCAGAAGGAACAACATGCAAACTCATTTATTATAAAACTTCTCCCAGACAGTCTGTCACTATGGAAAAGCCTGCCTGATGAGAAAGGTCTTCTTCTGCTCGCAAAAGAACAGCACAGATGGGGCCAGCATCTCCTGTGGGAGGGAGTTCCAGGATCTAGGAGCAGCAACCGAACAAGCCCTCTCCTGTGTCCCCATCAAGTGCAACTTTTTCAGAATAGGAAAGATAAGATGGTGACTCCCAAACTTGCTGGTGGGGGGGAAACCTTATTAGCCTAAAATTCTCTTTAGGGATACAGGAGAAGGGGAGGAAAGAATGAGTTAAATGGCTAATCACACCCTCTAGAAGGCACCATTTGCCGTGGAAGGAGAAAACAAATTGATGTAAAAACCACTCTGAGATCCGTATGCTGAGAAGAACAGTAGAAGTCCCGGGGAGGGAGGCTGTGTATACAGCCCACAGGCAGCTGTGATATATTACTGCCAACACTGGAGTGAAGATTATGTAGTCCAGAACTTTCATTCACAGTGGGAGAGTGATGACATAATTTCCTATATTGCTGAAATAATTAAAGACTCCTCCTTGCCCTGTATTTGATGATATGGAGGCCTTCAAATCTTCAGTAGGACCCTGGTATCTGCTAGGGATTGGTTCCAGGCCTTCCTGTGGATAACAACAATCATGGATGACAGAACACCTCCACCCCAAACTGCTCTTTTGTGACAGTAGCTTGTTTTACAACTGCTGTTTTATGACAGTACTGTAGCTTGATATGTGGCTGCGGAGTTATTTAATTTTTTCCTCTGCCAACCGTGGATAATTGAATCAGTGGTTAATGAATCAATGGAACAGGGTCCTACTGTGATTGGAAAAGAGTAATACAGATGAAGCCAGAGAATGATGGAAATAATCACACATAATTTGGATACAGTTTAATTTTATTTTTCGTTTCTTTGATTGGGTTTCTATTCATCCTTGATGGTAACATTTATTTGAAAGAATGTTTCCGTTTTTGGTTAAAAGGTAAATACAGCATTTTGGCTGCCTGGCTATCTTTCACTCAAGCTCATAATGTCCTGATAGTGAGACTGTAAAGTTACACGGAAGCACCACTAGGTTCAATAAGGTTGATATACTTATATTGGGTAACGTACTGTATATGTAGAGAAGGAGGCGGACAGGAAGACACCTCCGCCAGAGTGCCGTCTGCCCTTTTTCCTGGCAATTATAATAGTTAAAGGCGTTTAAATGAAAGGAAATCAGAATTTTACAGAGATTTAGAACAAAGACTGCTAGATTATATGGACGAAAAACTCTTCTTGATGGGAGATTGTAATGGAGTAATGATGCCGGATTTGGATAGATCCCAGAAAAAGAAAGGCTCAGAAGGGAAATTACCAAAATCCTTTTTTGACTTAGTCGAAAATTTTGGATGGACGGACATTTGGAGATTGAGACACCCAATGGAGAAACAGTTTACCTTTTTTTCTGAACCAAACCGGAGTTGGGGAAGAATCGATTACATATTTGTTCCTAACGACACTTCACACAGAGTGACGAAAGTGGAAATTCTACCTAAAACGATCTCAGATCATAATGCAATTGTGATGGAAGTTAAAACAAAATTGCAAGGATTATACCGCTGGAGATTGAATGAAAGCTTATTGGATGAGACAGAGACTTTGCAAATAGCGAAAAAACTTTTAGAGACTATTTGGAAAATAATTGGAGAAGAGAAACACCAATAAACTCTGTATGGGATGCGAGTAAAGCTGTCATGCGAGGTCTCTTTATTCAAAGAAATTCATATCAGAAGAAACAGAAAGAAAAAAAAAAGAAATATGAGATCCTAAAAGAAATGGTGGAGATAGAGGGAAAATTGGTGGAAAAACCAAAGGAACAGAAATGGATTCAAAAATTAAAGATGCTCCAAACCCAGTTGTCAATGGTTATCAATCAAGAAATTGAATGGAAGGTTAAGATGATGAGACAAAGAAACTTTGAATCGGCAAATAAAGTAGGGAAACTGTTGGCCTGGCAACTTAAATGGAAGCAAAAACAAAAGGTGGTGAACAAATTAGTAATAGATAAGAAATTAGTGGAAGACCCAAGAGAAATTATAAAGGTGTTTCGAATTTCTATAGCGATTTATATATGAAGAAAAAGAGGATCCGAACAGATTGATAGATATTTAAGAGAAAATGGATTGGGGAAAATTTCAACAAGCCAATTGTCGATATTGAGTGAGAAAATCACCCCACATGAAGTACAAAGTGCAATAGAGAGGGCGAAATTAGGAAAATCACCGGGTCCAGATGGCCTGACTGCAAAATATTATAAAAACTGTCAGAAGAAATGTTACCAATAATGGTCGAGGTGATGAATGAAGTGTTAGAAAAAGGAGTTATACCTAATACCTGGAAGGAGGCATATATAACATTGATCCCAAAGGAGAACTCGGATGCGACGGATGTCAAAAACTATAGGCCTATTTCCCTTTTGAATGGAGATTATAAATTATTTGCCGATGTTTTAGCCAATAGATTAAAAAGGGTGCTAAATGAATTATTACATAAAGATCAAGCGGGGTTTCTTCCTGGCAGACAGATGAAAGATAACATGAGAAATATAATTGATATAATAGAATATCTAGAAGTCAGGAAGGAGAAACAAGCTGCTCTGATATTTATTGATGCTGAAAAAGCTTTTGATAATGTTTCCTGGCAATTTATGAAGAAGAATTTGGAATATATGGGAGTGGGAACAAAGTTCTGGAATGGTGTTAATGCAATATATAATGAACAGAAAGCAAGTTTATTGGTTAATAATGTGATAACAGAAAGTTTCCCGATTGGGAAAGGTACAAGACAAGGGTGCCCATTGTCTCCGTTGTTGTTTATTACAGTATTGGAAGTATTGTTAGTTAAACTGAGAGATATGGGGACATTTAAAGGTATAAGTGTGGGGGATAAGGAATATAAACTAAAAGCATTTGCTGATGACTTGGTTTTGACATTAGAGAATCCTAAAGAAAGTATTATTGAGGTGATGAAGGCAATCGAAGAATTTGGTAATTTAGCTGGCTTCAAACTGAATAAGAATAAGACAAAGGTTTTATTGAAAAATGTAACTAAGAAAGATAGGGAAGAATTTGAAAAATTGTCTGCTCTCTCAGTTGTGAAAAAGTTAAATATTTGGGAATTAATTTATCTCTTACGAACTTGAATCTCTTTGAGGATAATTACATTAGGGTTTGGAATTTGATTAAGAGAGATTTGGAAACATGGAATAGACTGAATCTGTCATTGATGGGAAGAATTTCGGTGATAAAGATGAACGTGCTACCAAGGTTGTTATTTTTATTTCAAATGATCCCAATAATTAAAGGGACAGGCCACTTTAAGGAATGGCAGAAGATATTGTCTAAATTCGTCTGGCAAGGCAAGAGACCGAGAATAAGATTTAAATTATTAACAGATGCTAAGGAAAGGGGAGGTTTTGCCATGCCAGACCTGAGATTATATTATGAAGTGGCCTGCCTCGGTTGGATAAAAGAATGGATAACTTTAGTTGATGGAGATCTTTTGGATTTAGAAGGTCATGACAATAGATTTGGTTGGCACGCTTATCTTTGGTATGATAAAGTGAAAGTACATAAAAGTTTTATGAATCACGTAATTAGAAAGTCATTACTTCAAGTCTGGGAAAGATTGAAACCTTTATTAGAGAGACACACCCCGAGGTGGTTATCTCCGATTGAAGCATTGGCGATCAAAAGGAAAGATGCAGAAGGAGTGGGGATCACATATGGGGATGTGTTATTCTTCTCAGAAAAAGGCCCAAGACTGAAATCTTATGAACTGTTAAAAGAGAGGTTAACAGGTTGGTTTCAATACTATCAGTTACACGACACTTTTCAGAAAGACAGAAGGATGTCTGGATTTGGAGAGAAGGAATCCAAGTTTCAAACCATAATTATGGGCCCAAAAAGAAATTGTTGACTAGATTATATAATTTTTTGTTGGAGTTGAATTTAAAAGATGAACAAGTCAAAGAATGTATGATAAAATGGGCTATGGATTTGGGTCATAATATTGAGTTAGATGTGTGGGAAAGATTGTGGAAAAAGAATATGAAGTTTACTGCATGTACTTTGATAAAAGAAAACTTGTTGAAAATGATGTATAGATGGTATATTACTCCAACGAAATTAGCAAAGATGTACAGGATGAAAGATGATTATTGTTGGAAATGTAAAAAGAAACAAGGTGACTTTTATCATATGTGGTGGACTTGTGAGAAAGTGAAGGAGTATTGGGCATGGATATATGATGAACTCAAAAAGATGTTAAAGTGTACATTCCCAAAACGACCTGAACTTTTTCTGTTAGGGTTGGTGGATAATGAAATTAAAGGAGCAGACAGGACGTTATTTTTATATGCAACAGCAGCGGCACGAATGCTCCTGGCCCAGAATTGGAAGACAACGTATATACCGTCTTTGGATGAATGGAGGGCGAAATTACTGGACTTTGCAGAGATGGCCAGACTGACTTGCAGATTGAGGGATCAAGACAACCAGAGGTTCCAAAATGATTGGCAAAAATTTAAGAACTACATGGAGATCAACTGTGATGAATTAAAGACTCTTTCCGGATTAGGATAGAACTCGAAGGACTATTACCTACTTTTAGAACCTTTTCTATAAGTATATAGAATGGGTTCGTTGGAAAGGAAGGCTGGGAGATGAGCAACGTTAAAACCGCAAGAAGAACAGAGGGAAGCCGAACTTTAGTGATAGATTGACTTTATATGGTTAATGTTTTGAATATGTTCTTTTTTCTTTTGTATTTTAAATTCTTTAATAAAAATGTTAATAAAAAAAAAATATAATAGTTAAAGGCGTTTGATGGGGAATGTAGTTAAACTCAGAGAAGAGGACTCGGCTTTGACTGGAGACACCCTGGAGTTGGAGGAAAGAACTCAGGAAACAGAAAGGGTGAAAGAGGAAGTGAAGATGGAGACAGACCTGATTGGCCCTAAAGAAAAGGCAGGAAATTCAGATATGCGAATTGGACAATTGGGTGAGGAGATTGTGGGGGTGGTGGTAAGAGGGCCTCAGAGGTGGTAGATCAGGGAAGCCAAGAAGACTTCCACCAGGTTGGGAGTGGATATAGTTAACGAACCCTTGGACACACAAATGGGAGCGTGTGATGGTGCCAAGAGAGGAAGCAGATCGTAGAAGGCATCATACTGGGGCGAGAGAGAAGCCCACGAGTAGAGGAAAAAAATAAGCCAGGAGATGGCTCGAACAGAGAAAGAAATGCAAAAGCTAAATGGATCTGGCATCAGGAGATGAAGAGTAGAGAAATGCAGGAGCTGGGGCGAGCATCTACGACAGGGCTCCTCAAAGTGTTCAAACAGCGGGCCAGTCCACCACTGCCCAGACACCACTAGGGGCCGGATCACAGCCCCCCCCCAAAAAAAGGACATGGGAAAAAGGAGGAAGGGAGAGGCAAGTGGGCGGAGCCCCCCCATCAGCCCATGATCAGTGCATCTCCGGGGCCCAGCAATGCCTCCTGTTCCTGATTGCCGCCCTGAGGTGCTGTCGCTGGGATCCCTCTACTGTGCCTCTTCCTCCTCCTCCCCATCCTACAGTGGCAGCGTCTGGAGTGGCTGTCCTTCCTTCCTTCATTGTGTTGGGAAGGAGGGGGCAGCCCAGGCAAGCTCAGGCCCCTCATCACCTTCTAGGCGGCCACTCAGGATAAGGAGCAGCAGCTGCAGCAAGAGCAGCAAGGCTGGCGACACTGTATGCAGATCCAGCCATGCGCCCTGGCCATCATGCCCTCGCTGCACCCCAGAGGCAAAGCTGCCTCCTCTCTTAGCCTGGCCCATTCCGGCCCAACTTGGTGTGCTACAAGTGAGGGAGGGAGGAAGCAAGGGCTGGGGAGGAGGGAGGGGAGGCTGGAAGGCATGCCCAAAGCCACCCACAGCCGGGTCACTGGCTGAGCCCAGCCAGGCTGCGGTGCTCTGTTGGTTCACCAGCCCACCCATTTCCAACCGAGGACAAATGCAGCCCCGCCAACCTCCCAGGAACCAGGTGCAGTCCACTGTTGGCCTTCCCTTCCATTCTCTTCTTTCTCCGCCACCTCCTCCTTGCTGGTCTCTAACCTGGTGGTGGTGGTGGCAGCCTCAGCCCCCGGTCATGGCTGGCCCCCCCCTCTCCATGGAGCAAGGCAGCAGCTCGGAGGGGGCTGGGTGGGTGGGAAATAGCTCCGTTTCCTCTTCGGTCGCCCGACATCCATCCTTCCATCAGTCCACTGCCGTTGCCGCTCCGGCTCAGAAGGCTGGCTGGCACTGCCTCCGCTTTCCCCCTTCCTTCCTCACAACCACAAGAACACAAATGGCGGCCACCCAAGGAAGGCAGGCAGGCGGGGCCTCATGGCCATGGAGGGAGTGGGAGACTTGCCTCAGCCCTCCCATTTTAAATTGCCCCACTCGGCCGCAGCCGGGGCTCTGGCCATCTGGGTGGCAGATGTAAGGAGCAGGGGACCTTGCCGTGCCCCCCCACCTTGAAATGCCCCACTAGCCAGCGTGCCAATCATCTGGGAGGTGGGTGGGGGGAGTGGGGGAAGCGACATAGCCCACCGCTTTGAACTGCCTTAGCAATAGAAGCAGCTGCGGAGGCTGGCTTGCTTGCAAAGCAGGGGGGAAGGGGGGTCTGCAATTAGTCCCAGGGGCCGGATTCAGGACCCTTGGGGGTTGCATCTGGACCCACCCTGGGCCTTAGTTTGAGGACCCCTGATCTACTGGTTATTTGGAAAGGAGTTTGCCGAAGACCTGGTCCCTAGGTCAGGATAAATTGGTCTCTGGGATAAAGAGGCACCAGGTCATTGACTGTGTTTGTTGGAGTTCTAACCCATTTGCTTCCCCTTTTGGACAATGGAGAGAGTTACAAGTTCCTTTGGATGTTTCCACAATGCATGAACCTTTAACAATAAAAACCAATTTGGGGGAAAATAAACAAAGTATTTATTGAAGGAATCAAAGTGTAAAGAACAAGACTCCATAGTCAGGCTTAAAGCAAAACCCTCACAGTATACTATGTATGTTGTTGTTTTCCATGCGTGTGCAGGCAAGCATACACTTTCATGATGAGATCATACACTTCAAAAGGTACCGTTACACCACTAAGCATTGCAACAGAAGAGGGAAGTAGTCAGGCAGATGTTTGTCATTTTTTAAAAAGCATAAAGTTCTATATAATTATTCCCTCAAGTGCATGTTATTTTACAGGAATCACTCAGGCTATAAAGCAGGAATGGAGAATCAAACTATGTGGAAGGCTAGATTCCCTCATTTGTAGCCTCCTGCAGTATGGATTAAGTCTGCTTTAAGGCATAATAAAGATTATGGACCCTTGTTCTCCTACTGAAAATCAAACAGGACATGGATTGAAGGAAGCCATAGACTTGAGTTTATAACAGCTGAGCAGGGCTGTTCAAGATGAGACAATTTGAAGGGTGCTCAATCACAGAGTCCCCTTAAATTGGAAGCAACTTTACCACCTAACAATTTTAATTCTGGAATTGTTATGTTAAATTCAGCTGTTGGATCTGAATCTATGGGTCACTGACAGTGAATTAGAATCCTTTTACTGTATTGCAAAACAGCAGCTGAAATGTCTATGAAGATTCTCAGTCATCCAGGTGAGTTTGTCTGGAAGTTGAGTCATGGCAACTGGACTTCTTTTTTTTAAAGATTGAAACATTTCACTGCTCATCCAAACAATTATAAACTTAATAAATCATGCTAGTAAAAATGATTATATTAATGAAAATGTGCTAAATAATTGCCTAAAATACCAGTACAAAGGAAAACATATTAAAGGAATTCTTAAAGATCTGATTATTGTTTCTTTACTAGTACAAAAAAGTAAACCAGCAATGAAATATCTTCTATGGTCAATTTCCCCCATTTTGCATGAAAGCAGCAGCAAATAGTGTCACTATGAAATTGTTTCTTCTGTGAGTACTACCGTACCTTCCAAGGATCTGAACTATTGGCAGATTTTTTGTGGGCTGGAATCTGTGATACTTACCACAGCTATGTTTAGCCTTCTACACATACATATTATTGAAGTGCAGTATGTTACACACACTTGTAGGTAGAATTTATTTTGACACTTTTGTTTCAAAACATGAGCCCATACCTGTACACGGTTACAAAAGGCAAGTACAGTTTGGCTCATCTTTGTTCATCTGAAGCAGGGAATACATCTCAGTGTATCTGTAAATCTGCCTTCTCCAATCTGTGGTGCCCACTAGCTTTGCTGATGAGGGATGATGGTTGTTGTTGTCAGAGTGGAGACATCTGCTGTAGAACACTTACACCTGCATGGATGGATGGGCACTCTTGTGTGGCTGCACACACATCTGCCTTACAAGGACATAAGCCACACTAACTTCCTGCGACACTGAAGGCCAGCACTCTGTAATGTCACGAGGCATTACATGCCCCTCTATAAATGTCACATAAGAGCTACCACCTCAAATCCAAGGGCGACGTATCTGATATCTTAATCTATTGCTACATTCTGCCTGTGGCCAAGCAATTTATCAGCAGAAGCTAATTGATTTTCATGTCGAAGGCTTTCTGTGCCTCCTCCCATTCCGTGCCTTACAAGCATGGAATTCCCAGTGACCTACAGTATATTTATTTTCTCCTAGAGTCACATAAGTTCACTGCAATATGTGGAAAAATCATATGAGTTAATTATGCTGTGAGTTAACAAAGGGAATGTTGATGAAGGTCTTATTTATATAAATTGGAAAAGTTATCTTTTTGCATTTCCACTCCCAAGAAAGCAACAATTATTTATTTATTCATATGTATATACTGCAGCCATCTAGCCCAAAGACTAGTTCTCATGTGGTCACACTGGTGAGGAGATTCTGGGGGAAATGGGATTGCAGTCCAAAAAAAGGTTTACTTTACCTATTTCTTGGGAAACAACCTTTGGCCTTCCAGGTGTTTTCAATCACAACTTCCCCAAATATTTAACCACTGGCTATGCTGTTTGGGATCCTTGGGACTCCTAGGGCAAACATCTGGAAGATAAAATGTTCCTACACCCCTTTCTTAGAGACAACCTAGAAGATGGCCATCATGCTGACATCACCATATGGGAGTGGTTGTTTTATATTGCCCCAGCGGCACACATGGCACTTTCAAGAGTAACATAATCAAATCACAAATGATGATGGGACATCTCAATGCAAACCTTTTGGCAATGGAGAAGGAACACCAGTGGTAGAGTAGGAGGAAGAGAGATAGAAATACTGTAGCTAAAGACTAAGACATGTGATAAGCAACTAAGATTTAACAAGAGCATTTGTACTTTTGATTTTGATTTCCCAAAAGTCCTCCTCATGCTAAGCTGTATAAAAGCAGCGGATGGGGCTGGAAAAAAGTTGAGACATTAGCTTTATATTGCTGAGAGACTGTATCTAAACTGAATGAACTGGGAGTTGTTGCTTCAGGTTGCTCCCAGGGACAAAGGAGAAACAGCTGGCCTCCACTAAGGACAACAAGTGATGAAAGGAAATAAATGCAAAACTGATCTGCAAAATTAGATGCAAGCTAAGAGGCAGGTAGAAAACTTGGGCTTCTGAGTGGCAACATATCTGAATCCTTGACAGAATGCAAACACAATAACTGTTCTCAATGATTTACACACTATTTCTGTCTCTACCTCATAGTCTGGAGCTTCTTTTGGGAAGGCAGGAGTACTGTGGGTATTAATTCCATACCGTCCAGCAGCAGCCACCAGAGCAGGCCTGTTAACTTTTCATCTTCTTTCTTTCACTCTAATTCTTCAGCATTCTTATACACACAGACAAACAGCACATTTCCTTTTTAAAGCCCACTGCATAATATAGATGCTGCTCTATGTGCAGATGGTTATAGACTTACTGATTTATTATTCACATTGCTAGGCAGAGCAGAATATGCCTCATAACCTGCCTTGTCTGCAGTTTCTTTCAGCATAAGGTGCACAGAAAAAAACATACAATTAAAACACACCTGCTATTTCATTTGTATCTATGCACAAATGCTTTGACCTTCAGTATTGCATTAAATGACATTTAAAAGGCAACATACTGTGGGTGGAAAATCCTCAGACCTTTCAATGTGGCACACTTAACTTAGAATGTAACACAAGACACATAAATGCCAACAAAAATGTATGGGGAAATAAATAGAACAAAAAAAAACTCACATGAACAAATACCGGATCCAAAAATGCACTGTGCGTTTTTGGGATTACGTGGCTACATTAATCTGTTTCACCATTTTTAAAAAATGGAACAAAAATGAGAAAGATTTACATTATTTTAGCACCTGATACAGCAACACATTTATTTTAATGTGAACATTTGTCCACTGCCAGTTTTACAAGATTGGTCAAGGAAATGGTTCCCATATTCTAGAATGATTCCCTTCATATTGGAAATGCAGTACTGGTAAAGATACTGTAAGACGAAGCAGCAAAATCTGCATGGACTGCTTTTGACAGCTGGGAGGAGGGAGAAATGGCTACCCTTCTACAGGAGCTGACCTCATGTTACTGGTCACGTTATTACAGTTACTTTTTTATATCAACAACTTTAAAGGAATTCTTACATATATTAAATTTTGGACTGTAAAAACAGTCTTTTCAAACTGCTTATTTCCTAAAAGAATACATCCTGGGAGTTTAAGAGTACAAGCCTAGTTGGATATACTGTGTGTCTGTGTTCATTAAAACAAATTGATGTAAGGATTCTGGAGGGCATTGTCTTGTAGAGACCCGTAATAAAAACTGTAACATTCCCAATTTTCTGGAGAGACAATAGGAATTTTGCACTAGGATCTACAAAAATAAGAGTCTCTTTTTGAGGATCATGTAGTCTCTTTGCCAGTGAAAGAATGTCATGCAATTTTTTGGCCTGCTCATACATCTAAACCTGAGTGTGTGCATGTAAATACCAAGGTCTTATCTTGCATTTATATGAATCAAGCATAGCAGTTCCTGTAGCTACCCTACCTTCAGTCTATTGGCGGGGGACAGGGCTTTGAGCAGGTTTTTTCACTATTCATACATTGGATGTTGGTATTCTTCTTAAATAATAAGGTAATTATGTTTAATTCTTCTAATACTTTTCAACATGAAGATTTCATATACTCTCTTTGAAAGTATTAATGTTACAATCCTCTATCCTCTGTACTTTAAATCAAGAGACAGGTAGTGACTTCAGTGTCTGTGAAGATTCTCAGTCGTCCAGGTGAAATTATCTGGAAGCTGATTTCTGGCAACTGGACTTCTTTTCTTGTGAGAACGAAACATTTCACTACTCACCCAAGTACCTTCACCAGCCTGAGGAAAGTTTGTGCGAGGTTTCCAATTTATAGTTCACTTTGGTTTTATGCCACCCTGGTCTGAATATGCTCATTAGATGAACAGTGTGAAAGTCCCACCTATGCAACCCTTCCCAAACACACTAAGGCAGAGATTCGTCCACCCAAAAGACCTGACACCAAAACACAAGAGAAGCAATATAGTATAAGCGCAGTGAGGAACATGCAGACCTCTACATTGGAGAAAACCAAACAGCCACTAAACAGGAGGATGGCCCAGCACAGGAGAAGCAACAGCTCAGGACCAGAATCAGATGTGTACTTTCATTCAAAGATGAGGATGTACAAATATTAGACAGAGAAGACAGGTGGTCAAGAGAAGAGTCAGAAAAGCCAGCCATGTGTGTATTGAAAAATCCCTCTCTCATCAGGGGTGGGAGACTTAAAAGCACAATCTGTCTATCACTTATGCTGGCCTTTCATGGATCCCCAAATCAGAAGCAATTCACACCTCCACCAGGAAGGGCACAGAAAACGATCCATACTTAATGGGTGTTGGAAAGAGTTGCATGGCTGGGACTTTCACACACCCCAGACCACTGGACATCTAACCAGCCTATTAAGGCCACTGTCTACCTCTTCAGACAAGGGTGGCCTGAAACCAAGGAGAACTAAAATTGGAAGCCTCGCACCAACTTTCCTCAGAATGACGAAGTTACCTGGATGAGTAGGGAAACATTTTGATCTTACAGGAAGTCCAGTTGCCACAACTCAACTTCTGGATAGTGGCTTCTGTGGGGCTTGAAAATTTCAGAAATAATTGAAGGAAACAAAAATGACAGAAGACTGCAAATTCCTATGTTGGCGGCTTTATCTGTTGTTCACCAAACGCCCACACGTTTCCTCTGGAGTAAATCCTATTAATGCAAAGGATTATAAAAGCCTTACTCTCACATCCACCTCAGCTGGAAACAAGGTTTTCCATGAGGACGTTCGCATCGGCGGTGTCTGAAAAACGTCCCAGACTTTCTCTCCACCCTTTATAGTTTTGTTATTGTGGTTTGCAGAAGGGTGTGTCTGCAAAGAATGAGCACTTCATTTAGTTACTTCTATTCCTCCTAGCACAAATCCTTCAAAGCTTTCAGGACCTTTCCCCACTCAAGGCGCACGTTCAACCTTCCCTTTCTTCCGCACTTGCACAAGGTCTGGCTGTTTCCAAGGAAGAGAGAAGTCCTGTACCGCCCCGTCAGTTCTTCTGCTGCTACGCCGTCCCCTTTGCAGCCTCAGCAGGGAAGTCCCACGAAGGTACATCACGGAACCCACCCGCCCCTCCCAAAAAAGCCAGAGCGTCTACCTTGCTCTAGGTCCTTGTACTTCAGCCGACATCTTGCAGAGCCAATGAGCACCTTGAGCGAAAGAGGCGGGACTATTCCTCTCCCCACGAATAGAACAAGACCTGCTCATTAACCTGCCCCCCCCTTTTGATCTTTGTCGACACGGGCGCCAGTAGCCCCGCCCCCTCCTTTTCCTCTTCCTGCCCTCCGAAGAGGAACGTCTCCCCTCCTAGCCAATGGGAAGTTCGCCCTGCCCTTGATGGACCTCCCGCGCTTCCAACAGGAGCTCGGGAGTCCGCCAAGGGCTTGTCCCCGCCCCCTAAAGAGGAGGTGGCCGCCTCCCTTCCCAGGCGGTCGATCCCCGCGGCTGGTCGAGAGAGAGGGAGAGGGAGAGGAAGGAGGAGGAGGGAGGGAAGGAGGGAGGCAGGCAGGCAGGCAGAGCGGAGCAAAATGGCGGCCGTGGCTGCGACTGCCGCCGTGCCGGGTGATGGAGGAGCCGGCGAGGCCGAGCCCATCCCGGGCAGCGAGGCCGGCGCAGACCCTCTCCCTGCCGGCACTCAGGCCGCCGTGGAGTCTGCGGTCCTCGAAGCCAGGGAAGAGCCCGAGCCCGCTCCCGGTGGGGAGGCCGAGGAGCCGCCGCCGATGCCGCCGCCCAGGAGTCCAGCCGGAGCCCGAGACCTGCCGCAGGCCCTGCCCGGCCCCGGTCCCGGCGGAGAGACCCCTCAGCCCCGCTCCCTCGCCGGCGGGCGCTCCGAGCTTCCCGAAGCGGCGGCGGCGGCGGCGTCAGAGGAGGAGATGCAGCTCTTGCCGCCGCCGCCCCCTGCTCGCCTCTCTTGCCGCCGCCTGCCGCTGGGGTCCCCGCGAAGCCGGAGCCCAGGGAGGAGCCGCCCCGGCCGGAGGAGGAGGAGGAGCCGGATGCTGATGCTGCTGCGCCGCCGCCGCCACCGCCACGACCACCACCCCGACCGCCACCGCCAGCCCCGTCGTCGTCGTCGTCATGAAGCAGCCGCCGGAGGAGGAGGAGGCTCCCGTGGCGGCGGCGGCGGCGGAGGAGGAGGAGCCCGCCGTGGCCGGTCCCGGGGAAGAGGCGCTGTTGCTGCCGGGCTCGGAAGTCCTGGTCACCCTGGACCACATCATCGAGGACGCGCTGGTGGTCTCTTTCCGGTTCGGGGAGAAGCTCTTCTCCGGGGTCCTCATGGACCTCTCGAAAAGGTGAGGAGGAGAGACCGGCTGGCCGGCCGCGCCCACCGCCCCGCTCTCGCCTGGCCCTCCTCCTCCTCCTCCTCCTCCCGGGCATTGGGAAGGAAGGAAGGAAGGAAGGAAGGAAGGAAGGAAGGAAGGAAGGAGGGGAGCCCACCGGCGGCCGCCACCACCATCTCCCCCATTCCCAAGCTCCCTCCCCCCGGGGCTTACTTTGACGCCCCCAAAAGGCTTATATTTTTCCTCTCTCCCTCTCTATTTGTTTTCTCTTCCCTTAATAACGTCTCCGGAGGCGCTGGCTCGATCGCCTCCTCCTCCTCCTCCTCCTCCTCCTCCTGGGTGGGGGTGGGGTGGAGCAAAAGCCATCAGGTGCTTTGGCCTTTTAATGGCTCCGCCAAGAGGGCGAAAGAGGCGGCCTTGCTGCCAGCGACCTCGTGGTCGGCCTTCGAGCCCTGCCCTTTTCTCTCTGATCCCCTGGGGAAGGCCAAGGATGGGTTTTTTTGAGCTCTACCCCAGCTGAGTTCCTTTTGGCCTCTACCTCTTTCCTTGAGGGTTTTTTTCCCCTCTCTGTGTCTTTAGCCAGTATTAAAGGTATTAAAACTAGATGCAGGATTCTGACTGGACTGGTGGAGTCAAGGCTGCAAAGAGATCTAGGGGACATTGACCAGGGCCTTGGTTTTTAGTAGCACTCTAAATCTGAGGACACCATTGTCACATGGTGGCAGTGGCAATAGAAAATGGAACATCAGTTGCGTTCTACTCATTCCATATTGGCATGCAATTTGTATTGTAGAAGACTGGCAGTATCTTAAAAAAACTTGTTATTGGTTTATTTTAATTTTTTGTTCAGTAATGGTATTTGAATGGTCCTTCATATTTTATTGATTTTTCAGAACTTTATCTTCAAAATAGTCAACTCTGTACTAAAAAATGTCATATGAGTATTTTGCTTCAGTTACTCATATTGGGAAGCTGTCTTCTTGGTGGGATCCACTATTCTGATTTTTCCCTTCCACTTGGCATGGTCTGAACCAATATTTTTATCACATGAAGAAAATAATCACTCCTCATATTTTAAAATATAGACTTCTTAAAATACAGTCTTTTAGTTTCCTTCTTAGGAAAAGACATCAAACTAAGCATTCAGTTGTAGGGCTGCTACTTCAGTTCCTCCTCTTGGATAGCATTTGTGAACAGTCCCAGCATCATCTACCTTACTACTTTGTGTTTATGAGAAAAAAAGAGATTGCCAGGCCTACAATACAGTGGTGCATGTTTAGCGGTATGAAAAAAACTTTGTCACTGAAAGTCTTAACGTATTTTCTGTACTATGTCTGTTCATATGAAATTCCTTCTTGCTGATGAGAAATAGCACATTAAGTACATATGGAATAGAGATGGAGACTTCGTATGAAGCATGAAGCGCCCATGGTAGGTGCAGGCAGTCGCCCTCCCCTCAACCACCCAGACCACTCACTGGCCCCTGCGCACTGCCGGCGTCCTTTC
Source organism: Phrynocephalus forsythii (assembly GCA_029282475.1). Lineage (NCBI taxonomy): Eukaryota > Metazoa > Chordata > Lepidosauria > Squamata > Agamidae > Phrynocephalus > Phrynocephalus forsythii. The sequence continues at coordinate 77,695,793 of JAPFRF010000011.1, read as the reverse complement.
CCTGTGGCTCTTCCTGCCTCCGTGTGCAGCCAACCACGCCTCAGCAGTGCATGGAGATTCTTCTCTCCACCTACCCAGGAGAGTTGTCAGCTTTATGTGGAGGTGGGAAGAGTTGGCACACTGCCGCAAGGAAAGGACCTCAGCAGTATGTGGAGCCAGGTGAGTGATCTGGGAGGAGGGTGATTGCCTGCATTTGCCCTGTTGTATGAAGCATGAACCCCCCCCTCCATGTCTAAGGAATCATTTTTTAATTTTTATTCAGGTGAATGTCTTGCCCATAATGAATCTTTGGGTTTATCCAACCAGTGTTTTAAGAACTTGCTCACATCCATCAGACGCTCTGTTCTTAATACAGAAAGGATAAGCACTCAGCTTTGCAACACTCATTCTTGTACTTTATATCCATTCATTCAGTGTGTTGAATGCCCTCCAGGCACTTTTGTTGCCATCTACAAGGGCTCACATGCTTTATGGTTTAAATAATGAGTGTAGCCCCTTGTGGGAGGAAACAGACCATCAATGGCTCACCGTCTTTTGGGAAGATATTGGATGGTAGGCCTTTCTAGTGAAAGAGGAGTTGAGTGAAGAAAATCATCTTGAACAAGCATACTGCCAAATGATGCAATAGTTGGAGACCATGGCTTGTTGTAGGAGTAAGGGGAGTTGAGCAGAATTGTAGAATTTCTCTTAAGAGTATGTTGCATATGTCTAGAGCAGTGGTTCCCAACTGTGGGTAATCCAAGTGCTCTTGGATTGCAATTCCTAGAAACCTTAGCCAACACAACTGGTGGTGAAGGCTTCTGGGAATTGCAGCCCAAGACTACCTGGGTTACCCCAAGATTGGGCCCACTGATCTAGAGTGGCTGCTTATTTCCTAATAATTGTTTTAAAATATATTGTTTTTCATTGTTTTCCCTGGTACCAGTCTTTGGAGAAGCGAAAATGAACAAAAGTTAGCTAGGAGGTGGATTTTTCAAATATCTATAAATCAATAATTACTATAGTTATTTTCAGGATACAATTGGATGTTCTGTTCTTTGTTCTGGGAGGAGAATCATTAGATGTGACTTGGTCAAGAGGTTCTTCCATGCTTTATTGCTGGAGGAGTGATAGATATCCAAATTTAATTGCTCAATACAGCATTCCATCTCTTTCATTAAAACAGAAGTCTGTGTCCAGTGTAACACTGGCCAACTTCCTGTTGATCTGTTTTATTAGGGAGGATCCTTATGTTGTGGAACAGATGGCAGGACATACCAATGTTGGGCAGTTAAAGAGCACAGTTGGAGAATGGATGGCTTGTTAGATTGTGGCAAACTTCATGAAATATGAAATAACTAGCTACGTCTCCAAAAATATTCAGATATGTACTAAATATTTAAATAGGCTTTATATAGTTTTTACTAGTGGTAACCAGTCTGTTTTGCTACTGGTTACCATATCCAGTCTTACCATATCCAATTACCATATCCACCAGAGCCTTGTGGCACAGTGGGTAAATGCCTGTACTGCAAGTAAAACTGTGCTCACGACCTGGGCTTCAATCCCAGGCAGCAGGCTCAAGGTTCACTCAGCCTTCCATCCTTCCGAGGTCCATAAAATGAGTACCTAGCTTCCTGGGGGCGGGGGCAATGTGTAGCCTGCATACTGTAATTAAAAACTGTAAACCACCCAGAGATTACTTGAAGTGGTATGGGGTGGTATATAAGCAGACCACTTTATGATTATCTATGGTTAAACAGCAGTATTGCTGTGAAGTCTTTGCTCAAGGTCGGAGTTTGATCCTAGGCTTAGGTAGCTGGTTCAAGGTTGATACAGCCTTCCATCCTTCCAAGCTCAACAAATTACGTACCTAGCTCACTGGCAGTGTTTAGCCTGAATAATTATATTGTAAACTACCCTGAGAGAGCTTCAAGCACTGTGAGGTGGTACATAAGTAACACACTTCTAATATTTATAACAAAGAACAATACAAAGGCAGAAATTTTGTTGCTTAACCTAATAAATTGGCATTAGAATGCGCCCATTGAGTCAGGAGGTGCTGGTGGTTGTGAGTCAACTTTTCAATAGATTCCATTGATACAGATGGGCCTACTTGCTGCCTAATGTGCTTGGGTAAATTGCAACTAGAGTAAGCCCACTTCAGTCAATAGAACACATGAGTTGACTCACCAAAGCCCTGTTGATTCAGTGGGCCTATTCTAGTGTTATTAATCTTAAGACACTGGATTTCAGTCATTAAGTAATGTATTTAGCTAATTTAGTGAATAGATTGATCATGGTTTATATACTAATTGAGTGGCACATTTATCTGAATGTAAAGCTGGTTGCTTGTAGCATCTTGATAGTGCAATCCTGTAGATTTCTTTCACTGTGCAAATTTTCAGTGCTTCACAGACTACTTAATGTGTCCTTGCCTGCCTTGTACAGATTATGTTTGCCATATGCTTTCATGCACTCCACAGTGAGTTTGCCACATGGTACTAAGTTGTAAGCTTTATGTGTTGTGTCTTAGTATAGGTTGTTTCCCTCTTCACAATGAATATGCTAAATGTGGACATCTTTTCAGACCTGGGGATTTTGTAAATTCATAGCCTGAAGGGATGTTACATTCTCTTTTTCAGGTATCGAGGCCAGATGTGCCAAAGGAATCAAAGGGTTGAAAAACAAAGCAACACCAGTGGCCTTAGTTTAATTGAAAAAGTTTATTCAGGCTCATAAAAGCAAGGGACTGAAATATGGCAGAAAATTATTGGCCACAAGCATTGTATATTAAATTTACAATGCAGCCTGAAGTTGCACAGTGTTGAAATGTTAGGTTACCTGTTCTGGTAGTTGTTTACAACTACCATTAACACTTTAAACATTTTAACAAAGAGTAAAAGACTTTGCCTCTGTTTTTCCTCACAAAGCTTAATAAGTCACTTGAAATGGGTACAAGGGAAAGCAGTCCTAGTTCAGAAAATATTGCGGGGTCACTTCAGCTACACCTGTTGAAAAGCTGAGATCATATAGTAGAGCAGTTCTTAAGCTGGGGGTCGCGACCCCTTTGGGGGTCAACCCTTTCATAGGGGTCACCACAGCCCCAACATAAAGCTGAGTGGGCCTGGGCACCAGCTGGCCTGACAAGCATCGGGAAGTGGAGGGCAAGGGGGCCTCTTTCCCCACCACCACCCCCCCACCCGCAATGCAGGTGCATTGGCAGCATGGAGACAGAGCAGTTGCCTCTTGCCTGACCGGCCACAGGCAGCTGCCCCCCCCCCGGGCTGCTCAGGCAGCATTGGGGAGGGGGGCACAGGGTGATCCCGCTGGAAGTGAACTCTGTGGCTGGCTAGGCCTCTCATCCAGCCGCACTGCCTCTCACAAAGGCCGCCTGCGCAGCAGAGTGGTTGCCTCTTGCCTGGCCAGCCACAGGCAGCTGGTCCGTGCCGGGCCACTCGGGCGGCATGGGGAGGGGGCGGCCCCGGGAGCACACACAGAGAAGCGGGGTGGTGGCAGCAGGCCCACCCAGCCCAGCCTTAGCGGGCCAGGTGGAGAGGGCAGGCCTCCGTCAGGCAGCTGTGGGTGGGGGGCAGCAGCGTGTTTCAATTCTTAGTGATGGTTGTTGCTTTTTTTCAAAATCCGGCAGGTGAGGCAGGGGCTGTGGCGCCCCTCCCCAAGGGTCGCAGCATTAGGAAGGTTGGGAACCATTGATATAGTAGATAAAGCTGGTGGATAGAAAGTACATGAGGATCTAACAAAAGATGTGTGGGAGCACCTGAAATAAACTCATTTTCATTTCTGACTCCCAGTTGCCCTGTGAGGCAGAAACAAAATCACAGCCCCTGACCCTACCTTTGAAACTCCTGCAGCTGGGGGTAATTGGTGGATGTTGGTGCAGAAGGACTGAGGCCCATTTAGGTCTGGTACTCAGATTGCTGGGCTTTCTAAGAGATTGGGGTTCTATTAAAACACAAAGTATATACTGCTTCCGAAGTTTGCCTGCCTGTGAAGTAGGGAAAGAATAGTGACTCTAAATAATGTCTGTCCCTGTCTTTTTTTAAAAAAAAGAATTTTGATCAATTAGCTTCGGAGTTTTGAGTGGGGAGAATGTACTTTAATGCCACATAAGTTATACGCTTATATAAAAGGTTTTATCAATCTTGGGTATATTCACAGTGTTCCTCACAAAGTTGTGATTTCACTTGATCCATCAGTGTAGGTACTTTTAATAAACCATATTTATGTTCATAATGTATAATAATTAATTAAATACATTTGCTTATCATGATCTGGGATTTTATTGCTTTTCTGGATTTGAAATCTGAGCATTTCAGCATGCCAACTAAAATAGCACTTCAGAATGATTTTGCTTTTCCAGGAAAATTCCCATTTTAAAAATTTAACAAAGTAATGCCATTTTGAATGAAGGTGTTTGATGTTACCCTTCTGTTCTGGCTTATATATTGTTTGTTTAGTGTCAAATGGCAAGATTGTTTCTTTTCATTAATTTAAAAGTACATAAAACTCCATATGTTGAAAATGAAATAAACACATCTGCTCTTAGGAAAAGATGTTGGAACATTCTCTTGATTATTAGAATCTGCCTGGTCAGTTTGCAATGTACTGTTTAGCCTCCCAGATAGTATGTCTTTATATATTTAAGTACAGTATCTAAATAGTCCCATAGATTTCTTTGTACTTGTGAGCAACTAAAATAATTTAAATTTGTATAGGTAGATGTGTCACAGGTGATTTATCACCCTTGGCGTTTCCTAGTGTATGCAGGTATATTGTTTTATTGGGGAAAACAGCAAACTTTAGTTCTTTAAGAGGCTTAGCTTTCTCTTTGGTGTTTTTGCAATAATCAGATATCCTGAATTCAAGTTTCCTTCCTACATATTGTAGGACTTCTGTCCTTCCTCTTCTGAACTAATTTAGTAGTAAGTTTGTTCAGATGTACATGTAAGTTACATTGGGGCTCATATAGTACTATCTTTTATAATGTTTATGTCTGAGGTGTTCTGGGTGTTCTGTGATTTCCCACTTTGAAATGGCTCTACAATATATTTTTTCTAAACTAGAGTTTGCTTGGCAGCCCCAAACCTATAGCATTCCTTTTACCAGTTTCTGTTCCACACACTGCTATGAAGCAGCCGTCTGGGGCTTTAAAGCCTTGGAGGGAAGCTCAGTTTGGGAGAAATACCTTTGTAGGGTGGAACTGCAGGCAGGCTGTATGCTAGTGATCTCTGGTTTACTCTTCTCTCACACATTCCATGGTGCAGCCAGTTTTTAGCACTGGTTGGGGTCATGGTGCTGAATATTAATATTAGGTGCAGATGCACAGTGTTTTACTTTGTTTTTACACATCAAGAGATGGAAGAGACATTTGATACCTAAAATTGTTACTTAAAAAAAAAAGACAACAGATGACTTCTGTCAAATATAATTGAGTTCTGTTAAATTACAGAATTGATTTCTGGCAATTAGAAATACAGTGGTACCTCTTAAAATAAATTTAATTCGTTCCACATATCAATTTGTTTTAAGAAACAAAACATGGTTTCCCATATGAATGCACTGAAAATGGATTAATCCATTCCGAAGGCTATGGGTCGCTACGCTTTATGAAAATTTTATCTACGAAATGCGGTTTCCCATAGGAATGCATTGGGAACAGATTAATCCCTTCTGGAGGCTAGTATAAAGACAAATATAATCTGGTTGTTGTTTTTCCCCTGGGGACATGCGGAACTTTTTTATCTTGCGAAACATCCCATAGGGAATTTTTGTCATGCAAAGCATGCATATTCCAGGAAATTCTTTTCTTTCTAAGAGTACAGGCCATTTGTCTTAAAAAGATACCTCTGTACTTCCTAAATACCTTCTAAAACTAAATAATTATTTAAAACTTCCTAAAACTAACTATAACTAGATAAATACTGTAAATACTTAAATTGCCGAAGCGTCAGCGTGGTGAATAGCCTGTTCAAAAGCGCAGAAAGTCTTTCTTGAAGTTAGATATAATAGAAACCATCCTAAAGCTGCCAGAGTGCTGCAGCCTCCTGTTCTCCTAGTGACTCTGGTGAAAAATTCCCTTTATACAGGGGGTAGGGACCTGACCCCTGTAATAGGGGAAGGAAAATCCACAATATGCGGATGCTGGGTCGGGTCGGGACTGGGGGGGCTCTCTGGGGCCCCCTACACTTACCTGAGGCCTGGCACTGCCCTGAACAGGCCTCCGACGGGCTTCCCAGGCCTGTCGGAGGCCCCAGAAGAGGTTTCCACCAATCCGGAAGTTACTTCTGGTTCACTGAAAACCACTTCTGGAGCCTTTGACAGGCCCGGGAAGCCCATCGGAGACCCGTTTGGGGCAGCACCAGGCCTGGGGTAAGTGTGGAGGCCTCAAACGGGCCCATGCAGCTTGCCCCAGGAGCCCTTTGTTTCATATACTGGGGTTGCATTGTGCAATATATGAAACGCAAAATGGCAGGAGACGACTATATAGATAGCTCACACACATGCTAGGTCAACACAGAGAACATGTTCATATTTTATTTTATTTTTTATTGGCTGTGAGTTCTGGATATTGGTTTAACTTCTTTTGTTCAGTGTAAGCCAGGTGATAACTTTTGGTCTGTTGTTTCCTAGTAAACAAATGGTCTCGGCTGAGATTCAGGCTGGGAGGGGTGTACATGCGCAGGACTCTGACACCCTCAAGAATCACAGTGGGAAAACTTTGTTCACAGGGAGGTACAGACTAAAAGTTACAGTTTGAGCCATGCTAAACTGCAGAATGTTTACCTTTATTTGTTCTTCTTTGGGCCATACATACAAGAATATCACATACCTGAGGAGTCATACAATGCTGGAGAGGGGGGAGATCCAAACCAAGTACAGTACAGTATTGGAAGAGTTTCCTGTTGCCAGATATGAAGCAGTGCTTCCATAAGCAGTTTGAAAACTAGGTCAGAAGTAAATGCAATCATCTTAGCCAATGGTTGCCAGCCAAATGAAACCTATCAGGTATTGCAATGACTTATGTGTGTATAAAACACACCAGTTGCACTAGGTAATGGATGCAGCATTTCTCAAAAGACTGTATCAGCCCATGAGTACACTGAAGGTTTTGAAATAGTGTTTCTCATTTTCTCTTTATAGTAGAGAAATCAGGCTTCCAGTAAGAATTCTAAAGCTCACATAATTGGCAGAAGTTGTGGAGGAGAAAGAAAAAGAGATGTCAACATTTGCTAAGATGTGAAGGTATTTTAATATTAAAATTGTTTGCTGCACATTTGTACCTTCTACCTTTCTAAAGGTTGTTTTTTAAGTACTTGGTATCTGCTGATAGGGCTAGAGTACTGAAACTGTCAGCTGCAAAGTCGGCAGCTCAGTGGTTCGAATCATGGGTGCCCCACAGCGGAGTGAGCTCCTGCTGTTAATCCCAGCTCCTGCCAATCTAGCAATCTGAAAACGTGTAAATGCAAGTAGTAAATAGGTACTGCCATAAAAAGCGGGAAGGTAGACAGTGTTCCATGCACAGAAATGTGTTCAGTCATGCCAGCCACATGACCATGGACTTGCACAAAACTGGCTCTATGGCTTAGGAACGGATTGTAGATGAGTGCCACTCTAAAAGTCGGACATGACTAGCATGCATGTGCGGGGGGGGGACCTTTACCTTTCTTTAATCGACTGATAAGGTTTTAAGGCAGTGCCACAATGGTAGTTTAGTTAGGGGTGCTGCACTTTTTCTAGTGCAATATAATTTTATTTGACAACTTTTATGGTATAAGGGGAATAAGGATGTGTAGGGATAGAACAGAATTTCATACTGATGACTCTAGCGGGCAATTTGATCAGCTGTTGCACAAATTTCATTTTTTTGTCATTGCTTGTGAAGAACAGGTGGTACCATGCAGAACCCAGGCAGGGATGGAGTGGATCAAGGAATAATGCCATTGCAGAATGTTGAGGAAGTGGACGTACAGTACCCAAGAGTGAGAAAAGAATTTAATCAATTCTAATGAATTTTTATGTACTCATAGAAGGGTGGAAATTCAGTTTAAAGTCATAACCATTGAAGATTGCCAGTAAAGGTTCATGGGCCCTGGAGTGAGTATTTTAAGGCAAAATTAGCTATACTAGATAGAACCAAGTATTCCCAAGAAGAGATTAAAAGCAGCCATCCCCTCATTCTTGCCTCACCACAGCTTTTTTCTTCTCTTTTTTTTTAGAGATGGGTGCCTGCTGCTTAACTGTCATGGCTGCAGATCTATCTTTATAGGTCTGACTTCTGGGAGCAGGTTGGGGATTGGTGTACAAACTGCTGCCAGTCATTTTAGTGTGACTACTTCGTTTAGGAGTGCTCAAAATATCTCCTTTCACTTTTCATATGTCTCATAATATATAAACCTAAATTACTGTTTCTCTTAATCTTTTTCTAATTTAAAAAAAAAAGCTTCAAACACATCCACCTCACTTTTGATGTCTGCACCTCTTGTTCATGCCACCGACCACATTTTTGCATTTATTCTGTGCCCAGGGTGTTTATGGAGGTTGAGGCAAAATTTATTGCTTTTTTTATTAGAAAGCCATATGGTTCGCTGTGCTGCAGACCACAGTTGCACCGAATAATTAGCTGCAGCTGCCTTACAAAAAATTGTAGCTACAGCAACCTGTGATTTTATGAAGATACTTGATTATTGCAATTCAAAATGTGTACTTGTAGAGGTAGTACAATTAGTAGTCTGTTTTGTTTTCAGTGTGTGTCAAACAATGGTCCAGTTGTATCTACTTTCCACTCTACTTCAGCGGCCCCTCATTGAATGTTTACTTAAAGTTTTGTTAAACTAGTCAGGTGTCATGTCAGATACATGCAGAGTTTTACCATTGTATTAAATCTTGAGTAAATATCCTGTGGCTGCAGAATTCAGTTGATGCAGTATTATGTTTAATTTATTCTTTTTGCTCTTGGTCATGCCACCAAGGATAGATTTAAAAAGTTTAGTCAGTTTAGTCTCTGATGTTTACGCCAAGGGTGCGCATTATTTTTAAATTCTTGTGGAGTCTGTTTATGTTGTTGTTTTTGGCTGAATTGATCGGCCCACTGTTAGCTGCCCAGAGTTCCTACGGGAAGATGGGCGGGATAGAAATCTCTCTACATGGGGCCGCCCTTGACCCTTGTTCAGAGACTACAGTGGGTACAAAATGCAGTGGCCAGACTGGTGGTTGGTGTGGGCGGATATGACCGCATCACCCCAGTTCTGGCTTGTTTGCATTAGTTGCTCGTTGAGCCCTGAATAAGGTTCAAGGTAATGGTTTTGACTTACAAAACCCTCCACGGCTTGGGACCTGAGTACCTGACAAAGCGGATCTTCCAGAGGTCAGCTGAGGCCCAACCCACCAGAATGTTGCAGGCCCTCTCACTTCGGGTGGCCACTCCCAGGGAGGCCCGGAAATCGATGACCCGAAACCAGGCCTTCTCTTTGGCCGCCCCTTCACTTTGGAACAAACTGCCGAGTGAGATTTGCCTTGAACAGTCCCTGCCCGCCTTTAGGAAAGCGCTTAAGAACCTGCTTTTCAGAAAGGCATTTGAACATGGGGTCATGAAGAATCCGTCAGGACTGTAACGACACAACACACACACAGGGTGTTTTGTTTTGTTTTGTTTCATTCTGTTCCACTATCTTGCCGAATATTATTATTTTTTAAAATTGGTTTAAGTTTTGTTGCTTTTTAAAATTTAATTTAATTTTATCTTTTAATTGTTTTCTGTGATTGTTGTACACCGCCCAGAGTTCCTTTGGGAAAACAGGCGGTATAAAAATACATAAATAAATAAATGTTTGCCTTTTTTATACTGAACTTACCAGTAAGATTTTGATACGTGGAATATATGCATTAAATGTAGGACAATAGTAGTAAAATGTACAGGAAAGAAATTCCTAAACATCCTCTTTTTTTGCAGCCTGGACCTTTAGAGCACCACCAATGAAACTTAAAAAATGTTGAGAATGAGAAAATATCCCTAAGCAAGAAAGGTGGGGCTAATTAGCTCCAAGCCATACAATTTTTATCAGCACCTTTCCCCATTCCTCATTGGAGACAATGGCCATGACTGCTAGAAGAGAGCAGGAAGGGTGTGGCCTGGGTTGGGCTTTACTTGTTTCCCTCAAACATTGGCATTATTGTTTGAGGATTTCTGTGAAGGTTGCACAGGCACAGAGGAAAGGCATCTCCTCACAACAGGAACAGAGGAGAACTTCATGTCAAGGAGCAGTTATTGCAACACAGTATGTGACCTTCTTGTAGCTTCCTCCTTTCTAAAAAGTGGGAATGAGTTGATAGGTCCATGAAGCATATTTGGAAAGTATGTGTACCACCTAAAACCTGCTCCATAAGCTGTGGCATAAAGGTACTTGGTGGGTTTCCAAATGAAGGACTCAACAGTTGATTTTGTAGGGGTGAGATCATGCACACCATTCCTGTGATATGTCAAATATTATGGCCGCAAGTGAAGAGACTCCAGTTGCTGACATAGTACAGGTAGATCCTCTCCCATTGCATGGGGTTCCAGCTGGGAGAATTGGCCCTGGCTTTGTAATGTTTGCGAGTAAAAAGCAACAACTACGACTTCTTCCCGTGAGCAAAGCAAATTGCAGAACATGGGAGAGGAGCTTGGAGTGACAGTGCTGTATACATAATTGATCCCCTATTCTCCTGCTGGATCAGCACAGCTCCCACTGACACCATGCAGAACCCAGTAGCCCTGGTAATATACTTCATTTTCTTCCATGCTCCATACCTTGTAATGGGAAGCATTTAGTCTGGATATGCTCTTAGGAAACGCTCTGGCTCTGATACCCAGTTATGTAAGCTGGAGATCGCTCTCTTGAAAGCAGCGGGGCTTCTGCATGGGATGAATTTTGCCTTGTGCAAATACCAAAGAAAGATATGGCCTGTGGATTGTTGCATGCAGGGTAGAAAGTGAAGAGAATTATGCATTTAGGATTAAAACTAGCAGTCTTATAGTGTTGGTGGTCTAATCCAGTAATCAGAATCTGCAGAATGGCTATTTGAATGTTGCACACGGAGCTGTGGTACTTGAGTGGCTTCTCAAATGCCTTTGAAGCTTTTGTAAGTGATGTTCAGTAAATATGGGATGGATATTGACCAAAGCATTAAAAGACCAAAGACACACACTATAATTTCAGTATTTATAAACTATATACTGTACCATAATGACTAGAAGATAATTCAGTTTTTATAGTGCCTCTTTCGTGTTTTCAATACTCATCACTTAACAGCCGTCTGCAATGACGTATTCTCTTTGTTACCCACAGTAGTTGGCTTAGTAGTTAAAACTAGAGAATTTCAATTGTAAATAATGTGTTTTTGATATATTTTCTTTGACGGCCTACGTGCTGTTCATTTGGAATATAATTCACAGCTAGCGAAACTCAGTCATCTGTCCCTAGTGAGAATATTTGTAAAGGTATTGTGTGTTTGTCTGGGCTTAAGGAGAGGGAGCCCACAGGAGTAAAATGCTAGTAAGATGTTTTCGTGAAATCAAAAATGGGTGAAATATAAATGCAATTCAGTCAATGTGTGTATTACTGGATTTTTCATTGTGTGCCTCTGCATAAATATATGGGCAGACACTATGGATACTTACTTGATAGATTGGTGAAATGGATTGACTGTCCATTAGCTTAAACTTTTTGGGGAGGAGTGTCTTTGTTTATAACGTGACAGTTGAACTGGAATATGCATGTCTAGGAACTTTGTATCAGGTTACTTCAACTAGCGTGACTGGCCGTTCTGGTCCACTAACTTTTAATTCATAGCATAACAATGCATACTTATTACTGAAGCAACATCTTAAGAATAGGAATAGTCCCTTCATACTGATGCTGCAGAAACAGCCACTTAGTCTGAGTCCTGATTTTGAGGTACTTTTGACATAAGTTAGAAAGCCCTAAAACCAATGCACTAGCAACAAGAATTTCTTTCCTCCTGCCTTCAAACCTTCTACACCACCTGAAAAACTGTCCCAGGGGTTTTCCCAGCAGGTTTTCATAGCTGATGGAGGGCTGTAGTTGTTGTCCTCTTCCCATTTGTATTGACAGAACTACCCCCCATGATCAGAATTATATCTTTGAAATGTGTTTGAAATGAATCAGCTGTTTTCTTCTTGAATATAGCTAGCTTCTTTGAAACACTCAAACTTGGGGTGACCTAAATAAATCAGAGATAGAAAAGATGCATAATATTGACTCTGAGCATTGGGGAGAAATGGAGACAAATGTTATTAGCAAGGGAAACATCATAAGCAGTGTCAACAGAGTACAGTAATTTTATCCGGAATTAGTGAAGGCATAGTGGTGAAAAGCAGTCCTGTCACAGGTAGCCCATGATCCAAATACTGTCGAGGAAATTTTATCACGAGCCAGCCATGCTTGAACAGCAAACTTATTCTGAAATTGACATATGATTAATAAGAACTAAATCTCACTGGACTCATTCCCAGCTACCAGATAATAGAACTTCAGAATAGGACTCATACCTAGGCTGCCTGCATAATTTTTTAAAACTGTCCTGCAAGTTCAAATAGGCAAGTTGTGCGTGTTTGAGACTCAGAAATGACAACAAGTCTGCTTCAGCCATCATACTGACTTGTATGTCTTTGCATAAATTTATCCTTTTTATTTCATTCAGTTTCGCTTGAGTTTGCATGCTTGATCAGGAAGTCAATAAACCTAATATTGATTATTATGAGGTAATAGTCCATAATTCTCTCAGTCTGAGGGTGCTGTTAACTTGGAATGTCTAAATTTCCATAGCAGGCATGTCTGTATCAAATGAGATAACACGTTTATAAATTGTCGGTGAAGAGAATAAAAATGTACCTGAATTCAGAAATGAAAGGGAAAGTAACTGGAAGCTTCTTGTTGTAGGCACACAGTGCTAATAAGGCATGCAGCACAAAGCTGGGTTTTTTAAAAAAAAAATATGGGGAGGTGGTTGTGTATTCTAAAACAATAAGCTTATTTTCCCTGCACTGTGCACAGTTAGTTTTCAAATTCAGACATGTCTTCTTTTGCATTGCTAAAACATGGAGTAGAGGTCTGCCACTAACTCTTACCTTACATTTCTTTTCCATTAAGGTTTGGACCTCATGGGATCCCTGTGACCATATTTCCCAAAAGAGAGTACAAGGATAAACCGGAAGCAATGCAGCTCCAAAGCAAAACATTCCAAGATGAGGCACAGGTGAAGTGTGAAGCCAATGGCGTAGTTACAGACTCTTCCCCCATCCAGCCATCTGAACCTAGCCTGGCCAAAAGCCTGTGGACTTCCAAACCTCCTCCTCTCTTTCACGAAGGAGCACCGTATCCTCCTCCTTTGTTTATCAGGGACACATATAACCAGTCAATACCTCAGCCTCCACCAAGGAAAATTAAAAGGCCCAAGCGGAAAATGTACAGGGAGGAACCCACTTCTATTATGAATGCTATCAAACTACGCCCCAGACAGGTCTTGTGTGACAAATGTAAGAACAGTATTGTTGCGGAAAAAAAAGAAATTAAGAAGGGCAGCAACGCAAGCGACTCCTCAAGGTATGAGGATAGCAGAAAGCGAAGAAACGAGAGTGTAACTACTGTGAATAAAAAAATTAAAACTGATCAGAAAGTTGATGGGAAAAGCCAAAATGAAAGCCAGAAAAAGAATTCTGTGGTCAAAGTGGCAAACATTACCCACAGCCGAAGCAGAGTAGTCAAAGTTCCCACTCAAGCAAATGCATCAAAAACACAGTTAAATACTAAAAAGGTCCTCCAGAGCAAAAACATGGATCATGCAAAAGCTCGGGAAGTGTTGAAAATAGCCAAAGAGAAGGCACAGAAGAAACAGAGTGCCACCTCGACTTCCAAAAATGCACATTCAAAGGTCCACTTCACGCGGCGTCTTCAGAACACCAGCTCAGGTTCCCTGCCCCCACGGTTGCGTCTAAAGCCACAAAGATACCGAAACGAAGAGAACGACTCTTCCCTCAAGACAGGGCTTGAGAAATTGCAGAGTGGCAAGATGGCAGCTAAGCCCCAGTCTCGCTGCTCCTCCACCCGCACAGCAGGTGAGGCCCCTTCAGAAAACCAGAGCCCCTCAGAAGGCCCCGAAGAGGCCAGCAGTGAGGTTCAGGACACACGTGAAGTGCATGTACCTGTTGATCAGGAGGAACAGCAGACCCTGGGCAAGAGAGGCAGCAAAAGCAATATAACGGTTTACATGACCCTTAATAAAAAGAAATCTGACTCTTCCAGTGCATCAGTGTGTAGTAGTGATAGCACAGATGACTTGAAGTCCACCAACTCTGAGTGTAGCACTACTGAAAGCTTTGATTTTCCTCCAGGCAGCATGCATGCACCTTCCTCCTCTTCCTCCTCTTCTCCTCCTCCTCGTCCTCCTCAAAGGAAGAGAAAAAGCTCAGTAATTCCTTGAAAATGAAAGTCTTTTCAAAAAATGTCTCTAAGTGTGTCACACCCGATGGCAGGACCATATGTGTAGGAGACATTGTTTGGGCCAAGATATACGGCTTCCCATGGTGGCCAGCCCGTATCCTTACCATAACTGTGAGCCGAAAAGATAATGGCCTTTTAGTTCGACAGGAAGCTCGTATTTCATGGTTTGGGTCCCCAACAACGTCTTTCCTTGCTCTTTCGCAGCTCTCCCCTTTTTTAGAAAACTTTCAGTCGCGATTTAATAAGAAGAGAAAAGGTCTTTACCGCAAGGCCATTACAGAGGCAGCCAAGGCTGCTAAGCAGCTAACTCCTGAAGTTCGAGCCCTGCTGACGCAGTTCGAAACATGAACATGAAAAGTAAGGTAGGCAAGAAATGTGGAGGCTCCTTGAATTGTAAAGCCTAGTAAAATACCGTGAAGGACTTGGCCAATTAAACACAAAAATTGCACTCAGTTGGCTGCTTTTTTTTTATAATGAAATTTCCATTTGTAGCAATGTCTTGACTGAAAGTTATACTTTAAAAAAATTGTACTTGCAATCAAATTAACCTAAAATGAAATCTCAGTATTTTTCAAGATGACTCTTAATTTTTTTTAAAAGAAGCTAAAATTCCCCTGACCATTCCCCATGCACAGGAGCCATAACCTCAGCTGAAGAGCAGTTTATTTGCAGGGAATTTTTACTAGTTTCTACCCGCTATATGTATCTCATTTCATTGTGTGGAGAAGGTGGGGAGGGAAGGGCCATTAACTCAAGCAATGGAAGTTACAGTTACGGCCTGGAGGGGCACCTCAAACACAGAAAGAACCCCAATGTCCTTTGCAAACCTTGAAACTCGTTAATGTTTTGACCCCAAAAAGTCTGGGAACACTTTCCTTCATTTCCACTGGTCACTTTAAATTCTTTTAGAAACCAGTCTGTTCTGAATGCGGTTAGAATTGGATAATCACTAATAAAGGGGTCTTGGTGATCACTTCTTTTCCAGACAGTTTTACTATGCACCCAGGGATAGAAGTATGGACTTCAAAGTCTTGACAAGGTTAGAATGAAGCCAGTTGCTCATAGGCAGGTGTGGATAGTCCCTCCTTATTTCGGATCAAGGGCTGTTAATGCTGCAGTAGCTGTGAATCATTACTTCCTCTCTGGGGGTGGGGGTGAGGGGCTCCCAGGGCAACTGTCTTGAGGGTTTAGTTTGAGAAATTTTGTGTAATGTAAATAATTGGTCAGATTCCCCCCCCCCCGACAACTTGTTCTTAAATTCTTAGGATACGTCCCAGTGAATTACACTTTGTGAACTGTCAGATGTGTAATTGTTGCATTTGGATGTACCGAACTGCATTTTTTAAAATATTTCCGTTCAAGGTATCTGTTTGCAGGTCAGAAAATATGGAAAATGTAATTGTGTAATGCTCTGAAATGTACAAAAATGTAAATAAAAATTGACTAAATCTAATTATTTGTGTGTGTTTATCAAAAAGCTTTGAAAAAAATCAGGAAACAAGGCTGTTTTCTGTCTACACAATATTTAGGAAACATTTTAGAGGAGATATTTTCCAGTTAACACTATCTAAACTAGCTTTCACTAAATGCACATAAAATATCATTGGTGTTCGAAATATAAATACCTTTCTAATTTTCAATAAATTATTCAATTATATGTTTCCCTTAAATAAACCTAGAGTTTTCTAAAAAAAAAAAAATACTTTCAAGTAAGGTATTTTATTCCGACATTTTATGTCACCTAATCCTATGTTTCACTTCCTGTTAGACATTCTGTATGTCTCATGCCTTCTGTTGGGCATTTTAATGAACTAGATTCATCTAAACAACACACTTTCTAATGGACTTGGATAGTTTGAACATGTTCTGACTTATCACTGTTGTAAAAAGGGCCTAATTTTATTACCAAATAGTTCATGCTACCATCTTACGAGTAAGCCTTTGAAAGAACTAAAACAGACCTGAAGCTAAACGGAACTCAGATTTCTGCACCTCAAATACAGTTCAAAGAATTAATTTCCAAAGTTTCTTTTGTGATGTAAGGTATGTTTGTTTCTTAGTATTTAAACTTTATTCATTATGTTCCAAATCATTTAGGGCTAAATGCAGTGTTGGTTCTATTTAGAATAAGTTTCCAGGAATCAATAGGACATGTTGGGACTAACAAGTCCCATGTGTTTCAGTGCTTTTCTAGATAGGACTAAAGTTGAATGAATCTTCTTGGTTTTAGCCTGGTTGTCCTGATATTGTGTATGCCATTTGAAATCTGCTCCAACTTGTTTTTCAACTTTACTGAGTTCTTTGTAATACTGCTAGGGGACCATAAATTTCTAGAGTCCTAAAAAACTACGGTAATGTTTTATTCTTCAATCAATGCTTTTTGAAATTAGAAAAACACACAGAATGAACAGGGTGTAAACCCCCTTTTCTCCTATAATTGTGTATTCTCTTTCCTGCAAACAGAAACAAATGCAGTATTTAACTAAAAAAATGTAGCTAAGTGTCTTTTTAAAAAGCAGAGGTGTTCAAAATTTTATTCTTTTAAATGCAAAGAATAGCAGATACTTTTTATTTATTTATTTATTTATTTATTTATTTATTTATTTATTTATTTATTTATTGCTTACTGGAGATTTAAAATCCTTCCCAGCTAATGGCTGCTGTACACAAGTTTGACGTAATGCATGGTGGTACCTGCTTATTGGTTTCAGGCATGAAGCAGCCCTCAGAGGGACCTTCTAGTCAACTCTCTTAACATTGACCCTAATATTCCTCTAGATTTTTAGTATTGTGTGAGTTATCTGGAAGTTGAGTCATGACAACTGGACTTCTTTTCTTGTGGGGTCCAAGCATTTCACTACTCATCCAAGTAGCTTCTTCAGTCAGAGGAACATTGGTAGGAGACCTCAATTTGTTCTCCTTGTTGTTTTCACTTTACCCTGTTCTCAGTAGGCTCATTAGGTTAACAATGGCCAGGGGACTGTGCAAGTCTCACCCCTGCAGCCCCTCCCAATACCATTAAGTATAGATTGCTAGCATGGTGTGGGAAAGGCTACGAAGGTGTGAGTATACATTGCAAGTCTACTGGCCTTCCTCAGACTGAAGAAGCTACTTGGATGAGTAGGGAAATGTTTTGATCTAACAAAAGCAGCCCAGATGCCATGACTCAACTTCTGGATACATGAAAATCTCCATGGATGTTGTGAGTTAGATGCAGCCTTCCCTGTCAAAATATTACTAGGCATCTAATGGGTTTCTGAAGGCTTGATTTATTGAGAACTGCAGATAAATTGGACCTTGCATTCATCACTATGTTTACCACACCATAGGTAAGAGAGATCCCCTACTCATTGCATAGGTTGCAGCCTGGCAGGTAGTACAAAATACTAGGGTTGAGTATAAATTTTTGTGTTAGATTTAATTTTCTCTTTTCTCAGATTGCTTTGGGTTTTTATTCATTCTTATAATGATACGTTGGCATCACTGGTGATGACTTAATGTCATTCTGTTTACTGTAAAAGTCTCCCTTGGCTGCCTTGATCGTATGTAATTTAATTTTGGAAACCAGAGAGGTGACATGCATTGTCAAACAAACAGCAGTCTTTTCCCTGTGATACATCATACAAGACAGGTTGGTTTTATTTTGGATATTGCTTCCAGATTTCAAGGCTGAAGTAGCTGTTCTAGAGCAAGGGCCAAATTGTTTTTCAAGTTGCGTGCCATGCTGTTAGCTGAAATCACTTTAGCTCATACCAGGATGAGTGCTGGTGCTAACTTTCAGCGGTCTGTGATCTCTTATGTGCACCTGACTAGAATAATTTACTTTGAGTTGCAGTGTTTGCAGTACAGTGGGACCCTAGTATCCTGTGGATAATGAAAACCGTGGATAAGAGAGAACGCTTGCCCACTCACTCCCAGACTGCTGTTTTGAGACAGTAGCTTGCTTTATGGCCACTGTTTGACAATAGCTTGCTTTACAGCTGCTGTTTGTGACAACAGCTTGCTTTGTGGCTGCTGAATTATTTAATGTTTTCCTCTGCCAACCATGGATAACTGAATCAGCGGATAATGAATCAGTGTATATGGGGGTCCTACTGTATAATTTTTGAGGGAATATGGAAGGGCTACAAAGGAGAATGTGGAAACAAACAGTGCCTACCTGGAATCTCAAGTTTGTATCCAGGTTACTGAGTTAGAGATAAAATATGTGAATTGTTTTGTATGTTCTTCAGTTTTGGTACCAGACACTGTTGAAATATGTATAAACTGATCTGTATATTCTCTTGGAAAAATTGCTTTAGGAAGGTTTATGTTCCGCTGCATTTCTTCATCACAGAACACCTAAAATGTGGAGGACCTCAGAAATTATTTTTACTTAATTTCCAGTACTTCATAAACAAAACCAAAATGTGGAATAGTATATTCAGCAGGGGAATGAAATTAGTGATGGAATGATTTAACTTCATTCATTACTGAAATAACTGCAGTGTTAATCATATGCCTTTTTGTTGATGGATTGATTTTAAATCCGTCTGAAACTGCTATTGGGATCAATAGTACTGGGGAGGGGGAGAAAATCGTTGCACTTGCTATGTTAAATGTGCAAATTACACCAACCATTTTCTTAAAACATCTTCTAATGAGGAGGGAATGCTGCTGCTTATATGGCGCTTACTGTCTGCAGTGGTTATTAAAGCTACTAGAATGGCCTTGAGAAAAGAAGACTGAGGGGAGATATGTTAGCATTTCTAAACTATTTCAAAAGCTGTCATACAAAGGATCTGGTCTCGCGTATCCCTGAGTGTAGGACACACAACAATGGGCTCAAGTTACAGGAAGCTAGATTTCAGTTGATTATCAGGAAAAAACGTCCTGTTAGAGCAGTACAGCAATGGAACCAATTATCTTGAGAGGTGCTAAATGTTCCAACATTGGAAGTATTTGGGATAAATTTAGACAACCAGCTGGTAGCTAGAGAGCCTATTATTTTTATTCCTGCAGAGGCTGTGAGGTTGATGGCCTTATAGGCCCCTTCCAACTTCATGATTCTATGAATGTACAATAGCCATCTTAGTTAGTTGCAGGAAAAAACAAAGGCTTGCGGCTGCTAAAGGCAGATTTTTTTAAAAAAATAGCATGCGTTTTCATGGAATGAAATCTATCAAATCCAGTTATTTGGATTTGTCTGTGAAGATTCTCAGTCATCCAGGTGAGGTTATCTGGAAGTTGAGTCATAGCAGCTGGACTTCTCTTCTTGAGAGATCGAAACATTCTGTTACTCATCCAAGCGTCAGACTGACGATGAGTAGAGAAACGTTTTGATTTGTCAGTCCAGATGCCGTGACTCAATTTCCAGATACTTTCTTTGATGTTCCAGATACAAGATAAATATACAGTATATTCCTGTATAGGAAGATAAGATACAAATTAATGTACAATACTGGAGAAAAAGATACAAATGATATTCCAGGGGATGAGGAAGTCACCATGGTGAAAAAGAGCATTTGCTACTGCAGTTTGAGATGAATTCATGTACTGTTTACTGTTTTCACTGGTGACATAATCTGTTAGTAATAAGTGATCAAGCTGACTAGCTCAGTGAGTTCAATTCCTCCCTCAGCCTTGTAGCACAAGAGCTGACTTCAGTGGTTCTTAGTGGTCTACATGGTTCCAAAGGTGTCCCAGAAGAAGACTTCTGAGCACTTAACACTGCAAAAACCCTGGGAGAGGGAATCAATATGACACCATATAATGTTTAATTAGTGGGTAGTACTGGATCCAAAGTCTAATCAAAATGCCCACAAGAGTTTTCTTCATGCCTGCTTGGATTAATTTGCCTATTTGAACCTACCCAATCATGAATACCAAATGGTTTTGGCAGGAGTTACATATCTTTTGCAGAGCACAGATGTGAGACAGATCCAGCACTCTCACAGTAGCCTTGTGCTAGTTGTAGCTCATGTCAGTTGCAGTCCAGAAACAACTGAAGGCTATGGATGGCCCTCCCCATGGTTGCACACCAACAAAATAGATCCCACAGTGAGGTTACAATGATGGGGGCATCTTAGTTTAGGGAAAGATGGGGATGGGGTGATACAGGGATGGATGTAAAATAATGAATGATTTGAAGAGACTGCTGGAACATCTCTTTTGCTCAATAATCCCAGGGTCATTCGCTGAAGCTAATTGGTGGGAGAGAAGGAGCAGGTGGAAAGAAATATATATTCACACCGTGCCTACTTAAACTGGAATTCACTTCCTCAAGATGCTTGAATGGCTACCATGAAGGATTAGAAAAAAATCATGCCAGAGAAAGGCAATCAGCATACTACTGTTCATGGGTAGATGTCCCCTCCAGTTTGCAGGACACCTCTGGAGGTTGTGGCTGGAGAACATGGGAAAGAATTTTCCGTGCTATTCATGTCCCATCTTTGAGCTTCACACAATTACAGGAATTGGGAGCTATGAGGGAGGGAGGGGTCACCTCCTGTTGTGGGAATAAGAGCAGCAGAAAGAGAAGATGGATCATCAGATTTAAGGAGGCTGGAATACTCATAGTGTCACCCTCATGGCGATAGTACTAAACCTACAATAATTGTGCTGAGGTGTTCTACATAGGTTGTGTGATGTAGTTCAAGGCAAATGCTTGGTTTGCTTTTGAAGGGTCATGCAGAATAAATTGTAATAGGTCATCTGGTTTTTGTCCAGAAATCAGACCATCTGACAGACCTATCCTATAAAAGTGCAATCCCAGCCTTATTCTTGCTTTAACTGCAAATTGCTTTTTAAATTATATCCTCCAAATCAAACATTCCCTGTGATTTGGTCTGGCAGAGGAAGACTATGCCAGACCAAACTCTTGGTCAAAAGAAATTGTTGTGTGGTTACTGTAGGAATTTGTCACATTCATTTCAGTGGGATATGATTGTGAAATTACGCCAAGTATTGTCATTCGGCTTCTGTTTTTGTACCTTCTCTAAGTGACAGAAGGAGAAAACAATGAATATCAGTGATTTTTTAAACCACAGCAAGGTCCAGCCTGGGTAAGGATTGTACTCTAATGGAAAGGCAGAATAAATCTCACACATTGGCACTTCCTGTATTTAAAATGCTCACCCCAACTCTAGAGAGTGATGGAAGAGCCCTACAATTTTAAAACTCTGTGTGTGTGTTGTGTCGTTACAGTCGTAACCGACTCTTCGTGACCCCATGTCCATGGAGTTTTCTTGGCAGGAATACTGGAGTGGCTTGCCAGTTCCTACTCCAGGCGCCTACAGCACCTGGTATTCCCTGGTGGTCACCCATCCAAGTACTAACCAGGGCCGACCCTGCTTAGCTTCCGAAATCAGGAGATATCGGAAATGCTTAGGCCTTAGGGCATCTAGTAGACACCTCAATTTCCCTCTCTTCCCTGGAAATAATTGATTTATAAACTGTGGAAGGCATTAAAACTACTAGAACTCTGGCCCTGTGTACAAACCATAACATCTTCCTTCCAGCTGGCAAAATCATGTATTTTGGGCACAAATCACTTAATTTAAAAGAACCGAGTAAACTTGTTAGGGACTTGTTACCTGATTTTGTATTTTTTTGCTGTTTGCTTCTTAAGCATTTATGATAATACAGTATGTTTATGAACAAGACAGTTCCAAGTAAGAGAAGTAAGCAGTTTGGACTATAGATGGCCACACATTAAAAAATGGAATTGCAAAATTCACTCAAAAATTGTTAATTTGTCAATTTGTTTTTGTACAAATTGATACCCCCCAGTGCATACAAATTTGATTAACTTTTAGCAATTTTTGATTCACTGATTCACTGGGATTTAAAATGTTCCCGAAGGCACCCAGAGACCTTTTTTTTTCCCAAAGAAGCTTCCAAAAACTCCCTTCTACAAGTTTGGTGAAGATTGAATTTATGATGTCTGTACTCCCAAACAGCCCTTCTAAGAAAGTTTCTCCCAAGTACCTAAAAACACCAAATTGGTGGAAAAGCTTTTTCTGAGTCCTCTACAATCCTTCCAAGTTTAGTGAAGATGGGAGTTCATACCTCTGAGGTATACACACCCACCAAGCAGCTCCCTCGGAAAGTGCCCTTTAGCAACTGTCTAGGGGAGTGGTGGTGAACCTTCAGCACTCCAGATGTTTTGGACCACAATTCCCACAGTCCTTTGTCATTGGCAATCTAGGCTCGGAATTCTGGGAGTTGTGGTCCAATGTATCAGGAGTTACGAAGGTTCACACCCACTGGTTCACGCCCAAATTTCACCAGATTTGGAAGGCTTTTAGAGGAGATTCATGGGAAGCTTCCATGCAAATTTTGTGTCTCTAGGTTCTTGGGGGGGGCACTTTCCTATGGGGGGTCTCTGTAGGGGCGCATAGCTCATACATCTGGAACCTAACTTTCACCAAACCTGCTGGGCTTGTAGAAGGGAGTCATGGGACACTTCCTCCAAACCCAGTCTCTCTTGGTGCCTTGGGGGCTCTTTGATATGATTTTAAAATTAAAAAATGAATTGACAGTTGAATTTGTCAGCAAAAATGTCCCTTTTTATTTTATTTTATTGGTGATCCATGGACTTTGCTGAATCATGATTCAAAACTAATCACCACTTTTTCTGATTCGTGCCCACCTCTAGCAGGGACTTGACTTTACTGTGAAGTGCACCTCTAGGCAGAATTATAAATAATATTCTTGAACGGCAATTATAGACACTTTTCTGGGGAATCTTCTAAACATAGATCTTATTTTTAACATTGATAGGGAAGGTCCTTCCTGACTTTTGTTGAGTTGATAGCAGGAGCCTGTACATAACTACCTATTCAGGGGTAAATCTCACTGTTTATATCGGTACTTAGCTGTCACAAAAGTTGTTACAAGATTGCATCCTGAAACACACACAAACCTTCTCTTAGATATTATCATCTGCACATTTTCTTTCCTATTGCTATTTTAAAGAATATTTCCAAAGACAATTTAAAGGCTGGGAATTGTGAGGTATAGTTTTGACACAGGGGAGCCTATGCTTTCAAGTGTGCTGCTTTTAAATCATTCTGAATCTAATGACTTCCCCAAGACAGATGAAGATCATGCATAATAATTAGTAATAGTTTCACTAATAAAGGCTCATTTAAAAAGTAAAGCACATAGCTATGCATAGTTAGGAATACTAGACTCACAGTCCTAAATCCACTTGGGTAAATCACCTAGTTCCTACCACAGCAGACCCACTGGATCAGTGTTGATTGCTAATTTAACAATCCCATTAACTCTAGATTGGATGAACATTTGAATTTAATCAACAGACACTGAAAGATGTTGAAGGGACCAGTTGTCCTTTTTCCCAGTCTGAGTTTTCTACCCATTCATCATCAGGAACTAGGTTTAACTTAAGAGGAAAATCCTTAACCATGGCACGTCACCACCATGTGTTGTGGAGGGTGGCATCCTGAATACCAGCTTCACTTAGGGCAGTGGTTCCCAACCTGGGGGTCGGGACCCCTTTGGGGGTCGAACGACTTTTTCACAGGGGTCACCATGAGCCAGTGAAGAAAAAGGCACAAATGGCTTGGGTCTGGAGGAGGAGGGGGAGAAAGAATGAGTTACAGCTTGATAGGTTGGAGGGGATGTCAGTCAGTGACACCGGAGGCTGCGATTGGCTGAGAATGCCTATAGAGAGGGAAGTTCTCTATGGCACCTGCAGCAGTGGCCTGCCAAAGGGGGCTTGTGGCCTCTTCCAGGCAGGGCAAGGGGGTCACCACAACATGAGGAACTGTATTAAAGGGCTGCGGCATTAGGAAGGTTGAGAACCACTGGCTTAGGGCTATTCATTGTTAGGCCAATATGGGCTGCTCTTCTAATGGCCTTTATTTGCAGCCTAGGTGTTCATCATTTCCACGGCTTGACTATCTTTAACCCAGTAGTGTGATGGTACCTCCTGAAGGTATGAAGAGCTTCTGCCTGAATTTGTGATGCACTCTGTCCATTTGAGTGGCCTACAATTGCAAAGGATTGCATAGGGGCTCAATCAAGTGCAAGGAGGCTCTTGGTCAAAAGCTGCTCCTCTTCTCTTGAGCAGTGCAATGCAGTGCAGTATTGTGCATGCACTCATATTGCTACCAAAGTGCTTAGAACTTGGTCTTTGCTCTTGGCCACTGTCCAGGGTGGTTCTCTGCGTGGCGCGCTGATGACGGTTCCTCCAAGGCAAGACGGTTAGCAGCCTTTGCCTTGCCTTGTGAAATCTTCCTTTCCATTTTACTCTTCCTTTCCTGCTAATGTGGGTTCAGCTTGATAGCTCATTAGCTTTGGTTCACTGATTGCAGTATTTCATGGGATCTTACGTACTGCATGAGCCCAAGGCGTGGATTTTAGTGTTTATTCCGGATCTTCTTATAGCCCTGTGGTCATGTATGTTGTGTCAGCATATTAAATGTTTAAGATAGAATGCATCATCAATGGTTCCAAGGTCAACAGGACTATTATGGCAACATTCCACATCCTTGCCTCTCCCCAACATGTTCTTGTATATCAGGATATCATGGATAGGTTTCCCAAAGCTGTATTACTGGCCATGTAACGTCTCCCATTGATGTTCCAGATTTTTCTCTTGTCTGGAAGAGCTTTTTCCAAACCACTCAATTTCTCATAAGAACATAAGAAGAGCCGTGCTGGATCAGGCCAAAGGCCCATCTGGTCCAGCTTCCTATATCTCACAGTGGCCCCACCAAATGCATTTGGGAGTGCACGAGACTAGATCTCTGTCTCCCGATACCATTCTCCTGCATCTGGTCCTTGAAGTATCCCGGTTTTAAGCCTGAAGATTACACATCTCCATCATGGTTTGTAACCTGTGATGGACCTTTCCTCCAGGAATCTGTCCAATCCCCTTTTGAAGGCATCCAGGCCAGATGCCATCACCACATCCTGTGGCAAGGAGATCCACAGACTAATGACACACTGGGTAAAAAAATATTTTCTTTTGTCTGCTCTCACTCTCCCAACCCACAGTTTGAGTGGATGTCCCTCTCATCATTCACTGTTTGCATTTCTTTATCTTTTGATTGAATCATCTAAAGCAATCAGCTGTGCTCTCCATTTTTGGTGTACAATGCGAACTGGGTAAATTAGAGAGAGAATTTGGTTCCTTCAAGTTCCCTCTGAGTGCTAAGAAAAACCCATACCTTTATACCTTTACCTTTATACTGTGACTATTGCAGAAGTATAACATATGCCTAGTACTTCTGTTTATTATTTCTAGAAGAGGAGCTGCACTGAATTAGGCCAAATGCCTGGGTAGTCCAAACCTCTTGCCACAGTAGCCACCCAGCTCGTTATAGGAAATCTTCAAGAAGGACAGCACTGCAGTCGCATCCTAGCTCTAGTGTTCCCCAGCAGCCAGTATTAAGAGGACTACTGCCTCCAGGAGTGGAACCAGTCATGACAATAGGCAGCCGTAGATAGGCTGCTCCTTAATGACTCTGCCTGGCTCCTTTGTCTCGTCTTCAGATTGGTCGCCAACACTCCCATCTTTTGGAAGGGAATGCTTTACATGATGTATCCTGAATTTCCCATCGTCCCCTGGGTTCCAGGAGTGGGGGGACTCCCCTGCTCCATTTTTGCCATTATTTGCATAACATTGTACTGTATATCCCTTTCCCGGCCTGCCTCCTTGCCTCTAAGCTGAAAAGCCCCAAACATAACCTATTATCAAGAAATTTGCTCTAGCTCCTAAGAGGAACATGTTTGCCCTTTTCCAGCTTCATTCTGTTTTGAGAGTCCTGGCATTACAATTGGCTGGAAAAGCAACTGTCCTTCAGGGATAGCTGCACTTCTAGGTTTGTACATAGGCATGATTTACGATATTGAGTGTTATTTTCCATTCCATTCCTAATGATTCCCAACTGGAATCTGATTTCTATGTAGCAGTCTCAGACACTGGCCCCAGTATAAGAAATTTGCGGAGTCCCACTTCTCTTCTCCCTGTCTCCTAGCAGTTGTCATTTAGTCCTATTTTTCTGCTTGCTGTTCTTGAACCCTACTTACGATGAGTGTGAATCTTTTGTCTACTCTCATGACTGTTCAGGAATCTGTGAAGTATTTTATTTACTTCAGCTTACAATCTATATGTAACATAATGTTATCTTTAACTACATTCTCCAAATTTTCCAAAGATATTCAACTAAAACGGCACGTCATTTCCTTTTAATGTCCTCTGGAGGAGTCTGATCCGAGGGAGATGTTACGTATTTTTTGTTGGATCAGCAGTTGCATATCTGAGTTGTTTGTGAATTCTCAAAATACATAGCCGTCCAGACCTGGTTTTTGTTTTTTAATCTATGAAGCCTACAGCTTCATTTCTTATCCATATTGTTCCTCAGAACTACCACCTGAAGCATGAGCATCTATCTGCAAAAAAATCAAATGCAAATTATACACTCAGCTTCTCAGCTCTCTCTGCTCTCCTTTTCTTTATCTACTACTCCAGGCATGTCCAGACTTTGGCCCTCCAGATGTTTTGGACCACAACTCCCATAGTCCTTTGCCACTGGCAATCTAAGCTTAGAATTCTGGGAGCTGTGGTCCAAAACATCAGGAGGGCCAACGTTTGGACATTCCTGAACTACGCCTTTAACACTTGTCTAATGGTAGCTCATAGCCTCCTTTGGGTCTCCTATAAAAAACGTTGCTGTCAATATTACATATTATTTGTCCCAAAAATGTTCCCCCCTCCCCATTCCGTTCTTGTGTGCTTACATTTCTTTTGTGGAGGTTTGTGTTCTCTTTTGCTGTTCCTTCAGGCAGTATTTCCTTTTCTAGTTGCTTAAGGAAATTCTTTTTTTTACATCCCCCCCCCATCTTTTTAAATGTTGCTCATTAACAAAGCTGGTGGCGTTTAGATTTTAATACCTTCCAATGGTTTGTTGTCTACACTCTAGCTGAATTTCTATTATTGTGTTTTTCAGTTATTACCAAATGTGCTGGAGAGGTTTTACCCTCTTGCCTTTAACTTTTTGATCTGTTCCCTGTTTGACATATTCTAGAAGGATGGAATATTCATTTTTTTGTTAATTTCTCTTTTGAAGTCAAATGTTTCTCTGTTAAGATTTCCTTGGCAACTTTCTATTTATATATAAATTAAATTGTATAGTGTGACTTATATATCCATTTAGCAATATGAAAACAAAATCAATTAAGTAATTGCAGTCAACTGATTTTCCAGATCAGCAGCTACAATCTTGTAGGTACAGTACAGTAAAACCTTGGTTTACACGCATAATTTGCTTGTAAACCAAAATACTCTTATATCAAAGTAAATTTCCCCATAAGAAATAATGGTAACTCAGATTATTCATTCTGGACGCCCATAGACCACATACTGTTACATACTGAATGCCAAAACTCACGTGTTGGCTAGCAGTCCATGTCCACACCATGGTTTAGGTACCTGGCTTCGGAATCAGCTCTGCTGGGACTAACAACTGGATTTTACTTTGTTTTTAATGCGACAATAATAAAATGCAGCCATATACACCCTTGACTGGCTGCCCCATAACTAGAAATAGTTTGAAAAATAAGAATGTTGAAACCAAGTTAAATAAAAATATAAAGAAAAATAAAACCCTAACCTGTACTCCCCTTTGAAAACATTCCTGGCTGGTGCAAGGGAGACCTCAGTTCCTTTCTCCTCCCTCTGATTTGGAGGCTGCCTGAGATGGGACACACCAGACTACCACCCCCAAACAAGCAGGGAGATGGAGAGAGGGAGAGCCACCATTGGCTCACCTGTGACCTGCTCCAGTGCGTGTATATATCAAGACATTGCTTGTTGATCAAGGCAAAATTTAGAAGAAATGTTTGATTGTCTTGCAAAATGCTCTTAAGCCAAGTTACTCTTAAACTAATGTATTACTGTACTTAATACTGGGATTAGCTGGACAGTAAGGAAATCAGTCACACGCAACAGAGTTAGGAAATGAAGCTATGAACCAGAAGTCTGTCATTTAAATCTCATATCTTCCATGGTTTTAGGAACAATTATACTCCATAACCTACCTTTGCAGAGTAGTTGGAAGGATTACGAACTTCACAATACAAATATGCCGTTAGGGATAACTGTTAATTATCAGATTGGTTTTTGTGTGGGCCTAGTGATAGCCTTTTAAAAAGTAAAGACATTTATTGCTCATTCTTATCTTTTTCTCTCTCCCTCCTTCGCAGCCCAGAGACATTAAGTCAGCTGCTGTATTTGTGGAACCTCTCCACATTGGCATGAAGACATCAGCTAACAAGGTGGTGTACGTCTCAAGCACCATTTTCCTCTGAAACGTAGATCCTGGTGTACACTGGGTGCAAAACTTTTGAACAAAACTCACTCTTTTTCCAGAACACCTGTGTTTATTGTAAATTTACCTTGGGATATGAGATGCTAGAAAATATTTTATAAACTTTTTTTGCAATAAATATGGCACGAGCCAAGGAGCCTGTTCAAAACGAACACGCAAAGAACCACTTGAATTACTAATATGAAGAATCACAAAGTGTACTCTACTCTTCAAAGATGACAGTGTGAATAGGGTCCCAGCGATGGAGCCATGGCTCTTGGAAAGTTGGCTGTAAACTTTAGAGGAGCTACCTTTGTCAGTTGTGTGTTATATTTTACATTTTAACAGTCTTTAGTGCAGGTGTTAGCAGATCTCAATTCTTTACTGGAAGCACGTCCCAGTTCAGCCATGGGTAATGACAGACCCATTTTGAGACCAAGGGTTCCACAGAAATGTTGGCAATGGTGAATTGCCATAACTTGGGTGATTTATAATCAAGATCCTCTCTTAGGGAAACTTTTGGCAGGCCAAAATTAAAGGATCATTTTTAAAATGCAGTTGGAGAAGCTGACATCACAGACAGTACACAGATGAGGTATCTGCCTGTGATTATCTAGTTATATCCCACTGTAAAAGAGCAGGTGCTGCAAAGAGGGATAGCAACAGGTGTCTAAATTCATGATGTTTCCTTTTGAGCACAATTATATATTGCACATTAAGTCAACTCCATCATAATTAATGTGTTCCACTGGGACTTATTCACAGTCAGCTTCAACTAGGTGGGATTTTAAACATTTCAAAGTTTAAGATGGTTTACATTTACCCAACACCCTCTTCCCCAATCAAGTCTCGAATATTTTCTTAATGAGACTTCATAATATAACTGCAGCATGATTTTACATTTACATTTCAATGGGAGTAAGGTAGGCCTGTGTTTTTGCAGGGCTGACCAACTGTCAAAAGGTCAGTGTCGTTATCTGCTCCTTGTATGCAAACTTTTATAACTTGCATTTAATTTTCTCAGCATTCGAGCAAGACTCACCGGATACAATGACAGGGTGATATGTCAAAATGAATGCACAATCCAAAGACTGATGTAAAGATGAACTATCCATAAAAATGCAAGGATGCCTTCTTACATACAGATTTATCAGTCTCCTATGGCATTAAGATTACTGTTGCCAGGTTAGCAGAACAATATTTTCCAAAGCTACCCATAACCAGCAAATGCAGACTGAAGTATGGGATTCATAATTCCCATGCATGTTATTGCAACCACAGGTTTTTCCCTTGGCCTTTATTTGCCACCAGATTTCTATTTTTAAATAGTGTTTTAAAAGTGGGAAAGATGAATGATAAGTGTATTACAATACAATTCTATATTAAAGATTTCAGAATTGTCTATGAAAGTATTAGAAATATTTATAAACAGAGTTTGCATCGCCTACTTTTAAAAATGATTGCCTACTGTCAAGATGTTAACAGTAGGTCTGATTGCCCCCAGAGGTGATTTTTTAAAAAAAGAGTGGCCAATACTTGGTTTGCACCACTCTTTTTACTGCAGTCAAAGCAAAACAGAAACGGTATCTCTCCCCATAGTTTTATCACGCAGTAGGATTAGAAAAAACAAGTGTAGGAAAGGCAGGAAGCCACTGCAGTAGTTTGCCTCTAGAGAAAGAATGCTGCTTTATACTAACCCTTTTATTTTAAAAAATGGGGAGGTGTGTTGTTCTCTGGAGGAAAAGGTACGATGACCTTGGGAAGGTGACAATGGCACAAAATGATAGTTTCTACTCAGGAAAATGGTGTTGGGCTAACACGGATAAGGGTTCGTACCTGGACTTGAGACTACTGGCATACAGAACCAGTCGTGCCCTCAAAAGACACCCTCCAACTACTACTAGCCAGTGCTCTTGCTCCTCCTTATTTTAGGAGCACCAACACTGCCCACTTGAGTCTGATGGGAGGGACCTGTAGGGTTTGACCTTGTGGAAAAAAAGAGGGAAGTCAAGTTGGAACAAATTGGATGATTAGTTTTTACTTGCTCATGAAGAACTGAGAAAATGCAACTGCCTTGTTTTTCACTATGAAATGATATTGTCAGGGAACCGTAGTACTAGACGTAATGTATTGCTTTTCACCTTTTTTGCTTTAGGTGCTTAATATTTAAGCTCTGCTCCGTGGTACCTTTTATGTCTGTATCCTATGTCACTATGCTCCCTTCATTTGGTAGACTTGAATAAGGGGAAAAAATGATTCGACTTTTACATTTTGCTTGAAATTAAATGTTCAAGAATGTTGTGTACCATCTATTCAAATAAAGCCTTTTTTTCTGCACTTTTCAACACGATACCAAATCATCTTTTTTGGGGCGTCTCTTCATCTAGTTTTCCTAGTAAAATGTCTTGTCAACTTCAGTTGGAATTTTGCATAGTTATGTGGGAATAACCCCCCCCCTTCGCCACCCTGGGGACTTGGGAGACAGACGTGCACGACTACCGCCCTGCTTGACCGCACAGCTTGTTGTAGCATTCCCTCTGCTTCAGAAGCAGGTGACCCAAAGAGAAGGGCATTCCCGTTGTGGCACTTAGTATCAAAAGTGTTCTCTGTGGAGCAGTGGTTCTTAACCTGTGGGTCCCCAGATGTTCCTGGACTGCAACTCCCAGAAGCCTCTACCACTTGCTGTGCTGGAAGGGATTTCTGGAACATCTGGGGACCCACAGGTTGAGAACCACTGCTGTACAGTCACTGTAGCTTTTTGGTTTTCCCTTAAGATGAAGGTGTTTTCCTTTTACTTCAACCATTATTTTCTGCTGCAGAATAATGATCCCTGACTAAGCTGCAGTAGCTTTTGATTCCACCATGATATGGTTGTCTGATTGTCCTAGAAGTCTGCTATTTCATTAGCAACTAAAGGAGGTACCAAGAAATGAGCAACTATTTGTACATTATGGAGAACTACGAGTAAGTATACAGCTTTCCCTCTTTCAGCAGATGCTCCATTTGGAGCCTTATTGAAACTTAGGCTGTGTGGCAGTACTGCTTCAATTTAAATAGCTATAAAACAGCATGGGCTATGTAACTCTCCCAATTGCTCCTGTGTCATTGCCTTAATGAAAGGACAGGAACAAGAAAAGCAGAATCCAAATAGTTTGGCAGATTTCTTGATCAAGACTCCAGTTCAGCTCGAGAAAAGAGAATACAGTATGACCCCCTTATCCGCTGGATCATTATCCGTGGATTCACTTATCCGTGGATTGGGGGGGGGGGATATTTTAAAAATAATTCAGTAGCCGCAAAGCAGGCTACTGTCACAAGTAGTAGCAGTAAAGCAGGCTACTGTTGCGAACTAGCTGCAAAGCCGGCAGCAAAGAGGATGGTTGGCTGGCCGGCCGGCGGCGAGGAGGGCTCGGCAAGTGCAGCTGGCCAGCAGTGACGAGCAGGAAAGAAAACAAAAGAAAATGTGCCGATGCCAAGCCCTCCTCAACGATGCTGCCACACTACCAAGCATTTGGGGTTGTCAGGGGCAAAAGCTGTTGCCCCGGCACCCCACCGCCCCTGCTGCCACCATTATCCTCAGGTAAGAGCATTTGCTCTTGTCCACGGATTTCACTATCCATGGGGGATGTCCTGGAACCGATCCCCCACAGATACGGCGGTCGTACTGTGGTTAGGGTTTCATCCATAAGAATCTGATTCATGCCCTGAGAACACACCATAAAACATAAGGCTTGGCAGGAACATCCAAATTAACCATTCATGTTATTTCCTACAGTGCTTATATAAATTTGAAAAGCATCAATAAGTTTGCTTTTGTGAAAAAAGGCAACAATATGCAGCCCAAAGAACCAAGGTTTTATTTCACTTAAGATACAGCATCCTGTAGAAATGGAGAGCTCAGTCTTTTACAATTTGTCTCATTCACACCAATATTCACAATAATCACAAAACACAAAATGGTTGTACTTTGGTTACATGTATGGGTGCACTTCTCTCTTCTATTTACCAAGGCCAATTCCTGCCCCCACAAGAGGATGCAGGGCGCCCACATAAAGTGCATAGACTACTACGGCAAAGCTCAGATTACTTCCCCCTGTAGTCCACACCTACAAAAGTAATACATTGGAGAAAATAATGCATAGGACTAGGTTCAAATCTTTATGTTTAATTAAAGATTTTATGCCTTACATAGATGTTTATTCATCCTGCTTGCATTCAATGAAAATGCCAACGGCAAGCATGTTACTTCAAGACAGGCTTATGTTATCGGTTGTTATTTGGATTTTGAACAAAATTGATGGAATACGAGCCAGTTGATGAATCCTGGTTCACCTGAAAGTTCTCCGTTGAGAGGCCAAAAGGTCGGAGCACCAAGTTTCCCAGATCTTTCAGTTTACCTGCAATACGGTATAAGCAAAAAGGTTATCTCCCAATAAAGAACAAGATCACAGTGGTAGAATGTTCCTGCACAAGTGGATAAGGACAAAATAAATAATTCCACATAAAAAATAAATGTGCCCTGATGACGAAGAGCTACTAACACAAGGATAATTCTATTTTGTCAAATGCCACCTTGTGAAAATAAAGAAACAGGTAGCTGGACATGTGCAAAAAAGGCTGCCATGCTGGGTAAGTTCCAAGGCTTATCTAGTCCAACAGCCCGCTCCCATCAGGAGCTCCCAGGTATCTATGGGAAATCCATAGACAGGAGATGCCCAGAACCCTCTCCTCCTGGTAGAGGAACTGGCCGTCAAAGGCAAACCACTCAGCCACTGAGAGTAACACAGAGCCATCCTATCTACCAGCCATGGAAGAGGAGTCACATGCTTGAAGCCTTGGTTCAGTGCTCTGTCATGACTTAGCAAGAAACTCCAGTATTCAGCACTGCTTTCTAGGCACGAGTTCTTCAAAAAGGCTGAATGCAGGAGCCCACCTGAGACTCAAAACAGATTCATCTTTCAGAACAGGTTGTTATCCAGTATATTTTACTCCTGAATTTACACTACTAAGGAGCAATGCTTTTTAAAAAAAATGCTGTTAAGGAATAATCCCAATAAAGAATTGGAGTCCCCACCACCACCACCACCACCAGCTACAAAGCAGGTAAAGGATCAAAACCCAACATTGCCGAATAAAGCCTGCCTGAAGTTGACAAAACGAAACCAAGCACTTGAGAGATAAAGGGGCAAAGTGCACTTGGATAAGCATACCGGGCTCCACATAAAGCAAACAATGCAAACTTGTGTGAACTGGAAAGGACCCACGCCTGGGACCAAAAGATTAAGAATCACAAGGTTCTAAGAATGAGCTGGAAGGAACAGCCACGACTACAGCTAAACCACCGCAGGCAGAGACTTCAAGAAAGCAACTAACACAGAACTATGATACATCAGCATTTCCCCACAAGCTAGCCTCTCCACTACTTGCCAAGGCGGATATGGCCTTTTTAAAATACAATCTGATTAAAAACGTTTACTACCAAGTACGTTTTTCTTTCCAGATCGTTCCCAATCCCCAACACTCACAAGGCTCCAATGGAATCCCTTCCATCATTGAGAAGCCACTGGAGGTGGGGGGATAGGACTTGACCACGGGCAGCAATTTTCAGTAATTATAGACTCCCCCTCCCCCATCCCACCAGTGCCCACTTGAATATTGTTCAGAACTATTCAGTGACATTTGGGAATCAATATTATGTTAACAGAGAGACTCGTTGCTTTTAAACAGCTGTGCTCCTAGGTAGTAAAGACGACTTCTCTAGTTGCCAGGTGACGGGAAGGGGCTGGTGATACTTCTGTTCACTTTGCCTTCCAACCACCAAGAGCAGCCCCCCCCCCAGCCCCGGCCAAGAGCTGGATTATGGAGGTGGATGAAAGGTGGTGGGGCACGTACCAGGAGTGGCCAGGGCCAAAGCTCAAGGCCCCCCCTTGCATTCACTCCTCCTAGCCAACCTGACTTGTACAAAAGCTGCTAATTGTGCCATTGCTATTTTTCTGTGCATAACAACATGCCGGGAAGAGTGTATGTTGATTTGTTATTCTTTTATAGGTAGACAGTTTTTTTCTAGGACTTCCACAATGGCCATAGAACAGTGTTCTTCCTTAAGCTCAGAGAAAGCTGTCTGCACCAGCAATCATGTAGTAGACATTGGGAGCAGAGCCATGAAAAGTAAAGTATACAGAAAAAATCAGCAATAGGGAAGTGGCTGTTACTTCCCTATGTACCCTATGCTTCTGATCAACTTTTTTAGATTTATGAACAGGATATTTTGAATTTCAAGAAATGGCATTCCATTTCCACTGAGGTGCAGTGACACAGCATTACATTGAAAGGAGATAATGACAGCTGGATAATATACAGCCAGAAATACTCAGGTAGCAAATCCAGGTAAGACACACAAACTGTGCGGGAACAGATTTTCTACACAGGCAGTCCACCGTCTTCAGCAACTAGAATGGGAGAGAAGGCCAAGGGGGTATACTGCTGCATGCTGCACTATGAATATTTTCACAATGTGTAATCCACACAAGTACACACTCTTCTCTTAGTTAACATACACTTTTTTAAAATGAGCCTGCAAGAATACAGTAGCTCCCGTAAATGCTGAGTCACGCCATGTTATATCTGCACACACCAGGCACCCTCCAGAGATGGGAGCAACAGTCGGCTTCCCACGGGAGATCTTTCCTTAATGTACCCGTGAGGGAGGGAGTGCGTCAACAAGCTACACATGTACTGCAGCATTCATGGGGCAATCACCACTCCTTTTACTGCTGAAGTAAGAACTAGTCGTGCTTCCTCCTTTCCCAGGGAAAGAGAAGAACTATACAAACAAATCTGTAGGATCAAACCCAATGTATCCCAAATACCACCTTCTTGTCTGTGTACATTTGTTATGTACATCCAAATCACAGAAAACTATGGATGGTTTTACGCCCTGAACCAGGAAGAAAATGGTGTGGTGCGCCTGATAAAACTCCTGCTGTTAAGTGGAATAAGTAAACAAAGCTTCAAGCCTTTGCTTTGTTTATCATGGTATTGTGTCTTAAACCTGCTTAGGTCAGGACTCGTTCTTTTCCTAACAAGTCAGAGGAATAACCTCTAGTTTGTTGCTGAACTTATTCCTGGGGGGACAGGCAAGGCAGAACTGCCCAATTCAGATGCCACACTAACAAAGGCCAGTAGTGAAAAAAGCCAAGAAAGAAAGTCTCTGGCAGATTTAGCTGCTCCTGATGGCAGAGACAGTGATCAGGGAGCCAGAATGAGCACACAATTCTCAACAACTCTGTCTTAGGACTTCTGAATGCACTCTATGACAATACAGCTCCCCAAAACACCTTACCAGTAACACTGCATAGGTAGTGATGCTTTTTAAGCCATCATTTCCTGGAAGATAAGACCTCTCCTTCTGTAAACCAAAGATTCCAGAACCCCAGAAAAAGGATCAAATTAAACAGGCACTGAAAGAGCACAAAAAAATCTTCCTTTGCAATGAAGGTTGCACAGGCAAGTGTTTTTATTTTACACTGATACATGGAAATTGCCACAAAGCTAGATAAAAAAGCTGCTTACCCAACATCTCTGCCTTGAGTTTTTCATTACGGTCTTCTATTTCTCTTGGCAGTCGCTAAGAGGACAAACAGAGGATTAATTGTGCAAAGATGGCTTTGGCAACATTGTTTGTTTACTCATGATATTCTCTGCACAGTTTGATGCTTTTGCTTGGTAGGAAAAAAACCCAGGAGGAGCCATCGTTCCCTGTGCTTAGCCAGGTGCATAGAGAGCCTCAAGCACCGCAAGGGACCTCCCCATTATGTCAAATGCAAGGCCTATGCATGGGATTGAGAGTGATCCAGAAACCGCACTGGCGTGTCTGAGAGAAAGAGCACTCATGGATCTCCCATTCCCAAAACGCAGCAACTGCACTGTTATGCTCTCAGTGCCACACATGCTAAACCAGAGAGAGCAATGGGTCTCACTAAGCTCCATGGAAATGGCCTGTAGGAAATTCTGGATTATGCCCATACTTCCTCTTTGGATTATGCCTTTGCCCTGCTGAATACTGATACATTTTCTTTTAAACCTTTAATTCAATACCTTTATAATTCTAAAAACATCTTTATACTGTACATCTATTGTACTTTGTTAACAAGATGAGAAACCATGAAGCAACTTATATAAATCTAGAAACAAATCATCACACGTGTTAACACACATTAAGATACAGGAAGGAAGAAAAACCCAAAAAGTGGTACCCCGACTTAAGAGCAGCTCGACTTAAGAGCAATTTAACTTAAGAGCGGAAAACTGTTGGCGTTTTAACTGCCGCCTTGCACATTTTAGATATGGTCTGCTCGACGTACAAATATTTGTTTCATTTTTTGTATTTTTTTAACTTATTTTTTCAATTTTTAGATAGGTACCCTGACTTAAGAGTAGTTCGACTTAAGAACATGCATTCGGAACGGATTAAATTTGTAAATTGAGGTACCACTGTACTATAAAAGCAACCCTTAATTTTTTGATTTCTAGCCCTCAGTCAAAACAGCAAGATATAAAAAGACTACAGACTTTTGATTAACTCCAACCCCAGATGCTACAGGACTCCAATCACCACATGGAATGTCAAAATGAACCCTCTAGTTCAGGGATGGCGAACCTTTTTGCCACCGAGCGCCCAAATTCGGCGGCGGCAGCAGCGGCGGTCGAGATTGGCGGAAGCTGGGGGGAGGGGGCGAAGGCAGCAAAGGTGACAGAGGGGGCGGGATCAGGGTCATCGTTGTCGTCGGTGGGAGGGGCAGGGATGGCAGCAGTAATGGCGGCGGAGGTGGGGTCGGGTTGGCGGCAGCAGGGGCGACAAGGGTGATGAGGACGGGGGCGGTGGGGGGTTGGGATCGGCGGCAGCGGGGGGTCGGGGTGGGGCAAGGTCGAGGGCAGCAAGGGCCACGAGGTCAGGGTTAGCAGCGGCGGTGCCGGGAGGGGCAGGGATGGGGTTGGTCTTGGCGGCAGGGTTGGCAGAGGCGGGGTCAGGGGCGGCAGCAAGGGCGGTGATGGCAATGGCAACAGTAGGGTTGGTCTGGCACCTGACATGCTCCCTGCCCCCACACACCCCCCTGCAAATTCCTCATGGCTGGTTCAGTGAGGGGGAAGGAGCATGTCGCATGCCAGGCAAAAGCTCTTTCCGTGCCACCTTTGGCACGCGTGCCATAAGTTCGCCATCCCTGCTCTAGTTATACTGGGGGTGGGGTGGGGGAACTGTTCAAATCATTTCAATATACTGTTTCACAATTCTCACAAATTCAACATCACACATAAAGGTCGCCATGTGAAAGAAAAGAGACTATCAAAAGGTTACAACATGATTGCCTACTCTTGAGGATCCTTGAACTCAACAAACTTTCATAGTCCACATTGCAGAAATCTATGCTTTTCTTGTGACCTGCATAAAACAAATGCTCCCACAAGTACAGCTAAAACCATACCTGCATTCTCCAGCCTACATCATTACAAAGGGTTTCTATCTGAGAAAAAGCCAAAGAAATTAGCACCAAGGACATGATTGTCCAGGTAAGCTGGCTGAACGACAGCTACACATATTGTTCTTAGATTTTAACGCTGTATTTTTAAAAATGTTCTAAGCTGCCTTGGATCTTTTTTTTCAGAAGAAAGGTGGGTTAAATACATTTTAAATAAATAAACAGACTTTGTTGCACTGCAGAAGAATGGGATAAAGCCTTTGTCGACAAAGCCTTCGAGAATACCTTTGTCAACAACGTGTTCCTAATTAATTCTTCCAATATGTGAGGCAGACTACACAGCTCAAGCCCATGAGTGCAGGCTGTAATTAAGTCATTCTCCAGCCAGAGCAGAGGCTGCACCAGAGACTGGTTTGCAGAAAGGCCTGCCCCAGGCCTGGGAATCACTCAGGCGCCCTGACAATGCCTGCTTCACCAAGAAAGGAAAAACACCAACGCAGATCCCTCTCTCAATAAATACTGGTGGTTAAAAACAATCTGCCCAGTCCAGGACATTGTCCGTCCTTCCTTTCTTCACTGGCATACTTAACCATAACTGACCTACTCATTCTAACAGACAATGTTCGTCGGGTCCTGCAGGTTTGATTGGAAATGGGGTCAAATTCTGCCACACTGATTGTACCTTTGTTCAGAAGCACATAAGGCTATCATCCTGGTCACTCTTATACAAAACATCTTTCTCTCGAGGGCTGGTGTCCGACATTTCCAACAGATCCCACTGACTCCTTTTCCATAAAGCTTACCATACAAGCTTCTCTTGCTTGGTGGACTGATGGATCTTTTTCCAATACGTTTTTGTAATCCTCTAAAGCTTCGTCTAGTTTTTCTGTTTTTTCATACAGTTCTGCTCTCCTCAGTAGTGCCTTGATATAGTTTGGGTTTAATTCCAGGGCTAGAAACACAATTAAAACAGTACTATGAACCATTGAACCTGTGTATTCTTACCCAGTTCCTGTTTAGCTAGCCTCTCTCAGAATACATCAATACTAATAAAGAGTACCAGCACTAGCACTGTTAACCCAGTGACCCTACTCAGGTAGTATTCTATTTCAGAGTGTTCAATTTTTTTCCATTGTAAAGCTTAATATATTAAATAAGCATACACTATCAAAACATATCATTATCAAATTTTGATACTCAGAGGAGTATGGCTACAACTCCGTAGGCGCTAGCTCGAACTGTATTTACTTGCAACAGAGATGCACATCACTGAAGCAATAATATAAAGTATGATTACTTACAATGAGCATAAATGATAAGCTAATAGTATGCCTATTTCTTTTGAAAATAACTGAAGCACTGACTGAAAACATGATTTTAAAAGAAATATGTAATGTGAATCCTCAATGACAGGCTGATGCAAGGCTGATCTCACAGACCACTATAAAACTCTGGGTAGGCAGGCAGTATGACTTAAATATCTTTATAGAAAAAGTGTGCTGCTTATATATTGCCTCAAAGGACTTAGAGCATGCTCTTTCGAAGCTTACTATTTAAATTACACAGGCTACACAGTGCCCCACTTGTCAGCAAGTTGGGTACTCAATTTATCAACCTCAGAATAATGGAAGGCTGAGTCAACCCTGAGCCAGCTACCTGAGCCCACTTGAATCCAATTCAGGTTATGTGAGCTGAGTCTCGGCTGCAGTGCTGCAGTTTAACCATTCTGCCACGAGCTGCACCATTCACAGCACAGCTACAAAAGATCATATTCACCACTATTTCTATATTCACTGACATTTCTGGTGATTAAGAGAAAATACCAGAGCCTTTAACTTGTGTGTAAGATATAAGATAATACATGAAGATGACAACCACAACAGGCACTCAGCATCAAGTTCCCCAGAACAAACAAACAAACAAAAATACCTTTGCTGCAGTCACTTATAGCAGTTTGTTTCTCATCCTGGAAAAGAGGTTATGCAAACATTTAACATCAAATATTTTTCCAGCATTCAAAAGAATTTGGAGATGCTCGTGAAATCTTAGTCCTTGCCGGGGAACAGAAAGAACGAGTTCTGGATGTCATATTTGAAAACCACTGGGGAAGAGAGCAGGCTAAATATGAAATGAAGAAAAATACAAATAGTATTTGTAGAAAAGCTCTCAAACATGTTAAGATGTATTTTTGAAGGCCAGTCACCTCAACTAGTTGAGGATTTACCACTTACTGGAAAATAAATGCAAACCACGCTAAATCCAGACACAACTTTAGTGAATGCCAAGTCACAACAACTACAAAAGACAACTGCCTTATGTGGGTGCTGTTTATCTGGGTGACTTCAACCTGCCAGGAGGGCCCCACCACTGCTGTTCCCCTCACATGACGAGCAATACAAGTAAAAAAGAGAGGTTCACCCTCCGTCACAAGACCCTCCCCACACAAGCATGAACCCTTGTTCCACACAAGCCTTCATGTTCTTGTGGCATGTGAACTTAAACTCTCTTCTTTGGACCCAGTGCCTTCCAGAACAGGAAACTAAAGGTGGTGGTGGTGGTGAGGGTGCAGTGTTGAATACATCCAGATAACACCAGCAGTACTCAGGCCTGGCCTAGGAGCCTAGCATTAACCTCAGTTGCCGGGGCGTTCAGAGAACCACCAAGTGGGAAGGGCCACTGAGTCCAGTCCCTCTGCTCCATGCCAAAGACCTCATTCATGTGGGGCCTTCCATTGCCGGCAGGTCTTGGCAACCAAGCCAAAAACAGTAGCCAAGAGGCATTCTGTTCTCCGGGCCATCCTCCTGAGTTGTGTAGAACGGAGATTATAATTTTTTTACCTTCTCCATTCAAAAACGCCTCCGCATTCTCCTGCAGTCAGCAAACCCTGCCCTGCTGTAAAATCGAAGCATTTCCTGTTTCAACTATAAAGTTCAGAACTGTGAGCATAAACCTGGCACGCCCGCACTCCCGTCTCGGTCATGATTATTACCTGCTTCATCCTGGCTGCCGCTCTATTTGAAAATAAAACGGACCTGTCCATGTTGTAACAGGCTGGACATATCTGCAGGGCTTTTGCATAGGAGTCTTCAGCTTCTTTATAATCTAAAGTTTGAAAGAAAAATTACAATAGATTAGGGCACACAGAGAGGCACTCTTAGTACCAGTTTGTTCCTCCACATTTATATGGTTCACAGAAAATACAGCACTTGAATCAACAAGCAAGGCAGAAAGAAAACAAACAACTACAGAGAGAACTCCTAGTTCCCTGAGCTCCTTGCCCTCAGAAGATGCCGGCCACAGAGTCTGGCGAAACATCCGGAAGAAAAACTTCCAGAATATGGCCAACCAGCCTGAAAAACTCACAACTATCTTACACCTACATGGTTTCCATTATTTTTAGCTGCTCTGTAAGTAACCACGTCTCTCTCTGCAAATTTGCTATTTGCTTTCAAACGCTTCTGGGAAACACATATGGTACTTATCCCTTGTTATGGGAAGGAATCTGGATTTACCAGATATTTTATTTGTCATCAAAACATCTTCTAGGTTTCGATACCTGGAACCCTACAAAAGAGATAGCACAACCTCTTGAGATAAGCCTCACAAAATTCTTAAACTAGAATTTCTTTTCAATAAGTATGTATCCTACTGTCTAAATAAACAGAGATTAAGTTACAGAAACAGTTTGCTGCAGGAGATAACCTTGTATTTACCAGGAATACTATTGTCTCTGCTAGCGAGGTAAAGTTTCTTAAGTGAAAAAAATCATACTTTTCTTGAAGGGTGAGAATGTGGGTTTAAGTATACCTAATGTTGGCCTGTAGCCACTGAGTTCAGAATGTTCTAACTGTAGGATTAATTAGGACTAAGGTGTTGCTCAACTTTTATTTATTTATTTACAAAAGATTTTAGCTGCCCCACTACCAAATGGTCTCTGGCGGGCATAGAACATCATTATTAAAACTGTAAAATGCAATACAATT
The DNA here is from genome assembly GCA_029282475.1 of Phrynocephalus forsythii. NCBI lineage: Eukaryota > Metazoa > Chordata > Lepidosauria > Squamata > Agamidae > Phrynocephalus > Phrynocephalus forsythii. The sequence continues at coordinate 77,653,515 of JAPFRF010000011.1, read as the reverse complement.
TAAAACAATCAATATACAATACAAATTAAAGATATACAATACACATTTTGAACTGGTTAAATAACAATTTATTCAAAATGGGATATGTACATATGTTATGGCTGGGTATTTGCTATTTAATGATTTTCACATATATATATATTTTGCAAGTACAGTGGTACCTCTGATAACAAATGTAATTCATTCTCCGAAGCAATTTGTTATCCAAAACATTTGTTGTCCTAAATGTGGTTTCCCATTGAAATGAATGGGAAACCAATTAATCCGTTCCAGAGACTGCTTCTAAGTCACATGTTAATAGGGACCATGAATTAAAAGTACACTCCGCATCATTACTGGCACTATTAACCTATAATTATAAGTTTCTTGACAACATCTTTCAGCCCTCTGCTCACATCTAAAATGACTATCTGAACTCTTCAAGGAGTTCTTGATGTTCCCTAAGAGTAGATGCACAACAGATTTTGTGACACTGCCTACAGAGATTAAAGAAGGCTTCCATGCAAAACAGCATCTCAAAGACAAAGGCCACAACGATAACAATCCATTGTTACTCTGGGGTCAAGATACTGTTTAAGCCATTGCTAAACCAGTGAGTTTAGCAACATAAGTATAAGTAAGATGGCAGACATGGGTAGGATTCACAGGGAAGAACCCCATTTGCTACTAGCAGAAAACTGCCCTAGGATCAGAGAAAGGGGTGGTTCCTTCTCTTCCTGCAGCTCCTTGTGAAGCGTTGCAAAAACCCTCTGGCGCAGAAGAAAGGGGGGGGGATGCAAGGAAGAGAAAAGAATCGGGAAACCTCCACTGCATAAAGTCCACTTGCTCAATCTTGGATCCCACCCTCATTTCACAGCTTCTTTAAGAATCCTAAAACAGTATGACAACAGTCTAAAATGAAATTGTTTTTCACTCTATTGAATCTACCACTGCTGCTAGGTTCCATCGTCTTTAATGTGCGATGTGGTCTACTCTGCTCTTCAATGTTGGAATGCTGGTTGAGAATGATGAGAGCTGCAGCCCTCCCGTTTTTGGGGATTCAAAGTACAAACTACTCTTGTAATAAATTGGGGTTGTCTTTGCATACACGGTAAGGTGGATGAGGACCATGTACTACACTTCATAGTTGCCCAAATACCGTATTATACAAGACAGATAACTCACCTCCTTTCTTGAACAGTTTATTTCCCTCTTCTTTTAATTTCATACTCTCGTTTCTTCTCTTCTGCAATATACAGAACACAACATTAAGGCACAATATTTACTGAAAAGGAAAAAGGGTAAAGGAAAAAGGACAGTTACATTTTAATACAGACCAGGTTGAAAATTATATTTAATTGTAATCTGAACTACTGCAATAACTACCAAAAAGCTTTTATATTTTTTAGTTATTTGCCTTCCAGATTTACAGCTATGTCAATGTTTTTGATTTCTGAAAAGAAGTTGTGTTCCAAAATTTGGATGCAATTTGACTCCCATACACACAATGCTCTATAACAAAACTAAACTAAACTAAATCAAAAAACGGATTAAGGATTCTAGGATTTTGAATATTTTCTAACAGGGTAAATCAATTTATATCATGACTTTAATTTTATTTTTTTTCATATCAATCATGATTTAATGCATTTTGATTTTAAAAGTTATTGATTCTTATCCACCTTGTTTCCTAATGCTACCTGTAAGCAAACCATAACTACAACAAATTCAGTTCCCTTCTTTTATAAAGGCATATTAATTGTGCACAGAGAAGATTCAAATTCTTACTCAATACATTATTATGCCAAATGAATATGTGGCTTGTTTGCTGGCAACATGGGACAAGTCACTTTGCATCTCATCGATATGGCTTTACGGGCTATCATACAACAATTTGTTCTAACAATGAAAATTGATTTCAACTTTATCTTGCAGCTCACAGCAAAACTCACAAGGATTAGTCTCCCACCAGAGGTAATGTGAGAAACCTTAGGTATTAAGGGATTCGAAGTCACAGCACCAATGTTCATCCACCTGTTCATTAATGTTTTCAACAATCTCTGCTCTTTGGATCAAGATAATGAATAAGCAACATCTATGAAAAAATAAACATTCCAGAAGTATGTCCCTTCACCAAATATTTAACACCCTCATGTTCTGTTTAACGTGTTCCATTCTGGGCTACCTCGTGACGTCATCACAGCTCAACAAATTTGCTGGTGCACGACTCGATGTGAAGAAAATGCCCAAACATAACCAATCACCACCCCTTTCTCTTTTTATTCCAAAGCCTAAGCCTCTCCACCCTGTCTCCCTTGTCCTCCAGTTCCTCCACCTTCAAATTCTCATTAGTTGGACATCTCCTTTAATTCCTTGTGTCTCCCAGACCCCTCTCAAGTCCTTTTATGCTCACCTCCATAGCAGCCAGAACTCCTCCCTTCTTCAACCCTGTGCCAACTCTGCCTGTGACATCATAAGAGGTTGCCCCACACAGCTTGTAGGCGTGCAAGACCACATATGCACATTTAACTTGAGCAACAGGTTTACATGTGCCATTAAAGTGACATTTTCTTTTTCACAGTGACATATTCCATTTTAACATAACCATCACTTATAAATGAATGCCTAAAGTAACTAAAAAAAGAACTTTGCTATCAAATTACAGATAGAAGCCATCTGTAAGATCATTTCAATCTTCTTGAAACATTAAGATCCTTGAATAAGAAGTTTTGTAGACTGGAATCACAGGAGAACTCTATCAAAAGCAGTGTTTTCACATGATTATACACTACAAAGCACATTCCTTATTTCAATATTTATGCGGCAAGAACTGAACTTTCCAATGTGCATGTTACTTTGACAAGGAAGTCAATTTTATTTTTTAAATGTAAAACATCCATTTTGCTTATACCTATATTTTACCAAGTTACCGATGCACATCTTCTCACAGGAATGTACACAGGAAGAAAGAAATAGCTACGTACACACAGTTTGATTCAAGTTTGCAAATTATTTATTTATTTATTTGTTTTAGAGTATTTTTACCCTGCCTTTCTCCTTGAAAAAGGAGAAAGCCAAAATAAGAATGTCAAAAGTCTGCAAACTGTTCGGAATACAATTTAACAGTCCTCCGTGAGCAGTTTTCGTAGCCTCAAAAGTTTTCTTTACACACGGAGGGCTATTGAGACCATCTTGACCAACATACTGCTGCTTCTGCTGAACATGGGACACTTAACAAAAGGCACTTTATATTCATTTTACTTTAGACGGATATTCTTGACCTGACTTAATGCTGCTTCAAAGGCCAAAAAGAGACTCTAGACAGCTAGGGTCCAAAAAACAAAACAGAAGGCCACAGCTTCAGTAGGTACTAGAATTGGGAATAATTAACATTATTAATGCCATTCTGTGGATGTAAAATTGTTAAAGAGAACAATTACTGTTAAACTATTAGACTAAAATTTGATTGTCACATTGTTAATAAAACCAATTCATTTTTGAATTAACAACACTGTACATAAATGCCCAAAGAACCACCCCAAGTACCTCTATCAATAATGAAGTCAAATTAAAAAATGAAATGATGATGGTTTTTAAAACAGTTCATGCTGTTGCTTTTTAACAATTAAAATAACAGATTTTAAATTTCCTGAACATTTTGAAGGACAATTTTGATTTCTTTATTATCAATATTGAAAGTGTGTAATTCTGCTATAGTTCTTCTCCAATTCTGTTTTTGCATTTCTTTCACTTTTTGCATAATGCATTTCAAGTTCTGCTTCCTTTGTGCCATTAAATTAAATAGTGTATCTTAAATTATTGATGTTCTGAATTGTGTTTGAAGACGACGTTCAAAATCCTGTTGCTTAGTAAATCACAGGATAGGCCCACTGGATCAAGGGGAGGTTTGATTATTCCATAAGTTCCATTGATTCAAATTGGCTTACTCTAACCATGACTTACTTTGGCATAATCACAGTTAAAGTAGGCCAAGTTGAAGGAATGGAACTTATGGGGAAATGGACTCAAAAGATTCCTCAATGATTCAATTGGCCTATTCTAGTTGATTTACTGTATTAATATCAACATAATTTTAACAATTGAGTATTGTGCAGTCACTCTGGGCGGTTAACAACAATTGATGGACACAATACAGTGCAAGTAAACTCAAATAATTCATACAACACAATAAACATAAAATACAGTAATGTAATGTAAGGTGGCTAAGATACAGGTGTCTCCTCAAGAATCACACCAACACAGGAAAGACCACGAGGGCATTTCTAAATGAATTACGCAAGCATATTCTTTGGCACTATAACCACTTGGGAATCTAGGAGCGTCAAAGGACCAAGAGGGACTCACAGGTGACAAGCCTGATCCTTCAGATAAGCACAACTGCTTCCAGAAAGGGCAGATCCCAAACTAGGCTTTTTACTAACAAACAGTACCTTTGGATTGTTCACTCTCCTCTGCCCATAATGAAATCTAGGAAATGTTCAGGAGCATCACACCCTTTCAGTGTAGGCTGACAAGGACTACCTTTGCTGCCGCAACAGCTGTCTTACTAGACAACATACTGAGATGTTGGTACTAGTTCTCCTGTTCCACACTGGTTAGGCTCACCTTGAGTACTATGTCTGGTTCTGGACACTGCACTTCAAGAAAGATGCTTACAAACTGGAACATGTTCAGAGGAGGGCAACAAGGGTGATCAGGAGACTGGAAGCAAGCCCTATGAGGAAGACTGAAAGAACTGGGCATGTACAGCCTTGAGAAAAGAGGACTGACGGGAGATATGATGGCACTTTCCAAATACCTGAAAGGCTGTGATACAGAGAAGGGGCAGGATCTGTTCTCGATCACCTCTGAATGCAGGACATGCAACAACAGGCTCAAGTTACAGGAAGCCAGATTTCAGCTAAATATCAGGAAAAACTTCCCAACTATTAAAGCAATATAGCAGTGGAACCAATTACCTCGAGTGCTGTTGAGTGCTCCAACACTGGAGGCATTGAAGAGACAACCACCTGGCAGGTGATTTGTATTCCTGCCTTGAGCAGGGAGGTTGAACATGATTCTATTGCATTTTTTTCAAATCTCATCTATTTAGTTTCAGAATATATATGTCCCATAGACTGGAAAGGTCTATGAACCTTGCCAGTTTAGAGGCCATAGCATATTGTTGTTAGGACATTAACAGATTCAGACTATACACCTAAACAACAATGCAAGGAGAACTGCAATGGATTGATTTACTGAAAGATCCATAGCCTTTAGTTTGGACGAACCAAGCAAACTGCTTTGAAGTCATGAACTCACAGGATCACTACAAGTCAGAAGTGGCTTCACAGCAAATAAGAATGACTTCTTCAACCATATCACAAACCAGATCTTCTCCAACTCTCTTCAATAAAAACAGAGGATTTTTAAATGCTACATAGTCACTGACAGACACTCAAATTCTATTCCTAGATGAACTCTTGTAGCATGTGGTTTAACAGCCCCAACAGGATTTATTTCAAACCATGCAGAACAGGCTACAATCCAACACCAATTACTTGGAAATAAATGCCATTGAAACCTGTAAGAATTCCTTTCTAAGGGAACATATGCCATATCAAGCAAGCCACAGTAGGCTTTTAAAAACCCTATATCCTGGAAGAACTGGAATGCAAAACATGTACTATTTGAAATGTGTTTTACTGAAATCAACAAAACTGACCTTCAATAAAATGTGATTTGGGTCAGAAAGGCATTTAACAGCATACTCAGGACATGCATTTTGTAGCTCTCATTAAGCATACAGTGGTACCTTGTATAAAGGAATTAATTTGTTCCCAATGAAAATATGTTAAGCAAATTTTGCTTTATACAAATCCCCATAGGAATGCATTGAAAATGGAGTAATCCCATTTTTATGTACGGATTTTCCCCATAGGCGATTATGTTAAGCAAATTTCCCCTATCTCCGGAATATTTTATGTTGTACAAATTTTATGTTATACAAGCTGTTTGTTATAAAAAGGTCCACTCTACCTGCTTTTCTTCTTCTGACATATCTTTCTCAAGTTCTAGCAAATATTGTTCATCTGGATCTATTTGATTCTCTGAAGCATCTGCTTCTCCACTGTGATTCTCTTCTACGACTTCTGATGCAAAAGAGTCCCTACAGTCATGGAAGAGGTCTTCATCTTCTCTGGCTGCTGGGTCAGGGCTTATTCCTTCTTTGTCAAGTTTGGGGTCGTGTACATTATGGCAGTTGACTTGTAAAGCATTTTGTTTTTCTGATAGTTTCAACCCTTCAACCAATTTTTCAGGAGCAATGTCATCTTCTGACTCCATAGTGCCTGCTTCTCTGAAAAAAAGACATACAAATTACACACATCAACAAATAAAGAAAACCTCTATACAACTTCTAGTTGTAGTATCACCCCCTACAGAGTGATCTGTCTGTTGATATCACTTCCCCTGCTCTGCCACCTCTCCTTTAGACCAATCTGTGGAATACTTGAGAAATACTTCATCATTCTCCAGTAGGAAATAGGTTGGAGTACAAAAGGGTGTTTTGCACAAGCTTCTTCCTCCATGTTAAAAGAAATATCATTGCGTTTCTACCAGTGTTGCCCATCATTATGAACACAGATGATAAAGGCTAAACTGAAGAACTAATAATAAATAATTCCAAACAGCTTTATACCTACTGTATCCTTACAGTTCAAATTTGTCATAATGCAAACTGTATGCACATCTTACACTGGAAATTGTTACTCTGTTCCATAAAGACAACATACTAAAAGAAGGCAGCTTAATGTTGCAGAGGCAGTCTCTCAAGCAGAACAGCAGGATGTTTGAGATTTTAAAAACACCAACGTTGCTTTGCTTGGATTTTCTAAAAATTCATTCATCAACTTGTTAGCCAAATGACAAATTGGCTCAAGAACTCTACCTCCAAGCCAAACCTAGAACAAAAATCTAACATTTTGCAAAATTACTATTAAAAGTGTGATGCCTGAAATTTCTTTGTATCTTGAAATTTTCCATCTTCTTCAAACTCTCAGGAAATATTTCAGTCAGTAACTATTTCACATTATGCTATTACTAAAAACACTTTACCCTACTGCAAGGCTGGCTTCTGTGGTAGTATGAAAAAGAGCTGTTACTGACTGGATCCTGAAAATAGTAAAAGATGAAGCTGCATCATACCAACTCAGCCTATGAGTCTACCTATTCTCTCGCTATAAATTCCCACATTTTTTATCTTTGATTGTACTCTCAACCTTTGGAGAAGGAATCATAAGAACAAATGCAGGCCCTCTCTCCTTCACATTTATCTTTCAAGTGACTGCTACAACCTGTCCCATTTGAAATGAAAGTAACTACAGGTCTAATCTTAAAAAGTGTTGGACATATCACAGTAAGAGCATGTCCTTCCACAAGCAGGTAAAGGCCTTGCTCTTTAGGCAATCCTTCCTGAGTGAATGGCGGCCATCTGGGATAAGGGGTCACCACTGCATTGAATGCTTTTTTGGTATTGTATTCATTTGTCTTTTTAACATTGTATCCTCACTGACACTAACTTAAACAATGTGTTTTAATTGTTGTGAACCACTTTAGGTACTTTTAAACCAAACATATATCTGATTACACAAAAAGCAAATGCTTAAGACTAAATCAGCACAAAACATAAGGCACTCTGCCTTCCTTCCAACACTGAACAAGCCTACTAAAAGAATGCAGCCAAAGTGTGACCATAGGGCAGCACACACACCTTCTAAAAGTTCCTTTTTGGGGGCCAGCCCTATCATAGTCCCTCAGTAAAAAAATGAAAGAAAAAAATTTTTTTTTCTCCAGCAAAAACATGGGACTTAAAGCTCTGGAAATCTTCCAGAGAGCCACATTTTAAGTGGGAGACTGTGCTGTTTGGACAAAAATATCAGTTTTTTTATAACTGCGAGTAGCCATCTTCTGATTGCTATTTTAAAGCTTGGGAGTGTTCCCCACACACATTTAAAAATGTGCAGCCTCGGGAAGATGCCAGGAGCTGAAATGTGACACTTGCAAAAGCAATGGAGACCTATAGGGCACCATCAACAACAACCAAAAGTTCAGGGTCCCCCCGCCCCCAGCTTTCAGGGACAGCGGCGCGCTCCATCCGATCGGGAAGAATTGCGCTGCGCTTCGGCAATATACCCGATCAAGTCAGCGGCAGGATATGGAAACTCGGCAGCAAATAAAACCTCTGGTTCTTTTAAGGTACCACAGAGCCTCTTGCATTTTAAACGCACAACATACCCCCTGTGGTTGATCCCAGAGGCCATTCTTATTATTATCCCCAGCATCCTCTCCCTTCCTAAGCTTCCTGCCTTCCCACACCACCACCCCAGCATACCTCCCGCCTATCCGTTAACAAGGGACATACACGGGGCCTCTTCGAGTTCGAGTCCGACTCCTCCACTCGGCCCAATCCCGACAAGCCTGGCTTCGCCGGCTCAGAAAGACAAGCCCATACCTTTCTCCGCTCTTATTCCAGTTCGCCTCACCAACTTCCGGCCACTGCTTCTACCCCCACCCCCACCCCAATACGCTACTTCCTGTAACCCCAGCTGGCCAATGAGCAGCCCAAACCTTTGGGTGACGCTAAAAAAAGGAGCCAAGGTTCGGCCGGGATGCCGAGGGCGAATTGCGGTGACGTCACATGCCAGTCTTCGGGAAGAACCAATGGCCGCAAACAGAGGCGGGGCAAGAGGGGGTGAGGTCTCCCACGTTTTCCTTCCCCTTCGAATCATTCATATTTTGGAAGGACTTAGGAGGTGCCGCCTTTTTGACTTGACTGTTTCGCATTGCGGTTTTGAAAAGAACCAGAAGGACTGATTTCTTGAGTAGAAATGGAAATCCCCAGGCGGGCTACTTGGGACATATCCTGAGAAGACAAAACTGATTGGGAAAAGGGGAAAACTTAACATGAAATGGATTGACGCAATGGAGAGATTTCCACTGTCCAGATATATGTTGGGACTGGGAGGCATATTCAGCCAAGTATGGCCCTTCCAAGAAATTCCTTGCGTGGCTGATAATTTCCTCCTACTGTATTAAAAAAAGGAGAAAGAAACTAGAGGACTAGCTGTCCTCGACTTGGCATCTGGCCTGGATGCCTTCAAAAGGGGATTGGACAGATTCCTGGAGGAAAAGTCCATCACAGGTTACAAACCATGATGGAGATGTGTCATCTCCAGGCTTAAAACCAGGGTACTTCAAGGGCCAGATGCAGGGGAGTGGTATCAAGAGACAGATATCTTAGTCTCATGTCCTCCCAGACGCATCTGATGGGGCCACTGTGAGATGCAGGAAGCTGGACTAGATGGGCCTTTGGCCTGATCCAGCATGGCTTTTCTTATGTGACAAAAAGGTGAGTGTGACCACATTCTATTAAAAATCAAACAAAACAAAAGACAAAAGCATGTGACACCTTAAAGACTAGCTATCATATTTTAATGTAATCTTCCATGCATTAGGTCCGTTTCTTCGGACATGTAGTAGCAGAATGAGTTGTTCAATGGATTATACAATGGAATAGAAGTTTCATACTAAGACATTGGCTGTTGGATATATGGTACATTTACATGGAGTGATTTGGCTTGTGTTTTTTAGGGCACTTTTGTAAAAATTCCTCAGGAGACCGAAAGCAGACACCAGATATGGGTGAGGATGAACAAGGGAGGTGGGGAGGTGAATACTGGGGGATCACTTGGGAGTGGGAGAATTGTGAATGTAGAGATGGGGGAATTTGGGAATTACCTTTTTTTTTTACTTTAGAGCCTTGTGGTAAAATATGGGCTTGGTAGTGGTGAAAAAATTAACAGCAGCAGTACAGAAGTATGACATTTAGTATTGACTTAAGAAACCTTGACTTAGGTTTGATCCATTTTTATTCCAAAGCATCATGTTCTACTAGAATTCTTAATTTCAGAGGAAACCAAAGCAGAGTGTAGCCACACAGTTATGCTGGATTTTTTTAAAAGCCAGTTTTGATAACCTCAGAACAAAGACGAGTCCATTCACATGGCAGAAGATCCTAACAAGAAGAGTCCAAGAAAGATGGGGGTATCTTAAAAAAGAAATTCTAAAAACACAACTACCGTCTATTCCAATAAGAAAAAAAGGTAGAAAGCAGCAAAAAAGACTAGTGTGGCTTCATTAAACGTTCAGAGAGGACCTAAAAACAAACAAACAAAAACCACATGTATAGGAAGTGGAAAGAAGGCCAAGCCACCAAGGAAGGGAAAAAAACAAGTAGCAAGGAAATGCAGGGATGGCATTAGGAGACCAAAAGCAGAGAATGAGCTGAGATTAGGTAAATACTGTACACTAAAAGCAATAAAAGGTATTCTTCAGATATGTGGGAAGCAAAAGATAAAGAAAAGAAATAGTGGTACAGCTCAGTGGAGATGGAAAAATAGTAACAAATGACAAAAGAAAGGCAGAGGTGTTCAATTCTTTAGTTCATTTTTTTCTCATAAGACAGACTTTGAACATCCAGGCATAAATAAATTGTAAGTGAAGGGGGACAGGATTGCAGCTTGAGATCAATAAGCAAATAGTCAAGGCTTTACCACCTTGAACATGTTCAAATCTCCAGGGCTGGACAAAATGCATCCAACAGTATTGAAGGAACTGGCTGAAGCACCCTCAGAACCACTGTCCATTATTTTCTTGAAATCATGGGAAATGAGTGAGGTGCCAGATGACTGGAAAAGAGCTAATGTTCCTATTTTCAAAAGAGAGGGGGGGAGCCTGGGAACTACAGGCCAGTCAGCCTGACATCAATCCCAGGAAAAATCCTGGAACAGGATTTCTCTTTCAGCTTTAATGTTGCCTTTGATTGCTGTAAGATGCCCCTCAGTTCTGTATTCTCAAACTTGAACATGTCTTAAATGTACTGGACTGTATATCGTCCCCCATTACTGTATGCTGCCTTGGCTCCTTTTCCAAGGAGAAAGGTGGGATAAAAATACTCAAAATAACTAAAATAACTAAAATATTAAACAGTCCCATTGCAAGCACCTAGAAAGCAATGCAACAATAACTAGACACCAACACAGATTTGTCAAAAAGAAATTGCCACACTAATCTGATCTCATTTTTTTGATTAGGTAACTTCCCTGGTGGACCGAGGGAATGCTGTAGTTATAATATATCTCAACTTCAACAAAGCTTTTGACAAGGTTCCCTCTGATATCCTGATTAGCAAGCTCACTAAGTGTGGGCTGAATAAAGCAAGTATAAGGTAGATGCACAATTGACTACAGAATTGTACTCATAGGCGGCTACTTCACGTCCGTTTTGTCTCTGTTAGTGTTGCGCTTAGGAGTGGTACAAAAAATGTTACTTCACGTCCATCACACAACTACTGAAATTTGTCTCAACCACACCCCTGACACGGGTGCTAAGCACAGCAATACTGTACCTGGTGCTGGGGTAGGGTTTCCCTTGTCACTCTTTGTTCCCGCTTTCTGTTCCGAGACAAGACACCATGTAGTAACAACTGTCATGCAACAAAACATTCATTTCTCTGAGAAAACTGTGTCCTTTTTGTTTTTTACTTTTCAGAAGCAAAATATAAAAAAAGAATTTTTAAGTCCCCACCCCAAAAAGGAAAAAGGAAGCTATACAAAATCAGTGTTTGTACAAGACTGTGAGGTAACACTTGTCACGAGACAAGTTATCACGACCATGGGAACACTGAAATGAACAAAACTACGTGATCGCGACCAGCGCTGTCACAGTACAAAACTAGTCATGGAACAATGAAGGACGTGAAGTAACCACCATAGAGTGATGATTAATGGTTCCTTCTGTAAATGAGAGGAGGTAACAAGTGGAATACCTCAAGCTTTAGTCCTGGGTCCGGTGCTCTTCAACATTTTTAGTACAATAATGTATTGGACAAGGGAATGCAGGAAATGCTTGTCAAATTTGCATACGACACAAACTTGGATGGAATAGCTAATACCCTGGTAGACAGAAACAACATTCAAAATTATCTTGATAGGCTGGAGCACTGGGCTGAAGCCAGCAGAATGAAATTTAACAGGGAGAAGTGCAAAGTACTGCACCTAGGAAGAAAGAACCAAATGCACAGTTGCAAGATGGAGGACACTTGGCTCAGAAATACTACAGGTGAGAAGGATCTACGAATTCTTGTAGATCATAAGCTGAAATGAGCCTTTTTCTCTCTCTCCCAGTGTTGGGGAGGGAGTCTCCATGTTCCATTTTTTTTTCTGTATCTTAGAAGTAAGTCCCACTGAATACTGGCAAACTTTACTCCTAAATTAACATGAATAGCTGGGTGAGTTTTTTTGCTACTTGCTATATACCTGGGAGTAAGTGCCAAAAAGAAAAAGACCCGGGGCTTCTGCGGCCACACTTAAGTTTGCATCGGCTAAATACCCATATCTTGACCGAGGCAAAAAATACCCACCCTCTGCCTTGGGTCTTGGGAAACTCGCTGGAACCCACATAAGTGGGCTTTGCTGTTGTTTTTTAAGCCTGCTGATCGTGGGGGCACAATATTTGGAGGCTGTTTTTCTGACAGTTAAATCTGGATTTTAGCAGACATGGGATGGCTTCTTAGTCACCCTTGTTACTTTCTCTTTGTATCCATTTTAAGATAACAAAGTTGATCCTACTGCACTTCTAAAATGAACAGATTTATTTTAGTATGAGCTTTTCTGGGTTATAATCCATTTCCTGAGACATGGTAAAAAAAATCTGTTGGTCGTTAAAAGGGCCCCCGAGGTCCTGTCTCGACTTATTTTTGTTATGCTGAAATAGGACTGAGGGGCTATGAGCAGTGGCACCTGAGAAAAGATAGGAGGATGGAGAGGCTTAGAAGGATGGGAAGAGGAAAGAAAGGAGGAAAAACCATCAAGGAACGTTCCTTCCAATCACAGAATATAACCGGAAGAAGAGCTGGGGGCAGGAAGGAGGAGGAAAGTGAGATAGAGGGCTGGGCTGGAGCTGCTGAGTGGGGAACAGATGAGCCAGGCACTGTTAAATGTGCCCATCTTGTGGCTTCAAAGTGCAACTCTCCTCTTGCTGATTATATTCCAGACTGCCTGGAACAAATGCACTTGGAATTGCTGAAAGAGCTCCAAAAGACCAAGGTCAAGCTGTGAGATGCCCAAAATGCACTGAAGCAGGAACAGGTCACCTGGGATGGTTTGGTCACAAACAAACATTGTTTGCACCAGGAAGGTTTTATCAAGATGTGAATGTTTATTTGTCTAGACAGTGTTAAAGGGGGTGTAGAAAAAGTAGTCCTAGGGATGAAAGTGCCTTCAAAATTGAGGCTTGAATGACAGTTTCTCTATAATTGTTGCAAAACAATTACCCAGCTGTCCAGCCAAGCAAGGTTGTGTTCCAGGGTCCTAGTACAACAGACCCTTAGAGCCCTGGGCTTTGCAAAATTTAAGTCAAAACAATTATATCACAATGGCAGCCTGGGAGATTCAAAGTTACAGACCTTTGGAGTTAACAGTTGGTATTGGATCTCTGGAGCCCTGGATGAAATACTGTACTGTTTATTGTTAGAAGGCAGAGAACAACAACAACAACATCCTAATAATCAACACAGCTTCATGCTACAACACACACACCAGATATCAACAACAATCATATAGCAGAACAGCATCAGGCTTCATTTTCAGAAGCCGGCAACACAACATGGATTATCCTGCTTAGGCAGTTACTTCACATCCATTTTGTCTCTGTATTAAGTGTTGCGCCTAGAAGCTGTACAAAAAAAGTTACTTCACATCCATTGCACAACTACAGAAAATTGTTGCAACCACACCCTTTAAATGGGGTCTAAGCATGACAATCTTGTACCTGGTGCTGGGGTGGTGTTTTCCCTTGTCACTCTTCCATCCCGCTTCCTGTTCTGAAACAAGGCACCATGTAGTAACTATTGTCACACAACAAAACCCTTCTAACTCAGAAATCATTTTATTTTATTTTATTTTATTTTATTTTATTTTTTTCTTACTTTTTTTCTTTTTCTTTTTCTTTTTCTTTTTCTTTTTCTTTTTCTTTTCTTTTTTTTACCTTCTACAGCAAAGTTTTGATAAGCCAGTGCCTTGGAAGAGTAACAAGGAGCGCTTAGTTAGCACAGCTTTTGAGTCCATTTAGTGGTTTCTGGGTGAAGCAACACATGCCATGAATTTCCCTATGGAAAAATACCATGCAAGTCAAATATATACGAATGAAAACATGATCAATGCAGCCGTAATGGTGTTTGAAAGAAAATCAGTTTTTTGAAATATCGAGAAATTAATTTTTTATACAAAAAAAGAGGAAAAAGGTGCAAGAACATCAAGTCTTTGTCACAGTACTAAACCATGAGGTAACATTTGTCACGTTACAACTTATCATGAACATGGGAACAGGGACAAACCCACATGATCGTGACAAAGTTTATCACGGTACAAAACTAGTTGCGGAACAAAGAAGAACGTGAAGTAACCCCCAGACTCAAACTGGTTTGGCTAGGTGAGCACTTAGAATTATTTTGTATGTGTTCTTAATATGCTTAGAGGTTAAGAAAGTCTGTTTTGAATATATTTATACTTTTAAATATGTTGATATTTATTTTGCATTTAACTGTACATTTTTAGGTTCTGAGTTCTTAAGATTTTTAGAATGTGTGATGTAATTTTGAAACATAACCTGATTTAAATTCTGCCTACAACTTAAGTTTTGTTTTTGAATGTAACTTCTGTTTGCAACATTTTATGGCTATAAGACTTTTGGATTTCTGTTTAAATATTTGTTAATACAATATTTCTCATATCTGCAAGGATATTTTCAATGCCTTTGAACTTGTTAATTTTTGAAGATTTTTTGTGCATATAGTGAAGCAATATACAGTAGAAATAAAGCTTGTAGTCAAGCTGATGTTGCCGGGAATTATTGCAACAATGAAGAGGCTGATACTCAGATTAATTTCAATATGATTGGAAATGGATGACTAATTTCATTCTGGACTTCAATTTTCATTGGGATAAATGCCACTTGTGATGAATGTAGGCTTCTGATTTTTTTCCCTAGAGGCCTATAAAGTTCTGTGGGGCTCTTAGGGAGATCTTCAGGTGTCAAAATCCTTGACCTGGCAGCTTCTTTCCATTATAGATTCATTTTAGCTTGTGTGTCTTTGAGTTTGAATTGCACTCCCTCAAAACTACTGCTTTGGAAATTGTTTTAAAATTGTCTTTCAGCATAGAGACACCTTGCTATATAGAAAAAAATGAATAGCATCCTTTGTCCTTTAAATGAAGTATATGTGGTCCAATGAAGTGAGGAGTGTGCAGAGGTCTATATTCGAGAAACAAAACAGGCTTTCAATGGGGAAGATGGCCCAGCACAGGAGGGGCAATAGCTCAGGACCAGAATCAGCGATGTACCTTCATTTAAAGGACAAAGGACACTCATCCAAAGATGAGGATGTACAGATATTAGACAGAGAAGATAGGTGGTATGAGACAGGGGTCAGGGAAGCCATTCATATGTTTATTAAAAGCCCTGCTCTCAACATGGGTGGGGTATTCGGGCAAATTTGTACAAATTTTATGTTATACAAACTGTTTGTTATACAAGGGTCCACTGTACTACAATCTGGTAGCATTGCAAGTACTACTTGTGATGGCAAACCTAGGCAGCATCTTAAAAAGCAGAGACATCATTGTGTGGACAAAGGTCCGGATAGTCATAGTGATGTATGGAAGTGAGAGCTGGGCCATAAAGAAGGCTGATCGCCACAGAATTTACACTTTTGAGCTGTGGTACTGGAGGAGACTGTTAAGAGTCCCCTGAACTGCAAGGAGATCAAACTTATCTATCCAGAAATAAATCAATCCTAAATGTTAACTGGAAAGACAGATTTTGAAGCTGAGGCTCCAGTCCTTTGGCCACCTCATGAGGAGAGAGGAGTCCTTGGAAAAGTCCCTGATGTTGGGAAAGATTGAAGGCAAAAGGAAAAGAGGATGGCAGAGAATGAGATGGTTGAACAATGTCATTGATGCAACCAACATGGATTTGAACAAACTCCAGGAGGCTGTGGAAGACAGGAGGGCCTGGCGTGCTCCGGTCCATGGGGTCACAAAGAGTCGGACACAACTGAAGTACCAAAATATTATGCTTTTCTCTCAAAGTATTTTGCAGTTTGTACTGCCAGCGGAAGCAAATACTTGTTGAACAATTACATAGACAGAAGGAGAATCAGACAAAGTCAGAGCTTACTTAAAACAAAACAGCTATATTACATACATACACAGATAAGTTACATAGAGACAAATCCACAGCATAACAGCATTTCATCATACATGGCATACATAATCAGTACATAGTATAGGGAGACAATAATGGGTGCCTTACTCACAAAAGGCCCATTGAACACTGATTAACAGAGCCCTTATATACATTTGTCTGTCCAATTAGGTAACACATTGCATCATGGCTATTGTAGCACCTTGCATCAGCCAAACCCATTTAAGCCCATTCTTTTCACTTGCAGCCTAATAGAAAAAAACCTTAGACTGAACCACTGTGACTGCACATTTGCAGACTCCCTCTTAGAAATCAATTGAATACATACAGACCATTTATTTATACACCTGTCTAATACATAGTTTCACTAACTAATATCTAACCTTGCATCTTTTCCTCCTACCCCCTACCCCACCCTGAGACAGATTAACACAGATATCTCTTTGGAAATTACTGCAAATACATTCTTTCTAATGGTTAGTTAACGTCTCCAGGCTTGTCATTTAAATCCATTAGTTCACATTCTGCCCCCCTGAAGCCACAGAAAAGAAGCTTACTCCATCTTCCGCTTGAACCCTACGAATATTTGAAGATGGGTTTCATATCACATCTTGACTGAGAAAGATCTCTCTCTCTCTTTACACACACACACACACACATTCCACAGTGCTTAAAGATATATTAAAAAGGAAAGGTCTGCAATTAGAGCATTCCCATCTTTCCTGACCTTTTCTCCAAGTTCTCCTGTGTTATGCAGAGATATCAACACAACAAGAAGAAGACTATTAAGTGACTGTCAGGTAAACAAGTTCTCTGTGTGACTGGCGGCTAGATTTTCCTGGTGTTCTGTTGATTTAAAAGTCAGCCATTTTTTCTGACAATCTCTCTAGTATCTTCAGGATTCACTGATATTCTGAAAAAGCTTTTCTTCTTGGGTTGGCAGCCCAAGAGTAAATGCACATTTGATGTAGAAGATGCTTTCAGCCTTTCATTGCTACTTCCGTGGGGGTATTCACTAGCCTAGGCAGAAGGCTGTAGTTCTTATTGTTTGTGGGTATATGGCCCAACTGGTTCCCAATAGCTTTTGAAGAATATTGCTATTGCTCAGACCTTTGGATATGTATTTTATTATTTATTTATTTACTTATTTTAAATATTATAAAATATTTAATATTTTTAAAATGCCACTGGAAATGTCCTGTCCCAAACAGGGTTTTCTGAACGTGGTCCATAGGCGACATGCGACAGACCAGCTGATCTATCCAGGTAAAGGTAAAGGTTCTCCCCCTCATGTCTGACTCTAGAGGCAGTGCTCATCTCCGTATTCAAGCCGAAGAATCAGTGTTGTGCAAGTCCATGGCCATGGGGCTGGCATGGGTGCAGGAAACACTGTTTTACCTTTCCGCTTTTTATGGCAGTACCTATTTATCTACTTGCATTTACATGCTTTTGGACTGCTAAGTTGGCAGGAGCTGGGGTTAACAACAGGAGCTCACTCCGCTGCGTGGCACCCAGGATTCAAACCACTGAGCTGCTGACTTTGTAGCTGACAATTTTCAGTGCTCTAGCCTGCTGAGCCACCACGCTCCGTGATCTATCCAAAGTTGCATCAAATAAAGGATTTGTCCACTGATGGAGTGTACTTCGGAAACAACATGCCCAGGCGCATCCCGGCCTGGGTGAAAATGGTCTAGAGTTCTCGATGCAAGGACAGCATCAAGACACAAGTAAGCAAAACCAAGTCCATGTCTTCTTCTTCTTCTTCTTCTTCTTCTTCTTCTTCTTCTTCTTCTTCTTCTTCTTCTTCTTCTTCTTCTTCTTCTTCTTCTTCTTCTTCTTCTTCTAGTGGGCCCCACCACCAAGTGGGACAAGAGCTAAGAAAAAAAAGACTTTTACCCTGCCTTTCTCCTTGAAAAGGACCCAAGGCAGCTTACAACACTGAAAGACCATATTTAAAGTCGAAAACAATGAGCAAAGGGGTGCCTTACATCATTAAAATGGAATATTAAAACTAAGAACAATAAGGAGGCAATTTTTTAAAAAAGATGCCTCTCTGAGAAACGGAAAAGACAAAAAACTGAGAAATACAAGTAGCACTAAAATCCAGTGAAATGCAGCATTCTGGAAGCAGTTCTTATAGGTCTGCCTTGCCAAAATGGCATCAAAGCATGTGGGGTCATAACAATTATCTAGTTGGATCCCATCCAGATAACCTGACATTTTAGAGATGTCTGTTTGTTTCTCACATGAAAGGCAAACAGTTGAATCTGAGCAGGGCTGGGTTTAAGCGGGCTTCTAATAAAATATGCAGCCAAGTCCTATAATGCATATCTTGGAAGATGCTCTACCATCGGTAGTTCAGCTGCCCAGTTAAACCACAAATGCAAAAGGATCCGCATGAATAAGACTGGTGCCATGGGGAGGTGGTTGATTGTTGGTGTGGATGTGAAACGAAACCAAAGCCACTACTTGGCTCTGGGATGGACCCTCCTTTTGAAGAGGACTGAGCACAGCCACAGCAACCTGGCCAGCCGATCCACTCTGAAAGCACCAAGATAAATACTGAACTCAGTATAAAAGTCTCATGGAGGTGACTTATACGACGCTTGAGTTAGCATCTGAGAATTCTGGCTTTATAAATGCTAGATCGGAGGGATGGATATAGTGGCAAAGAAGGAACTTCCGGAATGCAGAGCACTTTTGATTCCAGGTCCCTCAGAAGGGCCTTCACCTGATGAGTTTTTCTGCCCGCAAAGGTGATCCCTGCCAGTGATCAAGGAAGAGAGGTGAAAGAGAGGCCAACAGAGCTGGCACTCACATCCTAAGGATTAACATGGGCTGCGGCTCAGCTAACAAGCTTGCTTCTTCCCCTGCCAGTTCAGCTACTTAAAGCACTGTAAACATCACAATCAATGTGACAGGGTGGAGACTGAATCAGACACTTTCTGCCCTGACATCCCAAATATAGAAAAAGTGCTTTCTCAGACTAGAAAAGAGCATCCAACACATTAAAATGTCAAAACGGCAAGGAAGATAAACAGGGTTTCATCTCTGAAGGAGGGGGGAAGAGGATGCTGTCCTGCAAAGTGGCTGTCCCAATTGTCAGGCTCGGTCTCCCAAGATACACAGACAGAATATGGAATGCGCAGACGTGAGGTATTTGCCCTTGAAAGGGCTGATGTCTTTCCGGTGGACACCTGCAAAGTCTACCTCATTTACGTCAATACTGCATGTCCTGCCAACGAAGTTTAAGAGAACAGCTCCCCTACATGTATGGTTGGATCCCGCTTAAGTCTTCTGTTATTGAGTGTCTGAGGGAAGTTTCATGATGCTTGCCTTTGGTTGGATTATGGCACCAATCCGGTGTCCCAAGCTAAATCAAGCACTTGAGAACTCTCTGACCCCAGCTGTCCCTCTCGCCTTCTGGGCATACTGCCACCAGCTTGGATTTGGCCCCTTGTTGCTGGTCAGGGCTTCCAACCCAAGAGCCCCTTGAGCCAGGCTTTGTT
Source organism: Phrynocephalus forsythii (assembly GCA_029282475.1). Lineage (NCBI taxonomy): Eukaryota > Metazoa > Chordata > Lepidosauria > Squamata > Agamidae > Phrynocephalus > Phrynocephalus forsythii. The sequence goes on along the minus strand of JAPFRF010000011.1, from coordinate 77,633,704 downwards.
GAGAACAGGGTGGCATCCTTGCCAGTAGCGAAGAAACACAAGGAACTTGCATGCAGGTTTATTCAGCATTAGTTATTTGTCCAGAATAGATGTTTAGATGTATTTTGTGATGGAGAACAGCAAATATGGCCCTCTTTCTTTAGAAAGCTGGGCATATGCCAGTTCTCCACATTAGCAGAGTAGTAGCCATGGATGCTAAAATTCATCAATTGTCTGTATGTAAAATGAGGAAAATGGAGAGACGAATAATTCAAGACTCCAGACTCCTTTCCCCTATTTCCATTCTCTCTCAAACAATACCTTCTATCCTGTAGTTTTGATAGAGGTAGCTGTGATACTCTGTGCAAGAACATGTCCAAAGAAGTGGGCTTGATCCATGATAGCTTACATTAAAATATAGTGCAGTGGACCCTTGTATAACAAACAGTTTGTATAACATAAAATCTGTACAACATAAAAAATTCTGGAGATAGGGGAAATTTGCTTAACAAAATTGTCTATGGGGCGAATCCGTACAACATAAAAATGGTCGTGATTAGGAATTACTCTGTTTTCAATGCATTCCTATGGGAAATTTGTATAAAGGAAAATTTGCTTAACATAATATCATTTGGAACGAATTAAGTCCTTTATATAAGGTACCACTGTAGTTAGTCTTTAATATGCCATATGTTTTTGTCTTTTGTTTTGTTTTGTTCCTTTGAATGTTGCTGGAAGCTTTCTATCCTGTTAGCTATAACTGAAGAAAGCACCCCCAACTCCAGATTGGTTCAGGGAAAATACCCCAGGAGCTGCTTGCTTCCTCTTCCTTGATTCTACCGTTTTCAAAGCTATGCAAACCTTGCCTGCCCCCAGATCCTGTATATTTCAACAATGCAATCTAATCCCATCGCTCTCAATGCAATTGTTATTTTTAGAAGACTCCTTGGTTTGGCTGAGGGCAAGTTTTGCATGTGGTGCAGGGCTGTCCTTTATGGCTGTCCTTTTGTTGTTGTTGCTGTGCTGCAGTTGTTGCGGTGCTGTTGTTGTTCCCTCAGTCCCGGAGACAAATGCTCTTTGCAAATCAGACTCAAAAGCAGGAAAACTCCATCACCTCAGGCAGGGCTAGGGCAGCAGGAGCATCGACACAGGTCACCCTGCTGGAACTGAGATTGGGACTTGTGGGGAAATGGCTTCATTATTATAGCAAACAAAGAAGGGAAGTGGGTTCAGTGACAGCCCATTAAGTACCACTGTATTGAATCAGAGTGAGCTTCTAATATAACTAGTCAATAGAATGTAATGATTTTAAATGCCCCTAAAATTATTGATATCAATGGTGGAGGGATCTTCTTGTATTGTGCTGTTATGCCTCTTCCAATGTATGGTGACTCTATGAAATAATGTTCTCCCAAAGGTCCAGTTACTAACAGCCCTGCTCTGGTCTTGCAAGCTACCGGCTGTGGCTTCCTTTCCTGAGTCTACCCATCCCAAGTTAGGTCTTCCTCTTTTCCTACCACCAATCATTTTTTCACAGAATGATTGTTTTTTTTTCCCCAGCAAGGCTTTTCTTCTTACTCAATATCTAAAATATGACCACTTAACTTTAGTTTTTTTAGGACAAAGGAACTTTATTTCCTCAGATTAGTAGCCTCTACCTTTGCCCTCCAGCATGGCATATGACAAGAGACCTTGGCAGCTGTAATCCAAAACAGCAAAGACCAAAGGTTTCCCCCTTGCAGTTTATATAGTACTTCTTAAGCCCCTTACCATCTTTATTCTGTTTCACAGCAACCCTGTAAGGTAGACTACAGTTACTAACAACGTATAGGTCTTTTCCTTTGCTTGTGTCAGGAGCAATCTAGTGGTGCTTCCAAGAGTGGAAAGATCAGCCAAAGGTACACGGTCATTGCCCAGGAAAAGACCAAATGGGTCACTCAGTGCCTGTGCCTGATTGCTTAGGATCACTCCCATCATGTGGGAAGTATCTCAAGGCATTTGTGTATTAGGTGACCCTAAGTAGGATTGTGAAAATCCTGAATAGGATTTTCAAAGTATGCAAAGAGTGATTGAGCACACAGCTCACAAGGGCGGGGGAGCAGGGAGAGCGCAATGTGTAGCCTGCATAATTAAACTGTAAGCTCTTCAGAGGATGCTTTAAGACTGCTGTCGGGCTATATAGAAGCAGCACAGTTTTCTGTCTTTGCCACCACCCACTGAGTTACCACAACCAAGTGGAGATTTGAATTCAAGACTTCCAGCTCCAGATCAGCCACTCCGTCTACTGCATCACACCAGCTCTCATATAAAGCTACCATCTGTGGAAATCCACTGCAACAGGCATGGTTTCACAACATTTGTCTCTCCCCCCCTACCCCCCCACCACATTTAAGATGCACTGTGAGCAAAAGTGCCTTGACCCTGTCAAGAGATCTTGGGACAGAGCTGGTACAAATAAAATACAGTGCAATGTAAAATTGTTCCAATTATCTAAGTAAAATCCATAAATCCACAACAGACCTCAGTTTAAAACTTACTGTAATTAGGAGAGACAGTACTTACACCTTGACCTTTGCATGAAAATGCCTGAAAGAGGCATCACAATCTAAACTTGAAACCTAGCTGGCCTACTTTATGTGGGAATGCCTTGAATGCTGTGGGGTTGATCTGAATGAGTGTGTGTCCACTGGAACTCAGCAATCTATCTTCAGTGTTAGGTGTTAAAGCTGGCATACATCATCATGCAGCCTTCCCCAAAGGAGCACCCCCTCTGGCTATTTTGGACTACAATGTCCCAAGCATTTGTAGGGCACAGCACTAGGTTTAGGAAGACGGAACAGAAGCTGGGGGGCGGAGGCTGTGTGCAGGGCTAGTGTCTTTATTATTACTAAGTAAACACAAACGTCCTTCAGACACTGAAGATGAGAGGAAATCAGGGCTCCTCTGCAGCTTTGAATGCACCACCTTTCCCCGACATAATTTATTACTAGTCACATCATGAAACGTTTTGCAGCAAACCTGGTTCACCCTGAAATTAGCCGCGCCCTTGGACCCGCAAGCTGTGACTGTGGAGCCTCCACGCTCAGAGGCTGTGTATTTTCTTCCCTCAGATGTTAGTAGTTGCAAACCCGTGCGTGTGCGTGTGTGTGTGCGTGTGTGTGTGTGTGAATTATCTCCATCTCCCCCGCCCTGCTGGTTTTGAGCCCCATGCCTGGTTATGGACACAGTTCGGTGGACCTCTGACCGGATCCCTTCTTGACACTTCGGACCGGCTGCTGCCTCCTTTGCCCTTAAAACACGTGTCACTCTCGCCCTCCCCCGCCCGCCCGCCCGCCCGCCTGTCTCCTCGCCGCCCTCTCCTCGCCGGCCGGCGGGCGTCTGGTGCGGGAGGGGAGGGGAGGGGAGGGGAGGGGAAGGGGATTGGACCTCGGCACGGGTGCCGCCGCAGCGCCCAGCGGGCGAGCGGCTCATCAGTTCCCCTCCTGCCCAGCCGAACCAGCCGGGCGACCAGGGGCTCCCGCGCGGCTGCCCGACGCCGCCACCGACCGACCGAGGAGGAGGAGGAGGAGGAGGTCGCCCAGCCCCGACCACTGGCCCGCCCCAGCCCACCTTCGCGTCTTCCAGGTCAGGAGGCAAGCGCCTCGGAGGTAACCCGGCTGCCTCTGCGCTCGGGTGCAGGCATCCGAAAGTGGGGGGGGGGGCGACGAGAAGGAAAGAGGGCCCCGGCCACCCCTCCGCCCGCAGCCGAAACGAGACGAAAATAAACCCCGCATCAAACCCGGCTCACGTGTGAAGAAGGGACGTGGTGGGGCGATCAACCTCCACTCCTTCCTCCGTGGTCGTCGTTGTCCCTCTGCGGGGGGAAAGCGTGCGGTTTTCAAGCCGCGCTTTCTTTGATCTAGGCGTGAGGTTGAGATGCGGGTTCTGACCTGTGTTCCGGGGTCGTGAGGACGGAACGAGGGTGCATGATGCGCGTGTTTTCCCCATTCATTACTCGTGAGGGAGAAGGACCGCGTGTCTGTTGTGTCTCTGCGCTGGCGTTGATTCGTGGAGCCGCAACAGATTTAGCGGAATGGAAAGCCAGACACCCCCCCTCCCTCCCTCCGACTTGATCGTTGCCCGATGGTGGGTCTCCCAAGCGCCCCGTTCTTTCCATCCTGCTCGGCGTGGGCTTGTTCGCATTTTGTGCGACGGGGACTCCGAGAGAACAGAGAGGAAGAAAACCGTGGAGCGTCTTAGGTATAAGAGGGGACAAAGGATCTCCTTCACGGTCAGAGAATTTGCTTGACGGAAAACCTTTCCGTCCGCGACGATCCTAAATATACTGGTTGGCAAGTAACCCTTTTTTGCCCTCTTCTGAGAGGCTGCGGCTTAAAACAGTTCCTTCAGATGAAACTTCGCGCAAGTGTTTTTGACGCTTTCTGTGCACGTGCAAGTCTGCGTAGACCTACCTTATTCATAAACAATTCGCATGCTTATTTCGTTAAGAGAGAAGTATCTGTATATATAAACCTAATCCAGATTGGTCAATAGACCAGGGAGGGTTGCTTTGTATCTCGCTGTTGTACTGGAAATCATACTACCATTTCAGGGTAACCTTAGCATTAACTTTGAACCTTGAGTTTCTGCTCCCATGATCTAGTAAAAAATTGAGAGGAAATGGGTTATCTGTACACTGCTCAGCGCTGTGAACGGAGAGGAGGGGGAAGGCTCTTGAGGACAGGGGATAAATAGGTACAGTAATGAAAACAAAGCTCTCTTATATCACACTGGGTCCCTACACTCTACAGTGCTTAGCCATTGGATGAGTATGGGCAGCGATTTGGGGTTATTGTTTGACATGGCTAATTACTTAAATCCTGGTGCTGAAAAACACTGTATCATAATAAGTGTGTGTGTTGTATATGCCAACACCCATAATTCTGCTTTTGAAAGTAATAAAAGTTACAGTTTTGTCAGCACAGATTCACTTTAAGTTCTATTCTACACTCCCAAGCCGGTAAACTGGAAATAGTCTTCCCTAAGAATTTCTCTATTAGTTTGGAAAGAAGGAGACAGAATAAATATTTCTTTTCCTGGACCACTTGCTCTTAGTACAAAATGTGTGTGCTAATTTTTGATTAGCCCAGAGTTCTTAATGCATTTTAGAGCTTCTTGGAATTTCTAATGTGAATAAAAACTAGCCTAAATAACTCCTCTCTTCCTCTGCCCCCAATTTCTTAGTAATGGGCCGTGTGGAAAGGAGCATTATCCATCAGCTCCGTAACCAAAGAGGTACAGCTCTCCTATCATAAAAGGAGCACCAGAGAGCCAGGGCAGGGTATTGATTTGAGGTGTTGTCCTGAGACTGGGGAGGTCTCTGTTCTAATCTCTGGTGACTGAGACATGGAACTAGGGAATGTTGGGCAATCATTTTCTCTCAGCTTGACCTACCTCACTGGATCATTGCCAGGGTAAATTGAGAAGGTGGAAACCCATGTTATGCTTGTTTGAGCTGCCTGGATCAAAGTGGCGTATAAATGTAATAAGCAAATCCAGATCTAAGTGAAGCAAGTCTTTCAAAAAAAGTTCAGGCATACAATGGAGGTAGTGGCACAGTGCAGGTCTTGATGCAACATCCAGTTATTGGGATATATATATATTTTTTAGCTCCCAGTCCTGCATCTACTGCCAAATATGGGTTCCACCCCCACCCCCAGAAGAAGAAGAAGAAAGAGGTGAATTGACAGACACTGGATACCTCCAAGAGCAGAGATTCACCTTTTGGATAAGAAAGTCATATAGTATCTTAAACAGAGGTAGACCAATATCAGACAACAGACTGAAAAGATCTACCAAAAAAATTAATGAGCTTAACTTCCAAGTAAAAACTTTTTAAAAACTTTAATACAGTTAAAAGGTTGAGCTTTCGGCATGTATAGCCATCATACCATCTTGAGAATATCAGAAATGACAATTAACCGACTAACATTGCTCATTAGATATAGCAGAACATTCAGGTGGGCCAGTTTGTTCAATTACCTTACCGCTGATCTTATGCAATGAATTATATAGTATCATAGATTTGTAGGCAGAGCCCACTTTTTAAGATAAACGGAAGGCAGCCATCAAGCGAGAAGTTGTTATCCACAGTGGCTGGCTATAGTTAGGGAGGAGGGGCAGAATGAAATGGGAGAAAGAAAATGGCCACTGGGTCGTTAAGCCTGCTTTTTAGATTATAGAGCTGGAGGAGAGCTTTGTGGATACCCTGGACCGGCAGAAAGAGGAATAAGTGAGTCCTAGATCCAATCAAGCCTGGAGGCAAAAATGATGAAACCAAGTCTGCCTTATTTTGGGTACACTGTAAGAGGGTGGGAATCTCAGGAAAAGACAATAATGCTGGGAAAAGTGGAAGGCAGCAGGAAAAGAAGGAGACCAAATGGGAGATGGATTGGCTCCCTTTAAAAAGCCACAAGATTGTGTTGACAATTGGTGAGCGAGACTGTGGATGACAGGACATTTGGGAAATCGCTCATTCATAGGGTCACTGTGAAGTCAGAGGTCATGGCACATAGCAACAATAGCAATAGATTTTAAAGCGTTGGTTAGCTTAAACATTTGTAGCTGCCTCCTTGAATAGTTTTGCAATGAAAAGCCCATTTTAAAATCAGTCAGGGTGGAGCCTCCTGTGCAGTGTTTAATACCCCCAAAATATCCATTTTAAAAAACAGAAGGGGACTTTGGACGCCTTATTTATTTAGCATTTATGTGCTCCGCGAGCATCAGCAAATTGCCCCCACAGGACCTGCTAAACCTGCCCATCCCTTCATAGGTTCTTCTGCTAAAATGCATCAAGATAAGACCATGTGAGAAATCCATTATGCTCAAGCCAAACTTGGAAATATTACGCTGGGCACTAATATTCTCAGAATCCACCAGGCAGCGTGGATTAGTAGCCATGCATTTAGAGTTGGATATTCTTGGAGTTGCAGTTCAGAAAGTAACCTTTGCAAGCATCATTTGTTGAGATGTGCTGGCAGGGGAACACTGGGAGTTCAATACTTCTGTCACATTGAATGCAGTGACTCAAAGGCTAATTATGGCAGGAAGGAGGAAAGAGATGGTAGTAGCTCAAGGCTAGTAGCTGTCTGCTCCGAGACCTGTCCCTAATCTTTGTTAGGATTGAGGCCACCTTTTTTTTCCAGGCTCCTTGCCAGGGAATAAGGATGAAGCAGAGTGAGGCCATCTGAGAAAGAGAGAGAAGTTAAGTATCAGTACAAACAGGCATGGAGGGCTAGCACTGGGTGGCACCTTGATCCTCCAAAGCCAAGAGCATAAACTGCTGTAAACCATCTAGAGTCTTGCAGTGAATTAGCTTGCAGGTGGAGTACTGCAACTCAGAAAGGAGAAAGTTTTGGACTAGGGGTGGGAATATGCCAGAAGACACCACCACCACCCCTCAGTCTGAACCACCTGGTCCAGTGGGCAGAGGTAGGGGTATGGTGTAGTCCCAACAACATCTGGAGGGTCATCAGGCCCCCACTTCTGGTTTGAGCCAACTGGCATGAGGCCAACACAGACTTGGCAGAACCGGGCTTGATGATTCTGTGACATGGTGGAAGGTTGCCAGAGAAGATGCAGGCACTTGAGTCTCCATTCTTCACCTATAACATTGGAGCCTTGGAAGTTGATCCCACTGGGGTTAGAACAAGCAACATCAACACTGGACAGCACTTGGCTCACCAGAAGTGTTCTTCATGTTATGAAGAAAGGATCAACCTAAGGGCTTTGAGCTAAGAGAAGGCTGGAGATGGTTAAACCAGACTAGAAGGAGAAATGAGCAAAGATAACTTGAAGGGATATGTTTTCTGGCATGCTTCACAACTATTCCTTTCCCTTCCACTTCCTGAGGGAAAGTGTGTTTACTAGTTGTCTGTTACAAAGACCCCCCAAGGAGAGCACTAGCAAGGATCCATGGCAGCACCAGCCTTTTGTAGGTTGACCTGGAAAGCATTTTTGATGCTTCTGGTGTGATATCATTGCTGAGGCTCTGCGGCTTGACTGGCCTTGCACCTCACAGCCGGCGTGACTTGCTAAAGGTACCCACAGAACCTTTCATATTCCACAGTTAGCCTAATCTGCTTGGAAGAGGAAGCACAGAAGCAGCTTTGCTCTTTCACACCCTCCACTCCTTTATCTGCAAAACAGCCAATCAAGGGGGTTATGTCAACTGAGATGTTCAGCTCTGTTGGCTGTTTGTACCCCCACAAATTTGTATGTTGCCCAACAGTTTCTTCCCTTAACTTGTCTTTCAAATTCCTACCCCTACTCTGTTTTATTTTGTGCCAAAGCACATGAATAGAATGCAAAAGAACGAGAACATTTTGTTTGAGATTGGAAATGCACCAACTACATGGTTATTGTGGGATTATAAATACTAGTATGCAGGTATTATGAGTGCCATGTGGAACTGCCAGGGCAGTACCAATTCTTGTAGATCACAAATGCTAAGAAATCAAAGCGCCATCAGCACTATGAGAACTCATATAAGAATCTTCCATTTGATTTGTCGCAGGCTCCCAGAACCCATCAGAGAGAAATATGTTCCTACCGTATCAGGAAACTAAATTATGAACCAGAGTGAAAATCCTATTTGGTTACAAGTTTGGGGACTGGTGAGAGGGAGAGGTGGTGGAGCATAGTGTAGGCCAGTGATGGCGAACCTTTTAGAGACCAAGTGCCCAAACTGCAATTCAGAACTCGCTATTTTTTTGCAAAGTGCCAACACAGCAATTTAACCTGAATATAGGTGGCTTTGAAGGGGCGATGGTGGGTGCCCACAGAAAGGGCTCCAAGTGCCGCATTTGGCATCAGTGCCATAGGTTCGCCAACACTGGTGTAGACCATCCTTCCCCAACCAGCTGCCTTCCAGACATGCTACACTAAAACCCTTGTCTCCCTCAGATACATTGACCAGTGGTAGTGCAACATCTGGATGAAGCCGTCTGCTTCTGAGAATACATATTATTGGATCAAGATTTTCTTCCTCTCAAAAATGGGAGATGAAAGAAACATGCCTGGGCCTCGATGCTGTGCATCTCTAGCATGGCTGAACTTTTAAAAACTCAAGAACAAATATTTGAAAAACCAGACCAGAGGCAGTAAATGACTTCAAAGAAAAAAAAAAAAACAGCAGAGAGCAATGGCTAGTGGAGAATAGACCTGGTGAAAAAGGTTTGGATATGGATTGTATTCATGTTGTAAGCCTCAAAGTAAGAGTGGAGAACATGTGGCCTTCCGAATATAGTTGAACTATAATGGCCATCATCCCTCACCACAGGATATGCTGGTTAGGATCCATGGGATTTGTAGCCTAGGAACATGTGGAGTGTCACATATTTTCTGACTATGTTCTACAATGGTCCAGAGAATATAAACATTAAGGAAGACGGTTGTTTTGGTTCTGGCTAAACCAGATTGAGAGAAAGGCCTGGGACTCATTTCCTTTGCCAGTCGACATTCCAGGACCCAAGATGGCTCCTTCTCTGAGGGGCAGATGACCCAGACCTCCCTTTTCACCTCACATGGCAGCAAATGAGATGCCACTGAGGAAAGGAGTTGGAAAGAGAAGGAGAGTCACCTTTCCCTGAAAAGTACATGAGGTAGGAGATTTTGCCCTCTGGCACACTTTGCTCAAAGTCACGGCAGAGAAAGTGGCAGCAGCCATGGATCAAATGCATTTCACCTTCCCTTCTTCCCATCTTGAATAGAAATCTAATAGCTGCTCTGTCAGCCAGTGCTAGAGAGGAGAGAATAGCAGGACATCTTTGGACCTACAAATGTAAATGAATCCTTCTTTTTCTAAATGGGCCATGATCATCTTTCATAGCTGCAGTGTTCAGAAGGTCAGAAAGGCACAAGAGATCTGAAGAGGGGGGTGGACTGTATTTCATGCCAAATTTGATAACTCCAGCAGTGGAGTTAAGCAAGCAACAATAGACCTGGTCTGATAGGCTTATAGGTGCAACCCCCGAAATAAGGCTGAGAGGGGATTTGAACTCACAGGCCTCTGTCTGCCACTGTATCCACTATCAAACTAGTCTGCCACTGTATCAACCATACCACACCGGGGATCCTCACTTTGTTTAGCCTGCATTAAAACCTCCTCTTCTACGCACTTACTTTTTCTTGTCTCTAATCTACTGTGTGGAACCACATGGCCTCCGTGCAATGCATTTCAATATAAACCCCTACATGCCTTTCTCAGTTTTTGTTCCTACACTATGTCCGGGCATACCAGAACACTTTGCAAACCTCAAATGAATCTGAGATCTCCCTGTGGATGAGGATGTAACTGGGTGTAGCTAATGTAACTGACATGGGGACTCCACTATAGCTGGCAACACAACTGGCCTCAGTAGAGAGTCTGGCTTAGTAGTGCTAATGCAGAGGAGTCTTAAGAAGATCCTTGTGGCAAAGTAGTTAAATGGCCATCCTGCAGCCAAAACTGTGCTCCCGACCCAGGGTTCAATCCCAAGGAAATCGGCTTGTGGTTGACTCGGTCTTTCATCCTTCTGGGGTCAGTAAAACAACTACGCAGCCCCAGGGGATGGGGGGGGGCAATGTGTAGCCTGCGTAATTAAATTTTAAACCATCTAGAGAGTGCTTTAAGCTCTATGGGGCAGTATATAAGCATCTTAAAGCACTTTCTTGGCAGTTTACAAGCAATTATGCAGGCTATACAGTGTCCCACCCCCAGCAAGCTGGTAGTAATCTTACTGGCTTCAGGAGGATGGAAGGCTGAGTGAACCTTGAGCTTGCTCCCTGGGACTGAACAGCTATATCTCCAATATATCAGTTTAACCACTGTGCCACAAGACTCTCATGAATATGCCAAGAGTTGTCTCCTTAAAAAAATGTCCTTGTAATCTGGGTAGGAATCCTGTATTAACTTTCTGCTTAACATGGCCTCCTTAATTTAGCTATTACAGTATTTGTCCCAAAAGGAACTCTTTGCAATGAGCAAATAGGGTGTAATGTGTACTGTATATGTGATCTTCAGCAGAAAAACAGTACAAGTTCCCAGATTTTTATGTGAAACCCACTCTTCTGTTTGTGACCCTCCCTGTGTTTTCGACCCATTTCTCCCATTGTTTTTCTTACTAGAAAATAAACCAAACAAGGAGGAGAAGGCAGAATAGATGCCTAATGTCTGTGTTTTTCAAAAGGCTTGGAAGCACCTTGAGCCCCTGTTAAAAGCTGGTGGGAAATGCTGACCTCTTTCCTGGTCCCTCAGTATACATCTGCTTTGCAGACTGGTCCACACCAACTACCATAATTGCTTCTAGTAAAAATAATTGCATGCCATTTGCCGTTAAGTATATTCTGCTTAATAATGTCTATTTCCAGGATAGAAAAAAATCCCTCTCTTCATTGCAGCTGACCCAAGGCCACACAGGCTGGCTTTTTCTCCCAGGAAACACTGTGGGGAAAAGAACTCCCAACCTCTAGCTCCACAGCCAGAGCTCTAAACCACTGAGCTATCCAGCCAGCATCATTGCTTCTAGAAAGGGACAGCTTGCTTGCAGGTGCACACCTTGCCCTGTGATGAACCCCTATGGATTGCTCCAGCACTTGGGTCTAAACCAGTGTTGGCGAACCTATGGCACGGGTGCCAAAGGTGGCACTCTGTGCCCTTTCTGTGGGCACCCAACATCGCTCCCTTCACAGCTGCCTGTATTCAGGTTAGATTGCTGTATTGCCACTTGGTGAAAAATTAGTGGGTTTTGAATTGCAGTTTGGGCACCCAGTCTATAAAAAGTTTGCCATCACTACTCCAGACAGTCCAGAGGCTGCTGGTGTTCTTCTCAGGCCAGCAGGCTCCAGTCTGGGTGTCAAAAATAGTTGCTTCTAGTTGGCGCTCCTTGAACTCCCTTGAGAGCAGCAAAGAGGCTTTCCTCTCAGAAGTCAGCTGGGGAAACAAAGGGAGGCTTGTGGGTACAGTCGCATAATGGATTATCCGAACAGAGAAAGGAAGCAAGAGAGTTCTTGGAACGGGAGGGCATAGAGAGCATGATGTATCCAAGCAGGGACATGCAGGTGGGAGCAAGGATGAGGGGGAGTCCATGCTGGACAATCAGGCTGGATGGTGTTCAAAAGCTGGAGTGGGAGCAGGGCTGCCTGCATTTGGCTGAGTAACCCTTCTCTTTTGTTCTCAGCAGTCATGAAAAGTGGCACCTTCTTCACCATGGGTATAGTCTGGGCCCTGACCGTGCTGGGGGCCACTGCTTTGGCCACAGAAGGTCGCTGCTTGCCCGGAGGGAAACACAAACCCAGTCCAAGCCCTGAAGAACAGCTGGGCGTCTGCCAGGTCTATGCAGAAAGTGAGTATTGGCCATGCATTCAACGGCTTGGGGGTGGGGTGGAGGCAGAGGGGAGCTATGGGGCTGGCAAAGCTGGGGCTCTGTGGGAGGTTGAGCTCTCTATACCCATAAAGTTTTTCTTTTTGCCTCTTCTCTCACTGAACAGCTGATAGACAAATATCCTGAGAACGGATTGAATGTAAATTGAATTAAATTAATCAGATGTCTCTCCTCTATATTTATTTAATAAGAGTAATGTAGAAGAGAAGGTTTCCTCTGGGGATGTGCTTCTTTCCATTTATTGACAAGCTGCACACCCTGCCATTGCTTTTCCTTTCCATCTGTGTCTCCTTCATAAGATGTTGCGGTACTACAAGCCCCATTATTCCCAGCCAAAACAATCAGTAGTCAAGTGATGGGAGGTATAGCCCAACAATAGCTTGAGATGTAAAGTTGGGAAAGATGGCTGATTAGAGGTGTCATTTTGCAACTGGTCACCTGAGCTAAGGATACAAGAAACCCTATCTATTTTGAATGGTTAAACGAAATTGCTCAGATTAAAACAGCACAGTAGCAGAGATCAATGGATGTCAAAAATAGAAGAATCACTTATACTGTGGATGGTGCACAGCAAGGTCTGTGGGCAGGTACATCACTTACAAGAACTTCTTCCAGAAATAAACCATTTATGTAATAAATGCTCAAAAAGGAGAATTATTCCTTTTCTCTGCCTTAAATATAAATCTTTCCCACTTCCCAGCAACTTGGGTATTGATTTAACCTTCAAATTGTCCTGTACAGATGGGTTGATATTTAATTCTGTGCAAGAAATGGCAGCCAACTTTCAACTAAGTCAGTTTTTCCCCCTTAAACTAATAATGTGTTTTACATATATTCCTGTCTGTCATTAAAATTGTCAACGGTCAGCTAGCAGAAATCAACCATGTACTCCATTGATTTTACTATGTAAGCAAAAATTGCCATGTTCATTTGATTTAGAGAATAAGTGTGTTGAAGAATTGTGCAGTTTGTGGCTTGTTTTTAATCTTTCCAGAAGCAGGCAAAGACCTTCCTTTTTAGGCAAGCTTTCCCTGAATGATGGATTACCTATTATATGTCTTTTATATGGATTACCATGCATGACTGCATTGACTGATTTCATAAGAACACCAGTGTTTTCCATGTTAGTTTCCAACCCTCATAATGGATTTTTTCCTTTTTGTGTGCTCTTTTTAACTTTAATGTCACCCTTTAATGTTCTAAGATGCCTCATCTATTTCCCTGTTCCTAACTTGAATATGTCTTATATGTTCTGGGCTGTATATTATCCCTCGTTATTGTTAGCCACCTTGGGTCCTTTTCCAAGGAGAAAGGTGGGGTAAAAATATTCAAAATAAATAAAATAAATAAATAATATAACCCCTATAGCACAACACATGAACTCCCCAGGCAGAAGAACCCCATAATTACAAGCACACAGAAATGCATAAAGGCACCAGAATGGCTGTGCTTCATTTCAGGGTAAAGGAGCCGAGATGCTGACAGGAGGTTTCTTTCCACAGATGCCTGTTGTTCCTCAGAGATCACCCAGGACCTTTCTAAAGCCAATGACATCTACTGGAACCGCTGTGGAAGCCTCAGTCCCAGGTCAGACCCAGTCTCTCCACTTGCCTCAGCTTCCTTATGGCTCTTATTTGCTCTCCTACTCCACTTCCTGGGTCTTTTTTTCTTATAGAGATGGTAAACTGAGCCCTTCCTTTCCAAAGTATCAGAGGAGCCATCTTGGAGACAGTCAAGAACCTGGCTGGGGAGGAAGCCAGCCAAACAAAATATGTTAGTACCTGAAGTGTCATAACAAATGGCATCTCCCCACCACCTGATTTCTAAGTGCTTTGCCCTCAAAGCAGACCAACTTGGTTTTGGAACATGAGACATTAAAGTCTCACCTCTGGCCAGAGAAAGAGAACAATAGAAAGTAAATAACAAATAATTTGCTGGTCTTTCTTGCTAGTGTCTTGCTTGTCTAGTGAGGAGAGAGATTCTGAAGGGAGGCCTCTGGGTGATTTTTTTCCTGCTCACTTTGCCCCCCCTTCTTAAGAGTGCTGTGGGTTTCCCTGGCCTACCATTTTGGACCAGTCCTCTTCCTTCTTGATAATATAGTGTCACTGGATGGAATAACTTTTGGTTAGTTACTCCCAGGTTATGTGCGGTAGACATTTCAGCAGCAAATGGCTGCTGGTTGACATACAGTATGTGTCCCTCATCACTGACCAGTTATGTTAGTTGCTGGGGATACACACAATAACATGTTGGATTATTTCCTTTATGCCACCCTAACCAACCAAGATAACTCTTCTGAACATTTATTGCTGATCTTACAACTACTGCTGGTGTTTCCTTCTACCTTGCAGATGTGAGGAGTATCTGCAGCAAGTGGAATGCTTCTATCGCTGCTCCCCCGTGGCTTTCCAATGGCCTCATCCCTGGCGCCCCTCAGCCTTGCTGGCCGTGCCTCTCTGCCAGAATTTCTGTGACCAGTGGTAAGTCAGAGGTGTATCTGGGCTGATGAAGGGCGGAGAGTCCTGGGAAGGATGAAGAATCAGGGAAGATGCACCATCTTTTCAAGTTAGCAGAACTAGACGCTGTCAGCAAATGGCTATGTTTTGTACATGCATGCTAAGACCTTGTCTCCTGTGAAAGGTAATTCAACTAGGGCTGTGATCCCACAGGCACTTATTTGGAAAGCAAGTTCCTTTAAAAACATAGAAAATGCCTTTCTTGTCAGCAAAGAATCTATAAAGAACTGCAGTTTAGATGTTATTCGAGACTTGTGTCATTTTTGAGGCATTAAAGGAGTAAAAGGCATGCTATCACTCCACCTGCTGATACTGGGAATTTGTCTTAGAAGCATCCAATATAACCTTACAAAAAT
Organism: Phrynocephalus forsythii; assembly: GCA_029282475.1. Taxonomy (NCBI): domain Eukaryota; kingdom Metazoa; phylum Chordata; class Lepidosauria; order Squamata; family Agamidae; genus Phrynocephalus; species Phrynocephalus forsythii. Next base: position 77,618,452 of record JAPFRF010000011.1, on the reverse strand, counting down.
GATAACATTTATAGCATCAATTTAGTACCATGGTTAATCTATCCTACTTGTATCTGTTTTAGAACACAACTCATATCCTGCTTAGGAATAAAGAAACCAAACATAGCAGAGTCTAACAGAAGAAAATATGTGTATTTTTAATGATAATACTGTCTCACATTATCCTATTTTCCCTTTTGTGTGTAATGAAAGGCTGTACAATACCTCTTCATGCATTTATTTTAGTTATTTGTAGAACACCTGAATGGGACATCAGTCATAAGACACAGTGGGTCACCTCAGGTCCCTCACTATTACATCTCAGCCAACTCACCTCACAGGATTATTACAAGGATAAAAGAGGCGGAGGAACTATGCACACCAAAGCCTAGGTGATGTAGTGCCATACTAGACACCTAGGTTCAAAATCTATTCTGAGGGAACAGGAATGATAAACCACTGCTTGAATATCTCACATACCTTGAAGCCTCTATTAGGGTCACCAGAAGTAACTTGATGGTACCCAACAACAGCAAATATACACAGCTCAAGTTCTTTGTCTTGCAGATTTTTGATTTTCTGATAAAACTGCTTTTTTGTTATACAGTAGAAATACAGAGACTCGCAGGGGTGAATAGCTACATATCCCCCAAAGATGGTTCCTTTCTTAATAACTGGTGCTCAAGTCTCAGTGACTCACTCTGAGATGTTTGTACACAGGGCCGGTGCATCCATTAAGGCGAACTAGGCAGTTGCCTAGGGCGCCAAAATGGACAGGGGGCGCTGGCCAGCCTGCTGCCCCCGCCGCCACCCACCCCCCGCCGCCCCCACCCCCCGCCACCATCGTTGCCCCACCTGCCCCTCGCCTAGGGTGCAAAAAACCCTAGTGGTGGCCCTGTTTGTACAAAAATGAAACTTTTTTAACTTATGCTTCAGGCTACACACTTGTGTATGCCGCTTTCTTTATAGCGCATATACTAGCAACCAAACAAACAAACCAACAAGAAAACAACAGGCTGCTTCCAACCAAGGAAAAAGGTGGAGCTCTCTTTGAATTCAAAAGCTAGATAGAACAATTAGTTCTGAATAGACAATCCCCCAACCCAGAAATGTCCATCTGAGTTGAGCAATCTACGGGCAGCAGATGAGGTTGCAAATAAAATTCTTTGGAGAGAAGGCTGGATACCAATGGAATAAAGTAAAAGTGTAACTTATTACTGCTTTCTCACATTGTTGCCTCAGGTATGATGCTTGCAAGGATGATTTGACCTGTGCTCGTAACTGGCTTACCGACTGGAACTGGGGGCCTGATGGAAATAACTGCAGTCACGATTGCCTACCATATAGCCAGGTGAGGGCGCGACAGGGGGCAGGTAACCTTCTTAATGGGGACCAACTGGAAAAGAGGTTTTAAGCTTCAGAGACAGCTACCTGCGAGGTGGGGGGGGGAGGAGACGCAAGGTCCCCCAAACTCAACCACAATCCTATTACCATGGTAGACCAGGGGAATCGCGAGACTCAACCATATGTTTTAGAGCCTTTGTACACGACCCCTAAACGCCGCAGCAAATGGCTGCAAGCTCCAGAGCTTACAATGGTTTCCCCACCAGCTCCGGAGTTTGCAGGAAATTAAGTGCGACCACACCCACCTAAGCGCGTCCCAGTGCACTTTTCTTGTACCTGCTCGAGGAGGGTGAAAATCGCCAGGTCCGGATTTAATCTGGTCAGTGCGGGGCTCTCCTGGCTTCTGTTTGTTTGTTTTTTTCCTCCCACCCCTTTAAGAGAAGAGCAGGAAGGAAAAAAAGCAAGCAGAAGAGAAAGAATCAGCAGGACTGAGCTCCGAGGCGAGTCTGCATTTTTCCCCCACTTTCTTCCTCCCTCCCCTCAGCAGACAGGTGCAGAGTGGTGGGGAGGAAGGAAGACCAACGAACCCCTAAGATCTCTGGTCCGAATTTAAGTGGCCAGCAGATCTTAGGGGTTGTGTGAAAAGGCCCTTAGTTGTGGGTTTACCTGTTTCTTTTCAGAAACATTGTTTGAGCAGAATAAGCAGCTTTCCTCATGCTGCTAAATTTTATTTCCCTAAACATGGGGACTATACTTGCATATTATGAAAAATGATTTCTTATTATAGAAATAGTGCATTAAGTTGAGAAAGAGTTGAGTGGCACATGTATACTCTGCTCATTTCCCATCCAAAACGAATTGTTTCAAAATTACATTTTGAAGGTAAGAAACAGAAGGTTGGGTTTTCATGCCGGGTGCACAACCTGTGGTCCATCCACAACACTTGCCCTCCTCCCAATTCTGGCATTTTGCAGAATTCTTCTTTGTATGCCGCAGTGTCCCACAGTGGAATGACATCCTGAAAGCAATTCCTTCTATAACATTCACTCATAACTGTTGTGGGAACATTCTGTAAAAACATGCATTACAGTATATTCTGTTGAAAATGTTTTACTTTTTACAAGTTGCACCATCAGCCTCTTGCAAAAGAAATGGAAAGTCAAAGCTGAAGGTGATGAGTAAAAAGATCACTGTTTATAATTTTCAATCCTCTTTGTGTCATTTATGCCAAGGGGGCTTTCCCCATCTATTGTAGCCATGTGACAGGCACACTAGTTGAGGCTTCAGAGGCTGTACCTCTGTAAAAAAAAATTCCCAGCCTTTCCCCAACATTCAGCAAGAATATAAACTTGTGTTGCAGGCAGGGCCAAATTGTCCAGACATTAAGTGTTATAAAACCTAAAGACTTCAAAAGTCTCCAGTTCAGTGGATGGTGTTCAAACTGAACTATAGAGACAGAAAGAAACAGAGGGGGAAGAATTTGTCTCATAGCAATGCTTGGCAATGTAATTTCTTTATTTTACAACAACTTGTAAAATCTCCCAGTTAGCAAGGAGGATTCTAGGAGTGGCTGACCAAAAAAGTAATTTTTTCAAAACCTTCTATAGCCCCCTTTAGCTAGTGGAGAGAATATAAATGCTTTCCTTTCATAAGTAACTGAACACACATGCTGCAAGTTTTTCAGAATTATTAGTTCCAAATAGCTGTGGTATTGTTTCTGCTTTTTAAAAAAGGCAAGAGCCTCATGGTGCAGTGGTTAAATGCCTGTACTGCAGGTAAAACTGTGCTCACAACCTGGGGTTCAATCCCAGGTAGCCTTCCATCCTTCCGAGGTCGGTAAAATGAGTACCAAGCTTGCTGCGGTGGGGCAGTGTGTAGCCTGCATACTGTAATTAAAAACTGTAAACCATCCAGAGACTACTTGAAGTGGTATGGGGCAGTATATAAGCAGAACACTTTGCTTTGCAAGGTGTCATCTTACAGAACAAGTGTGAGGAATTTGCAGCTTTCCAGATAATGCTGAACTACAAATCTCATCAACCTAGAACAGTAGCTATACTAAGAAGGGCTGATGGGAGCCATGGAAAAAGTGGAGGACTACACTCACTATGCTAGATCAGTTGAAGTAGAGGGGGAGCCACGCCATTGCGTCCTGCCTCAGATGAAGAGCTGCAGAGCTGTTAAGTTCTGTTTAAATGTTAGGGGCCGGATTTAGGACCTTTAGGTGGGTGACCTTGGAACATTCTGATGAATCCTCATTCATTTTGGGTGACCTTGGAGCATTCTGCAGTCCTCATTCATTTTGGGTTACAATTAGGCTTCAATCCATAGACAGGTGAACAAGTACATATGCACAGAAGCTCCATTTCGAAGTCCAGGGTGTTCCACTCCAGGGGCAGGGGAGGGGGGGAATAAGGCCAAATGGAGAATTAGCAAACCTCAACCTCTTTCCCTGGAGGTGAAGCTTATTCCTTCTGAGGGCTGGCACCCTGCCACTCAGCCACTCAGCTTGCCCCTTGTGGCAGCTCCCATGCTGAAGTGTAGTGTCAGAGACATCGGGGAGAAAGCAAGGGTTTGCTGCAGAGTGAATGGCTGTCAAATGAAACAGGATGCTTGCAAGTGACAGGCAGACAATGGACTTGCTGGCCCTTATTTTCCCCACCATAAATAGCAGGACAGGATCACAGGAAGTATAATATGGCCACCTGGTCGGTGACGGAGGAGTTTGCAATCCATTCCTGCCATCCTGAAATGGGGACTATGTTTATAAAGCAGAGAGTGCCTTCGATTATGTGTAAAGTCCCATGGTGTAGCTGCCCTACAGAAAAATAGCAGCTGTTTCTATTTGTCAAGACAGTGGTGGAAACGTTAGGGAACAATATGAGCATGGATTTCTGGAGAAGCTCAGTGCCAGCACCTCTGGCTTTAGAGGTCAACCCCCCCACACCACCACCACCACATGACATACCTTCTGGAATGGATGTGTTTCAACGCAAATGAATATCTGAGTGTCTTTTAATTATTGTAAGAAACCTTTGTGTTTGTTGTTGATGTTTAGAAAAAAATGGGTCTAAAAAACATCTGGGGAGCCACAATTCAACTCCTAGCTGGAGGACTCTGGGAGTTGTAGCACAAAAGCCACTCACTCCTCATGGAGGCCTTTGGGGAATGCTAAGTTTTTAGAGTACCTTTCTGAACATCTACCCAGGACTCAGATACGGCTGCCGCAACCAGCAAGGCAGGAAGGGTCTTTCACAAGCCTCACAGGCACTTTCCTCTTTCCTCAGGTCTACAAGGATGGGAAGGATTTGTGCGAGACCATCTGGGACGACACCTTCACAGTCAGCGCAGACCCCTGTGAATGCTTGACGCTGTCAGCCTCCGACGCAGCCATCTCAGGCTCTTCTTCCCAGCTTGAGGACAGTGACGGCGTCGAAGAGCCTGACACCACAAAGGCGGGCAGCAGGCAAGAAGGCCGCCTTGGCGCCGGCAGGCTCTGTGTAGGCCACCTGCTGCGGCAGCGCCTGAGAAGGAACATGCAGAAACGTTCCGTCTTCATGGAAGACGTGGAGGGGAGTGGCAGCGGGTTCTGATCCGAGACAGCCACACTTCCAGGGGGAAAATAACCCCCTCCCCTGAGATTGCCTGGGGCTTATGGGGGGATCGCTTGTGATCTATGCAAATCTGTCATGTCCCATGTGACCCGTTCCTTGCCATCCTGTGTAGAGTTCTGTGCACCTTGGTTATGGTCATGGCCTAGGAAGCAGATCTGGCACGCTAGCAGGGCTCTTGAGTCCCATGCCCTAGCAGTAGATTTAACCCACCAAGGCACCTCCCTGTTCTGGAATCCCACCTGTGGCTCCTGCTTTTGTCAAGCTATGTTGTACAGGTAGCAAGTCGCGGTTAAAGGGCAATTAATGGCAATAGCATCCCACCTACCTTTCTGTCCAAATACTATTGGACCTTCCAAGGTCCTTCCAAGGGCTGGCCCAAATGATCCTCATTTAAATTTCTGTGGCACAGGAGTAACAGTGAAAAGGACATATCTTTCAAAGGTTCTTTTGAGAAAGCAAGGAGGGGTGCAGTAAACAGGTGTACTGTGCAATATACTGGAAAGGTGAGACCCAACTTTGGCTTCAGGTATGCTTACCAGGACGTCAACGCAACAAAACACCACTAGTTGTTGGGTCATGTTAGAGCAGAGGTGGCCTCCAAATCTCTTACAACTATGACCCCCACACACACACAGAGGTCATGCTGCTAAAGATTGACGGGAGTTGCATGCTCAAAAGAGCTGGAGTGGCACAGCTGCCCTCTAGGACTCCACAGCTGGCCCAACAGATGCTGTTTTGAGGTTATAGTTGCAGCACCATTAGTTTGTGCCCCTTGAAAGCTTTAGCTTTTAGGGGTGGTATTGGCAGCCAGATGGTAAACTAGTTTATACCTTTCACCAGGCAAGGCAAATGCTTTAGGGAAAACATATTTCCAGACTTCCTGAATATGAGGCATGGTGCCCAATGATGCATGTCAGGGCCATAGAGCAAACATCCTCATTTAAAAAAAAAAAAACAAAGGGGAATAAGGGATGCAAAGGTGAGGCAGACCAAGAGTGCTTATAGCTGTTCCTTCCCCATCGTCATGAGGCATTCCTTGAATTTCACCAATGCAATATCTTTTGTTCTAGTATGTGTACATATTGTGCAAATTATCTGTGTCCTTTCTGTTCCTTATTTGAAACCATCCCAGCCGTACACTCCGCTTTACCCACTGCTCTTTTCAAGACCTTGCTTGCGCACCTTGCTGGTTTGTTGCAAATTGCACATCATGTTTTGGTTCAAACCTATCTATACTTGTGAGGAAAAATAAATATATCTATCTGTGAATATTAAAAGGAACCCATAACGAAATCACTGTGGCAGAAGGGAGTCTCTTCTCAGTGAAACCCAATAGCAAGAAAGCAGAATTAGCAGGACCTCGCCCAGCCTGCTGAACACCTTAACTAGTTTGTGACATGCCAGACAAATAATGGCAAACCAAATTTAAACAATATGCTTAGAAAAGAGAAGCTCTTTCAGAGGCACATTTTCTCTTCTGTCACACAACATAGCAAATGCTTAACACCACTACAGTGTCAGTTGTGCTGTTTTCCAAGTGATACATAGAATCATAGAGTTGGAAGAGACCTCAAGGGCCATCTAGTCCAGGGGTGGCGAACAAGTTCGACCAAAAGAGCCAAATTTTTAAACTGTGAGAGTCAGAGAGCCACACCACGCAGTGACCTGCCAAAACAGACAAACACTCACACAAAAGCATATAATTTTAACAATAATATATTAAACACATAATATAACATGCTCAGTCAGGTGTTTTTTGTTACCTTGTTGGAGTGATGGGATGATAATCTCAGTGAGATTTCTGGCATCTTTTGTTTTCAGTAAGAAGCCACCTTTCCCGCTGCCCCCGCTGCAACCACCACCACCACCGCCACCCCGAACCCGATGCACGCGCCAAACTTCAGCTCCTTCCATCCTTAGGAGGGAGGGAAGCAGCCAAAGGGGCTTTTAAAAATAAAAAGGGAGAGAGATTTTAAAAGAGAGAGAGAGAGAAAGAGAGAGAGAGATACACACACACCTCGCCTATGCTCCTCCTCAGCCCTCCTCCTCCTCCTTTGCTCTGATCACAGAGGCCAGCTGGTAGGCAGCCTGTCAAAAAGAGACCGGCCAGAGCGCAGCTAGGCGCAAGCCTCGCCTCCGCTGCTGCCAGTCACGAGCGGTCCGCCGACGCCGACGCTGCTGGCCTCGCTGGGCAAGGCCCCGATCCTCGGCTGGGGAGGAAGGCGGGGCCTCCAGAAAGAAGCCGCCGCCGCCGCCGCCTCCCAGGCCGCTCCCCCGCTGAAGCCGCTCCTCCTGCCCAAGCCCTTATCAGGGCTCCGATCACAGAGGCCAGCTGGTAGGCGGCCTGTCAAAAAGAGACAGGCCAGAGCGCAGCAAGGCCAGCGCCCCCCCGCCGCAGGACCCTCAGGTGCGGGGGGGTGGTCTCAGCCAGGGCTCGATCTACTCCTCCCCCCCCCCGCTTGTTGGGAAACGCAAAGAGCCGCATTTATTTTGGCTGGGAGCCGCATGCGGCTCGCGAGCCGCGTGTTCGCCACCCCTGATCTAGTCCAACCCCCTGCTATGCAGGAACCCCATCACAATATTTCCGACAGATGGCCATCCAGCTTCTGCTTAAAAACGTCAAAAGAAGGAGACTCTGCCACCCTCCGTGGCAGCATATTACACTGCCAGACAGCTCTAACTGTCATGAAGTTCCTACTAATGTTCAAATGGAATCTCTTTTCCTGTAGTTTGAAACCATTGTCCCGAGTCCTAGTCTCTGAAGCCATGGAAAACAAACCTGTTCCCTCTTCAATTTTGTGATCAGTAAGAATTTCCTTTCTCAGCAAAGGACCTGTTGAGTTGTTCTTCCATTTGATTCTCTTCTGAGAATCTGCTCCAAACCCATTATTTCTCAGGATTCTACTGAACATCCACGTGGGTCCTCAACAGGTAGCCCACACATAGCATAATGATAGCCTTGTGTTCCACCAAGTCAATTTTGACTTATGGCGATCCTTTCCAGGGTTTTCTAGGTCCAGAGGTGGTTGACCATTCCCTTCCTCTGGGGGCACCCTGGGACTGTGCAGCTGGCCCAAGCCCACCAAGGATGGCTCTGTTCCCAAGAGCCACAGTGAGGAATCAAACTCCCGCCCCTCTGGCTCTGCAGCCAGAGACCTAAACCCACTGAGTTGTAAGCAGTAATAATTAAGGAGCATTTTTACACATTAAAGACCACCATGTTTTGCTTGGTACAAGGTTTTATGGACTTCAGCTACAGTCCGCGAACCCTTATGCCAAATAAAACACCTTCAACGTGCTACAGAACTCCAGGTTGTCCCTCATGCAAGAGACTAACACTTCTCCCTGGAAATTCCTGCCGAGCAAGAGACGTGGCCTCTAATCAAGTGGGAAGGAGGTAGGGATCAAGGGCATTGGGGAAAAGTGAGGATGGGATGGTGGGGAGACAGGTAAGGGCAGTTTTAGAAGAGGTAGCCATGTTAGTTTGTGTTAACATACCAGGTCCAACCAAAATACAAAAGAAGGCAACAATGTGGCACCTAAAAGAATAACAACTATATTTTAACGTGCGCTTTCATGGAAGTATACTTGTCCACAAAAGCTCACATTAACATACATCCGTCTTTAAGTTACCACAATGTTTTTGTCTTCTTTTTTATTTTTTATTTTGGTTTTGCCAGAGAAGGCTAAGGTCAGGTTAGTTCAGGAGAGGTTTTGGGAAGGAAGCTCCTAGAGGGAAAATAAAGTTGTACTGACAGGCCAAGGAGGGAAGCGCAGCGAAGCACAGAAGCTGTTTCTTTAAGAAGAGAAACAGAACAAAATGGAGGGGGTTGTAGAGGACTGCATGCAAACTAAGGAACTGAGAGGGGGTACAAGGCATCCAAGGAGGGCCTATAGCAAGACTAGCAAAGTCTGCTGAAGGGGCAGGGGTGGCGGTAAAGAGAGACTCTTCTACACATCGGTAGCTTCATCACCTTGCCAAGGAGTGGGAACAATGCTCAGCATTTACATACTACTTCAGATCTGGGCTGTTTCATGTGCGTTCTCTCAGTAGCCTTCACCATCACCCTGGGAAGTAGATAACGCCTACTCCCACACTGGGGACTGAAGCTGGCAGCTGAGCCCACTGATTGAAGTAGCACAGCTCAGCCCCATTTTTATTAAACACTTCTGAAACACTCTGTTTATTTGTAACCCAAATGTAGGGTTTTTTTAAAATTTATTAACTAAAAAAATACTGAAAATGTAAGTACAAAGAAAAACTTGACCACTCCCCTTTTTCAGACAGCTTCTGCCCCAATTGGTTGGTGCAACTGTTCCGAGTTTTTCTCTTGTAGCTGCGTCTCAAAGGATTTACAACTGCAGGTCTGCTGCCCCCTACAGGCTGGTCACCGTCTCAAGCTTGCGTTCGTGAAAGAAGCGGTGAGGAGGGCGCTTGAGAGGGGCATCTTTCCGGGCGAAGTAGCTCAGCAGCGACTGAACGTTTTTTTGGGATGGGTCATCTTCAGTACCATCCCTGGAAACGGGGTTAAAGCACAGGAGAAATACAATATTTGTGTGAAGCAACATTTCAGAGCCTGGGACCTTTTATGTTGTTGTTGTTTTTAATTGCAAGGCCCAGAATCCCCTGGCCACCATGCTGGGAGCTGGAAAACAAAAAGCAATTCCAAGCCACCACGTTGCACACTTGCCTCTTTAGGGAAAATCCAGCACAGGCTGAAAGCCTACATCCTGATCTTGTCTTACCATTGCCCGGGAGTACTTCTGTCTTTATCCTTCCTTCCTTTGCCCACATAGCACAGTGTTCCTGCTCCATCCAACTAGGGTAAAGGGTAGATGGCAGCCTCCCAAGCCCCTCCGGCAGCATTGCATTTGCTTGCCTGCCTATCAAGAACAAAGCAAAAGGGTGCCAGAAACTCCTTTGATAACAGTAGGGGGGGCTGCTCCACAGGTGGCCCAAACCCCATGGGAATCGGGGGGGGGGGCAGGCGTCGCTCATGGCCATCCTTGGGCATCAGCAACTTATGCCAGAGCTCTGCAGGACTCGGTCCAGCCCTTGTTCCAGGATCTCATCAGTCAATGGACCAAAACAAGCCACATTAAAGGAAGGAACCAGCAGAGAAAGGATGTCCCTACCGCTTGCTGAATACCGGCAGAACCATGCAGCTCAAATAATCCACTTCTTTCTTTACGTGATGGAAACATTTACGTAGCTCCGTTATTTAAACCCCAAACTCACTCTCCACATTCTTCTAGACACCAAGTTTCATTGCCTCTTTATGCATCCCCTGCCCAGCCACACTGTGGGAACCCCAGTGTCATCTCTTTCTTGTCTTATCTACACGCAACTCTCTTAAGAGTTTTGTAGGAAGCCTCGTCTACCTTCTATGCTGGACAAGCTGGCAGAAGGAAAGCCCAGCATCTCCCTTTTTGCAGCAGCTGCTGCAGCTGCTGCTTCCTTGCAGGCTCCATGCATCCTGCCCTCTTCCACTCCAAACTGTTTCTCTCCTCCCAGGACCAGAGAGCTCTCCCCTCTCCACTTACCATCGCACGGGGACAGCTTTGCTCTCCAGGATGACCTGAGCGGTGCTCCAGCTGAACCGTACAAACTGCGGGTAGCCAAACACCCGATCTAAACATTGTGTGAGCCACTCCTTTGTCTTGGGATCTGGGGCAGGAATGAGGAAAAAAGAACATGTGGCCAAGAACCCCAAAATATAAGGACATAAGGGGCCACGCCTACCTCGAAGGTGGATTCCCAGGTTGCCCCTAGCGAGCTCCACGCATGGAAGGGAGGCTGGGATCAATGTGTGGCCAAGGGCTCAGGTGGCACCTCTTACGTTTTGCCCCAGGCACCCAGCCTGGCGCTTGCAGTATGTGTGATATTTTATAAGGCACTTTAGACCCTCCTTTCTTCTCCTCTGAGCCACAGGGCCAGAAAATTAGATCCCACGAGTCAACCCATGGCATTTCTAGAACAAGAGCAGCGTCCTGGATCTGTATCCCTACATGGGGTGAAACGGAAGGCATGGAAAATCTCCCACAGCCATTCAGCGACAACATGCAAGGAACAGCCCCACTCAGCTAAAACAATATAAATGAGTAGTTTTAAAAAGACAGCCATAGGATGTCTTCCCTGCCACAGGATGTGGTGATGGCATCTGGCCTGGATGCCTTCAAAAAGGGGATTGGACAGATTCCTGGAGGAAAAGTCCATCACAGGTTACAAACCATGAGGGAGATGTATCATCTCCAGGCTTAAAACCGGGGTACTTTGAGGGCCAGATGCAGGGGAGTGGTATCAGGAGACAGAGATCTAGTCTCGTGCGCTCCCAGATGCATCTGGTGGGGCCACTGTGAGATACAGGAAGCTGGACTAGATGGGCCCTTGTGCTGATCCAGCATGTCTTTTCTTATGTTCTTAAGCAACAAAACTCAATGTCAAGGTAACTTCCCAAAATAATAACTGTGTGTGTTTGAATGAACCCCTGGAATCCTGCTCTGTAGCACAGCCAGTCTTGCCTAGAGTAGGCCCACGTGAATCGATGGAACCCACCAGAGAACTGACTCACCAACTCCCCGCGGATTCAATAGACCTACACAAGCAGGAGTTGCTGCATGAAGCAACAGGGTACCCTGTTTCCCCAAAAGTAAGCCATCCCCCAAAATAAGACCTACTTACAGTTTTGCCTCTTGCTGAAATATAAGGCCTCCCCCCGAAAATAAGGCCTCCCCCGAACATAAGGCCTACATAAAGTTTTACCTCTCACTGAAATATAAGACATCCCCTGAAAATAAGACCTAGCACATCTTCGGGAGCAAATAATAATATAAGACAGTGTCTTATTTTCGGGGAAACACGGTATCAGCCACTATGCCCTGACTCGCTCTTTTCTACAAGCCCAGCTGGAGGAGACGTTTCTTGATGAGCAGTGATTCTAAATGTGGATCTCTATGGAGCCAAAATGGCAACAGATCTACCCAAGAGAGGAGACAAGCTGTAGGCTTGGGGGTGAGGTGGGGGAACCAAGTACAAAAAACACCTTTAGTGTAAAAAAAAATCCATCAGGGGCAGAGGAAAAGGTAGCCCAGTGAGGGCTGAAAACACCGAGCAGGGAACACGTTACTGAGGGATTAGGGCAAAGGGGATAAGAGTCACAGAACAGTGAAGTTGGAAGGAGCCTACAAGGCTGTCAAATCCAATCCCCTTCCAATTCCATGCAGGAATACAAATCACAAGGATATTTGCCTGGTGGTTTGTCCAAAAGCAGGGGAATGGGTGGCCTATCAGGGAAGAAGGTGTGGCTGACTGAACCAATGGTCCCTGGAACACTCTCTAGTGCAGCCTTTGTCCTGCTTATGTTTCTCTATTTTTCTTTTAAAACTAGCAACGCTGGAGACCAGGCCCCCGTATCTTGCGGTTGCAAATTCATCTGGATGGTTTTATTCCGAGATGAAAGAGAAAGACTTGGACATACCATTAGGATAGCCAGAGCCATAATCTGATTCCACATCTTCCAGATCCTCCAAAAACTTCCAGCTTTTCACGACACGGTCCCTTGCAACCTGGGAGACATCAAAGATGATGATGATGATGATGATGATGATGATGATGATGATGATGATTCATTCATTCATTCATTCATTCATTCATTCATTCATTCATTCATTCATCTGGCAGAAAGCCACTCTGGGTGGTTTACAACAGATAAATAGGAACACTGAGATGCAGCCAGCTAATGATCTCAAAGAAGGAAAGCAAGGTGATGGCAGCTGAGTCTTATTGCTCAGGTTCTACTTCTGGCAATCCAAGATATTCTGAACTTCCGTTTTGCTCAGGACATGGGAAAGTTCCTTTGGGAACATCGGGTGTTATATAAATGGAAATAATAAATAAATATAAATAAAGGAACCATTGGCCCTCCAAGATGCAAAGGAACTCTTATTCCCATCATGCCACATCACTGGCTAGGCTACAGTTAGGGTTGATAACAACTGAAGTTCAACATCTGGAGGGCCACGGGCTCAAAAAACCCAATCTAGCTATGAGGCCTGATCAAGCACTTCAGAGGTTCACAACCTGACTGCCCATCTCGCCAAATATCAGGCCAAGAGGGTCCTCCTCCACCCGGCACTCACCTTGGCACAGATGCTGGCTGCACTGACAATGGGGAAGAGGGAGTCTGCCTTTGGCTTCACGGTGACCTCCAGCTCTGGGAAATGTTGCTTCAGCTTCTCCTGGTACTTCTCTGCCGGCCCCACAGTGTCCACAAAGACCTGAAAGAGGGAGGAGCCACTAAAGAGTCTCAGAGATGTGATTTCATGCTTTCTCCTCCTCCTCCTCCTCCTCACAGATCCTGAGTGCTGAACGGGCTCACCTCTGCAAGCTGCACTCCAGAGTCCAGTGCATGCTGGATTAGGCCGATGGCTGTGTCGTGCGAAAGTGCATTCAGGTTGTACTTGGCTCTGCAAGGAAAAAGAAGCTCCGTTGACACACAAAAAGTAACACTGGCTGGAAGATGGGTGGCTCTTGTGGGGGCCGGGGGGCGACCTATAGAAAGAAAACTGCCAAAAAAAATGGAGCGGTGGTTTTTTTTTTTTTTTCCAAAAATAGGGAAATCTCAGCTGGAAGTGATTGTTTGTTTATTATTTATCTCCCATGACTTATTTTAGCCAAGAGTCTATTTTTCATGAGTTGAAAATTAATTTCCTGTAATTTCTGGGTTTGCTGGTGTAGCCTTTAGTGGGAGATGGAAAAACGGTTCCCAGTGCTTGTCCACTCCTCCTTCAAAGCCTAAACATTAGAAAAGCACTGGGGGAGGGAGGGAGGTGGAAGGTCCATCAATGGGACTATATTTTGCTCAGGGGTCCCAGCTTCAAACTCCCAGCCTATGGAGGAAACAACCCTGCCCAAGATCTTGGAGAGAAGGTGCCAACCCATGTAGATCAGCCATGGAGACTATGCTAGCTAGAGGTTCTAGAGGTCAAGTTCCTTATCCCTGAAGGACCAATGTTCCTTAGTCGTGCTATAGACGATATTAGGCCAGAGGAATCCATAGTCCTTTTGATATGCCTGTGTTCCAGCTGCTTAAGGCCAACAAAACAGGTCACCACTTCCTCCGTCACATTGTCAGCAATAGTGGTATCCCTGTCCACATAGTTAGCGGAACTGCAGATCCACCTGCTCAGCCATGACATGATGGAGAAAAGCAGCCTGGTGTGTGCCACAGCTAGTAATCCAGGAAAGGAGGTACTGTACCACCTATTAAGAAGAGGGCTCCAAGTTGGAAGAGAGGCACGAAGGAGGGAAGCAGCTTAGGGCAGTGATGGCTAACCTTTTAGAGACCGAGTGCCCAAACTGTAATTCAAAACCCACTAATTATTCACAAAGTGCCAATACAGCAGTTTAACCTGAATACAGGTGGCTGTGAAGGGGTGACGTCGGGTGCCCACAGAAAGGGCTCCAAGTGCCACCTTTGGCACCTGTGCCATAGGTTTGCCAACACTGGCTTAGGGGAAGGACACAGCAAGGCCGCCTCCTTTCTCAGAAAGTCATCTCTGAAGGCCATCTGAATTCTAGGACACAAGGAGGAGTGGCTTCAGGTTTCCAGGAACCTTTCCCTTTCCTGTCCTCTGATACTGGCTACCCCTAAAGACTACCCAACCCAATCAACTCAAAAAGGAGCTTTTTAACCCCGCCTAGCAGTCCCACTGCCTTGCCTCACACTCCCTCTCACACATTTTCCGCTCACCGCTGCTGCATGCTGGTTGAGATGAAGTTGGGGGAGAGGATGTGTAGGGTCCAGCCCACAATATCCTTGGCTGCATCGAGTTTCTCAAAGAGTTGTTCCCGCTGAGCCTCCGTCAGAGTCTTGGAATCTGTAAGCAAAGCGGGGGGGGTGGGGAGTGGAGAGAAGACCGTCACCACGAGGTGCGGCCTTGGATGGAGACCGACTCGTCCATGTTCGACATCCTACCCACCCACCCCCAAACACTGGCAAAACTGAACTCGCCATTTCTTCCCTCTTCTAAGCAATCCCCATCTCACCTTATACAGTGTCATTCCATTCTATTCCAAGTCTAATCAAGCTCACTCACTCTCTCTCTCTCTCTCCCATTTACCTGCTACTTTGAGTGTCTCCAGATCTCCCTGTCGGGACACAGGACAATAGCAAATTCCATAGACCATGGGGCCTGGAAAGAAACAGAAACCAGTGTCACCTCTTCCATTTCAGCCGCAGTGCTCCCCATATAAGACTACTACACTGGAATACCTTCCAGAATTGCCGTAAGAATTACAGTAATACCTCGGATAATGAATGCCCCTGATAACGATTTTTTCGGATAACGAATCGCAATTTCCAGGTATAGGGCTGCCTCGGATAACAAATCTTCCTTTTGGGCTGTCTCAGATAACGAATTTTCCCTATGGGCTGCCTCGGATAACAAATTTCCAGCATTCTTTGGTAAAAAAGAGTTATCCAGGGCTGCATCACATCTGTACCTTTAAAGTGCACTTTATAAAGAGTTTTGAGCAAAACTGTGTCATTTTCCTAGACTCTGGAAAATGGATTAATTGGTTTCCCATTCATTCCTATGGGAAACCTTGTTTCGGCTAACAATTTTTTTCAGATAACAAATTGTCTCGGAGAATGAATTAAATTCATTATCCAAGGTACCAATGTACAAGATACAAGATAACCTTTTTTAACAACCTTTTGTTAAATGTTACCCAAGAGGAGAACATGTGGTCCTCTCTAGGTGTTCTGGTTAGCTGGATAGTTCAGTGATTTAGGTCTCTAGCTGCAGACCCAGAGGCTGGGTGTTCAATTCCCCACTGTGCCTCTTTTGAGTACAACCAGCTAGTGTGGCCTTGGGCAAGGTGCCCAGTCCCAGAGTAAGCCCCTTTAGAGTGTTCCCTACCTGGAAAAACCAGGAAAGAGTCACCACATGTCAGAATTGACATGGCAGCATATTATTGTTGTCATTGTCATTATGTGTTCTTAGAAGGCAGTTCCCATCATCTCCATCTAGCCAGTGGAGAAGGATGATGGGAGTTACTGTCCAGTAACAACCCAAGGACACCATATTCTTTGTCCCTGAAACTCTTCTTATTCTTCCTAGTGTTTTCCTGTAGGGGTGGGGTCCACTCCCTGAAACTGTTATATGTTGTCAATTCACTATTGACTTGTGGCAACACTAGGGGGTTTGATGCGCCCAAGATATTCAAGGAGCAGCTAATCACTGCCAGCTTCCAAGAGAGTTTCAGTGGCCAAGCAGGGATTTGAATCCAGACCTCCCATAAGAACAAAAGAAGAGCCATGCTGGGTCAGGCCAAGGGCCCATCTAGTCCTTCCTGTATCTCACAGTGGCCCCACCAGAATGCCTCTGAGAGCGCACGAGACTAGATATCTGTCTCCCGATACCACTCCCCTGCATCTGACCCTTGAAGTACCCTGGAGATTACACATCCCCATCATGGTTTGTAACCTGTGATGGACTCCCCCCCCCCAGGAATCTGTCCAATCCCCTTTTGAAGGCATCCAGGTCAGATGCCATCACCACCTCCTGTGGCAGGGGGTTCCACAGACTAACAACAAGCTGGGTAAAAAAAAATTCTTTTGTCTGTTCTCACTCTCCCAACCCTCAATTTGAGTGGATGTCCCCTAGTTCTGGTTTTTTGTGAGAGGGAGAAGAGCTTCCCTCTATCCACTTGACTCATGCATTGCATAATTTTGTACGTTTCAATCATATCCCCCCTCAGGCACCATTTTTTCCAGACTAAGGAGCCCCAAGTGCTGTAGCCATTCCTCATAAGGGAGGTCCCTCAGCCCAGTAAATCATTTTAGTCACTCTCTTCTGCACCTTTTCCACTATGTCTTTTTTGAGATGTGGTGACCAGAACAGAACACACTCCAGGTGTGTGGCCCTACTATTGTTTTGTACAATGGCATTATAATGTTGGCTGTTTTATTTTCAATCCAGTTTTTGAAGATCCCTAGCATGGAATTGGCCTTCTTCACTGCTGCCACACACTGGGTAGGCACCTTCATTGAGCTGTCTACTAGCACACCAAGATCTCTTTCCTGATCCGTCACGGATAACTCAGAACCCACGAGTTGATAGATAAAGTTTTGATATTTTGCCCCAATATGCATTACTTTACATTTTCCTACATTGAAACATATTTGCTATTTTGCAGCCCATTTCCCCACTTTGGAGAGATCCTTCTGGAGCTCTTCATAATCTTCTCTGGTTTTTACCACCCAGAAAAGTTTCATGTCATCCACAAACTTGGCCACCTCACTGCTTATCCCTGTCTCCAGGTCATTTATGAACAGACTGAAAAGCACTGGTCCCAGGACAGATCCCTGGGGCACATTGCTTTTCACATCTTTCCATTGTGAAAATTGCCCATTGATACCCACTCTTTGTTTCCTGGATCTCAACCAATTCTCAATCCATAGGAGCACCTACCCTCTTATCCCCTGACTGTGCAAATTTATCAGCAGCCTTTGGTGACGGACTGTGTCAAAAACCTTCTGAAAATCAAGATACACAATATCCACCATTTCACCCAAATCCACATGCCTGTTGACCTTTTCAAAGAATTCTAAAAGGTTTGTCAGGCAAGACTTACCCTTACAGAAGCCATGCTGATTTTTCCTCAGCAAGGCTTGTTCCTCTATGTCTTTTTAAATTTTCTCTTGGATGAGGATTTCCACCATTTTCCCTGGGACAGACGTAAGGCTAACCGGCCTGTAGTTTCCTGGGTCCCCCCTCCTTCCTTTTTAAAAAATTGGTGTGACATCCGCTATTCTCCAGTCCTCCGGCACTGTGGCCATTTTAAGAGACAAGTTGCATATTGTGGTTAAGAGATCTGCAATTTCATTTCTCAGTTCCTTAATAACTCTTGGGTGGATGCCATCTGGGCCCGGTGAATTGCTGATCTTCAATTTATGAATTAAACCTAAAACATCCTCTCTTTTAAACTGTATTTGATTAAATTTTTTAGACAAGAGGGCCATTCAGGCAGCGGAATCTGCCCAAGGTCTTCTATTGTAAAGATAGATGCAAATAAGTCATTTAATTTTTCTGCAATTTTCCAGTCCTTCTTTATCTCACCTTTTCCTCCCTCACCATCCAGAGGGCCAACTGGCAGATTTTTTTATTTCTAACATATTTAAAGAAGCTCTTATTATTTCCCTTTATATTGCTAGCCATGTGTTCCTCAGTCCCGAGTCCTGGTCTCATATTCCTTCTACATTGTCTCTATCCACATGATACCCTTTTAACTCAAGAGAAAAGCAGAGTTTATGACACACAATCCACCACATTAGTCTCTCCTATAGAGATGGATGCAATACATTCACCGCAGAACAGCCTGAAGGGTTTTTGAGTGTTGATCCAAAGAAAAGGGCAGCAGATACTTTTGGATCTGAAACAAAGAACACTATTGCTGAACTTTAAGAACAAGACTGGTATTCAGCAAGGCACTGACCTCTCTTCTATTTGACCTCACCTCACTGATACTGTTACTTCATATTAGTTAGTTAGTTAGTTAATTAGTTAGTTAGTTAGTTAGTTAGTTAGTTAGTTAGTTAGTTAAACCTGTATACCACACCATCTGGCAACAAAGGCCACTCTGGGCAGTTTAAAGGGTTAAACAAACAGATCCATCCATTAAACATAATACACTGTATATAAAATTTACAATACAATACAATAAACAAACTAACAACACTAAGACAATCAAGATCAATAAGAGCAGAAAGAGACCAGAATACACAAGAGGGAAAATGAGCAGCGAGACATAACGGCTAAAATGCTTTCCTAAATAGCCACGTCTTAAGATGTTCCTTAAAAAAACAGGTAGTTGAGGCAACCCTGGTTTTAGTACCACCAGCCATCTAAGTTCCAAAAGAACCAAACCAAAAACCAACAAAGCACTGAGCTCGAGGGAGAACAACATGCAGACGAAATTTGTGTGGGAATCCAGTGAAATCGCAGGAAGGCACACCAATATTAAGGATGAACAAGGGGTGCAAACTCCCACCTTTTTTGTTTTGGGGACTACATCCAATACTGGCAAGGGGGTGGGGTGGCGAGAATCAGGCACGGATCCCTCCCCGCCCCCGGGTATAATCCGCTCCATACCCAACACTGGGCCCCTGCCCGCCTCATCGATGCCCAGGGTGCATGGCTCCGTCCGGCAAATGGCTGGCACCGCTGAGCCCAGCAGGCAATTCATCGAGTTGTCCGTTTCGAAGGCACTCAAATCCATCTTCGCGCGCACCCGGAAAACACCAAAGGAACAGAGCGCGCGAAATCGAAACCGCGGAAGATTTACGTGGCATTGTGGGAATTGTAGTTCATAAACTGGGACGGTCCAGAGGAGGCATAAAGGAGTCTCGCTGCCAAACTGTTATCCATCAAGCATATGCTGAAGAAGAAGAAGAAGAAGAAGAAGAAGAAGAAGAAGAAGAAGAAGAAGAAGAAGAAGAAGAAGAAGAAGAAGAAGATCATCGCGGAAGCCCCATCTAGTCAACAGAGCGACAGAAAGGCGGGATATGATATTGTCTGTTTTGGGACCTCTTCAAAATTGAGGTTTTGTTTTTGGTTTCCATCAAATGCATATCCTGGCTTTTTGCCAAAAGGTGCTATCTAAGGGAACTAACGACAAGAAATTTTAAATCACATGCATACAATTAGATCAGAAAATAAATATAAACGCACACACAGACACACAAACAAATCAATAGGACTAGTTGCACCTATTAAAACAGCTATTAGGTTTCAAGGACAAAGGTCTGAATAAGAAAATACCTTTGTTTGTTTGTTTGTTTGTTTGTTTGTTTGTTTGTTTGTTTTCAGCCTACCTTTCTTCTTAAAAGGACCAAAGGCCAATAGATAACAGCAAAATAATTAAATATACAAATATTAAACAATAATTAAACAAGAATATTAAAACGGTAAATAAAATCAATATTAAGACAACAGGAAATTTAGTTTTTCATGGGAAGGACTTCTAGAGATGGGAAGAGGCCACCTCAAAAATCCCAGATTCTCTTCCCAACCCCACGTGCTGCCTATGTGCGATAGTAGGGAGATTGGGAGAAGGACATTCCCTACAGATGTGAACACTGGGCAAGCTTGTACAGGATAATACATTCTTTCAGAGAGCCTGTCCCATAGGTCAGTAGCCCTTTGAAATTTGCCATGCAACAGATCAGTAGGATCCATAAAGCTGTCATAGGAAGGGAATTGCATGCTCCCTGAACCCTTCCCTGGATACTGGTTTGACTCTAGCATTCTGGATCATCTGATATTTCCAAACATTGTTTTCCAAATCATTCCCACAGAAAGCATGCTGCAAGAACTTGAAGAGGATGCATGTAGGTAAGACACATGTCACCATCATCCAGTATTTCCAGGAGTAGTTGTCATGCTTGCCTTACTTATGCAAAAACACTCCTGGACACTATTGAAACTGGGACACTTGCGTTCAGGACCATATCCAGTACACCCAAACTGCAAAAAGAGGAACGTAAATACATCCAGCACATTCCTGTTTCATTATCTGCCTTACAAATGATCAGAAGCACCCTGTCTGGTCCAGGTCCTGCTCCAATTTGTTTCTGTTCACCAAGTTCATGAGAAACAGATTTAGCATTAGAGCAGCATTCTTAGATTAAGGCAGAAAAGAAAGATAAAGTAAGTGCCATCAACTTACTAGTGGAACTCCCTGCCACAGGATGTGGTGATGGCATCTGGCCTGGATGCCTTCAAAAGGGGATTGGACAGATTCCTGGAGGAAAAGTCCATCACAGGTTACAAACTATGATGGAGACATGCAATCTCCAGGCTTAAAACCAGGGTATTTCAAGGGCCAGATGCAAGGGAGTGCTATCAGGAAACAGATCTCCCAAACACATTTGGTGGAGCCACTGAGAGATACAGAAAGCTGAACTAGATGGGCCTTTGGCATGGCTCTTCTTATGTTCTTATGTTCAGAACTGCAGACAGCCGCTCTCAAGGTTTTCATGCATATGATCCACCAAATGAAGTAACAGAGACCTTGAATCTTGACCTTGAATCTCCCAATGCCACATTTAGAACATGCCTCTCCTTCCCAGAAGGCAGACTTCAGTCTGAAGCCCAGTGGAGCCTCTTTTCAGCTTTGTTCTCTGTGACGCTGCTAGCTGGAGCTGCAAGTAGGGTACTGAGCTTGAAAATATAATTATGCAAAATATATGTTCAACCCATGAGCTATAGGGTCTCTCCCGCCTATTCATAGCCCCAAGCTTACACCATAAAAAGCTATTGGAAAGTAGATATTTTGACATGAGGCCTTGGGGCACAGAACTGCAGGAAGGAGTTGGCTGGAACCTTTGCATAATTTTCATACATGGGACTTCATAAGTGCCAAGAGCTATTTGATGAAAAGTTGCCCCTTTCTCAGTTGGGTAACAAGTAAGTATCCAAAGCGGACAGGTGGGAGATATATCTGTAATATGTATAGGTGCCATTTTTGTGCACCTAGCAGGGCCTTTAGCATGACAAGCATCCTCTACATCGAGCAAGGGCAGCGTGGACAGATGGTGATGGTAAGTATGACCCGTTGAACGGGGGGGGGCGTTAAAAAGAAGCACCCAAATCCCCGGAGCGGGATAGGTGGATGCAAGGTCACTCTTGAAAGGCGGGGTTGGGTTTCCCACGATTCAGCCAAGCTTCGGTTTAGAAGAGTCCCGTCTTTTTTGTTCCCGAGCCAACCCGCGCCAATCAGCAGAGAAGGGGGCTGCCTCGGCGTCTCTTGCCGCCACTGGGAAGGCGGCTCCGGATCAGGCCCCGCCTTCGCGCACCCTCCGCCGGCTCCCTTCCCGCATGCCGGGTATAAAAGCGCCGCCGCGGCCCCAGCGGCTGCCACGCCTCCTGCTCTTGAGAAGCGGCCGGTGGTTGCTTGGTCCTGCTCGCCGAGGTAGGGCGCGCGGCTCCGGTTTTGTGCGCGGCTGGCGCGGGCCATGCGCGGCGGGCTCGTTCCTGCGGCAGGCACCGCATGCACTGGCAAGGCCTCGTTCTGGAGGGGGAGGAGGTTGGGACCGGGTCGTTGTTTTTAAAATTATTTTTATTTATTTTAATCCCTCCGAGCTTCGCCGGCAAGGAGGGTTTGGAAGGGCCTCCCCTGTCTCCGTTACGGACACACCTTTGCCTGCCTTCCGCGCCTCTTGGGCAGCCTGGCGCCAGAGGAGGGGGGATGCTGGGCTCCCGCGCCGCCTCGAGCGCCTTTGTTTTAAAAGGGGGCGTGGGCGGTGGGGTTTTGCACGCCGGCGCCGAGAGCGGCCAAGGGTCCACGCGTGTCTCTCTTCTTCGCAGGGTGGCCCCCGGGCCTCCTTGTCCAAAAGATGCGCTTGCTTCTTTTTTTTGAACAGGCAATGCATTCCTCGATCTCTCTGGAAGGCGAGTTAAAATGCGGACGATTCATTTCCCCGGCATCCGAGTAGCGGGGCTCTTTGTGTTTCAAACTGATGGGGGAGGGGAGAGAGAAAACGGCGTGGCGACGTCGTAATCCGACTCCAGGGGTCTTTCCTTCCCTCCACTTATTCTTCTGCTTCTGCTTCTTTCTCCTCCTTCCACCATCAACCCCCCGCAAAGCACCAAGGCTTTCTTTTCCAGACCATCCAAGGGGGATCATGGTCTCTCCAGCAAGCCTGGTTTTGGCTAAGGGCGAAGGGGCGGTCGGTGTTGAGGGGGATCCAGGAGAGAGTAGGCGGGGGGGATGCCTACAGCTACTAAGACGGGCGAATAAATATGTCGTGAGCCAGAACGAACTAGTTCTTTTCGTGGCCGTATCCCTGCTCTTGAAACAGTGAGGACGCAAATGTTCCAGAGTGGGTTAATGGGGAAATTGGGCATCGCAGGAGAAATGGCACGTGTAAGGACGACAAACGAAATGGGGCCTACTAGGAACGTTTGCAGACGGAGTATAAGCGACGCGGAGTGGGGGGGGGGCGATGGAAGAAAAGAGAAAATGTGAAAGCACCTGGGTGGGTGGGTGGGTGGGCGCGCGCGTGTGCATATTGGCCCCTTAAGATCTTTCTGCTGCTAGAGTTTTGTCCTTTTTAAAGACGGAGGAAGAGAAGAGAACAAACAAACCCTTCAGTATCTGGTGTTGCTTAAGCTGCCCGCACCAGCAAGGGCAGAACAGCTTAAGTGGACAATGGCTTAGCATTGTTGCCAGGCAGGCTTTGCCCCTTCTGAGCCAAAAGAGGCTGGCTGTTCATCACCTGATTCAGAGCCCTTCTGCAAAATTCCTTTTTCTTGAGCTGGGGGACTCTGATTAAAGCCTCTTGGCGCCCAGGCAGATCTGCATGCCAGGTATGCCTGTTCCACTTGCACTCTGCTAGAAGAGACCGAGACCGGCACTCCTTGGCTGCTACAAAAACATTTCCTGCCCCAAATCCTGAGATAATTGTTTGTCCAACAGAGTTTGAAATGTGTTCTCTTAAAGCAGGGTGGGTGGGTGAGTTTGACCAAAGGACAGCCTTCCAGCTTGTGTTTGGACTGCAGTTCCCATCAGCCCCTGGTGTTTGTGATGAGAAATGTGGGTGTGAGGTGGGGGGGGTTGCCATCCAGTGCTGCCCTCTGGAAGGGAGTTTGAGATGAGGGACAAGAGAAGCAGAGCTGCTCCGAGTGAGCCTTGGTCTGGGTGGCACCATGGCTTACCCTTGGCAATGCATAGGAAGCATTTGTGCAACCTTTTCCCACAAAATGACTACCACTATAGTCCCAGAACTGTTTAAGAATGAGGTAATCTGGCATTTAATTCAAAATTTGGTGGGAAATGGAGAACCCATTGTTCAGTCATAGGAGATAACGTTGGAAGGAAGAGTCTTTGATAATTGATTTTAAATTGTCCAGCAAAAGGATGGTTTATCTTTGTTCATTCATTCTGAGCAATGTGGGGTCTCAAAGCCTTCCTCCTGTATAAAACCAACTTAGAACAGGGCAGAAGTAGTCTGCTAGTTTGAAATGACATGTTCTTTGCTGCTTGTCCTCCAAATCAGTGGACTGTGTCTGTAGACACCCATGTGCAGCAGGGGAGCCACACATCTCGACCCGGACATTGGGAAGTGGAGGTACTTATCACGGGAGTCTGGCCAGCACAGGCAGAATCTCTATATCAGAGCTAACAAAGGAACCTGATCTGGCAGTCATGGCTCATAACAAAATTTGTCTTTCAGTCCTCATTCTCTGCCCACTTCTTTGAGGCTTACAACTAAGCTACCATCATCTTTGCTGCTACTGATGAGGCTACTGCTAACACTGAGACCTTTGAATCTTGGCTTACACAGCTGATAAGGGGATAACGCATTGAAATAACTGGGGTTTGGGTGAGTCAACTACTTCAGAAGCTCTGCTGTTTCTATAGGGCTACTTGAGCTGTAACAACACAACACACACACACTTGATTCAACCCCTGGAGTTTCAAATTGTCAAACTAGTGAATGAGACTTTCCTTCAGCAATTGGCTTCAAATAAATGCAGTACACAGAAAGAATAAGCTAGTTAAGCAAGTGTTTGGCTAGAGAGACTCAAAATGGGTAGGGTATACATGCAGTAAATCTTTTCAGCTGTAATTTTGCCCCCCCCCCCCAAGAAACACCTTTGAGGTGGAAAGGAAAGGAGATTGTATGCTCTTGAGGCTTCTGTCCTTTCAGACTGCTTGTCCTGGAATTACCCTCTATTGAAACTCTAGAGCTGGGCTAGGCTGGGGATGGAAAACCAATTGCATTTGTCTCGAGCCTAGCAAGAGAATGAAGCTGCCTAGATGCCCTAAGCACATCCAATCTCACCTGATCTTAGAAGCTAAGCAGGGTCAGGCCTGGCTAGTATTCGGATGGGTGACCACCAGGAAATACCAGGTGCTGTAGGCGCTTGGAGTAGGAACTGGCAAGCCACTCCAGTATTCCTGCTAAGAAAACTCCATGGACACGGGGTCGTAAAGATTCAGTCACGACTGTAACAACACAACAACAAGCTAGAGAATATGGCATATTAATAGTGACCAACTGTATCTGTCTTTGAAGGTTTTTTTTGGAAACCAGATATGGCAACATGCTGTTTCTGGCTATACTGACAAGTATTTGCTGCAGTTTCCTAATGATCATCTTCATGTTCATACATTCTGCTGCTCTGTAAGAGTGCAGCTTTATCTCTGCTCCTGAACCCATAGATAGATACACACATATTTGTTTTATATCGAAAGGCAAGGAGAAGCGGGGTGGTGGTGATGGTATGAAATAATGGGATTGACTCCTTTTATTCCTACAACAACCAAAACTAAATTAGCAAAGTATTGACGTGAATAGATGTGATGGAGTAAATTCTGTAAAGTATCTCTGACAATGGGATGGAGTTGAGCAGACGAAAAATCCCATCAGAGCATGACACCCACCAAATGCCAATCAAAAAGGTGCATGGAAACATGTACTGTGTCCACTGCTGAACAGTAAGAAGCTGTGCTTAGAAAGATGGGCTGTGTGACCATCTCAGATTTCAAGCAATGGATCAGTCACAGGAACCACTTGTCTGGTGTGTTCTTTCTTTCTCTCACTTGCTATCTCCCTGTCACATAAAAGGCACACCAATTATTAGCAGACAGCACTTGCTGATCCTAAGTTTCTGTTCTCTTAAAACTTGAGCCAAAACCCAACCTTTTCACTTAAAGGAGGCCTGACCTTACATGCGTCAAGATTTTCCTGATTTGAAAAGTTTCTTGTTGGCTAGAAGCTGTGGGGGATATTGTAAAGTCAAAGGGGGGTGCCTGGTAACTTCTGGTGTCAACTGGAGTCGTTGGGGTGCCCAAAGATGGAGTCAGCTACACCTCATTCTCTGCCCAGCCTCCTCCCTCCCACAGTCTTAGGTACACAATTAAATGGAATAATACTTGCTTGTCACTCTTCAGGCAAGCTTTCCCTGAATGATGGACTACCATTATGTGTCTTTGATATGAATCTGAAGGTTCACATAAACTTTGTGTTTATAACTACAGTACTTATAACCTTGTAGCTTTAATGTAATGCTGTAAGACAGGCATGTCCAAACTTCGGCCCTCCAGATATTTTGGGCCACAACTCCCAGAGTCTCTTGCCATTGGAAATACAGGCATGGAATTCTGGGAGTTGTGGTCCAAAACATCAGGAGGGCCGAAGTTTGGACATGCCTACTGTAAGATGTTCCTCAATTCCTTGTTCTCAAATACCTGAACATGTCTTAATTGTACTGGACTGTATATTATCCCTCATTACTGTAAGCCACCTTGGGTCCTTTTCCAAGGACAAAGGCAGGGTAAAAATACTCTAAAATAAATAAATAAATAAATAAATAAATAAATAAATAGCTTCAGAAAAGGAATGGCTGCTGTCTGCAGAAAGGAAAAAGCCACCAATCTGAACTTTCAGAAGTGTGAGAGATTTCCCCCTCTTTCAAAGCTTCTCAGCAAAACATAGCCTCAGTAAAGGTGTTTGGGAACCACACAAAGTCTGTCAGGAATTAATACATTTTTTCCAGACCTTACTAGAAATTAATACTACTTTTCCAGACTACGTCACAGTCTCTAAAATTAATACAGCTTCTGCAGGCATGGCAAAAAATGTAATATAACTTACTTTTTTCGGCACTCACTTCAGTGTGTTAGCTATGGTGACTCCTATTCAGATCTCTCAACTTGCATAAGTAAAAGTTTGTTATGCATACATGCATATATGCACCCATGCTTATTCCATCACTCACTCATAAAATGTAGATGCATGCACCAAGCTACTCTGTTGACACATAAGACACCTGAACATACCTGCCCACCTTATTTCACTTGCAGTCCCATGGATACACCGGCCACTCCACACAGAAAATACCATTCTCTGTTTCCTCATCCATCTCTCCCCATGTTGTCTGTGGTGTCTCTCCAACACTGAGCACACCCAGAAACCATTTTTAAGACCTATGGTTGCCTAGACATCAGTTTGGCCACCCATTTTGTATGTGCCTATCCATGACATAATGCCTTAAATGGAGGGGAGATTTTATAATTTCTGGCCATACGTGCCAGCCAAAGGTCATCTTGAAGGGTGCACAAGTGCTGGTCAGATTGTGGGAGAGAACGGTTGCCTCATAAATTGGACTCTTCTTATTGCTCCAGCTCTAAGGGGTGTCTAAGGCTGGAAATGTGACCCTGAAGACCACACAAAGAGACTCCAATGCTGAAACCCCTCAAAGAAAAAAAATATGTAGGCTGTATTCTGTATCAGAGTTCCAGAGACTTTGCCCAGTAACCAATCTTATCCTTATTCTGTTCTGACATTTCAGAAAATGGCTTCTGGTAAAGCTTATATTGGGAAACCTGTTCCAGACTTCCATGCCACAGCTGTGGTGGATGGTGCCATCAAGGAAATAAAATTGTCAGACTATAAAGGTGAGAAATGCATTTATGACCAGTTGACCTTAGTATTGTCTCTTGAGAATGGAGCAGCGTAAGTGGGCTAGGGATCATGGAAAAGTTGGTTATTGTTATGCACCTGCAAGCTGCTTCTGACTTGCAGTGACCCTATTAATTTTTTTAAGATACCTCGGCTCAGGCCTTTCAGACTAAAGGCCATGATTTCCTTTGTTGAGTCAATCCATCTCGTATTTGGTCTTGTCCTGTTTTCATTAACCAGTGTCTTTTCCAGTGAGTATTTTGATATACATAATCTGGGAGATTCCGGGATTGCCAGTACATAAAAGTCACTTTTCTGAGTGCTGACCTCATCTCTGGTACTCCAGGGCTGTCTTTGGGGCTAGGTTTGTGGAGGAGGTTAGAGGCTTTCTTCCTGTTACAGTCTGGAGCGCACAAATATCAACACTCTCTTAAGAAGAACACATAGCCACTGGCCTCACGGCCTAGGGCAGTGATGGCGAACCTTTTAGAGACTGAGTGCCCAAACTGTAGTTCAAAACTAACTGATTATTTTTTTTTTTTTTTGCAAAGTGCCAATACAGCAATTTAACCTGAATACAGGTGGCTATGAAAGGGCGATGTCGGGTGCCCACAGAAAGGGCTCCAAGTGCCACCTTTGGCACCTGTGCCATAGGTTCACCAACACTGGCCTAGGGCAGGCAGCTCCTTTTAAGTTCATGGTGACCTATTCACCTTTTCCTCTGAGGTGAGAGGCTAAGGGGCCATGGCGTTGTTTCATACATCTGGAAGGGCTTTGGCACAATTAAGGCACTGATGAACCAGACCTTGATTTCTATGTGCATGAATTCGACTCCTTTCCTGAGAGGGAAGCGGGACAGCCACAGGCTTCTGGATCAAAACACTAAGGTTTCTTGCTGTGGTAGGGCTTTTGCTCATGTGGCCTGTCCCCCCATGCAGGCAAATACGTGGTTCTCTTCTTTTACCCGCTGGATTTCACCTTCGTCTGCCCCACGGAGATCATCGCTTTCAATGACCGAGTGAAAGAGTTTCACAAGATCAACTGTGAGGTCATTGCGGCCTCAGTGGACTCTCAGTTCACCCACTTAGCCTGGTGAGTCTGCGAGGGCCGCAGCCCTCCACCTTGGGCATGCCAGGTTTTCTTTGCCCTTCTCCTCCCCAGCAGCCTCACGCAGCTTGGCCAACGCCCGGGGATTCTGGGAGATGAAGTCCAGACCACCTAGGAAGACAACGGTTGAAAACTACTTTCCCAGCATTCCGAGTGGTAGTAGGTGTGCTTCTCAGGTTGGAAAGCAAGGGCTTGCTGGCAGATCATACCACAGCAGTGGTTCCCAACCTGGGGGTCGGGACCCCTTTGGGGGTCGAACAACCATTTCATAGGGGTGGCCATGAGCCAGTGAAGAAAAAGGCACAAACAGTTTGGGTCTGGGGGAGGAAGGAGAGGGAAAGAGTCAGTTACAGCTTGATAGGTTGGAAGGGATGTCAGTCAATGGCACCGGAGGCTGTGATTGGCTGAGGGTGCCTGTAGAGGGAAGTTCTCTGTGGCACCTGCCGCGGTGGCCTGCCAAAGGGGGCTTGTGGCCTCTTCCAAGCAGGGCAGAAGGGGTCACCACAACATGAGGAACTGTATGAAAGGGTCACAGCACTAGAAGGGTTGAGAACCACTGTGCTACAGGTTGGGCTGCCATGGAAAAAGTGATACAGTAACTACATTTTCTGAAGAGCAGGCCCTGGCTTGTCTTCTGCAACCTGGCTATTGAATTTACTGCACTTTGAGTGCTCCTTTTGGCATAAGGCATCTTGGATATGAATGGACCAAGGGCTTGATGCTTGATCTAGGAAGCATTGTGTTCCCCTCGGGTGGAGGGATACAGTTGACAGGCCAATCCCGAGAATTATCTGTGTCAACTGAGTGAAGGGTGTGAAGGCCAGCAACCGTCTTATCTTGCAAAACCTTGCTGTCGCTCAAGCGTATATCAGACATCTTGCTAAGCAGACAGCATTGACTCTGGGCACCCGTTGGGTGTGGAAAGCGATTAATCTTTGCATGGGGGAAGCAGCTATAGCTAATCGGAGGGCACCACCTGTGGCTGGACAAACGGCAGCTCATTGTTAAGGTGTGGGTTAATTAGTTCAGCCGCTCTTAACTCCCAAGTGAGCTCCGTGAATGGCAGTTTGCCTGGATGGTAAAAACATGGTGGTGCTGCCAACATTTAACTGAAGTGTCTTTGCAGGATCAATACTCCAAGGAAGGAAGGGGGCTTGGGTTCCACAAACATCCCACTCGTGGCCGACATCAGCCACAACATTTCAAGGGATTTTGGAGTGCTCAAGGAGGACGAGGGCATCGCATACAGGTATGGAGAGGGTAAGGTCTAACTTGAATTAGAGATGAGCCTTTTGAAGGGCCCGTGACTTAACCCATTTAGATATATGCTTATAGCATTTATATCCACACCGGGGAAAGCCTCCCGGAGAAGTGAACGTAGCCATATGTATTAGAAGGTTTTTGTCTTCTGACTGATGCTAAGAAGGCACAGCGTAAAAGAGGCTGGGGAGAAGAGATCAGGAAGGCAGTTAACGCCATGAGCTCTCAATGGCCAGCTATAATGACTCTGGGTATTGTTATTTTTGCTGTTATTAGCTAGAATAGAAATCATTTGAAGGGGAAAGGAGCCACAGATCACTCGTCAACCAAGTGACCTGAAAAGGTAGACCTGTTTCCCCTCCTGGTCTTTCTCAGCCTGATGGAATGGCTGTTGGATGTCACCAAGAGAGCAGCAACTCCTTGAGGAAGTAGGCAGGTCGACCGCCCCCTTTCTGCTTTTAGGAGCAAAACCTCCACACAGCTGATGTGAACATTGCAGAGAGCACTGGCCTCTAGTGATAATAGAGAACCACTGGGAGGGGAGAGGGTTCCTCAGCCTTGCTGCTGCATCAGGACACTTTGAAACTTACCCTGTGTGTCAGCTTGGCCCACCTCTTGGGCCTGTGCATTTGAAACAGCAATGGCCTGTCCTAGAAGGTCGTGAGGAGTATTTCTGCACTCATTGAGGGAGGGAAGCCTGGCTCTTTGTGTGTCCACTGGAGGAGTCTTTGCTCTGGCAGAAAAATAGTGGCTTAAAGGTAGAAGAACCTGGTGGGTCCCCTTGGCCCTTTACCAACACTGTTCTAACTCAGCGCTCTCTTGGGGGGGGCATCTGTTTGGGAAAAAGCTTTGGATTCTAATGGAAGTTGGTGCTACTGATAAATGCCGTGGAAGCTGCATATCATTCCCAGTAGACTCCAGTGCTAAATCCCAACCCTTTGCTAAAGGCCCATTTCCCTACAGAGGAAGATCAGAGCTTCCATCTGATTAAAACTGGTGCCGTTGTCTTTCTTCCCCTTCAGAGGCCTGTTCATAATTGATGATAAAGGCATCCTCCGGCAGATTACTGTGAACGACCTACCTGTGGGGCGTTCTGTGGATGAGACGCTGCGCTTGGTGCAGGCCTTCCAGTTCACAGACCAGCACGGTGAAGGTAAGGAGGGTTGGCGGGGACCAGGGCATGTAGGAAGAAGAGGCAACCAGTATTGCTCCAGAAGTGATGGTAGAATCACACGTGCTCTGTTGTGCTCTGGACCTCTTCCTGGGGCAAAGGCAGGAGCAAGCATGCCTCTGTGTAGCCCATAACAGTTTCAAGCACCATGGAAGCTGGGCCCTAGAATGTTAAAGCATAAGATGCCAGAGAACTTGCGGATGGCTGTGCTTGAAAGCAAGGCAGGAGAACCTGCATCCCTCTAGGTTTTGTTGAACTGCAGCTCCTGTTTGGTCACACCAGCTAGGGCTGACAGATGCTAGAGCTCAACCACAGAAGCTGGAAGGCCACACGTCACTCGTCTTGCTTCTGGGGCTGCCTTCTCTCGTGCGTAACGCTTTCTGGATACACTTTTGCTGAGTTCTTTTGCCTAGAGCAGGGAGGCAAAGAATGCAAGCTGAAGGCTAGGTGCCTTGGGACATTTTATGGGCTTCCACACACACAAGTCCCCCCTCCGTTTTTTCCAAGCCAACAAGGCCTATTTCTGATCTTCATGGCCTTCAGAAGTGCTGAGGTTTGCCTCCGGAACATGGGGGGGGTGTCTTGCAAGACCTCCCTCACCCCCAAAGAAACAGGAAGTTCTTGTCTGGAAACTTCCTGTTCATTTTTTAAATGCACTGGAGCCGGGCACAGCTCACAGTAGGATCTGAGGACACCTCATTTGGCCCGCAAGCCTACTGAGGTCATCCACCCTTGCCTAGAGGCATGAGCAGCACAATTCAGTACCATTTTGTTCTTCCTCTTACCTTCTGAAGAGGTCTTCAAGAAAGAACATGAAAAGACTTTAAAGTTGATGCAGCAGTCTTCAAGTGAATAGCATGTAGAGAAATAATAAATATAATTAAAGGTTTGGATCAATATAGGTTCTGCGGAGTGAACAAATCCTGTTTGTAGTCTCTAATTTGGACAAAACCAATTATAGAATGCAAATCATGGTGGAAAATGTTCTTTGAAAAGGACACCCAAATGCTGTGTGAAGGAAAGTACAGAAATTAAGGTTGGGTTTGGCCTGTTAAAGAAACCGGAGCTCTAATCTACCTGACCCAGTGTACTCTTTTTCCCCCAAAGTGGGACATGCATATCATGTGTACAGGTGCCACCTGCCAGGAACCACCACCAAGTCATTTGCTGGTCAGAATTGGCAGGGATGTGAGGGGGTCAAAAGTGTGGATGGGTGACAAAGTCCTCCGAGGAGAGGAAGCTCTTTGATCGGTTTGGTCGAGTATTTGAAGGGACATTAAAAGGAACCCTTTGTAGTCTGTTAGGATGCTGTGGAGGAGTGACCCTGAGGTGCACCTTGTTTGGCCCAACCCTCTGTGGCCATGTCCAAACCGTCACTGGCATTTCTGCCTGAAGGGGGGGAGAAAGCAAAACCCAGTTCCAGTTGGCAGCTATTTTACAAGCCTGGGGCCCCTGGAGAAGCCCAGGCCAGAGTCAGCTTCTCCTTGTTCAGCCCTTGAAAAACCCAGCTTCCCTTACTCTTGGCCTCTCCAGTTCCAGAGCCTTGAAAGGACCTCTGAATGTCAAGCAAATTGCTCCAAAAAGTCTGGTTATTCAACCAGAGGGGGTTTGAGTTCTGTTGCAAAGCACTGTCAGCGTGGATGTACAGGATACGCCCAGAATGTTATTTTTATGTTATTCCCTAAGGTGCAGAAGTCTTTTGGGAGATTAATGTCCTATTCATGACCACCTTCAGGACCCTTTTTAGGAGAAAGGCGGGATAAAAATATTTTGAACAAACAAAGAGATGTAGGAAACTCCTTGCTTTTTTGGTTCACAGCTTTTCCTGTCTGGTGGCCCAGTGAGCTTTTCACACAAGTTCAGTGTCATCAATTAGCCCCTTGATCTCAACACTAGAGATGGGCATCAAATGAAAATACAGAGTTTCATTTTGTTACTAACAAATTTTTTAAAGAATTTTTGGAAAAAAACTATATGTTATGCTGTATAATGGTTCCCCTGGGTCCTAGAGGCACCAGATTTGGGGGATAGCTTCTTTGGACTCTTTCCTTTAACCCCCCCCCCAAAAAAAAATTGGAGAGGTTTGGCATGCAGGGGGCTGAGTTATTTCCCCCCAGGAAAATAAAGGGAAGCACTTAATTCCCACCCATGCCCCCACACACACACACGGAGGAGAGATTAAGCATTTCCCAAGTCAATTACAAAATATTTTCCCCTTGGGGGGACCCATATTGGAGTTTAATAACTCAGCCCCCTGAACCCCAAACCTCTCCAAATTTAGGGGGCTTAAAGGAAAGAGTCAAGAGATGAAAAGCTACCCAACAATCATTTTGTTTCTAGAAGAAAAGATGGTGATTTGTTTCATAAGAAAACAATCCATTAGATAAAGAAATGATGAAATAGTGTTTTGGTTTTCGTTTCATGCCCATCTCTACTCAAAACCCATTGGTGTCTCACAGCTGAAATCTAAAATGACCCCATTAAATCAACAGAAATCATGGAGTAGCTGACTCACCCAATCTCCACTGATTTAACGGACCCCGACAAATTGTCACTTAGGAGTTTATTTAGTCGGTATGTGTATAAGAGCAGGTGCTTATTGCCTGCAATGACTCTTTCCTCTCAAGGCTGAGTATTGCCACTTAAGGCTTCCCTCCTGCTTGACTCAACCACCTGTCCTTCCTGGGAGATACTTTTTTCCCTTTGCAGAGGCTCCTGTCCTAGCTCACTCCTTCTCTCCTACATGATACAGCCTGAGCAATCCTTTCCTGCTTTACGGAATCTAGCTGCCCAGAGTTTGTTCCCCTTAGAGTTTTGAGACCTTCAAACTGAAGGACACCGCTCCCTTGCTTCTTTTATCTCTTCTTGTTCTAACATTCCCCTCCCCCCCCTTTTTTCTTTTAATCTTGTGACAGTGTGCCCAGCTGGCTGGCAACCTGGTGGCGACACCATCAAGCCCAACGTGAAAGACAGCAAGGTCTTCTTTGCCAAGCAGCAGCAGTAGAGGCGTCCTCTCTTCAGCACAGCCGCTGTGCTCCCGAAGGAACCGGGTTGAAATGTGAAGGGATTGTTCACCATGAATCTCTCCCCCTAAACCCCACTCCCCACCCCCTGTTGTCCTTGAGAAGAGCGAGCTCTTTGGGGAGAGCTGGGCTACGAAGGTTTCCTGCCAGGAGTGGATCTCTAGAAGTAGCTTGAATGTACGTTGGAGTCAGCCATCCGTGTGATTATGGTTCAATAAAAAGTGGCAATTAAAATGAACGTGGCAGCACTGTGTGGTCCTCCTTGAAGGTGTTTCAGAAATAAATAAGTGGAGACCTGTGTGCTCCTGGAGGAGGAGGTGGTGGTGGCTGAGGAACCTTTGCTGGAGCCTTCTGGGTGTTGGGGGAGGGGGGGTCCTGTTTCCATCAGCCCTTGCATGAGAGTGACCTTTGGTCAGATGGCACAGTATAGAAATCATACAAATAAATAAAATGGTGGAAGCAAGAATCTCTTCTGCACCTGGAGGGCCACGTGTTTCCGAATCCTGCAGTAGGTTATATAGGAATAAAACATGGTTGACTCAGGATGAACTACTGTGCCTGGCATGGAGTGGAAAAGTAGCCCAACTCCCACCACCACTCCAGCTTGCCATTGCTACTAATATGGGTTTAATGTTCCCTAGGAACCTTGCAGAACAATCAGCCAGCTAAGTCTCACATATTGAGGCTACATCCATTTGGCTCCTCTGAAAGATTTCCATTCTGGCTGTTGACCATAAGAGTGGGTGCCTACCTTGGCCTGAGCTTGTTTGCTGATCACTTCTCCTTGTCCTCCTTTCCTGTTAACCTTGTGATGTTAAGATTATAAGCTTGGCAGGATGTCTGAAGATTCTCAGTCATCCAGGTGAGTTTATCTGGAAGTTGAGTCTTGACAACTGGACTTCTTTTTCTTGAGAGATTGAACCGTTTCGCTGCTCATCTAAACAGCTTTGTCAGTCTGAGGAAAATTAGTTGCAAGTCCTCCATTTTAAAATTCACTTTGACCTCTTGTCACCCTGATCTGAAATAGGCTGATAAGATGAACAATGACTTCAATAGGATTGTTAGGTAGTCTCAATAGCCTTAAGGTGAACAATGGCCTAAGGTGCTGAAACTCATAAAGTATGGGTTGTTAGCGATGGCCTTGGTGGTGGAGGCATGAAGTATTTTTTATTTGTCTGGGTATTGTTGAAATCACTGCCTGATAAGTAGCAAATAGACTGCCTGAGGCCCCCACATCTGTTGAGAGAGGGGTTTTCAATGCTCACGTGAATGGTTTCCCTGACCCCTCTCTCAAACCACCTCTCTTCTCTGTCTAAAACGTTTCAATATCTCAAGAAAAAGAAGTCCAGTTGCCATGTCTCGACCTCCAAGCTTGGCAGGAGAGTTTTTGCCTGTCATTCCTAAGCTCCTTTGGGAACCTTCGCAGCCGAAGAGTAGAGCAAGCATTGCTGTAGACAAGGAACAGGACTGCGCTATGCTGCTGCAAGCTTCCTAGAGTTAGACTGAAGAATAATAATGTAATGAATTTGAGAAGTAGTAGTCACTTATAAATTCTCCCCTGTTGTCTCAAGGCCTCTTGCCATTAAGAGTGAGCTCTCTGAGCTATGTTGGTTCCTGAACAACAGGGAGGGGAAAGTAGCACAGCGAAAGCCACACTGAGATCCTCTTTCAGTTTCTCAAGCATCCTTTTGGTTCTGATACAAACGACTGAGCTGCAGCTAGAGACTTGCACTGCAGTGGTAGTTCTGATGCTGGAAAAACTCCTGTGGCTTAGAAAAGGCCTGGACGTTGTTGGTGCTCAAAATACCTACTTGGGTCCCTAGTGGTAAACAGCCCTGGTGTGGGTGGTCAAAGGCAACAAACCAGTGCTGCTGGGGCCATGCCTGGGAAGGCCCACACGGCTGGCATAACCGTGGCTTCGGAGGCTTGTATGGACATGGAATGGATTACGAAAGCGACATTTTGCTTAAGGGGGGGGGGAATTGGATACAGATGAAGCTGGAGGTGACAAAGGACACCACTTCTAGAACACCGAAGAGACTATGGGAGCCCACAACTCCCAAATACATGCCACTAAGCATGTGGGAGTACAGAATCCGGATTGCTGTTGCGTTGTTGTGAATTTGAAAGTACTGGGGTTGTTAAGGTTTCTGGTGACAACACATTTTTCTGCATTTGCTCTGGAGGAAAGAGGGCTGTTGGAAGTGGATAGGAACTAGCTGGTTGTGCCAAGCTGCGTGCTCAGAGTTTAGCAGAACTGTGGCACAATCCTATCTAGAAACAGAAATGGGTTTCTCCTGAACGTTTTTGTCTCATCAGTAACCACAGTGATTCATTTCTGGAGGACACAAATAGTTAGTGTCCAAAGAGAGTGATCTGTGCTTGCTTGTTTGTATTTCTGCAACAGGCTAAAGTCATGTGGCACCTTAAAGACTAACATTATATTAATACTGGACTTGTATGCCTAAGCACATCCAATCTCGCCTGATTTCAGAAGCTAAGCAGGGTCGGCCCTGGTTAGTACTTGGATGGGAGACCCACCAGGGAATAACAGGTGCTGTAGGCGCCTGGAGTAGGAACTGGCAAGCCAATCCAGTATTCCTGCCAAGAAAACCTCCATGGATTATGGGGGTAACAAAGGGTCGGTCACGACTGTAACAACAAACACACACACATACTTGCTATTTCTTAGTTTTTAAATGCTATCTTTTTAGTGATCTAAGCTGCTGTCTTGGGTCCTTTTAAGGAGAAATGTGGGTTAAAAATTAAATAAATAAAAATAAATAAATAAGTTTGTTTACATCCACAAAAATTCATGCTATGATAAACCTATGGTCTTGAAAGTTTCCTTGGGCCCTTGTGAAGTTTAGACCATCAGGGATACAATTAGCTTGGTATAAGCGACAGTATAGTTCAGAAGGTAAATGTTTTTGAATGCACAGTATGTGTTAAACTTGCATTTTAGAACACAAACCTCTCTGCATGAAGACACTGGGAAGCTGAAAGGACATTATCTGGACTTAAAATGGAGGAGCTCTTTCTAACTTGGCCAGGGTTTTTCTCAACCCTGCTATGTTATGTTCTGCCAGTAGAGGGTAGCATTAGCATTGCTGATTGTAACTTCTGGTTTCAAATACAGTAAGTGTTTGTCAGCCAAGGTTTGAAACACCATTGAACTGCATGGAACAAAGCTAGACTGAGCTGTATTCAGGGACACTCAACTTGACCCTGTAGTTACTGATCTCCTAGCATTAACCCAAACACCACCATTGCATGTTGGACACACCTCTCTCTTCTGATTTTGGAAGTGGATTATGGGCAAACATCATGAATGCTGAGATAACACCTGAGATCACCAGGTAGAGTTAGAAATAAATATTCCCTGACACCCTGGAGAGCTCACAACTGTCAATACAGAACCAGGTATGGCTGCTGTTACTGATGCTCATATACAAAAGTGTAAAAAGGTAAAGCACCCCCCCCCCGCACATGTGCTAGTCATATCCGACGGTAGGGGCAGTGCTCATCTCCATATTCAAGCCGAAGAGCCAGTATTGTGCAAGCCTGTGGCCATGTGGCTGGCATGGCTGCAAGGAAACACTGTTTTTACCTTCCCGCTTTTTAAAGGTTCAGTGCTTAATTCACCCACAGAGCTGTTGAAATGCTACAGCAGTGGTGTCCAAACTTCAGCTCTCCAGATGTTTTGGACCACAACTCGCACGGACCTTTGTCATTGCCAATACCAGCTTGGAATTCTGGGAGTTGTGGTCCAAAATATCTGGAGGGCTGAAGTTTGGACATGCCTGTGCTACCAGTACTATTGGACTACAAGATAATGATGGTGGTGTCAGAAGCCCATTGCCACACAGACTCTGCTACTGCCAAGGATGTCACACAATTTCTCAGGACTTGCCGTAGATTTACACAGGCAGCCTCTACTTTGGCCGCTTCTGACAGAGACACTGTAAAAATGACTATCGTATCTTTCCATTGCATTAGAACTGGCGCAAAGCTTGACTGCGTAGCCATTTCACTTGGAGAAGTGGTAGTTGTTGAATATTTCTGTCCAACATAATTAATTGCCCTTCTTGGTCTGCAAGTTTCTACTTCCCATCCCGTGAGCAGGGGCAGAAAAGAAGATCTCCGTTAGTGAGTTTTGGCCCGTCAATAGCATTCCCTGTTGTTTTTGTTGCTGCTGCTGCTGCTGCTGTTGTTGTTGTTGTTGTGTGCCTCTATGTGTGTCGCATGCCCAGTCCTGATTGGATGCTGTGCCTTGAATCTGGAAGTATGATATTTCAAGCAAGCCAATACCAGAGACCGCAAAATGCCAAATGTAAACAGAGAAACATAACTAATAAATGGATGAGTGTGCAAAGGGAATTGGGAACTACTTTCCCTTTTGCCTGTGCGTAACACCACCAAGGGGTTCTTCCTAGCACAGAGCAACAAGGAGCAGAGAACAACAAAAGGCAGACATGTCCTTGGTGGATTTCTTGCAGGGGCTGTCCTGTCTCCATCCCCTGCCCCCCCACTCCGCTATCACCTGCTTTCAAGGTGTTTCCCAAGGGTTACCTCCTCTCCCTCCAGTTCCAGTTGTGCTAACTCATCTATGGGCGTTTATACACGACCCCTAAGCTGCGCTACAAATGGCTCCCAGCTCCAGAGCTTAGAAATGTTTTCCCACCAGCTCCGGAGTTTGGAGACAATTAAGTGCGACCCCGCCCACTTTAGCGCGACCCAGCGCACTTTTCTTGTACCTGTTTTTTGATGGTGAAAAAAATTTGATGCGGATAAGAGTGCCGGGCTCTCCTAGCTTGTCTGTTGTTTTTTTGCCTCCCGTCCCTTTAAGAGCTCCTTGAGACGGAACCAGGAAGTAACGGGGCTCGTGGCAAGTTCCACGGGCAGCGGCAGGTTAGTAAAGGCTTCTTTTGTCCTTTTTTTACAGGAGCAGGAAGTGCTGAGGGGTGGGGACGAAGGAACAGAAACGAATCCCCAAGATCTCTGGTCCGAATTTAAGGGACCAGCGGATCTTAGGGGTCGTGTGAAAAGGCCCTATGCTGCAGAGCCTTACCATGCCTCAAAGACAAACACGGCTTTGTGTCACAGACACAAGGCACCAAGTTGTAGAGTGAGGCTCCTTGCTTTTTCACTCTCAGGACTGTCTCTGATAAAGAAAGGCAAGCTGGTGGCCTCCAAATGTCTTGAGTGACACGTCTCATCACAAGGAGGGTGATGAATGGTAAGGGATTATGGGGGTGGTCATCCAGGGACTGGAACAGGCTTGGCTGGGTTTCAGAGAGGCTTCGCTGGTACAGTCGAGTCCTCATAAGAACATAAGAAGAGCCATGCTGGATCAGGCCAGAGGCCCATGTAGTCCAGCTTCCTGTATCTCACAGTGGCTCCCACGTGGGCAACCCAGCCAGAGATGGCAAGACACTGTCAAGAAGGAGGTGGAAAGCCTCAGCCTACGCCTTGAAGATGCGTCCGATCAGGCGAGGTGTAGTTTCTTTCAGGATCTGAAAAGTGGAGCCCGTGTCTGCGAAGAGGAGGAGGAAGAGGAGGCAGAGAGAGATGGAGATCTATCCCAGTTGTATCTGGAACTGCCAGCACCTGAATACAGATACTTCTGAATGCTAAGCATGCACTGCACCACGGAACTGCAGCCCAATTTCTAACTTTGTTGGTTGCCTAAATGTCACCATTGGTTGTTCCTACAAGTAATGTTCTCTTGTTGCCTGAGTGCATGTGGGACCACATGGTACTGTGGTCCTCTACTTGCTCTCCTCTACTTGAATGCATGTGTGAGTGTGTGTTGTGTCGTTACAGTTGCGATCGACTCCTGCTGTCAACTACAGTACTGGCAAATCTAGCAACCTACAGGAGTGTACAGGAGTAAAAGTAATGCACAAAAGTGGACTGTTACGTAATGACTGTACCAGTAGGGAGCACCATTGAGTTTTGGATCTGTATGTTCAGTCCATGGGCGCTTGAGTCTGTATAATAAGCCCACCTTCTTAGGGCCTTTTCACACGACCCCTAAGACCCGCTGGCCCCTTAAATTCGGACCAGAGATCTTGGGGGTTCACCCCTCCGCACTTCCTTGCTCCTGTCTGCGTGAGGGGAGGGAGGAAAAAAGGGGACAAAAGAATAAAGGCTTACCTCCCGGTGCTGGTGGAAGCTGCTCCGAGCCCCGTCACTTCCTGATTCCTTCTCTTAAAGGGGCGGGAGGCAAAAAACAACAAAAAGAAGCGAGGAGAGCCCGGCACATCCGCATCAAGCAATTTTCACCTCCCAAGAGCAGGTACCTGAAAAGTGCGCTGGGACGCGCTTAGGTGGGCGGAGTCGCACTTAATTTCCTGTAAACTCCGGAGCTGGTGGGGAAACATTTTTAAGCTCCGGAGCTGGGAGCCATTTGCCCCGGAGTTTAGGGGTCGTGTATAAACGCCCCTATTCAGCTTTTCAATCTGAGATAGACTTGATCCCTTTCTTGGCGCCAAGGCTGCTGCAGAAAATGTGCCAGCAGCAAAGGGGGCCAGAAAGGGAGGTTTGGCAAAAGCCTTGTATGAGTGGCAGGCCTGATCTACTCCCTCCCATCCATATTAGTGTACACCGGTGGTTCTCAACCTGTGGGTCCTCAGATGTTCCTGAACTGCAACTCCCAGAAACCCCTTCCAGCACAGTGAGTGGTGGAGGCTTTTGGGAGTGGCAGGAACGTCTGGGGACCCGCCAGTTGAGAACCACTGGTGTACACTCATTTGCAAGGCTAAACAAAAGGGCCAAAGGAGGGGGGAGGGCACACTTTAAAGTTTGTTAGATCTCTTCCTCAGGCATTCTGGGGGGCTGAGGGTTGATATGGAAGCTGCCGTGTCTATAAGGTGTCATGAGATGAACTAGGAAGAAAACTCACCCTGGGGATATTTGAAAGGCTCCAGGAGCTCATGTGGTTTTTAAACTTCCACGTAGAGGTCATGCCTGAGAATGGGTATAGCAAGAAATGGGTAGATCGCCCATTTCTGAAAAGATAAACCCTCACTACCCATCTGCTTATGCAGATATTTGTTCACGATTTTTAAGGGAGATAATGCCAAGCGTAGTAATTTAATTCCATCAAGGATAAACAATATTGGATCCCCCAGGTATCATGTTGCAACCTCCACCATCGGCTATGCTGATGAAGGCTGAAGGGAGTTGTAGTCCAGTGACATATAAAACCCTTCTACTGTACTCTAAAACTTTTTAGAAACACCAGAGAAGGATGTTCTGTAATATTCATGTTTGTTTTCACTGCTGAACTGCACATTGAAACTGAGGCTTGTCCTACTTTGGGCACATCATGAGAAAGGAGGATTCTCTGGAGAAGGCAGTCATGCTGAGAAAGGTTGAAGGGAACAGGAAAAGAGGAAGACCAAATACCAGATGGATTGGCTTTATAAAGGAAGCCACAGGATTGAGTTTACAAAGCTATGCAGGGTTGAGGAGAGGATATTTTGGAAATCGCCACCATAAGTTGTTGGTTTGATAGCACAAAACAACTGAACTACAGTTACTGAATTTTCCCTATTATTCCCTGTTATTGTCCTATATATAAAATTCCTTAGCGTATGTATCTATTTATCACTGTAACTCGTTGTTTGTTCCTCTATGTTTAGCATTTCAGATACTCATTTTGTAAATGTTTATCTAATCTGACTGACTGCTTTACCTGTTGTTGCGTTGTTCAGAGGTTTTAATTTTTAGTCTGTCCTCTGAATTACACGTCCTTTCTGCCTGTTCTTTAACCGTGTGCACAGATGGCAAACATAGTGACTACTATGACCGTTCTTCTCATTCATAATAAAATCAGGATGTCGTTATCATGTGAAGGGCGACAGGACTGATCAAGCGCCTTGAAGAAGTTGCTCTAGTTATATCAACTGAGTTCTTTCTATTAAGGTCTCATAAGAAATACAGAAAACTGGGTGGATGCCATGGTGCTGGTGTTGCTGCTGTTGTGTACTGTCAAGTTGTGTACTGTCAAGTTGGAACCACCTCCTGAGTCCTAACCCATTACTATGTTATTTACATCAAACTTGTTATCTCATACCACCATAATCGTTTGTCTTTAAAATTTAGGGGCTGATGATGTGTTTTTCTTTCTACTCTATATTTGTCCTAATATTTTTCCAAGTCACGCTCTGTCGCTACTTGGATCTCCTTCCTTTCTTTTTTACCCACACAGGCAACTGCAAGTGTGTCACTGTGTCCTATGGTTTTCAAAATAACGATCAAAAGGCTGCCTTTGACCTATATCCAACCATTAATGCCTTACATAATGGGTACAGATATCCTTTACAGGACGAACTACCATATACAATAGACCCTCGTATAACAAACAGTTTGTATAACATAAAATCTGTACAACATAAAACATTCTGCAGATAGGGGAAATTTGGTTAACAGAATCGCCTATGGGGCGAATCCGTACAACATAAAAATGGTTGCGATTAGGGATTACTCCATTTTCAATACATTCCTGTGGGAAGTTTGTATACTGTAAAGGAAAATTTGCTTAACATAATTTCCTTTGGAATGAACTAATTCCTTTATACAAGGTACCAGTGTGCCATCAAGTCTCTCTTGGTTCTGATGTGAAAGATACTGCTTAGTCCCCCCCCCTTCTAAGCTGAAACCCCAAAGGGAATAATCTAGAGACATTAATGGGGTGGGGGGAATCCCCCAGTTGTAGTGGAGTCCTCCTCCTTGGCAAGTCCATGTCTCGGTGCTTTCCAGGGAAACGGGGGTGGGGGGATGGGGGGGGAGAGCTTTCCTCTTGGAGCGAGGCTGGCCGTTCCAGAGCCTAGGGTAAAGTGGGCATCTGTGGCCAAGTGCATCTCCTCTCCTGTATAGTGACGGCCTTTGTCTTTTCCCCTGCTGCACCATCAGAGGAGGGCAGAATAAAATGGGGAAAGAAACACCTCAGGGAACCATATGTGGGTTTCCATGAGTTTGTCATCCGGACAGCCGGCAATTTCGGGGAATTACCCCACAAACCCTTGTGGCCAAATGATTTCAGATCACCCAAGCCAGTCGAACCGTTACCTTAGCTTCTGACCTTTCCCTCCCTTGTTTTTCACAGCATTTAAGTCTCATGATGACAGTTTCCTCCTTTGTAGGGATTCGAGCAGAAATACATATTGGGCAATTCTGCTTTTGGAAATACTTAGCCAAACACGCCCTCTTGTTTGAAGCCAATCCTCCCCGTCCCCTGTCTTGCCTTGGCTTCTGGTACTGTTCTGCCCCTAACCTTCTTCCACAGTAGCCTCCCCCCAACCCTTTTCCCACTGCAACGTGGCTCGTGGCTTGACCACTGTGAATCTTCGGTCTCAGTCGGCCCATGCACCGCTTGTCCTTAGCCAAACCTGCTGTTTCCTCCTGCTACTGCCATGTTTCTCTTCTGAGGTCAGAGCATTTTTTAAACAGATTCCCTAGTGCCTTACTTCACCTGACCTGCTCCTCCAGTGGCATCCCGTCCTTTCCCAACAACTTTTTAGACACGAATGAACGAACGGGGAGGCAGCCATGGATGCACACATTCAGCCCTTCCCTGCTTTTGCCCAGAGTCACAACGTGAGGCCCAGGACAGGGTGCTGTTTGTGTCTCACCCGCCCCACATAGGCCTGCCCCTGTTGAGGCCTTCGGCTATGGCACACGCACACACTCCAGACACATTCCTTTCCGCGTCAGCTTCTCTCTCTCTCTCTCTCTCTCTCTCTCTCTCTCTGCTTCCGGGGGATAACAGGCTGTTGTTGTGGATGATTATCTCCCCAGGCGGGTTTAAGTTCCTTACATCTCCATCCCCTGGGGGAGAAGAATGACAAGTAATGTTGTCCCTGCTAAGATGGGAGAGGAAGAAACTGGGGAGCAAAAGGAAGATGCATTGGTGGTTTGTGCCCTCCCCCCAGGGTTTCTCTTCACTTCCTACCACACACACCACCATCTCAACTGCCCTCCCCCCCCAACCCCAGGATGTTTCCTTTGCTGTGTCCACCATCTAGCGTAGACCTCACTCATCTCCTGACTCAACCACCCTTGCCTATCTTTCTGTGAACCTGCCGTCTGCCCTGAGACCACCACCACCACCCCGCCAGCATTTAAAATCACTCTCTCTCGGGGGGGGATGTGGGATCTCCAGATATTTTGGACCCCAGCCACCAAAGGAAAAGGATCCTGGAAGTTAAGCCCCAAAAACTCTGGTGGTCAAATTTCTCCCTCCCCCCTCCCCTCCCCTCCCCCTCCCTCTCCCTCTCTCTCATTTCCAGCAGAAGAACATATAGTCTTCCCTTAGGATGCCAATTATCGAGCAGCCTGGGAGCTGCTCTTTAATAACATCTGGAGGCCCTCAGATTCTCCTCCTGTCCAAGCTCTGAGATATCAGCATT
This sequence comes from Phrynocephalus forsythii, assembly GCA_029282475.1. Lineage (NCBI taxonomy): Eukaryota > Metazoa > Chordata > Lepidosauria > Squamata > Agamidae > Phrynocephalus > Phrynocephalus forsythii. The sequence continues at coordinate 77,574,061 of JAPFRF010000011.1, read as the reverse complement.
CGGTTCCTTTATTCCCCCATCTTACTAATTTCCAATTAACCAGGCTTCTCTAAAAGCCTCATGGCTTGACTGAAATATTACAACCCCTTTCCCCCTCTTTGTCTTGTACTCCAGCCATTTGCCTACTTCCAGGAAATAATTAAAATGCTGATCTATCCCATGAATGAAACCACTAGAAGAATAAAAATGCGTAGAACGACGTTTATTCCACATCTTGAAGTGCTGTGTCTAAAATCGCAGAATTTGGACGATGCTAGGGCACCCGAGTGCCCTTAATTTAAAAACTTGGTTTCCCTTCTCCCACTCTTCAGTTTCTTACACTGAAACTTGACTTTCACACCTCCAAAGAAACTGTATGTAGAAGCCGAGAAGGCTCCTTGTCAGTTCTCTTTTTCTTCACGGTAACACTGAGATGTGTTGGCAAGAGAAATGCCCCCTTCCAGCTTAACCTCCCTTTCTCTGTGTCACCTTCAATGTTTTGGTGGGGGGTGGGGAGGGAGGTTGTGGAACAGTAGTCATTGGTGTGACCACGGCAGCTTGAGAGCTGGTTGAATGGCTGCTATACACTGTCCAGGTTGAGGAATAAGATAATTCAAAGATCACCTCTCTTCTTTATTTTGCGTTTACCCTTGGACCTAATGATAAATGCTCTCTGAGGTCCCCCATCCCATTTACTTTCTTCTGAGTCACCTTGACCTTTTTGAGCTGTGGCTGAATGTTTGAGGGCCAGCATTCTTTTGAGAGGAAGGGGAAAATATGTGAATCCCACATCCTGTTCGGATGAGCTCCCTGGTGTAGGCCTGCTTACTAGCATCACCGACACATGTCCAGTCTCAAGCATCTGGTGGACTCTAAGCAATGCCATATTCCAGGTGCAAAATGCTTGGACGTGTGCTGCCTGTTTTGGGTGGGGGATATATTACAAACAGCTGCCCACAAAGAACCCCATGGACCAAATGGAATGGACTGCCTCCTGCACTGTAGTCTGTTCCACTCTTCCTCTCCGACAGAGTCCAGTGAAAGGTTCCAATTTCATAATAGTAAAAGGAAGAGAATGGTCAAAAGAACAGTGGGTCTTCTCCCATTTCTTACACCTAGACTGCCAAAGGATGTTTACATATGCTGTTGAGCAAGTCAGGGGTGGGTTTGTTCAATTGTTTCAGATGTTTTGGACGTCCATCTCCCACTAGGAATAATGGGAACTCCAGTCGAAAGGCCACAATGACTCACTCCAAACTAAAGCCACCAGGTTTCTGTTGGTTCCCTTTGGTTCCCAACCTTGGGTATGCCAGGTGTTCTTGGATTACATTTCCCAGAAGTCTTCAACACTAACTGAGCTGACCAGAGTTTCTGGAAGTTGCTGTCCAGGAACACCTTAGTTTACCCAAGGTGGGGAACCACTGCTCTAAGCCAGCCCTCTGCTTTGCTGAGTTTAGCTATCATTGTGTCTGGGACAGCAAAAAATGCCTAGATTGGGACTTACAGACCAGCAACTGAATGTTGGAGAATAGGACAGTAACATCAGAACCAGATATCCTTCCTTTTTGCAGGAGGTTATTGCTACTGACTCTTGGTGCTCTTTCATCTCCTTTGCTTTCTTTCTAATCAACATATATGCAGATGGGGGAAAACCCTACTTGAAAGTCCCTTGGAGAAAAAAAAAACGTTCTTCCTTATCACACCCATACCCTCCCTTGATGTCTTCTTAGATTTGCCACTGTGGCCTCCGTGACCTTGAACTATTATGTAGAACTATGTTCTCACTAAGCCCCTTGTCCTTACACTCAGCCTCTGTAGCATCTTGGTAGACTTAATACAGAGAAGGACAGAGATTACCAGGTAGAACAGGGTGTGTGTGTACAGGCACACCCACACAAATACATGTAAAAGTGCCAGCTTGTTGGGGGGGGGTAGGGGGAATCACGAAGGTGGATGATACCCCCTCACTTCTGTGGGAGTTTTAGATCCCTCTGCCTATACACCTTAGAGCACTTTCTGTTCTGAAGGGGCAACAGGGCTGAAATTGTTTAATAAAGGAGAGGGTTTTTTTAAAAGCATCTGTGGTAGCGCTTCCAAGCCAGGCCCCCTTGAAGAAACATTCTTCCTGAGAGCCGAAATGGAAATGATACTTGTGTCAGGGAAGACAAATGAAAACCTAGGTTGCTGGTCTTCAGCCTCCTGCCACGCAGACTTTTTTGGCTTCTGGCGCTGCTGCTGCTGCTGCTGCCTTTTCTCCCTTCCGAGGGCTCCTGGGTAGTCGTTCCTTTGCCCCAGCTTTGACATCCTGAGTCATTTCTTAAAAGTTACCATTCCTTTGCTATACAGCATGGTACCCTAACCCCCACCCCCACCCCACCCCACGGAGAACAGGGGCTTCTAAGCCCATGATCTTTAAGAGGCGTCCTTCCTGGGAACCCATGTGGCAGAAGGTGGGGGTTGGGGAGAGAAGGAGGCCCGAGTTGTTGCCCGCTGGCCTGCCCTTGCCCTTCATCTACAGAGGAGCTTCAGGCAAGGTCCCCATCACTCAGCTCGCTCCCATACTTCTCAGGGTAGGGTGGGGTGCCCGAGGCCCACGGCAAAGTGAGTTACACGGCAATGCTAACAATTATTATTCCGAGGTGACAGAAATCCTTCAGTCTCAATAGAGAAAGTCTTATAGATTCTTCTCCCTTGGCCGAAAAGCAAACGCCGTCTTGTTAATTGGGACCGGCCAGCACGAAACTTTTCATGGTTTCAGTTACTGGCAGATGGGAAAGTTAACGAGGAAGGAAGGAGGCCGTCCTACGTTGGGTCGGCTTCGTGTCCTTTCCCCGCAGCAGAGAAAAAAGAAAAAGAAAGCGCGAACGGCGGCCTCTGGGTTGCCTCCAGGAGCCAACCGCACCTCCCCGAGGGTTGGCGGGGCTGCTCTACCCGGGGACATTCCCAGCCCCAAAGCATCGCCCCCGTCCTTCTTTGGCTGGAAACGGCCAGGGCTCCAAGGCCCCTTTGACTGGCAACGTGGGCGGGGGTTCCCGGAATGGAGCCCTACCGAGCTCCCCACGTCACTAGGCAGAAACTGACCATATATGGCCTTCTTCCTCTGCGTCAGCCCGGAAAGCCCCCTCCTTTCGGGCCCGCAGGCGCCGCCCACTGGAGCTGAAGTCAGAACTGGCGAGATCAAGGAAGTGAAGCTTCTTCGGCGGGCGCGTGGGAGGCTCACCCCCCTCGGGGCTTTTACGCGCGTGGCCCCCCCTCCCCGTCCCCTCCCCAACCCTCACTGGAGAAAGCGAGCGACGCTCTCGAGCGGTTTTTCCTAAGCACAAGAGTTCTCGCATCAAAGCTCCCGAGTTTGACATCAAAGGAGAGCATGGGGCGGGCGGGGGGGGGAAGGGGGCGGTGGCAAGGGGGTGAGGGAAACCGACTCCGAAACCTCGGGAGAATTAGGTGCGGCAAGAGAAACAAGGCATAGCACTAGGGACACATAAAAAAGGAAAAAGATCTAACTCCATGTGGGGTGGGTGGGTGGGTGGGGGTGGTCATAAATAGAAGTTACTTGTCTAGGTTGTCCTGGATGTATACTATACTAACCCATTACGAAGATCAAATACAAACAGGAAGGGAAAACAAAACAGGAAAGGAGACGGATGAGGCACTAGCAGCAAAACTATTAAGATCTTACTAGGGTATAACCAACAGGAAGCATCTCCCACCTCCAATCTTTGTTGACTGGAAGACCAGGCAAAGTCAAACTGTTGTTAAATTGGATCAAATCTCCAGTCTTCTAAAGGGCCACAAAATGGGCTGGGGGTGGGAAGAAAGGTATTTTTCAAAGAGAAGGGGCTGGAAGTTTGTGGGGAAACATTCCTGACAGACTGAAAGAAGCACACAAAGTAAAGTAGTTGGAACATGTTTACTTAAATAGCATCAATAAAAATTCCAAAACACAAATACAATCTTTTGAAAAAAAATATGAACTTGAGGACTCAAAGGAAATAGGAGCACAACTAGTAAACAACCCCCTTCCCCCTCCACAGTGACTCCATTGTCTATGCGGTGGCCCCTTGGAGGAAGGGGGGGACTAAGATCCCATGGCTTCCCTGTCAACCTGTGTTCTGGTCCCTTTCGTTTCTCTTTATAAATTAAGTCCATCTCTTTCTTACTGGCACAAGGAAGAGAGATCAGGCGGCCAGTTGTGGTGGTTGTCGCGTTGTTTCTGTTTCGGCTCTGTCCGAAGTACCTCCAGGTCCACCGCACCATCCAGCGATGCAGCAGAGAGGGAGGGGGAGGCTTTTCTTTTTTTAAATACAAACACACAAAAGTCACTCTCACTACATATATATATATATATATAAACCTCGTACACGGCACAGATCGGAGTTCTGGATCCACCAGATCGAGAGTCCCAGACACAACAACTTCGAAAACAGGGCTGCTTCAGAACAGGAGGAGTTGGGAACTCGGCGTGGTGTGCCCAGTTCCCTGTAAACTTTTTGCGTGACAAAAGGTCCGCTTCCCTTCTTCTTCTCCCCAACCGCCCCTACCCCCTACCCCATCAAGGTCTCTGAGGCGGCAGGGATCGGCTTGGTCCCCCTCCGGATGGCGAGATCCCTCTTCCCCCCACCCCCTTCAGAAAGCCTGCTGCATCTTGGCCGTCAGGAGGAGCTGGCACCCGTTGTTCACGTGGTTCATGACTTTCTGCTTCAGCTGCGCGACCTGGTCCCGGAGCGCGCTGGCCGTGTTGGACAGTCCCGCGTTCTCCGACTTCAAGGTCTTCACCTTCTCCTCCAGCCGAGCGATGCGCTCCAGCTTCCTCTTCCGGCACTTGGTGGCGGCCAGGCGGTTGCGCAGCCGTTTCCTCTCCACTTTGATCCGCTCCTGGTCTTCCATGTTGATGGGAGAGACGGGCGGGCTCTGCACATCCGGCACCGTCTGGGGCTCCTCTTTGAAACCCCGCGCCGGGTGGGCAGCCAAGGCCAGGCCGTGCGGCTGCGGCAGGTAGCTGAGGTTGGCGCTGGGGAAAGCGCCCGACGAGCTGCTCAGCGAGCCGCCCGGGTTGTAGCTGGTCAGGTTCGTGTAGACGGGAGGCGGCTCCTGGGGAAGAGAGGCGCCGTAGCCGCTGCTGGCCGACGAAGCTGCTGCTGCTGCCGCCGCCGCCGCCGCCGCCACCGCCCCGATGGAGACGTTGGGGGGCGGCAGGTGGTTCATCTTGTGCAGGTCGTCCAGCGCCTTCACGAAGCCGTCGGCGAAGCCCTCCTGCTCCTCCGTGGCTCCCCGCGGGTAGTAGTACTGGCCCGGCGGCGTGGGAGTGGTGGTGATCACGCCGTTGCTGTTCTGGACGATGAGGCGCTCCAGTTCCGGAGCGGCCAGTTTGAGCGAGGAGCTCCCGGTCTCGGCCTGCTGCTGCTGCTGCTGTTGTTGCTGCTGTTGCTGCTGAAGGGAGGCCGGGAAGTAGACCGCCGGGCTGTCCTCTTGGCCGCGGAGGTGATGGGGCAACTGGGACTTCAGGCTACGGAACTCGCCCGACAGGTTCAGAGCCATGCCCGACTTCAGCGCCTTGTACTCCTGACTGTAGCCGGAGAAAAAGGAGTCAGGGTAGAAAGGCTGCTCCATCTTCGTGCACATCTGCCGCGCGCTGGGAAAGGGTGACCACCCGGGCCGACAGGAAGGGCTCCCTGCCCGCCTGCTTGCTTGTCTGCCTGCCTGGGGCGCGGGTCGTGCTGCTTCTCCTGAAGCGAGGAGAGCGCGCTGCCTTCCCTTCCGCCCGCCCGCTTGCTTGCTTGCTTGCTTGCCTGCTTTGCCTCCCTCTTCAAACCTTCACTTCCAGATTTCAGAGTCAAAAAAAAAAAGAGGGAGGAAGAAGCTCTCGTCTTTCCGGCGGCTTCTCTTCCACCCGCCCCGACTAAAGCGCTGGCTCGCGAGGATGATTCACGCTTGTCTGCCCGGGGTGCAAACGCGCCGGCTCCGAGCCCTCCCCGAGAAGCAAAAGGAGCAAGTACCGTACCGGCCAAAAAGGGGCGACGACTCTCTCCCACCCCCTCTTTACGCGCTGCCGCCACCGCCGCCGCCGCCAGTGACTTTTTTCAAGAGCCACCAGCGTGCGCTTTCCGGCCCCTTTTTATTCCGGCCGCGCGCGCCGCGCTGGCGGAAGTGAGCCGCCATTGGCTGGCCAGCCCGGGCGCCTCCGCCTCTCGCGGCGCACGCGAAGCCGCCGGGTGGGAGGGGAGGGGGTGGAGGAGGAGGAGGAGGAGGCTGAGCTCATTGCTCTCGGCAGCTCGTGCTCCAGTAAACAGGCCGCGGGGGGGAAGGGGGAGGCAGGGAGGGGCGGAGGGCGCCGCGCGTCAGAGTAGCGAGGCTGGGCAGGGCAAGGCTTAGGCTAGGCTAGGCGGGCGCGGGAGCTGCGGAGGAGGAGGAGGAGGAGGAGGAGGAGGAGGAGGAGGGGGGAGACCTTGGGAGCAAAGAGGCACCCACGGGCGGGTGGCGGCCCTCCTTGCGGGCTCTTGGACGCCGTCCTTTTGTCCCCGGGAGGCGCCCCCTTTGGAGTCGGAGGCTCTTTCCCGAGTTAACGGGCCGAGGAGGGGAGACGAAGGAGCGCGCAGGCTCCAGGTCCTCTTTCGTGTCGCCGATAAGAGGGAGGGTTTGGCTCCCGCCCGAACCCACCCACCCACATGCACTCATTCACGCATGCACCCCCACACACGCACCCACACACACGTTACGTGGTCCCCTGAGAGGGGGGTGTTCTTGAGTGTGTACCCTCCCCCGGCCCCGAGACTTGGGCATGGGAGCCAAGCATTCTGGTCCCAAGTCCTCTCTGCACCCCACTGGGTGTGATCCTGGGCTGGTCGCCCCCTTCACCTTGGAAAAGGCTTCGCTCGTTTTAGGGCTTGGTTGTGAGTGGGGTTTAAAATTTAAGTAATGTCCCCTCCACCCACCCACCCACCCACCCTCCCCACTTCCCAGAAGCCAAGCTGGCCTCCTTGGCGAGGAAAGTGGGAGAGCGCGCGCCACAGGTCAAGGTGTCTCTCCCCCAAATCGTTGAGATGGCGGCGGGGGGGGGGTTAGCCTCACTGTCCAGGCACCCAAAGCCACACCTGCTTCTGCTGCCTCAGAAGTTCAGCTTCCAATATTGCCAACTCCCAGGAAAGGCATTTTATTTGGAAGAATTTGGGTTCTGCTTCCAGGTAGGCAGGTACATAATATTAATTGACAAGAATGCATCCCGTGTACAAAAGGTTTTAACAAGCAAACGCCCTCATAGCTCAGGATTTAAAAAGGTAGTCTTCCAGACGTTGTAGGGCTTCAACTTTTGTCAGTCCTGGCCTGGATGATGGGAACTACACACCAGCATGGGGGGGGGGACATTATTTTCCCAACTGCTTGAAAATGACCCAACTCTCTGACATGATTTATCAAACTAGACTTCCAGGCAGGCGATACACCCATGTAAGGATGCAAATGTCCTGTATTATAGAAATGTGTGCAGAATATAGCACACCAAATGCAAAAGTTATACAGATGAATCACAAATGCTAAATAACACTTTAAGACATAATTCAAACATGGACTTACCCCCTGCTGCTTTCCAAGTAAGCAGCAATGTACATCCTTAGAAACACCGCCACACCACCTTCAGATGCCAAAAGGGGAGGGGAAACCACCCAAGTTCAGAATGTACAAAAATGCTCACAATACTGAACACTCACTGTCATTACTAGAGTTTCTGAAGTTAAATCCATAACTGCTTATTGCCTGTGAGGACCTTCCAATCTGAATTTTAATAAATAGGAAGGAAAGAAATTGTATGTATGTATGTATGTATGTATGTATGTATGTATGTATGTATGTATGTATGTATGTATGTATGTATTGCCCCATAGTAAAAAGGCAGTCCTTTGGTGGTGTACAAAGAGCCAGGGTATCACATTATAATCCACAACTACAAAACAGTTAAAAATTAATAATTAGCAAACAACAAAATACTACAATAAAAAGCAAGTAAAATGGAAAAGGGAGTGCATAGAAGAGGCAAATGGGAGAGGAATAAATACAAGCATGGCTACACCTTGTTATGCTTAGTTTCAGTAATTTGGACTTGAGGAGGAAGGGGTTAAGCTGAAAGCTTCATGGAAGGAGTGAGTGGCAAGGAGAGGCCACACAAATACATCCACCTAAAGACTGATACTGTATACACTGAGATAGACTGACTCTGACCCAACCCATATAAATAGGTAGACATACAAGGAGCAAAGTGATAATCAAGTCCAGTGGCCACATTGTGGGGTGGGTCTCTTTTCCTCGACAAATAGGAGTATTTGCATGAGTAGTTACACAAACCTATGCAGCCCAAGAACACAAGGATTTTAGAGAACCTTTATTTTTCACATCCTTCTAATAACAATTATATACTGTCAAGTCAATTTTGACTTCCTGATTTTTTCTGAACTAGTTAAAGAGTACTCAGAAGTGCTTTGCCATTTCCTTCTTCTGGAGATGCTGTGGGTCTTTCCAGCTTGCCTGAAGCTACACAGGGTGCTCTTCTACCTGGAGGCACTGAGAGAAATCAAACTCCCAATGTCTGGCTCCATAGCCGGATACCTACCGGTAGGTAATTCACTGAGCTACCCAGCCAATTTTCACAGCCTTCTATTTGGTACTATCTATGCAACAAACTAAACCACCTCACCCTTCCCTGGGCATCATATATATTAGCCCTGGTCCGACTAATATGTGTGGATACATTTCCAGAGGGACACTTGTAAAGGGAGATGATTATAGCTAAGGCTTGCCCTAACAATCATAATCTTGTAAGCCATAAAACAGGAGTCTGAAGTGGCATTTCTTCATTGGCTTGGGGGCACAAATAGAGTCACTCTTGGTATAATTAAGTGTCTATGCTTGTATGGCGGTAAGGGAGATCACTAGGAAACATGCATAGCCCGTTCTCATGACAAATGCACACATCCTTTGGGGAAAATGTAGTGAACTCTTATTTTTTTCTGGACATACAAGCAGGAGCATCCTGACAGTCTGCTCTCAAAGACACTATTTATGACTTTAATGAAGTCAAGTTAAGTTTGCAGATGATTCCTAGACAATAATACAAAGAGCAGCGAGTTGGTAGATTTGTCTGATAGAAAACAGGTGTTTGTAATTTTTTTAAAAAATCAAGTGATATCTTTCTGTTCCTAAAACCTGCAGTCTTTGAGGCAGGAGATTCCTCTACTATACATTGTGGTCATGGGTTTGTTTTGTTTTCATACATATTAAGAGTGTCTGATCCTCCCTGGCTTTAACATGGGCACAATTCTCCTGTCTCCTGAACTGATAATTCTTAAATGTTCCCCATGTTGAAACCAGCACTAAGGAAAGGATTGGGGTTCAAGCTAGGAAGGACTATGACATGTGTTTAAGCTGTGCCTAAGTTCTAAAATTAAAGGCAATCGAGCTCAGGTTCACCTGGAAGTATTTCCACTAAGCTCATGACATGTTACAGTCAATCCTGATTAATCTTTGGTGAAGAAAAGACACATACTGCTTGAACTCTGATTACACATATCCCAAGGTTGGTCAGCTACCAGTATAAACCATAAAGGTTTGCGGGCTAAACTTCTAAGTGGGTCTTGATTTGGCTTGAGCTGAGCCTTAGAATACCCTAAAAGGACATACAAGCCCAAAGCAAAGAGTTCCTGAAAATAAGGAATACTGTACTTCTTCCCTTTTCTCCATCAGTTCCTGGGTGTGCATTAGAAGGTGTCCTCCAGGGTTAATTAGTACCACAGCTTGAAAAAGTTACATTTTTGGACTGCCCCCCATCCTCTGGCCATGCTATCTGGAACAATTCTAGGAGCTCTGGTTTAAGATGAATCAAACCCACCCCCCATCCTCTGGTTCACATAAAGATCACTGTATGTAATCCAGGGAAAAATGACCAGTTTTGGACCAGAATTGTCAGGATCTCCCAGCCAGCAGTACAGTAGCTCAGGGTGTTAATGGAGAAGTTGTCACCCAAATAAATAAAATAAAATAAAATAAAAATCCAAAAAGTTATTTTCTAGCTTTCCCACAAAAGTAGGCAACTACTTGCAGTCCTTGCCTAATCCCAGGGGTCCTCTGCAAGCAATTGGCTGAGGAGTCCTCAAAGTTTTCAAACAGTGGGCCGGTCCACCACTCCCCAGACACCACTAGAGGCTGGACCACAGTCCAAAACAAAACAAAACAAAACAAAAGGCCAACATGTAAAACAGGGAGGAGGGAGGGGGCAAGTGGGCAGATTCCCCCCCCCCATGATCGGCTCGTGATCAGTGTGCCTCTGGGGGCCCAGCAATGCTTCCTTCTCTGGATCGCCTCCCTGAGGTGCTGCCACTGGGATCCCTCTGCTGCACCTCCTCCTCCTCCTCCTACAGTGGCAGTGGCTAGAGCGGCTCTCCTTTCTCCATTGCATCGAGAAGGAAGCAGCAGCCCAGGGAAACTCAGGCCCCTCATCACCTTCTACATGGCCACTCAGGATGAGGAGCAGCAGCCGCAGCAAGGGCAGCAAGGCTGATGCCACTGCGCACGGATCCAACAATGCATCCTGGCCATCACACCCTCGCTGTGTCCCAGAGGAAAAGCTGCCTCCTCTCTTGGCCCGACCCGACCCGACTTGGTGCGCTGCAAGTGAGGGAGAGGGAGCAAGGGCTGGGAAGGAGGGATGGGGGAGGCAGGAAAGCTCCGGTTCTCTGTTGGCTCGCTAGCCTGCCCATTACCAACCGGGGACAAATGCAGCCTCACCAGCCTCCCAGGAACCAGGCCCGGGTCACCGTTGGCCTTCCCTTCCCTTCTCTTCTTTCTCCACCACCTCCTTCTCACTGGTCTCTAACCCAGTGGTGGTGACAGCATCCTCAGTTTCCGGCCATGGCTGGGCTCCCTTCTCCCCTCCCTCACTCCATGGAGCAAGGCAGCAGCTCATAGGGGCCTGGGTGGGGGGGAAGTAGCTCCATTTCCCCCCTCGGTTGCCCACTATCCATCCCTTTGTTGGTCCACTGCCGTGGCTGCTCCGGCTTGGAAGGCTGGCTGGTGCTGCCTCCCCCTCCCCCTTCCTTCCTCACAACCACAATTACACAGGGGGCCATACAAGGAAGGCAGGCGGGCGGGGTGGGGGAGGAGCAGGGGCAGGGCTTCAGGGCCATGGAGGGAGTGGGTGACCTTGCCGCAGCCCTTCCATTTTAAATTCCCCTCCTCGGCTGCAGCTGGTGCCCCCACTGCCAGGACCCTGCCTGTCACAGAACCTGTCTCTGAGGGGTTAAATGGTGAAGAGCTGCTGGAGGAGCCTTGCAGCTCAAGTCAGCAGGCAACTGGGTCTGATGACTCAATTGAAAACATATCTTCTCCCCCTAGAAGGGCTATGAGCAGGATTCTGCAAAGACGTGCTACCAGGAGAGCTAGGGAAAGGGTCTTTGATGCTAGACGGGGAATCAGGTCGGGAAGCCCTGAGTACTAGCAGGAGCCTTTCCAGAAGTAAGGGTGTGTTCCCTGTTTTGGGATAAAGCTGGTAAGCTCACCTTGAGCTCTCTGTGGGAGCAACCTGTCATTTGAACTTGCAACCACGTTCCTGTCTGTGACCTTGGCTCTGTTTCCTGATTTTGGACTGGCTTCCTGGACAACGGCTTAATCTGTTCCCTTGGGTTTGGCATCTGGTTTCCGTGAGATATTCTGGTTTTGACTTGGACTGTTAATTGCTGGGAGTTGGATTCTGTTATTTATCTGGCACTTGATTGTTGGCAAAGGACTTGAACTTGCCTGGCTTTCCACTAAAGATCTTGGCAAAGAACTGAACCCTGTTTGTGTGTGTGCTCTGTGTGCGGGGCTTGACACCGACCATCTGGGCGGTGGATGGGGAGAGCGGGGGATCTTGCCATGGCCCTCCCACTTTGAACTGCCCCACTAGCCAGAGTGCTGATCATCTGGGCGGTGGGGGGTGGGGGGGAAGTGACATAGCCCACTGCTTTGAACTGCCTCAGTAATAGAGTAGCTGCAGAGGCTGGCTTGCTCACGAAGCAGGGGTTTAAGTGGCAGGGGGGTCTGCAATTGGTCCCAGAGGCCGGATACAGGACCCTGGGGAGCTGCATCTGGCCCCCGGGCTATAGTTTGAGGACCCCTGCATTAATTAGTTAAATCCTTTGGCTGGACCGAGCTGTCCCTTCACTGACAGCCCACAGAAAGAAGGAGAGAGGAGTGGCGGAAAAAGAGGAAAGTGGACTGACCTGCTGCCTTGGGTCTCCCAACCCCAAACACCACTATTGGGATGGCCCTTGCCCAGCTTGAGCCTCTTGTTCTGGAAACCTTACCTTAGCTTACTCCAGCACACTTGCCTTGTTTGCCCCCTCCATCTCCGCACAGCTTAAGCTTCCTGCCGGATGCTTGATTTAAATCCCAACCTTACCATGTGCACACAGACCACAGAAATTGTGCAAGGCCAGCTGCATGGAGCTACATGATAGAGGGGAGCAAAGAAGGGAACGGGAACAGACTTTTTGGAGGCAAGGAAATGGCCGATGCTCCTGAAATCCTAAACAGCTTAAGGAGGAGGTCCCGATGGGCTCTTTGCCTCAGTGGGCAAACGGGCTCCATCAGGATGAAATGAGGGTCAAGTCCCTGGATCTTGCTTTCCTCCAAGGCACCGGAGCAGGAAGTACCAGCCTCTGCTGTTGCCCTTTAATCGTTGTCTTTTTGTTTGCCTGCTTAACCCAGGCAGCATGCAGTTGTTGGGTGAAGGTTAGGGTGCGGCAGGTGAACACGCCCTTGCATGGCAAGCGTCTAAAAGGTACCCAGCCTTAGGGAGCTTGCATAATAGGGGCAGGGAGAAGGCGGCAAGCTGCGCAGCATGTACAGTATGCAAAAGAACTTTTCTGCACTGGCAACCTAGCCATTAAAAATATAGGAGTTAACTGATGAGGGGTGGTCATTCTTTGTGGCATGGTCCTATATAACATGGTTGGGTCTTTTGATATTTCTTATAATTTTTACCTTTTTAAAGTAAGAGATTGCTCCATTCAGCTAGACATGCCAGTGAAGCAGTTCATAGCATGCAAATATATGCTTTGCTCCCTTACACCTTTTGGGATATAATGCAATAACAAATCACCCCAAAAACCCAGTTAGTGTTGCTGTTGTTTTTAAGATTCACATATCATCTGGAAAGTACATATTAAAAACAAATAATGCAGTAAAAATTAAAACAGTCATGAGTGTTAATTTTCCGCCTGATTTTATTTTGTTTTCGGTTATTCATTGGCTGGGCTCCTGTTCATGCAGCTACACCACACAAGATGGATGATGTCATCAGCCACAGCAGTTTTTAAATAAATACAACATGTTTGGTTCACACTCTCAAAGGTCCTGAGGCTACTATAGCAGAGATGGCGAACCTTTTAGAGACTGAGTGCCCAAAATGCAGTTCAAAACCCACTATTTTTTTTTTTTTTTGCAAAGTGCCAATACAGCAATTTAACCTGAATATAGGTGGCTGTGAAGGGGCGATGTCGGGGGCCCACAGAAAGGGCTCCAAGTGCCACCTTTGGCACCCCTGCCATAGGTTCGCCAACAATGTACTATAGAATCCCCTTAATTATGAGGAAGTTATTGAGGGCTGTGAGACAGGAGAGGTGGGCTTTAATTTCTGAAAATTACTGCTGCTAGTAAATTAATCCAGAACGAACTAGACTTTCTCAAACAACAAAATTCATGAGCCAAGGAAATACTGCTGTGTTGGTCTGGAAGAAGCAGAGAATAGACCTCTGCTATTTTTATACTGTACAGTATAGTAGGGGGCTTTGCTGGTCCTCTTTGGAGGCCTCTTACTATCTGCCAATCAAAGGAAATAGCGTGTAGAGAACTCCAGCTTAGGCTTGGAAGAGTGCTCTGCATTCTGAACCAATCTAGTCTCTTAGTTTATCAAAGCTTCAGCTCAGCTATGGATCACCTAAGACTCTTTTTCCACACAGGTTTATTAGTCGACCAAAACAAACCAAAAAATTGCTAAGTCCTAGGCAAATTGTGAAGCCTACTTGGCTGGTTTCTTGACATTTGTAGGCATGGAGATGTTTGGGCAAAGCGGTGGATGAAGGAGGTAGCATCATCATTTAGCCACATTTTATATTATGCCTTTTTTGGAAATAATACCAGCATTACAAGGAGAGGTTTTTTATTTTTGTTCTTCATCTAGCTGAACTTGCCAGTTGAATGTGCTAGAACTGAATGCACAATCAGTAAGGGCAGAAGGCAGACCCATTAAAATGATGGATTGTAGGTGGCTGAGAAGTAGTGCCGATCTGAGGATGATTGGTTGGTGGCAGTTTTCCAGACAAGCAAGGTTTTGGCTCTGGCTTTTCTTCCTAATTTTCATCAGTATGATCTTCAGAAATCTCCCTCCTTACCACTCTCCTGGCCTCCTGTTTCTTGAATTATCATTAAGATTGCCGTTCTGAATGGAATTTCCAAACACAGCTTTTAGATCATGGCATTAATGGAAATAAATAAATACATAAATAAATCCTGATATCCTCTTTTCCAGAGGAAAGTCACAATTCCTCTTTTAATGTTACCAGCAAAATCAGAGAGCAGCCAGTACATAGAAGGCAAATCCATTGTTTCACTTTTTCTACATTGGTGATTGAATACAGGTTTATTAGTCGACCTCATTTATATGCTAAGCTGGCATTTGGCATATTAATTATGACAGTAAATTGATCTAAAGCCAAAAGAACTTTCAGTTGACGGGATTTACTCTTCAGTGCACTTAAAATGACAGCCTAACTTACTAATTATGTGTTACATATAGTATGATTGATTGATTAGCTCTTTCGCTGTGCGAAGAGTAAAATTATTCCACTGGATGAACAGCTTCCCACAAAATCCAGAATTTTGTTATTTTGCCGTTTCTGCCTTGCTAAAAAGTTCCACAGAGACTTTATGGATGCTTATCCTTTCTTAGTTTACTGAAGAAACTGAAATTTCAGTCTTTATTACATAGTTCTCCCAAGTACAACAATACCCTGTTATGCAAATCACCACATGTTCCTGTTTCTGAGCACTTTTAAAACCAGCTACCACCAACCTGCCACTTCTCCAAGATGTTCTGAACTGTAGCTCCCATCATCACCCTAACCAGCAGGACCACTGGCCATAGTCAGTTGTGGGGCTGATGAAGTTGGAGCCAGCAAA
Organism: Phrynocephalus forsythii; assembly: GCA_029282475.1. Classification (NCBI taxonomy): domain Eukaryota; kingdom Metazoa; phylum Chordata; class Lepidosauria; order Squamata; family Agamidae; genus Phrynocephalus; species Phrynocephalus forsythii. The sequence goes on along the minus strand of JAPFRF010000011.1, from coordinate 77,558,881 downwards.
CCTGCCGGGAGTTAGTTTTTACAGGGGCTGATTTAAAGGGATGCTTCTGACTTTGAAAGCCCTAAATCTTCAGGCCTGGAGGAGCGTTGACTCCCATATTATATGCGCCTTCGGTCAAGCCCACAAATCAAGTCCTGCTCTGTACCTTGCGCAGTAGAGTTTTGTTTTGCTCTTGGCCATTTGGCAACTCTACTTGTGAAATAATTCAACAGGAAGGAAGGAGCTGGAAGACGATATGCATGGCCGTTCACAGCTCATAAGCCCTACAGGCCAGTATCCTTTTGCTTGTCTCAATGCAAGCAGACCCATTGGCTCAATGGGATTAGTACAGGTGGTGACGTACCATTCAACAATTATTTCAACAGGTATACAGTATTTTTTATGGGACTGGCAGCAAGACACCGGCCAGAGTGTTCAGCTGCCTCGACTGCCAGGTCAAGTGTGTATGGCAAGGGTGGAGAAGAGGGGATGCCCCAAATGTTGCTGAACAACTGCTTCTGGCTGGAGAAGCAGGAGCAGCAGCATAACAATAATAACCAGCAGCAGGTAGGAATCAGAACTGCAGTTCACCACCGCCACAGGAAGGGCCACATTCACCCTGCCTGGCATGCAGCACTGCCCAGTTAAATAACCACAGGCAGAGCTATTTTGGAGGAAGTTCCCTTTGAGACTTGCTTCTGCAAAAGCAAACAAGGAACCAGGGTTGAGCTTGGGCTGCTCACAGATCAGAGCCTGCCTGGTTGTCCAAGGCGGGGTCATGTTATCTGAGAAGGAGCTATATCGATCTGGCAGGAGCTTGGTGTCCAGGCTCTTAGGTTCTATTCCTGGGCCTCTTACTGATTCAGTATGTGATGCTGACTTACTCACTTCCCCACTGTGGCCTCAGCTTCCCCATCTGTGGAAAGCCCTTGTTGATCATTGGATAGGAAGCACTAAATATAACACTCACCTCTGCCCCCCGCTTCATTCTCCAAAGGAGGAAGGGGAAATAAGTAGGACAGGGACAACTCTACCACCCCACCCCACCCCACACCCCCCAGAAGGTACCCATAAGCCACCATTATTTGAAATGCTGAGGTTCTCGAGTCTGGAACTTCAAAGAAAGGGGGAAGAAACCACAGGAGAACCTTAGCAGTTGGTGGAGACATCTATATTGGGTTCCAAGGTTATGGAACTGCTTTTGGTTTCCCTTCTCTTTGGGAAAGTATGTGGCTGGAGCAAAGATTCCACCCCTTCCTCCTTTTAAAATCTATATCTATGAAATACGTATTTCGTAAAATCCATATCTTATGCCAAGCAGCAAATAGGAGAGTGGTCCAACAACCGTCTCCTACTCTGTGACATTCACTGATCCAGCTAGAATTTATACTGGTGAGTAATGAGAGCTCCACATTGTGTATAATTTGCATTTCATATTTGACAGGAGATGGAGAATAATAGTTCACACCTGATGTTTGATTATCAGGTTTCATTTTATATTTAATGGTACAGAATCATAGAATAAGGCTATTGAATCCAGGCCCTTGCTCAGTGTAGGATATCTGCCAGGTGGTTGTCTAAATTTCTCTTGAATGCCCCCAGCATTGGTGCACTCACCCCTTTTCCTGAGGTACTGTAATTGGTTCCATTGTCATAATGCTCTAACAGTTAGGAAAGTTTTTCTTGATATACCATTGTAATTTGGCTTCCTGTGATTTCAGCCCATTGGTATATGTCCTGAACTCTGGAATGACTGAGAACAGATGCCACCCATCCTCTGCATGACTATCTCTCAAGCATTTGAAGACTGCTATCATACATTCCCTCACTCTTCTTCTCACTGCAGTCTTTTCTGTCTCTCCTTTCAGGTCTTGGTTTCCAGTCCCCTGACCATCCTTGTTGTCCTCCTCTGAACTTGTTCCAGTGTTCCTCGTGGCACAGTGGTTGAACTGCAGTGCTGAAGCCAGGACTCTGCTTACAACCTGCATTCAATCCCGGGCTCAGGTAGCTGGCTCCAGATTGAATCAGTCTTGCATTCTTCTGAGGTCGGTAAATTCAGTACCCAGCTTGCAGGGGTGGGAAATATGTAGCCTGCATGATTAATTAAACTGTCAATTACCCAGAGAGAGCTTTAAGCACTATGGGGCAGAATATAAGTCACACACTTTGCTTTATGTTCCAGTTTGTCAGCGTCATCCATAAAGTGCTATGCTAAGAATTGGCAGGAAAATATTCTCTAAAATATTTGTTTTATTATTTACAATTAGCACATTTATATTCATTAGGCAGAGTCCTTCTGTGACATACCACACATACAAGGAAAATTGCACAAATAGTTTTCACATGCTTAGGCCCACAGTCCAGCATATGACCTGGGGACATCTAAGTGCATGAAACAAACATAATTACACAATTTGTGGCTGTGCATTGCTAGTAGAGTTCTGGCCAGTGCTGTATATTCCTTCTCTGTCTCATTTATAGACCAGTAGCTCCTCTGATGTTAGTGTTTGATAGCTCATATGTACTATCAATGAAGTGACAAGTGATTAACTTTAAAGATAAATTCTGAAAAACAATATATTGTACATTGTAAACAGATGCACAAAATATGTGATGTCTGTTTAAAGTTCTTCAGTCTGATAAACATGCTCTCCCCTATTTTTTGCTGTTTTTTCATGAATGCGTACCTGTCTTTTTGCCATTAAAATGAGTAAAGCAAGCATAAGCCATCAATAAAGAGAATATTAAGAGCAATAAAATTTACCTGAGTGTACATTTTCTGCAATTTAAGGAGCAATCATCCACTTGAGCTGAAGCAACAGAGGGTCCACAGGATTTGGGGGAAAGCCCTAAAGTGACCTATATTGGTGACACAAAAAGTGCCAGTCGAACATTCCACTTTGGGTACTTCAGGCACGTAACGAGAAGACAGGATTCTCTGGAAAAGGCAATAATGCTGGGAAAGGTTGAAGTCAGCAGGGAAAGAGGAAGACCAAATATGAGATGGACTGAGTCCCTAAAGGAAGCCACAGGCTTGAGTTTGCAAGAGCTGAGCAGGGCTGTTGACAGCAGGACACTTTGGAGATCACTCATTCACAGGGTTGGCCATACGTTGGAGACAATTTGACAGCACATAACAGCAGAACACTCTACTGGTACAGTGGCACCTTGTATAAAGGAATTAATTCATTCCAAATGAAATTCTGTTAAGCAAATTTTCCTTTATACAAATTTCCCATAGGAATGCATTGAAAACGGAGTAATCCCTAATCGCAACCATTGTTATGTTGTATGGATTCGCCCCATGGGTGATTCTGTTAAGCAATTTCCCCTATCTCCGGAATTTTTTATTTTGTACAGATTTTATGTTATACAGTCCGTTTGTTATATAAGGGTCCACTGTAGTGATCATATATTGGGGAAACAAACAAAATGGAACAGAGAATGGATACATGGAACAGGTTAGTCTATGGGAGAAGCAGGGCCTGGAAATGTCACTTTTTAGGACTACTGTATAATCTTATGCTATCTGCTGGCTGGCATCCAGATTTAGGAGAACAACTCCACCTCTTAACTGCCCAGAAGAGCTTATTACTCAAATACTAGATGCCTATATGGGACAACCTCTCTCTAGCCCCTAACAAAGCACACTCGGCACTCACCACAGGAACTGTTCTCCTAAAATGGAGAAAAGGCCCTTTCCCCATATAGAGAGGGCACAGAAGGCAGCACATGCATAAGGCACTGGAGCAAAGCGCTAACTTTCATTTCCCTAAATCCTTTATGGGTACCTCCTTTTGGGATTCTTGATACAAATGTTACCATAAGCAAAATCACTGTTCACTCTGGCAATTGAAGCCCCACAGAACTGGGCTCTTGACACAGAAAAGCAAGGAAAGCCATGCTCTAGAATGGACCTGTGAAACTATCTCCCAGCGGTACCTCTTCGATTTCACCACTTGCTATGTGCAAATACAGTACTATGTCTTATCCTGTATTATTTTAATGACCTATTTGCTCCAACAATGGGAAACATTGTCTCCCACATGGAAGTAAGTAGTCCCTGACTAGGAGGAGTCAGCAGCCATTTTCTGTCTTCTTTGGTTATCCTTGCCCTCCCAGGCTGAGTGAGCAGAGGGTAAATAGCTGTTCTGCCAAAGCAGCATCCATTCTCAGCTGTATCTACGCTTTGTGCTGTGTCAGAACACTCTACACAGAAAATCTACATTAATTAAAGCAAAATTTGCTACTCATATACTGTCCCATAGTGCTGAAAGCACTCTCTGGACTGTTTACAATTTAATTGTGCAGGCTACACATTCCCCACACCCCCATCTCAGCAAGCTGGGCACTCCATTTACCAACCTAGGAAGGATGGAAGGCTGAGTCAACCTTGAGCTGGTAATCTAAGCCTGTGAGGATCAAACTCAGGCTGTGAGCAGAATGTTGACTGCAGTGCTGCAGTTTATCCAGTGTGCCACAAGCTCCTATAAGGCATATTTACTCTATGGGTGCACATGTAATATAATTTAACATGGAATATTTATAACATGTGACTCATTTTCTAATTTTTCCTTTTGTGTCAGACCTTTTTACTTTGTAAATCTGAGGGCAGGGATTGTTTGCTTCCTTTGTCTGCCTAGTATGTAAGCTACTCTGATAACCTCTCCAATTGTATGCATTTACATATTTTATTTAAATGTTTTAAATAATATAAACAGCCACTACCACCCCAATGCATCAGCAAACATTGTCAATCACACCCCATGTAATAAAGTGAAAGGTTGTTCAACATGGTTGTCAAGTGTCAGAGGGATTCTAATCGGTCAGGTTGCTGGGACATATTCTGCAGCGTCCCAGGAGGTGAGCAAAGACTGTAGCAGCAAAGGAGTGGGGAGATCATTTTTACCCACAATGCACCAAGTGAGGCCAGAGAAACCTCGCTCAAAATGGTAACTTATCTGAGACTCTGGCAAATACATACCCAGAACCACGGCCAGGAAGAAGAAAAGTCCAGAACTGGGTAGACACAAACCAAGGGTGGGTATGGGGAAAATGCTGCATTTCCCTGTATGGACAAACATGGAATGACACCAAGGACCTATTATTGGGCGAGTGGGTAGCTGGGGGGAACCATGTGATCTTAGCCCCACATTCACCAAGCACCTCGATTTTAAGTTCTACCCCGGTTTTTGTAACCCTGTTTTGGCATCTCTTCCCGGGAGCCTCAGGACATGGATGTGGGCCAGACCCCTCTCAACCTTTGAGAGGCCTTGATGGTTGGAGTGTCAGGAACGCAGTAAACCACGTCTACATTTCGCCAGGCATGCGTGCTGGCTGTTTGACGGGTACGTGCCTCAGCAGTGGGAGGGCAGGGCTGGCACCTGTACATGGAGGCCTGAGTCACAAGAGGATCAACTGTGCTAATTCACAGGCTCCCCCGCCGCCCACAGCCCTGACACTCCTGTCCAAATCAGACGTGCCTGTCAAAGACTCCTGCTGGAATGGTCTTGGGCAGAAATAAACATACCTGGTCTGGACTGAACTCCAGACAGTCATAAAAAGAGAGACAAGCCTAGGTCTCTATCTTATCAGAAATGAGGCGGGAGCAGAGTCAAGCCTGGTCTTGGAGAGGAGAGTCCCCAAGACTTTCTCTCTCAGGTCAGAACTGAACTCAAGATAGGACAACCAATGTTCAGACTTATAAGCTCCTGGCCACCAGGAAGATAGAAAGAACTGGGGCAGGGTGGAGATTGGGCTAGTTCCAACTTGCTTGGAATGGCCCAATTCTCCATTTTTGCCTAGCTTTTATTCAGATGCAAAAGCTCTCCTTTGCTAGAAGGAACTAGTTGGCAAATAACAAGTCATGTGTAGTGAGCTCCTTTTCTGCAAAAATGAAAGCATTATTAACTTAGGGCGCTTTTACACTACCCCTAAAATCCGAGGCAAAGGGCTCCCAGATGTGGAGCTTAAAATTGTTTTCCCACCAGCTCCGGACTTTAAAAAAAATTAAGTATGACCACGCCCACCTAAGCGCGTCCCAGCGCATTTTCCAAGTACCTGGTCTCCGAAGGTGAAAAATTTCTGATGCTGATTGCATAGCAGTGAGTGCCAGGCTCTCCTCCCTTCTGTTTTTTTTTTCCCCCACCCCTTTAAAGAGACTGGAATGTTTCCCGGGGCAGCTCCCGTAGAGTGAGGTGAGCCTGCATTCTTTTCTTCCTTTTTTTCTCCCTCCCCTCCTGCAGACAGGAGCAAGGGAGTGCAGAGGGGTGGGAATACAGGAAGAGGAGCAAACCCTCAAGATCTCTGGTCCAAATTTAAGTTGCCAGAGGATCTTAGGGGTCGTGTAAAAGCGCCCTTAAATAACATCGACACTATAAGTGGGCACGAACCAAACTATGAAAAGAAAGGCCAACATATCAGGCTGGTTTGTGGTTCAGGGATCCTGTTTTGCTGAAGTAAAAGGAAGGGCTAAATGTGTTTCCCCCTCAGCGCTTTGATTTGCTTCAGCAAAATGGGTGCCTTCCAACCCCATTGCCGCTGCCCCTGTCACCTAGTCCTGCTACCGTTGCCATTGTCAGAGACAGCAGTAGCTAACGGGATGGGGGAACTTGGAAATATAGGCAACATCCTCTTGCATTGCTACCAAAATGGTGTAACTTTTGGAGGCAAATCACTTAAAGTTAAGACATCACGGCAGAGATTTATCATTTGCACGCTGAGTCACGTTACTCAGCTGCGCGACTGATAAATGTCCACGGTGATTTCTTAACGTTGAGGCAATGTACCTCCAAGCATGATGCCATATGTGTTATGATTAGGCAAGAGGATTTGGGCCGTAATGTTTGAAGCAACTTCCCAAGCTCCAGTCCTCCCTAATCACTAGACCCCTTGTGCTCTTTTAAGGCTGGGTTTTGCACCTGCTTTCCACACCTTCTTCTCCAAATCAGATGCTACTCTCTTCCTAAAACTGGCCTTCATTCAGGAGTCTTGTGGTTCCAGAACTCATGAGTCCAAGTATTTGCTACTGTTTGCAAGATAACATTATCCTCCCCAGCATCCTCCTCTTTTCTGAGCTTAAACATATGCCTTGCAATAACATCTGGAGGAAGAGAGATGGGTTTTTCAAAAAATGATACTCTGTCATTAGATATCCCTGTTGTAATTGAACATCTTTTGGTATGGCCTGCTGTTGAATGGTGAATTAAAACCCATTAACTTTACAAAAGACCTGTTCCTGGTTAAACATTGGAAAAAAAGAACTAGAATTTATTTCTTAATTCTGATCTATCAAGCTGCCTGATCTTGGATTCCCTCTCACCCCTTTAGATATGGTTACAGAGACTGTTGTGACAAGTGCCTGCACTTTAGAATCTACCTTATGCCACTGCCTTCTTGATTTGGGTTCCAATAGTGCAGTGGTTCTCAACCTGTGGGTCCCCAGATGTTCCTGGACTGCAACTCCCAGAACCCATTCCAGCACAGCGAGTGGTGGAGGCTTCTGGGACTTCCAGTCCAGGAACATCTGGGGACCCACAGGTTGAGAACCACTGCAATACTGAATTCTACAACCTCCATGTTTTCCCCTCTCCTCACCATGTACACCCGCATGCACACACAAGCAGCAACCACACTGTGACAGAAACCTGGGGGAGAGGAATTGGGTTTTCTGAGCAGTTACGGATTAGTGCTAAGGGCAGGGAGTTTCCCATCCTGGTTCCTCATGTCCTTGCCCATCCCAGGGCTGTGCCCTGCCGCCTCCTACTCACCCTTTGTAACAACACAAGAGAGGCCCTTCCCCCTTTGGGCTAAAAAAGAGGTAGGATTGTATTATAGGGGCAAAGAAAAGAGGAACCTGTTAATAGGAGGTCCTCCTCCCAAAGGTACCTGGGGAATGTATGGCTCCCCTGCACCGGTGCCTTGTAGTCTCAGTGAAATGCTGTGCCTAAGACAAGAGGTAGCCAGAAATGTATGCTGCCATCACCCCTCCTCCTATCCACCTTCTGACATGGCACCCCTTCTCCTTGATTCAATATATGGAAGGGGTGGCACAGGTGGGGATGGCAGTTACAGTGGCAGCTTCACGGCAACTTTCCAGCACTGAGGCTTGCCAGGAAAATGCCCCATGGTAGTTAAATACTGCCACTATTGGTTGCAGCTGTTGCTTTAAGGCTTCCAGTCCTCGTCCTCTCCCCTGCTGTAGGGATCTACCACAAGGTCACCTACAAATAGCTGACCTGCTCCCAAAACCAGACTGTGAGACTCTGAGGCAAGGATGGGCAGGTGGCAGCCCTCCAGAAGCCCTGGGACTCCAATTCCTCACCAGGCCTAGGCAGAACAGCCCAATAGGTAAGGCTTGCCCTATGACCCCTGGAGGGCCACAAGTAGTCCATTGTGTGTGTGTGGGGGGCTCCCAGAAGATGTCCCAGACAGGCAGATTCGTTCTGTGCCTGGGCAAAGGGGAGGACCTTCCAAACTAAAGCAAGCATCAGCTGAACCCAAATAACGCAATGCAGACAGGTCACCTCCAACATGAACTTCCAAGTTTCCAGTCTTCTTGAAAATATGTCTGACACTTGCCAGTGCAAGCTGGAACTCAAGAAACTGAAGACAAATTCACACAGATGTCAGAATCTGTGTATCCATAGATAGATAGATAGATAGATAGATAGATAGATAGATAGATAGATAGATAGATAGATAGATAGATAGATAGATAGATAGATAGATAGATAGATAGATAGATAGATAGATAGCAGCCAATATATCAACAGTGCTATTTGTTCCTATGTGTTCTCGCACATCCTCAGAACTGACGGAGAATAGTATCACTTGCAGTGCCTCTGTGCGGATGGAGCAAAAACCTACCAAGTATTCACAAGAATGGTGCTTCCTGCCCACCTGTATACAAAATAGTGTATCAAGGAGCAGTTCCTTCGGGTGACGGTAGCTTCAGGTGGCTCACAACATTTTGCTCCTCAAGGTAAAGCACAAGGTGGGTGCCCATCCCACCAGGTGCAAGGACTCCAATATCATTTTAGCATTTCCTGTTAGGAATCCTTAGATACCATGGCCAATCCAGGTATTCATCTCACTTCAGAAAGTCTCCCCTCTGGTCCTTTTCTCTATCACCCACTGCCCAGGAGCGGTGAGCTGCTCAGACCATACAATTAAACATGGTGAAAGTCGACAGGCATACTTTGGCAGCAACACACCATCATCTTGGTACTAGGGGAACCTGACTTTAGCTTAGCATGTAGCACTGTGGGGTGGTTTTTAGAAGTCCCATTGGGGTGGGGATGGGGAGGAGGGTTAGGGTTAGGGTTCGGGTTCTATCCTGTCACAAGACCCCCGAAGATGTCCTGGGCAACAGACCTAACAGAAGCCTCCAGATGTTCTCCTCAGACTGGTGGTCCCACCCTTGGGTAATTCAGCTATTTGCAACTCCCAGAAATACAAATTGTCATAGGTGAAGGCTTCTGGGAGTTGCAGTCCAAGAATCCCTGAATTACCCAAGGTTGGGAACCACTGCCTTGGATCCATTCAGAAGTCAAGAAATTCTGTAAATGTAATTCAAGGTAGAGCAAGGGCTGAAGAGGAGCTGCAAAAACCCTGTGAAGGATCACTGGTTTCCCACAATGGGTCTCAAGAAATCTATATTATTCACTGGACTGGTCACTCCGGCGGTGGGGGGGGGCAGGCAGAAGAGACCTGAGAGGGGGAAAAGGAAGTATCAACCCAAGGGTGACATAAGGACATCACATAGTGAGGCCACCTCAGGGAGCTTCCTGTGTGTGTATTTGTGTGTGTGCTATACATATACAATGATTGTGTGAAGCAGTTCTGATCTGCATTGGTGGATGGGACCACTGACATCAATAAAACTGCCAAGTTATTTAAGTTATCTCTCTCTCTCTCTCTCTCTCTCTCTCTCTCTCTCTCTCTCTCTCTCTCTGTATCCTTCCATGAACTCCAATGAAAAAAATCAGCAGAGGGCAGCTTTTTCCAGCAGTGTGATCTAACTGTATGGGTGTTTCACATATTGCATTTATTTCTCTCACATGGACAAAAGCAAAGGCTCGAGGTCCCTTCATGCTGGGATAACAGGGCAGGAGTTCAGGGTTTCTGGACCAGCCCAGGAGGGATAAACCCGATAGAGCTGGCTTGCTGGGAGCTTCTTTAGGCTTCCAGGCTGTTGAACGAAGCCAGTGAATATGTCCGACACGTCCCAGGAGGAGGGTTCCTCTCACCACCAGGACTCTCGCCCAGGCAGCCTCACTCCACACGGGCACGTTCCACCCTGGAAAAACCTGCCCCTGCAGGAGCATCTGGGCCAGAGACGCCTCCCTGCTAGTCAGGGCTGGGCCGATGATGGCGCCAGGTTGGCGTCGCCTCCAAGTTTTGCTACAATAGAAGGCCTGGCACCCAGACTGGCCAGACCAGTGCACCTGAAGGACAGAAAGGGGGAAGGGGTGCCAAGCCTGAGTCAGCATTAAAAAAAAACCTTTAACTGGCCACACCTGGAGCTTTCCTACAACTCACAGAGAAATGGCTTTTTTTTTTTAATTATAGGGAATATAATATAAAAGGTATCCCTCAAGCCTGAACTGAATACCAAGCAATGGCTCCACTATCCGTCCCCTGTCCTATTATTGTTGCCCTGCAGTACCAAACTATAAGCAGCCTTTGTGGAAGGGCTTCTGTTGTTGTTGGACTACAATCCCCAGAACAACCCCCCCAAAAAAAAGCAATACTTGATAACCATGAGATTTCCTGTCACAATTCAGAAATGTATGCCTGGCTCCTATGAACAAAGGCCATACTACCTGGCCAATACTATAGGCCTCACCCTGTCCATTCAGACATCCCATTGGGTTTAATGAAGAAAGCACTGCAGTTTGGATTTCTTTTGAATTAGTGGAAGCAGTGGGGACTTGAATCTTCTTTGGATAGTCTCTTTTATTTACACTACACTTGAGAAGCACAATGGATGCAAATGGCTTTAAAATCAGCATTTTGCACAAGATTCCCCAAGAAAAAAATGTGGACTTTTATAGCTCCCTGGTTTCCTCCCACTCCTGTTGTCCAAAATCAATTTCAATTCAAACTGAAACTGTTCTTCACTTTATCTCCACATTCTGAAAAACTGCATTGGTAATCAAGAAACAGTGTCACATTCCTCACGCTGGACAGAGATTTCAGGATTGCCAAAACCTTTTTGCTACATTTCGCCGCTACTTATTTTTGTTAAGAAGAAAAACACTGGGACAAGCGTGTTTGTGTTGATCAAGGCAGTTGACCTCACAACAGCACATCTTTTGGACATGTCACACACACGCACACACCCAATACAGAATATGCAAACTGCCATATATGTTTGCTGTGGTGGAAACAAAAAAGATGAATGAGTGCTCTAATTAAAGCACAGGACAATTGGTACTGGCAAAAAATAGTTACGTTACCAACCCCATTTCACCTCCCAGATGCAAGGACTTAAAAACATCACCAAATCTGAAGCAGATTAAAACTGTTATCTTTTTGGATTGCTTAGCCAACTGGCTGACTTGCCACAGTGTCACAAAAACGAGTTGAACAGCAGATCACTTTATCCACCCGTGGATATTCCAATTTAGCAGTAGATCAACACTGCAGGGTCAAATGATTATATAAACATTGTTAGGGAATATAAACAACTCTGATTAATGTCAACAGGCTCCTATGTTTCTATGATATATGTTTGTATATTATGAAGAACTTTGGAGTGCAGTCTCTTCCCTCTAATGCCATGAAGTGCTTTAAACAGGCCACTGGCTTTACAATGAAAGATAAAAGGAGAGCTGCGGCTTGGTCGAGGGCAGGATCAAAGGAAGTGGGGGAGCTGTGGGGCAGATCAAACCACATCCGAGTTTGATGTGGACACTGGCACCAAAACAAGGGACCTATCTTATGGACCAGGAGTACCACCTGTCTTAACAAACATGTACTTTGCCTTGGAAGGTACAGGGGTTGTGCAGTGCCTGATGAAGATTCACTGGACATCACCATCAAAAGTCCCCAGTAGCTTATTAAAACTTGGTTGCAGAAATGCAGTAAACATCAAGACATGGTGAAAATCAACACAAAGGCCGGGGATGTATTTCAGTCAGGGCAGGACGTCTGAAAGAGAAGAGAAAACCCTATTAGAATTTGTCATGTCACAAGTCTGGACTGGTAATGTGAGGCCAGGCTGAGACTCAGAAAGCAACCAGAAGGGGTGTTTTAGTTAGGTCAACTTCACAGTGAAGCTACCACGCAACCCCCTCATCACCCCACTCAGAGAATTCACAGCCTCTGCCAATGTTTCCGTGCCTACTCCCATGGGTGGATTAACCATTAAGCATAATAAACACATGTTTAGGGGCACTAAGGGAAGGGGGGCACCACAGAAATTTTCCATAGCCAAATTTACTATGGTCCATGGTCCATTTGGTGCAATACTGCAAATGGAGCAGCTAAACCAGGATCCGCAAAAAGGGCCCCCCACATTAAATGAAAAAAAGTACATACAGATATATACAATAATAACAAGAGCACTTAGAGAGTGTAGACCTCCACCAAGAGTTATGAAATCGAAGGGAACCCGCCTCCATACACATAAATGAAAGCAGGAGAAACTTTGTATGCAGTCAGTTGTCCACTGAGAATGAGACTGTGCAGGGGTGCTAGTAGCTCACATAGCTTCCTGCGTGCCAACAGGCAACAACACACATGCTAACATTATAACTTTGTGTCAGGATCTGGCCTACATGGCCCTGGCAACTGCAGGATCTTCTTGTTATTTTAGTTTGTCAGTTGATTCAACACCAGATCTATCACATCTTGGTCAGTTAAGTGTTGTACTCCATCACTTAAAAGATGGATAGCCTATCGAACGCTTTTTAACTTTTCTGAAAATGAAAGGCCATACTGGTGAGGGAATGACAAATCAAGTGTTGCAGTACTTACGTGAAGTTTGTAGGCTAAACATTTCAAAATGTAGGGGTCAGTCTTATGGCAACACTGCTAACATGTCTGGGCATTATAAGGGGCTGCAGCAAAAAAATTTTAGAAACAAACAAGAAAACTTTTCAAATATAAATAAAGTGGAAGTTATACAAAAATAAACATTATTTTGCATCTTACTGTAAGTGTTGTTTAATTTTGATAAATATTTTTTATTTTATGGTTTATTATTGTTTATATTTTTAATTACATATACAATGGTACCTCTTAAGACAAATGCCTCATAAGACAAAAAACTCATAGGAATAAAAGAAATTCCAGGAATAGGCATGCTTCACATGACAAAAAAATTCCCTATGGGTTGATTTGCAAGATGAAAAAGTACCCAGGGAAAACAAAAAAATAGTTATTCTTGTCTTTATTCTAACCTCCAGAATGGATTAATCCATTCCCAATGCATTCCTATGGGAAATCGTGTTTTGTAAGACAAAATTTTCATAAAACAAAGCGACCCATAGCCTCCGGAACAGATTAATCCATTTTCAATGCATTTCTATGGGAAACTGCATTTTGTAAGACAAAATTTTCTTGAAACAAGTAGACCCGTAGAACGAATTAAATTTGTTTTAAGAGATACCACTTGTCTATGTGGAGGGCACCAAAATCTTTTAAGTGCTTAGGGCCTCTAAGGGTCTTAATCCAGCCCTGCCTACTCCAAACAGTTCGAGGGTAGTGGTGGTACTGAACCACTGGAATACTCAAGAGCAGGAGCCAAGAAAGCCATCGCGTGAACCTTTCAAAGTGTGTTGCTGTCTTCAGGATTTTAAACCAAAACATAGCATCCTGCTTCCTTCAGGGATGATCCTCAAGGTAAAATCGTTGACAACTCCCTGTTCTAGACACTAGAGAGTGGCACAGTGGATAGTTAGAAAGTTTCAAGTGTGTGTTTTAAAATAACATGAATGAGTAAAGAGAGTTAGGGAGTGGTAGGGATTTTCCCAAGGAACTTAAGGGAGCCCATGGGAGAGGAGGGAAGGATTCTGGCTTCTAGATCCTTCTGGAAGGATAAACACTCCAGCATCTAACAGACTGGCTCCAGTCTGAGCTTCTGTGCATTCTCCCTTCTTGAAGATCAGAAACGATATACACAGTGCTGCTAACCCGCCATGCCCCTGCCATGTACATGCAAATGCATAGTGTGCTCTCCCCCACTACTTCCCCTGCCTACAGACAACCAGGAGAAAACATGCTGGTGTTCAGGAAGTGGTTGAGAGTGAGATGAAGTGTTTGATGTCAGAGATGGAGAAACTGTTTCCCCAAAGATCCTTACACTCCCCTCCTCCTCTGACTCTACAAATACTCTTGACCCTGGGGACTAAAGGCACCAAAAGCCCCCGGATCTGGGAAAGGCCCTTATTTTATGTTGAAGTTTTTTCATGCTGACATGCCGTCCCACATAGACTGTAAGACAGGGGTAGGTGAAATGTGGTCCTCTATTATTGGACTGCAGCTCTCGCCATTCCTGGCTATTGGTTATGTGGTCTAGGACATGATGGGAGCTGTAGTTTAACAATGTATGGAGGGCCACACCTTGCTTACACCTGCTGTAAGATGCCCTCTGAGTACCAACTCCCCTGTGCCCGTTATTCCCTCCCCCCCAAAATCCCAAAAGATCAGGGAAAGCCTGACTCAGCACCCACAGGTAAACACATGGAATGCTGAAATCATATGAAATCAGGAATCTGAGAGCAGGAATTAACCAAAGGCTGCTTCATAAGCAAATAAAATCCAGTGTACACTATACTGTATATATATATGCCATAAGGAGAGGTGTCTGCATGGTGCAGCTTTGGGGAAGGGGGTGTCACATGATTGAATTGTATTTCCAAACAAAAATAAATGCCTTGAAAGCATACAGGATGGAAGGCTTCTTAATTACTCACCTCCCCTAACATACTAATTTGTTGTGCTTAGTTTGTATGTGTGTGCTTGAGCATTCCATCATGTGAGCCTCTATGGGAGATTTTCCTCCTGGCACTGTTTCTGAGAGGTGGGCACCACAAGGTATGCCAGAGCCCTAGGCAAGGAACGATGGGTCAGCCTCAGTGCCTTCTCTGTGTTATCACCATCCTTTTTGTTTGGTTATGTTTACATCCAGTCTTTCCTCAGCAAGCTGAAGTCAGCACACTTAGCTTTCCTCTCCTGGCTTGATCTTCACAGCAGCCCTGTTGAGACAATGGTCTGGCCCAACGAGAGCCAGTCAGTTTCAAGGCAGAATGGAGATTTGAACCCAGGTTCCTTGAATGATGGATAGCCTGTCATGCTAAAGAGGATGCTACAATGGTTAATAGGCTGCTGGGTGGGGTGGGGGCAAAGTTAAGAGGGAAAAGAGAGAGCGCTGGTGACCTGGAGGAAGAAGAATGGCTGAATAGCTCAGTGACTTAGGTCTCTGGCTGCCTAACCAGAGGTTATGGGTTCGATTCCCCACTGTGCCTCCTAAACATAGTCTGGGCTCCATGATCTATTCTAGGGCCCCTTCCATCTCTGCAATTCTGAGATTAGTATCGGATTATTATAGGATGTCCCCACAATCCCATGTTATCAGTAGGGTTAAACAATCCCTCTGCCCAACAAAGCAAGTGGGGAAAGGGGTGTGTGGGTCTGTGTACCCCCCTCCACCCCCAGGCCCAAACACGCACAGAGCGCCTGGCCAACCACCCCCACCCACCAGCCTCCCCGCCTGGCAGCAGGCCAGCCAACTGGGACGAGACCGCGGCGGCGGCTCCCGGGTCCGGAGGCCGGCTCAGCGCGAGGGAATGAGGTTCCGGGGCCGTCGGGCTGGCTGGCTGGCTGGGACCGGCCCGACGGGTTCGACCTCATTCCTCCGGCCCTGCTCACATCCTGGAGGGGAAGGAGCGCAAGGCAGGGCAGGGCGAAGGGAGGAGGCGGCGCACGCAGCGCCGGCGAACCCACTGCCCTCGTCGGCGGCGGGGGCAGAGCGAGTTCCTCCGATCGATCTGCTGCTGCTGCAGCTCCTCCTCCTCCTGCTGCTGCTGCTGCTCGCCCGTTCACCGGGGAGGGAGCCCAAAATAAATAAAAAAGCCGCCAAGTCAGCAGCAGGAAAGCGCTGAGTCAGGGACAGCCGCGTCCGGGGCGACACCCGGCCACGCCGCCGGAACCGAGCGCTCCTTGCCCTTTCCTCTTCTGGGCAGGTGCCCGCCCGGAGGAAGAGGAGCCCCCTGAATCGGGCGCCTCCCTCCACAGATCCGGCGGCTCCAGGGCTTCTTCAACCACTACCGGGCGAGCTTGAAAGCGGAGATGGCAAGCCCCCTTCCTCTTCCCTCTCGCTCGCCTGCCGGCCTTGGCTAGCCGGACCCCTCTTCTGGCTTTGGGCCGCCTTGTCACGTCCCGGCTGGAGAGCTTAAAACACGAATAAACACTTGCCTTGCAAGGCCAGCCCAGGTGATGGCGGGAGGTGGGCGGAGCGTCTTTCCTGTTGATTTGAACCCGGAGCTCCCGAAGGGCTATTTTTCCAATTCCTACGGGCACGTGCAGAGTGCTTTTTCACGCCGAGCGATAATAAGAGCGCACGTGATAATGGGAGAATAAACGCTTCCGTGGTTAGCGACGCGTGATTTCTGGAGGAGGGAAAATCAGAGGATGCGCGTGCTTCCTCGGTTCATTCTTCCCTACGTCAATGTTTGGGGTGTACGTGAGCGGTAAATTTAGAATGAACGGCGAGAATTAAAATGACGCGGAGAGGATTCTGGCTGCTATCGCGAAGGGAGAGCGCACGTCTCGCCTCCACGCCGAGGTAGCAGGAAGGGGTGAGAGGAGAGTCCCCTTATTGTGAATTAAAACAAACTCGTTTTCTGCTAGGCAAGTAGGCTCGGTCCACGAAAGCACACAGGGAAATACCATACACAGTACTGTACTGTATACGAGTCCGTTCTGGAGATGCTGCTCCGGTTTTGTTCTTTATTTGGGCATGTGGGATCAGAAAACTCACACCTGTTCTTTCCTGGGTTTGTACGCTGAGAAGCTGCCGACTTGCCAGATATTACCGAATTAGCCAGCGCCAGAATGATGGTGCGGGCTAGGGGTGTTGGGGAAGGCTGGTGTATACAATAACCACTCTAAAAATACTGTAGGTACATACCTTAAAACAAGCAGTACAAATTAATTCAAAGGCAGCAACTAATAAAACAGTTTAAACTATAATTTTAATATTTTAAAAATAAAAACTGATAACAATCCACAATTATATATTTATGATCTGAAGAAAAACCAGAGTATCAGTTATAGATAGATAGATAGATAGATAGATAGATAGATAGATAGATAGATTTCAAATACTGGGCTATAAAGCAAGAAGTCCTAGTTTGCATTTCATTTCTGCCATGGACACACTAAATTCACTATTTTTTAAATTAGTCATTAAAATCTCTTAATATCACTTGTAATTTAATTTATTGCTTTCACTGGTATTAATCTGGATTGTTCACTTTGAGAGAGGCATGCATTTTAGACTAGTGATTGTACAGAGCAACCCTCTCTGACCTTATGCCCTAAAAACTAGGTAGCCACAGGTCAGCCATTCCATTCCAACTTCTGTCCCACTATCAACAATGCAAATGCACCTTAGAACAGGTGTAAGCAACCTGTGCCTTCCCAGATGTTAGGTTCCAATACCTATCAGCCCCAGGCAGCATAGCCAGTGGTGATGGGCACTGTAGTTCAATCACATCTTGATCACATATTGGGGCCCGCAGGTCCCCACCTAACCTCGATGGCTGGGGAACCGTCTGGCCTACCAGATGTTTGGGTCTATCTCTCCCATGAACTCTTACTATTAGCTTTACCGAGTTGTTGCAAAGACCGTCGCACCCCTAATAGCAGTGCAGCCTCGTCTGTGAGAGAAAAGAGAAGGCAGTTTGCAAGCAGGGCTTCAAAAAGTGGCATCTAACTTTTGTTGCAGTTCCCAAAAGACAGTTCTCAAGCTGTGGCCCAAGCGACAGTTTCATGCTCTTCTGTCCCACATTGAACCAGAGCCACAAATCCTCAATAAATAAAATAATAATAATAATAATAATAATAATAATAATAATAATAATAATAATAATAATAATAATAATAATAATAATAAACTTTATTTTTATGCTGCCTCCCATTTGGAACACCCTCTGTTGCTATCCAAGTGTATCATGGAGCTACTTTCCAGGTTCCCTTCCCTACAGGATACTAATTTTGGCTTCAGGGACATAGAAAGGTCCTGGCCCAGGAAGAAGACACAAGTGTTTTTAATCCACGGTCCATTTAGCCTGGAGTTGACCAAGCTAAGGGAGCAGGATCATCTGGAATAACTGGATTACGGCCTGGCTGACTCATGGGCATGTTGTCAAAAAGGAAACCTAGAACCACTTCCTTCTCCGAAGTAGACTGTACAACCCTGAATGTCTGGTTCTTACAATGTTCCCCTGCTCTAGGTAAGGGATTCCAGGTTCTGAATGCAGTGGAAAGGCTCTTACATTCCAGCTCCTATTCTTAGATCATCATAAGATGCCAATTATTTCTCCATATTCAACAGGAAGATAACGCTGGCCTTCAGACCTAACCATGAACCATTTAACTGTCCTCCTGGTTATGTGTGTTATATAATGCCAAGTCAGAACTGACATAGCTTTTACAGCAAGCAAGAAATTTAATCATAGTAATAATAATGTGGTTATTAAACATGATTATTATTATTATTAAATCAATTCTGATTTATGGCAACCCCTTTCAGGGTTTTCCAATGAGAGAATACTCAGAAGTGGTTTACCATTTCATTCTTCTGGGGGCACCCAGGGGGACTGTGCAGGTTTCCCATGACCACAAAAGGTGGCTCAGCTCACAGGGGATACAGTGGTGAATTGAATGCCCAGCCTCTGCAGCCAGATAGCCAAGGAAGGCATTTCAGGAGTGTTTTTACCAGTGGCACCCCTCCAGTGAATTTCTGTGGCCAAGAAAGGATTTGAACTATCCCAAGTCCTGATCTGCCATTCTACTCACTCTGCCACACGATATCCTGCTTATACATGTACAGTATTCCTTTAGTACATTTCACATGTCTGTGATCCAAATGTAACATACACAAACCACTTACAACCTTCTTCAGTTTTTAAGAATATCTTTCTCCCTCCTAATTCTCATCCACAAACATAAATGTGTAAGAACAGAAAAGAAGAGGGGAGATAAACACTTATTTTAAAGTTTATGAATATTATCTATCCAACATTGTGTGATGTACCTAGATTATATTTGATTTACAGATTCAAGGTATTATAGGAATTGCTCCTACAATTACAAGCATAAGGTGGGAAGGAAGGGACCAAAGAAACATGATCGGAGTTAAGATCTACAGGTCTTTGGAGGGTTTCAGCATTGTGAAAGGGGTATGCAGTCCTTTGTCTCATTGAGAAACATGATCATCCCATCTCCTGTCATTTCTCATAATAACTTATGGGGAAATTAGTGATAAAACTCTCCAGACCTGGGAGTGGTTGGATCCTTAAAACTGTGGAAAGCAGGATCCTATGAGTGGCCATATCTCCAAAGGAGGAGAGCACAGGGGGTAGAATAACTAAGGGAAGGGAAGAAAATACTTCAGGGCCCTTCTGTCTCACTCCAGCATGGATTGATTGACATAAACAGCACAAACAGCAATGCCTCTGGCATCATTTGCCTTGGACTATACAAAACAGCGTTCTGGCGAAGCTGTGACGCTTTACACGCAGAGCTGGCTGAGTTACGATGCTGGACAGAGCCTGGGCAGCTGTTTACACAGGAATTCCCATGCCTGCCACTGCTGAGATGCAGTTGCCTGTGGGGAGGAGGGCAGTCTGGTCTTTAATTGCCACACCACAGCTCGGCTGGGCAGTTTAGCACTGGATGCCGGCCAAAGACCCCGTTTCAGCAGTGCCAGAGAAGTTAAGTGTCTCCTTCATGGCACTGCACCCCAAGGCCCATTTGAATTGTTCTGGGGATGCTCTGCTTACAAAAGGGAAAGCTTCCACCACCAAGCCTGCTATGACAACAGATGTAGCCTTATGACCCTCCCCCCCCCCCCGTAATCACAGTGCCTCCTGGTACCTGGATGGCCTGGCGGAGGAGGCTGTGACGCCAAAAGGGAGTGCCCTCGTGTGGCACCCTAGTTTTTTCCTTGGGACTGTTGCTTCCACATGTTCCCCTCCCTTGACCTTGCTGAGCTTGCAAAATCCAAATGCCTCCAAGCCGGAGGCAGCACAGCTGCAAAGGGTAGAGGAGGGGCCCTGCAGGGAGGTGGGAGCTCAGCCAGATGGAGCGGGATAGGGCACAGGAGGCGGGATATCTGCTCCATGCTGTGGTTTCTTCTCAGACACTATTTCTCTGTCTCTCTTCCCACACTCCCCACAGAACAGACTTCTTTCTTTCTTTCTTTCTTTCTTTCTTTCTTTCTTTCTTTCTTTCTTTCTTTCTTTCTTTCTTTCTTTCTTTCTTTCTTTCTTTCTTTCTTTCTTTCAGAGCTGCTTCCCAATTCTGTTTTGGTTTATTTGTTTGATTCTATTCCTCATCACCATCATCTTAGAACAACTAAGCTGGGTTGTTTGTTTGTTTTGTATCCCACGGTTCCTCTCATAGACTCAATGTGGAACATGCTCTCATCCCACCCCATGCTCACAACAACTCTGTAGAAGGGAGGCAATCAGAGGGCACCATTCTCTGAGCAAGTTTCACAGACAAGTGGGAGTTTGAACAGAGGTCTTACCTCTTGTACGACACTGGTTCGTGTAGTACATGTACACAGAATGCTTATTTTGGATGCAACATATATATGGATGTACATCCACATACATATTGCCTGTGATCTTCCTCTACATTTACATGCAACAACAAAAATATGCTACTATATGACATTTCTACTGTATAAAGTGTAAAGCTTCCTAATCATACATCCATTCCAGAATTGGCTACCCCTTCATTTAATATCCTGTGAATAGTCTTTGCATACATAGTCAGAATAATTAGGGAATACTACATGAAACAGTGTATTTCTCTCATCATTCAAGGCAGTCAGAATTTGTGCATTGGTGACTGTGAGTACATAACTCTGAGTGGTGGCCATTCTTGGCTAACTACTGTTGGGTGTGATCTTGTACTTGAAACAAAGCTTGTACCTATTTTTTCAACTTCAGAGGTTCCTACAATGGAAGTGTGCAGCAAGGTAGCTGCTTTAGGGTAATCTCGCATGCCTACGGTATCTGTTCCCTCAAGTACCTGTAGCAGACTTCACAGGAGGCTGTCGGACAGAAAGAGTAAACTAAAGGAAGGTCTCTCCTGAGAAGCTACCTCTGTCTGGCTCCTCCTTCCACCAGGCAACTCTCAACGGGGTGGGGTGGGGGTAGAGGAAAGAGAGATACTTGTTCAGGTTCAGCCAAGAGACCAACCACCTTCAATGCCTCCTCTCTGTGGACTTGTGTGCTCCTAGTTGTTATGCCTGCATTATAATCAAGAAATAGTACCAGTTTGTGTATTTTCTCTCTGCCCATCTCTTTTCCCTTTGCTCCTCTCAGATACTAAGCCAACAAGGATTGCCTTGTTACTGATCTTTATAAGATACTCTGGGGGCTGAGCTTGGCTAAAGAGTACGATAACGTTCCATCCATCCATCCATCCATCCATCCATCCATCCATCCATCCATTCCATCCATCCATCCATCCATCTTTCTTATTTCATTTACATGCATATATATCCTGAGAGCTGGCAAAGCTAATCCCTGCATGCAAGTTAATAAATAAGAAGTGTGCCTGTAATGATGGATGTATTTAAATATTTATCCAAGGACCGAGAGGGATCAAACAAAGGAGGCCTCAAAGCTGAACACAGCAGTAGTTGCTGGAATATAGCCTAAAATGTCTTTTGGGAGACTCAAGGATATAGCCCGTCCTAAAATATATTGATTTACCCTGACATATAGGTATACATAGGATTTTTTTATAAGATAGGGTGTGAGCCAGTCTTGACCTGGACTTTTCATGCAACTGCTCTGGAAGCTGCAATTCCAGCAAGGCTTAATGTTTTCTGACTGTTGGATCACTCTGGTAAGCTCTTAACTGATCTGAACTTCAAGGAGCTCTTTCTAGGTGGTGGCAAGGCACCATTTTGTCACCCACTCACCAGGTAAGTCCATTCATGGGTTGGATTCCAAACTGAGAAGTGAGTGTGCATTCCAGTACGAGACGAAACCAAGGGCCAGAGAAGAGGAAAGCCCATCAGCATGGGCAAGGGCAATCCTTACAGATCTGGACATTTTCCTACCTAATAACTAGAGATGGGCACAACTAGGGAAAATGACATTTTCGAAGGCAGTCCGTTTCAGCATTTCACAAAAATTAGTCGGCATTTTTTTCGTTGTCGTTAGTACTGGTTGGGGGGGTAGCGGGCTCCTGGAGGGAGCTGCAGGAGTCAGCCAGAGCCACAAGTGACGGACTGGCAGACTCTTTGTACCCGCTGTGTCTCACGTACTTGCATGTAGTGCAATGCAAGTAGATCTGGCTTAGGGTTAAGACGGGTTAGCGCAAGGGCTAGGGTTAGGCTAGTTACGGGTGAGGTTAGGGTGAGTATTGGGGTGCATCTGGGTGCCTCTCTGACCCACTTAGAAGGACAGTGTATGGGTTAGGGGTTAGGCTTAGGGTAGGGTTCGGGTTTGAGCTAATTAGTGGGCTGTTTATGCCCGATTGGCACATCCCAGAAATCTCTGTGGTCAACCTGGCCAAGTGGCCATGCGATTGGTGGAAATTTTGCATGGTCCACTCCCATGGGCGAGCCCATCATTGCAAATGTGGAGGTGTAAAAAAATAAAATAAAATAAAATAAAATAAAATAAAATAAAATCAACTGAGACTTTTTTTGCAAGAAAAACCCACTGCTGCTACTGTAAAAATTCAAGCATTTAAAATAGCTAATTTTCGCATGTTTCTGTGGTGCTTTGGTGGGGTTTTGGGCAACTATTTCAAAAAAAATATTGCGGTCACCATTTTGGATCCCCCGCACTGCATGGCAAATGGATCCGCCCTCCCAGCCTGGTACCAGCAGCGCAGCAGTAGCAATAGCCAAGGAGAGGGGGGGCGGGGAAACCCCCCCAAATAAAACACCCTTCTGGCCTGGTAGGTGCCCTCAGACAGTTTTCGCCTACTTTTAGGGCCGGGAATCGGTTTTTTTTTTAACTTTTAAAAACTTTTTTTCTGTGCCGCTTGGCATTGCGCGATCGCCCCATGATGCAAATAAGCTCAGACCAAATTGTTCGCTCTCGGTTCGAGAATTCTGGCGGAGTAATTCCCGTTACCGTTTCCGTAGAGTAACGGATACGAGTAACGGAAACGGAAACGGGAATACCGCTAAGTCGTGCCCATCTCTACTAATAACGAAACACAGTGCAACTATATGCATGTCTGTGTAGATATAAGCCCTGGTAGAATATCTTTTGGCAGCAAAGCACAGCTTAGTTCTGGGCATTTTAAAGTACTTAAACCTTAGGTGATGATATTATGAATGGACTTGGGAGCTTCTTCCGATAATTGTTTTACAACCTGGCTTTGTCCTACAAATATTTGCTCAAATGTAACTGTCCTAGAAGCTGCCTAGATGCCCTAAGCTCATCCGATCTCACCTGATTTCGGAAGCTAAGCAGGATCAGCCCTGGTCAGTACTTGGACAGGAGACCACCAGGGAATACCAGGTGCTGTAGACACCTGGGGTAAGAAAGGGCAAGCCACTCCAGTATTTCTGCCAAAAAAACTCCATGGACATGGGGTCACAAAGAGCTGGTCACGACTGTAACAACAAACACTACGACTGTCCTAGAGTTTGCCTGTACTGAACAAGGAAGCATTTATAGGATTGCATCCAGAGAGCTGTACTACTGTTTTAATCAACCCTTCTTTAGCAGGAAACTATTCCAGTCCTGCATAAGAGAAAAGAGGTGGTATCCCTTGTAAGAGGGCAGTCACACTCCTGTTTATAATAATAAAGAAAAGTGGGCCCTCATACTAGGTGTATCAGTGCTGGAAAGAGAGTGCACATTGAAAGTGTGTGAAATGACTGAACATCACTGAACCTGGAATAGCTTTGCTTATGTTTTAAAATGACAGCTTACTTTAATGTTCTACTCATGAGTAGTGCAACTGGGAAGAAAAGAAACAATACAGTTTTGTAAAATAGTTCAAATGAAAAGTTTAACAGTGCCTAATTGGTAGTTGCCTGTAATACTTGCATAGCAACGCCTCATGGATCACAGGATAAATCATAATGGAATAGGCTAGACTTGTACTGGACTTTCCTTGTGACAAAATGTTGCAAGAGGCTTCTGGGGAACTGAATTGGCCTTTTCTTGCTAAAGAAGGGCTCGCCAATTGAGACAGGGATCTGGATCCTGTGCCATCAGTTAAAAATAGTCCAGGGAGAAACGTCTGAGTAAGACAGTTGTCTTGCATAGGTGAGGAAAGGAGTCCAATAAAATGTGTTCTCTATGGAAGACGAAGAGTGTGTGAAAAGTACAGTTGGAGGAGATGGGAGTAATTTAAAAAGGACCAAAGGCAGCTTACATCTTTAAAAGGCAATATTTAAAAGCTAAATCAGTATGTATGCAAATAAAAAGAATCAAACAGCACATTAAAAATGGTAAACAAAATCAACACCAGAAACATATTCAAAGCAACAAGGCTCAAAAAAATTATTTATTTATTTATTTATTTATTTTAGAGTATTTTTACCCCGCCTTTCTCCTTGGAAAAGGACCCAAGGTGGCTTACAGTAAGTTGCAGCCCGTTGCTAATAGAAAGCTTGTCTGAAGGGGAAAGTATTTTGGTTTGCTTGTAGAAAGGCACAAACAAGAGTTGTGGAACTCATGGGAGAGAGTTCAAAAGTCTGGGAGCAGCAACTGATGACCTTAACACCTGAGCAGGCTCATAAAGGGAAAGACGGTCCTTTGTGTAACCTGAATCCAAGTTGTCCATGGCTGTATGGGTTAGAACAAGCACTTTGAATTATGCCTGGAAACAGATCAGCAGCTTTTAGAGCTGCTTTAATGGGGGGGGGGGGGGGGGTTGTCATGTGATCCCTGTACAAAAGATATTGGCATTCATTAGTAAAGGATATTGGCTCGATGCTGAACAATGAAATAAAAGTATGTGAGGTATCTGCGCCCCCACCTACCCACCCATTTCTGTCCTGTTTCTGACCAAGTGCACAAATTTATGTTCTTGGACTACAACTCTGCTAATTACAGATGGGGGCATCTCTTCTCTTCAGAGAGCCCATACAGGAGCCCACTTCTTTCTTACTATGTGTCTTGTCCCTAGTCTCCCACTTCCCTGTGGCTTCTCCCCACTCTATATACTACAGTATTAGGATGACAGACATACAGGTGGGGATCCAGGTGCGTGGGTGGATGGGTGACTGGATCCTGAGTGAATCATTGCCTCTTCACAGGATGGTATGGATGTGCTGCCTGTCTTCCGTAGATTGACATATCCTGTATTGATGCCCAGCGAAGGGTTAATTTAAATTGGGCCATACTCCAAGGCCCTGGATCTGCTCCCCACACCCTATCCCTACGTCAGTCTGCTTTTCAGCTCCGTTCCCTTTCGCAGCAGCTGTGCTTGTAGACCAAGCCCAGGAAAGGGAGGGAAGCTGGAGGGTGTTCTCGGATATCAAGCCCCACACTGGCACCAGGCCTGCCTCCTGCCGCAACGCCATCTACCGCAGAGAAGGGTTTGGACTGGACCTAACAGTCATGGCTATCAAAAGCAGGAGAGAAGAGTCCACTGTGAATGTTAATCTGGTGACCGGCTGAGCCACAATCATTAGAGCGTATGAGTTACTCGAAGACTGTGATTGAGGAATGGGGAAGCATTGTACGTGTATCAAATGTGTGGTTATGATCTTGGATAGAATAGGGATAATTTCTGGGGCTTTTGATTAGCACATGGTCTGTTGGAGCTGGCTGAACCCAATGTCCTCCAAAGAGGAAGGCCTCTGTTCCTATATACCCTATTAGCCAATTCTGCTCCCTCCCTCTCCCTCCACCCCATGCTAGGATGCTCCTTTCCTCCTATGACAGGAAGTTCATTGTTGAGCCCTGGGACCTGCCAGACAAGACAGGAAGCAGCTGCTACCATGGCAATGACGTGAAACAGGAGCAAATCTTGCACCATAATGGGTGTGGGGATATGTCCCAATTCACAATCTTCTTGCTGTCATGGGAACAGGGATGTGTGCTAGCTGGGCTGTTCTCACTCTCCTCCCACTGCAAGTCCTGACTGCCTTCCCTTCTCACTCCGCAGAAAGCAGTGAAGTAAACAAGGTCACCGGGTTCACTACCTGCCTTTACCTGTAGTGAAGCCACAGGTACCTCTGGTGAAGCAGCCACAGAAATATACAACCACCCAAAACACTTCCCAGAAGACACATGGTCATAAGAACATAGAAACATAAGAAGAGCCATGCTGGATCAAGCCAAAGGCCCATCTAGTCCAGCTTCTGTATCTCACAGTGTCCCCACCAAATGTGTCCGGGAGTGCACAAGACTAGATATCTGTCTCCTGATACCATTCCCCTGCATCTGGCCCTTGAAATACCCTGGTTTTAAGCCTGAAGATTGCATGTCTCCCCCATGGTTTGTAACCTGTGATGGACTTTTCCTCCAGGAATCTGTCCAACTCCCTTTTGAAGGCATCCAGGCTAGATGCCATCACCACATCCTATGGCAGGGAGTTCCACAGACTAACAACATACTGAGTAAAAAAATTCTTTTGTCTGCTCTCACTCTCCCAGCCTTCAGTTTGAGTGGATGTCCTCTAGTACTGACATTTTGTGAGAGGGAGAAATGTGTCCCTCTATCAAAGAACATGTGTAACACATTCCTACCCAAAAGTTGTTTTTGGGAAATGGGAGTTGTGGTACAACAAATAATTTTCCAGGTTCTCCTCTAAATATTAATATGTCTGTGGCAGCTTAAACAGAACTGTGTGGTACAATGTGGAAACACAATCTATCAATCTGACTGACTGATACATCACAGTACTGTATATATAAATTGGTACCCCACTGCTTTGAACCAACAAAACAAGAATCTTTATTTCCTGAGCACGTAATAAGGTGTGATGATAACCACAAAACCAAGGCCTGTGTATGACATATATCCTGACGTTGTGTACATGCTGCTTGCTACATTACCCCAAACGGCTTAATTCAAAATAAAACACCAAGTTTCACTGTCAGTAACTCTTTCTCACAATATACCCATCCAGTGTTATACGCTATTGTCCCACAATTCTTCCTGCACATTCATCAACCAGCCTTGAACACAATTGTCTCTGTACAGATAAGATGTGGTGCACAATGCTGAAGACAAACACATTGCTTGCAACACACAGTACCACCAACAAGGGCCCCAGCATGCATTCCAAGCGAGACCTCTCTAGTGTACATAGAGAAGGAGGGAAGTGTGTTCAACAGAGCTGTTTTGTGTGTGTGTGCGTGCGTGCGTACGTGTGCCTGCTACATTGCACCTCCCTCCCTGCTGTTATCTGGACCACAGCCTGGTTGTGGCTGCGGTCTTGAAGGGAGGGGGGTTTTGCCTCGCCCAGTGTATGAGTCAGAGAGAGCAGACTTCCCTTCCCAGCAGGGCCATGGGCTCCGCCACTTGCCTGCCGGGAAAGGCTCCCCGGGCTAGCTGGGGTCAGAGCCGTGGCGGCTCTGAAGAGGCCACAAGCAAGGGTGGGAGAGGGGTCTCTGGTGAGAACAGCTGTTTTGCTAGGGAGGAGGGAGAGAGTGAGTGAGTGAGAGAGAGAGAGAGAAGACAGAGAGACAGAGAGACAGAGAGGGGGTTGCTTCCAGTCCAAACACTTGGCCTTTCTGAGAGCCTGAGTGCTTCGCAGGCGGCCTCTCCGCCTGGTATTTTTTTTTACTAGAAACGCTCTCCAACTTCATAGTCACTGTTATCTGAATCTTTGACTGTAAACGGCGGCAGGACGGCAGCTAACAAGAAAAACAGCTCCTCCACCCCTGCCAAGGAGGAAGGCATCCTATAGTACAGGCCTGCCCAACAGGTAGACTGCGGGCTACTGGTAGCCTGCAAAGGGTTCAAAAGTAGCCCGCCAGCCACCAATAAAAAATTGAGGGGATAAGTGATCCACCCCTCCCTCCCCCATCATCCCAAGGACCACCACTGCCCCAGCATAGTTCTGGGTCTGCCATCCCACTGTCTCAGCCGAGCGGGGCAGTCTCAAGGGCCATGGCGCATTGAAATCTGTTCCCTCCAGAACAGATTAATTGGTTTTCAATGCATTCCTATTGGAAACCTCTGCTCTACTTAACAAAAGTTTTTACTTATGAGCATGTGCTCAGAACGGATAAAATTCGAAAGTAGAGGTTTTAGCCCTCAGGCACTTTGGCCTGGAAAAAGTAGACCTTGGCCTGTTCAAAGTTGAACAGCCCTGCTATAGTAGTTCCTGTATATGTGATTTATTGAGGGAATAATGGGCCCATAAAAGTCACAAAGAGTGGACAGGGCCTCAGAATATAGGAACTTGTCCTGTGGAAATCCCACAAGAGGCCTTCTGTGTTCAATCTACAGGGAGCTTAGAAATGTAAAATAATTGGGGGGGGGCTTAATGTAGTTTCTGCCCTGCCCTTCTGGAACAGCCCTAAATGGACTCCATCTGTCTCTTTTTTTACCAGCTAGAAAAATCCAGTACGAGGCAGCAGGAGGGGCCCGGCTGAGTTATGTTCATTCTTGTGTCTCTTGGGACAACTGCCTGTGAAGCAAACCCACTAAGGGACTGACTCACATTTATCCCACACACCCACCTCTCTTTAGCATTCTTTTTTCAGAGAGTTTAGAAAAGTTATTTTTAAAAAAAAAAAAACCTAACTCCCAGGAACTTCCAGGATGGAGTGGCTTCTTTGGTTGTAGTCCAAAAAGTAACTTTTCTAAGCTCCATTTTTTTTTCATCACCTACTCACTCAAAAAGGGCTATATCTCAGCAATTCCTTGCCCCTTAATACACTCTGGGGCTCTCCGGACACTGGCACCTGGCTGCGTCCCTCCCTAGCCCAGTCTGTAATTAGCTGCTATTAAAGGCCATTAACAAGCTGAAAGTTAATGACTAGGTAGGAGCAACTTGGCCTCAGCAGTGGGGTGTTGGCTTTTCTACCTGCCTGTTTACTGCTGTGCCAGCTGCTGGAATACCACCACTAAGCAAGGGCCAGAGGAAGGCAATGAGAGGACTAGGGAGGGATGTTTGAGTGAGCACAGTAAAGGGGAAGAGATCCAGTGATTTCTCTATATTTCTAGAGCCCCACGAGTAGACATCAATTAAAAAAAGCAACGTGTGTGTGTGTGTGCGTGGGGTAACCTCCAATTGTCGCACCAAGGACTACAGAAGACAACTTTTCAAAAGCCTCATGATCCAAAGCCCCCAGCCCCAGGTACTAATTAAACACGCTTGACAGGACCTGGGGCACAGACCCCAAAATTATGGCCTAATGCCAATCCAGGAAGTTCCTCTCTTCCTGGTCCCTTAAATTCCCAAGTTACTCTTCATGCGCTTAATCACTTCCTGCTCCAGACTGGCAGCACTGTTGTGTCGTATCGCCCAGGTATGCTTCCATTTAGAAACAACTGTAGACCAGTGCTAAGCCATTTGTTGGGTCACCAAACACATCTGGCCTTTCATCCCCACCACCATGCCACACACGTGAGGAATTAGCAGCTGCCTCAAAACAGAGAGAGCCGGGAGCAACAATACAATGAACGCTAAGGGCCCCCTCTTCTTGACCTTTGAATCCCACCCTTGAATATTCTCTCTCCTACCCACCCACCCCTTTTGCCTCCCCTGTTTGCTTTTCTGTGAAATCATCTGTTTTTAACTGTGGGCGGCTTCTCCAACTGGGACGTGCCTAGAGCCGAACAGCTGCCAAGGAACTGCACGCCAGAGACAGGGTGTGGGTATGTGTACATGGAGGATGGTTATAAATGGTATGTAGCGTTTGTGACACAGTGAATTGTCTCAGCGTGCAAAGGAGAGGTGGGAGTGAGTAGGGCATGCGGGACAGGGTACAGAATATATCATGTCAAAGCATGATAGACAGTATATGTTTAGTAGATAGTGTGTATTTCACTGAAAAAGAGCATTCAGGACACGTTGTGCTTCTTTTGTGCAAAGTGCAGAGGAGACAGAAGTGGATCTCAAATCATGAGTGCAGAATATGGAGAGTATTTGTGCTGGTTGGTCTATGGAAATGTCCTGTCTGAATTGATATTATAAAACACGTCTTTACAAAGAATGTGTGCGTATGTACTTTGTTGAAGAAGGCTCAGAACAAGAGTTAGGAGCATAATCAAATCTGCACAGAGGGTGTGGGAAAACACTGGGGGGAATCCTCACTTCCCCTTCATTCCTATCCAAAAATACTTCCACTATCGACTGCTTCCAATCAATCAGTGAGCAAACAACAACAACAACAACAACAACAACATCAACAACTAGTAACTGTCATTGTCTTATTTGTAAGCCATGAGTAAGGCATGCTGTGCCGTTTTACCTCCCCTGCCTGCTAGGAAAACCCTGCCAGAAAATCCCACTCTAGTCACTCCATTTGTAGATCTGGGAAGGTTTCCATGTCAGCATAAAACCCTGAAGAGTGCCAAGGCTTGTCTGAGAAGTGAGGAGTATTACACGGTGGTGAGGCAAGTACAAGGGAGGGGGGAGTGTGACTTTACAAATGTCCCCCCAAAAAAATAT
This sequence comes from Phrynocephalus forsythii, assembly GCA_029282475.1. NCBI lineage: Eukaryota > Metazoa > Chordata > Lepidosauria > Squamata > Agamidae > Phrynocephalus > Phrynocephalus forsythii. Next base: position 77,528,095 of record JAPFRF010000011.1, on the reverse strand, counting down.
GTCATAGAAAAACAAAGAGGGGGTAGTGATTTTATATATATATAAAACCAGATTTCTACACGGGAAGAAACCGAATCCACCCTAACATGCATATATATATATATATATATATATATATATATATATATATATATATATATATATATATATATATATATATATATATATATATATGCATGTTAGGTGGATTTATTTCTTCCGTGTTCTGGTTGTTTTGTCTCACTCGTCATCTTCAGGCTGGTGTTCTGGCTTCTTTCTTCTTGAAGCAAAGTGTGGTCTCAGTTGAAGTCCTTCTATAAATACTGCTGGGGGTGTGGTTTGCTTGCTCTGTTGCTGATTGTAGGTTCCTTTGTTCCTTTGTTCTTTTGTGATCTGCTGTGTTGAGGCGAAAGGGATTAACTGCTGATGGCTGTTTAGATGGCTGTTTACATGCTGGTGGGTTAGATGGCTGGTAAGTATCCTGGGCTTTGGTGGAGTGGGGTCCTGTGTCTTGTGAATTCATTTTGGTCTGGCTACGTGTCTGTGGTCTCCCAATGTTTTTTTGGGGTGTGTGAGTGTGCTCCATGTGGTGACTGGAGTGGGGTGCCGCAGTAGATGGTGCAGTGTGGTTTTGTTATTGGATGGTGGTTTCGTTTCATCTGTGGGAAGGGTCTGGGTTTGTGTTTGGTATGGATGGAAGGTGGTGGCATCTTGTGTCCTTTTGGACCTGGTGTCAGTCTTTGTGACAGAGGAGGCTCGTCTGTTGACCAGGGCTAGTTTCCAGATGTCAGGCAAGCGGGAGGTGTCATCTCGTTTATTCATGTTGTTTGGGTGTTTCTCTATTTCAATGGCTTCCATGATTATTCGACTGTTGAAGTGTTCAGTTTTGGAGATGAGTTTGGTTCTTTCAAAGTCAATTTCATGACCTGTTGTTTTTATGTGCTGGAAGAGAGAGGAAGATTTTTCTTCTTTTTTGACTGCGTTCTTGTGTTCTGCGATGCGTGCGCTTATTCTCCTGTTTGTTTGTCCGATGTATGTGGCTGGACAGACTTTGCATGGTATTTCGTAGACTCCTTGGTTTTCTAGCTCAATCTTGTCTTTGGGGTTTCTTAAGATGTTGGCTATTTTTTGGTCGGTGCAAAAGGCTGTCTTGATATTGTGTTTGTGGAGAATTTTGCTGATTTTGTCTGTGGTGCCTTTGATGTAAGGGAGGAGGGCGGTGCCGTTGTTCTCTTCTGTTTCTTGGTTCTTGGGGGTGTTCCTTTTGGATTAGTTTGGTGATGGTGTTTTTTTGGAATCCGTTTCATAATTAAAACATTCGAGAGATGTGTAATTCAGTTTTTAGGTGGTCTTTGTCATTTTGGTTCTGGAGATGAGGGTTTTTGCTATTCTGTGCAGGGTGGTGGTGTGATTGTGCATTTAAGTAGCGGTTTGTATGTGTTTTTTTCTGGTAGATGGTATGTCCTAAGGAGCCGTCGGGTTTTTTGTAGATTAGGACGTCCTTTTGGACCTGGTGTCAGTCTTTGTGACTTTGATGCCACCACCTTCCATCCACACCAAACACAAACCCAGACCCTTCCCACAGATGAAACGAAACCACCATCCAATAACAAAACCACGACTGCACCATCTACTGCGGCACCCCACTCCAGTCACCACATGGAGCACACTCACACACCCCAAAAAAACATTGGGAGACCACAGACACGTAGCCAGACCAAAATGAATTCACAAGACACAGGACCCCACTCCACCAAAGCCCAGGATACTGCCAGAACCTACCAGCCATCTAACCCACCAGCATGTAAACAGCCATCTAAACAGCCATCAGCAGTTAATCCCTTAACGATCGCCTCAGCCACACAGCAGATCACAAAAGAACAAAGGAACAAAGGAACCTGCAATCAGCAACAAAGCAAGCAAACCACACCCCCCAGCAGTATTTATAGAAGGACTTCAACTGAGACCACGCTTTGCTTCAAGAAGAAAGAAGCCAGAACACCAGCCTGAAGATGACGAGTGAGACCTCGTCGAAACGTCACAAAAACAACCAGATTTCTACACGGGAAGAAACCCGAATCCACCCTAACATGCATACCTATACCCGTGAAAATCTACTTTAAATATATATATATATATATATATATATATATATATATATATATATATATATATATATATATATATATATATATATATATATATATATATATATATATATATATATATATATATATAAATGGTGAGTTGGCAAGCCTCTTAAGGTTAAAGGCTGTCAAGCAAAACAGATGGAAGAACAAGGAACAGAGCTGAGGGATGGCATCAAGGGGCTGCTATGAAGAGACAGCAACCTGATCGTTGTTAATCACAACCTTCCTGAGTTACACAATTATAATTCTTTTGGCATTTCTCAAAACAATCTGAATTCTTATCCTCCGGCAATCTCTTCCTTATGTTGAGAGGCTAATAGAATTGTGGCTGAGGCTGCTAGTGAATTAATGGCTGAGGTGAGACTCAAATCCCGGATTCCGAGGGTCAGAGTTCACTCGCCCAGCTGTTCTGCTTCACTAGCCACCACAGAGGAGGCGGGACATTTATTTCTTAATTATATTGATTGTCTTTCCTCCATTAGTTAAAGGTAGTGTGCAGGGCTCCTCCCAACGTCAGTCACCTTCATACAACTCTGTGGCTTGGCCTCCGAGAGGGGCTTGGACTGAGGTCACCCTGTGAGCTGCAGAGCACAGTGGGAACTGCAACACAGATTTCCCAACTCTTCATAAAATAACGACATCAACAACACTGATTCTCTGTGGGTAGTGAGGCTCTCATCCCAATTGGTGGTGGCCTGGACTGAAAGTCAGCACCAAACGCATAAGAATGATAAAGCCAGCCTCTCTTCCTCTGTCACAGTAGGGATTTAACAAAACTCAGTCAAGAACTGACCTCCTGCTAGCACTATACGGGTTAATCCTCCGCTGCAGTAGGAGGGGAAGCTGAGAGCAGACAGTGTCTGAGTTACTCCTGAGTCACACAGGCTGATAACCCATTTCCACCTAAGGCAGCCAAAATAACTCAGCTGGGAAACTTTCCCACATGGAGTTTGTTTTCCAGGGGAGGCGGGGATGAGAGAGAATAAAATACGAGACACTCTTTCTGAGGCACACATTTGCCAGATGCTGCAAAACAGCCACTGTGGCACAAAAGACAAGAGCATTTGGACTTGGAAGTACAGCATGGGTACACCTCAGGCTGTTACTGAAGCTCAGCTAGGAAACAGGCTGGCAAAGCGCTATCACTCAGCTTGCACTACCTCACAGGGTTGTTGTTGTTGTTGTTTAGATAAACCCCCATACTATATAAGGGTGCTTTTACACGACCCCTAAGATCCGCTGGCAACTTAAATTCGGACCAGAGATCTTGGGGGTTTGTCACTCTTCCTGTGTTCCCACCCCTCCGCACTTCCTTGCTCCTGTCTGCATGAGGGGAGGGAGAAAAAAAAGGGAGAAAAGAATGCAGGCTCACCTCCGCTCTGCTGTGGGGAGCTGCTCCGGGAACCATTCCAGTCTCTTTCAGTCTCTTAAAGGGGCGGGGGCAAAAAACACAAACGCTAGGCGAGGAGAGCCCGGCACTCACTGCTTTACATCCGCATCAGAAAAATTTCACCTTCAGAGACCAGCTACTTGGAAAATGTGCTGGGACGCGCTTAGGTGGGCGTGGTCGCACTTTATTTTGTTTAAAGTCCGGAGCTGGTGGGAAAACATTTTAAAGCTCCGGATCTGGGAGCCCTTTGCCCCGGATTTTAGGCATAGATTTTTTTGAGATGAGAGAAAATGCTGATTTGGACTACAGCTCCAAGAATGCCTCAGCCATTGTAACATCTTAGGTATTCTGGGAGCTACTGTAAAAAAAAAGCAACATTTCCAACCACTTGTAAGTATCATAAACATCCAAGTTACTTTTTTTAAAGTCCCCAAGCTGACAAATCGGATGCTTTAATCAGCTGTATAATCTTTTCTAATGTTTCAGCAGCTCAGTCCTAGACAGGAACCAGTGAGATTTACTCTCAAGTAAGCATACATAGCAGGGTAGTTTTGTTTCCATCCCAGTGCATCTCCTCTTGAAGCTTAGATGAGCAGAACACCTCAGATAATAGGGACTGTGAGCTGGAGTTGAAGACTGTTTTTAAAAACAAAACTGCATAGCCTAAAACAGTGTTGGCAAACCTATGGCATGGGTGCCAAAGGTGGCACTCTGTGCCCTTTCTGTGGGCACCCGACATCGCCCCTTCACAGCCACCTGTATTCAGGTTAAATTGCCGTATTGGCACTCTGTGAAAAATTAGTGTGTTTTGAATTGCAGTTTGGGCACTCGGTCTCTAAAAGGTTTGCCATCACTGGCCTAAAAGGTGTGACTTCTGGGGACCTCCCCCAATAAATGCTGCTAAACAAAAATCATGTGTCCCAACTAGGTTTTCTGCTTTCTGAGATGTGACCATCTTGTTTAGCACCTGCCACTGAGATATGGAGTCAAGAATAGTTCACTGGCCCTATAAAATGAAACACGTGCTGTAGGTGTGGAAGTAATTCCTAGGAATCATGTTATTTGACACACACTGAAGCTTGAACTGCGGCATCGCCCGTGTAATATTAGTTATAGGGCTAATAGTTGTCTACTCCAGGACAACTTCAAACCAAGGCCCATTGCTGCCCTCTGGTGAGGGTTCGTGTCCCTACAGCCCCAGCAGCCTTCAAACATCTGCCCTCCACAGCGCCCCCATTACGAAACAAGTGCTGTTTTTAAAAAAAATGATGATGATGATGATGATGATGATGATGATGATGATGATGATGATGATGATGATGATGATGCGGAGCGTGGGGGTGGCGGTGGCTTCAGCCTGATGCACTCCAAGGACCTAATGGAGAAGCTCAGCAATTTGTTTTTGGAATATGTCCGTAAAAGGGGGGGGGAAGGAAGGGTGCTTCTGAGCATGTACAGAGTATGTGCCCCGGTTAAGAAGCAGGACGGCCGACGTACCTTCCTGTGTAGGACGTGAGCACCCGGCCACACTTGGCTTTTGGGAAAGTCAAGCAGGGCCCGCCGCACGACGACCCCACTACGAGCGGAGCCCCACCCACCAAGAGGCCCTCCGAGAGACCTAAGCCGGCGTTCCTCCCATCCTAGAGCGTCCTCCAGCCAGGTTACAAATGGCGGAAAGCGAGGGCCGCGCGTCACTCGGGAAGGGCCGCTCTAGGCCGGGAGGGGGCGTGGCTCTCGGGGAGTGCGGCGGCGGAGGAGGCGGAGGCGGAGGAGGAGGCGGAGGAGGAGGAGGAGGAGGCGGAGGTGGTGGCGGCGTTGGCAGCAGCAGCAGCGGGGGCGCCGCCGGGCAGTCATGAGCGGCCCGGGCCCGAGCGAGCGATGCAGGGCGCTTCTCACCTGGGTAAGCCGACATACAGGCCATGGAGCGCGGGCGGCTCCTCCGCGGCGGCGGCGGGGGCGGCGCAATATCCTCCTACCCAAGCGCTCCCCCGCCTCCCCTCCGCTCCGGTTCTCTCTAACTCCCCTTCCACCGCCGGAATCCCCCACCCCCAACAAACAAACACACACACACACACAGACACACACACACACACACACACACACACACACACACACACACACACACACACACACACACACACACACACACACACACACACACAAAATCAGTCGCCTTCTTCCCAAAGTGCTGCAACAGGTGCCCGCCTTCTTCTCTCGGCTCCCCGTGCAGCCGCCACCCCCTCCCTACCCGCGCTGTCCGAAGCTATTCGATCCTTCCCCACCCCCATCCCCACCCCCCGCCGCCGCCGCCGCCTCCGGAGAAGATTCCACCCCCCCACCCCCACCCCCACCCCCAGGAGGAAGGGTGTCGTGGGAACGCAGCCACACACGCCCGACTACGAGTCGAGCTGGGGCGCTTGGTGTCCGCCCGTGTTTCGGGCACTTGGGTCCTTCTCACGGAAACCTGGCCTCCCCCAACCTGATCACACACCCGTGCGCCGAAGAGAGCCGGTAGCCTCTTATCTAGCAGCAGAAACCGAGATGATCATCGGCCCTCTGGTTGTGGTGGGGCTTTAAACTAACCCCCCCACCCCCGCAGTTATATTAAAATGATAGGCCTTTTTGATAAGAGCAGCGGCCTCTCCACCTGCCCGGTGAGCTCTTGCCCGCGCTCACATACCCAGGCGCACACAGACAGACACGGACACCGAAGGGTTTGTTTGTTTGTTTGTTTATTTATTTATTTATTTAAGGCAGTGCGGTCGCGAACCTGCCCCCGTTCGTGTCCCGACGCCTGGGATCCCTTCTGTGCAAACCTTGGACCCTGATCCATCGCCCTCCTTGCTGGGGCTCTCTGCCTTCCTCCTCTGCACCCAGAGCCTCCCATAAAGGTCTCCGGATCCCACATGCCTGTCGTTAAAAGCGTCGCCTGTTTGTTAAGTAGGCTCTGCTTGTGTGTGGCACATCGTGACTCGGCATTAATATGCCCTTGTGGGAGGATCTGGGTTTGCTCCCCCGACTCATGCCCCTTGAAAGTGCTCTTTCTTTCAAGGGGGTGGGGACCCCTCCTCCCCCAGCTGCTGCGTTTGAAGATCGTGGAAGGGCAACATATCAAAACTCTTTATATTGTAGGGAGCTGTGACAAGGTGGGGGACAGGTATATGTGGGATCCCTGTGCCTCAGACGCCAAAGGACCTTGGCCAGATGCACATAGAATTCATTTTTCATGGGTTTATTTCATTCCTCTGCCACCTTTCTCCCCTAAAGAGGCTCAAGGAGGGCACAAACATTACTAAGGGGTGGGGGTGACATTTGTTGTTTTGTCTCAAATCCCTAAAATGTGGGATGATTATGAGAGGCTTCCCATTGTGTGCTGTGATACATTTCATTGTACTGTTCCTCCCAAGCAGTATTTCACCTTCTCATTTCCCTCAATGAATCTTGACCCACCTGTTTCGGTAAGCCGATTACAAACACCAATGGTCCGTGGAAAGGCTAAAGAACATATAATGCAGACAGTGTGGCAAATTAGGCTGGCTTCTCCGAAAATATGCAGCGGTGAAAGGTGTGTTTCTGAAGGGCTGGATTGTTGTTGTTTTAAAACATGGGGTTCTGGAAAAAAACAGGTGCTGTTGCTGAGTCACATTTAAAGATACCAAAGGTTACATTATTAGGATAACATTTCAGTGAGTAACTAATAAGTGCTGGTCTTGGATCATTTCACATGTGCTAGAATAAGAAAGACAAACTCTCCTCCTCTCTTTTTGCAACATTTTTTGCTAGTTATTTAGTGCTTCAAAGTTAATGTTATGAATTCCAAACAGTGATAATTAAAAATGCATTAAGGCTAGGATTTGTCAGGATTCAGATCTATATCAGAAAACCTTCTTGTGGCAAATACTTCCAGATTTTCCCTTTCATTAATAAAAGAAGTTGTGAGAATTAGTATATCTATTTTAAATTAAAGCTCATATTTTGCTGTACTTTTTTTTTTACTCTCCAGTGTGGAGCTGGGAAATGAGGGGCCCTTTAGATTTTATTATACTGCCACTCTCATTATTCCCATTTCTGTCCTGGCTGGGGATAATGGGAGTTGCCCTGCTGGCATATGGTGGGTCACATGCGTCCGCCCCTGCTGCATGGAAACCTATCCCTTTCCATTTATCCCAACTGAGGGAGGACTTTAAAGGGACACATTGAAGCTGAAAAAAATGAATTTTCTTTTTGACCTTTGTTCATCATGTGAAGTCACCAGTCCTTCTTGGCCAAAGGTGTTTCTTTTGCCAAATATGTATGCCTCAAAAGAAATGGCTGTATTGTGATAGGGAGGACTAAGTTAATTTTGCTTTTCTCTTCTGGTCAGAAGAGTCAACATGTTGCTGAAGAAAAGCTGTTGGTTTCTCGTGTGCCGCTTCTTAACAGAATTAAAACCAGTGGGAACATTATTCAAAGCAACATTTATGTTAGGACAGACTTTTCTTTTAATTGTCATCTTCATATACAGTATAATTTTACATACAGTGGTACCTCGGATAACAACTGCCCCGGATAACGAATAATTCGGATAACAACTGCAAATTTCCGGGTATAAGGCTGCCTTTGATAACGAATTTTCCCTATGGGCTGCCTTGGATAACGAATCGCAATTCCTAGGTATAGGTCTGCCTTGGAGAACGAATTTTCTCTATGGGCTGCCTTGGATAACGAATCTTCCTAGGGGCTGCCTTGGATAACAAATTTTCCCTATGGACTGCCTCAGATAATGAATTTCCAGCATGCATCAGTAAAAAAGATATTCCAGGTGAAATTGCATCTGCACCTTTAAAGTGCACTTTTTAAAGAGTTTTGAGCAAAAAAACAGGTGTCTGTGCCTTTTTCCTAGGCTCCAGAACGGATTAAACAGTTCCCCATTCATTCCTATGGGAAACTGCATTTCGGATAACGACGTGTTTCGGATAACAACTAACCTCGGAGAACAAATTACCGTCGTTATCCGAGGCACCACTGTGCATCAGTTTTTCAGCAGAAAACAGAGTACAGTAGAACCAAACCAAACTGAGGACACATCCTTGCTTGGCTGTTTTTAAACAGGCAGGCAGCCCTGGTTGTCTGCTAACCTTTCCAGCAAGAAAAAGCAGTGGTGGGTGAAGTTTGTTCTGCTGCTCTTGTCCTTCTTTTGTCCTTCCCTCCAGCCTGCCCTGCATTCTTTGCGAAAGATGCCAAACATTTCTGTGCTCAGCCATGGGTGGAAAAGACTGGTGTTATTGCTGCTATAGTCAGTATGCAACAGCTGTGTTGCAAGGACAGCTTTTGCTATGAGGAGTTTTACTTCTCGTCACCGTTATAAGCAAAGAGATGCTGCACCTGCCAAACTTGTCTCTTCTGCATGCCAATATTAAAAATACAAGAGTCATCTTCCATATGGAATACAGTTTATTTTCAACAGCCTCCATCTAGGCTCATAAATGCGACTGGAAGCTCCTTGTTAACCAGAAACGCTCTCTTCTGTTTGGGACTTGGACATTCAGGAGAGTATCTGGCACTTCCAGGTGTCCGAGACTTCTGTAAGGCTCTGAAACGAAACTGTGGCAACCAGGTTGGATTCCACCGGTTGAGAGCCAAGCCTTTGTCAGCAGCCGTGTGCGAGAAGTCAGCAGGGGACAGCTGAGTGAGTTCTGAAGGGGAGGGTGGGGCCGTCCAAGTGTTGTGCCGTTATTAGCCAGATTACCTCTTAGGCTGCTTGGCAGTTCACTTTGGGGTGCTTTCACAGGGCAAGGTCTGTCAAGACTGCCCTTTCCACTCTGATTAGAGACATGCTGAGATCAGGTGCAGAACGATGAGCTCGTAACAAGCTTTCTGTTTGTGTTTCTCCTATTGAATCTCTGTAAAATTGTGGAGAACTGCCTCCCCTAGCGAAGCCCGTAAGACCGCCATCCGGAACCTTGCTTTCTCAGTTGACGATCCTATTGGGTGAAACCAGCTCCCTAGTGATATTCGAACTGTGGAGCCCCTCTCAGCCTTCCGGAAATGGTTTAAAAACTTGGCTTTTCCAGGCTGCATTCAGCTACTAATGGGGGTTTGAGTGTCCCTTGTGTTGTGCCCCCCCTCCGTTTTTGTCTACCCATCTGATTTGCTTACCACTATCTTTTATCTCTATTATCGGTTTGAATGTCTAGGGTTTAGGTTTTCTGTTTTATATATTGGTATTAGGGATTTATTGCTTGTTTGTGTTCCATGTTGCAAACTGCCCAGAGTTCCTTTGGAAAGTCGGGCAGTCTATAAATAAAAATATAAATAAATATAAAATAAATAACATGTTGTTCAGCGCTTTCTCTCTTTAATACAGATGGGAATCTCTTAAGTGGAGAAAAGGCTCAGGAGACTGAAGAAAGAGTGAGCAAATAACAGTGTCCTTAAATATAATCATGGTCAAGACTAGTGTTTTGCAAACTTAGATCCCAAGCTGATATTGGAATACTAGGTCCATATTCCCTGAACATTAAATGATCATGCAGATGGGACTTATGTACTTCAGCAGTCCCCAGAGACAGCATTAGCAACTAATGTTTTCATTTCAGCAAATGAGAGCTTAAATTCTAATTTATCTATGATGGAGAATACTGTGTAATTTGAGGCACTATGTCATTAATCACTAATAAGAATTAATTCTTATTAATCCCTGATGTTGGGAAAGATTGAAGGCAAAAGGAAAAGAGGACAACAGAGAATGAGATGGTTGGACAGTATCATTGATGCAATCAACATGGATTTGACGAAACTCCGTGAGGCAGTGGAAGACAGGAAGGCCTGGCAAGCTCTGGTCCATGGGGTCACGAAGAGTCAGACCCGACTGAACAACAACAACAACAAGAATTAATTCAGATCAAGGGCTTTCCACCTTCCATCTTTGCATTATAAACAATGAAGCCTTGGAGATTCAGGAGTAGAGATTCCTGAATTCCTTTGCTTCAAAAGGAAACAAGATCCTTGTAGATAGTCCATGGAATTGGTTGGATCAAAGGAGGAGACATTACTTTGCAGTATTTGTTGCCAGTGTGAGCAATGAAACCAGCTGGCCCAGTTTTCTAAAAAGAAAGCTCCAAACTGTGAGTTAGTCTAATAGAAAATGCAAAATGAGGAAAGTGTGCTGATCTGTTTCCATCTTTCCTGATTCATTATGAAGAACCTAATGTTTTGTTTCAATGTAATATTTGGAGGTGGTTGCTGCAATTAAGAGAAAGTAAGTGGGGGGCTGTAGCAATATTGTGGGTAAGGTGTAATTCCTGCAGTTGCTTTCCAAGCATCTTCCTCTCTTGGGAAGTGGCTGTTGAGACTGTTCTGCACCGTTATCATCAAAAATAGGCTTGGGTTGTGAGCGTGACAGCTGTGTGGCCTCTGCCTTAGTGATTCACTGTGTGTATGAAATGCCATCCAAGGGGTGTGGGAGTGCTCGTGTTTTGCTCATCCTGTGTAGGTGTATGAAAAGCACTGTTGTCTTGCTGCAGAATTCTTTGCTCCCAGATTTCAAAGTTCTGTTGACTGCCCTGAGAAGCTGATAGAGATCGTGGACTCTAAATCAATGTTATCCATAACATCTGATTCTGCATAGGACTGTCCCTTCAGACTGGCAGAGCTTGCGCTCTCATGCTGATATCACCTCTAGATTTAAAGAGTTATCCAGGAAAAAGGAAAAAGAATGCCACGTAGGCAAAGTCTGTGTTTCTCTTTCAGGATGATTTCCCCCACCCCCTTTTCCCCAGGTAGAGATATTGCCTCCCTTTCTGTGTCGGAGGCCACTTACTAACATGACTTGTTTCTTCTAGATGCAGACCTTCCATGTTCCATCTCCATGTGGCAAGGCAGAAGATTTGGCCAGCGGAGTGACCATTGCTCAGGTGCTGCATAAGATGTGAGTGTTGTGGGACTCTGGCTGGAGATGGGGGGGGGGATTGTGAGGGATTCTCTAGAAGCTGATTGTGAGACAACGTGACAGGAGATTCCTCCACCTGCTCCCCATACTTCACTTCTCTTTACCATGGCCAACTATTTTACTGTGTGATGTGAGAGATTAGATCAGTGTTGGCGAACCTATGGCATGCGTGCCAAATGTGGCACTCTGAGCCCTTTGTGTGGGCACCCGACATCGCCCCTTCACAGCCACCTGTATTCAGGTTAAATTGCTGTATTGGCATTTTGTGGAAAAAATTGTGGGTTTTGAATCGCATTTTGGGCACTCAGTCTCTAAAAGGTTCGCCATCACTGGACTAGATATATTTTCTTTTGCCTGCCAGTTAGTTTGTAACTGTACCAGTGACACCCTGGCCAGGGTGAGCCCAAGCTCTAGGTGCTTACTCTCTTTGGCATATTGAGATTATATGGCCAAGATCTTCAATTGTGAAACCAGGGCAAGTGGGCAAGATGGTGGATGCCGTGTTACCTGGAGATATTTTCAGGGAGATCTTGCAGTTTCTGAGCTGTGCTGTGTTGAGTTCATTTCTGCAAGCCAGAGGTGACACGGTGCGGATTTTCCTTTTCAGAGACCCTTCTTGGTTCACTGAAACGTGGCTGCTGCGGATCAAAGATGATACAGGTGACAACTGGAGGCTGAAGGTAGGTAGGAGGCAGCATGGGTTGGTGTCCGGCCCAGGCCAACACTTTTAACCATCCCAGATACTATGATACACCCGTTCCCCCACTCCCCAAATCTTGAGAACCTGGGCTGTCCATCTCTCGACAGCAGTGTTGCCATGCTTACTTGGGACGAAGGTCTGCAAGCACCTCTCTAGAGTGCTCCTGTATTCAGGGCAATAAGCTAGAGCAGTGTTGGCGAACCTATGGCAGGAGTGCCAAAGGTGGCACTCGGAGTCCTTTCTGTGGGCACCCGATATCGCCCCTTCACAGCCACCTGTATTCAGGTTAAATGGTTGTATTGGCACTTTGTGGAAAAATTAGTGGGTTTTGAATCACAGTTTGAGCACTCGGTGTCTAAAAGGTTTGCCATCACTGAGCTAGAGGATCTTGTGGGGATTTGTCTCAAATATATGAGACTCATTCCCCACTGTTTCTCTGGCTTTATTCTGCTGGAGAATAGTTGCACTTGGGTGAGTAAAACTGGACCAAAATCAACACTGTTTAACCAAAACCCAGGAAGCTGAGCCTGCATTAGGGTGAAATCTTGCAGAGTGCCCTTGTAAGGGGCCTATGGGAAGGCATTAGGGCAGTGATGGCGAACCTTTTAGAGACTGAGTGCCCAAACTGCGATTCAAAACCCACTAATTTTTTTTTTTTTTTTGCAAAGTGGCAATACAGCAATTTAACCTGAATACAGATGGCTGTGAAGCGGCGATGTCGGGTGCTCACAGAAAGGGCTCCAAGTTCCACCTTTGGCACCTGTGCCATAATTTCGTCAACACTACATTAGGGTGAACTAAAGCTTTTCCAGAAAATAAGGGGTGGGTTCTTGAAATATTAGTAATTAAATGACTGATAGTGAAATTGTGGGGGTAAAAAGAGAGGAGGTAGGCAATGAGTCGGTGGCATATGGCTGCATGGGTTAGTCTTCAGGGGAAATGAAGAGAAGGAGGGTGTGCGGTGAGACAGCGAGAAGGCAGGGAGATAGGTGCAAGCAGATGAGCAGAAGGAGGATTTTGCTGCCTGTTCTTTTTGTATTGGAACACAGGAGAAGGCAGGGACAGTCCGCTGTACGAGTGGGCATCAGTCACCAGCTTTCAGACTCAAGCAGCAGTAAGGATCCAGGTGAAGGGAGTTAAAGGGTTGCCATGCATGGATGGATGTGAAAGTGCCGGTGTTATTAAAAGAGTTACAGGTTTGGCCCGATAAGACAGATGAGTTGAGGAAGAAGGTTCCTAGAAGAGCCATTCATAGCTGTACAAGAAGAAAATGGGCTGATTTCTCAGGGACAAGAGTGCAGTGTGCTGGGCCGGTGGAGCTGCGGTGCTTCCTGTACATCACTTTTTAGCCTGGAAGGCTACCAGTCACCAATTCACTAGTTGCTTGAGACTTGAATGTAGAGGGCCAGTGTTCTTCCTGTGTCAGTCTACTCCATTGGCAATACTGTGCTAATAAATACTGTAGATAGTTTTCAGAGGAAAGCATCAAATCAATGCCATGGAGTCACTGGAGCCTCATCTTTCTTTTCCTTTTCCAAGGGGAAAATACCAGGAATGGATTGAGCCGAAGGGTTCCTCCGAGGGATATATAAAAGGATGGTGCAATATTTAGAGTCCTCCTCTGGGGAGAGAGGCTACAAAGAGAAGAAAAGAAGGAAAGAAATTGGTAACTTTACTGTTGCCAAGAAATCAATCTTCAGATTTTAATAGGATGCCCCTGACCCGTGTTTATTGGCTTCTGTTTTGCTCAGGGAGAAAGAGGGATGGAGTTTCTGGATTTTTTTTAAAATGGGTTTTATTCTTTTTTAAAATGTCCAGTGCATTTCAGCTTGGTAGCCTTCTTCATTGGCTAAGAAATGAACTCTTAAATACTGTAGTTGTAAGAGATATGCTAAACATAGGTAACATATACATGAAGTTATTATGATTATATCTTATCCATAGAGCTATTTAGTAATATATACAGAAATCTCTTTCAGTCTGTTTCCAAACTTCATTAAGAAACTGATGACATGCAAAATGTAATTGGTTGCTCAACATTTTTGAATTGAAAAAAAAATCTTGAGACTTGGTCTTTCCTTGTGATTAGCTTTTTAGTGGATATTTCCAGTTTCTTTTGGCTTCTGACTCCTGTTTTAACTTTGGGCCAGCCAGTTGTGTGATTTTTTTAAGGATAGAATCTCATAGCAAGGCATCTTTTGCAGATGTTGGTAATGGAGCCTTCTGGCGCTTCCTTACTCAGCCAATAAGGCTGGCTGCCTCTTCTTCTTCCTTCACAGCCTCATCATAAATGTCAGACTCAAGCTGCTTGACCCGTTGTAGGTGGGCACATATTGTAGTTGGCCTTAGAGTTTGAGCTGGTATACGGCAGGTCTCTAATACATAAGTAAAATAAAACGCTATATAAGGAAAAATAAATAATAGATGGACGAACCTTCTTATGTACCTATCCTTTTTTCCTTCCTTTTTGCCTCCAGGTGAGCAACCTGAAGAAGGTCCTGCAGAGTGTAGTTGAATATTCCCAGGATGTGAGTATTTATCTTGAGTTGTATTCACCAACATGGAGAGAAGGGAAGGTCTGCATTTCTAGCCAGGGTAGAGACCCCTGCTGTGAAAGTTAAAGGATTGTGACTAGGCATCAAAGGAATGCCAATGGAACATGTGTGACATTCACAGCTGGGCAGATGTAAACAAGCACTGAAGCTCAGGGGCTCTAGGCAGCATTCCTTTGTTACCCATGTGTTTTTTTGGTAAAACAGCTACTACCTCCAAGGTGCTGGGCATTTTTGTTCATTTATTAAAAGTGTGCTTTTCCCACTTCTAGTAGAAGGCTGGTATAGTATAGTACTACTGTGGAGAGAATGGCAGGTAGAGGCTGAATTCCCTGTATGGTGACCTTGGGGCAATCACATGGCCTGTCCTTACTCCACAGGAGTAAGGTAAGGGGAAATAGGGTCATTTGTGATGCCCTGAGCAATCCAGAGGAAGGGGTGGGCAGGTTAGAAATGCCATAAAAAGAATAAGAGATGCTTCCTAGCAAACTTTCAACTCTGACAAAATTAGTAGCCTACAACTATGACTTTCTAGTCATTCAGTCACCCTGCAGTTCTTTGTTGTTGTTGTTTTTAAATTTAAAATAAGCACAAAACAAAACAACTTTTATATATTTCACCCTGCAGACTACCTCTGACTAACAACTTACTCCATGCTCAAAATCCTTCAGATACTGATCTTCCCATTTATCTCCAGAAGTATACGTTTCTGAAGTTTCTCTTTGTGATTAACATGAAGGCAGTTTCTGCTTATGACAGACTGCTGGGCAGAAGAGGGCTGTTTTGTGGCTCAAGTTAAAGATATTTCAAACAACTTCCCTGCACACTGACTTTGGTTTCTTTTCCGTCTGGCATGGGGCTTGCTACCCGCAGCAGCTATGAGCCAGAAGGACAGCAAGGGTCTTGGGAGAGTCTCTGATTGCAAGCTGCTGTCCCCCCCGCTTGTCCCTCAGGTCCTGGGCCACCAGGTGCCGGAGCAGTTGCTGCCCGATGTTGCCCAGGTGGGAGAGCTGGCGGACACAGTGGAGCTGGGCAAGTTGCTTCAGCTGGTGCTCGGCTGTGCCATCAGTTGTGAGAGGAAGCAAGGTATGTGCATTCAAGGTAGAAGCAACAGTGTAGCCGTGTGGAAATCTTCAATGCTAGTAGGAAGACATCTTTGCAGCGTGTGCTTCAGATACCTGGGAAGTGGGCAATGTTATGTCGCTGCCTCATTAGTTGTGGTCATGGTTTATCCTCCTGGTAGAAATGGGCACTTTGTGCTTTGTACAGATGCATGTGTGAAGCATGAATGTAACCTTATTTATTTATTTATTTATTTATTTATTTATTTATTTATTTATTTATTTTGTGCTTATTAACCGCCCGATTTTCCCACGGGAACTCTGGGCGGTGTACAACACATTGCAAAAACAACTGTCCAAACCTACAATACCCAATCAAAATACAAATAATAACCCCAGCAAAATACAAATAATACAGAGAATAACAATAATAAAAATAAAAATGAATAAGAAGTCAGCTCAGCTAAGAGGACCTAGCGAAGGGCAACACGAACTAGTTTATAGTAGATGTGGGTATGAAGGACGATCACAGCACCACAGGCGCTATTGGGGGTGGAGGGGTCCTTCTCCAGAGTCAGTGAACCAATTCGGGCAATAGCCCGGCCAGCCCTTCCCCACCTCCTCAGGCTGCTGACCTCTCTGGCAAGGAAGCGAGACTGGGCGCCTTCCCCACGCAGCCAATGAGTGGCCAGCTGGCAGGGGCGATGGAAGGACCAGCCAGGCTCCAGCCTGGATTGGAGTGCCAACTCTAGAGAAGGAACCCCCAGTGGTGCACGGAGCCCCGTAAATGGACTAGCCAGGTGGGGAAGGAGATGGACCTCCACAGCCCCTGTGGTGCTGCAGTCATGGTTGGTATGAATTTGTATGAAACACAATGTGGCCATGTCTAGTAGAAACGAGTTACTGTTGCCCTTTGCTAGGCCCTCGTACCTGAATTTATTTATGAATTATCCACCGAGTTACATGGCATCCTACATCTCTCTCTCTCTCTCTCTCTCTCTCTCTCTCTCTCTCTCTCAATTTTCATTTCCTTTTATTTACTCCTGTTTCTTGTTGGTGCGTCCTGCATTTAAAGCTCCTTCAGGCAAACAAACCTGAAGCCTGTGGGAGAGCAGCTGACATTTTGCATGCACGCCCTTTCAAGTTCTCCTCCTGACCATTGGCCTCACTCCTGGAGGCTGTGCCACCCCCCACCCCCACCCCACTCTCATAGCTGCATGCGTCTGGTGAAAGGGGGAACACGAAGAATTGGAGAGAGGAGCCAGCTAATTAGGTGTGACATGTACTCCCATCTCTTTTGTTTCCAGATCACATCCAACAGATCATGACCCTGGAGGAGTCTGTGCAGCATGTTGTCATGACAGCAATACAGGAGGTGAGTCTGACTGTTTCTGAAGCAATTAGGCGGGAGAGCCGGTTGCTTGGCTGACACCAAAACCATCTTTCTGGTCAGGCGGTGTCTCTTGTTTCCAGCTCCTTGTCTCATCTCCTCCCAGGGAGAGGTCCTTGCTCTCCTGTGTTCTTTGGAAGGAATAGCCCCCACCCCAAAAGTCCAGAGTGAAAACTCTGGAAGGGTACGCTCACTCTCTCGTACTGGGGGTGGCTGCTGCTGTTGGCATAGTTCTGCGAGTCACCGATGAGTGGCCTGAAGTCTAACCTTGCCTGTCTTGTGTTGCAGCTGTTGACCAAAGATTCGTCAGACACACTGAGCTCAGAGACATATGGGAACTTTGACAGCCAGGTATCCAGCATCAAGTATAGAGGGGTGGTGGGGTTGGGGTGGGTGGGTCAACCATAATGGGGAAAATGGAAGAAATCCCCGCTGAGCTGTGCGTCTGCTATTAGAAAGAACGGAGGGGGTGAGAAGACGAGAGTCTAGACGGGCACAATGACCTGGGCTCGTAGCTTGGGCCTCATGGTGTTTCCACGGCCTGTTTGGCCCTGAGAGACCCCCGGCTGGGCTGTTTCTCTCTTGCAGTCCCGGAAGTACTACTTCCTCAGCGACGACCTGGAGGAGACGGATGAAATGCGCCAGCGCTGCCATGACCTTGAGCAACAGGTGGGTTCCTGAGGTGAACCAGGCGGCTGGGCCTTGGGGGGGGGGTGGGGAATGAGCCTGGATCTCTGTGACCTTAGGAGGCTCTTTTTCCTGGCAGCTGGGGACCTTGTCCAAAAGGAGAAGTGGGGCAACTCCAAGATGGCCTCCATGCCCTTGGCAGTGGCTGTGCTTTCTCAAGAGGATTTTTGGTGTTGGTTAGAAAAATCAGTCTCTCGAGTTGCATCTTGACAGAAATCCTGCTGGGCTGTTTCCAAACAGGGTGGGTGTATTTGTGGTGGTCGGGTGGGTTGGACAAAGATTGAAAACAGATTCTGGGAACTGTTACCAACATTTTCAAACACTGTTCCTTGGTTCTCATCACCTTCCTGCCCTGTGTTGGTCAGCTTCATGCATGGTGAACCTCCAGGGCCTTGGAGATCCCTCCTCTTGCAGGCGTTAAAACACTGTCTCCTGCTGTGTGGAAAGCAAATGGAGCCTCCTGCAAGCCTCCTAGCTGCCGGAGGCACCGGGTTTGGTGGTGGTGGTGCCGGCTTTTTTTTTTTTTTCCGAATGGTGTGGGCTTGCTGGGCAGCATGGGACCAGCTGGGTTTGGCTGCAGTATGATGTGCGAGAAGATGCCCCTCTCCCTCATGCACAGTTGTTGTCCTCCAGCCTCTTGTTTTCAGGTGCCTTGGTTGGAGAACAAGGTTAGCTTGGTGATTTGGGGGTGTCCTTGCTTGGCCAATATCCTGTTGCTAGTTCTGCTGAGAGAAAACCCATTCACTCGGTTTGATATGCATGAGTTTTTCCTTTTCAGCAGTTGATTTAGTGCAGGGTGTCTCAACCTCCCTAATGCCGCAACCCTTTAATACAGTTCCTCATGTTGTGGTGACCCCTCGCCCTGCTTGGAAGAGGCCACAAGCCCCCTTTGTCAGGCCACTGCTGCAGGTGCCCTAGAGAACCCTCAGCCAATCGTAGCTTCCATTGCCATTGACTGACATCCCCTCCACCCAATCAAGCTGTAACTCACTCTCTCCCCCCCTTCCTCTCCCTCCTCCACCAGACCCAAGCTGTTTGTACCTTTTTCTTCACTGGCTCATTGCGACCCCTGTGAAATGGTCGTTCGACCCCCAAAGGGGTCCCAACCCCCAGGTTGGGAACCACTGATTTAGTGGGGCTGTTCCTGCTGAGAGCAGTAAAAGGATACTGGCCTTGACCCTGGGCTGTTCCCTCTGGGCCTCTTTCCATTTTACCTATGCTGGGAACAAAACCAGTGTTTTACAGACGAGTGGAACTGAAGTACACACGGCTTAACCAGGCAGGCTTTGGGATAATGTAGCCGGCTGCGGGTGGTGAGGTATCTTGAAAGGAATAGATTGATCTCCTTCCCTTAAAAAAAAACCCCTTTACTTCTCCAAGGTGCTAAAGTGCCCCTGGGGATGCAGCCCCCTTCAAAAAGGTGAGTGCTCCTCCCTCTCCCCTCCATCTGTGTCTCTCTTGCCTCTGATAACAAAGCTGCCCACCCAGCAACAAAGCCTGTGCGTGGTGGAGCCAGCCTAACTCCTTTGCATGAGCATGTGGTCCCCATGCTGACAATTTTAACAAACTGCTTGTGTGTGCCAGAGGGGTTTGCCTGCACCCAGAGAAGAAGCGGGCATGTGGCCTAGACTGTGTCAGGAGGGCTGGGGATCCAATTAAGACAGGGAAAGAGCCTCCATTTCAGATGGCCTGTAGCATGATTTGGTGCAAGCCAAACTACTTTCCCAGGGATCACGTGATGCACAGCCAGGAGCTTTCCTGCTGGTTTCTCATTGTATCGAAGTTGGATCTTCTTGGCCCAGCAGCTGAGCTACTCTTTCTTAGGGTTGGGCTGGAGAGATTTCTGGACAAAGCAAAGTGTGCTGCTTAATATATACCGCCCCATAACGCTTAAAGCGCTCTCTGGGCAGTTTACAAGAAATGACGCAGGTTGCACCTTGCCCCCACCTTGCCCCCACTCATTTTGCTTACCTCGGAAGGATGGAAGACTGAGTCATCTTCCAGCCGGCTACCTGGGATTGAACCCCAAGTTGTGAGCACAATTTTCGCTGCAGTGCAGCCATTGAACCACTGCCCCCCCCGAAGCTCCTAAAGACAGAAGGGTTGCTTCGATGGCGATTGCAGCCCTTTCTGGTGTGATAAGATATTGTGATCTGAATGCACCCTGAGTCTGACTCTTGTACATCTTTGAGTGGGCACGTCCTTAACAGGCTTTCCATCCACTTTATAGTCACAATTCTTGCATCACTTCTTAGGGCTTCGGGGGCATGTTCCAAGACCAGCAGAGATTGGGGTCTCTTCAGCTTGTTTGTTCTCCATGCCATCAAATCGCCCGACACGTTTGGTCACCCTCTAAATACATGGCCTCCAAAATGTCTTTTGTCACCCACAGCAGCCCTGCTTAGCTCTTTTAAACTCAAAGGCTGTGGCTTCCCTTGTGGAGTTTAACCCGCTCATATTTTTAATCTTTCTCTTTTCCTGCTGCCTTTAGCGTTTTTCCCCCCCTAGCTCTGTTGTCTTTTCTAAGAAGTCTGGTCTTCTCTGGAGGTGCCCAAAGTAGGGCAGCCTCAATTCAGTCATTTCTGCTGCCAACAAAAAAATTCAGGCTGGCTGTTGCTGGTCCTGCGATGGGACGGTCCAAAAGGAAGCTGTTCAGCAGGAGAGATGGACTTTCTGTAGCCACCTGGGGCCCTGTCAACACAGGCATGCCCCCCTCCGTAATAAGGGCTGTGCTTCCTTGGAGGGAGGGGTACAAATCTTCCTGTAACTGCAGAGAGAGAGCATGAGGACTCTCGCTTGCCACCAGTTTTCTGAAGCACTGGGAGCAACCCTCTCACAGCTCATGTTTAGCTGATCCTATTCCACCCTATAAGAAGCCAGTGAATGCACGAGTGCAGTAGCTCTAAAGAGACTAGTCTCAAGAGCAGCTGTGTGGCGGGTTGCAGGTCAGCGGTGGGCACAGCACTGCACAGAGATGATCGTGGCTGTTCATCCTACTCGGTGACCACCCGGTGATTTCTTGATTCATAAAACCTGGGGGGAACGACCCTGTCAGAGCAACTGGAAGAAGCTGTTTGTGGTTTAGTGCCATCCGCCCGTGGTCCTGCTGTTTCTGAGAGTACCTGACTCTTTTTTCTTCTTCCTCGCCTGCCACTTTCCAGATCTCCATCCTGGTGGAAGAGAAGAACACCCTGGCTCAGGAAAACAAGACCCTCCGGGAGCAGAAAAGTGCTCTGGAGTCCGACGCAGCCGGGCTCACTGGCAAGAAGTTACTTCTCCTACAGACCCAGATAGAGCAGCTGCAAGAGGAGAACTTCCGGTAGGGCAGAGGACGGTGGCGGTGGGGGGGGGGGGGGGGAGGTAAGGGCCATCGGCCTTTGGGGCTCAAGGGAAACAACAGTGAAGCATCTGAGGAGTTCAAAGAGGCGTCCGGCTAACAAAAAGCGTCTTTTGGGCAGACTGGAAAATGGCAGGGATGACTTCCGGGCACGTTGTGACGAACTCGAGAGGGAGGTGCAAGAGTTGCATCACCGCAACGAGGAGCTGACCTGCTTGGCAGAGGAGGCACAAGCCCTCAAAGACGAGATGGATGTCCTGCGGTGAGAGCGTGCCCTGATATTCTTCCTGTAACACTGAACAGTGTCACTTTCTTTTGTGTTCCTGGGTGGCTTAGGAAGTGGCCCGTGGTCCAGCCTGGGCTTGTGGAGCCTCTGCTTTGCACTGGTGGCCCTCAGGCTCACGGTGTACTGCGTTGCCTCTTCTTTTTGCTGCTGCAGACCGCGGGGGGTCCTCTTGGACCTTCTCATACCTGAAGACATTTGGACAGCCAGTCAGTTCTGACGTACGCCGTTTCCTGTGTTTTAATTTAGTGCCCGTTGCCCACCATGTGTGGAGTCGAAGAATCTAAAACTGATGGTGGGGGTAGAACGCAGTCCTGGGAGAGGCTGAAAGCCTTCCCTGAAATAATAGCTTGAGGCTGTCGACTGGGCACTGAAATTGGGGGATGGGAGAAAAACATGTGCAACGTTGAACAGTAGCCCAAGCCTGGCACTGCTCACAGCAGAGTGATCCGCTGTGAATTCACACCAGGAAGTCTGCTTTTCCTGGGTGCATTCACTTGACCTGACCAGATAGAAGCACACCGGGGGCGGGTGGGAATCTGAATGTGGTGATGGCATCTGGTCTGGATGCATTCGAAAAGGATTGAACATATTCCTGGAGGAAAAGTGCATCACAGGTTACAAGCCAGGATGGGAATGTGTAATCTCCTGTCTTAAAAACAGGAGACAGATATCTAGTCTCGTGTGCTCCCAAACGCATCTGGTGGGGCCACTGTGACTTACAGGAAGCTGGACTAGATGGGCCCTTGGCCTGATCCAGCATGGCTCTTCTTATGTTCTTATGAGAGGGACAAATTGGCAATGAAGCTTGTTTGTAATGTTCATCAGTTGGTTGTATAAACAAGGGCTAGTTGCTGATTTCCTCTTCTTCCTCCCCCCCCTCCTCCTCCCCCCCCCCTCATTTACTAGATGCCTTAGCAAGCCAGTGTTGGCACCAAGCCTTTAAAAATGATTTGGAGGCAAGGGGTGCTCAGATGAAAGGAACTGACACCCCTGTGAGTGCTCTTTTGCTTCCTCTCTTCCTACCTTGAACTAGGAAAGTGGAAGAGCCCGCTTCTGGTCGCCCATGCAGCCTATTGCCATGGCTGAAGTGCTCACACTCCATGAACCAGTGCAAGTGCATTGTACTGGAAAATAAGTAAGAGCCCCAGCAGCAGTAGAAAAAGTATGTCATTTCATCAACAGAAAATAGTATGAATCTCATCATCCCAAACCTGGAGCATTTTCTTTGTTAATTGCTAAAGTAGTTGCCCTTATACTTGCCTCTCAGGCTCAAAAACCTACTAACCCGGTAATGTAGAGCAGTCTCCTGTGTTCTGCTGCCCACCCACCCCCTTTAAAACTGGGAGCCCTGAAGTGAAGCAGCCATATGCAGAGTTGAAATAATGGTCCAGGCAGATGAACATGGGCTGAAAAGTAAGGAGCAAGGTTGCCTCTAAGCACATGCTTAATCCATTAACCATCACACACAGATCTACTCTTGGTTTCCCCCTGATGTTCTGCTTTCAGCAACCTCACCTGGGGAACTGAGGAAGGGAACCTCTTAAGTGCTGCTGTGCGACATCTGAAACCCCCAAACCCTTCCGGGTCTACTGCAAATTTTCCAGATGTCTATGAGTAAATCCTTGTTTTCCTTCTGTTCTTCCACATGTTATATACTTTAATTCTACAGATATAAGCAAAAGGCATATTTTTAATCAGTCTATTGGCTTGTAGATAAAGCAGGTCTTTTAATAGGGATTGCAGCCAAGGAAGAAGGCCGCTTATTGGTTTCTGCTGTCCTGGTTGGGTCCATTCTGCGATGGTGACTTATAGCCCAAAGTACACAGTTGGCTGGGAAAGGACGAGATATGTGCAGTTAGGAGAACTGGAACACAAGAGGAAGAAAATGTTTGTTTCTTATCCACAATTGTTTCAGTCTTTTGTCCGCTCTGACCTTGCTGTAGCAAGTCCTGTCGTTTTGTGCAGAAGCTTCCTCGCGAGGGTAGAAGAAACTGGATTTCAGAGTGGAGGAATTGGAAGGTGAGTTTGCAAGCTGGCCGGGCGTTGACCTGGGCGGGTTCTTCTTTTTGCTGCTGCAGCCACTCCTCCGACCGTGTGGGGCGGCTGGAAGCCATGGTGGACTCCTACAAGAAGAAGCTGGAAGACCTGGGTGACCTGCGGCGCCAAGTGCGGCTGCTCGAGGAGCGGAACACTGTCTACATGCAGCGCACGTGTGAGCTGGAGGAGGAATTGCGACGAGCCAGCGCTGTGCGGGCACAGTTGGAGGCACACAAGAGGCAGGTGCGTTGGGGAGGATTTTCGGCCTGACGTGAGTAGAGGGAACCCTTCCGTGCCATCCGGTCCAGAGAGGTACAAGGGGACGGGGCAGCCTGGCTTGAAGGGACAATGGGACTCAGAGGCACCTTAGGGCAGAGTTTGAGGGGGTGGCCTTTTTTGGACTCCCAACTCACCACATTCTCCCAACTCCCCCTGGCAGTGGCCCTGCTGGTTGAGGGATTGTAGTCCAAAAAAAAAAAAGTAAAATTTCCTCATACTTCAGTTACAGCGCCATTGGGCAGGCTGGAGGACTGGTGTGATTGCTGATGCCCAAGGGACCTCCAGAACAATCAGTCAGTTCATCGATAAAAAATGTAGTTGCCCCCAAACGAGAGAGGACGCTGCTGCTGCTCTGCTGTGGCTTTTTCAGTAGAACTGCTCTCTTGGGCAGTCCTGGCGGTCCATCTCATTTTGTCTGATAAGAATCACAGCCATGATGCTGTCACTGCTGATACACTGATAGACTTTGACCCATAGCAAATTGAATTTAGATTTAGATTTGAGATCAATATTGGTAATGAGGTGATTTTTTATGTAAGGTTTCCTTTTTACCTATAATAATAATAAAATTATTTTTAAAAGAAAGAAAGTCAGAAAGTAGCGGGAGGGAGAACAAAAGAAAATCTGCTGCTTATGTACCACTTGATAGCACTTAGAGCACCCTCTGGGCAGTTTACAGTTTAATTATGCAAGCTACACATCCTCCACCCCCAATCCAAGAACTGGGTGCTCATTTTTACTGAGCCGAGAAGGATGGAAGGCTGAATCGACCTTGAGCCTGTTCAGATCAAACTCAGATGGTGAGCTGAGTCTTGATTGCAGTACTGCAGTTTAACACTGTGTCATGAGCAGGGAGAGCCAGTCATTTGCAACGATCCCAGCAAACCCCATTCTTCCTTTTAGGTACAGGAGCTCCACACCAAGCATGCAGACGAGGCGTTGAAGGCAGAGAAGTGGCAGTTTGAGTTCAAGAATCTCAAAGAAAAGTTTGAAGCACTGGTGAAAGAAAAAGAGGTAATGCAGGTCATGTGATCAAGACAGCCTTTGCTCTTGGCTTCAGCTACAGGGAAACCTGGAGGCAATAGGCACTGAAGGCTTTATCTAGGCCAGTGGTGGTGAACCTTTGGCACTCCAGATGTTTTGGACTGCAACTCCCAGAATTCCAAGCGGCTAGTGCCAGTGGCAAAGGACTGGGAGTTGTGGTTCAAAACATCTGGAGTGCCGAAGGTTTGCTACCACTGATCTAGGCTCTCCTGGTTGCTTGGGCCAGTGAAGTGCAACCAATACTGTAGTGATGCACTGATGATCTAAGTCAGGAATGAGAAACTTTTGGCCGAGGGCCATTGGGCTTCCCAGCCCAGCCCAGAAGCTTCCAATCTCTGATTAGAGAGAAGTGGGCATTTAATATCGAGGAAGCAGTTTTGTGGAACCGGCTTCTGCTTTGCAACAAGGACAGCTGCTGCACTTCATAAGTGCCATTCATTTGTTGCAATTGAGCTACTCTCTATCTGCATGGCAGGAAAAGGCCCAAATGGGTAAGGAAAATACTTGCTCTTCACCTTGGCTTTGGTTTTGTGCCATACCTGTATGTCCTTTCACACACACACTCCCGTGACTTTTCTGAAATACGAATTGTGCCCTTAGGCGTGAACATTCCCCTGCCTTCCAGTGTCCCAGTATTCTGTGGCTTTCCCCCCACCTCTTCCCCCCCCCAGCTGATCCCTGGGTTTGTTCACAGCGGCTGATGGAAGAGCGGGATGCCCTCCGGGAGGCCAACGAAGAGCTGAGGTGTGCTCAGGTGCAGCAAAAATTCCTTAACCAAGCAGGTAAGCTGCAGGCAGTGCTTGTCCTGGAGGAGCCTTTGATGGACAACACGTCTGTGTTGACTAGAGTCCCCTGTTGCGGCGAATGAGGCTGTGCATATTTGCCTTTTCTTTAAAACCTGACCAGCTTCCCCGTTGTGGCCACCGGAACAGGCCTTGTGTCTTGTTTGGAGTGCAGGGAGCCTGTTCAAGGGGATCAAGGCCCCTTTGTTCATGGTGGTGCTCTTAACGTGGGATGCCTTGCTCCATAAAGTCCCATTAACCTCTTTTCTGAACATGGAGAGCATATTGTTGAGAGGCACATTTTAACCTGGGGTGTTGCCGCTTGATTGGGGCTGGGGGCATTGATGTGGGCGTTGCGCAAGCTGGATTTGCTCTTCTGCTGAACTCACTGCAGGGATGGTTGGCTGCCATTTTGGGACGGCAGGGTCCAGTATGGAGGAGGGCAGGAGGAGCCTCGAGAGCTGTCCTCGGTTGGCAGCAATAGGACAGCTGGAAGGGAAAGACTTGGGATCTGTGAGGATTCCAGCCGCCCTGCAATCAAACCTCCCCAAAGACTTTGCCTGGCAGATGTCTTGGACTACAGTTCCGATAGCCCATTATTGTTCACCAGGCTAGCTGGGGCTTCTGGGAATTGGAGTCCTGAACTATCTGGAGGACCAGATTTACGTAACCTGTTCTCTCCCGCTTCCCTCTGTAGATACCATGCTCGAAGAAATTGCTTCTCCCGTGGATAACCTGGCAGCTGAAATCATGCCGGCGGAACTCAAGTAAACTTCAGTTCTTTGGGATGTTGTTTGCAATTGGAAAGGGGAGGCAAGAAGCTTGTGGGGTTTTACTGTTCTTCATAGTTACACTTGGCTAGTCCTTTCCATCAGAGGCTTACATTAGGGTGGCCAGGAAATCCAGCCTTGGGGGGACTGCAAAGGGGAATGCCCCCATCCCTCGTGGGGTCTTTGATATAGAGAAAAGGAATGCAGGTAGAGGTGAATGTGTGGGTTCATCCATAGCATTGGATCTTGGTCCTTCTCATTTCCCCTGGTCTGGGCACTTTCACACATTGTTTCTTGCTCCCAGGGAAACCATTGTGCGGCTGCAGTATGAGAACAAGATGCTATGCGCACAGGAGCTGTCATACCGGCAGCAGCAGGCGGAGTTGCAAGAGCTGCTGGAAGAATCAAATCGCACCAAGAACCAGCTGGAGGCCCAGCAAAGGTATTTCCTTGATCTAGCTAAGAAGGCCTTGCCTTTCTTCTCCAGGCTGAGAAGAATTAAAAACTGGCACAATTTCTTAGCCAGATTTCAGTTGCTTATCAGGAAAAAAAAACACTATTAACTGTCAGACAGAGAAATCAGTTATCTTGGGAGGTGGTGAACACTCCAACCCTGGAGGCATTCAAGGGACAAATAGACCATGCCATGACAGATAGATTTTGGTTCCTGCACTGATCAGGAAGCTGGACTCAGTGGCCTTCTAACCCCTTCCCAACTCCACTATTCTATGATTCCGGGGTTAACTGGGAGCAGGCATATGGCCCTCTGCTTAGCACAGAATACTAAAGGCAGCCCTTTTTGCATAGAATATTTGCATCCTGTTTAAATTTGTTAGTGATGTCACTTGTTTGTCCATAAAGGGAAACCCATGCCAATTGGGGATGGTGAACTTGAGGTCTTTAAGTGGTCTTTGCCTGGTGAATGTTCCTTACTCGTTTTTGGCCAGCTTAGGTGGTTCTGATGAGTGAGGGGTGAACTGCCTTCTGTTCACACAGGCTGTGGCTCAGATGTGAGTCAAAGCGTTTCGCACAATTTTACTTTTGTTTTTAAAAGGGGGAGGGTTGCTTGGATAATTTCTGAGATGAGTTGTCTTTGGTGCCTTCATCAGTTGCAAAAGAGAGTGAGAGTTTCTATTTGGATTCTGGTGGGTTATGAGGCCTTGTGCTCCCAAGCCGCAAAGGACATTTCCCCCACAAACGAGGAGATATGGAGAGGCCATTTGTAGTCCAGACTTCGTAAGTGCTGATAATTATTCACATGCTTGGGCTTTTTTGTTGTTACTGTTGAAGAACTCCTTCTGTGTCACTGCTCTTTGGGGCTTTGTGGGGTGACAACAGGTCTTCCCATGGCGGCGTAAGGATGTCCAGGGCACCTAGGACTTTGTATGTCCTGGAGAAATCTTGGTAGGCAGAACCCCCACCCCCCTGGCTCCATTCAGTCCGGTTTCAGGCTCGTGGCAAAGGCTGTAAACTGAGAATTCTCTGGTGGCTTGGATTTTGAACACAATGTATAGGAAAATTTAGGGCTCTCCAGCAATTACGTATGAGTAGCATGACTCTGTGAAGATAACATCCAATCACAGATACAACAACTTTTGCCGGTTAGCAGGTATTACCCCTTTGACATTTTGGGTAAAGGTGGGGTAATAATGTTAAAAACAAGGTTTGTGGAGATATACATGGCGTGTGTCAAAACTTGCATTTTCATTTCTGTGTCAATAATTTTGCCTGTTCCCCGCAGCATGAAACCCTGTTTTCTGTGAACATTAGTGGGGAGAGGATGGTAAGAAGGGTAGTAGACTCTTTTGTGTGGGTAGTGTGATGTGTTTAAGGAAGCATGGCATGCTTGGGAACTGGAAAAGTGGTTGCCAGTGCCTTCCTATAGATGTCCACTCAGAAGGGAGACCCAGTTAATTGTGTGGATACTGACTTTCCTGGGACCAAGCCCTGCTGAATGACAAGGAACAGGCAGGCACTCAAGTAGCCGCGTACGGGATTGCACTGTTATCATTCACATCTCTTACCAGTGGCCTTATTAGGAGGAGCGCCCGTTACACAGGGGGTGGCAGGAGCTGCTTTTAGTTGCTGCTCTTCTCCTCCCTGGACAATGTGTTTGCTGTCTCTGTCTAGGCTGAGCCAGCAGCAGATCTCTGAGCTCAAGACGCAAGTGGAGGAGCTCCAGCGTGCCCTCCAGGAGCAAGGAAGCAAGGCGGAAGATGTGAGTCCCCACCCCCCCACACTCCCCACCCCCACCCCCAGAAATGAGTTTTAGGAGCATTGGTGCTGGGCTTCTAGACAAGCGTCTGCCTCTCTCCAGAGGCCGGTGATGCTGCTTCTCCACCTCACTGCAGACGTGCATGCAAGATGGCAGGAATGGAGATCGGCAGGCACGTGCATGCTAGAATGTACAGTAGGAACAAAAAAAAGTCTTTTGGGGAAAAAGTCTCTGTGGTATTGATGATATTGTGTTGTTGCACCGGGGAGGGGGGCGTTCTGACTTTTATGTAAGCGCTGGGACACTCAGGTAGCGCAAGGCTCAGAGAAACAAAGACGGAGAGGGGAGCTAAGCCACCCAAAGTGGCCATCATGGAGAGCCAGAGGTGGTAGAACTAACATACTAGTAAACGGTACCTGCAAGGCCGCCCCCTGGGAGACGAAGAGGTGCTTTTGTTAAATGGAGGCATTTGTCCGTCAGGGAATGGTGTGTGTTTAGTACGGTTAGGCTCTATGGAAGACCCTTTTGTGTTTCCTCCCCTGTGACTTGTGCTGAAACTCACCACGATCTCTCCTAACTTTCTACCCTCCTCCCACTTGGCTAATAGTCCTCTCTTTCTCCCCCTTTGACTTGCTGGCTCTCCCGCCCAGGCCATTGTAAGTACTTTCACGTTCTGTGTCGCTTCCGCCGTTGATCCTGCTCTGCGGCAAATTTACCCTTGCTTCCCTCCCATCACTCGAAGGTCTCAGCAGATCAAGAGCAAAATGGGCTTCTCGTTTACTGTCCCATAACACTTGCAGCGTCAGGGAGGAGGAGAGGCTGCTGTGAATTCACAAACCAAGAGCAATTTAGAGGTCCCACTCTTATGGAGGTTCAGATGGACAAAAGGGGGATCAGGGGGTACTGATTTGGGTTGTGAAAGGCGGTCCTCATTTGCATGTTGGGGTTCTGAACACCTTAGTAGCATTGGCCTGGGTTTTTTTTTTTTTTTTTGGTACTAGTACAACACACACGCTGTATAAATTCCAGAATTGCCTTGAAGAGATGCAGCAGCTTTTGTCTTCCCATTTCTGAAATAAGGTGCACCTTGTGGGATCAGGAAGGTGCGCTAATTGTGCATCTCGTATACTAACCCATTGGTTCCCAGCCTTGGGTCTCCAGATGTTTTGGGACTAAGCCTGCCAGAAGCCTTCACTACTAGCTGTGCTGATCGGGATTCCTATTCATTCATTCATTCATTCATTCATTTCTCTTCTGCCCGTCTTCCCAAAGGAACTCCGGGCGGTTAACAGTTGGGAACCACTATACTTGTGTTGCGTCGTTACAGTCATGACCGACTCTTTGTGACCCCATGTCCATGGAGTTTTCTTGGCAGGAATACTGGAGTGGCTTGCCAGTTCCTACTCCAGGCGCCTATAGCACCTGGTATTCCCTGGTGGTCGCCCATCCAAGTACTAACCAGGGCCAACCCTGCTTAGCTTCCGAAATCAGGCGAGATCGGATGTGCTATACCAGGGGTCCTCAAAGTTTTCAAACAGCGGGCCGGTCCACCACGCCCCAGGCACCACTGGGGGCCGGACTACAGTAGGTGGGGGGAGCAGGGGACCTTGCTGTAGCCCTCCCACTCTAAATTCCCCACTAGCCAGCATGCTGATCATCTGGGCGGTAGTTGGGGGGAGTGGGAGAAGTGACATAGCCCACTGCTTTGATCTGCCTCAGCAACAGAAGCAGCTGCGGAGATTGGCTTGCTCGCAAAGCAGGGGTAGGTGGGGGGGTTGCAATTGGTCCCGGGGGCCGGATTCAGGACCTTGGGGGGCTGCATCCGGCCCCGGGGCCTTAGGTTGAGGACCCCTGTGCTATACTAATTGCTCTATAAATGCTCGCCCTATAAATTCAATTTATCAACTTCCCAAGGAAGGTTGTTACCACATAGGGATTGTTGATAGGATTAGTAGACCATAACCCTCTGCATTTGCAGAGCCCTTGTGCCAGTAATGAGGCCAGGTGAGGCTGAGGCTGAAGCCTTTATAGGGGGCACGAACGCCTAGTGGACCCAAAAGTCCTTTGGTCTGACGCAGCAGGGCTCTTCTTATGTTCTCTAGCTCATCATGTTGAACCTGAATGGAAATCCTGAATTCCCAATGTCTTGAACTCAAGTCAAAATAAGATCTTTAAGACCTGTGAATATGCACCTGACTGGCGTAACTGGAGGGCAGATTTTCAAGTCTTTAGCTATAGGCGGCAGTGACATTCTGCACGTTCTCATGTTTATTGCTCTTTCTACCGATCGTAGGGCTAACTCACTCCAGTGGCCAAACAAGACAGGACAGGTTGTTATTTTCTACCTTAATGACTTGGATTAGCAAGCAATATAAGCAGCATAACAACATAGCAATAATTTCTGACCAACATAAAGGCTATTTGAGTCATTAAATAAAGCCTGAGCAGTCTTTTTTCCCCCCTTTCTTTTTCACAATAGTCCTCTCTGCTGCAAAAGAAGCTGGAGGAGCATCTGTAAGTAGTTCCATTCAGTCTCTGGGCCAGGGGTGGAAAGAGGGTTCTGTGAATTTAAAGCTCAAGAAGCGTGTCCTTGTACACTGAACAGATGTGCCCCTGCACCTCTTAAACATTTTAACTGTATGGTGTCTGCAGCTGTTTCCCAGTGAGAGCTGTGGTCCCATACCCTTTGGGTCTCCGGACCTCTTTCTTCAAGCCTAATTCTCATTCATTTGCCTGTCCCTTGGGCAGAGAGAAGTTGCATGAAGCTCATGCAGAGCTTCAGAAGAAGAAGGAATGCATTGATGAACTGGAGCCCAAAGTGGACCTCAGCAGTAAGTGGTTGGGCAATAGGTGCATTTCTTTCTACTCTCCACTGTATCATCTAATTCTTCCTGGCTATTAAGTGAGAAGATGGAAAGAGATTAGTGTTGTGGAATCCAAAAACTGCATCTGGTCCCCCCAAGCCACCCCAAAATAGAACCTTTTTTTAAGCTGCAGAAAAAAGAGGGGTATGGCTCCCAGCTATTTCCATGCTTTTTATGTCTGTTCCAATGCATTTCAACTGACTGGATGGTAAAATATTATTTGCAATTTCCATTTTTGTTTAAACCTGTGTTCTTTATCCTTAGCCCTCTTATAACTGAATAAGGAAATACTCAGAGTATTTTTCTCCTGATTTCCACCAGCTAATTAACCCAGAAGGAAGCCAGGAAGTTCACAGTTTGAGTGAAAATTTCCTAATCAATTAAAGGAATATGATTTTAAACAAAGATGGAACCTGCAAAGAAATATTTACAGTGGTACCTCAACTTACGAATTTAATCCATTCCAAATGCATGCTCTTAAGTCGAACTACTCTTAAGTTGGGGTACCTATCTAAAAATTGAAAAAATAAGTTAAAAATAAAAAAATGAAAAAAAGATATTTGTAAGTCGAGCAGGCCATATCTAAAATGTCTAAGGCAGCAGTTAAAACACCAACAGTTTTCCACTCTTAAGTTGAATTGCTCTTAAGTCAAGCTGCTCTTAAGTAGGGGTACCGCTGTATTTATTTATTTATTTATTTATTTGATTGATTGATTGATTGATTGATTGATTGATTGATTGATTGATTGATTGATAGTTTGTGGCTTATCTGGCCTTCATGCCACTCTGGGCAGTGTACAGTAACATAAAATACAATATCAAAATAAAATGGTAATTAAAAGAAAAATATAAATCAAAGCCAATTGATTAACGTGAACTCTAAAATGTACATGAAGATAATCAATGGTAAAACAAGAAAAAATGGCAAAGATACCAGCATTGCAGAAAAACAAGAGCGGAACAGTTGCCTGCAGATGTGTCAAATATGGATAGAATCCGGACAGGCCATCCTGAACAGCCAGGTTTTCAGCTGGGATTTAAACGACAAGACTGAGGGTGCCTGACCGATCTCGACAGGGAGGGTGTTTCACAGCTGAGGGGCGACCACCAAAGAAGAAGGCCCGGCTCCTCCTCAATGCCTTTTGGGCCACTCTTGGGGTCGGAAGCCACCCGGGATGCACGGGTGATTTGGGCAGTTCTGAGTGGGAGGAGCTGCTCTGAGAGACACTGAGCTCCCACACCACTTAGGGCAGGGGTCCTCAAAGTTTTCAAACAGCGGGCCGGTCCGCCACGCCCCAGGCACCACTGGGGGCCGGACTACAGTAGGTGGGGGGAGCAGGGGACCTTGCTGTAGCCCTCCCACTCTAAATTCCCCACTAGCCAGCATGCTGATCATCTGGGCGGTAGTTGGGGGGAGTGGGAGAAGTGACATAGCCCACTGCTGTGATCTGCCTCAGCAACAGAAGCAGCTGCGGAGACTGGCTTGCTCGCAAAGCAGGGGTAGGTGGGGGGGTTGCAATTGGTCCCGGGGGCCGGATTCAGGACCTTGGGGGGGGCGCATCGGACCCCGGGGCCTTAGGTTGAGGACCCCTGACTTAGGGCTTTGTATGTTAGTATTAGGACCTTGAAGTCAAGGTGATAGTATACCAGCAGCCAGCGCAGGGCGGTCAGGACAGGTGAGATAGGTTGATGTCTTCAAGAAGCCGTCAACGGCCTGGCTTCTGTGTTCTGCACTAGCTGGAGTCTCCGCATTAACCTCATAGGCAGCCCCATGTTGAAAGAAGTTGGAATAAACATAATGCCAAATTGCCACATTTTCTGGCTTTACTGTGGCTATGAGTCGTGCAAATAAAATGCCAGGTAGTGCTGCCATCTTTTTTTGGGGGGGGGGTAGCTTTTTGGGAGGGGAGTTCTGGACAAATTGAAAATTGTCCCTCAGTCTGGCTGAGATCTGTCCCTTGAAATAATCTCATTTCAGAGTGTTATTCAAGGCTGGGCTGTCCCAGGGAGGTTACATTCTTAAAGGGAATATCTTGTCCTTTCAACCCTCCAAATTCAGAGTTTGTGCAACACTGATTCTCTAGCCTTTTTCCACAGCTGCCAAGAAGATCGATGAACTAGAGCAGTCTTTGAAGAAGAAGGATGAGGACATGAAAGCCATGGAGGAACGATACAAACGCTATATGGACAAGGCCTGTACAGTAAGTCAAATTATTTTTGAACCACTTTGTATCACAGGGTGCAGGCACAAACCTGCCTACCTATGGAGATGTGTTGGTCTAGTCTCACAGAATGGACACACTCTTGTGTAGACAATGTGGCTTAGTGTGGAAGGCCCATTCCGGGCCTGTATAAGGGTGCAGTGGTTAAATGCCTGTACTGCAGCTAAAACTGTGCTCACGATCTGGTGTTCAATCCCAGGTAACCGTCTCAAGGTTGACTCAGCCTTCCATC
Source organism: Phrynocephalus forsythii (assembly GCA_029282475.1). Lineage (NCBI taxonomy): Eukaryota > Metazoa > Chordata > Lepidosauria > Squamata > Agamidae > Phrynocephalus > Phrynocephalus forsythii. Next base: position 77,494,188 of record JAPFRF010000011.1, on the reverse strand, counting down.
CTTCTGAGGTTGGTAAAATGAGTACCCAGCTTTCGGGGGGGGGGCAATGTGTAGCCTGCATACTGTAATTAAACTGTAAACCGCCCAGAGACTACTTGAAGTGGCATGGGGCGGTATATAAGCAGAACACTTTGATTTAAACATCTGTACTCTCACAAAACCCAGTTATTATGGTCATTGTGCCCGTTCTTTTCCTAGGTCATCAAGAAACTAGACCCAAAGCAGCAGCCTCATGTTGTACCTCTAGAGATCCAGGCTTTGAAAAACCAACTGCAGGAAAAAGATAAGAAAATAAGCCACCTGGAAGTGAGTTTCTCTTCTTCCATTAAAAGACAAGGTTTGCAACCTCAAGATGAATAAAGTGTAACATTAGAGCTTGAACATTGCATAAATCAGAAGGTTTTGGGTCTTTTTTTAAAAATCAGCAGCAACAACATAATAAATTCCCTGTATGTAGTTTGGCTTAAGAATGACAGAGCCCTCTGATCTTGTGTACCCGGGTATCCTTTTCCATTCAGACCACTTTAAGAACCGTGGAACGTGATGACTGGTGGTCAGAATCAAGGCCCTGATCTCCAGATAGCTTTCTTTCACCTTTACAAAGGGGAAGCTAGAATAAAGCAGACTAGGACAGCCTGGGAACCCTCGAGACTGCAGTGGCTTGGCAACGGGTGGCATATGCCCTGTTCCAGAAGAGAAGGGGGCATTGCTTTACCAGCCACCCATCTAAGAAGAGAGGGGTTCTTCTGCAGTTGGCCTCATAGGCAATCTTCAGGTCACCGGAATCCTCAGCTGCCATGATGATGCCAGTCTCCAACAACATTGAGGAATCAAACTTTATTATTTGGAGTACTGCAACTCTAGTTTGTCTTGCTCTCTTACTAATTTCAGAACCTAGTGTTATACCTAGATATTTTACTGGTTTGTTAGAAATTTCAGACAATTTAAAACAATATGACATTTATTCTGTGCAGAATAAATTCTGCTGTCTATTTTAACTTCTATCTAGAACTTAGTATAACTAAATTTTCTATAGTCAGACAATGATAAAGCTGAATTTTGGCTTGGGATGTACCTGTATGGATGCCCTGTACTTGATAGGTTGAATAGATGGTTGTGCTTGTTGACAGTGGGCATTCCTGACTAGTGCTTCACTAGAGAATTAAACTGTTTATCAGTTGCCTATTAATAAGGATCCTTGGAAATGGCATTTGTTAACATGGCATTACTTCTTGTTATTAGCTGAAATGTAGTGTTAGAAATGATTCAGATATGCCTGTTCTGCCCCAGACAATTCCTTTGTTCTGTCTAGAAATAGTTGGGCCCCATTATATGACACTGAAGCATTGTTCTTATTTTTACTTTAAGATGACTGCCTTTTTTGACACTCGGGAGGCATAGGTCCATGTATTTTATTAATCATGTCATTTAATCTAATGAAGTCCAGCCACGATTTTATAGTGTAGATTTAGTGGTGAGCAATCGGAATTAATTCCATCTTTAGGAATTGGTATGACAGTATTTTGTTCTGATTCCAACACATTGCAATGATTCCCCTCCTCCTCCTCCCCCCCCCAAAAAAAACAAGGGCCAGGATGTGAACAAAATTCTAAAAAAAAACATATTTTTTTTCATTCTGGGGGGTTTATTCTTCCAAGTGTTTAAATATAAGAATTGATTGAATGTCTTCTTTTTAACTAAAACTGGATTGTGCATCAGAATGTAAAACGGAAAGTTTTTTTAAAAATTCTTTTTGTTTGGGGTACTCTGTAAAATGTTTCATAACACTTAGTTCCTTTTTTACTTGATGCATTTTGTTAGTAGGTTTGCTTTTTCATTACTAAAAGCATTATACTATGCTCTTGGTTTTCTCATTGTATTAGACTGATTTTGAGAAGACAAAATCTCAGCAGGAACAGGAAGAGAAGTTGATCATCACTGCCTGGTATAATATGGTGAGTTTAAACTGCACTTCGTGTAGATACAATGGAACAAGGAGAGTTGAAGAAAACAGCCTGGCTGCCAATTTCAAGTTATAGATTCCTATAGCTCAGTGATGGCGAACCTTTTAGAGACCGAGTGCCCAAACTGCGATTCAGAACCCACTAATTTTTTGCAAAGTGCCAATACAGCAATTTAACCTGAATACAGGTGTCTGTGAAGGGGTGATGTCGGGTGGCCACAGAAAGGGCTCCGAGTGCCGTCTCTGGCACCCGTGCCTTAGGTCCGCCAACACTGCTATAAGCAATATGAAAATATTAATAGTTTTCCAGGTGTGCATATGGAATTGATACCTTGTATAGTTTTTTTTCTCATTTTAATAATCTATATCACTTCTTAAAAGCCTGTTTCTGACCATGGTTACAGTGGTAGTGTTCCAGCTTAGTGAGTCAGGGGCTAAAAGCCATTGGACTTCCCCATATTTTGTAGCGTTCCTCAGGCCCACTCAGCACCGCCAATGGTAAGGGACTGTGGCCTGTATAGGCAAAAGGTCCCCCTGCTCCTGCCCTGGGCTCTTCAGAGTGGAACCTCTTGAAGCCACACAGATGCTTGACAGGTCTTCCCATTAGGAAGGGATCGGTGCTTGTGCAGACTGTACACCATTCTTCCGGTCCTCCTTGTCTCTTAGCACAGAGTTAACTGTGCAGCACTGTAAAGTGCCTCAGGTCCAGATTATTCCATGCCTTGGCTGCAGAATGCAGGCATTTGATGCTGAATTTTAAATCTGGGGTGTGGAAAATGCATACTCCTGGTCACCATTTCATGGAGGAAGATGGCTGAAGCATACTCATGGGAGGGCCTGATGGCACAAGCTGAACTCGCTTCCCTGTCTCTCTCACTACAGGGCCTGGCACTGCACCAGCGAGCTACAGAGGAACGATCGTCTAGCCCTGCCACCGTCCAGTCTTTCTTGGCTCAGCAAAGACTGGCCACTAATAGCCGAAGGGGCCACCTGAGCCGAACCCAGCCTTTGCTGCATCGGTACATGGGTGTAGACAAGCCCTCTTAGTTATTGGGCTCTGGAAAAGATACCCAGGGAATGCCTGCATGGTGCAAGAGTGTATCTATCCAAAGGGTGTGGAATCTGCCTTCCTGCTCTCCATGCACTGGTACCTCCTAGGGGACTTTAATTTCCATCTCTCTTGTGTTGACACGAATTGTCTGATGCACCAAGTGGCTTCTCTGCCAAGCCCCGGTTCTCTCAAATGAGATGAGTTGGATCATCCCTTGCAGATCGCGATGTATTTGTTCTCAACTTTAGTACCGGAGGGGTCAGGGGAGGCTGTTCTAGAGGCAGTATCCATGGGAGATGAGCGACTTCCTTTGCTCCATCATATGCTCTCCCTCGCTCCTCTTAAGTTCTGGCTTGTGTTTGTGGCTTCCACATCGCCATCGCATTTGAAAATGCTCCTCGTCCCCTGCTCTCCTATTCATATGCCTCAGAGCAGCTCTGGCAGCCATTTTACTGCCTTTCAGAGCTCCTCTGCTCATCCTCCCTCTGTGTTGTATGTCAGGAGTCACACAGGAGGGCAAGGTGATCACTGCTCTGATCTTGGCCCCTGGCTCCCTTTAAAGGGAAGGGCACTGCCAACAGAGGAGGCTTTGCTGGCACAACTTTTCTTTCAGGTTTATGGCTCCCTTCTAAGAAGGGACTGGGCTTGGGCACAAAGAAAACCACTGCTAGAAATTGTATAAACACTATCTTGAAAATTAATAAATAAGCTAGCTTTAGATTTAAGGAGCTGAGGAGGGGCTTACAATCCTGCCTATGAACACTTGATGTGCACACCTATGAACTGTCCTCTCCTCACAGCAATATTTATAGTGTGCTGCTTGTTTTTAAAAAAGCGTTATTCTGGTTTTTGTTTTACCATTAGTATGTTATTCCTTTTGGATCATATCCCCATTCTGGGAGGAATTAAACATGCAGTATTCTTTTTTAAAAAATCTATTCTTTAATATTTTGTTTTTAGTAATGACCATAGTTTTAACACTGTAAATGGTAAGTTTTGTAAAGCTATCTTGTTCATTCAGAGGATTATCTCTGCCTCTTTATTTTTCTATTGGACAGAACTTGGCATACAGTCGTGTATGGCAGATGTTCCTCTAGAAAATTTACACTACAAATAAAAAGTTATAAAACACTTTCTGTAGTTTCATTCCTTTAGCAATAATGTGACGTTCAGGTATGCTCTTTGTCTCCTGTCCACGCTTACAAATAACATTGGCAAACTTGGGAAAAACTTGTGCTGAAAGAATAACTTTGGACAGCTTCTTGCACTAACTTTCAGGCAAGTGAAGTTGAAAGTGAAAAGATTATTTTGAGGTGTGTTTTCTCTCCTACTGCCTCTTTATAGTAGGCCAGGATCACTTACATCCCTATTGGGCCTGGGGAAATGACACAATTTTCCAGCATTTTGGTGTGATGCTACCACTACTTAAAACCCAAGGTGGTCCTTATATTACCCTGTTTCCCTGAAAATATGACCTCCCCAAAAAATAAGCCCTAGCAGGCTTTCTATGCATTTGTTAAATATAAGCCCTACCCTGATAATAAGACCTAGTGATGCGCGTAGCTATGGTTGTGTGCAGGGCTGACATTCAAGCATATTATACCTAATAAAAGTAAGACATTCCCTGAAAATAAGTCCTAGTGTGTCTTCTTGAGAAAAAATAAATATAAGACAGTGTCTTATTTTCGAGGAAACACGGAAAGGACCACCTTGTTCTCAACTTTAATACTGAAGGGGTGAGGGGAGGCTGGAATACATATATTCCCTTGAGGGGAAGGCACAACAGTATTTTGAGTTTAACATTGCTACAGAGGCTGGCTTCATGGTAGGTAGCCACATAATGTTTTTAATGGGAAGCATCCCTTGGATCAGAAAGGGATCATTCATCAGAGAGCAGTATTCACAGTTGCTAAGAGCAGAATGGCTCTGTGGTTCATGCCATGTGAAAAAGGCGCAGGTCCTTTTAGCAATGCGGTGTGTCGTGGAAAATATTGCCTGTTAGAAGTAGCTACTACCTAAAAGCCATTATTTGTTTATTTCTAGTGTCTGTAAATTGCTTTTCTGCCCGCCAAGGGTCCCAAAAATGTGTACATTAAAATTAGAGTTTCTGCTGTCTTAAACTTGTAAATTTTAAAACAAATATTTTTATAAAAAAAAACACAATACTGTATACAGTTTTGATGGCCTCTGGCTCCAGAAGTTCAACAAGAAAGGAGAAGGCTTTGTCTTGTGTATTCCTCAGCCTTGCTCCTTGCGATGGTGGGATTTGTAACATGACTGTGTTGGCGATGTTGTGGTTTGTTTTTTTGTTTTTTAAAGTAAAATTATTCTCGGTCCCACAGAGCCCTGCAAAAAATCTGTATGGTTAGATAGCTACATACAGGGAATGAATGGTGACATATATTGTACCAAGCACCATCTATCTCCACACACAAAGAGAAATGTATCCCCACAAAATACACAATTCTGTATAAAATACAATTTAATAAAATAATACAAAAGTACAGTTTAAAACAAGTTATGCTCACTTGGAGAGATTTAGAATGAAATATATGAAACAACCCCTGTACAGTATCTCTCCCTGCTTTGGCATCCCTGTTATTGCATGAGGGGAGAGAATGAAACACTAGAACCACATCTACCCCTCTTTGCTCATATCTAGTGTCTGTAGATGAAAAAAGAGCAAATTAAAGTGACAGTAAAAGCATTTCATCTCACTCATAAGATAACCAGCCATTGACATTGCAATGAAGTTGGGTGTCTTCACTGCAATATCAATGAAAGAGGAGTAGCTTAAAAAAACTAACATAGATGTCCCGGGGCATTAAGAACAATCTAGTTTTGGAAGATCAACAATTCAAATTATCTTAACTGCCAGCTGTAAAGTCTGTTTCCACCAATCCCATGTCTGCTACCTCTCCATGTCTCGCCCTGCATTAAGCAGTACGACAAGGATTCGTTCTCTCTTGCTGTAACTCCATTCCAAACTGTGGAGGCTGTGATACCAGCTCATACCACGTTTTCCTCTTCAATGGGGCTCTGTAGCCAGTGAGGGTAGCCGGCTGGTGGAAGAACCCCCTTCCCAGGGGTCTCCTTCGGGCTATGAAATGAAGAAGGCTCTGAAGAGCTGTGATCTAGCAGAGGCTGTGACGCATCGTGGGCTGTTTCCTCATCGGACATGTCCACAAGGGGCGTGACGTCTTGGGGATGAGCTCTGGCACTCTCCTGATCTCGGTCACCTGTTCCATCCGCCGGGACCTCAGGGTGGTCAGGGTTGGGGTCAGGGATTGGAACCCCAGTGGCCTCGTGACCAGGGTCTCCCTCTCCCTCGGAGGGGAAATGAACGTGACTGTTGAGAAGAAGCTGCCCAGGAGGGCCACACGTGCAGTCGGTGGTCTGGGTGTCCTGGCAGAGGCAGCTGTAGGTGGTGGATGCCTCAGAAACGCAGCTATTCTTGCGCCTCAATAGAGACAGGCGACGTCCAAAGCCACCCTGTGTGGGGCCTGCGGAAAGCAGGCGGTTCAAGAGATGAGCCGGAACGTTGCGGTTATGTTCGAGGCCTTCTGTGATCTCCTCCAGAGGCTGGAACTGCATGTCTTCCTTGGGCAAACTAGAAGCAAGGTGCCGGGGGAAGAGATTGGGGGTGGGGGTGGGGGAAGCAGATCAATAATGAGGTCCATCAAACCAATATTGTGCACATCCCACAATCACGACTCCCAGAATAGCTTCCTTTTGGCCCTACTGACTTGGTTGTGTGTGTGTGTGTTGAGGGTTCTGTTCAAAACACACCTGGAAGCTGTAGCTTTGGAACCACTGCACTAGGGCTCACTGGTGCACAGTCCTCTTGTCCTGTCACGCTCACAAGGACTGGATGGATGACATTTCTATTTGGATAATAATCTCCTTCCTGCCACTAGAGCAGTGTTTTTCAACCACTGTTCCGCGGCACACTAGTGTGCCGCAAGATGTTGCCTGGTGTGCCGTGGGAAAAATTGAAAAATTACTTTATACATAGTCAATACAGGCACAGAGTTAAATTTTTTAACATTTTCTAATGGTGGTGTGCCTTGTGATTTTTTTCATGAAACAAGTGTGCCTTTGCCCAAAAAAGGTTGAAAAACACTGCACTAGAGGATGCTATGACTACTACCAGAAGAAGATGGGTGGCAAAGGACAGTATGAGGGAAGGCAACAAGGAAGAGAGCTCAAGTCACTGGCTGAAGCCAAATCCCAAGTCCCTCCATCCGCTGCCAAACCAGAAAACTCTATTCTGCTGCTCTGCATGAGAGCGAGAACAATCCTTACGTCGTGTCAAAGGTGGAGCCCTGGAATGACGGCTGTTGCAGCAGGAAAACAGTGGCTGCCGTGTACGGGGCTCTCGGATTTGAGGCATCCCAATACCGATCCTTCTCTAGAAGAGGCAGGTCCCCGTACATCTCATCCACAGCCATCATGGAGACCTGGAAAGGAAGGGAGGAAGCAAGAGTTACTTCCCTTTAATCTCTTTGTGTTATCTCTGAACTTGTGCAACGCCTTGAATTGCCTCTGTGCAAGCAGGTGGTACTGTACTGTATATAAATTTCAATAAACTAAACTAAACTTCTAAAACCTAGGAACACTGGCCTGGGGTGTATGGGAAATGAGAGACACAGTGCCCCCATGAATCCTCAGGACATAAGAGAACCTCTGATGTAGGATGGATCTGCTAGTGGATTTGTAATTATTGAGTAAGGCAGAAGATGTTGCATATGACCATAGAGTAATCTGGTAGCAGGGTTGGATTCTTTCTAATCCTCCTGGCAGCTTCCAGTGGGACAGATGATGTCAGAGATGGGACCATGCTCTCGGATGACCTCACTGAATCCCTGGACTGAAGGACCATGGACAGCTTTCCCACCTGCCACTTTGAGCTCCAACCAGGGGCCTAGCTTCACGTCTCATCCTCACTCTGCAAGCAGGGAAAGGAGAAGGGGAGAGAGGATCCAACAACTGATAGTGTGGCCCACTTCACTCCTCCTCTTTCTTTCCAGTACAGAAAGAATCCCTTCTGACTCCAGCCAGAGATGGAAGATAACAAGAATCCCCCTCAGACTGGCCTTCTGGAACAGGGTTTGAAGGATGGGAGACAGACTTTGACTGGGGATCTGTGTGGAAACCACCCATTCTTCCCATTTCTGCTATACGTAAGGTGGTTCTGTTATGCTATTTGGTAAGTGCTGCTTTTCTCAGTCCTGAACAGAAAAAGAGAAGGGTAGACTTTTACCTGGAAATTCCTGTCAATCAGCAGGTTGCTTTCAAAATCATCATCATCTTCCCCAAAAGGGTTAATGAGCTGCTCCGCTACCTGAAGGATATGCAGATCCACAATGAAGGAATGCAATCTGCATACAGTCTTGGTGCCCTGCATTATGGCCTCTTCTGTTTGCTGGCAACAGTGTGAGAATTCGGGAGGTGCCATTCTTTTTCTCTCTCTCTCTTTTGGACTCCAATTCCCAGAATTCTCCAATAACCCCCACCCCCCGGCAGAATACCACAGGCTCCAGCCCACAGGCTCATCACAATAGACACCTACATTTCACTCACTTGCCTCTTAGGGTCTGTTTCTTAGGGTGCTTTGGGCCTTGCTCTTTGTCCAAAAAGCAAACTGCTGAAGTGCTTCCTGTGGGTAATACTTCTTCAGGAGGCACTCTTTATAGAGCCTAAAAGGTAGCAAGACTATGACTCCTAGGGAGGACCGTGGTAGCAGGGCCACGTCATCTTTTTGTACATTGAAAAGAAGAAGCAGGCCCCAAGACAGCCGTGGAACCTCAGAGGTAGGCCCTGCTCCAGAAGAGCAAAATGTAGGTCTCTGTAGGCTGAACCTCCAAGAATTAAGCCTGGGGAATTCTTGGGAAATCCTGAGTTGGAGTTTAAAGTAAAAGTAAAGAAACAAAGCAAAGTGTGCTGGTTATGGACCGCCCCATAGCACTTAAAGCAGCACTCTCTGGGCAGTTTACAATGAATAACGCAGGCTACACATTGCTCCCCCAACCCCGTGCAAACTGGGTACTCATTTTACCAACCCTGGAAGGATGGAAGGCTGAGTGAACCTTGAGCCTGCTACCTGGGATTGAACCCTGGGTTGTGAGCAGTTTTGGCTGCAGTACAGCGGTTTAATCCCTGCACCATGAGGCTCCTACAAGCGTCCCTCATGAGAACAGGCATGGCAAAGGAAAGTCTCCTCAGTCTCTTGGCATGCATCCCAGGCCTCTCTCGTAGCCTCCAATGACTGATCGAAATCCTCTCCTCTTCTGTGGCTTGTTCCTTGCCATGCGGGCGACATAACTAACGTGTCTTGACCTACATCCAACCTTTCCTACCTTGAGCCATCCCACATAGAAAAAGAACTGCAGCAGGGTAAAAACAGGGATCCACAGGTCCAAGTCATGTCCTTTGTAACCCTGTTCTGGGTCAAGAAATTGCCGTCCGATGAGACAGGAAACGAAGAAGCTGTACACAGCAATGGTCACCACCTGTCGGGGCAGGAGAACAAGCAAGTTGAGAGGCTGAGGCGCTACAGGACACATAAGAGATCATGATCCAGCCCAGCCCTGATTCATGCCCAGCAAGGGCCTTGTCAGTCCAATGGCAGATATATTATTATTTGGGGCTGGGCTATAGCTATTCCTCTGGAACCACTATGTGGAAGGGTTGTTTCATCACTCTCATGAAAGCGACTCTTTCCGGTGCCATCAGGCATGACCCTTCCTCCCCATCTGACCGCACCCATCGTTTATTCTCATTTTCACACACAAGCGGATGATATCAAGCATGCCAATTGCCACACAATATTAGACATACGCAAAGTCACAACTTTGTCTTTTTTTATTAATAAATATTCTTTTTTTTTTTTCATGTTTCTTCAAATCATATCCCACTCCCCCCCTAGTGCCAAGGCACCATCCTGGACGATTACGACAAATACAATACAAAACAAAAACTAAAGATTAAAAATGTTAAAAGCACTATAATTAATCCTTAAAAGATGGCATAAGTCAGTCATATAAAACTAGAGTGGATGGAGGAAAAGTGGGGGAGGTAAATTATCAGCCAGGGTCTTGATAACCAGGTAGCTGTTTCAAGATTCACTCAGCCTTCCAAGTCTTCCAAGGTCGATAAATTGAGTACCCAGTTTGCAGGGGGTGGGGGCAATTTAAATATCATTAAACTGTAACACCCCCCCCCCCCGAGAGTGTCTTACATGCTATGGGCCAGTACAGCATATAAGCAGCACACTTTTTCTTGTTTGCACACAATAATTTGTTTTCTGATGAAGAAGGATTGGGTGAACATCTGTGCTAAATACATTGCAGAGGGCAGCCTCAAACACAAAGGAGCATGTGCTGTGATCACATTAGTGAGGTGCTAAGATTCTTAATCTAGAACAGTCATGTCCAAACTTCGGCCCTCCAGATGTTTTGGAACACATGTCCCACAGTCCTTTGTCACTGGCAATCTAAGCTTAGAATGCTGGGAGTTGTGGTCCAAAACATCAGGAAGGCCGAAGTTTGGACATGCCTGAATTCTAGAGCTTTGGGTCTAGAACCCAAAATGTAATTGCTGCTTCATGAGTAGGAGGGCAGCCAGATGTGCTTGGGAAGAGAACTTCAGTACTGCAGGTGTCTGTCTACACTCTGGACCCTGCTAACTTTCATGGCAAGCTCGCAGAAAATAGAAGTTAATATACAGCTTCAACATAACTCATTGAAGGATTAAAACAGTGACCATCAATCCTTATACAGAGTTATATACACTAATGAAAAGTCTACTGCTGTAATTATTTTCAAAGTTCTACAAGGCCTGTTGAAAAGCCAATTATGCAAGGTCCTATATATGCTGCTCTAGACAGAGAAAATTTCATGTATACAGAGGCAGTGCCCATTTACAAATTAACTCACCTGCGTGTATACTAGTGGGACACTGATCCAGTCATAGTGGTACAGCATGCTGCACTTGCCACGAAATACATTCAGCTCCTGAAACGAAGGGAAAATTTAGAAGCAAAAACAAAAGCAGTAATTACAAGAGCAGACAAGGCACAGAAACTAAACCTTTCCACTTTTGATTTCAGCCATGTTGTTGACCCAGAAAATGACTTTAGTCTCCCTGATGGATAAATCATGGCAGTGAAGGATGATCACACTGTTGATTTTCTTGGACCTCCCAGTGTGATTGGCCAGGTGGATGGTATATACCAGTAAATTGAATGAATGAATGAATGAATGAATGAATGAATGAATGAATGAATGAATGGCATCTGTTAGCACTGGGGGGGTGCAGTGTTTGAGGGGTGTCCATTCCTATGGAGAGGAGCTATTCCATAAAGTGATACTATGGAACAAGCTGCTCGACCCCTTGGCATAGGCATGCTGTGGGATCCCAAGAGATCCAATCCTATCTCTCTTCCTTTCCAACACCCATGTGATACTGCTGAGAGAGGTCATCCGGGGATCAGTGGCAAGAGATCATTAGTATGCAGACAATACCTGGACCCATTTCTCATTTTCCTCTGTGTCAGATGAGGCAGTGAAAGTACAGAACTAATCTCTCAAGTCAGTAATGGGCTGGACAAAGGCCCAAAACCTGAAATTTAATCTTGACGAATTGAGGTGCTGTGAATAGGCAGCTCGTCTGTTCAGGAAGATGCTAAATGTCTGGCCGTTTCTAGATGGATATGTGTTCTCTTTCAAGAGCCAAATGCACATTCTGAAGGTCCTTCTAGGTCTAGGTTTGTCACAAGTGCTCTAACTTTAATTCAGGCAACAGTTTTTAATTGGTCATCATCTCCTTTTTAACCATCCCATTTTATTATGAGCTTAAATAGATGTAGCTGCCTGGATAGCTCAGTGTTTTAGGCATCCAACTCTAGAGACAAAAGCTGGGAGTTCAACCACACTGTGCCTCCTGTGAGTAAAGGTAGCCTGTGTAGCCTTGGGGAAGCTGCACTGTCACAGGAGGCTCCTATAAGAAGGGAATGATAAGCCATTTCTGAGTGCAATCTACATAGAAAAACCCTGAAAAGGGTCAACATAAGTTAATTAATTAATTAATTAATTAATTAATTAATTAATTAATTAATTAATTAATATTAATTAATTAATAATAATAATAATAATAATAATAATAATAATAATAATAATAATAATAATATATTTTTTTCATTGTTGCATGCTTATTGGCAGCAAAGACCAGCAGGATAAAAATGAATAGCATTTTCTGTGTTGCCAGAAAGGAACAAAATTTATTTATTTATTTATTTATTTATTTATTTATTTATTTACCATCTGTCTTCCCAAAGGAACTCTGGGCAGTTAACAGCATATTGGATAAAAAACAAAATCAAACGCATAAAACAAAGAAAAAATATAGTAATAGATTATTGGCAAGATGGCACAAAAAAAAGGGTGGGGGAAGCTAAAGGTTGCCAAATGCCTCTTTAAAAAGCAAGGTTTTAAATGAAATCAGAGTTCCTCTGCCACCCCAGGGACAGAACACTTGGTGTTCCATATGAGACAGTCCATCAGAGAAGCAGTGACAAAAACATAGCCCAAGGGGAAAGGGAGGTCAGGGGAAGCAGTAGCTGCTGGTAGCAACTCCTTTCTGCAACTCTATATTCTTAACCCTATCATGCAGATCTTCACAACATGGATACACTGGTTTTGTGCCAGGTTTATGCTCATGATTTCCTTATAGAATCCTGGGGATTTCAACTTGGTTGAGAAGGTGCTGAATTTTTGGGCAGCGCAGAGCCTATAGCTGCTCACTTGGGCCATTCAATCACATTTATTTGCCATGGGGTCCCCAAAAGAATGTCGATATTTCCTGAGGAAGTAATTATTAAGCCAGTTTAAGTCTCGTCCAGTCCAAAGACAAGAGATTCCCAGGCTTACCTCCATGAGCAATTTGAGAGCGCAGTTATCACGTATGCGGCCTTCTTTGCGTGCCTGGGCAGCTAAGTTGGTAAACCAAACACATGGAATCCAGTATCTATTGTAAGAAGTGTTAAAATTTTCAAATTTCTTGCGTTCCTCTCGAGTCATGAAGCCTGGTGACAGAGGAGAATGCAGAGTCCATGAAATCTTACATTATCTAGAACTATGGTTCTCAAACCATAGGGCCCAGATGTCATTGAACTAAAAACCCCAGAAGCCTTCACCACTAGCTGTGCTGGCCAGGGTTTCTGGGAGTTGTAGTCCAAGAACATCTGGCTGAGAACCATTGATCTAATAGGTTTTCTTGTTTCCACAGGACAGTGGAAGAGTACTCCATGAAGACTTATCTTATCCTGGCATAGGATGAACTGTGTTAAACTAGAGTTTGTATAATTCTCGCCTGTCACAACTGAGGGACACTTCCTTATGCTATGCTAAATCTTTTGGGGCCAGCGTGGATTCTGGGAGAAAGTTACTCAGCCCAACTTTGCCTCCCCGTTATATCAGGAAGCAGTCTTGGTCCTTTCCCCCCACCACCTAGTGGCTGAAATTACTAGAGCCATTGAATCAATGGAGATTTGACAGGAAAAAGACTTCCATAAATCCCACTGCTACTGCTCCAATGCCTTAGGAAAAAGCCAGTTTGGCTCTTGAGAATGGCAACAGTTCCCCATGTGGGCTTAAATCCTTCTTGCATTTTCTGCATCATTGCAAGCTTTACCAGGACTAACCTGAGGGAAACATTCCACAGTTTTCTTCCTGCTGACTTTCCCACAGCGCTCAACCCAACAGAAAGAAAACTCTTCCGAGATGCACCCACCTGCCTCCACAACATGGTCCATTGTGGGAAAGCGCTTGAACACAGCCGTGCTGACAGAGCGCAAGATCAGCACCGCAGAAAGGCTGCAGTACCGCATGAGCGTTCGGCGGTAAAGCCGCCCTTTCTCGTCAGCTCCATGCACATTGCCAGAGATGGCGCACATCAGGCGGTCCGGCAAAGGCATGCTGGTGTACTGGCTCCACCAGCGGTTCACCACCAGTGTCACATAGAAGCCTGAAGGAACCAAGGGGGCAGAGGGGGTTAGGTTAGATCTTGATCCACAGCCGTCAGTTAGGAAGCATTAACTCTAAGCCAAACACTAGCTGAACTAAGATTAAGAACCAGAACTTATTCTGAAAACCCAAGACCTCATCCTGGAAGCATGGATGCTGTAAATAAGGAGAAATGGAACCTGCAACACAATGTTGCCGCATGGAGGGTTTCTGTTCACTTTATCCGTCACCCCACTCTCCACATGCTTTTAATTTCCTTCTTCAAAACAGTCCATCAATGCTGTGCAGCTACTCAGCAAAGCTGCTGGATAGTTTTGGAGGCCTCCTGCCAACCCTGATTCTCTCTCTCTCTCTCTCTCTCTCCCCCCCCCAATCCCTCCCTCTCTCCTTGAGTTCTTCTAATCTGCATGACAACCTGTTTTCTGAGGCATGGGTAGTCACCTATCAACTGACTCTCAATCGTGAGTTCCCTATTAAACTGAGCATTATTTCCCAAGCCAAGCACAGAGTACTCTTCCCTCACTCCTGAGAAACCACTGGCTAAGGCCTATGTCTTTGGGATCAAGGAAACAGGACATCCTGGGCTTGGACTCCTTGCTTGATGGAGACTTCACCCCCAGCTGCTCCCTTAATTAAAAGTATCCACACGATTAAAGCACAAACAAATCACCCACACTCTGTTCAGTTTCTGGAGCAATCTTTTTTATTTATTTATTGGCTTTTAAGCTTTGAAGACTAAAGCAACCAAGCAAAGTGTTCTGCTTATATACCGCCCCATATCACTTCAAGTAGTCTCTGGGCGGTTTACAGTTTAATTACAGTATGGAGGCTACACATTGCCCCCACACACACACACTAGCAAGCTGGGCACTCATTTTACTGACCTTGGAAGGACGGAAGGCTGAGTCAGCCATGAGCCTGCTACGTGGGATTGAACCCCAGGTCATGAGCACAGTTTTTCCTGCAGTACAAGCATTTAACCACTGCACCACAAGGCTCGACTACCCTATATCTGCTTATATATCATGTTCATAACCAACATTCTAGAAGCCAGAAGCTGAGTGGTTCTTTTTCCGGGTGGAGGCCTGTCCCAGTATGGGGAGAGGTTATGCTCTGAGAGGAAGGGGAGGGAGTGGGGTTCAAGGATCTCACCGAGAACAAAGGAGACAGGGATGAGATTGGCATAGTTGTCGCAGTAAATGACCACCTTTTCAAAGATTCTCTTCTGATCCTCAGTTAAGACAAAACTAGAGTAGCAAGGACAAGGAAAGCAGGATTAAAACATATGCATATTTAGTCTAGGTTGATATTTGTCAAAAAATGACAAGGTTCATTTTCTTAAATTCTTTCGTGGGGGGGGGGACCAAAAACAACCTCAATGATGCCACTATGGGTGGGCCTCAGAGACAGAATCAAGGGCCTCCCAGCCAGGAAACGAGGAAGGCCAACAAGCAACTGTCAGGTAGGAGACAGAAAGGGCAAAGAGGATCAGCGGTATCAACAGCAGAACCATCCTGAGCCCTGTCATGGTCCACCGGAATTGACACCCCTTGCTCCAAACCTCTTCCTTCCTTCATATGTTAAACTGTGTTTGGTTGCCAAGAAGCAACTGGGCATGTGCCTCCTTCAAGATGCTTATTTATTATCTCTTTGTTTGTTTGTTTTTAAAAAAAAAGAATGGGTCCTGGGACATAACTTTCAGAAAACTTCAAATGACAGAAGCAATCTTGAAACATTATTTCAAAAACATGGGCCAGAACCCTATTGGTGATTTGCCCCTGTGTAAGTTAATTTGTATAATTCACCTCAGCAAATTGCTACTAATTAATGAGGTGGCGTCAGGTCATGGGAATATGGCACTTGAATCTCTTCCTAAGAGTCCTACAAAATTTTATAGACCTCCAGGAAAAATTAGAAGTCTATGTTCATTGCAGCTGGCATTGATCCTGAAAGGCGTATGTCCAGTATTAAATCCAGAGGAATATTTGCACCTTGTATAATTTCTTTACTCCTTCTGAATGTCCTTTAACTTATTTGGCTCATGCAAGACTGATAAGGTGGATGTATAAGAAAATATTTACTTTTTAAAATGCAACAGACCCATGCAAGCAAATGTAAATATGTTATATTGTTTTTATTGAGCTTTCTTTTGAATATCCAAAAACACTTAAATGTAAAAAATTAATACAACAATTAAACTTAATGAACAAATTAAAATGCCTAATAACCTTTTAAGTTACTCGAATAAAAACTAATATGGTGCTTAAGAGTAGAATAAGACTGTAACTAAAGTGTTGCAAATGCCTAGTAATAAAAAGTATCAATAAGGCATGCTCTCTAAGTTTATCTCAGTTAAGTTACATCTAGATAAGTATTTTAACAGATCATGTAATTAAACATCTACACTACAGC
Organism: Phrynocephalus forsythii; assembly: GCA_029282475.1. Classification (NCBI taxonomy): domain Eukaryota; kingdom Metazoa; phylum Chordata; class Lepidosauria; order Squamata; family Agamidae; genus Phrynocephalus; species Phrynocephalus forsythii. Next base: position 77,477,738 of record JAPFRF010000011.1, on the reverse strand, counting down.
ATAAACATTAATCAAATCACATCAATGTATAAGACAAATATGTCCCTCCCCACTCCCTCCAACATTGATCTCTTGGCATTCTTTCCTCTCTGTCCTGGCTATCATTTCCCAGCTATTATTTACATCCTTATCTTCCCTTCACAACTATAAACATTCCTTTCTGCAGATCCTAGAGTTCCAAGAGCCTGGTGCAGTAAATTTTTTAAAGTAGGAATCTCTATTCTTTCTGCACCTATTGTAATTCCCAAGGCTTGTAACTCAAAATCTGGCAGGCTGCCACTATGATGATAAGCATAATTGTTCTGACCCAAATTCTGTAAAGCCTGGAGGAACTAAGGCCTATAAAATAAAAAAAAATCTAGTCCACCAGATTACTGTAGTTACAGAAGGGGCAAATTTTGGACCTGGAAAATCCACCTGCAGTCACACTGCAATAGAAAAATGTGCCACTTATTTCAATATGCCTTCAATTCTCTTTTGTTTACCCTTCAATATAATTTGTAAAACACTCTCAGCTGTTAGTAATGTTTGGATAGATGGACGTTCCTTGGCTGAAGAGCTGGCAGCAATTTTAGTAAAATCTGATTCAAGATTCATATTTGAAAGCACAATGTATACTTCTAGGGCTGCTTTTTCTATACTCCCCCTTTAGTTATTTTAACACTCTATACCAGTGTTGGCCAACCTATGGCATGGGTGCCAAAGGTGGCCCTCGGAGCCCTTTCTGTGGGCACCCGACATTGCCCCTTCACAGCCACCTATATTCAGGTTAAATGGCTGTATTGGCACTTTGCGAATAATTGGTAGGTTTTGAATCGCACTTTGGGAACTCGGTCTCTAAAAGGTTCACCATTGCTGTTCAACATGTTAAAATTTCTCAAGTTGACAGAGGCATTTTTATGAATAGGCCTGCCCCTGTAGGGCAGCACCTGCCTTCTAGTGCAACTGGCATCTCCTCAGAAATAATTGGCTGCAATGAGTTCTCCTATTTGACTCATACAGATCCAAGTTACAGGCAGGATTCTGGCCACTCTCTGTTACTTCTTGTTCAAAGAGCAATACATTAGGAGTCTGGAAGCAGAATCATGGCAACTGGACTTCTTTTTCTTTTCAGTCTCTCAAGAAAAAGAAGTCCCGTTGCCATGACTCAACTTCCAGATAAACTTACCTGGATGACTGAAAATCTTCACAGATACATTAGGAGTGTGCTGCTGCTTTTAGAAATTAAATGGGTTGATGGCAGGAGAGTGCAGAAATGGTCAATAAGTTGACAAGATGATTTTCAAGAGGCAACGTTGAAGGAATAATGTGCGCACCATAGGTTTTATCGAAAAAACACAATGGTGTTGCCCATTGCTTTGTTGCTTCTGAACAATTGTATTATGCCGTTGTGCCCACCCACCCCAAAATTAAAACATTACATGTCACAATTTGGCTGTAATATATTACTTCCAGGAACTGCCCCAGAATGCCAGGAGCACACAGGTGCCATGAGCCAAGGACACCTGTAATGCATTATGTGCAAAAAGCTACACTTGGTCACACAAAAGGATGGGTGTGTATCCTCCACCCACTCACGTTAGAACTTAGCAGCATATGTGGTAGGATGATGGCCACACCTGGGCTGCCAGACCACACCTCCTTATCATGGAAGAGTCTCCCTTGTCAGCAGCATAATGGTAAAGTGTGGAAAATTCTCTGCCTGAGTAAATATGGAATTGACCACTAAGGTTTAGGGTTGAAGACTGGAAGTAAGCAGATCCAATTAGGGGGAAAGGAACTGTACAGCCTAAGGGACATCCACCATGGATGTTTTCACGCATTACTCTGCAGTGGCTCATTTTGATAGTACTGTATAGCCCCAGTAAATGGGGAGCATGTATCTATGCACAGAGTGCTATCTCATGGCAATGGAACAACACTGTGGTGTTTCACTAAAACCATTGGAAGGCAACGTGTAGCATTCAAATTCTGTTATTGTGCTCTTTGACTCCCTTTATTAAAAAAAAAAATTTTTCCTCAGCAAAACCCTGGGAAATTGGTGCTCCTGGTAGCACCCAGGTACAGGAGTTCAGTAGTTTAAGTAGTTTCCTGGAGCGCCAAGCACCCAACGAGACCTGTTTTTCAAAGCAGAAAATGGATTTTGGAAGACTTCCAAAGTCACAACTTTCGTTGATGTGTGTATGTTTTTGTCCAGTTGTGTGGCCCCTGGAGGTTCCTGGCAGAGAACGTTGGTACCAGAGCAGCTCAGGTTGTCCTCCCCTTACTTATACTGAGTCTAGCTGCTTCCAATTATTTCAGAGTTGCCTGTAAACGAGATAATTGCAGTTTTACAAAGAAAGAAAGAAAGAAAGAAAGAAAGAAAGAAAGAAAGAAAGAAAGAAAGAAAGAAAGAAAGAAAGAAAGAAAGAAAGAAAAAGGAAAGAGGTGCAGCTTGGGAGTGGCCTATGTATACACATCCTCCCTATCACACTCCACATTGTGGTCTCCTTGGGCCAAGGTTGCGACAAGGATACATCCAAATAAGTGAACGGACCTTCTCATTTAAAGATTTTGCTGAGGAGAAACTATGCTTGGGCAACGAGTGCTCTGGACTGGCTCCAGGCACTGAGTTTGCAAAACAATTTGCCCTGACCATGAGGGAGGCGGTTTGGCAGCCAGAAGATCTGCCTTCCTCCTGCGCTTGCACAGAGCCAGAATGCCAAGATCAGAGACATGAGAATGCTTCCCATCCCCACATAGGCTGGTACTCACCGATAAGTAAGGCTGAGTCCCATGTACGAAGTCGAGAAGACCAGGAACTCTTTGTAGAGCAACTTGTAGATGCTTCCGCGCCAGAGAGTCAACAACTTGTAGAAGCCACCAAAGCGGGCATTGGCCACCCGGGCTGTGTATGTGACTGTCATGGCTGGTCAGAAGGAGATCCAGTGGGCCTGCAATACAGGGAGAGGCAGAGTTATGTCTTCATAACGGCCAAACACCTCACCAGCAGCAGTCCCAACACTCAGCTTAAGATCATAAGGACATAAGAAGAGCCATGCTGGATCAGGCCAAAGGCCCATCTAGTCCAGCTTCCTGTTATCTCACAGTGGCCCCACCAGATGCATCTGGGATCGCATGAGACTAGATATTTGTCTCCTGATACCATTCCCCTGCATCTGGCCCTTGAAGTACCCCGATTTTAAGCCTGGAGATTACACATCTCCCTCATGGTTTGTAACCTGTGATGGACTTTTCCTCCAGTAATCTGTCCAATCCCCTTTTGAAGGCATCCAGGCCAGATGCCATCACCACATCCTGTGGCAAGGAGTTCCACAGACTAACAACACGCTTCTCAGCACATGCTTCGTAGCTTTGGGTGGGGGGTGTTTCAAAAAACCCTGCCTTTCTACGAGCAGCACCAGCAGCAGTCTTTGCTTTGTGACCCAACCAGAGGCAAAGAACAACTTGTGGCCTTCTAGATATAATAGGGTTACAACTCCCAGCATCTCTCAATCACAGACTGTGCTGAGATTTGAACTCTAGCAACATCTGGAGGCTTGCAAGCCTGGTTCTGGGAGGAAACCTCATTGAGGCTGAAATGCCTCTTTCCCTCATCACTCATTCTCATAAACAAGAAGACCGATGAAAGGGAGCTCTCCTGTGGATATTCTCCCATTTCTCTCTGTGTGTGTGTGTGTGTGTGTGTGTGTGAATAAAAACACATTCTATTGTGGTAAATGTTGTTACATGCTAGCAAGTTAGAATCATCTTAGAGCAACCCTAACACAGTTCTCAATGTAAGTGAGATATTTAAAGAGTAGTTTTACCTGTTCCATTCTGCCAATAAATTTCCAAGACAGAGTGGGAACCTGAACCCTTTCCTCCCAGGTCCTAGTCCATCATTCTATCGACCGCACCACAATGGGAACTCATTGTGATAAATAGAAGTATAATCATCTATTGTTATATAGGAAGAATATTTCTCCTTCCAGTTGGTTGTTTCTTACAACAAGGGAAGTGGAAAAAACAGAGACTTAATATGGATAGGATAGGAATAGGATAGGAATCTTTATTGTCATTGCCCCCTTGCAGGAACAACGAAATTTTGTGGTTGCTATATAAAACTCATTTAAAACATTTCACATAGATTTAAAAACAGGTACAACACATAATATGACATATAAAATGACTAAAATATGACATATAAAATAAGCTGACTTCAAAGTCCAGGATTTCCGTTTAAGGCCAATATTGCTCTAAAAAAGAAGCTATTTTTGAGATGGCACCTGAAAAGCTAGCATTTAGGACTTAAAACCCTGTTGCTTTTAATGTCTCAATTCACACTAGAGTAGGCACATTGTATCAGTGGAGATTTAGTGAGTCAACTCCTCTGTAACAGGGCTAATGATTCAAATATATTTGCAATTTACTATGATCAAGTTAAGTTGTAGCTAGAATGGGCCCATTTGAATTAATGGAATTTACAGAGGTTTTGACATACCAAATCCCCTGCTCAATGCAAGAAACCAAAACAAAGCCAATCTGACTGGTGATTCTCCAACTTTCCCTTGAATACCTCATGGGGAGTTTTGTGGTCTGACTACAGGCGACATCCCAGAACCATCCCACTTGGCTACCAGCTGCCCATGACCTATGCCTATCTGTACATAAGACACATGGAAGTGGGGGGTGGATATTGCTTTCTCTAAAAATAACTAATAGCAGAATGTCAAGCAGAGTGAAAATCGCTGAAAATTTGTACCATGCAGAACACAAAGGAATCCATATGAGCCACACACTCATATTAGCAAGCATTCACTGGCAAGTTATACAAGTACAAAAATAAACAACATAAATAAATATCTAAAGAAGAACAGTCAAGATTCTAGAGAGAACTGGATATCTGCCAGTCTAAAGGTAGAACAGTTCTGCTCTAGGGTCTGAGCTTCCACAGTAGAAAAGTGTGTGCATGCATGCATGCATGAGCGCACACACACACACACACACGTGCACACGCACACACGTGCGTGCACACACACACACACACACACACACACACACACACACACACACACACACACACACACACACACACACACACACACACACACACACACTTTTCTACTGTGGAAGCTCAGACCATATATATATTGGTGGGTTCTAGGCTAAAGCATCATAATCAAAAAGTATAACAGATTTATCACATAACAGCAAACAGGTAGCACAGTGCTGTTTGTTAATTATGTTCTGAACTAACTGGAGTCACTAATACAGGAAACTAACTGGAGTCACTAATACAGATACAGGAAGCTGGACTAGATGGGCCTTTGGCCTGATCCAGCATGGCTCTTCTTATGTTCTTATGTTCTTATGTTCTTAATTTGCAAGTTTCAGAATCATTATTTTACATTTGATCAAGCTCCCTTGATAGCCGGTAACTATGTCTAAGCAAGTAAAACTCAAGCAATCTCACATTGCGGCTGACCCCTCTGAACACTTCCGTCCCATTTCTCCATTATTTTGCCTGCAGGGATTTTTTTATTACTATTGTGGCCTCCTCCATGCAGAGACGTGCCCGATTCCCAGAGATAATCTCCCAGTTCTCAGGGTAAAAGTCCCGCTGGGACTTACTTCTTCCACTGTGCCACCAGAATACCTTGCCTTCCCATTTCTTTATTATATTTTTATTCTGCCCTTTCTCAAAGTTGCTCATGGAAAATCACCCCCCCCAAGTTATCAGTAGTAGAAAGGGTGTATGAGATAGTAAATAGCCCAGACTCATAAAAATGCTTACTGGCTAAACTGGGATTCCTCCTGTCTCGATCAAGAATGCTAGCCCCTAGACCACACCATCTCCTGGCAAGCTATAGTTAGCAACAGCAACGGATGTTGTCTCTCTCCACCTTTTCTAGCAGGAAGTAATGCCAAAACACACAAAGTGTACCAACCCAAAATAATTAATAGTGTTATCATGGTAGCAAAATCAGATATACTTAAAGAATTTAGGAGGGAACCACACATGTGGATGTGTAACATTCTGAGTTTATCATGGAAATAGGAGCAATATGATGATTAGCCAGGGCAAAAACGACTACCTGTTTGCAAGTAACCTGCAGTGAGCTTTTTTTTTTTTAAAAAAAACTCCTGGTTATCTGCGAAAACAGCATGAAACTTCTTGAAGCACATGTCTCTTTTGATGCCTGTTTCACGTGGCTGGATGGGGGTGGCAGTGATGGAGGGGAACATGTTAATGGCGGTGGTGGCAGTGGGAGGACTGGTCTCCCTGGCTATCCAAATGCCACTGCGCTCCCAACTGGCACCAGCTGCCCACCCACCAAACAAGGTGTCTTGCCTGGCTGACTGTTGAGCGGTGGTGGCAGTGGCTGGGGAGCGCTTTGGCAGCAGCGGTGCCCAAGGTGAGTGTATGGGCAAAAATGAACTCATCGCTTCTGCCATGGAAGGAAGGAAGGAAGGAAGGAAGGAAGGAAGGAAGGAAGGAAGGAAGGAAGGAAGGACTGCCAGGGAAGAGACAGGAAGAAAGGCTGAAGGTACAACTAGATAGGACAGTAATAGTCCAAGGGGACAAGAGGTGAGAAGGACAGAAGAGAGAGAGCAGCAGTGATGGTGGAAACAAAAAGAGAGGAACAACAGTTCTTACCAGAAGCAATGGGATGGATAAGGATAGAGAACTCCTGAACTCATGGACAGGAAAATCTGAAGCACCGGATAAGGAAATTGAAAAGAGAAAGCACCCCTTCCCCTGAAAACCATCATAAAGGGGAGAGCTGGAAAAGAGAGAGTGGGCAAGAAAGATAAGAGAGTTGATAATCCTATGGAGGAGCAGAGGTGGGAGAGGTCAGGATGGAAGATCCTGTGCATAACTGGGAACAGTCACCCTCCAGGTGGTGGAGAGTTACTATGTGAGGAAGGAGCCAGACTGATCACAGAGTGGGTGGAGAGGATTCACTGCCCCCATTGCACCTGCCATTGCCCGCAGCCCGATGGGTCTGTTTGATGGACAATGAAGCCTGGAAGCTCCCAGAGACTAAACGGACGACGAGCCCTTTCCTTGCCTCCTTGGCAGGAGAGGAGAAAGTTGATACACTTGATACAGTCAATGTTGGCTCAGGGTTTTGTAGTAAAGAAAGAAAGTTTAAAGCAAGATTCCTTGGGGAGAGGGGCAACCGTCACAGTATGGCTCCCTAGCCACTGAAAATGTTGACATTACTGATACTGATACCATACTCTTAGTTGCTACCATCCACTGCCCACCAGACAAGGCCTGCTGATGGCAGAGGAATTCCTTTTGCAATTTGCAGTGGTGCACATTGGGTCCTGTTTGTGCCACGTGAAGCAACAAATGTGGCTTCACATTCCACCCATGGGTTTCTACCATAGAATGCCATCAGAATGCTGTTGTGGCACCTCAAAGGATGTGGAAACAGCCGTTTCCCACACCCCTGCTTGCACAACTTAATAGTAAATTCAAAGAGTGGGAAGATGTGCGGCTACAACACACACACACACACACACACACACACACACACACACACATGTGCAAAATGGCATGGGGTTTTATCAGGGCAATCTCTTGTTTGGATTGGGGGGGTGACCTTGTCAATCCTTTGGCATTCCATTTTAAGCAGCATATGGCTTTGGGTGTTGATGGATCAAAGCCCTAGCAGATAGTAGAGAAACCGTGGGCATAGATTGCAGCATCCTATTTGACCTGCTTGGGCAGGAGATTTTGAGAAATAGCAGCCCTCTCTCAGATGCAATAAAACAGAAATTTACCTCACGAGACATCTTTGTGTATTTCTGGCTAGGCTTCAACCATTTTCCCCTTTGGATGATGATGAAAGAGATTTAAGAAGGTTAAGCTAGCTATAGGTATAATCCGTGTGTTTTCTGTCCTCAGAGGACTGTTTGTTCCTCACACCGTTGTTTGTACAACAGCCCAATAATGATGTTGGTGAGGGATTTTCTAAGGTAAAGGGCATAGTGGTGAATTTGGAAGTGCAAATATCCATTAGGAGAGTCCCCACAGTGGACCTTATCTCACTCTGTGGTCCAAAACTGTAGGCAGCTTGGCTGGCCCATAAAAGAGGAGAGGACCTTTCACAAAGATGATGCTTCTTAACTGTCCATTCAAAACCCAACCATCCCCAACTACTTTGTAATAGAGCAGGGATCACTTGTAACAACTTACTGGCCCTGGTGAAGAAAAAAAAAAACATTTCTCTCCCTGCTGCTCTGCAATGTTGTTACTACATTCAAAAGTTAAGGTCATCAGGAGAGGCCTTTCTCTCCATCCCACCACCCTCACAGGTACATTTCGTGGGAACCCATGAAAGGGCCTTCTTGGCTGCTGCGCCCAGACGCTGGAACTCCCTCCCACTAGAGGCCAAGGCTGACCCATCTCTGTTGTCTTTCCAAACAGGCAAAGACTCTCTTCAGGCAAGTTTTCCCTGAATGATGGACTACCAATTATGTGTCTTTTATATTCATCTATATGATCACACAGACTTTTGTGTTTATAACCACTTATAACCTTGTGTGATTGCACTGACATATGTTTTTGATGTTTGTTCCATCACTCATAACTTTTACATAGAATTTTGCTCTCAATTTAACTGCTCACGTTGTAGCTTTAATGTAATGTTATCTTTCAATGCTATAAGATGTCCCTCAATTCCCCGTTCTCAGTACTTGAATATGTCTTAATTGTACTGGACTTATATATTATCCCTCATTACTGTTAGCCACCTTGGGTCCTTTTCCAAGGAGAAAGGTGGGGTGGACCCTGCCTTTACTATATGACCATCCATGATGCAGTTTGATGGAGTCTGGACTGGTCAGTTTCTAGAAGATGGTATGAAATATTAAATTTTCTACCTTGCCTGGCAACTTAGCAGTCCATGGAAGCCACAGCTACACTCCCCTGCCCCAAACCTGGCACATTCCACGCAGAGATTATTTGCTCCTGCTTGTTTTTCCAAAGAGAATTGAGAAATTAGACCCCCCCCGCAATAAAACCCTCAGTGCTTAAAAATGGCAGGCAGTGCCTTTGAAGGAGGCCCAGGTCTTTAGCTATCTAAATGAGCACATTCATTAATGAATAATGCTGGTGGGAGCACATCAAAGATCTAAGAGTTAACAACTCATTGAAATTTAACTGACAACAAACACCCAAAGCCCCTGTTTGTCTTTCCTTCCATCACAACAAGAGGAAGAGGGAGGGAGAGAAAGAAAGAAAGAGAATAAGGCCCTGTGTGGGAAAAGAGTGGAATTCAGGTCAAAATATTGCTTTCACATGAAATGCAAGTTAACTACATGGATCTAGAACTGATACACAAGAGCACCCAGGCCAACAAACTTGTATGACAAGTTCCGGACGATTCTCCAAAAAAAATCTGAACTCACTCAGTAGTCGAGATTCCTGATAAGATGAAAAGAACAGGAAGAGGTAACAGCAAACAGCGTCTTGCTGCAGGTGAGCATTCTGTCTGCTGCTTCAAGAGATGGGAGAAAATCCAAAGGGACGAGTAATTCACATGCTTAAAGTGTTGGTGATTTTGCCCATCTGTGCTCAGGAGGAAAGACAGAAGGACGGGAGGGCTTTGTTTCCAGACATACCTCTCTGAAGGTGGCATTTTTCCTGTCTCTCCTCAAAGGCAAGAGCAAAGAACCTAAAATCCCCAGCATACCCAAGTGTTAAAGGACAGAAAAGAACACAAACTGCCTGTGTTTTTCTTCTTCTTCAGTGTCATATATAGTGACACTACCTTGATATAGTCATTGATAGTAACCTTGAACAGCCAGAGTCACTAATGTGGCTGTGTTACAGGACATGATTAAAAAGTTAGAAATCCTCAATACTGCAAAGAGAAGAAAATTGCGATATTTTAGACACATAATGCGCAATAAGAAATACCATCTGCTGCAGGTTATCCTCCAAGGAAAAATAGACAGGAAGCATGGCACGGGATGTAGAGGAACATTCTGGCTTAAGAACTTAAGCCAATGGTCTGCAGTGAGGCACAGCTGCTCTGCTTAGGATAGCTTTTGATAGAAACCAGCTCAGGCTACTGATTGCCAACGTTCTATGAGGACATGGCACGTGAAGAAGAAGTGTCATATACAGTGAGTATTGAACAAAGGCATGCTACTGCTAATATGATTACCAGTGTGTCTGTCCCTTAATATGGCAAGCAAAATATTCCTTCTGGCCTCAGTTTCCTGCAAGAGGGCAAAAGTATTTCCTTCATGGATAAAGAGGAGAAACCTTGGTGTACTTCTTGTTTATTTATTTTTTACCCCCCCCCCTAGTTTTTGAGATGTATAGCCTGGCATCTGCATCAAATGAAAAAGAAAAATGCAAGAAACTTATATAGCATTTTAAAAGCTCTCATAGTTATAGCAGCATGATTTTTCTTCTCCAACCCTCTTGCAACACCATACAGAATTACTCCCCTGAAAATTGAGGAATCTTACATCACTGTAATGCATGAGTTCAGATAATGAATTCCACCTCACGTGGTAGCCCAGCAACTCTGTTACAGTGAAAACAAGAAGTTCTGGAGCAGAAATTAATGTACCAGAGGTAACTAAACTTTAAATACTCCAATGTGTGTCAAGCAGAGGTTTGGGACACTTTTATGCTGAGACTGATTCAGGATAGTTTGACCATTCATCCTTGTTTCCACAGGTTGGATTCTATTTATGGTGTGGCAATTTACAGTCCTTAACCCAGTCAGACAATCCTTCTGCCAATACCGTACATTCATCCCACCACCGTGGAGGTTGCTCTCAGTTTTGTATCTTTTTTGGATCACAAACTGAAAGGGATAAAAACATGACATTCCCGGCTTTCCCAGGCTCCATTGATGGGATAGGATTGCAGTTGGCATGCCAGCCCAAACTTCTGCCCAGTGGACTCTACAAGGGCTTGGATGCCAACAACAAGGTAACCCGTTCTAGTCACTCAGAGCACATGCTGCTACAGAGTGGAGAAAGCAAGAGCCCAAACTTCTGCCCCTGCCCCCACTGAAGTGTAGTGCAAGAGGTAATAGTTTTAAAGTCTTCATAGTAGATACAGAAACCATATAGTTGTAGTGGCAGCAACAAGACTCAGGAGACATTCACCCACCCCATGTTCAACAGCATCCTGGAAAGGTCCCAAGGGACAGGATTGACCACTAACCTGGGCAAAAGACTCTCAGTCACTTTGGCTTCAATCAGGACAACGGCACCAGCTGAGTGGTCCAAAAAACCCAAATGCCTTTAGGGAATTATTCCCAGATCCAGGCTCCACCTCGTGAATGAGCATTGACCATGCTCCCAGCCTGACAGAGCGACTACTAACAGCTCAGATGGCTCTCCCACGTTTTTAAATCCCTTGAAGTCCAGCCCTCTGGATCCAGCCCTAACCTTTAACACCTCTCCTGAAGGTAGGCTCTTGGATTTCTTGGCATGGGCATTGAGGGAGGGCAGGGAGGGCGGACTAAAGCTTGCCAGGGTCGCTGCAGGCAGCACAGAGGCAGGCGCGGGAAAACTCTTCTTCACTCCAGGCTGGGGAAATCAACCAGGGAGAGGCAGGTGGGAGCCCAGAGGAGAGACAGCATGTAGCCCCAGGAAATACGAGATATGAAGCAAATCAACGTGCATGGGGTGGGAATAGTAACTGGAAGAGCAGAAGAGTCACTTCAAAGCAGAGGAAGGGAAATTTGGAAATTCCAGCTAGGCTAGTAGCCTTACAGTGCCATTCCAGTCATATCTAAGAAATAAATTATCATCCCCTCACTTACCTTCATATGTGGGAAGGAAGGTTTATCTCATGAGTGATTTAGGCAGTGGTGGCAGGGCGAAAGAAACACAGTGTGAGGTGGAAAATTTAACGTTAACCCTGCCATTCCTGCCTGTCCTCATTCTCTCAAATTGTAGTTTGTTGCTATGTGCTGCCAAGGTGCTTCTGAGAGTTTTGGTGACCTTCCCTGGGTTCTCAAGGTATGAAAGAAATACCAGGAGAGGTTTCATCAGTGACAGTTCTCTCTCTCTCTCTCTCTCTCTCTCTGAGTTTCCATGGCCAAGCAGGAATCTGAACCCAGTTCTCCTGAGGCTGAGTTCTCCATTTTCTACTCACTCATCCCACTACCAGGAGAGGTTTCATCAGTGCCAATTCTTGTTCTCTCTCTCTCTCTCTCTCTCTCTCTCTCACACACACACACACACACACACACACACACACACACACACACACACACACACACACACAGTGAGTTTCCATGGCCAAGCAGGAATCTGAACCCAGTTCTCCAGAGGCTGAGTTCTCCATTTTCTACCACAGGGGGCGTTCTAGTCGTAGGTATTCCACTTTTCCTCCAAGGGTTTCAAATGCAACATTCATGATCTCTCGCTTTCATCCTCACAACAGCTCTATGAGGTAGGTTTGGTGACAGGTCCAAGGTCACCAAAGGCATTTCAGAGCTATTGGGTAGTAGCGAACAAAAATCCAGCACTTCCAAGACCCCCATTTTACCTGTTATACCACACTAGCTCTTGTAGATAAAATGATTGTGTAAATGTTTCTGTGCTTAACTTGATATACATGGTTGAGGCATTTTTCCGAAAAAGGCCTTCTGAGAAGTGGCTGATAATGCAAAATAGAAGGACCTCTACAAAACAGCCTAAATAAAAGATGTAGGGAGAGCAAACAATTTAGACAGTAAACCCAAGTTAGCAATGACAATCAAATATTGGAACTGAATGAGGAGAGGATTATTTTAATCCACTCACCCCCTAAACTAATAGAATACATTTAATTTAATGTGAGCCTACTTGTAAGGAGGGGGTGGTGTGCCTCTCCTAGGGAGATCCAAAAATTACAGAAAAAGCCCAGTCCCTTGTCACTCACTGGACAGGTATGCGGAGGGATGGGTGAAGGAACTGGCTGGTGGCTTCAAAGCACGCACAGCTTTGCGAGGCAGAAGGCAGCCGTTCCATATCTTGGGTCTAAATGCCAAAACATTGCACTGGGATCATAAACAAAAGTCACACAAAATGGCACTGGCATATCAAAAGAATCCAGAAGCTGGTGTTCAACTGAAGAGGGTCTGGGTGCTGAGATGTAGAACATGGGTCTATTACTGTACTTGCATTTCAAGCCTCCCATAAAGCACTGGGTACAGTTTTAAGCTGGTGCACTTGAAATATCCAATATTGTCAAATAGCTAATGCTTTGTGCTCACCTCACCCTTAGATTATTTTCCCTGTGCAGACCTATGATTGCAGGATCCAGCCCAGAAGACAATGTTCAGGTCCTTCTGTGATCTAAGGGTGAGCTGTACATGCATGAACTAGATCTCTCCTTTCTGCCTAGCTCTTTCCTTCTGTTAGATCCCACATTTCTCCCAGAAAACCCAGGTGGACATTGCATCCTTCTCTTGACCCCAAGCCTTGCCCTTGGTTACCGATTCCATGAGCTTCTGGAACCAGCCTAGTCTTGGTGGGCATAATGACTCTTAGGTCCCACTCCTCAGGAAATCTGATGGAACTATTTCCTCCACTGGGCTTTGCTCTCATCCTCTGATTGGCAAGTCAATATCCCCAGGGTTTGGGTGTTTGGAATACAGATGAACCAAACAAGCAGTCTTGCTGAAGAAGAAATTAGTTCATAGAAGGAAAGGGAAATGATCCCCCTCCCGACCCTCAAATATTCAGAGGCTGTCTGGATCTGTAAGTACAAAAGTGACATAAATTCCATATTCTCTCCCCAACTATGTGAGAAATGCTGCACATCTCTCTCCCACTCTCTCTCTTTGTGTGTGTGTGTGTGTGTGTGTGTGTGTGTGTGTGTGTGTGTGTGTGTGTGTGTGTGTGTGTGTGTGTGTGTGTGTGTGCGCGCGCACGTGAGCCTTGTGATTAGGTTAAGGAGGCAGAAACCATAACTCCTGTGTCCTCCCAGGTGTGCTTCTACCTACCTATCACGTTATAGCCCAAAACACTACCTGGTGTTGGGTATTAAAGCTGGTATATTAAACGTATCTCTTTATGGCTCACTCTGCCCTTCCCATCCAGGGACTAATCAACAGCCCATAATAGCAGACAATCAAAGCACATAGGCATGAAATTGGCACCACCCAACTATGCTGCCCACACATAGTCCCCTGGAGAAGCTGATTGCCATGGCTGAGGCCTTTGGAAAGGGGAGGGCAAACGAAGAGAGGTTCAGTTGTGGGTAAAAAGTTTAGTGTCATACAGTATTTTAGAAGAGGTTTCCAGTAAGCTGGTCTCTGTTGGCAACAGGGCAAACAAGGAACAAATCTCACCAAAGCCTTCTTTGGGCACCAGAGGCCTCAAAAGTGGTTGTTCCCCAGGCTTTCCATGTGAGTCTATATTTTAATCAGTTCAAGGATGGTCACGAACCACCGGTTTGGCAGATTGGTGTGGTTCATTTCCAGGCTGAGCAGCTGATCTGCCGTTTGGGGCCCCACCCCCTCTAGTGGGTGCCCACTGGGCAGCAGTGCCCCACTCTGCCTCCTCTGGGTGCCGCCACCGAGTGGGCACCTGCAGGAAGAGGTGGGGCAGCGAACTGCGGATCAGCTGTTCAGCCAGGAAGCAAACCACGCCATATCTCTGAAGCAGCAGTTCGTGCCCATCCCTCGCCTAGAATCACTTGGGATGGGAAACATCTGGCCCTCTGTTGTTCAGACACAAACCCCGCACCAACTCTGACATATAGTTAAAAATGAGAGGAATAAAGGGATTTGCACTCCAACAGCATACAGGGGGGCCCACATTCCTCCCCACCCCAGGTATAATTTAATGCTTTTTCAATAGAGAGGTTGGCAGAAAAGCTAAGTTATCTTGCCATGTCTTTACACCTTTAAATGTATTGATAAACACATTTTCACATCTCAGAATCCAGAAGTACAGTAATTCCAATTCAGAAGTAACTCCAATTCAGAAGTAATTCTGAATTGTTGATTCATCATGGAAGCAATCAATATTAGTATTAGTTGGAAAAGTCGATGGTAAGCTTGCAGCTGTTGATATAAGATGCATTGCTCTAACTGTGCCATCAGATGAGCAGGTATCAGCTGGAACCCCTCCTTTGTACTTGACTGGATGCAAACTCCAGATTATGTAGTTATGTAAGTGATGGCAGGGAAATTACAATCCTGAGGCTGGACACAAGAGGTGCCTCAATGCATGCATGAACCCCATCAGAAGATGATTACCCACAATGAACGGCATGGATTTCCTTACCATAAACATGTCCAATCTTTTGCAAAAACCGAGCTGTGCTAGGAATGAAGCTGCCAAAGGTGATTATTGCTGGCAAGAATGTTGGAGAAATTTGGGAGAGAAAGACAGCAATACTGTTCAGTTATAAGATAATATGTCGTATTAGTTATATCAAGATATCCAAAATGTACTTACTTTTCATTTGTTGTCGTATACACAACAAAGTCTTTGCTAGTGTCTGTATCTTTGAGGAATGAGACAGCAGCAAAGGGACTGGCAATTTGTGATCTGTCCAGATATTGCTGTGATGTGCAACTCTCTATAACCCTCACCGTTAGCATGGGAGCTGTGGCTAACAAACAAACAAACAAACAAATAAATAAATAAATAAATAAATAAATAAATAAATAAATAAATAATTGAGGGCACATCCAGCATAACTGATGGTGTTCCAAATGGCACCTGGGATTCTCACCATTCAACCAAGTCAAGCAATGACTGTGCTTAAATCAATCCACAACAGGACTAGAGATCAAATGGCTATCTACTGGTTTGTGAATTCTGTTTCCCATCAACTCCTGCCAGGGTGATGAATGATGAAGGATGGTAGGAATAGTCCATTCATTTTCATGTGGAGGGCCACAGTTTCCCTGGCACTTGCTTGTAAGTTTGTCACTAAATTGGTCACTAAATTCAGGAACTTTGGCTCACCCCAGTGCCTGCTCCAACTTGTCAACCCACTCATCTTCCACAGCAAAGTATTATCTGGAGTCAGTTGATGATTGAGTGCCAAGGATTTGCATTTCACATGATGCGAAGTCCCATCTTCACTAGAGCGTCACACGAATCCTTGCCCAACCCTCCTTGGGTGTGTGAACCCAAGCAACATCACTACCTAACAACAGTTTGAGTTTATGTGTACAGATGTCTAATTGTGAGGGAGGAAGTGTCTATGGGTGTGTAGAACGACTGCACTGCTACCAGTTCAAAAACTTCCAGATTGGTAGCTTTCAATACCCAGTGTAGAGTAGTGGATATAGAAGGATGATTTTCTACTCGGCCAAGGAAACTCATGAGGCCTGGTGGCAAATGGTGAAACAATTCCTTAAATATCTCGCTTTGCTTTAAACCCTTTATTTGGGTAACCATAAATTGGATGCAATGTGATTGCGTATCACACACACAGTGAGAAGCATCAGAGGAAGACCACTGAAGGGCCATCGAAAAAGCCAAGTTCTTGTGCTCTTTGGGATGAGTTTTTTTCTACAGAACATCCCTTACCTATTTAAATACATCAGATGTCAAATTATGGTAGGTATGGAGATGTAGGTAAACAGAATTAAAACAAAATGTTCCTATGGATCTGAAAAGTGGTATTTTTAAGAAGAATATAATCATGTATTCTCCTGCTCATAAGGTTTCTGGCCTTTCCTGGACTGAATACTTGGTGCTCATTATTAGCCTGCTTTTGAAATATTGTGAGGTTTATTTCCACATTCTCCAGCCACCCAATGCAACTGATTTTTGCTTTTTATTTCTTTGTAGGAGCACCTTTCAACCTCGTAGTTACCAACCTTGGGAAACCTTCTGAGCTCTGGCCTTTTTTTCTGTGCTTATTAATGGAGGAACAAAGGTGTCAGAAGAAATCATTTGGAGGTTGGGGTCAAAAGGTCACCAGTAGGAAAGGTTGGCATACAGTTCTACCTTTTGTTTCCATCTTTTAATCCGAGGAGGCAACAAAAGCTTAAGCAAGTGTCCACTGGCTGTTCAGTGCCGGATGGAAGCAAACAAACAAACCTAATCCGGATAATCCAGTGGTTGCTGATGCACTGACATCCTGTTTACAGGCTCCCTAGCTAACTGGTCGACTACTGTCTCTGTGAATACTGTACTGGGTTACACAGGCTTCTGGTCCAATCCAGCATGGCTCTTCTTTGGTTCTTATAAGACAAGAAGCACTCCTCATCTGGAAGATTGCCAGCATGGGCTGCCTCTGTTTTTGAACATAAATGCTCTCTTCCTGAAATATTGTACTGTATTTTCTTTTATGAGCCAACCCCAGTTGTTGTGATCATCAGGAGAGACCTTTATCTCACTCCCACCACTCTCACAGGTGCAGATGTATAGATAAATAAACACATACCAACCAACAGACAAACCAACAAACCAAGGGTTATTCCTAGACCAGATGTTATCTGAGTAGTCCCACTCTTATGACTAGCAATCCTATCTAGACAGAGCAGGCTTAATTTGACCTCAAGCGAATGAGCATGCCTTATAGCCAGACTATAGTTGCTGCCTTTGTAGGCCTGCTCTTAAAGACAGAGCACAAGTTTCATTGCCAGAATATGCTAATGAAGCTTAGGCTATTTGATTGTATGACACCAATTTTACCTTAGTTAATTGTTATGTGCCACCAAGTTGGAACTGACTAAGAGCAACTACAGTAGGCCTCTACATGTGAGTGAGATTTTTAAGAAGTGGGTTTTACAAATTCCACACATCCCAGTGGGTTTATAGGGTGAGTGGGGATTAGAACCCAGGTCTCCTGAGTCCTAGTCCATAGCTCTATCTACTACATACCACACTAGATACCCACCATTCTTTACCTACTTGTTTGTCTCAGTTTCAACTGCTAGTGTTGACTTTTAATATTCTGAATAGTTTGTGGCCAAGTTATTGGAACAGGGACCCCACCCCACATAAACATCCCCAGGCCCTAACAGCTAGCTTCCGAGGCCCTGTTCTTGGGTCAGTCTAGGTGATGATGAGTATAAGGACTAGGCCTTGGCAGTGGTGGCTCCACACCAGTTCCGATAGAACTTCACTTGACTCCTTCTTTAAACAGAATCCCAATGCTTTCTTGTTATTCTACCATGCTTTCAAATAATCACATTACTTTTCCTCAGCATCCTATTTTCTCTGTTGTACTTGCAATACTATTTGTTGAAATGTGAGCATGTTTGGAGGTAAATCACCTTATGGGGTTGTCTTAAGTCATGGGCCTGAAACAATTGATGTAGATCTTCTTAAATACTCTTGAGCTGAAAGGTAATATGTTTACATGTCTCAAGAAGTATGGAATGTAGCTATTACCAATAAGCTACTGTGTAATATTAAAGTAAAGAAGGGGTTATTTAAAAGGTATAACTTTACAGATATTTTCGAGTTGGTTGGTTATATAATATGTTATGTTTATAATGTCATGTTATTTTATGTATGCTATTATTAAAATATTTTGCATATAAAAAGAAAATGTTCAAATGAATCAATTTTTATGTTACAACGGCAACCATTCTTTGTGACCCAGGTGGTTTGAGTTCTAGTTACTAGAGTCATGCTCTAAAATAAGGCCTTGACATGCTTTTAAGAAGAAAACTTACAGCAACTGATATTCCACTTTATCAAAGAAGGCAGGGGAGCTGCTGTAAGATGCTGCTGAAACAACAGTTGACATCATGCTCCAAATTTGCAGGCTAGATAGGAAGAGAGAATGTTGGTGAACCTATGGAACATTTCACATTGTTGGGAGTTGTCCATTTGAGTGAAGAAATGGAAGCCTGAACACAGGTTTAGATTGTGGCTATATGGCTGGGCTCAGTCTTGGGCACTGTCTGAAAAACAATCCATGTGTGTGTTGTGTTGTTACAGTCGTGATTGACTCTTTGTGACCCCATGTCCATTGAGTTTTCTTGGCAGGAATACTGAAGTGGCTTGGCAGTTCCTACTCCAGGCACCTACAGGACCTGGTATTCCCTGGTGGTCACCCATTCAATTACTAGCCAGGCCCGACCCTGCTTAGCTTCCCAGATCAGGCGAGATCAGATGTCCTCAGGGCATCTAGGCAGCTCAAAGCATTCCATATACTGTACTGCACTATTAACCCATTTCTCTTTCTCTACATACACTCACCGGGTGGGATCCAGACTTAGCATTGATTGATGTAGAGTAGACCTAGTGGAATCGATGATGCAAGCTAGCCATGATTAACTAAAGACTCATTGATTTCAAAGAGTTGATTGAAAGTACAAGTGTCTTGATCAACCTTATCATTTTTGCAGCTCAAAATAACATTATATAAAGTACATGTTTTGGAGCTATTTCTAATGTTTCTTACCCGTGACTGTATTCCCACTCCCACAGTAACTGCCAATTAAGCTCAAAGGTCCACACTCATGACTGTTGTGGTCTCATCAGCTGTAAGCTATACAGACAGAAAAACCTGGGGGCTGTTTTGTAGAGCACCAACTGAGTTTACTAGAAAGCACTGTATGTTATAAAGGCAATAATCCTGAAAAAATCAGAACAGAACTCCCATTGGACTCAGTGCAAGTTTGTTGCTATTCCCCTTCAGAATCAGAACAGCGCAAAAGGTCCTGGTGACCTCAGATTCATGCTTCAGATGGCTATCACGCTTAGCCTTGGCTTTTTGAATGTGTTAACTACCAAAAGATTTATCTCTTTTATTTTCATATTGCTTTAGATAACAGCATCTGAAACTGCATATTTAAACATCTACAGACACGCCTACAATAACAGAATCATGGAATTAGAGAGGTGGGAGGGATCCCAAGGGCCTTCTATTACTGTGTGAGGATCCAGTTGGATAAACGGCCACCCAGCTTCTTTTAGGAAAAAAACCCTAGGGGAAGACAGCCTACCACCTTCCTGAGGCAGTTCACCCACTATCAGAAACTCTTGCCATGGGAACATTCTTCCTAATGTTTAGTCTGAATCTTTCTTGCAAGTTGAACCAACTGGTTCAGAGACAATATAACACAAGAATACTCTGTTTTCCAATACAGTGGCCCCTTGTATAACAATCAGCTTGTATAACATAAAATTTGTACAACATAAAACATTCCGGAGATAGGGGAAATTTGCTTAACATAATTGCCTATGGGGAAAATCTGTACAACATAAAAATGGGATTACTCCATTTTCAATGCATTCCTATGGGAATTTGTATAAAGGAAAATTTGCTTAACATAATTTCATTTGGAATGAATTAATTCCTTTATACAAGGTACCACTGTATTAATCTTTGGGCTTTTCAATGCAAATGGCACAATTTTATTATTTTAGTTTAAATTAAATTAAATTTATGCCCCCCCTTTGTCTCTGAGAGAGAGGATTCATGGCAGCTTACATAATGTGTCAAAGTTAAACTACCGGTAGCAGTTATATTTTAATAAAAGACACAAATCAAGGCTCTACTAATTATACATAGTGATAAACAGATGACAAACCTTCTTCTCAAGCATGTATGGGGTGAGATCACTTGGTTTTTATCCTGAGGACAAACCTGTGAGATGAGGGCAGAGTTTAACGGTGATTTATGACCGCGCCACCCCTATCCTGGTTCGCCTACACTGGTTACCCGTTGCCTCCCGAATAAGGTTCAAGGTGTTGGTTTTGGTCTACAAAACCCTCCATGGCTTGGCCCCGGCTTATTTGGTGGAGTGTCTCCCCCGACAACTTGATCTGGCCCGACCCACCCGCTCTTCGGTGGCCCTTTCGCTGCGAACTGTCACCCCGAAGGAGGCCCGTAAAGTGAGCACTCGCGGACGGGCCTTCTCGGTGGTGGCACCATCTATCTGGAATAAACTCCCCGGCGAATTACGGCAGGCTCCCTCGCTGACGGCGTTCAAGAAGAACCTTAAGACCTTTCTCTTTCGGGATGCCTATGGCGATGTTTAGGGGCTCCGTCTGTCTTTTTTTTTTTAACCCGCCTATCTATGCTCGGAAATTGCTGTCTTAGCTACTTCGCTGTTTTTATTTGTTCTCATTTTAATGCTGTTAACCGCCCTGAGTCCCCTTTGTGGGAATAGGGCGGTATACAAGTGTGAATAATAATAATAATAATAATTTACTGGTCCTCAAGCAAAGTAACAAGATTCATGACAGCCTCACACTGGCTTTTTATTATCATGGTAAATGTGCAAGAAATGACTCTGCTTTAAGGGGTTTTGGAAGCAATTAAACCTTTTGTCTTCTTTTGTAGCTGTGGTATTGAGCAAGGATGATCAAGCAGAATCTTAGGCATTGTCTCGCTGTGTCAAAACCATTCTGGCGGAACAGGCTTACCTATGATATTTTAAGTTGACTGAGACTATTAAAGTGTATACACATAAATCAGCCGCAATTTAATTTATCAAGACTCTTTGGAACTCTTGGGCCTCAGATTTAGGAGTCAACATGTTTGTGGCACCCAAGCCAAATATTTTCTGCCCTGACGTTGTTACTAACAAGTCTCTGTAGCTGTTGTGCTTGGTGGAGGAGGGCAGCCTTACCCCCACTAAGAGCACAGCCCATGGTCTGTGAGCCTGCGGTGCTGGTTTGGGATACTTGGCTGCGGGGCCGGTGCTAATGAGCTCCCCAGCCCCTTGCTGAGGGAGACACGAGTTCCAGACAGTGCCAAAGCACTGCTTACATAATGCTGCTGCCACCGCTGGCCACACACACACACACACACACACGCAACCACTGTACACACCGAGTAGACATAGGTTTCATAACACACACACACACACACACACACACACACCACCACCACTGTACACACCGAGTAGACATAGGTTTCATAACACACACACACACACACACACACACACAACACCACTGTACACACCGAGTAGACATAGGTTTCATAACACACACACACACACACACACACACACAGAGCACCTGTCTGAGCCAAACGGCACCCATCTACACCACTGTACACACCGAGTAGACATAGGTTTCATAAAACACACACACACACACACACACACACACACACACACACACACACACACACACACACACACACACACACACACACACACACACACACACCACAGAGCACCTGTCTGAGCCAAACGGCACCCATCTACACCACTGTACACACTGAGTAGACATAGGTTTCATAATCAGGTGGCTCCCAGGCCAACAGTGGCCTGTTCAGGGAGGCAGAGAAGAGCAGGGACTCAGCTGGCGCCTAGCACTGAGGAAGAAGAGCAATTAGTCTGTGGCTGCTGCCAAAATAGCAAAAAATTACTCAAGGAGGGAAAGCTTGCTTACCCTTCTTGAGTAATTTGGTCTAGCCAGCAATTTAAAAACAAGCCTTGACATTTCTCCTTTCTTTGCACCCATCTGTAAGCCAGCACCTTTAAGTTTAAAATAGGTGCAGCTGCTTTTTAACCCATGAATTTGCCAAGATAAAAGCACTTCCAAATTAATCCTGTTGCTAGCAGGCCATTTGCCCTTGCATCCCAAAGTGCATATATATGTATGCACACGTCAAAGCCCTCCCACAAAGGTGTGCTTTTCTACTTTCAGTAAAAAATAAAAAGTATACTGAAATTTTATATTGCAGCTCTCAGAACATGGCAAATTACCTAGCAACTCCATTTGCTCCTGTTATTGTGCCTTTCATTCCACCTTTCCTCCCCTCTCCTAAACCACTGTGTTAGGTAGGTCAAGCGGGGGGGGGGGAGTGAGTGACTGGCCCAAAGTCCCCCCAGCGAATTTCATGATTTAGTGGGAACCTGAACCTCAATCCTCCAAATCTCTGTATAAACCATTAGATGACATTTGTGGGAAAATCTGTAAGCCTCACTCCTAGCACCACTTGGCAAGATGGAACACTTGGGAACCTGAATGGATGCCTATGGTCTTTCTGCTATTGCTAGAAATCCAACCCCCTTCAAAATATTTAAATTTAATTTCTAGGTGCCACCCTATGGGAGATAGCATTTTTCATCTTCTCAGAAGGTGGCAATTCTGGTCACTGCATCTCAAGAAAGACATAGTGAAACTGGAAAAGGTGCAAAATAGAACGACTAAAATGATTACTGGGCTGGGGCACCTCCCTTATGAGGAAAGGCTAAAACATTTGGGCCTCTTTAGTCTGGAAAAAGGCGCCTGGGGGGATATGATTGAGACGTACAAAATAATGCAGGGCATGAGTAAAGTGGATAGAGGGAAGCTCTTCTCCCTCTCACAAAATACCAGAACTAGGGGACATACACTCAAATTGTGGGCTGGGAGAATAAGAACAGAGAAAAGAAAATATTTTTTCACCCAGCGCATTGTTAGTCTGTGGAACTCCCTGCCACAGGATGTGGTGATGGCATCTGGCCTGGATGCCTTCAAAAGGGGATTGGACAGATTCCTGGAGGAAAAGTCCATCACAGGTTACAAACCATGAGGGAGATGTGTGGTCTCCAGGCTTAAAACCGGGGTTGAAATAAAACCTAGCAAATTTACCAATGATCCTTTTCTTGATCCTCCATGAACTATAGCAGTGGCTCTCAAACTTTTTTTCACCGCGGCACCCTTTGTCCAGCCCTTCCCCTTGGCAGTGGGTCTTAACAGGACTTCTGTTGGCAGAGGTAAGAGTGGGCTGTTTATTCTTTTAGAATACCTCCTGTGTGCCTTGCCTTGGCCATATAAATCAGGGTGCCTCTTCTGACCTTAGAATGGGACAAGACCAAGTGCAGCTCCATGGGTCCTTACATAGTTTTTAGTGACTGGTTGTAGGTAAAATCAATTGTGGTTTTTCAGCCAGGTTACAAAAACACATCAACTCAATGACCTTCACACTTAGAATATCTGTAATTGCTACAACATCAGAGAAGGAATTCTATTTTAATAGATCTGGGAAAGACTTCCTGTTTACTAGAGCATTTTTTGCCCTGAATGCCAGAGAAAATGGCCTTTTACACATCCAATATGAAGCACCCTTTCTCATTTTCCAGCCAATTTAAAATAGAAGGGCCCTTTATGCAGGCAGGCATTAAATGTTAGTGTTGGTTTTCCAGGCTTCAGTGCTCTTCTGAGATGTGGCCTATTGCCAAACAAAACCCTGCTGACAGATAATTTCTTCTATCGGAATGTGAACTGCACACATTTTTTTTGTTTCTAGCAGACTGCATCCCATCTGTGAAGAATTAAATTTTGGGGGTGGAATAGATATGATTCAGCTCTTGAGAACTATGTGGAAAAGTTGATGGATCTGTGTGTGCTGAATTTTAAGAGTTTTAATCGCATTTGGTCAGTGGGAAGAACTCCTTGAGGTGGACACCATTATTACAGTAAATTAAACTGTAAGCATCCACTAGCTGAAGGGACCTCTAGACGGCCTATAGGCTTCATCAATAACTTTAATGCTCTGCTTACTGGGCAGTGATTGCTCTTCTCCTGCAACAGGCATCTCTTCCACAACTTCTGCAATTACAATGCTGGGAGAGAAGGACAAGGAAGGCACAGCCCACTCTTCCTCCACCACAGGCAAAGAAGTTATGGCAAAGAGAACCAGCTGTTGCCTGTGGTCACACAGTCCGAGTCAACAGGAAGCTATATGCACACACTGTTGTCTGCAAAGGAATGACAGACTCCAAAAAAGCCAGCTGCCTCCAGGAACACACTCTGTGTGTGTGTGTGAGAGAGAGAGAGTGCTGTATAGTGTTTGTGCTAGAAACTGATGAGAGTATGACATCCCAAGCGCAAAACAGTTATGGGAGATCAAAGCCATGATCTGGTATCCTTCCCACGGCTATAGTGCACTACCATGAAATGTTCCATTATACCTCTTAGTCAATGTTTTGCTTCTTCCCATTTGTCCTAAAGTGAAGGCAGATATTCAAGTTTTTCATGGACTCTCGTCCTCCTACAGTAACACACTGAACTCAAAGAAAACTGTGTTCTGTTACATCTTAGTGTCATCAGTGCCTCCTTCATCAGTCGGTGCCCTTTGGAACTATCCAATGTGTGCGCACAGATATTACATTGTACCTCCTTTGAGATCTTAAAAGCATGCTTTCCCCCTTGTGTGAAGGCAGGTTAAATTTTGGGAAGCAAAAAAATAAAAAAAAATCTGCATGTAATGGCCGAAAGGGATTATGGACTTCTTCACACCTCGGTTTACTAGTGTCCAAAAATGGGACACCCTTATTCTTCTCCATTTCACAACATTTAAGTCAAAAATGTGTCACTTTCAGTAACTGGGGGACATTCCTCTCTCACCACTCTTGGAATCCAACATGAGCTAAGATTCCCCACTTTACATAGTTTCTTGTAGCAGGATTAAAACCACTATGTCTTCAAAAAGAAAAAAAATGCACAAGGCCTGACATTTTGTTTTTAAATAGAATTGTGGTCTTGGAAGTGTAATTCTACATTTTAAAAAAGGCTCATTGTCCCTGTAAATTTTATGGAAAACTGAGAGGAAGGAAAAAAGGACACCCCGAAGTGGCCCATTCTGGCTAAAAGCAAACAAATCTTCAGAGCAGAAGGCATCTCCCTTTAGATGGTTTAAGTGTCACTGATAACAAAAGTTACCCTGGAAGAACTCCTGGGTATCACCCCCGAATTCCAAGAATCCCCAGCATAAATCCAAGCAACAATCTACCAAGTGGAAGCAAACCCGTTTCCCTTACAGTTTATTTACAGACTTCCCATTTGCACTGATGGCCTCGATGTTGTAATAAGTGGATAGAAAGTTTCTGTGACATCAGAGCACCTGACTGGGACCTTAGCCAGAATGGCAGTGGACCCAAAAGACATAATTCAAAGAGAAGCGAGAGTGACTAAAGAGAAACAGAACAAATGACTCAAGTTTAAGTTACCTACGTTGGTCAGTGAAGGGAATGGATTCATTGTTTTGGACGCGTTCCGAGGAGCCGAGGGTACAGAAATGAGAGGAAATGGCAAATTTTGCTGCCCTCCAACCCTATCCTGAGCCTGTCGGTCGCCCCTTTTGAGTAGATGAGCGGCCACTGGAAGGGGTGGAGTCCCAACAGGGAAGGTCAGGTATGAAATGGTTTGGGAGAAGGGAAGAATCCGCAGAAGTCCATAGGGTTTCATTTTCCACTGGGCGGCTTGTACGGCTCCAGCAGCAGACTTGAGAAAGTGTTGACTTTGTCAGCTCCTCGAACTTCATGGGGCAAGAGCGGCAGCTTTACAATGTGAAAATCTTCATAGAGGTCTTCCATCTGCAGGGAGAAAAGAACATCAGTCCCAAGCGTCCTGGCAGGAATCAAGACAGAAGAATCCGATTCCTTGCTTCAATCATGGCTGGAGACCATACCGCGTTCCATCTTGAAAGGCATTTTTGCAGAACATCATCAAGGGGAACTCGTGTACAGGCCTCATCCAACTACAGATTAAATAAGCCTTTAAAACAATTTCAAAGAGTTTTCCACAGCAGCCTGGACACCACTGTTTGTGCTTCTGTATGAGACAAATTAACTACTATGCTGTTCATCTACATACACGTAACTCTCTGGAGCTGATAGGACATACAGTATATCTCCAGTAAAACAAACTCAACAAGTTGAGAAAAACTTGCACTCAAGAACTTATGAGAAGTGATGCCAGTCTTGAGTGGTCATTACTGCGGTACCTGGACAATAACTTGTCTCAATATAAAGCAGCTCCATACATTCAGATTTATGCTTGAGCCATCATCTTCTCTGAAGAGATCCTGGCAAATCTAACCATACCTGGTCAAGATATTTGGACTGAATCTTGTGCCGAGCCTCACACATCTTGCAGGGCTTCTCTGGGTCAGGGAAGACTAGCTGGTTGACTATGATATTGTGGGTGTCGATTTTGCACTTGGCCAACTCCTGGATGAGCCGCTCTGTTTCGTACAGGGATAGAAACTCAGCAATACAGACACAGATGAAGGTGGTTTGCTCCTGAGGAAGGAATGAGATAGCATTAATTCAGAGATAGCATTAATTTAGTGCCCTGCAGGGGATGGTCACCTAACCTTGGGTTCATCCCCAGAGCTCTGCTTCCCCATAAATCTTGAGTCCTCGGCCCCTATACCACCCACTAGATCCCTTTCTCTTGTCTGGAAAATGAAGGGGGGGAGGGGAATAATGGCTAAGGAGCAAATACAGAGTCATCTTCCTAAGTAGTCATGGTTACCACACCTGATTCTCACTACTTTCAGGGAAAGGCTAAAGGACTAGATTCCTACATTGAGACTATCCATTGTCTCTTTTAAAAGATATGCTATTGTGTGAACAATGATAAGGTGGTGGTTGTGAGTTTTTTGGGCTGTTTGTCTGTGTTCTGGAAGTTTTTCTTCCTGACATTTTGCCAGACTCTGTGGCCAGCATCTTCAGAGGGCAAGGAGCTCAGGGAACTAGGAGTTCTCTCTGTGCTCTGGGTTGTAAAGTTTTGCATGTTTTATAACCCAGAGCACAGAGAGAACTCCTGTTCCCTGAGCTCCTTGCCCTCTGAAGATGCCGGCCGCAGAGTCTGGCGAAACATCAGGAAGAAAAACTTCCAGAACACAGCCAAACAGCCTGAAAAACCCACAACAACTATCGGATCCCGGCCATGAAAGCCTTTGAGAATACAATGATAACGTGCTTGGAAGAGTGAGGACTTTCATTTCTATCCTTCTCGCCTCTCTTTCAGAAGCTCAGAGGAGACAAGTCCAAAACATCAGGAGGGGCAAAAGTTGAGAGTCACTGATCTAGGCAATTCTCAAGCTTGGGTAACCACAGTATTATCAAGACAGCCGCTCCCAGAAGCCTTCACCACTACCTGGGCTGGCATTGGCTTCTGGGAGTTGCAGTCCATGAACACCTGGATTACCCAAGGGTGGGAGGCACTGAATTAGAGCAAGAACTCCCAAGGGGTATTATTTATTACTTAGAATATTTTTACCCCACCTTTCTCCTTGGAAAAGGACCCAAGGTGGCTTTAGACAAGCAGTCACTTGCACAGTTAAATCTGCCAGTCTCTGCCTGTGAGGCATCCATCAGCAGTTCAAGTAGTAACAAATCGTGGCATATCCAGCTCTCACATGGTCTATCGTGCAAGATCTTACAGTAAAATATATTTCATTTCCCTATACTGTACAATTCACCAAGGCCCTGGAGTAAAACTGGGCTTATTCCCTGGGCATATTGTTCTCAACAGCATTTGAGAACTCTATTTTTTGTTCAAAATCTTTTGTGAGCTTTACAATTCTAAGTAACAGGACATACAAACTTCTTAAAATTTAGGTGTAGTCGTGCCTGACCTCCCCTTCCCACCCACCCTAGGTAAGGAACATTAATTCTATTAAAAAGAATAAGCCAGGGAGCATCTCTGATTCTAGAATCAAAGCATGATGATAGGACACAGGGTTCTGGAATCTATAAACACCCTTGTTGCAGGCTAATAATTCCTTGCTTGTGTCATGCAGCTAACAGGGAAGCCAGGGGGTAGGAGACTCCTAACAGGAAGAGAGGAGGCTGGTTTTCCTAAGGAGGGAATACATACAGGGACTTCCCACACTAGCTTTGGAGCACTATTTGAAGATAAGCATCATTTGCTCAAGCCTTTGAAGCAGCTCTGCATATATCTGAGAAGTGCAAGGAGGCATGCAATCACACCATTCCTACTCCTTTGTCATGCAGATTGGCTTTGAGCCTGCTGGCTAGCAAGGATACACAAAAACTAGTATAATTAGGGTGTGTAAGAACATAAGAAGAGCCCTGCTGGATCAGGCCAAGGGCACATCTAGCTAAGCTTCTTGTATCGCACAGTGGCCCTACCAGATGTCTCTGGGAGCGCATGAGATAACTAGATCCTGTCTCCTGATACTACTCCCCTGCCTCTGGCATTTTGATGTACCCTCCATTTAAGCCTGGAGGTAGCACATATCCCCATCATGGCTTATAACCTGCGATGGACTCCCCCCCCCCAGAAATCTCCCCAATCCCCTCTAGGCCAGATGCCATCCTGCAGCAAGGAGTTCCACCGACTAACAACATACTGGGTAAAGAAATACCTTCTTTTTGTCTGTTCTCACTGTCCCAAGCCTCAGTTTGAGTAAGTGAGTCTTGGTTCTGGTATTGCGTGTGTGTGTGTGTGTGGGGAGAGTTTTCCTCTATCCATTTTATCCATCCCTTGCATATTTTGGATGTCTCAGTCATGCCCCCCGTTGCATTTTTCTAGACAAAAGTCCCAAACATTGTAGCCTTTTCTCATAAGGGAGGTATTCATTTTAGTTCCTCTCTTCTGCACCTTTTCCAGTTCCACTATGTCTTTTTTGAGATGTGATGACCAGAACTGTACTTAATACTCCAGGTGTGGTCTTACTATTGTTTTGTACAAGGGCATTATAATATTGGCTGTTTTATTTTCAAAGCCCTTTTTACTGATCCCTAGCATGGAATTGGTCTTCTTTACTGCCACCACACACTGGATAGACACCTTCATTGAGCTGTCAACCAGCAGACCAAGACTTCTTTCCTACTCAGTTGTGAACAGCTAAGAACTCATTAGCTGGTAAGCCAAGTTTTGACTTTTAGCCCCAATGTGCATTACTTTACATTTTCTTATAATGAAACACACACACCCCATTTTGCCACCAATTTGGAGAAATCTTTCTGGAGCGCATCACAATCTCTTCTGGTCTTCAACAGCCAGATTTTTTCCCCATCTGCAAACGTGGCCACCTCACTGTTTTCCCTGTCTCCAGGTCATTTATTAACAAGTTGAAAAGCACTGGTCCCAGGACAGATCCCTGGGGCGCACCACTTTTCACCTCTCTCCATTGTGAAAACTGCAGTTCTCAGTCCATAAGAGGACCTGCCTTCTTATCCCCTGACTGTGCAATTTTCCCAGCAGCCTTTGGTGAGGGACTGTGTCAAAAGCCTTCTGAAAATCCAAAGACACAATATCCACTGGTTTCCCTACATCCACATGCCTGGTGACCTTTTCAATGAGTTCAAAGAGGTTTGTGAGGCAGGACTTACCCTTACAGAAGCCTTTCTGATTTTCCTTCAGCAAGGCTTGTTAAGAACATAAGAACAGCCTTGCTGGAACAGGCCACAGTCCATCCAGTCCAGCATTCTGTCTCACACAGTGGCTCACCATTTGCTTCAGGTATTCCTAAGCTACACACCTCTTTTTCAATTGGGGTGTAATCATATCTAGAACAGGTTGCATCCCTATCCCTAGCAGTTTGAAAGCATGTAAATGCAAGTCGATAAATAGGTACCACTGTAAAAAGTGGGAAGGTAAACAGTGTTCTGTGCGTAGAAATGCATTCAGCCATGCCAGCCATATGGCCATGGACCTGCACAACTCTGGCTCTTTGGCTCAGAAATGGAGATGAGCACTGCCCCTAGAGTCAGACACAACTAGCACGCAAGTGCAGGGGGAAACTTTACCTAGGACATCAATAAATCAATTAACTAAATGATCCTTATCATTGCTCTGGAACATAGTACAAATGGTATACAAGTTAAGAACATAAGAAGAGCCATGATGGATCATGTCAAAGGCCCATCTAGTTCAGCTTCCTGTATCTCACAGTGGCCCCGCCAAATACCTCTGGGAGTGCACAAGGCTAGATATCTGTCTCTTCATACCACTCCCCTGTATCTGGCCCTTGACGTACCCTGGTTTTAAGCCTGGAAATTACATATCTCCATCCTGGCTTGGAACCTGTCACGGACTTTTCCTCCAGGAATCTGTCCAATCCCCTTTTGAAGGTTTCCAGTTGAGTAAAATAAATAAATAAATAAATAAATAAAAAGGAGCACCAACCTCACCCCAGGGGTAACCAGGTCGGCGCTCTAAAATAAAGGGGAAAAAAATAAAAAAAGAATCAGTGCCAACCTGGCCCCAAGGGCTGTGCGATCGGCGCTTGAAGAAAAACAAACAAACAAAAAAGCCCTTGCCGCCGGGGCCAGGATCGCCCCCACTAGTGGCGCCCGGTAAGTCGACCCGAACCGGTTTGGATCAGTTCGGGTTTGTACGATTTTTTAAAAAAAAAATTCGCACGAACCCGACCCGAACCAAGGGTGGGCCCGAAACAGACGAACCCGAACCATGGGTTTTCTGTTTCGTGTCCACCTCTACTACTTATCCAAACAGCTTCATTAGTCTGACAAAGCTGCTTGGATGAGTAGCGAAACATTTCGCTCTCTCAAGAAATGAAGTTAGTTGCCATGACTCAACTTCCAGATAACCTCATCTGGATGCCTGAGAATCTTCACAGACAAATGGCACAGACATCTTTTTAGAAGGTCTTGACTCAGTTGCTGATAACCCAAGAAACTAATAAAGTCCTTGATTCAGGGTTCAGTCTTTCCAGCACATCAAGACATCCTTATTCTCACTGAATGATGTTTTTCATACTAATTTCTTCAATTCCTGAAGTGGGGGGGCATATAATGCCCAAACAAAAACATATGCATATCTATAAAATGGGTATAGCAGCATTGTACTGAAATTATCCTGCATCTCTTTATTTTCAGGGTTACCATTGCTTCCTTTCAAGAGCAATTCCTTTGTATTTTAAAGGAACCATAAAGTGTTGAGTGCATTATTAGGGACAATAAGTATGCTTAAATACACTATATTTTACAGTCATGAGTTAGAATTCACCTCCAACTACTTATAAACACGATAACTAGTGTTCAGTGTTCTTTTTCAACCACTGATTCAAGTGTCATGTTCTAAATGTACAGTAGTTTAGTTTTTTGCTTCATTATGTGAATGAACCAGATGAGTCTACTAGGTTGAGCGGGGCAATTCCTGTAGAGCAGTCATGTCCAAACTTCAGCCCTCCACATGTTTTGGACCGCAACTCCCACAGTCCTTTGTCATTGGCAATCTAAGCTTAGAATTCTGGGAGTTGTGGTCTAAACCATCAGAATGGCCAAAGTTTTGACATGCCTGCTGTAGGGAAAGGAACCACCCAAGAAACCTATGGCATTCGATATCATCAAAAGAGCTGTGCAAAATTATAATAGTCCAGAAAGGATATAAATACTGCTACCATCAGTTTAACTTACATCCAGTACAATGAAGGAGAGTGAGTGTAAAGAGTTTCTTTTTACAGCATGGAACCGCACAACCTGAGTCCACCCCCGCTTAGGGGGAAGGGCGTCAGGACACTGAGGCTTGGCTCTTCAAAAGAACTCCCCACACTCTGCCTAGTTTCCTCCTCACAAGTTCACCCCTTCCCTGACTCATGCTTTGCAGTCTACTTGCCGGATCCTTGAACTGCTCACTGACGGAGCGGATGACAGGGAGGGTTTCCTCCAGCTTGGAAGCCAGCTGGTCAGCGTTCATGTCTCCCAAGCCAAGCATGTTACACATCTAATGAAAAAGACATAGAGAAGGTGGTTCAGTAAACACGGGCTAAACCAGTGATGGCAAACCTTTTAGAGACCGAGTGCCCAAAACTGCAATTCAAAACCCACTAATTATTTGCAATTTATTGTATCATTTATTTATTATTCTAACTATATGTAGCTATATTGATCTGAAATGTTTTATGTGTAACTATTTAAGTGCAATCTTTTCCTTTTATTTCTTGGATGTAGTTATTGCACCTTATATTTTGTTGCAATCCGCTCAGAGTGGCCTTCCTTTCTAGATGACTGGTATAAAAAAAAAGCTGAATAAATATATAGATAACAAGTAACAGCAAATTACTTTCCAGAGTTACTTGAACAGGACACTTATTTTCTACTGCAATTTATTTTTAGCTTGATTTTATTGTTTAGGTTTCTGTTTTTTAACCCTGTAAACCATCCAGAGTGGCCTTTGTTGCCGGATACAGTGGTACCTTGTATAAAGGAATTAATTCATTCCAAATGAAATTGTTAAGCAAATTTTCCTTTATACAAATTTCCCATAGGAATGCATTGAAAACAGAGTAATCCCTAATCACAACCATTTTTATGTTGTACGGATTCGCCCCATAGACGATTCTGTTAAACAAATCTCCCCTATCTCCAGAATTTTTTTTGATGTACAGATTTTATGTTATACAAACTGTTACATGAGGGTCCACTGTAGTGTGGTATACAAGTTAAATAAATAAATAATAAATAAAGTGCCAATACAGCAATTTTACCTGAATACAGGTGGCTGTGAAGGGGGCGCTGTCAGGTGTCCACAGAAAGGGCTCCGAGTGCCACCTTTGGCACCTGTGCCATAGGTTCGACAACACTGAGCTAAACTGTCACTCTAATCACAAACACCACAGCCAAAACAGGGAGGGGATGAAACCTGATCAAGTAAACCCAGCATCCCAGGTACAACATACTGTAAGAACTGAGTGACCCCAGAAGCAGCCACGATGCTTTTTTCATTGTGGCTGAGCTTTGCAAGAACTGGATTCTGACGACCACCACCTCCAAGTGCCCCACTGTAAAACTTAACACAGGCGTGGGGCATTTTGAGGTTTGTTGTTGTTGTTGTTTTTTGTTTTGTTTTTTTGACAAGGTAGGCTTCAGGATACTGGCTGGTCTCTTTTTACCTGTGAGATGAAGGGACTGATCTGGTTTTTTATCTGCATCAGGCGGCCCAGTCCCCGCTCCACGATGGTGGGAAAATTGAGCAGCCGGAGCGTGTGCCCTGTTGGTGCTGTGTCAAAAACCACCACAGAGAAATTCATCCCCTTCACCAACCTGTGCAGGTGAAAAGTGAGAGAACCATCAGCAACCTTTTCTCCATTCATCTACCCCCTTTTCCAGACTAAAAGGAGTCGCTTCGTGTTTATTATTTCTAAGGGCACAGCCACCTAGGCCGATGCAACGGCAACTCACCGCCACAAGAAAAATGTTGAGGCGACACATGTGAATTCCCCTCACAGATGTTGTTCTATGATATTGGCCTGGAATTTGATCCATTTATAGTTAGAGTTGAGCCTTGATCTGAGACATGTAGGCTGCCATGCAAAGTGACAGCGCCCACACTGTCCTGCCAACGTGATTGATGCAAATAGTGCAACATGAAGGCCATCCAGAAACTGGTATCTCAATCAGCCAAGTTCCCAACTCCACCCTGTGTCTCTTTCTCTTGTCCTTATCCCCTCTTTAAGTTGTGTGAGAAAATAGTGGGGCCACAGAATCCATGCCATCCTCTCCTAACAAAGCGGAAAAACGAACACTCCATATGTAACTTGGCTCCAGGCACAAAAGATGCAAGCAGCACAGGGATCCGTGAATTCTGGACATTTGTCTATCATGCTAGACCAGGCAGGTCCAAACGTTGGCCCTCCTGATGTTTTGGACCACAGCTCCCAGAATCCCAAGCCTGTATTGCCAATCACAAAGGACTTGTGGGAGTTGTGGTCCAAAACATCTGGAGGGCCAAAGTTTGGACATGCCTGTGCTAGACCATCTCCGGCTAATCTGAAGCCTCTAACCACAAGCATAATAAGGACATCCAAAGTTTACAATGGGTGACCTGGTGCCCCCAACCATATTTCTTACCGCATGACTTCTGCATAACTCATGGCCTCATCAATACCAGGAAAGGCACTCATGGCCTCTTGCATCATCTTCTTGCCCATACTCAGCATGTTGTCCTCTTCAAAGAATTCATCTGGAAGTTCAGCTACACCCAAGCTAGGATCAATCTCCTGAAAAACATTTTATTTTTGGCAATGTATCTGCAGGGCAGCTTTCAAAGTCACGCTCATGACATTGGATTCAAGACTGTCAGAGACAACTGCTGGCTACTTTACAATTTCACAGTGGCAGTTTCCCCTCAACATTCACAATATTGTAGAGATGGCTACTAAGCTCTAATAAAGCTGATCCGCACCCATACATTTATTTATGTTACCCAGCATTAGCACATGCCCGTATATGTTGGCTGGATGGGCATATGCTAATGGTGGAAGGTTTGAGTATGTTGGGCTCAGAGCAATACCAACAAGAGTGCGATCTAGAATTTGACAAGAGCCATAATCAACGATGAGACAGCCGATGCAGAGGGATAACCCATTTCATAAATTAATAGTCACATTATCAGAAGAGATCTGACGATTCAAGTGGTGATAAGGCAGTTGAAGGGGATCTACTAACTCGGTACTCATAGTAATGTAAAGCAGTCTTGGTGGAGGATCTGTTCCAAGCTACGCAAGTGACACTCAACCTCTGTTAGTACTGCACAGAAAAAGGCAAGGCTAAACAACTTCTGAATATTATATACCTCAAAAACCTTATAATGAGACAATTCAAAATAAAAACAAGCCACAAGCCAAAATGATACAAATGCAGTAAGATGAGGCTCCCAAGCCACAAGTCACTAGCTACTAGGGACAAACAAAAGGTGACGACAAATACCACTGCTGCTAATGAAGCAACTGGATTAAATCCAATTGTGGTAGGTGAGGGGGGCTCAGAAGCAAAATAAACTCTGATCCTGTATGGCATAAATCATTGAATACAGAATGTGAGAAGTATGAATCAAAGTAAGCTTAAAATATAAAATTGGAAGTGGGACTTGTAAACATTTTAATTCTTGGTTCGAATGAACAAAGTGGACAGGCAGAGGTGAGAATTACAAAGTGGTTTACTCTGGAAATGACAAATTCATAAGGAACACAAGAGCAAGGCAAGACACAACACAAGTACTGTACTTATGGTACAATGCAAAGTCTGACTGAAGAGCACCAGACATCGAGACATCAAAATAACATATTATTCACATATGTGCTCCAGCAATATCAACTGAAAAATAAAATAAAAAGGGTTTATGCAAATGTCCAGGAGGAAGCCGGTCCCAGAACAGAACACACAGATAACCATAGGTGACTGGAATGCTAAATATGAAATAAAGTAAAACAAAACATCAGTGCAGAATTTGGCCTAGACGTCAGAAATGAAGCAAGAGCGTGGTTTACAGAATTCTGTGAAGCCAACAATCTGTTTGTTGAAAACATACTTCAAATAGCTTAAGGGAATTATGCATATAGATGCCACTGGAGGGCCAATAGAGAAGATAAACAGATTTTATAATTGGAAACAAAAGCTGAAGAAGCTCTATTCTTTCTACAAAAACAATTCCAGAAACAGATAGTGATACAAACCTTGAATGGTTAAGGGAAAATATCAGACTACAGGTAAAGGAGAAAACTAAAGCAATCTAAATGCTAAAATATATAAAAAATAAAAACCACTAAGCTGTGTGTGTGCAACAGAGACAGCATCATCATCTTCAGTACTAAATCACCCCTGATTAAAGGTTATTTTGCAAGGACAGTGACTTGATGCATGATGCAAGGAAATCATGTACACCCCAAAATGCCCAAAGGAAGCCTTTAATTCTTGATTACTTGTCACTGGTGATCACATCATCACTGCTGCAGATATACAGCTGTGTAACCAGGACTTCAAGCAATGAAAAATAGTCAAGAGGGAAATTTAAAACTAGATTAGGGATGCTGAAAGACCAACAGACAGTATGCTATCTGATGAGGCTAAATCAGAAAGACAGAAAATGTATATTGAAAAACTAGTGAATGGCTAATTCCTTTAAAGAAGAATATCCCAATGAAGGACCAGAAGTTGCACAAAGTACAGCAAAAGCTGCTCTCAAAGTAACAGCTGGGCAGGATGATAAATTGACAGGAATAGATGGAATACCAGGAGAGCTATTTAGGGCTATAGAGACTGATTCTAACAAAATCCTTATACTAACAGATATGGAAGACAAAAGAGAAGCTAACAAAACAGAAATGAACAATGTGTGTTTCAGTCCCTAAGAAAGGAAACATCAAAGACAGCACTAGTTATAGAAGCATTGCATTAATTTCTAGGCAAGCAAAGATTCTAGCAACATTTTAACCATATGTAGAATGAAAGATGACAGATGTTTAAATTAGATTCAAAAAAGCAGGAGAGATCTTATGGCAACTATATCTTGTCTACTGATGGGTACCATACAATTCCAGATGAAAATCAGTTTGCACTTCTCAAATTACAGCAAAGCTTTTAACTGTGTAGAACCTGAAAAGCTATGGATCATTCTATTACAAGTGAACCTTGTACGGGGGTTGTTTGTGCATGTAAACTCTGAGCCCCAGGTCAACTCAGATCATCTATCTCTACTTTACATTAAGATTATCTCCCCCCTTCCTTTTCTTCTACTTGTAAAAAGTCCCAAAGGCTGTTCCTGTTCCTCATAGGTAACTTGTTCCAGCTCCTGGATGAGCTGAGCTGCCCTCTTCTGTAAATTTTGTAGCACCGCTTTTGGCTCTGCAACCCAATATCTTAACCATTAGGCAACAAGATCATGGCCACTGTGGCATGGACCGCACTGAGTTGAAGTGGCAATGTACATTTTGAGATGGCAATTGGGCTCAGACTTTTGAAAAGATAAAACACTCTCTTTCACTGACTCTTTTATAACTGGGATTCATGGCTTACCAATCCAACAAATATTAGGTTCTCACTGAGGAGGTATTATTAAAACTTAATTTTGCCCACCACCCACTTGAACCACACAGAACAATTGCAACTCAAAGGGAGGACCTAAAATTAAGCATTTTGAGATCTCAGATTAGGATTGCAAGGCTTTTTACCAGTAAAATCACTCTGCTCACCTATTTCATTTAAGCAGCTGTTCATTTAGGTTTTTCTCATTCAGTCGCTTTCCTCTCCACTCCTTCCTCAACTTGTCTTACCAAACAGTAAGTCTGCTGTAATACGAAGTCTTTATTTTTCATTAAAAACTTAGTGATTTTACAGAAGAAAAAATAAACTGACTAATTCTCCTCAGAGGCATACTCACCATGGCAAAAAGATTGTCATAGCCCTTTACTTTGGTGGGAACCTTGGAAAATTTCTGGTCAAAAGCATCTGAGATGTTATGAGCAGGGTCTGTTGAGATGATGAGGACGCTCTCCCGCAC
This sequence comes from Phrynocephalus forsythii, assembly GCA_029282475.1. Lineage (NCBI taxonomy): Eukaryota > Metazoa > Chordata > Lepidosauria > Squamata > Agamidae > Phrynocephalus > Phrynocephalus forsythii. The sequence continues at coordinate 77,439,848 of JAPFRF010000011.1, read as the reverse complement.
TTTGGAAAGTTGTACAGCTAAGCTGCAGCTAGATCCAGAAAGTGAAGTAAAATATAGTGACAAAGACAAAAAACAAACAAAATCAGTAACACAATTCATCTACCTTTTCAGTCTCAACAAGACAGTTTGGACTGTGCGTTGTGAAAACTAAAGGCTCCTAACAACATTGGTAACTGAATACAGTATCTGGCAAATACTAAGCATAAAGAGTGGCTATGATAAACCAAGGGAAATAATATGTCCTTTACGGCTCATCTATCCCTATTTCTGCCTTGCTGAAACCCAATTTGCTGTTTATTTCTGCAATGTGTGCAAGGACCACACAGCTTTTGTTCTTTTCACTTTTTAAAATCTGATAATCCTCCACATAACTAAAAAAAAGAAGCTCACTTAATTTAATGGCCTTTATGCCCAAATCCATGTAAACAAGGTTGCAGCCATTTAGACTGGAAGATCATATCCACTTCCTGGGAGTTAACCCAACTAAACTCAAAGTGGAGATTCCTATTATTTCTATATGTTGGCACAAATCAAATGGCATAAATCACAGCAGCGAATTGTAACTAGTTAAGGAAATGAACTTTATTCCTCATTATGCAGCAGCTGTGTGACAAACACAAGCCTTGCCGTTTTAATGTGCAGCAATTTTCTGCTGTAATTTCTGTGGTGTACATGTAATCGAATTTGGAGCAACAGGACTTAACTAGTAGATACTTATAGAAACTGACTGTTATACCCAAACACAATATCTCTCAGGACATGTTTATAATAATAATAATAATAATAATAATAATAATAATAATAATAATAATAATAATAATAATAATAATAATAATAATAATAATAATAATAAATCCCATAGTATGCAACTTTACTTCAGTCAAATTCAGTAGCCTATGTTAAAAGACTCTTCAGCAACTCAGATTTTTTAAAAAGAACCTTAGATACCAAATATTAGCAAACATTCCTAAGGCCTGTAGTATTTGTATAATACATTCAGTCCAATAACTGTCCATGAGGAAGATTCTCCACAAGACTCCACCGCCCAGAGTGAGCTTGCTGCCAGATGGGCAATAAATAAAAAATAAATAAATAAATAAATAAATAAATAAATAAATAAATAAATAAATACTATCACCTACAAATCCTTCCTCCTTGATTACAATTAGGAAGGCATTTTTTCCGGATTTGAAAGAAACATCATATTTATCGTTCAAAGCAATCTGAGACGGGGTGGGGGTAAGGTAGTATTTTAAGGGTGATGCTTGAGAGACTGAAGCATTCTATCATCTGTATCAGTTCCATATCTTCTAGACCACAGTGAAGACAACATTCCAAGGCAAGACCTAACTAGAACCTAAGTCAGCATCTTAGATGTTCTCATAGAAATCTGAACAAGAGCTGCACCCCAATTTAGCTTTTAAAAAAACACATTGAGAGCGCACTTCTCTTTCAATGGAATAATTCCAGTCTCTCACTCACTGAGGGCACCGATAAGCCAATTCTGTTTGCCAGACGGATGCTTTACTCTCCGGGCCCCCAAGCAAGGCCCGGCAGAATCCTTTTCCCACACGGCTGCCGGGTCCCGCCCCCCCCCCACCACCGGGGCTCTTGTGTCACTCCGGGGGCGGGAAGGCTGACACTCAACAGGTGAGGAGGCCTCTGCCCCCGGCCGGACAGAGGCCTCTTTTAGGCCACTCTCGGTCCCCACGCCCGCTCTTCAAGGCACGGAGGGAAGGGGAAGAAGAGGGAGCGCCGGCCAGCCTCCTCCTCCTCCTCCTCCTCCTCCTCCCTGGCTGGCGCTCACCTGCAGGTGGTCTTGCCGACCCCGCCCTTCCCCCCGACGAAGATCCACTTCAGGCTCCGCTGCTCGATGATATTGCTGAGCGTGGGCTCCAAGGGTTCCACGTCAGGGGCGTCCTCGAACTCGTCCGCCTCGGCTCCCAGCCCAGACCCCGTCGTGGCCATCTTGGAAGGGGAGTCACGTGACAAGACGCCGGGCTACACCATTTTAAAAGGGGGGAGACGCCCCGCATCCACTCCGGCCCCGGCGGCGCCTGTCCTGCCCTGCCCTCCTGCCTCGCGGGGAGTGGCGGGGCGGCGCGACGTGCCCCGCCCCGCCCCGCCCCGCCCCCCCCCCACCCCCAACTGTCACCATTCAGCGGCTTCCAAGGCGTGCGTCATAAGAGGCTGGGAGACGCGTCGAAACACACCCCTGCCCCGACCAAGCCCGATGGTCTCGTCCGCTTTCAGGGGGGATCGGTGAGCCACTCCCTCTCTCCTGATTGGTGGCGGTGTAACGGGGGGGGAGAGAGAGAGAGAGAGGGGTTTTAACTGGCGGTCTGCTCGACTTAATTTTTTTGATTATTTAACTTATTTTTTCAATTTTTTAGATAGGTACCCCGATTTAAGAGTAGTTCGATTTAAGAGCATGCATTCGAAGCAGATTAAATTCGTAAATTGAGGTATCGCTGTATTTAACATCACCAGCCATGTGAATCGGGGACATTAATTACCGGTAGATCACCGGAACGTGAAACATAGCCTTGAAGAAGATGGCTTGTCATCGAAAGCTTGTTTATTTTGGGTTTTCTTTTATATGTTTAGTGCTCAATTAAATCTGTTCATTGATTTTTATTGTTTCCATGGGCCTGCGTCCCTTTCCTGATTTTTCTAGTCTCTGGATGTGACTGACTGGAAAGAAACTTCCTCTGCCTACACCTTCCGTCTTCATCCTATCATCTTCCTTTCAGTAATGCATCTGAGTACATCATATTCTATTCTATTTTTTATTTTATTTTATTATTTTAGCGTATTTTTACCCCTCCTTTTCCCTTGGAAAAGGACCCATAGCAGCTTTATAGTAATGAGGGATAATATACAGTCCAATACAATTAAGACATTGTCAAGTATTGAGAACAAGGAATTGACGGACATCTTACATTATTAATATTCAACGTCATGATCAGCTGTGTGTCTAAAGATAGAAGAGCTGGAATGATTTAATTAACTATGTTGTCTTTTGCTTTCCTGTCCTATGAAGCACCTCTTGCTTCGAACAGGATTCTTTTTTGTATCTTCATTTCAAACGCATTGACATTATTCTATGTATTTTGTTAAGCAACTGAATTGCCCAGACCTCACACCCACATAGGACGGTGGACCCTATGGAAAACTTCAAGCCATCTCTGTCTCAAAAGACGCAGGAACACCATTCATTCAGAAAGGTTGCTTTAGCTGTCTCAGTTTCCCGCTTCATTTCTATAGAGCAGCCTAGCTGATTAGTGATTAAAGATCCCAAATGCTCATATTTTTCAATACTGCATGTGAATCGTTACGCATACTAATAAAATGATCTCCGTTTAATCGGCTTCCCTTGGTTCTAAAGGGGGTGCCTGTTTTTCCGGGGCGGGAGTAACAGGCCGTCTTCGACGTGTGGACGTTGCCTAGCAACGTCGGCCCTCCCCCCCGTTTCCGGGCGTGCCTTGCATCGCGCGGCGTTTCCCTCGTCCCTGCTCCCTCGTGCTCTGCGCTTGCGCAAAACTCCGGCAGGGAGGGCGGCGCAAGATGGCGGCGGCGCAAGGCGGAGGCGTCGGAGGAGGCCCAGGTTCCGAGGCGGCCGGACCGGGCGGCGTGAACGTGTTCGCCAACGATGGCTCCTTCCTGGAGCTCTTCAAGCGGCGCATGGAGGCGGCGGCGGCGGCGGCGGCGGCTACGGAGGCGGGAGGGAAGAGCGGACCCGGAGCAGGGGGAACTGGGACAGAGAAGCCAAAGCCAAAGGAGGAGACGGAACCGCCGCGGCCGGAGCCGCCCGGGGAGCAGGAGCCGCCGGGGAAGAAGCGGAGTGGAAGCGCCCTCAGCTTCGTAAGGGATCCGGGACCCCCGACCTTTCCTGTCTTCTTCCTCTCGAGCCTCTTTCCCCCCCCCTCTTTTCCCGCCCTCCCTCCCTCCCTGCCCTGAAAGTTGGTGCCTCTTCTCCGTTGCTTTCCGTCCTTCGGTGGCCGCTGGACTCTTGCCTTCCCTTCTGACCCGTTTTTTTTTTTTTTTTTTTGTGCGCTCTGGATAAATTCTTGGCAGGCAGAAATTCGACAGGTGACGCATCTTGCGGACACTCCCCTCCTTTCTGTCCTGGTAGCAGAAATCAAGTTAGGAGCCCAATTCAGTTGCTTTCCTCTCCCTGAACTGTTTTATTATTATTCCGTGAAGTAATTCCTTTGTATGGCTTTGTTGTGTACAGGTTATGCCGTAACATAACTGGGACGGTTTTGAGTTTTGTCCTTGATAAAGTATGGCGAAGTTTCTATAATACATTTGATTTCATTTGGAGGTCGTAATTTGGAGATAATAAATCAGGCCTGGGAATCCTTTTTGCTGTTTGATCCTAAATATGTCTGCTTAAGGATAATTCTTATTAATATCATTGTGGTTGCTCTCCAAGTGAACGCTAACAGAACCATATTATTGTTTGCTTTGAAAAGTCACAGCTGTTCAGTAGTGAGATCTAAAATGTCCCAACAACTATAGGTATTTTTTGTTTATGTGTAAGAAAGAAGATAACATGGAACAGGTAATTGAGGCTTAATAGTGAACTGTTTGTTATTTAAAGAAAAGGAAGGTTTTTTAGGTTCAGATAATTGGAGGCATATGCCCCCAGTGAGTTTGTCTTTTGACCAATCATAATACTTTATATAACAATAATACACATGTCTTCAGAAGCACCAGATAGGAGAGGGCTTCTGGGGATAGATAATAGATTCTGGTAGGCACCACAGTATTTTGTTTTATTTTAGTTTTCTTTTGATGAGTTGCTTGTTAGTGTGATACCAGCATTAGTATGAATTTACATGAAAAGGAGTTTGGGTGCATTAAAGATAATTAAGATCTTGTAATAAGCTCCTGCTGTTAGGTACCTAAAGATATTTATTTGCTAGAGATTTTTGGAGGGCTGTTGTCTAAAGCAGAAGTGAGCAAGGGTAGCCCTCCAGATGTCATCAGGTAGCAAATCTTGGTGTCCTTAGCTATCGGCTATTCTGGCTGGCACTGATAGGAACTACACACCATCTACATCTGGATGCCTGCACTTTGACCATTTCTTCTCTAAATAGTTGCTACAGATGCAACCACAGTTTATTTACATAGTAGAGCATTTCCTGTATAAATAGTTTTGAAGCTTGGCTCTTGAAAAGGAATTGAACATGTCATCCATGTTGTGCTAATCCTGAAATAAACCATGTAAGAGTGCATATAAGGGTGCATTTCTCCCCCTAGTCAAGCAGTAATACAGTACAGTACTTGGCTGTGAGAATCTACTTAGCATTCCTAGGTAATGTCTGCTCAGAAGTAAGTATGTCTTTACTTGCTCCTAGGTAAATATGCAAAGCCTACTCATTACAAAATAAAATAGGTTTTGTTTTACATGTGGAGGTAGGGCAACTGTTTGAATTTATAATGCAGGGAAGATTTTGGGGAGAATGGATAGGCAGAATTTAGCAGTACTGTACAGTATATACTGTATATATATACCATGACTATTTCATGATCCTGTGGGGCAAGCAAAAAGCTGTAGCATTTATAACCATTGGAACCCCACTTCTGTTTCTTAGACTTTTAGAGAAACAGCATTTGAAATTGTCTTTCAGATATTTCCCTTTCTTGTTACTTTTTCATGTTTGGGCTTATTTGTACAGATGTATTGATAAACACTGCTAAGGTGCCCTTTTACCCTCCTAGCACAACGGTGTAGGTAACGCTCGGCAGCTCTGTACTGACTGACAGGTGTGATGGCGAGCTAAGATGATCTAATTGAAGGACTCCCTATACCGTTATATAGTGGGCAACATTCCCCTTGCAGCTCCCAGGCTCGTATAACGGTTGCAGTCTTCTATCCCTTCACCCAGGTGGGCAAGCGGCGAGGGGGCAGCAAGCTAGCCCTGAAGACAGGAGTGGTAGCCAAGAAACAAAAGACAGAGGATGAGGTAAGTTGGGGTCCTTTTTATGGTTTGCATAGGCCAGGCCTGCCCAACAGGTAGACCATGGGCTACTGGTAAGCCTGCGAAGGGTTGAAAAGTAGCCCGCCGGCCATCAATAAAAAAAGTGAGGGGATAAGTTCTCCACCCTCCCTCCCTCACCCCAAGGACCACGACTACTCCAGCAAAGTTCTGGGTCTGCCAGCCCACTGTCTCAGCCAAGCTGGGCAGTTCCAGGGCCATGGTGCATTGAACTCTGTTCCCTCCAGAATGGACTAATTGGTTTTCAGTCCATTCCTATGGGAAACCTCTGCTCTACTTACAAAAGATTTTACTTATGAGCATGTGTTCAGAACGGATAAAATGTGTAAGTAGAGGTTTTAGTGTAGTAGCCCTCAGGCACTTTGGACCAGTAAAAGTACACCTTGGCCTGTTCAAAGTTGGACAGCCCCTGGAATAGGCAATAGCTGTCTGGCAACCCCCAGAACGAAAGAAGGGTTGTGACAGGGTTTGAGTGAAGCACTGCTGGTTTTGGTTTCACCACTTGGGGATATGAAGGTGTTGCCCTTGTATAAAGGAATTAATTCGTTCCAAATGAAATTATGTTAAGCAAATTTTCCTTTATACAAATTTCCCATAGGAATGCATTGAAAACAGTAATCCCTAATCACCACCATTTTTATGTTGTATGGATTCGCCCCATAGGCGATTCTGTTAAGCAAATTTCCCCTATCTCCAGAATTTTTTATGTTGTACAGATTTTATGTTATACAAACTGTTTGTTATACGAGGGTCCACTGTATTTAGATTCTTCTTTCCACACCTTTCAGAAAAGTGAAAGAGATGGAATCCAAACTCCTGTATTGTCTCCCCACCCCCGACCCCAAGGAGAGTAGATTGTCATTTGAATTGCTACCTTGGGAATCAGAGCTTCCTAGCTACATGTCGTAAAACATTTCCTAACCTATTTTCTATAACTTCATCACTATCTAATTTTTTCTGCATAAAATATTGTGAAGTGGACTAGACTGAGGTGTATGGACTAACTCACGGTCACAAAATGAAGTTTATGGCTCAGCAAAGATTTGGACCTAGATTGTCTGATCTGAAAGCTATGTGTGTTTTGTAGTTCATTGGCTCCTCTTGATGGATGTGTAGGCTGCAAGAGTTGTCATTTTGAATATGGTGTCATTGTACATGTAGTTGTAGGCATTAATTTTAATTTGCTTCCCCTTTTTCCTTCTCTAGGTTTTGACAAGTAAAGGAGATGCATGGGCCAAATATATGGCCGAAGTGAAAAAATACAAAGCCCACCAGTGCAGTGATGATGATAAAACCCGCCCTTTGGTCAAATAACTTTCATCTCCAGCCTGGACTCTCTCTGATGTACATAATTATTTAAAACATCAAAGGAGAATAGCTCTTTACCACTGACTGAATCCTGCCATGGCAACAGGCGACTTGCCATACTTTTATATTTCGGAGTTTAGAGCCTCCTTCACGGGTTCATTTATCATTTTGCTTTTTATCTTCCAAGAACTAAGAACTCTGACTTACTTATGAGTTGTTGTTTTTTTAAAAACAAACACCCCCCCCCAATTTGTAATCCCCTCTAAATAGTGGAATTGGTTTGATAATGTGTTTCCCAGAATCTCCAGGTGACATACCATGCTGGCAAAATCTTTAGCGTTGAACCATTTCTCAACACTTCCAGCACACCTGAAGTTCCATCATGGAATAAGCTAAGCGGTTTCATCTTTGCCAAAAATGCATTATCTCTTGCTACTGAAGGTGAACCTAATTGTGGTCCTATCTGTCCAATCTGCACTGCAGGTGGTAGCAGTCCCAGAGCACTTGGCTATGTTGTTTTGTCCATGACAGAAAAAAATGTCTGGTGCTGGGTTTCTTGCTATGCTCAGTTATCTAGCTGTTCTGACTGCATTTTCACTTGTCCTTGTTTCACTGTATATTTCAGTGGGTTATGTGATTTAATCTTGAATTCCAGTTGCTGATAAACCTTCTGCTACGCATGCCCTAATGTAGTACTGGAGATGATTCTGCCTGTTCACTAGCTAAGAAGGTAGAAATGTGGCCTGCACCTGTACTGGAGAAAACATAAACATGCCCTTGGATAAATAGAATACTCTACGCTCTCTATCTCAGTCCTGAGCTCAGTGGCTGGAATTCTTTTGCAGTCAGACCTAAAACTGGGAGATTTGTCCATTGGTCTGGCAATTGTTTGCTGTAAGCATACTTCTTTTCTTGAAGTACCTCCAATTTAATTCCTTGTATTTTTCTAAAATGGAGCAGAAATAGCTAAAATTGTAAGGCCTATCTGTCCTTTGGATTCTGTCACAGAGAATGACTGGATAAGACACTTATTTAAAAGGCCTCTAGTATGTTCCTAGCAATTGGGCAAGAATCATGACAGGAAAGTGTTAAAACCTGGCCTATTTTTTGTAATGAGATGCATGGGGCTTATGACTAATCTTACTCTGCCTATGCCATCTTTTGTCAGTGGAGTGGACTTTTTGTTTCAGGAAGTACACAGATGAATTACATGACTTCTGAGCTGTACTAAATAAACGATAGTCAGAGTTAGGTGTATACATTTGTACACTGAAGGAAGACCACTTGAGGTTTCATCTGGGAGAGGGTTAAGTCGATGGATATTTTATAAAAAAATATCTGCAGCAGTAGGTGGGCCAGATTTTACATGAAAATTGTTTCCACTAAAAGCTGCTTGGTTCTGATCAGATTAGCTTGAGCCCCTTTGTATGACAAAGACACCTGAAGAATGAACAATGCTTTTTCATGTTAAATAACCTTGCCAGAATTTCATTCAACCAGAGCACCTTTGAGGCCTTTCCGTTTGACATGTGTAAAGGTGGGTGCTCAGATATCTGGAGCATCTGGCACAGCTTTTACATTTATAATTCCATTTAGGAGCCTCTTTCATGCTTACTGGTCAGACATTGGCCCAAGGAAGACTTCTTCCGGCTCTGCCCCCCTCCCATACATTCAGTCTGAGGTAGTGCCCCCCCACCAAAGGCTCCCGAGTTGTCACGCAGAGTCTCTTTGCTGTTGAAAGGTGAAGCAACTTGGAGGTTTAAATATTTCATGGGTATCCAATTTCCAGCACACTATGAAGGGGTGGCAGTTTGCTTCCTTGTTCTACACTTTGATCAAGCTCCTTTTATTGCTGTTGATCTCCAAAGCCCTGCTTAGAGCACCGATAATCAATCATTCTTAACACTGGCTTTTTAAAATAAAGTTCTGTTGTGGATATTTATTTGTGAGCCATCTTTTGCTTTCTGTGTAAGTACTTTTTAGATATTTAATGGTGATTTCAACTGTTAATGGTGATTTCAACTGTTTACTGTAGTTATAACCATGCTGGTCTGGAATTCCATCCTTCAAGATTTCCCTCCTGTTTTGAAGCTGCTTAAATTGCCCATTTATGTATTTCTGGAATAGATGGCTGTCAGAAGAAGGGCATATAGCTGGGATATGAAAATCTTCAGTGTCTGAATTCAAAGCTTGAGATTGTTGCTTTTAAAAGAAGCACAGCAATTTTTATACATTTTTATCTGCTACTTAAAAGTAAAAACCTATTACTAGTTTGTTTCTATGGTCACTTTTAAAAATAAATATTAGAAATGGCAAAAAGTGTCACACAACACACACACAAATTCTGCAGTAACAAGTACATGTTAACCGTTAAAATACTTCAAAATGAGAAGAATCCTCATTACTGAAATAAAAATGAAACAAGTAACAAGCATTTCTTTTTCTGTATACCTTTCAAGATGTAGTTAACCTGTTCCCTGACTAACTTGATGATCTTAATATTCTAGATATTTTTGTTCCTTCCAGTGTATTATATTTTGCATGGTGAAAAGGGTTTGTAAATATCTTCTAATGCCACATGAAGTTTGCTATTTTTGCTACAATATTATCTCTTATGTCTGATGCCCCGGACATAGTATTTTTGATTTGTCTGGGCATTACTGATATCACTGCCTGATAAGTGGCAGATAGACTGTGCCACTGCTGAATCAGTACACCTCCACTTGAAGGACAAAGGGCACTCATTCAAAGATGAGAATGTATGGAAAACCCCTCTCCCAACAGAGGTAGGGAAATCAGGCACAGTCTATCCGCCACTTATCAGGCAGTGATTTCAATAATGCCCAGACAAATAAAAAATAATTCAGTCCACCACCACCAAGGCCATAGCTAAGGACCCATACTTTATGGGTTTCAGCACCTTAGGCCATTGTTGACCTAAAGGCCTATTGAGACCATTGTTCACCTAAAGAACCTACTCAGGCCATTGTTCATCTTATGAGCCTATTTCAGACCAGGGTGACAAGAGGTCAAAGTGAACTTTAAAATGGAGGATTCACAACTAGCTTTCCTCAGACTGACAGAGCTGTTTGGATGAACAGTGAAATATTTCAATCTCTCAAGAAAAAAAAGTCCAGTTGTCATGACTCAACTTCCAGATGTCTAAAGTTAAATGTAACTTGATGGCACATAACCGAGCAAAACAATAAGTGATACTGTGGATATAAAAAGTTTACACCCCCTGTTAAAATGTCAAGTGACTGTGATGTCAATAAATGAGGCCAAGATAAATCATTTCAGAACATTTTCCACCTTTAATGAGACCTATGACCTGTACAACTCAGCTGAACCAAAAACTGAAATATTTTAGGTGGAGGAAGGAAAAATAAAAAAATATGATGCCGTATGTGTGCACACCCTTAAACTAATACTTTGTCGAAGCACCTTTTTATTACAGCACTCGGCCTTTTGGGATATGAGTCTGTTAGTATGGCACATCTTGACTTGGCAATATTTGCCGACTCTTCTCTATAATAATGCTCCAAATCTGTCAAGATTGCAAGGGTGTCTCCTGTGCACAGCCTCTTCAGATCACCCCACAGATATTCAATTGGATTCAGGTCTGGGCTCTGGCTGGGCCATTTCAAAACGTTAATCTTCTGGTGAAGCCATTCCTTTGTTGATTTGGATGTATGTTTTTGGTTGTCGTCATGCTGAAAGATGAAGTTCCTCGTGTTCGGCTTTCTACCAGAAGCCTGAAGGTTTTTTGCCAATATTGACTGGTATTTGGAACTGTTCACAATGCCTTCGACCTTGACTCAGGCCCCTGTCCCAGCTGAAGAACAGCATGATGCTGCCACCACCTTGCTTTACTGTGGGTATGGTGTTCTTTTGATGATGGGCAGTGCTGTTCTTGCACCAAACATATCTTTTGGAATTATGGCCAAAAAGTTCAACCTTGGTTTCAACAGACCTTATAACACTTTTCCCCACATGCTTTTGGGAGACTTCAGATGTGTTTTTGCAAAATTTAGCCAGGCTTGAATGTTTTCTTCATAAGAAAAGGCTTCCTTCCGTCTTGCCACTCTACCCCATAGCCAAGACATAGGAAGAATACCGGAGATTGTTGTCACATGTACCCCCATAGTTCTTCTGCTGTAGGATGTGACTAAGGAAATGTCAGGAAAGACCTACTAGCACGGCTGATCTTTATTTGGAATTCCTTAGAGGCACTTTAAATGATGGCAAGTGTGAACTGACTCCTACTTAACATGAGCTTGAATGTGATCTTTTACACCTGAGCACAGCTACATCCCCAGTTATGAGAAGGTGTGCACACATGTCCCATCATATTATTTCAGTTTTCTTATTTTTTCTTCCTCCATCTAAAAGATTTCAGTTTTTGGTTCAGCTGAGTTGTACAGGTCATAGGTCTAATTAAAGGTGGAGAACATTCTAAAATGATTTATCTTTGCCTCATTTATTGACATCACAGACACTTGGACATTTTCGCAGGGATGTGTAAACTTTTAATATCCACTGTAGTTCTGACCACCTGATGAATTTCATGTCAGGTTCTGCTGACATTTATTTCTCTTGGTGATGGAAGGGATTTGCAATCACTTTATCTCATATATATTCCAAAGGATTGTAGGCAATCTATTTTATTTCCATTTGAATGCAATGTACATCAGTTTTGCTTTCAAGTGCTAGATCCTTGTTAAGGACAGTACATAATCAGAAAAGCACTTTCCACGCCTCTCCAGCTTGCAAGGCAATAAACACCATGACTAAGGGAAGTCTTTCCAGGCATTGGGCTTTCTGCATGGCATTAGCTAATAGACTGCATGGGTGATTTCCTATGTGGTAAGAGTCTTCGCTTTAACTTGTACAAGGAAAGCAGCAGGCAACAACCCGGAAACATTTCTTCATTGTTGTGAAGAATTCAAATGTCAGTCTCTAGAAGAGGTTTTAGTTTTCTGAATACCCAAACTTCTGTAAAAATGGTTATCTACATGTAACTCTTACATTCTGCATCATGTAAGCATACCAAGAAATTTGCAGAAAGGCAGACATTTCAGATTGTGTGAGATGAGACATCAAAAAAAAATTCAGTTAACTATGGTCGAACTAAAGATCCGTGTAAGAAATACTTTATCTTCAGATCTACCCATGTAATGAGACAAAACCCCTCTTGCTATGGTGGATGTGTACGAGCTTGAGTGCATTAGCTGGGGGAGTCTGCTTCTGCCATAAAGTTCTTCGAAGAGCCATGTGGCACCTTTCCAAATGGATAAAAACCTCCCTTCTTAATTGAGGTAAATAACATCTAAAAGCAGAACCAAGCACCCTTCCATTCCTGTTGAAGCAACAACCTTTCAACAGAAGCACCCTCCCCTCCAAAAGCTACAGGACCGAGACCAGCCTCCCTATGTGACCATTTCAACACTCCATGGTGTCCCCACCAAAAGGACCTCTTCTCTTAATTGTGGTGTATGTGCTACTGCATGCATTTTCAATAGATGTAAACATGCCTCCGCTTTCCACCTGACTTCAATGAAGCAAAAGCCGGGGAGCAAACCTACTAGTGACCCCTGATTCTGCCACAACCCCAGAACTCATTTTCAGACTTAGCTTTTCAAGATTTTTGCCAGCAACCTCATTTTCAAACAGTCTTTTTTGGCCAAAAAGTTTCAAATCCCATGCAGCGCTCTACAAAAAATGAACATGTGCTCACTCAGTGGGAATTCAGAGCAGCGTGGGGGCAGGAATAATTCTGATCATCTGGGGGGGGGGAACAGATACCCCGAAACAAATGTTGAGTGAACACCAGCTCTGCCATCTACTCCCTCCTGCCCCCCCTCCAAATGGAATACAATGCTCACATATGGCACAAATCAGCACTAATTACAGCCAGCTAAACCAGAATGGCTGTGTGTTGTCCCTAAGCCTGGAACCAGGTTCTTTGCTGTAGGATTCTTTGGTGTATCCCAGAAGGGTGCAGATCATAAGTATGCCACCTCACAGCTTCCCTCACACAGCCCATAGCCTGGATGCGTGAACAAAGAGCAAGGCCACCGAGCCGCTTCAGTTAGTCTCGTAAGAGGACAGCAGGGCAGCATCAACGGGCTCCATGCACGAGGGACACGTGAACGATCGCATCAGCCAGTCGTCAATGCAATGTACGTGGTAGATGTGTAGGCAGGGCAAGAACCGGATGGGGTCCCCGTAGACAAAATCCAGCATGCAGATCACACACCTGGAGTTAAGCAGACACACACAAGGGAAAACAATCAAGATACAGCAAAAGAGCTTCCGTTTCCTACCGCACATTCCCTCCGCAATTCTCCACAGGGCAAGGACCCATGTGTCTCTCAAGAAGGAGGTACATACTATCTTTCCCAATACTTTTGTTGAACGTTGCCCCACATAGGCCTTCATAGTTCTTGTGGCTGAGTTTAGTCCATGACAAAACCCAAACATCGCCATCATGTCTTTGGGCCAGTAACAACAGATAATGCCTCCAAGAATATGTTATAGTGTGCATTCTGGATGCTAATCCTGCTCTGATGATTGGCCACTGCATTGCCACTCCAGGTTTCCGCCCCCCCTACCAATGATCAAATTCTGTGCATACCAAGTATGAACAGTTTTCACAGACAAGTCTCCCCACCCCCAAGCACTCATCCTTCTTGTGCTGGATGCTTGTTTGGAAGAATTCATACTTGAGAATGTCATTTGCTTCAAGGATAAGAGAACCTGTAGCTACGGCTCCTGTCAACTGACCACCCTGGTTGTTGCTGAAGTGAGAGCCCTTCAAATACAAATGCTGAATCTCAGTCACCTGCATCCCCCCCAATATTCCACATGCATCTCAAGGCACATGAGAAGTAATAACAATGGAAGGAGGCCAGAGCTGCCCTTTGAAGCACTTCGGGCCCTCTGAAAAGGGGGAAGAATAAGATGGGCTCTATTGCTGGTGCTCAGTAGATGGCACGGCTTGGCTCTGGCAGAAGGACAATCCAAGGAAGCATGAGGGCAAGCGGGGGGTGACCTACGGTGGCGAGAAAAGGAAGCGAGGAGACAAGGGTTGGGAAGCCAAACACGGCGGCAGAATCAAGGGTCAGGTGGGCTGGAAGGATTTTGATAGCAACAGGAAGGATTGGAAAACCTGTTGGGAATCCCGAGGGAGGGAGGAGCTGTCCCCAGGAAAGACCCAAAAAAATGAGTAACTGGATCTTGGGTGATGAAAGTAGAAGGCCTCTTAAGTTTGGAGCAGAATGATGCTGAAGGGAGACCAAGTTCAAATGAATCGGTTTATGTTTTGGAGCTCAGACTGTGTCCCTTGCAGGTAGTCAAGAGTCTTAGCCAACTTGCTTAGCTTTTAGCCTCCCTAGTTTTCCTCTCCATGGAAAATATGTCTGTGACTGGCCAGGCTAATCACAGGAGGCAGCTGAAGAACTGGGAACTCCCATAGCAGCTATTTGGTGATAAATTCCAAATGTGCTCCCACTAGCCCCGCCCCCAAATCTTCTAGAATCTTGATTAGGACAACTCTTTCTCCCCCAACCAGGATTTAGCCATTTTACTCTGGAACTTGCCCTTGATGCCCATTAAGCTGTGGCTCATTATGGAGGGATGGATAGTAGATGATGGCCAAGGGAAAGGGCAGATCTGCCTCACTTTGTGATCTCAGTCGACCCTCCATGTTGTGCTGCATGCTATTATCATTAATTGAAAGGTATGTGCACTGACTTCATCCATCTTATGCTCCCGTGCTCATCAGCCAGGAGAGTTTGATCCAATCAGAGTTGTTTGTTCAAAGCAATGCAGAGTACAGAAGGGGCCAAGAGTATCTAGCATTTGTGCATGTTCTTCCTTTAGGAGGGGCCTTCCAATTTCCCCTTTAAAATTTGCTCTATGGTTCTATGCTTTCTCTCCTCCCAGGTTTTAAGTCTGTTTCTGACCTTCTCTTTAAGGAGCGTCTACAAGGATCCTGCAGCTTTGCCTAGTATATTGCTCAAGTACACATTTTCCCTATTTGCAAACTGGATGACCACGGTTTGTCACCAGAGGTAATGCAATATAATGGATTTTTGTTGCTTTGTGAATTAACATTGTTAACTTTCAATCCATTCCTTGGTGTGTGCGTGTGGACCTTTGCTGGCTGGGAATGGAGTGAAAGTTACACATTTTCTTAGGCGAAGGAACACGATTTCAGCTAATAAATTCCTGTTTCATTTTGGGAGGCAAAGCGCTGCACACACCAAGTCAATGAGCTACAGGGTACAAAATAATTATTTATGAGGTTTGTAGGACTTAGCCTGGGCTAGCAGATTGCATACAAAACAAAGCACACGGAAAACGTACTCTTTGATTTTTTTTTCTGATGGCTCCGAGCCTGGATCAAAGATTCCTTTGGGAAGATGTTGTATTAGCCCAATCCTCTGAGCGATACGGATTTGTTCTTCTTCTGTTAGTTGGGTAGCAAGCCGTGCTTGGCTGGGTGTTGGGTGGTACACTGGAATTGTTGCATGTTCCTAGAAAGTCAAAAGAACAAATATCTGAATGCTTGCTACTCTTGCAACCAAATGAAACAACCCACCTTTGCCTATAGCAGTCTAATGGGCAACAGTGCTCTCGGGTCCATCTAGCCCAGTATTGCTAACTTTCCCTGCTACCAGCTTTCCAAGGTTTCAAGCAGGATGATGCCTTGATCCTACAAGGAGAATGACCCTTGCTGAACCTTTGCAGCATGCAAATTATATCCTCTACCACATTCACATAGCAGCATGCCTTTGACCTGTGTCACCATGCTTAAATCAGTGAAGGCCTCCTTCACTATAATTTGCCTCCCCAAAATACACCAATGTTTGGTCCCTCTAGTCCAGTGGTTCTCAACCTGTGGGTCGCCAGATATTCCTGGACTGCAACTCCGAGAAGCCATCCTCACTAGCTGAGCTGGCTGGGATTTTTGGGAGTTGCAATCCAGGAATATCTGGGGAACCAAAGGTTGAGAACCACTACTCTAGTCAGTGCTAATACTAAAAAGTGCCATTCAGAGGTTTAAAATACAACAATTGCATTACTGGTCTAGTAGGCTCAGCATTTTGTCTAACACTGGCCAGGTGAAAGCTGCCAGGAACTCAGAAACAATAGATGATTCTGACTCCCCAATCCTACTCCATGTTTTTGGTATCTAACACTGTCTTTTGAACAGAACTGTTCCCAATAAAACATGCGTTTTCATGGTTTTGATCACACAACATCCTGTGGTAATGAATGCCATTGATTTTATTTTAATCTGTCATCAATTTAAATTAAAATCTATTCTATCTTTGCTGACTTTTCCTTCTGAATATGGTTTTATGATCCTATTGTTGATTCAGATATGTTTGTTTTGTTTTATTATTTTAGGTTTTTCGTACTGTACAGTGGTACCTTGTATAAAGGAATTAATTCGTTCCAAATGAAATTATGTTAAGCAAATTTTCCTTTATACAAATTGTTTATGTTAATGTTATGATTTTCCCCATAGAATATTGTAAACTACCCTGTACAAATGTTATGTTATACAAGCTTTTGTTATTGCCAGATGGCATGGTATAAAAATCTAATAAATAAATAAATAAATAAATAAATTTCAGCATCTTTCTGTAGTTAGTGTGAAAATTCCTCACCCAAATTGTGCTCTTTTCCTTTTATTTCGTAGGGCATAACAGAATACAACATTATTGTCTACAACCTTGCGAAGACAGCATAAATTATGTATAACATTGAAAACATTACAAGAAAAAAATATGCTCTGAAATTTTTGAAAATGTGAATTTGGTCTACATGCTGATTCTTGTTGTTGGAAAATCCTTGTAAGGTCCAGCAGCTGAAATGTGTGCAGGCTATTTAGCCGTAACAAGTTGTGTTGCCAGGGTGTACCACAAGAAGACTAGTCTACAGAGCATCCTGCTCTTTTCTCTATTCTAAAGTGAATTAAAAAGCCATTTCCCCCTTCTATTCCTTTGCTGTTCATTTCTCCTGCCTGTCTCTTCCACAAATTAAAGGAAACAATGCTTGGGTGACTCATAGTTCCCCCTTCCTTCAACCTTTCCAGGTTCTTCTCCTCCATAAATCACCTTCCCCTCCTTGGGGAATGCTGCCCTGCAGGAATGGCAGCATGCAGAAATGAAGTAAAAGAAACACAAATTGCTGAAGAAATTCCCAGGAGGCAGCAAAAAGCAAAGATCAGCAGCTAACTTTAGAAGGGTAGGTTGAAGAGGGAAGACCTAACGATCACATGTTCCAGGTTATTTGCCTGTGGAAGAAGACATGCAATAAACTTCAGCCTCCTTGATCAACATGCCTCAGTGTCTCTTTAAGATTTATTAAGGGTTCAAGCACACCTGCCTCCTAAGAAAGAGCCTGGAGCTTAAGATTTCATAACTAACAGAAGACATTTGAGGGAGGACACTCAGCCTCTCCAACAAAGCATGAATCGTACTTCATGATAGATGGGATGACACCTTCCACAGCTGAGTTCAAACTCTGGTCAAGTTAGTTGTTGTGACCCCAGAGCACAGAGAGAACTCCTAGTTCCCTGAGCAAATTGCCCTCTGAAGATGCCGGCCACAGAGTCTGGCGAAACATCAGGAAGAAAAACTTCCAGAACATGGCCAAACAGCCCGGAAAACTCACAACAACTATCAGATCCTGACCGTGAAAGCCTTTGAGAATACATCTGCCTCCTGCAATCTCAACTCTGGGCCTCAATTCACATCTCCAAGTATTGTTTCTGGTAAGAGAGTTAAGTAACCACCATCTCTGATCTACCTACAGCAGGTTGAAGGTTAAAAGGGCAATACAGTGGACAATAACTTGTATAACAAGCGTTGTTTAACAGAAAATCTGGTTAAAGGAAAAAAATTCCAGAGATGGGGGAAATTGCTTAACAGAATCACCTATGGGGCAAATTCATTCAACAGAAAAATAGACAGGATTGGGAAATTTGTACAAAGGAAATTTTGCTTAACAGAATTACATTTGGAACTACTGTAATTAATTCCTTTATACAAGGTATCACTGTACTTTTCTTTCTAACCAAAGCTGGATTCTAGAGATACTGGGTAACTTACTTATTCCACCTTTCCTCCTTAATGGATTTTCTTGCCAAATGAGTAAGTAGGGAGCCAAAGGGAGCAGTGAACACACAGGAAGGTTACAAACTGTCTAGACGCCTCCTAAAATTTTGTGAAGAACCACAGGGTGACTGCACAAAAACAGCCGCATCTGGGAGCATCTGAAGCTTAAACGTCCTTGTTCCAGCCTATGTTCAGCCTCATATGACTAGTCCGACGTCAGAACAAAAGCGTATACAGTACTTGAATGAATTGACCTCAAACATTGCCACAGATCCTAGGAAACGTACAGGCTTCAACCCCGTTACGCTCACAGGGTAAGTCATGGCAAAACATCTTTGGCATAGCTGTCCAGACGGTGGGGGAAGGGGAAAGGGGTTCTCCTGGTGGAACGCACCCCAAACCCACCTTTAGCAAGTAGCCCCATTACTCGCCAATTGGCCCTAATAAGCCAGCTCCCGGAGCCTCCCCATGCCCTTTGGCGGTCACGCGTTCTCCCTCGAAGCGACCGGGGTCTCTCCCCACCCCATATGTCTGCGTGTCACCCAGGAGGACCCACTGTTGTCCCGCTGGCAAGAGTCGGGTGGGGGGTGGGGGGTGGCTCCCCAGGGGTGACCCCACTGCCCCGCAGGCAAGAGCCAGGGGGCATCAGCCCCAACGCTGCAAGCAAGCTCCCCCCCCCCCGGCGGCCCTTGTTACCTGGTAAGGGGGCGGCGGGGCGGGGAGGGGGAGCGGAGGTGGATCGCCAGGCCCAAGGCTCGCCCCGTCGCCCGTAGAGTCATTGAGCAGCGACAAGTCATCCGCCGCCTGCGATGAAAGGCAGCCCCCCATGCCCACCCGGAGCCTGCCCGCGCGGGGCCGCAGCCGGGTCCGGCCCGGGCAACCTCCCCTCCGCCAGCTCTGGAATCGCGGGGGGGGAGGGGAGGAGGAGGAGGGGGAAGCGACGGAGAAGAGGCGCTCGCGTGGCATGCCGGGAAATGTAGTTCCAACCTGGGAAAGGCTGCGGATTGCGTAGTAGTAGCGCATCTCGACTCAGCCCTCGAGAAGGGATTTGGGGGGGGGGGGCGACGTGCTGGAAGACGGGGGTGGGTGGGTTTGGGGTGGATGGGGCAGGGCATGTCCCTCTTCACGTTCACGTTCGAATTGGGTTGCAGAAGAAAAAGATCGCCCTTAAGAGGCCGATCTGTTTGCGAGTAGGGTATAAATAGCAATTGTAGCTACTCTTGATGCAAGAGGCAGACTCAGCAGCCCGGCGCTTTTCTTCCTCTGGCCGCTCCGCATTTGGTGGACGAAATAGAGCAAAGGATTACGCTCTGCCTTGGGGGTGGAGGAGCTGCCCCTACCCCCAGGAGGGAAGGGAGCGGTTGCATTTTTTCTCCTCTCCAGAGGACGGAAGCGATGGGCTGCGCCCGTGCTGGAGCTCAATTTTGCCGTCCCTGCTCCCTGCTCACCTCCTCAGGGAAAATGATTGTTTATGGTTTGCCTGGAGTTGGTAAACTTCCTGGAGTATTAACTGCAGGGCGCCTATTTCATGGCACTGATAGGTGTCTCTGTGTGTGTCCAGTCTAGGTTGTATCTCCTGTCACTTCGAGAAAGAATTGGAAGACTTCTTCTAGGTTTGATATTCTGGCACATGTGGCCTTCCCAGGAAATCAGTTAACTTCTGGCTGACAGTTACAAGGACAGGCTTTGGCTTTGTGGCTGGTCTATTGTGTTGAAAGAAAGCCATTTTCTTACCTTGCAGAAAGAGCCCCCCCCCCGATTTCTGACTAGATGTTAAATTGTGTGTGTGTGTGTGTGTGTGTGTGTGTGTGTGTGTGTGTGTGTGTGTAATCCCAACACATCTGGACGGCACCAGATTTGGAGGGTTATGGATCCTCACTGTGTGACACAACAGAGGGCAAAAATAAATAAAACCTTCCCAGTATTTATAATGATGTGGATGTCTTCTAGGTGGATAAGTACATCCATTTGAAGGCAGGAGCTATGATGAACAAAAGGGCCATGTTGTCTGGAAGAAAATGGAAGTTCAGGGTTGGATATTTGTCAGAAAGATAAGTGATACCTCTACCATTCAAATTTCTGCATCTGCTGCAATGTGCTGGTTTAGAAAAAGGAGGAAGTTCTGTTCTGTGTTTCTTTCTCACCTGCTTTCCAAGGCCCTCAAACACATGAGGCTGAAAATGTGCCTTATGTGTAGTTGCAACTATATGTGTCTTTATGCATTCTTTGTATTTGAAAGAGGAATTATTTCAAAGCCCTAATTTTTAAAGAGGTCATTATTAAGGAAGCTTGAAATAAGTTGACAGCAAGGGGGAGAGATGTAAGATATGGTAGCAGTATTAGGTGAAATCCAGCAAGTCACACCTTGAGTAGGCCCACTGAATCAGCGGAGATTTGGTGAGTCAACACCCATGTAACTTCCACCGATTCAATGGACCTGTTGTGGTTGTGCAGACTTTTAGGCTGCAACCAGATCTTTAAAGACTCCAGGAACCCTTCAGCATTGCGAACTGCATTAATCCAGAATGCATGTTCAAAGGAAAATCACACTCAAAATTGTCTGCTGCAAAGTCGGCACCTCAGCTGTTCAGTTGCCACGCAGCAAGTGAGCTCCCGCTGATAACCCCAGCTCCTCCCAACCCAGCAGTTCAAAAGCATGTAAATTCAAATAGATAAATAGGTGCCGCGGTAAAAAGCTGGAAGGTAAAAATAATGTTTCCTTGCAGCCATGGCCACATGAAAACGGTCCTGCACAACACTGGCTCTTCGGCTGGAATACAGTGGTGAGCACTGCCACTAGAGTCGGACACGACTAGCATGCATATGCGGGGGGGGGGACCTTTACATTTTTACCTGAATAACAGCCAACAACTGTTCCTCTGAAACAGCTTAGGATTCAGAACCTGAAATGGGAGCACCAGTGCAAACTTTCGCGTCGCGTCCCCCCCTTAATGCTAAAAACTTTAGATTTGGACTTCAGCAGAAACTGTCTTTGTGGTGACAGAAGGTTCTTGTTCTTTTGAAAATTCGATTTACTCCGGGGGTTAAAAAAAAAGGGCCGAACGTGGAAAGAGCCGTCCTCGCAGACAGCAGCAAGGTTCGGTTGCGCCGCGTGACGGTCCGCCTGCCACCCTCCGCGCGAGTCGTGCGCTCGAGGCGCATTAACAGACCGACGAGGAAGGAGGCGTGGCTACCGCCCTTTCTGTCTCCCCCCCCCCTCCGCCGTCGCATGACGCACTCGTCTGGTTTCTTTTCCCTCCGCTGGCGCAAGCGGCTCTTCTCCCTCCCTCCCTCCCTCCCTCCCTTTTCTCTGTGGTCACGTGGGCGGCAGGGGGACGGAGGCCGGCCCGGCTCATCGCCCGCGTGTCGCGTTCTCTTCTTCCTGGCCGCCCCCTTCTTTCCCTTGGCTTCGGAGCTGACGCCGCTGGCCTGAGCCTGGGCACGCGGGAAAACCGGGCAGGTATGGCCGCCGGGATCCGTGGTCGTGGGGACGGGGGGGTGGAGGTGGAGGTGGGGAGGAGGAGGGGGGATGGCGGCTGGGCGGGCGATGTGCGTGTGCGTGGGGGGGCGGCGGCCGCCGGCGAGGCGGTGGCGCGAGATTTCTGAGCGGATCGGCCTAACTGGACGAAGGGGAAGCCGGCGAGGGCGAAGGAGGAGGTTCGGGCCGGGAGGTAATTGGGGGTGGGGGGTGGGGAACCGCCATGCGGGAGTGGGGGGGCGGGCGGGGGAAGGCGATCGGGAGGGCCCCGCCTGGGATAGAATATCCCCTCCAGGAGTGGAAGAGCGCGGCCTGGCCCGGCGGGACCAGAAGGCGGCCGGCTTCGGGGGTTTCCTTTCTGATTCCCCCCCTCTCCACCCCACCCCCCCCCCCCCCCAGGCGGTGCTGAGGGGAGGGGGAGGGGCGGCAGGGTTTCCGTGGGGGATCCGTGGGTGTGTGTGTGGGGGGTTTCCCCTCCTGCGCCACCCCAGGAAAGGAGGCCGGGAAGGAGGGGAGGCCGGGGACGGCGGCTGGCGGCCGCTGGGTGATGCTGTTGAAGGACCCAGAAGGCGGGAGGGGAGGGGGGGGAAGGAAAGGAAAGGAAAGCCGCGGCGGGGATCAGAGGTTCCTCCCGGGGAGGAGCATCATCAGCATCAGCATCTCTTAAAACCCCGTCGGTCGGAGGGACCAGAGAGAGAGAGGGGGTGGGGGTGGGGGGTGGGGGTCCAGCCAGCAGCCTCTGGCTTTCACCCGGCGGTGCCTTCCGTCTCCCCCCCCCGCTCCCCACCCCCCTCTCCCGGGCGTGTTTCTGGAAGGGCCAGCGATGGGGCGTGAAAGCCCTTCGCCCTCCCCCCCCCCCCCACCGCCACCGCCACCCCAGGCCTCGCTCCTTCCTCCCCCTCCGGACGTGGAAAAGTGCCGTTTCAGCCCTGGGGGGGGTGGGGGTGGGGGTGGTGATGGCGCCTCTTTTCCGCCCCTCTGGCGCGGGTCTTCTTGCCTCTGGGCAGCGAAGTCGGGAAAGGGAAAAGACGGTCCCCCCCACTCGGCTCTGTGGTTGAGGAGCCGGTAAAAGGCTCAGATTGCCTCGATTTCCCCACCACCACCACCCCAAAAGGGCGCCAGGTGTGTGGGTGTGTGTCGGGGGGGGGGAGCACTTAAAAACAAAGGCGGGAATGGAAGTTCAAGGCAAGGGGCCTCAGAAGCACGTGTTTGGCCCAGAAGAATGGCTCTCTAGCATCATCAAGAGTTTGCCACTGGATTTATACGGTTGACAGACGTCCAAAGTAACTTGACGCTGTGTAACAACAAAATATAACTAGCCCACAAGCTTTTTGAGTGTTTTAACAAAACAGTATTTTTTTCTTCTCATGTTTGTTAAACATGTGCAATTTGGAAATCCATAGTAGTCAATAGAGATGGGCACGAAACGAACAATTTTTCGTTTTCGGTTTTTTCCGTTTCGTTAGGTAACGAAACGGCAAACGAATTTTGCCTCTAAAATAAAACAAAACGAACAGAAACACCGGAAATTTGTCGTGTGTTTCGTTTTCGTTACGGCAATACAGTGAACTGCTTTAAATGCTAAAAAAAAATCACAAAAAATTGAAATAAATGGTAATGAAACAGTAACAAAACAAACGAAAACGATTTTTTTGCAAAAAAATTTGCAAAAAACGGAAACGAACCAAAGCGGACCCTCTAAACGACAAATGAAACACCATTTTTTTTATTCGTGCCCATCTCTAGTAGTCAACTCAGAGATGCAACAGTAGGTCCCCTCTATCCTTTTGGCTGCCCCCCCTCCCCATAGCCTTCTGAACTAAAATTTCAGCATGTACCATTGTGCTGCCTGCTTGATTTAATGTATGGAGGAATTATGCTGCCCATAGGAATTAATGTATGGGGGAACAGTGAACATGAGCGTTTGATTATGCTTTTGTTTTTGAACACTTGCTTTTGAAGCCCTCACTCTGAGGTACAGTACAGTACTAGCAAGATGTTCCATTTGAATATACTGTACAGTAGTATGTGAGGAATAGCCTTGAGGCGGAATGTAGTTTTACTGTTATTGAGTAGGCATTTTGAAGAGAAGGAACTAAAAATCTTACGAACATTGATTATTGTTTTGAAAGAAGAAGTAGTTATATTTTTTTAAAGTAGATGAGCACCCACAAGCTGATATGGTATAGTAGGTGACCGTTTGGCCCAATTGAAAGGTAAGAGGTTGATGGCTTCAAGGAGGTAGTTGTTTTAGTCTGTTTCGGCCACTGTAATGGAAAGGTAAAGAGAATATAGTACATTAAGGGCCAGTAGATTTATTTCCACGTGAGCTTAATGGATTACAGGCCATTTTCTCAGAGACATCATTGTGAGGGGTGAAATGTCAGCGCTAGGTCATGTAATGAAAAAAAAATCAGAAATGCACAATCAAGAGGTTTTTAGTTGTGGTGCTTAACCTTGTATCCCTGGCAGTATTAAATAAATCATTATGGAAATTGAGCATCCACATTCTACCAGATAATCAGTGTTGTCATAAGTACACTGCAGGAAGAAAGAATAATTTCAAAGGGATGGAATATAGCATATCTAGAGCTTGGAAAATTCAGTACACAGAAAATGTCTGGATTACACACAACAAATTAATAGCAGTTGCACTTTCACATATCTGTACTGTATGTGCTTTCACTAATGATAGACGGAAATATCTTCTGACAATTTGTAGCAATGTAACATTTTGATATTTGTGAGAGTATTTTGAAATTTCCCTCCCACTATAAGTTTTCTATCATCAATCATATGTAGGTATTGATTGCATACAAGTACTTTTTTTAAGTTGTAAATTTCTTTTGTTCCTGAGGCATGTTTCCCAATGAAATCTTATAGATTAAAACCATTTTCTAGTTTATATAACCAGTTTTATTTTATAGAGCTCAAAAAAGTTATAGCACTATTTTTTGGATGGGAAAATACTTGGCCGGCTTATAACTGATGATTTTATTTATAATCTGTCTTGCAGATTTTTGAGCCTAAAAGATAATTTTTCATCATACCAATATTTTTCCATGTATAAGACTACAGTATATCTCCCATCCACTGATTCACCAACCACAGATTCAGTTATCCACAGTTGGTGATCAGGGTGTAGGGGAGGTTCGAGCCTGGCAGCGAAGAGGGTAAAATGAAATTTAAAAAAACTTATCAACGCTGGCCAGCCACGCTCCTCACTGCTGCCGTTGCACATTGGCTGCTCTCTGGAGGGGTGGGGGTGGGGACTTAAAAGAACTCACATGGCCAACCGGCCTTTGAACTTCCTGCTTGGGTCCCGGTCAGCAGACCGGAAGTTTGAGCCTGTGCATGAAGTTCAAAACTTCAGTTCCTCTGCCCAGGACCTGAGCAGGAAGTTCAAAGGCCGGTTGGCCAGGTGGGTCCTCTTAAGTCCCCACCTCAGCCTCTGGAGGGTGACTAGCGTGCGGCAGCGGCAATGAGGAGCGTGGTGTGACAAGGGCAAGGGCAGCCAGTCTGCATTGTTAATAAATTTTCTTTCCCCCCCCCCCTCTTCACTGCTGCCACTGCCCCTGCAGGCTGGCCACTAAGCTCAGTGATGAGGAGGATGGTTGGCCAGTGGTGGCGGCAAGGAGAAAGAAGAAGAAACTTCATTCCCTTCTTCCTGCCGACACCACAGTACCCAGTGTTTGGGGGCTGTCGAGACGAAAGCTTTTGCCTTGGCACCCCCACCACCCCTGTCGCACCGTCAACCAGGATAAGAGTGTTTGCTCTTATCCAAAGATTTCACTATTCATGGGGGTTCCTGGAACCAATCCCCTGCGGATACGGCAGTCCTGATGTATATTTTTATCTAAAATGTTAGACTAAAAATTGAGGGTCGTCTTATACATGGAAGTCAGCCAAGGAGAGAGCATCCGGTTGTGAAGGGACAATTTTGGGTTGGCAAAGTGAGGGTCATCTTATATACAGGGGTGTCTTATACATGGAAAATATGGTAACATAATTTTAAGCCTTAATAAGAAATTAAGGCCATCACCTTTCTTTCTTTCTTTCTTTCTCTTTCTTTCTTTCTTTCTTTCTTTCTTTCTTTCTTTCTTTCTTTCTTTCTTTCTTTCTTTCTTCATTCCTTCCTTCATTCCTTCATTCCTTCCTCCCTCCCTCCCTCCCTCCCTCCCTTCCTCCCTTTTTTTCTTTCTTTCTTTCTTTCTTTCTTTCTTTCTTTCTTTCTTTCTTTCTTTCTTTCTTTCTTTCTTTCTTCTTCTTCCTTCCTTCCTTCCTTCCTTCCTTCCTTTCTTTGGTAGTATGCATCAGTCTCTGTCAGTGAGTGGACTGTTAGTTTTGGTTGTTATACTAATTCTTTCTCTCTCTCTTTCTCTTTTCTGCATAGGCAGCATCCCATCATGGATTGGCAGCCAGATGAACAGGGCCTCCAGCAAGTGCTTCAATTACTTAAAGACTCACAGTCTCCAAACACAGCAACCCAGCGGATAGTACAAGACGTATCCTTGGTATAATTATGGTTGTCCCAGAACAAGCTTGGAATTTTCTGGGAACTACAAAGAGCAAGAAAAAAACCCACCAATTGGAAATGCTGTACATTATTAATTAGAGAAGCAAATTTGGATTAACTCAAAAGTGGCATTTCTTGGGTTGTTCTGGCCTTAGAAATAAGAATCTCTTTTATCAAAGGATTTCTGTATTCTGAACAGTAAAGCCTCATGGGTTTGGCAGCAGAAAAATAGGAAGTACTGAAATCATATGCAGGTTTGGAAACAATACAGTCTTCTTAAGATAGTGTTCCAAAATTATTTTCTTAACAAATGTTACAGAAATTGAAACAACTCAATCAGTTTCCTGATTTCAACAACTACTTGATTTTTGTCTTGACACGACTGAAATCGGAGGGTATGCCCATTAAATCTGTCACAATGAATGCTTACATTTTAATTTGTAGTCAAATGAACAGCTCTTCCAAAATGGTATTTACATCACTAAAAGCGTGTCCCCCAATTGCCATCAGACCTGACCCTTGAATACCTCAGAAAGTAATTCATAATTCTTCCATAATTCAATGACTTCAAAGAACTGAAATTTTTCTTGAATGACCACAGTAGTACAGTTGTAATCAAAATTATTGAACCACCATTACAAACCAGATTTATTGTCAAGATGTACATGGTTTCAGCTGTTTGCAATGAACAAATCAAACAAAGGCAATTGAAAGAGCTCCACCCAACAAATGCTTTGAGTGGTTTCTCTAAATTCAACTGAAAATGCAACTTTCAGTGAATTCTTCCACCTCAAAATTATTCATCCCCTTCATGGCAAACCTCCTTAGTATTTAGTAGAGCTATTATCACCTGCTGCACCAGCTTCCCACTGCATTCCTGAGGAATCTTAACCCTTTCCTCATGAGCAATAGCCTCCAGTTCAATACAATTCCTGGGTTTGTGTGCTGTAACCATCTTCTTCAAATCCCACCAAATATTTTTGTGGGATTCAGGTGTGGTGACTGTAATGGCCATGTAGAATCCACCAGGATTTCTGCAACCAAGATATGGTGAAATTTGAGATATGAATGGGATCATTGTCCTGTTTGAAAGTCCAATGATGCCCAAGCTTCACCTTCCTCGCAGACAGCATGATGCTTTCTGTCAGGATTGCCTGAGACAGTAATGCCTCAGATAACAAATGCCCCTGATAATGTATTGTTCAGATAGTGAAATGGAAATTTCCTGGTATAGGGCTGCCTCGGATAATGAATGTTTTATCATGCCTGGGGGGGGGGAAGTACAGTATATCCAGAATGCATTGCACCCCATAGTTATTTTTATGGTGTTTTGGAGCCATTTGGAACCTTTTTTGCTGAGGGATCTGAACTTGTAAACGTAGGGATCTGAGGTTTCCTTGCCTTTTCCTGTCTGTTTTCATTTTAAAACCAAGGGGTGAGGAGACTTGGGGTTTGCAGATAAGAGTCCTGTCTTTTTTCTGTGCATTTGTCAGGAACGACTTTTTTTTTGGAAGCTTGGTTTTATTGATCTTTGAACTGCTTTCCATTGCATTTTGGTGGGAAAAGGCTGCATTTTGGCGGGAAAATCTTGCTGATTTATTTTGCCCATGTTCGCATTGCACTGGGGGGGGGTCTTCCAGCACTGCATGTCTGTAAAGCTTTTTTTTTGCCTTTTTTGGACCTCCAGAACGGATTAATTGGTTTCCCATTCATTTCAATGGGAAACCACATTTTGGATAACAATTTTTTTCAGATAACAAATTGCCTCCCAGAACGAGTTAAATTTGTTATTAGCGGTACCATGTACTACTTCAGTGACTCTATCTTACCTTCTGCATGCTGCAGGTTTTCAGTGCCAGAGGAAGGATACAAAGTAGCACCAGAGGATCACCAGGTGGTGGTGTAGGTCTTGGAGTTCTGGCATAGAAACCTTCTGCATTTAGTAGGCACCTTACTGAGCAAACTGAAACCTTGGTGCCTGTTGCCACCAAGTCTTGCTGCAAGTCTTTTGTAGTTGCTCGAGGTTTTTTTTTCAACTTGCTTTTTCAGAAATCTGGTTGCAGCCATTTATAGCTTCTGTTTTCTGCCCAGTCCAGGTAGCATAGCCACTGTTCTTTTAAACTTTGAACTTGCAAGCTAGGCTTTCAACTGTACCTTCACATTTTGTATCCTATTCCTTGTTTGTGCAGGGCAGTGATCTGTTCCCTTAACCCAGGCATGTCCAAACCTCGGCCCTCCAGATGTTTTGGTCCACAACTCCCAGAATTACAAGCCTGTATTTCCAGTGGCAAAAGACTGTGGGAGTTGTGGTCCAAAACATCTGGAGGGCCGAAGTTTGGACATGCCTGCCTTAACCTTTTTGACCATTCTTTGGACTTACCCGTATTTCTAACATGCAGTCAAACATGATACTCAGCAAACCCTTACCAAGTTAATCTATTTCATATGTTCTGGCTCAAGAACACCTGGTCCAAATAATGAAGGCCTCAGGTTTGTTGCATCAGGTGTGCTTGAGACAATACCTGTTTTGCATATTTGTGCTGTTGTGAGGGATGCTGTTAGGCACTTGAATAATTTTGAGGTAGCAGAATTCATTAAAAGTTGCATTTTAAGTTGTATTTGGGGAAACCATTCAAAGCATTTGTTGTGCTATGCTCTTTTAATTGCTTTTGTTTGATTTGTTCATTGCAAACAGCTGAAAACCTGTAAAGTGACAATAAAATTGGTTTGTGGTGCAGATAAAATTATATTGATCACAACTCTATATTGATGCTAAAGCTTTATAAATACAACAGATTGTACTTTATGAACTGGGGCATTGGGGTGAAAGCAATAAAGGAATTCTTGTGGCTAATCCTCAATTTTTCCATTACCTGTGCTTGGGTCACCCTTATGTCTCTGTTTTTCTGTATCTTTGATGTTCAGCATAACAGGTCTTGCAGAATTTATTTCTACTCCAAAACAATTTCTCTAAACAGATGAACCAACCCGTTCTCTGAGTGGTCTGATCTTGAAGAACAATGTGAAGGCTCATTACCAGAGTTTTCCTCAGCCTGTTGCTGAGTTCATTAAGCAAGAGTGTCTTAACAATATCGGGGATGCTTCTTCTCTCATCAGAGCTACAATAGGTGAGTTTTTTTTCCCGCCATCGCTATTATTATTACTATTATTACGACCATTGGTGCCTCCAATTTTATTTGTTAGGACTTACGTCTTTGACGTGCTGGGACACACTTGGAGGCCTTAGGATTTTAGGATCTTAGGAGGATATTATATTTGCTTTGTTTTAACCTGCCATACTTGTGATTTGTGTTTTGCTGTATCGTGATATTTGTTGTCAGCCGCTTAGAGTCCTATGTTGGAGATAAGCGGGATATAAATATAATAAATAAATAAATAAATAAATAAATAAATAAATAAATAAATAAATAAATACTAGAGAAAAGGTGGCCAGGATGTGGCTTGCCTCAGGGGAAGCTGAATTTGTATTCTTGAGGCGCATTTAACTGTTCTTGTGTTCTCAGACTGCATGGGAATTTGCAGAGAGGAGAGGAGTGCTCGGTTATGGCTAGCTCAAAATCAGCGCTGTAAAATGTTGACATACTTAATGAGACTCAAGGCTCATGTAATAGAAGATACTGTAGCATCTTGACATTGAAACACCTCATGTGAATAGAACCCTTTGTGTTTTTATCTGTGTCAAATTGTATGAGGAAAAACCCATGACATTTTTGAAGCAATAGTGCCCAGATATGAAACGGTCATGCTATGGATGGAGGGTCTCTTTTTCAGGTCAAATATGTCTTAATCGTTTATGAACTGTCAAGTATGGTTCTCTCTCTCTCTCTCTCTCTCTCTCTCTCTTTTTTTTTTTCTCATGCTTTTTGGCACCCTAAGAACAGGTAAGCAATCTGCATGCCGGTCAAAAGAGAGCAGTTGGTCCTGCTATGTCAGTGGGTTTCATAGTTCTGGCAGGTTCTCTTCCCGACCTCAGATACATGGGGGATAAGTAGGACAAGCCAGAGCTTTCTGCCATCAGCTTGATTTTATGATGGGATAGAACAGTGGTTCTGCACCTGTGGGTCCCCAGATGTTCCTGGACTGCAATTCCCAGAAATCCTGGCTAGCTCAGCTAGTGAGGAAGACTTCTGGGAGTTGCAGTCCAGGAACATCTGGGGACCCACAGGTTGAGAACCACGGGAATAGATGAATGGCAAGCAGAAGGATGTGGTAGAGCTGTGCTATGTCTACAGCATTAAGACAACTTTTCTCTTGGTTCAGAGGTATCTGGAAAAGTGAGTGAACAAGGATAAGGATGAGCTTTTGAGCTGATACCAAATTGCTTTGTTGTGTCTGTTTTCTCTTGTCAGGTATTCTTATTACCACCATTGCTTCCAAAGGGGAGCTGCAGATGTGGCCAGAGCTCTTGCCCCAACTCTGTAACTTGCTGAATTCTGAGGATTATAACACATGTGAGGTAAGTGATGACTGGCATAGCAGTGGCCTTATTGCAGTGATCATCAAGTTACGTGAGTGCTTATTGAATTGACATAATTTGGCATGGAAGGACTTCTTGTGAGGATAGTGTGGAAGGGGAATCTAGATTTAGTATGTTCTGGATTTTGCAAATATGGGTGCCTATAGTGCAATAGGTTTTACTGTAGTTTAAATGCATGTGTGTGACTTGCAACCCAGTCCTATGGAGGTTTATTTAGACAAAGTTTACTTGGGTTTTACTCACAGATGTATGTATGTATGTATGTATGTATGTATGTATGTATGTATGTATGTATGTATGTATGTATGTATGTATGTATGTATGTATGAGATAGCGGTAAAAAATTAAATGGATATTTTCAAAAACTAGCTGCATTTTTCTCAGTGGCTGTTTGGCACAGCCTGGCAGAGATGTAATCAACAGGAGGGAGGGATATATGTTCTGTGTATATTGTTATCCAAGCAATACTGCTGCTTTGTTGGTGCTGATACATTCACATTTTCACCAACCCTGGGGGAAGATGAAATGAGCAGTAAAAATAGGATGGTATGCATATAAAGGCAAAGTTGTTTTAGGCTGCGTTCTAGTTTGTGGGATCCAAAACCTTGGAGCCAGCTACAAAGATACAAAGAAGACCAATTTACTTAAATAATCAAGAATCCTATGGCATTCTTAAGTCTAACATCTGTACTATAACGTGAGCTGTGCATCTATGAAAGCTCATACCACGCTGAATCTTGTTTGCCTTAAAGGTACCACACAGCTCTTTGCTGAGATAGGCTAACATATGGCGATGAGTTTTAGTTAAAGAGCGCTAAATCCAATAATATATCATGAGGACTGTTCCTGAGCAATCCTTCCACATGCTTTCTTGGTTTTCCTACCTCCCTTTTAAACCACCAGTTTCAGCAATATGATGTGCAATATCACCTTGGGGGTGGGGTGGGGGTCATTGTGTTGATGCCAATATATAAAGATTGGAAATCATAAATCCTCTTCAACTTATTTCACAATTCCCTGAAGTCTGCCGTTAGACAATCCGTTCACAACCCTTTTCTAAATGAGAAATCCAAGACGACTGATCTGTCATCTGCTTTGTCAAAATGAGAAAGTAATGGGAACATGCTAGATTGCCCCCAATTCTTCGCTATAAAAATTAGTTTTCAGATAGCTTCCCTCTCCTCCTCACAGACACACCTTTTTCCTCTTTGAAAAACAGTCTTGTTGCTTCTTTGCTTTCAGCATTCCTCCTATTTAGGCAATAATTTGGAACATCTCAGGCTGTTGCGTGGGGAGCCTGGCTGAGGGTAGGAAGACAACACGTTCTTTCACTCTGGCAGCTTGTCACTTAAATGGCTTTCTTTTGGCACAGTTTTCAAAGTGAATACAGCTTTGTGGTAGAAAAAGCAGATTGAGTATCCTAGTCATGCTGCTGCTAGCAGGCTTTTAACTGATTCTTGTTTTCCCGGATTCATTTATTGGGTGCTGACTGTCACTTTGTTCCCTAGGGAGCTTTTGGTGCCTTACAGAAGATCTGTGAAGATTCTGCTGAGCTTCTGGACAGCGATGCTCTCAACCGACCCCTTAATATTATGATTCCAAAGTTTCTTCAATTTTTCAAGCACTGTAGCCCCAAGATTAGGTATGCGCCTCCTTTGCTTTTCAATTCCTGTTTGTTTTTCCCAAAGTTGAGCAATATCCATTCTTGTTGGTCTCCCATTTGTTTTGGACCTGCAGGCGGGGTTAAGGTAAAGAACATTGGTAACAAAATGATGAGCTAGGGCTGCTTTAAGACTGACAGTGTAAACAAACTGTTTAAAAGCAAACAATGGACTGAGCTAATAGTGACATGTAGAGAAGAGGTTGGGAAGGCTTGACCCGTTATGAATGAGGCTAAGTGAAATATTGAGTTTAATCTGTAAAAATCAAGATCTGTATCAAATGGTAAGCCCGAAGTCCTAGTTTAACCAAGCCAGGATGTGTGTAACAGGCTTGTAGGTTCATGAGGACGATGCTGTCCCGTTGCATGACTACAGGAGCTAGAAAATCTCCATTAACCATAGCTTTCAGCTTACTTGTAATAGAAGTTTTGACTGATTTTTTTTCAAAATGAGCCAAGACTATAAGACGTATTTAATTTATAATTTGAAGTTTCGTATAATTGGAGTAATTGGCCATTGGCCTGAGTTCCTGTACAACAGAACATAGTGGTTGATTGTAGCTTCCATTTGTATGAAGGGGAAGCTGATGCAGAAACAAAGAGCCTGTTTGTATTGAAATACAGGGTTGCCACTTTCTGGAAATCAGAGAAATTGTGATTAAAACATATAATTTCCAACTTGATTATCACTGCAGTTTCAGAACTATAAGTTTTGTAATGTAGCTTCAGAGAAAACAATTTAGATAGAACATTAATTTTTAGAGTACCTTTAAAACAATAACAAATGTTATGTCATTTGTTAGCATTCAGAGTTTACTTGAATTGAAGTTCGTATCTTGGTGTAATTTTTGGTGCAACTACAAAGCAAATGTTGGTGCAGTTAATGTTGAAAGAAACTGATATTAAATCTCTTACTTTGACAGATATTTTTGCAGTTGAGACTTGTGTAGTTGTTGAGTGGAACATTTCATCAAGTCTTGTATTAATACAACACGGCCTATTCATTTTTTAACTTGTGGTTGTGGTTGTATTTGAATGGTGGTCAGAGAAAGTCAGGGAAAGGAAAACTAAAATTTTAGTGGCAACCCTGAAATATTGCTTATGTGTAGCTAGGCTTATTACACCAGGATATCTGACATAAAATAACTGAAAACCTTGTTTGTAGAGTGGCATCCTTTTGTGTTTGTGTTTCTCATAGAAAATGTCTGCATTTGTGGTCTTTCTAGTAGTAACCAAATATAGGAATTAAAAATATATCATTTATTTAATTTGTGGTTTGGTTGATATACCGCCCATCTGGCGTGAAGGGCTACTGTGGGAGGTTTACAACAATACAGTGGTAACAAAAACAAACAAAATAGAACACAGACAGAATATAAAACAACATTGTAAAATATGAAAATTAGCTAAATTTTAAAAAACCCTACAAAAACAGATGGTGGAACCAGAGAACGTATGTTAACAACTTTATGGTAAACGATGCTGTGTTAAAATATGGGCACAGGGAAAGCCTGCCTGAAAAGCCAGGTGTTGAAAGACTGTCCGAAGATGCTCAGTGAGGGGGGCCAGATGGATATTGGGTGTTAGGCTGTTCCAGAGGGGGAGAGTGCATGTCAAGAAGACCCAGCTCCTAGTCTTTTCTTTCCAGCCCCCTTTCAGGGTCAAGATCCTCAGCTGCCCAGCTTGGGGGGAACTAGTAACATAGGCAGATCTTGTTGAAAGGAAGCATTCTGCCAGGCAATTGATTCTTTAAAGAAATATGATGGCCCAGATTAGCCTTTAGGATCTAAAGAGGTAATTAATCAGACTAAGAATAAATAAACCTTTTGCTCACGGTTGCTTCCCTTCCATCTCTCTGGAATCTAGTATTCCAGCGTTCATAAAGCCATTGTTGTTACTTGCATTTGACCTGGGAAGCTGGCTTCTTTTGTGTCAACAAACGAAGATAAGATGCACTGATTGTAGTTTTCAGGTTAAGTTTGTTGGAATGCAACTCAAAACTGGCTTAATTAAGCTTAGAAGTACAAAATTGTAATATGTGATGAAATTTAAACCTTTTTATAGTCTTTTAAATAAAATTACTTTTGCTTACTTGTTTTTAAATCAGAGTGATATCTGTTTGTAATGTGTTCAGGACCTTTTGTGAAGGTAGACTGCTAATATTTTTCAGTTATACAGACATTTAAGTGAAAAATGGAAACTCTTGCACTTCCATCTATTTTGTTAATTTTTGTCTGTTATGTAGCGTGGACTCTTGGTGAGTTACCCATAAAAAAATTCACATGAGGCAATATAATGCCATGGTGTAATTATTCTAAGGGTGTATAGTAA
Source organism: Phrynocephalus forsythii (assembly GCA_029282475.1). NCBI lineage: Eukaryota > Metazoa > Chordata > Lepidosauria > Squamata > Agamidae > Phrynocephalus > Phrynocephalus forsythii. The sequence continues at coordinate 77,404,917 of JAPFRF010000011.1, read as the reverse complement.
TGACTCGAACACATTGTTTTGGCTCTTTATTTCCTTCATTAGGTCCCATGCCATTGCTTGTGTTAATCAGTTCATCATGGAAAGAGCCCAAGCCTTGATGGATAATATAGACACCTTCATTGAGGTAAGGGTGCTTTCCTTTTGTATGTGGTGGTATTTAACAGCCAAGTGTTGCAGTCTCTGATTGCTTGGCTCTTGAGTCAAACACCTGTGATGGCCATTGGCACCAGATAGTCCTTTTTTCATGAAGAACCAAAGGATCAGAGCATGACCTGACTGTGGTTGAAATTCAGTAGCAAGTCACAACTTAGAGAGTAGGGATATTGAATCATTGGGCATGTGGAGAATCATCTCATCTGTGAGTTCCATTGATTCAGTGGAGCTGTCTAGTATAATACCAGATTTGCACCACTGGGTTTTAAAGTTAGCCAGTTTCGCATCTTTCACCATACGGTGAGAAGAAAATATGAAAGGACAGCCAAGTAGTTTATCAAGGAAATGTGTTCATTTGCTGCTCTCTTGAAAGAATCCCTCATAAACGACTAGAGAACTAGAGAATTTATGATACCATTTGAAACCTGTTCTTTTCAGGTGACACAATCCTCTAGACTTGTTTTGTCCACTGTGGTGTACTTCACTTATTTTGGTCTACAACTTCTAGTAGTGTCAGTCACCATGGCCAAAGGCCAGGAAGAGCCATTCAAAACACTAAATTGTCTTATATATTTAATATTTTTCATATTAGTCACTTTTCTCCTTTGTGGAAATAAAGGAAATACCAGATAGCTGAACTCCTTAATCCAGTGCCTGATCAGATTTCTTCAAGAAGGGGGAAGTAAGGGTTTTTTAATATTTGCATCCTTAGCTTTCTCTGTCTCAGTGATTTGTTTTTACTGCAGTAACATATCCATGGCCAGAGGCAACCTTAGGAAATACAGGGTCTTGTTCAGAGAGAAAGGTACTTGGTTCTTAACACTGATGTACTCTTTTGCCCAGGGTTTAGACAAATATAGTGTAGCCCAGGCATGTCCAAACTTCGGTCCTCCTGATGTTTTGGACCACAACTCCCAGAATTCTAAACCTGTATTTCCAACGGCAAAGGACTGTGGGAGTTGTGGTCCAAAACATCTGGAGGGCCGAAGTTTGGGCATGCCTGGTGTAGCCCCATATCTATGCTTCCTGAGCACAAGGTTTCTGCTGTTTTATACATCCTGTGTACCTCAAAATGGGCAAACTGTGGCTGAAACTAACAGTTCAAGGCATTACGCTAGTAGGCTGTGTATATAGCTTGAGCCTTTCCTGCTTAGTCGTCTTTTTTTCTTCTGTCTGTCTGTACACCCGCAGTCTTGTCATTTATGCCTGCCCATGCCGAAAATGAGTTTCATAGAGCACTTGAGTTTGCATTCAGGAATAACATGCCTGTACTTGTTGACAAAGAGCACTGAGCATCATACTCCTCTGCATAGGAGTAGAAGCCCCGTGTCTGAGTCGCAGCAATTTTAGGAAAAAGTGGGCAATCTCACAAAAGGACTGGCTTTGGTGAGTTGGTGGGATGGCACTGTTTTTTTTTTTTTTTAACATCAAGAGGGGCTTTTTGGTTAACATTCCTTGTTCTTCTGCTTCACAGCACCTGTTTGCCCTCGCAGTCGATGAAGACCCAGAGGTTCGAAAGAACGTTTGCCGAGCATTGGTGATGCTGCTCGAAGTGCGGATTGACCGGCTCATCCCCCACATGCATAGTATCATTCAAGTGAGTGCCCCTCCTCTACCAAGCAGGCCCACTTAGTATCTCGCCTTATTTCAGAGTATTTTTAACCTCACCTTTCTCCTTGGAAAAGGACCCAAGGTAGCTTACAGTAACAAGGGACAATATACAGTCCAGTACAATTAAGACATGTTCAAGTATTGAGAACAGGGAATTGAGGGACATCTTAACAGCATTAAAAGACAGTAAAATTCATGTAAAAAGTTATACTGGTGGTTAATTTGAATTCACTGATTTTTTGGATATAGTTAAGGTAAAGGTAAAGGTTCCCCCTGCAGATGCGTGCTAGTCATGTCTGACTCTAGGGGCGGTGCTCATCTCTGTATTCAAGCCAGAAGAGCCAGTGCTGTGCAAGTCCATGGCCATGTGGCCGGCATGGCTGCAAGGAAACACTGTTTTACCTTCCCGCTTTTTACTTTGATGGTAAAAACCTCTTACCAGCTAGGTGGCTCCACTGGCATGTTTTTCTCTTTTTGTTGCTCTCTGTTTTAACTCCTTGGGCGGCATTATAATCTGTAGCCAGCAGTAGCCAAACTGGTGGTTGTTTCAGCTAGTAGGGTTTGACAGGAACATAATAGCAGATCCAGTCTCTTTGTGCTGTTTCATGGTATTGGATCCCTGTTGATCCAGTGAGCAGTTTATCAGTATATGTCTCAGTTAGGTTTGGCTCCCATGTTTTAGTGATGTCGTTGTGGGCTATCACATCCAAGCATTCTGTAAAGTAGACTCAGGAAACATGAAGCAGATCCGGTAGCTGTTTCTGGGCCGTAGCTTTAGTTTATTGTCCTTGTCTCCTTTCCAGTACATGTTGCAGAGGACCCAAGACAGCGATGAGAATGTGGCGTTGGAAGCATGTGAATTCTGGCTGACGCTGGCTGAACAACCTATTTGCAAGGATGTGCTGTCATCACATTTGGTGCAGTGAGTAGCTTAGCTTCTGCTCCAAAGCCCTGTCCTTGTTCCGAAGTGGCTTGTTATGTGTCTAGGTTTTGCAATAGCTTTGTTCAAGTGGACATAAAAGATTCCTTTATTGCTGAAGCAGTTCTGCTTGGTTGAGTTTCATCTGGTTGAGATGGGGACAGTCATCGCTCCTGGCTGTCAGAATGTTTCTGTTGCCAAGGGAGAAACGGATTGGTGCTCTTGATGTTGCAGAACCCACAGTGCCCATTGCTTCATGCCCCAAGGATTTTTTTTTATGACAAGTTGGTGCAACCCACAGTAGGTCATGGGGACTAAAAAAGTGGTTTCTGCTCTCCCCTCCCAAAGCAGGTCAGGTTTAGAAAGTGGCCAAAAATGGAAGAGGGGTTCTCCAAGCGCTGCCTTTTCCCAGGGTTGGATGGTTTACCAGGTACCACTATTCCAGACAAGGATAGCCTGGCCACCGTGTTCCGGGCTCTTCATAAATGCCTGGCTATTGTAATTCCTTGCACTGTATAGTATCCTGCATTTAAAAACTGGAATACTTTAGCAAGTGTATAACATAGGAACTGAAACTGTAACTGCTACATTTTTAGTTAAGGTCAGGCTACACCAGTTCTAAAAGATCTAGAGTGGCTGCCAATTTGGGCCTGATTCAACTTTTGAGTGGTGATAGTGCCTTTCTCTATATCAATCTGCCCATATTTTAAGGTCAGAAGAGGCTCTTCACATCCTGTGGGCATATTATTGGACAAATGGAAAACCCTTCCCTGCCTGTAGCTGTTTGACTGGCCTCCATATTTCAGGCCTATGGGCATTCAACATTTGAAGTTGCTTTATTTCAGCCGGGTACATTAGACTCCGTCATGTGTTTTCTGTCTTTTGTCATGGGAATCGATATTTTATTGCATAATTATTAAACTATAGTGTTGTCACATTTTGCCTGCTTCCCGAGTAATATATATTGAACAGGATAAAGACAGATTTTAGATATAGTCTCCCCAGCTGTAGTTGAAGGAAAGGATGCAGAACTTTTCCCCCCCTTGTCCCGCCATCCTGTCAGTGAATTCTTTTTGTAGGTTTATCACAATGTTTTATTGAGTTTGTAATTACTGTTATTGTATTTGTTGTAAGCCGCCCGGAGTTCCTCCGGAAGACAGGTGGTATATAAGTATTCAAACAAACAAACAAACAAACCTTCCATTGCTGTGCCTGGAAGTGTCAGCCCTTTTCAATTGGCAGCTCCCGCTGAGCTTACCAGTAAAAGGTTATAAGCAAACGTGTTGTTAAGCTATGAATTTGACTAGAGTTGGGCATGCTGAGGACAGTCCAACAGAATGCCTAATACGGGGGTATCAGGAACCAGAGAAGTCAAAATAGGAACAGCAGGATTGCTCCCTCCCATCACTGTCTTGAACGAAGCAATCCATTGTTGATGACTAAATGCAGATCTAAATTTGAATTTGTGGGGTGAGGTTCTGCACAATCCCCTTTTTACAAAAATGCTGCCAAGGCTTTCCCAGACTTCAGCCAAAAGGAGATACATAGTATATTGGGCAGTAGTTATTAAAACCAATTGGGCTTAGAAGGTTTGCAAGGCAGTGGCATAATCTTCCATTGTATTTAACCCATTATTAAAACCCAGGATAGGCACCGTGATCTTCTGCACCTCTCAAGGGACTTTGGTGATATCCTTAGACTGCATCATATGTCCTTCATAACTGAACTGGGCATCTCCAGTGGATTTCCAGAATTATATAGTATGGCCAGGTGCTCTTTTCAGAATTGAGAGAAAGAAAATAATTTTAAAATGACCAGGGGAACGTGTAGAGAGGCTTCTACTATAATAGATGTGCAGCTCATTAAATGCTTTCAGATATCTGCATTTTAATTTAAATTGTCAGCAAAATGTTTGATATTTTTTTGTACTGGCCATCTTCTAGGGTAGACATGATTGCAGATTATAATTGACTGTTGAACTTGTCTACTTACCTGACACCAGAAGCCCAAATACTCTAATCAAGCAGTGAGTTGCATCCAGATATAAGCACAGCAACTGAACTAATGGTAGTAATATACCTAACCAGTTTTCCTTTTTCTTGGCAGATTGATTCCAATTTTGGTGAATGGAATGAAATATTCTGAAATTGACATCATATTATTAAAGGTACTTCTCTATTTATTCAAGCAGTTTTGGAAAGTTATTGTGCGGTTTTGAGACCAACTGAGTATGAGACAAATTGAGTATGACAAATTCAAGTGCATAGGACCCCGGTATCCACTGGGGATTGGTTCCAGGCCATCCCATGGATAAAGAAAACAATGGATAAGAGAGAACACTAAAATACCCCTGCTGTTTTGTGACAATAACTTGTTTTATGGCTACTGTTTTGCGACAGTAGCTTGCTTTACGGCTGCTGTTTGTGACAGTATGCTTTATGCTGGTGTTTTATGACAGTAGCTTGCTTTACAGCAGCTGTTTATGACAGTAGATTGATTTGCGGCTGCGGAATTATTTATCTAATTTTTCCTCTGCCAACCATGGATAACTGAATCATTGGGTAACTGAATCAGTGGGTACAGGGGTCCTACTGTATTTCCATGTTTTAATATGTTGTAAACTGTTCTGGTTAAGTTGGCCTTTGTTTCTCCTGTTGTTACTGTGGTCATCCTTGCTATAGTAGTAGAAAGTAAGATGGTTGACAAGTCTGCACAGCTGAAACAGCACTTTCTGCCACTCTGTTCAGGTAAAATGTACCCCTGCTTCTGATAATTTGAAGAACTTTGTGTCTTAAGGCTTTCTGTTTTGTAATAGTAATAGTAGAAATCATTTATTGTCCATTTAAAGTTAAGCATACATACATATGTTGTTGGCACCCTGTGATTGCTGGCTTTATTGTGTTGATGCTGTTGCAATTGAAGCTGCCATCCATAGTAAGTCGTGGCAGAGTTAGAACCAGACGTCCTCTGATGTAAGTGCTGTGATAAACTGCTGGCTGCATTTCAACCTTGTCAGATAAAAGAAAACCATTACTGGTCTTTTATGGGTTAAGATAGTTGAGTTCAAACACCTACTGTTTCCCTCATCCTCTGCTTGCCTTAGCAATGTGGCAATCCCAATGACTTCCATGTCCCCATTTAGCATCAAACAAGATTTGTGTTTCTTGAAATCTAGTATGGCTCTCGTGCTGTTTTTAAAAGGTGTGGGGGTGCCTGTAGGAAGTCACAGGCTGGGCTAATAAATACATTCATGGAAATGATGCATAACTTTCAACCTGATATCACTGAGGGTTCTATTCCTACTGTCTGATCCATGGTAGCCTGGCCTACAGAGACACTGCATCTTAGCTTCTGCCGTTCTCTCTGGGCTTTTCTATAAGCACATTGGTTTTGATAATGCGAATTTCACTCCACCAGGAATAAATGGTCCGGCATGTTTCTAGCGCAGAGCTCTACCCCATGCCAGTGTAGCCGTGCATATTGGAGGGAAGAGTTCAGCCCTTGTGTTGGAGGGACCCTGAAAGGATAGTGCTGTCTTGCAAGATGCCACGTGTGCATTCGGGAAGATTCGTGGCCCCACTGAGTGTCTTGTCCTCTCCTCCCCACCCCACCCCACCCCCCACCCCCTCCTTGCCCTCTGAACCCCAGGGGGACGTGGAAGAGGACGAAGCCATCCCTGACAGCGATCAGGACATCAAGCCTCGTTTCCACAAGTCGCGCACGGTGACTCTGCAGCACGAAGAGGAACGGCTACAGGACGACGAAGACGGAGAAGATGAGGATGACGACGACGACACACTGTCTGATTGGAACCTGAGTGCGTAGGAGAATTGTATCTTTTTAAGAATTGAACTTTTTAAAGATAGCTGTTCCCAAAGTTGGGCCCCCACATGTTCTTGGGAAACGGCTCCCCCATAAGTCCTGGCTAGCACCGTCAGTGATCAAGAGTGCTGGGAATTGTAGTCAAAGTATGTCTGGCCTCTAGATATTTATTTATTTATTTATTTTTACAGCTTATATGCCGCCCACTACCCAAAGGTCTCTGGGCGGCTTACAACAAGGAATTAAAACAGTTAAGACATAAAATATCAATAAATAATTAAAACAACAGCAAAACCTTATACTAAAATCATCACTAAAATTGCCATCAAAGGACCCCAGTCTATGTTATATCAATTAAAAAACTTCTGGAACAGGAAGGTTTTTACCTGGCGCCGAAATGTCATCAATGTTGGTGCCAGGCGGATCTCACTTGGGAGGGCATTCCATAACTTGGGGGCAGCTGCCGAGAAGGCCCTATGTCTACAAGCCATCCCTCTCATATGAGAGCCTGTAGTCCAGGGATTCATAGGAGCCAGTTATGAAGGCTCTGGGAGCACATTGTACGGCACTGTATCTGTGGAGTGCCTAGATAGCATCTCTGGGAATAAGTAGCAGATGGAGGCTACCCCATAATTCATCCATTTTAGTAGCATCTCAAGAAGGTAGGTGCCAGTGCTGCATGTTTAAAATAGAGTGATGCCTTGAATTACGAATGACTTGAATTATGAAAAAAATTGAATTACGAAGGGAAATCCCGAGTTGTCAGAATCACCTGGTTGTGACAGCCACGTGATTTTTGACAGCTCCGCAGCCATTGTGCTTTTTTCTTTCTAATTCAATTTTTTTGTAATTCACAGTGCCTTTCCCCCCAGTGTGCCCAGAGAGCAGGCAGGCAGTGGGGATCCCCCTGTCCCCACCTGCTTTCCGAGCAGGCTGAAGGAAAAGGCACCGCTTTCCCCACCACCCCCATAGACAACAAAAGCCCTTTCCTGTCTTTGGAAAAGGGCTTTTGCTGGCTGCTCCAACCCAGCATGTGGGTTAGACGGTGAGCAGTGGAGTCACCTGTAGCCCACTCAGCTCCCTGCTGGGTCGGGGCATCCAGGAAGGTCTTTCGAAAATCCTTGCTGGGTCGAGTCTGCTAGCTCCTGGATGCTCCGACCCATCAGGGGGCTGAGCAGGCGAAGGGTGAAGTCACCCCTCGCCCACTCAGCCCCCTCTTAGGTTGGGGACAGGCAGGATTGGTCTCGCTTCAGCCAATGGAAGGGAGACTGATCCTGCCTCATCCGTGCCCACTCTGCCCCCAAACACTGGTGCACAGCCTGCAAAAGCCAGGCTGTACGCAAGAGTTTTTTTTTTTAATGATCACCCCCGCGCACAGCCTGTTCTTTGCAGGGTGTGCACTGGTGTTTTAAAATCAGATCCTTGCCGCTCCCCCCCTCCCCCGAGCAGCCGACAGCCAGGTGATTTTGACAGCTCAGCTGTGGGTGGATTGAGAGGTTTTCCCCCAGACCCAGCAAAGGGAGGGGGGGTGAGCTCTTCCCCTGGTTTGGTGGATCATGGCAGGCTTCTCACAGAAAGGCATTGAAAACCAATTAATCAGAATGGATTAATTGATTTTCAGGGCATTCCTATGGGAAACTGTGTTTTGAACTACAAAAATCTTGAATTGCAAAAAATCAATTGGAACCTATTAATTTCGTAATTCAAGGCCTCACTGTAGTTTCTTGCCTTCACAGAATCACACTTGGACCACATGTGCTTATTCACGTGGCCAATTACTAGACGTTTCTAGTTTTTAGTGACTACTGGAAGTAGAAGGATTGTAGACTCAGGTTTCTCATATCATTAAAGTGTTTGCCTTACATTTTGATCCTAACGCAGGGTCTGCCCCCATTGTTGCATCTGCCAGGGTACTTGTATCCAGAGCTTGTTTTGTTTTATTTCTGTCACCTGGTCATCTCTCTCTCACACACATATACAGGAAAGTGCTCTGCTGCAGCCCTTGATGTCTTGGCCAATGTCTTCAGGGATGACCTCCTTCCACATCTGCTGCCATTGCTCAAGGGGCTGCTGTTCCACCCTGAGTGGGTCATAAAGGAATCGGGCATCCTTGTCTTAGGGGCCATTGCTGAAGGTGAATACTATACTTTATAACTTCACCAGGGAGTGTCCTCTGCTTGAGGTGGGGCTATTGGCTGTCCTTTAATAGTAACAAAGATTTGACAGGTTTAACCGGTTCTACTGATAATCATGCATTTATTTTATTTGCCTCCTGCCTTTATCCCAATAAAGAGATTTATGGTGACTGGGGTCAGATTTAAAAGACCAGAGTATTTGAAAATATAATAGTATGGAATATTGAAAAGCAATTAAACTTATTTGCATGTTAAAACAGCTGAATAAAATTAATTTGAAGCTATTTAAAACTATACTTTAAAATGGGGAATGTGCCACATATTAAACCTGCTTTCCTGGCAGCCATTCACTTACAGAAGTCTACTTTGACAGGAAGAACTGCAAAGGAGGACAATTCTGCCCAGCAAATTCCACAGCTTGGGAGCTGCCACTGAAAAATGGCCCTTGTCTGCCCTCACCTTTTGTGCTAGTAGGGATGGTGGGGCTGAAAGAGGGTTTCCCTGAAGGTCTTAAAACCTGGGAGGCTCCTATGGGGAGATGCGGTTCTAGGTATATTAGGTGCACGTTATGAAGATAATTAACCTTACTTTTCCCTCCTAGGATGCATGCAAGGCATGGTTCCCTACCTGCCTGAGCTGATCCCTCACTTGATCCAGTGCCTTTCTGACAAGAAGGCCCTGGTGCGTTCCATTGCCTGCTGGACCCTGAGCCGCTACGCCCACTGGGTTGTGAGCCAACCCCCAGACATGTATCTCAAGCCTCTGATGACGGAGCTACTCAAGCGGATCTTGGACAGCAATAAGAGGGTGCAGGAGGCTGCCTGCAGGTGATCTGCTTGTCTTCTTATTTCGCCTGCTGTACTTCTGAACAAATGTGCAGCTCTCAGCATTGGGAATGGATTTTCATTCTGATGGCCCCTTACTACAGAAGCTGGATATGTTTGCATTTCAAAATGTTTTCCCCAGAACTGGTGCAGAGTCCTGCTTCATCGTGGTTAGGCACTGAAGCACCAAAATTAGCTGAAGTAGATGTAATAAGAGAAATTAAGAAGAGCCATTTGAAATCAGGTCTATGCCTTTAAGCAGGGTTTCCAGTCTGGAACTAAGGTAGATTGTACAGTGAAGCAGAGAGCTGCCCTTATTAAGCTCAGTGCTTCTTCATTTTCACACTTTCTTTGGATGTGATGAAGAACGTGAAGTTTGAGCTCTGCAGTGATGGCTCATGTATTCTTACTGTCTGATCCAGAGAATGTCCTGATATTGCAGATGAAAACTGACATTTCAGTCTGCAGTTGACTCCCTTGTGCAGTGAAATGGATCTTTTAAGTTTCTGGAGAATAGACGTTAGGCAGGTATATGTTCTCATTCTGGTGCATTCCTAACATGTGTTCCTGTAATTTTGATTACAGTGCCTTTGCCACCCTTGAAGAAGAAGCCTGCACAGAGCTTGTCCCATATCTCAGCTTCATCCTGGATACTTTGGTCTTTGCATTTGGGAAATATCAGCACAAGAACCTGCTAATCCTGTATGATGCCATTGGCACTCTAGCTGATTCTGTCGGGCACCACCTAAACCAGCCGGTACATGTGTTCTTCTGACTGCTGTGGGCAGTGGAAACTCCCAGCATTGACTGCTATGATTGGTTGAAAGAGATATTTTCAGGGCGATATTAAAATTATTTTTTGAATATATTGAAATGCGGAATGTCAGTTTTTGCTTTCCTTTCACTAGGGTGATTTTATAGAACACATTTTGCATTCAGGGGAACTCGCACTTAATTTTCAGCATTGTCAGTTAAAGATTTTAAGGAGTAGGGCTAGGAAAAGGTAAAATACAGTGTACAGTGGTACTCCGTTTTACAGAATTAACCCATTCCCGGATATTGCATAAACCAGATATAAGTGGGACTCAATTCATTCTGGGAAATGAAATCCCTCGCCAAAAATGCATAAACCTTTTTGTGTGTGTAAAAAAATGCATAAACTGGGTTTTTAAATATTAAAAAATGCATAAACAGATGCATTGTTTCTGAAGGACTTTGTTACGTAACCTGGAAATTACATAACCCAAGTTGTTGCAACCCGGGGTACCATTGCATTTAGTGAGCTGACTATTGATATGACATTGTAAAGACCTAAAGGATTTCAAATTATGCACAATGAAAGAATTGCAATTTACTCTTGCCAGAACTATTCCTGCACAGCTGGAATCAGTCATCAGTTATTTAATGATAGTCTACTTGGCCTCTAAGTGATAGTACAGTAAAATGTATGTGCATTTCTTTTAAAGAAGGAAAACAGCAGCATGGTCATGTATTGCCATTCATATAAAATGTTTTTATGCTGTTCTCTATGATCAGAGCCTCCTGAGATGACTTTTGCGTATATTTTCACTATATAAAATCAGCTGAAGCTTGAAAATCATGTAACATATAGATGTAGCTGATATTTGTTAAAACAGAACCAACAGGAATACTAATCATAGTCAATAATCACATGAGATAAATCTACAGTTTTAAAATACAAGAAGGACAATACATGTAACAACCCAGGAAGGTTCATGTTCTAGAGAAGGAAGTTGTAAACAAAAAGTTGGAGTACAGGCATTCTAGTACAAGTGGAGACATTAGCAGTTTTATCCATCAAAATACATTTATTATTTTTCATGGTCTGGAATTATTTCTGTACCATTGTACATGATTCCAGATCCAAAGGCACTTGTTGAAAAACCCAATCCATTCTTCTCCAAACACTGTCTTAACTTACATTCAGATTACTGTGAAATGATACCCAATTAGATATATCTTCCAGTTTTGTGAACATTAACCGTGTGCATGAAATCCTAGGAGCAATCCTGGCTTGAATTCCTCTCAGCCCAGAAACAGTGATGATCAATTGAAATACAAGACATTCGAATCCTGAAGTAATATGTTGAGTTTTCAGTTCTGACCATTTCTGGGCCGGGTTTGTGACACCGGCAGCCACAGGGAGTGAAATGCATTTGTAACTGGTTGCTTCTTCCCCAGGAATATATCCAGAAACTGATGCCTCCACTCATCCAAAAGTGGAATGAGCTGAAGGATGAGGACAAGGATCTTTTCCCCCTCCTAGAAGTGAGTGGCCTGCCATTCTTAATTGGGGTGGGTTCGATAAAGAACTAAGCTTTGTGGGTCACGAGCTCCGTATTTGTTGGAAAGTAAAGTATCCTTTGTATACTGTAAAGAAGTGCATTAAATCAGGCATGTCCAAACTTCGGCCCTCCAGATGTTTTAGACCACAACTCCCACAGTCCTTTGCCATTGGAAATAGAGGCTTGGAATTCTGGGAGTTATCCAAAATATCTGGAGGGCCGAAGTTTGGACATGCCTGGATTAAATGTATGTATGTCCTGTATTAGGAATGATCTGAAGTTACTATGTAGTAAAAACTGAAGTCTTCCTCGTCCACGATTGTGGGTCCTGTTTTTGACGAGGCACCTGGGCCCTTGTTGCAACAATTCTAGGGCACTTGAGTGGAAGCCATGCCTTATTGATGTTCCTTTCAGGACTGAGCTCAGTGGTCTGTATTAAATGGCACTTCCTTGATCCCTGAAGAGTAAAAATGCATGCCAGGTCATTAGCTTTCTGGATGTCTTTTTGAAGAATTTATCTGTTTTCTTCCTGTAGTGTTTGTCGTCTGTAGCAACTGCCCTCCAAAGTGGCTTCCTTCCATACTGTGAACCTGTCTACCAGCGCTGTGTGACACTTGTGCAGAAGACCCTTGCCCAAGCCATGGTATGCAAGGGGAAACATAAGGCCCAGGTGGTGAATAGACACCCAAACATCAGAATACATGCGTCATAGTGGGAATTACCTGGGGGCAAATGAACTACACTGGGAATCACTTTAGATAACCCTGATCCTCATATGAAGTCCTTGATGCTCTGGTTTTCAACCATTGATTGGTCCTTCGGATGCTTTGGACTCCTGCTCCCCAAATCTTTACCATTCACTTTATTTGGCTGGGGCTTCTGGGAGCAGAAGATTGAAGCATCTGCACTGCCTAAGGTTTAGAACCACCACACTAGGTAATTAAATGGCACCTTCTCGTTCTGTTGCTTTAACAATATACCTATTCTGTTCAGCCTGTTGTTTAATGAAATGTAATATAGTTTTGATGAACTTCCATACTTTCTTAGGCGTGAACTGTGAAAGTCCTGTCTTGTTCCATTTGCAGATGTACAGTCAACATCCAGACCAATATGAGGCTCCTGACAAAGACTTCATGATAGTTGCTCTGGATCTGCTGAGTGGCCTTGCTGAAGGTCTAGGATGCCACGTGGAACAGCTTGTAGCCCGGAGCAATATAATGACTCTGCTGTTCCAGTGCATGCAGGTGGGTGAGAATCTCTCGATCTCAGTGTGAATCGGGCTCACTAGATCATCATAGCTCTTCAAGGCTGGGGATCAGATGTTCCCCATGACCAAAGTTCTCTAAGATATGAGAGATTTGTCGGAATGTTGACATGTAAATGCTGAACCTGTGGATATGAACTGACAGCAAAACCTTTTAAGGAAATTTGCCTGTGATGTTTTTATAAATATGTGACAACAAGAAAAGCAAGGTGTTATGTATTTGATCAAAAGTATTACATTGTTTTTTGCTCTGTCAGGTCACTGTACAATGCATGTTATGATCACAATGGTATAAACAGCCTTAAGAAGCAAGCCAAACACATTTTAAGAGCTAAAGGTGTGGCAAAAGAGTGCCATTTTATTTGGCATAATTGAGGTGCCACCCAGCTTCTTTTGATGGTGGCACACACAGTAAGGTCTCTGAAGGTGAATTATAGAAATGCTCTCCTAGGAACCCGAGTCACGTGAGTTATGGAACTGCCTGGCAAACCTAGCATCTGATCAATCCATTCAGTATGCTGTCTTCAGTATTAAGATGGGTTTGATTCAATTTCATGCCAATTAGCACAATCACTACTTAGAATCGTTTACAGATAGAAAGTTAAGACCTCACATAGCAGATGTCAGACAAAAACCAATATGATTATATACAACAGTAATTAAATCATAAATATAAATAGCCCTATAATTGACATTTTTGCATTTTTAGTTAGTTTCTTAATACATGCATACCAGAACAAGGCCACATCAGATGTTTAATTCATTGAAGTAATAGAGATTCACGTGGGGCAAGTATAGCAATTGTAGAGTTCTACTAAGAGCATCCTGCCTTCCTAGGAACTAACATTACTGGGTCCTGTTCATGGGATTTGGTGGAAGGTTTCATCCCATTCCAGAGTGCGTAAGAGCTGCCAAAAACTCCTTCCTTAACAAAGTTAAGTTTTCTCCTTGTCTTCCATGAGGAATCCATTGATGGCCAGAATACAAATTCAGTAGGAGGCAAAAAGCATAAACGAGGACTTTCTCCTGCATAATAGATCTTGCATTTTGCTCTTCTACCATTGCGGAGAGTGAAAACATCAGAATACCAAAGGTGATGGATACACTGCAATCAGTATCTTTTTGTTGTTTTTTTGTACAGGACACCATGCCAGAGGTTAGGCAGAGCTCCTTTGCACTGCTGGGGGACCTTACCAAAGCCTGTTTCATGCATGTCAAGCCATGTATTGGTAGGTCCTTGTTGAATTATTCATCTACAATGTGTTTTTGGGGGTGGTTTTTGTTTTTTAACATGTGGTTTTTGTAATCATGCTTTTTCCATTCCCGAATTAATGAAGATGCTAAATATGCTGTTAATATTGAGACTGATGCTATTCCTTCTCTTGCCTGTACAAGCCTGTTTTGGGACTTCAGAACTTGTGTGGACTTTTTCTGTTCTTTAATGTGGTTAACTCTGGCTGACAAAATACCTTCCTCTTCAGCTGAATTCATGCCCATCCTGGGAACCAACTTGAATCCAGAATTCATTTCTGTTTGCAATAATGCCACCTGGGCTATTGGAGAAATCTGTATGCAGATGGGTAAGTTTACCAGGAACATACAAATAAATGAAAGGTTGCCCTTGTGCAGCAAACCCATTTCATATTGATATTGTCTTCTGGCTCTTTACGTGAGAAGACTATTAGCATATGAAAACTAGTAAGCCTCTGGCTGCTTAAATGAATTATCTGACTACATGATTCAACTGATTTTCTCGATCTTTTAGCAAATGTAGCCAAATTGTTTCTAGACATACTTTGTCATAAAATTGACTTTTTTTGGTGTGGGAAGGTGGCAAAGTACTTCAATGACTTTTTCCACAATCTTCATTAAGTTTAGAACCTGGAAATGAATGGTTGATTTTGTTTCTCTTTTGGTTGAACGGGATTGGGGGTGGGGTGGGGACATGTAATTATAGAGAGGACAAGGTCGGGACCCAGATTCTTGGGATATATATGGCTCAGCAATATCATTTCCTCCTCACCAGGGGCTGAAATGCAACCATATGTTCAGATGGTCCTGAATAACCTTGTGGAGATCATCAACCGGCCAAACACTCCCAAAACTCTTCTGGAAAATACAGGTGAGGTGATGCTTTGATTCCCATCTCAGTGACATTTTCTTTCATTGTCCTTGTTCTGACCATAGTTAATGGGCAATCTTTGGATAAAGGTTTTGAAGGCACCCTAACATGCATTTGCTTTGGAATAAGATCTCTTTTCATTCATGGCCCAGTGCTGAAATGTATTGAAATTGTCGAAGTGTAATGCTGCCCTCCTCCATTAACATGCTCCTGGCTGCTTGGAAGCAGTCTGCCGAGGCTTTTGTCCTTGGAATCAGGAGCTAGTTTTCTTTCATGAAAGTCTCCTTTAGCCTTTTCTGCATGCGGCAGTTGACAAGCATGGCTCTTGATTGCTGGAATCTTGATGTGTTCTAATATTATTGGGTGCAGCCTTGTACGCTTCCGTACAGCTTAGCTTAGGGGCTGCGCTCCTGTGTGTTCTTGCTATTCCTACCTACTGATCTCTTGAAGCTATAGGACCGAGAGGGCTGCTGCTTTGTGCAGTTGTGACAGGCTTGTTTCTCTCCCCTTTCTAGCCATTACGATTGGACGCTTGGGTTACGTCTGCCCTCAGGAGGTGGCATCGATGCTGCAGCAGTTTATCAGACCTTGGTTAGTGTTTTTCCTGAGACCAAGAGGCAGTGGGCCTTTCAGTCTCACCCCACAAGGGATGGTACGCTGGGGGACCACCCTCTCCACCTGTTCGGCAGACTGTTGTGCCTGACAACAACTGTTGGGCGCTTCCCTTCCGTCTGCTTTTGTTCAGCCATTGCATAGGTGTCTCTGTACACCCTCCAAGAATTCTGTAACAACACTTCATACCTAATAGAATGAAATGTGGGGAGTCCCATCTGCGGTCATTCTGGTAATCCAAGGGCCACAGGCAACCACTGGATATGACCAGTTAATGACCACCACCAGCAGGGCTATTTTCCTGACCTCCTCCTCCTCCTCCTCCTCCTCCTCCTCCTCCTCCTCATTTCTTTGGATGTCCCCACATTCATGGTCCTCTTGTAACATTTAATCCCCACCGTCACATAGGCAGAGGGCGAAATACTTGCTTGAAACTGACTTTTTAAAACTCACTTTTTAAATTCTATGGGAAGTCCCTAAAATACACTTCATTTTACCTCATTTGTACTGCTTGTCCTCATTTGTGAGATTGGTGGCGAAACATGTGGTCATCTAACTTCAACTCATAATCCAGATTGAACCCTGAACACCCACATGACGTGTTCTGACTAAAATCTGACGCAAAAAAGCTGACCCAGTGGAAAGGCCCCCATGGGGTAGAAGTTATGAAAGAAATTATCCCATGTCTCTCACTTTGTTTTTTTTTTTTTACATTCTGATTGTTTTTTAAATAGTTGTTTTTACATTCTGATTTAGCATTATTACATGGGCTTGCTGGAGGCAGCTTTGGGACAGTAACTATTTCTTCCTTAATATGCTAAGTATGTGCTCTTGCTCATAGGTGCACATCCTTGAGAAATATACGTGACAATGAAGAGAAGGACTCTGCTTTCCGTGGCATTTGTATGATGATTGGAGTAAACCCTGGTGGAGTTGTTCAGGTAATCTGGCTGTGTGCAATGATTTTAGTTAGCCTGGAACGTAACCTTGATTTTTCTCAATCAGAGGAGCATAACCTGAAAGATGTCCCTTAGGCTCTTGTAGCAAATGATGGGGCCCCATGCAATTAAAGACATGGTGTTTCCTAAGAACTGCTGTGCAGTTTTGATGTACCCATCACTCCTTTGTCATATGATGCTCAGTTGCCCTGTTTTAAAAATAATTGCAAGAGAAACTAAATATAATGATGAGATGTTTTCAGCAAGGAAAAGCCTTTTAAAAGACTCTGGGGCTTGAAGTGGGAATGTTTAAGATCATGGTAACTAATATATGACCAGTAGGGAGCCCCGTGGTGCAGTGATTGAACTGCAGTCAAGCCTCTGCTCACAACCTAAGTTCACGCTTGACAAGTTCAGGTAGCTGGCTTAAGGTTAACTCAGCCTTCCATTCTTCTGAGCCATCAGCATGTTGGTGGGTAAAGTGTTCCTTGCATAATTATGTTGTAAACTGCACAGAGAGGGCTCTAGCACTATGGGGCATTATATAAGTCAAAACAACAACAACAACAGTATAACTCAAATATGGCTTCTTCTGTTGAAATAGAAATAACAGGCTCCAAGCAACAGGAAGGAACCATGCACAGTGACAGGGCTATATGTTAAAGGATTAGACAAATGTATGATGGATAGACTACCAGTAACTGCAAACAATTGTGATCAGAAGTATGGTAGATGCATTTAATATAATATATAGATAGATAGATAGATAGATAGATAGATAGATAGATAGATAGATATAGATATAGATATAGATATACATATATATATATATACATATATATATATATATATATATATATATATATATATATATATATATATATATATATATATATATATATATATATATATATATATATATATATATATGTTTTCGTAGATTTTCACGGGTATAGGTATGCATGTTAGGGTGGATTCGGGTTTCTTCCCGTGTAGAAATCTGGTTGTTTTGGCGACGTTTCGACGTTTCACCAAAGCCAAAATAAAAGCCTCTCCCTTAAGTGAAGAAATCAAGCCAAGCATCATCCCCAGAGAGAAATCATCCAGATGCCCCAAGCTCTACGGCCTCCCAAGATTCACAAAGAAGGAACACCTCTCAGACCCATAGTCAGCTCCATAGGCTCACCTCTACAAAACCTCGCCAAATTTCTTGCCAAACAACTCCAGCCCTATGCAGAATCCATCACTTCATACGTACAAAACTCGTTCCACTTCATAGAAATTATAAAGAAACAAGACCTACAACCCAATGACCTACTCGTGAGCTTCGATGTTGTTTCGCTCTTCACACAAGTGCCCATTCAAGAAGCCTTGACAGCTATCCACAACAAATACAACCCCCCCAAACACATCCTAGATCTGACCAACCACTGCCTAACCAACACATACTTCATCCACAATGGACAAAGATACAAACAGATAGAAGGAGCACCCATGGGATCACCCCTCTCACCGGTCATCGCAAACCTATATATGGAACACTTTGAAACCAACGCGTTACAGAAGTCCGAACATAAACCCAAACTCTGGCTCAGATATGTTGATTTACACCTTTGTTATCTGGCCACACGGGAAAGATAAACTGAACAACTTCCTCACACATCTCAACAGCCTACACCCCAAAATACAATTCACTATGGAAATAGAAGCCAACAACCAACTTCCCTTCCTGGACGTCCTAATCTACAAAAAACCCGACGGCTCCTTAGGACATACCATCTACCAGAAAAAAACACATACAAACCGCTACTTAAATGCACAATCACACCACCACCCTGCACAGATCAACTCCGTAGCAAAACCCTCATCTCCAGAACCAAACGCCTCGCTGACAAAGACCACCTAAAAACTGAATTACACACTCTCTCGAATGTTTTAATTGCGAACGGATTCCAAAAAAACACCATCACCAAACTAATCCAAAAGGAAACACCCCCAAGAACCAAGAAACAGAAGAGAACAACGGCACCGCCCTCCTCCCTTACATCAAAGGCACCACAGACAAAATCAGCAAAATTCTCCACAAACACAATATCAAGACAGCCTTTTGCACCGACCAAAAAATAGCCAACATCTTAAGAAACCCCAAAGACAAGATTGAGCTAGAAAACCAAGGAGTCTACGAAATACCATGCAAAGTCTGTCCAGCCACATACATCGGACAAACAAACAGGAGAATAAGCGCACGCATCGCAGAACACAAGAACGCAGTCAAAAAAGAAGAAAAATCTTCCTCTCTCTTCCAGCACATAAAAACAACAGGTCATGAAATTGACTTTGAAAGAACCAAACTCATCTCCAAAACTGAACACTTCAACAGTCGAATAATCATGGAAGCCATTGAAATAGAGAAACACCCAAACAACATGAATAAACGTGATGACACCTCCCGCTTGCCTGACATCTGAAACTAGCCCTGGTCAACAGACGAGCCTCTGTCACAAAGACTGACACCAGGTCCAAAAGGACACAAGATGCCACCACCTTCCATCCACACCAAACACAAACCCAGACCCTTCCCACAGATGAAACGAAACCACCATCCAATAACAAAACCACGACTGCACCATCTACTGCGGCACCCCACTCCAGTCACCACATGGAGCACACTCACACACCCCAAAAAAACATTGGGAGACCACAGACACGTAGCCAGACCAAAATGAATTCACAAGACACAGGACCCCACTCCACCAAAGCCCAGGATACTGCCAGAACCTACCAGCCATCTAACCCACCAGCATGTAAACAGCCATCTAAACAGCCATCAGCAGTTAATCCCTTAACGATCGCCTCAGCCACACAGCAGATCACAAAAGAACAAAGGAACAAAGGAACCTACAATCAGCAACAGAGCAAGCAAACCACACCCCCAGCAGTATTTATAGAAGGACTTCAACTGAGACCACACTTTGCTTCAAGAAGAAAGAAGCCAGAACACCAGCCTGAAGATGACGAGTGAGACCTCGTCGAAACGTCGCCAAAACAACCAGATTTCTACACGGGAAGAAACCCGAATCCACCCTAACATGCATATATATATATATATATATATATATATATATATATATATATATATATATATAAAATATTATATTATATTATATTAAATGCATCTACCTCTTAATGAGGGTGAAAGAGGAGAGAGAGAGAAATGGGCTGAAGCTCAACATCAAAAAAACTAAGATCATGGCCACTGGTCCCATCACCTCCTGGCAAATAGAAGGGGAAGAAATGGAGGCAATGACAGAGTTTATTTTCTTGGGCTCCTTGATCACTGCAGATGGCGACTGCAGCAACAAAATAAAAAGACGCCTGCTTCTTGGGAGGAAAGCAATGGCAAACCTAGATAGCATCCTAAAGAGCAGAGACATCACTTTGCCAACTAAGGTCAGGATGGTTAAAGCTATGGTTTTTCCAGTAGTGATGTATGGAAGTGAGAGCTGGACTATAAAGAAGGCTGATTGCCGCAGAATTGATGCTTTTGAGCTGTGGTGCTGGAGGAGAGTCTTGAGAGTCCCCTGGACTGCAAGGAGATCAAACCTATCCATTCTGAAAGAAATCAACCCCGAATGTTCACTGGAAGGACAGATTTTGAAGCTGAGGCTCCAGTACTTTGGCCACCTCATGAGAAGAGAGGACTCCCTGGAAAAGTCCCTGATGCTGGGAAAAATCGAAGGCAAAAGGAAAAGAGGACGACAGAGAATGAGATGGTTGGACGGTGTCATCGATGCAACCAAAATGAATTTGACAAAACTCCGGGAGGCAGTGGAGGATAGGAAGGCCTGGCGAGCTCTGGTCCATGGGGTCACGAAGAGTCGGACATGACTGAACGACCGAACAACAACAACATATATTAATTTGTAAACTCCTTGGGATATATGTTCTAACTCAGTGCTGAGCTAGGGATACACTTCATGTGTATCACAGTTCTTAGTTCCTGGGTCCATTTCCTGTGTTTAGTTTTCTGCATGTTCATAAAAATGTTTTACTAATTACATACAGTATTTGTGTTTCACATACACTGTGCAAGCTGAAGCATCAGCACTTCAACTTACTTCTCCATGGGCTACTATGTTCTGGATCAGCCCCATGCAGTAGTCCCGTGGGAGTATCTGTTAATGGTGAAAGAAAAGCACATGAAGCTTTTGCATCATCAC
This sequence comes from Phrynocephalus forsythii, assembly GCA_029282475.1. Lineage (NCBI taxonomy): Eukaryota > Metazoa > Chordata > Lepidosauria > Squamata > Agamidae > Phrynocephalus > Phrynocephalus forsythii. The sequence continues at coordinate 77,383,991 of JAPFRF010000011.1, read as the reverse complement.
ATAATTCACGTTTCCTTTGGGATTTCAGTGCATTTTCAAGTCCCATGCTAGTTTAGAATGGGAGGAAATCCAGGGTCTGTTTATTTGGGACGTGTCTTAAGCTTTCTTATTCTCCTGCAGGATTTTATTTTCTTCTGTGATGCTGTTGCTTCCTGGGTGAGTCCAAAGGATGACCTCAGAGACATGTTTTATAAGGTATGTTGTTCCAGTGGGAAAATATTTATTTTGCTAGGTACTAAGAGGTGAGGATTAACCCCCCCCAGCTCAATAAAGTGATAGTATTTGTTGTAGGCACATTACTGTTGATTTCTAAATCATACTGATCTGTAAGAATGTACTGTATACATTTACTTATTTGTATTCTGATGATGGCAGAAAACTCTTGAGCGAATCTGACCAAACACATTGAAAGAGCCCTACTTTGTGGCAATGGTTGCAGCAAAGAAGTCATTGTATTCTCAAAGGTTTTCATGGCCGGGACCTGATACCTGTTGTGGGTTTTTCAGGCTTTTTGGTGGTGTTCCAGAACAGGGCCAAACAGCCAGAAAAACTCTCAAAAAGAAGTCATTCTCTGCCACCATTAAATTCGAGCAAGCAAATAGTCTTCCATATGTTCTGGGCCTGGAACTTTTCTCAGCCCTAGCCAGTGCAGTCAGTATGAAGAATGATGGGAAGTGGCATCTGAAAATATTTGTTGAAACACAGTTCCGAAAACACACCTTCAACGTATGTGGGACCAGGTCACCTTGGGTAATTTCTTCCTAAAAGAGACTGCTTACCTTTTGTTTGGCTTCTAATGACTGTTTTGCCCTTCTCTGACAGTGTTTGTTGGTAGGGATGAGGAAAACATATTTTCCCCATGAGGATATCTATGCTAGGATACTGTCCCAGAAAACTTTGGGTGCCATCTCATTGTTGCCTGTTGAACTGCTATTCGACAAGCATTTTTTTCTGCCTGATTTTTCACTTTTGTTTTCATTTGGCATACAAGCATAGTAGGATGTTTATCCAATATATTGCAGGATGCATGAAGCAGACATTTTGCCCCATAAGGCAAGTTCTTTTAACATTAATCATCCTCATGTTAGAGCTGCAGGCTGTAGTCCAGCCCTCTGTCAGGGGGAATCACAACGTCTGACGCTACAGCCAGAGACCTCAATCTCTCAGCTATGCAAATGCAACTGACATTTCATAGTAGAATTCTTTTTATCAGTGAGTGAATTGTGTATGATTTTCTTTACCCATTTCAACTTAATTCCAGGCCTTGTTTTGGAGCTGAAACTACCCAGTGGGACATCCATTCCCAGTATTTACAAAAAAAAAAAAAACCCTGTGAAAACAAACTTTAGAGGTGTCTGGATAGCTCAGTGGTTTAGATAGCTATGGAGCCAGAAGTTGGGGATCAGATTCCCTCCTGTGAATAGAACCAGTCTGTGTGGCCTTGGATAAGCTCTGCAGTTCCAGGGAACAGGAAACCACGTCTGAGTATTCTTTGCCTGCCAAACCCTGAAAAGGGTCACCGTAAGTCACGGTTGACTTGAGGGCACATGTTACAGGTGGGCACCAACCTGCCGGTTGGGTGGTTTGTGCTGGTTTGTCCTTTGGACTAACAACCTCGCTGCCTCGGGCAGCCACCCACAGAGAGACAGAGACCGGGCTTCCCTCCTCCACCATCCCTGGGCGCTGCCTCTGAATGGGCCCCTGCTAGAGGAGGCCGGGCTGGGAATCGCCCAATGCCTGCTTGCCTGAAGGACAAGCCAGCATGAGCCCCCCAAGGCGACAGTTTGTGCCCATTTCTACACCTGGCTACTATAAGTGGCGTTCTTGCTACTGTGTTAGTCACCACATTTCAGTACAATTATCTTTTTCAGGAGTCGGAGCCATAAATTGGGTTGGTGGTGCATATGGTCGGTATATGACCAACCCTGTCCAAATTGGGCAGCTGATTCCAGAGGGTAGCAGTGGTACAGTCACGTCATTTGTTAGCACATGCTGTGCAATCCTGTGTAGTTTTCTCCCAGGCTGTGTGTAATCTGTGTAAAATGATTGGTGATGCCACCTAGACTGAAATCCTCAACAGGCTGAGGACACAAAGCTTGCTTTATTCTGTTTGCTCTCTCTGCCCTTCTTGTTCAAGAAGGGCAATAGTGTTTTGAGGAAGTGCCTGGATGCAATTGTGGGATTGGACGAGGGCTCACAAATGATGACTCAAGTGGCCTCTGTGTTTTGGAAAGGTTTAAGTTGGTCAACCAACGGCCACTTCCCATGGACAGAGATGTCCTATATCTCCTGCCTGATGGCAATAGTTCAAAAAAACGGATGTTCCGGGTGTGATTATTGTTATGTATTGCATGCCAGAGTTTTACAAATGGATCTCCCCACCCCCATCCCTTGCCAAGCTACTCTCCGTATGTATTCCTAGGTATAATCTGATAACCGCCTGCCTACCAGTGACTCATTCAGTAAGCAGCTTACATCTTGGGACTGAATTTAATGGCAGGTCTCATAACTATAACAACTAGACAGCTTTTGGGCTTTTTAACTCATCCTGTACCCTCCATGCTTTGTACCACCTAGCTTAATGGACGATTCTGGAGAACACATGGCATTTGGGTTAGACAAAGATATTTCCTGCCTGTGGAGATCAATATGTTTTACCACCACTGATTGGTACAGCAGTCTTTTTTTAGTCAGGTAGAATTGCATGCTGGCCTCCAGTCTGTTTTTGCACCCATTTCAGAGTATTGGTTTTTAATTTTTAAAATGCAATGTGACTTGGAGCCAGCTTGCTCCACAGACTAATTGTGCCCTGTTTAGGAATTGTGCTTCCCCAAGCCCTTTGCCTAAAATGCACTTTATAGTCTTCCCAGGTTTTAGTAACCGTAGACTGGAACTTTCCATTTGGAGGTGAAAGCCAGCTTTCATTGCAGGGTGAACCAGTTGCTTGCTGTTTAGATACAGGAGCACAGTCAGGGGGTGTGAAGTCCTCCCTTGTTTTAGAGCTTAGATTTCATAGACAAGACAAGCGAGTCTGTGTGGTGCATTTCCCCCTACCTCTTGCACCCCTGATAATGTGGGATCCTTATGTCCTTTATTGTTAGATACTTCACGGCTTCAAAGATCAAGTTGGGGAGGAAAACTGGCAGCAGTTCTCTGAGCAGTTTCCTCCACTTCTGAAAGAGAGGCTTGCTGCGTTCTATGGGGTCTAGGCAACGCATCAAAACTGTACTCGGTGAGTTCCAAGGGTCTGGATTGGGTGTGTGGGGTGGAGGGGGGTGGGAACCTCGGAAGAGAGCGCAGCTGTGGAGGCGAGAGTGAGGACCGGGGAATGTGCTGAATGGCGTCAGCTGCTAAAACTGAAGAGACACAATGGAGAGCTAAGTCGGTAGGGAGCTGCTGTGGTAGGTAGTCCTGCTTTCGGTGCTTTTGGGACTGAGCAGAAACCCTTGAGAAGGGTCAGCAGTGGATTTCCTGAATAGATAAATAACACCTTTCCCATTAGGTGGCTTAGGGTATGTTGCCAAAAGGAACCTCTTGCTCTGTTATATGTAAGATAAGGCAGTGGAAGGGAACACAAGGTGTCTCAACCAATAATTGATCTCATTGTGTGGATATTCAAGGTCCACCCCACGGTGGATTGTCTAAAAGGGATTCAGGCGGGTGTCTGGAATGTATTCTTTGCTGGTTGTTTTCTCTCCTTCGTGTGTAATGCTGGCTCTCTCTCTTTCTCTCTCCTCAGGTTCCTGTGTGTGCTGGGAGGGATCCTGGGAAGTCGTCCACAACCCAGTGTTGCAGATCCCTGTTAAGTGGGGGGTTAGGGAGGACGGGAAGAGCATTGTGGGACATAAAATGACTTCGCTCCCCATCTCCTGAAATTTACAAAGTTGGGGGGAGGGTGGGCCTCCGTGACCAATTCAAACAAAAACCAGGGGATCTCACTGACAGAAGGAACGGTCTCTACTTAGGGGCTGCTATCGTTGGTGGAATGGGGTGGGTGGGACTCGGCCCCAGGCTGAGAAAGGGGAGCAATCTTAAAACTGCAACACTCTTGAGAAGGGGATCTAACTAGGGGCCATCATAAAGGACTAGCTAATAATAAATAATAAACGATAGGGTTTAAGATGTTAAAAACGGGATTAAACGCTACAGTGGGTTAAAACGAGCTGATGAAGAGGGAAGGGTTAAAACACAATCCAAGGGGGTTATACTACTGTATATTTCCAGTCACCGGTATTCAGGAGATCAGCAATTCACCTTTTTCCAGATTGCATGGTGACCAAGAAGTAGACTAGCGAATATGTGAGTAGCCCATAATGACTAAGTGTAAGCATTTTCATCTAGGAATCTTAAGGAAACCCACAAACCCTTTTTTGCCATAGTTGCCATGGCACTGTGTACTGGATGTGATGCTAGAGCAAAGGCAGCCTTCGACCTTGGAGGGATCTGCCAGCCATTTAGGGAGCAGTCCTTATCATAAAATACTGTTGGAGAAGCATGTCTCTATTTTTTAAGAAGATGCCACAGTGCAATGAGTCTGTTACCCTGTTGTTTGGCTGTTACTTTGTGACATGGCTATTACATTACTTCAGCTGTAAGTGGCAGGAGAGAGCAAGGAGAGGGGCACGGAATTCCATCTGGGAATGATTTGCGTAGCCAAAGGTGAGCGGCAACCAGCGTGCATTTGATTTTTATATGGCACATACGACGTTATGTCTTGCACTCTTGTGGCCAGAGCAGCATTTGTACATAATGGTAACTTACATTTTCTGTCTTAAGGGAGTTTCACCACTTTGGTTTACAGAAGGAGCAGTAAACCTAACAAAGTGTAGAGGGATGAATGAATTAAAGCCCTTTGTGCATGGCCAGTGGAAGCTTGTAACTTGTGCAACATCTTAGGGGGATTTCTGTCTTAAAGAAATTCTCATTAGACCCAACTCAGCCCCTGGGAAATGAATCACGGGTTTGCTGAATGCCTTTGACTTGGTGAAGCCATAGCTTTTTTAACAGCAAATGGGATGGATCTGAAGTAGAATCAGGCCTGCTTTCCGATAGGCAGTTGAATGTGGAAAGGGACGGGAGACCCGCTGCATCCAATGAAAGCAATATTTGTGGAAGTGGGGACTGTCGGGGGGGGGGGCAAAACAGACATCAAAACATGCAAACAGAGCTTGCCCAAGGAAGTGTTTGCCAGCAGACAGCGTGCTGAGGAAGAGGAGACCAGCAAGTTCGGCCGCATCTCCCGTTTCATCTGAGCAAAACTTCAGCAGCAGCAACAGCAGGATGAGCAGGATTGGTAGCCAGGCCACTGGATTGAACTGTGCCACGTATCCTGTATTGCTGTGTTGTTGATGGTAGACAAAGGGGTGGGATGACTTGGGTACAAAGCATCAGTATGCAGCATGAGAAACGACGGACAGACCTTTTCTGGGTTAAGGAGATGCTTTTTTCTTTTCTTTTGACAGCATTTGGTGGTGACACTCAGTACTGTGGGGTGGATTTTTGAAAGTGTATTTGTGAGATCGCTTAGTAACTTAAACTTCACTGAAACCCCTTCCCAATTATCCTTTTTATCCCTGACCTGTTACACATTTTATAGCGCATACACTTCTTAGAGCTTTCTCTCAGAAGTTGCTGGGACTGTACTTGACGGGCTTTGGGGCCTGTAAGCCTTGGCAGCTTGGAGATGGATAGACCGTCAGTTAAGAACTGCTCTTCTGATCCTAACCTTCAAGTGCTGGGGCCATCCCTGCACTGTTCAGGAATAGCTATTTCAAAGAAATAATAGACTTTCACATGCATTCCACAATTTTTTAAAATAGTGTGGAACTTGAGCAGGTCTCTGGAAGCAATCAGCTAGTTATTTGCTTTTTAATGGTTTTATTCCAAGTGTTTCCTCTTGTGCCTCACTCTCAACTGTCCTTGTCCTGAGAGAGGGAGAAGCAGAGGGTTCTGTTTGAGCAGCAATTTGTTTTTAAATGCATGAGCAAGGAGTGTGCACAGATGGCAGGCAGAGTCCTGGTCTGTGCTGCTAAACCACATGCCCTGGGATAGACAAAAAGAAGGCTGTGAATTCTTCTTCCAGTGAAGTTTAAGCTACTTGGCCTGACTGCCTCTAGAAATGGAATTGTCTTTTGTACAAGTGCTTCTAGTATTGCCTCCTGTTTGTTAATCCTGGATTTGTATATTTGTAAATGTGCCGTATTGTTTCCAGTGGTGGAACTGCAGTGTACCTAGTGTTGAAGCAGCTGCTTGCACCTTGCTCAAATGAGATTTTTCTCATTTTATGTATAATTTTTTTTTGTCAACTAAAAAATTCTCGTGACTCCAGTTTCCATGCTTCTGGCCAGTTTCTTTTGGCTTGGCTGAATGATTTGTATCACATTCTCTGACATTCTGAGTGACCAAAACAAGAGCCTTCAGTTACTGTGGAATTTCAAACATTAAATATTCACATGTCCTTCTGCGTACTTTTGCTGCCACAGTATAAGCCTCTCCTTCAAGTCTTTTTATTTGTTGTAAGTGCCTTGGGCTTGATTACAATTTTCAGATCGCTAAACTTCCAGCATGTACGCTGTTCAAATTATTATGGATACTTTCTGTTTCAGGCATACACCAGTAGTGTGTGGAATTATGTGGTGCTATTTCAGGAGCCTAAGAAGGAGTACTGCTGATTTTGTGCATCTCTTTTGAATGTTATGACCTCTTAACCATTTCTTTTGCCAGTAAGAATTTGCTTTGGAAGCATTGAGACAAGGTCAAAAAGTTTCCTTTTAACTATCTCAGCCAGGCAAATGACTCCATAAAACAGTTTATATGAATGTAGAAGCTTCGAATAATATTGTCTTAAAGTTTAATCTCCCAACACATGCTTGCAGCTGCCTTTTCAGGAAGGGACGGAATGAGTACTCAAATCCATATTTCTGTTATCTTTAAGATTTCTTAAAAGGAGGATTATGACAAATTTGCAATTGTCTTGACACTCCAATTAGGGCTTTAACTGGAATGCCCAAAACTTCAGTTAGACTTCAGTTATTTGGCTGAGGCTCTGCTGTAGGCAGTGGCAGTAGTTTCACTCAGTAGACAATCACATATTTGTATAGTTAGCCAAACACACTAGTAGTTATATTTTTTCCAAGAGCACTAACACTTCTTTGGGCCACAAATGTTCTTCCTAACTTACCTGATCCAAGAAGGGTTTTTTGAAGCAAGGTGATGGTTATAACCGTTGGAAGAAGGGCATATCAGAGTAATTTGCATGTATATCTCATTATACTCTTGTGTAAATATTTAAACATGTCTGCACTTCCTTATACTAGATCAGTGTTGGCAAACCTATGGCAAGGGTCCCAAAGGTGGCATGTGGAGCCCTTTCTGTGGGCATGCAACATTGCCCCCACACTTCCACCTCCGCTTGGAGCACGCCACCCCATTCACTCCCATGTCACAACTGCTGCCCCCTTTGCCTGACTCAATGGCTCTACAGAGAGGCAGATGGGATGCTACACCGTCAGGAATTGTAGCTCAAGTTTACTCTCCAGTCATGCCCCTTTGGGGATGCCCAGAGTAGTGTGGCTGGAGAGTAAACGGGGGGGGGGGGCTACGAATGAGCCCACATGCTGCTGCCACTCCCCCCCCCCACCCCGGCTTTCCCAACGGTGTAGCACTTCATCTGCTTCTCTTCGGCAAAGTGAGGACTGAAGAGCAGGTTTTTGAATTTCCCGCAGCCACCGTGAGGGTGCGGGGGCCACAGGGAATTCAAAAGCCTCCTCTTCCGTCCTCCTTTCCCAAAGGGTAGCACCTGAAGCATCTGTATGTAATCCGGGGCACCACTGTGTATTCCGGTGAAATTGCCGTATTGGCACTTCTTGAATCGCAGTTTGGGCATTCGGGTCTCTAAAAGGTTCGCCGCCCTGGCTGTACTGGAGCGGCTGGTTGGTGACTTGGCGCCCTCCAGGTGCGGAGGGCCGCTCCCTGAAAGTCAAAGCCCAGTCTTAAATCTTTGCCAGCGTCTGGGGGAGCCGCCCAAAGCATCCAGATCCCGCTAAGGTGGAACTGATGCCTTGCTGAGCTCACGAACTGGGGATGCCACGGGACGCTCCGGGGACAGCCGGGAGGGAAGGAAGGAAGGAGGAGGACGGAGGAGGAAGAGCACCCTGCCTGCCTGCCTGCCGCCCTTGCCCTTTGGCGCGCTCCCCCTCCCCGAGGGCAGCCAGCAGCCGCCGGAGCGACAAGGGCCAGGCTCGGAGGGGGAGGGGGGAGAGGCGTGTCGTGAGTTGCGTCATTGGAGCGCGCCGGAAGTGGCTTCTCCTTGGAGACGGCTGCCCCGGGCTTGCTTTTTCGGGCGGCGGCGGCGTGGGGGGCGGGGCGGTCTCTTGCGGTTCGCCTTCGGAGACGAGGCGGCGGCGGATGGGTTTGCTCGCGGGTGAGCAGGAGGGCGCGAAGCCCGATGGGGAAGCGGGGCGGTTGCGGTTGCGGTTGCGGAAGCAGCCGTGGGTGGGAGGGAGTGCTTGAGCCGTTTCCCAGAGGCTTCGCGACGGCCTCGGCGTCCCGTCCATTTCCAGCATCCTGGCTGTTGGGGAGGGAAGGGATGCGTGTGTCTCTCCCCCCCCCCCACCCCCCGCTGGGCCTTCCTTCGCTGACAGAGCCGGGCTCGTCCCCTTGTGGCGGTGGGAGCCGCGGGAGGAGGGCGGGGGTGGGGGCCCTCCGAAGGTCGGGGCTCGCAGGGGAGCAAGGGAACCCCCCAACTGCCATTGCAAGGTCGCCCTTGGCGGTGGTCCTTCGCCCTATTTTTTTGGGGGAGGGTTAGGGTTAGGGTTTGGCAGGAGGCAGCTTCCGAATCCCGTGTTCCCAATTCTCTCACACACCCTTTGCGTGTGCCTGTTGCGTTGTTCATAGTGGTGAAGGGAGAATCTCTCCGCAAGTCCCTTTGCATTTGGAGCTGAACCTTCATTTCCTGACCACTCAAGAGTTTGGGGCACCCGGCCAAGGCATTTTGGTGGCTGAGGCAAAGGTCAATACTGTATCATGTTCTTATTTTCCCCCAGGTAGAGAGGTGTGCTGGACTAGTAGCTGGGCCTTTAGTTCAACACTCCTAACAGGATGGGGCTCTCCCACCACTCCTGACAGGAACATGCTGTGAACGGTCTGTGTGGAACACAGATCTCTGGCTTCCAAAAGAAGGGAAACGGCTGAGGAGCTTGAAAGGAACATACTGCCCCTCTCATTTGACTCAGGTCAGTTTTCTGTGTTACCAAAGAGTCTCAGGCCATCTCTGAGAGTTGCACCTACCAGTGTTGCAAAAGAGTTGGAAAAAAGGGATAGTGTGTGCTCTGATCATTTCCTTTGAATTGTCATTTGTGAGAGAAATCTCGTGTACATGTCGCTAGTCAGAGATTTGTTTGTTTTTCATATTTCATCTTTGTCAGCCTTTCCAAATGAAATAAATCCGTTCCTATGAATGTTTAAAGTTGGAGCCTTTCACTTGAGGTTACCTCACTTAAATGTACTGGAGCCGATGCAAAAAAAAAATGAACATTATAGACTTTCTTTTGTTCTGGGAAAGACCACAGAGAGTGCTAAATGGTGCATTATTCTAGTTTTATAGCTCCTTACCTGAGCCCTGCTTCTGTTCCCACATAGCTATGGATCTTGAAGCAGATTGTGGACCTGAACACCAGGACTCAGACAATGACTCCGACACAGAGAGCAAAGCGGATCCAGATACCCAGGCCCAAGAGTACATTGACCGTGTTCTTGGGTCTTCCAGCTCGTCCTGTCAGACCTCCTGCTGCCTGCCTCCTGAATCCCTCTTGATAGGAGGTGTCGCCTGGACGTCCGAACACAAGTCTCCTCCTCTGGAGCTTAAAAAGTCTCCTGTTGCAGACGAGACGGCTTCAGGGTTGTTGTCCCTTCCTTTGGAGTTGATCTTGAAGATATGTTCCTACTTGCAGGCCAGATTTGTTCTGAATGTTCTTCCTTTAGTCTGTAAGACACTGAGGGATATTGTGCAGGACGAAGTCACTTGGAGAATCCGCCTCTTGAAGAAGATTGGCAGCTGCTACCCCGTCGTGGAAGGTGAGCTTCCCTTCCGGGTTTGTTGGTTTTATTTCATTTTATTTGGCAATCATTCATGTTATCAAAAAAGGGGGTAGGTGGGGGAGGAACACTTAAAAAAAAGAAATCTTAGCATGATCATCTACATTATAATTATCTTGCTCATTAAATATTTTACCATTTTTAAACATCAGCTATTGACACAGTTTACTAGGGTTACATTTAGTCTCAAATGCCCTCCCAGAAAAGTACCGACCAACACTCTAGATTATTTCCTAAGCCATTTTCCTTCTCATTTAGTTAATTACTATAATAAAAGATTCCAGAAATTGACTGTACCTTATTTCTCCTCTGTGTATTCTATATTACTAGTCAATTTCTCCATCAACGTTCTTTGCCATATCCTATCCATAAATGTCTGTAAGGAAAGCTATTGAGCACCTCTCCAGTTTTTAGCAATTTCACACCTTGCTGTCTCTGTAAGGATCACAGTTAGCTCTTTATTGGCCAGTTTTTCATTTCTCTGTAAATGAGCTTCCTTTCTGTTTATACTTATTTAGTTTTTTATTAAGCCAACGTGAGTTTAGCTTTCCCTGAAGAGATTCTCATGTGTTCAGTAAGAGTTTGGCTGTCAGCAAAATAGGAAGTTTCGTCCAGTCCAAAAGACGAGCCTCATCCCTTTATGCCCATTTTGTGTCTTGGCAGATGAGGAATTTAACTGGCCAGCTGCCTGCATTGAGTTAGAGGAGCACCTCCAGCAATGGGCAGAGAATGGCTGGAATACAGATTACTTTTCCCTCACCGAGGGACACTTTGCCTCCGTTGACTCTGTGCTGCTCCTTCAGGTAAAAGCCATTCTCTTTCAGTGGTTCTTTGTTCAGTATTATGGTTACGCCACGTAGGTCCTTCCGCGTACAACTGACCAGTCAGCGATGTTTCGTAATTTTAAGGAGCCTCTCGTTGCTTTTGAACTTTGCTAAGCTCATCCAATTAAATGGTTGTGGGGATTTCATACCCCGATAGCTGTGAACCCCAAGAAATGGGCAAAGCACAAAGTGCACCTAGAGGAAGCTGAAGACCTGGATTTCCCAGAAATCCCCAGGGCCGAGCAGGCACCCAGTGTGCAGCTAAGCTGATGCTGATCTAAGCATAGGTCAGGAGGCCAGAAAAACAGGATATCAGGATACATCTGCTCAGGCCCAGAAAGCTCTTCCTGTCCTTATCAATAATCCCTCACTAGCTAGGGAGCATTTTCCCTCCCACCTATGGAATGTATTTCCTCTGCCATTGTGTACTTGTTTACTGTGTATGGTCTCACAGATAAGGCGTGCATTCCCCTCCCACCGAGAGACGTCCTGCTGTATCTATTGTTCTCTCTTACTAATAAAGACTGGTCGCTCAGGCAGTAGGAGAATCATCATCATCATCACATACTCACACACACGCACGCACGCAGCCCAGGGAGAGAGACAGGAATGCTGCCTGAGCACCAGATGATTGCACCCCGAAACTCTGTGTCCGTGTGATCCGTAACGCAACAAATGGTTTTTGACTTTAGCTTTTGGACACCTGCCTTTACTCCCATCACACTTGAAAAGGAAAGGCACTGGGTTCTTCTTCTTCTTCTTTTATCAATTTTCATTTTCTCTAGGGTGGGGACCTTTGTGTTTCGGGTTCTCGTGACCGAAATGTCATCTTGTGGGACCTGAAGCAGCTGGGCAGAGAACCAGAAAAAGTGCTGGTGAAAATACTGGGGACGGAACGCAATGGCACGCACAAGGTAACCGGAATCTATAGCCTGTGATCCCTAGGGTCATCCCCTGTAAAGATATTGCACATCTGAAAATGCAATGCTGTTATAACAAGGAGGAGGAGAATTAACTCAACTACAGAAAAACAATGTGTGTTTTTTTCCTCCAATGTATAAAGCACCTCGTGGTTAAATGGATTCTCTGGTCAGTTTATAACAAAGCATACAAAGAGAGAAAGAATCAGTACAAAAGCAATATGCAAATAGATTGTAGACCAACAATAAAACCAGACAGTCACTAAACCCACTGTACTAGCTAGCCTATCTTTAGACAAATAAACAGTTTAGAACAATATTGAACATCACGGATAAGATCACTGATGAAATTCAGCTTGAAACAGTTTCATTTTTGCTAACTTCTTAAAAACTGTGAGGGAAAGGCCTGGCAAACCTCTGCTGGGAGTTTATTCCAGAGCTGTGGGGCCAACAAGACAAACCATTATTGGCAGAGTCGAACTGTCAGAGCTACGTTGCCAGTTCTGAAGATGCCCATCCCCAGTTACTCTCTCTCACACACACACACACTTAAGTAAGCTATGGCTTTGAGTTTTTCCTAATTTAGTTACTCCCTGATTTGGATATTTTAACCCAAGAGCATAATTCTTATACTACCAAGCACCCACAATATCCATCATGCAGCATTAATTGTTCCCAGAGCCCACTTTCCCATCTTTCCACAATTTTCAACATTTTGATTTAAAGGAAACGGGAGTTAAAAAGTAATTGGCAACCTGTTTAAACCCCACTTACCCCCAAGTGGACGAGACTCTCCCCCACACTAGCTTTAGAAGAAGTGGCCATTATGGAAGGGTTGAATACATGTTATCTGTGTGGATAGGACTTGGGACTCATTTTGCCTGGTGATCTTGCTGGTTCGTTTGACTTCTAATCAGATTGCAAATTGCCCCTCTGAAAGGGGCAGAATGTTGCAAGCCTACCCTATTTTGAGCGATTTTGTCTTCCATACCCACAGATTATGTGATGCAAAACTGAAACATGGCAACTGTACTTCTTTTTTGTGTGAGACAGAAATGTTTCACTACTCATCCCAGGAGCCTCATCAGTCTACTTGGATGAGTGTAGTGAAATGTTTCGATGTCACAAGAAGACAAGCCCAGCTGCCATGACTCCACTTCTGGATAACCTCACCTGATGACTGAGAATCTTCACAGACAAAACTGAAACAGTCTCTTGCTTCTGGACAAGTGCCTGTGTCACAACATGCCCTCTAATTTTCTTCCTGGCTGCACGGGGCTCTTGCACATTTAACAGTCTGGCTCAGCTCCTGCAAAGAAACTCTTTGCAGGGAGCTTTTGCAGGGACAGCACAAAAACCCATGTGCCTGTAACGATCAACCCCATGTGTAAATCAAACGGCAATTAATAAAATATGCTTTAAGCAACTAGATCCAATACTCTCCGTACCTCCCTCCCCCTGGCTTCCATCATGACCAAAACAAAAAGGGTTGCAGCGGGTGGGTGGGAGAGGAAGAGGCCTGCGTGGAGGTGGGCAGAGGGGTGTGTGCGTATGGGCGCCTCAGAAGGCACTTTGTTCCTGAGTCCACTTTCCCATCTCAGCTGGAAGTGGATTGGAAATGTTTTTCTCAGCTGTGGGAGCAAGACTCTCCCCACATCCATGAGTATGGATTTGTCTGTATTCTAAGTGACGGCAGAAATGAACGGTTTCTTGGCTTTTTCTGGAAAGCGTTAATTTGTTGAGCTACTCTGTACCTTCTGGGGGCCATCTTTTTGTCTAGTACATGAAATAACTGAGTCGAATTGAGCATGTGTTCCTTATATGCCCTCCAGAATGACACCACAGTATTATTAAATGCTTGAAAAGGGATTGAGTTGTGGTGACGGGTGTTCTTTTCACTTTCTAGGGATGGGTATGGTCTCTAGCTGCAAGAGATGACCGGGTGTGTTCAGGCTCCTGGGACAGCACAGTGAAGCTATGGGATATTGCTGCTGAAGGGCAGCAGTTTGGTGAAATCAGGTAATATTTCCCCAGAGCCGTCTTTTGGGGCTTTCAAACCGGAGGTCTACAAATATTGGTTTTTGCTCCAGAGGTGTAGGAGCAGCACTGAAACATGGAAGCATTGGTTTGAGCTGCAGTAGGCATGGGTGCCGTCGCGGAAGTGCAAATGAAGGCTCAAGGGCCATGCTGCCTTAGTGTATGTAACCATGCTTCTAAACAAGGTGAGCAAAAAAAAAAGGGGGGGGTTCTGCAGAAGCATCTTTAGGATTTAAGGTGCTACAGCTATTTATTTGTGGAGAAGGGTTGGGATACTAAAGGAGTTAATTGACATATTATATAGCATAAGCTGAAAACTCATTTCAGATAAAGAGAGCTGGGAAAAAGAAGAATTGCAATACAATGGATGCTGTTTTGTGGCAATAAAAAGCAACAGATCAAGAAACCCCAGATCCTTGTCTAGGCTGTCTTGGTCTAGGATTAACTGAGCAGAGGTTTGCTGGCTCTAATATATGAATGTGACGTTCTGGACTCTTTGCTGGATTGTTTCTTTCTTATCCTAGGGGAAAAGCAGCTGTGCTGTGCCTTGCTTACCTACCTGACATTTTGGTCACAGGAACCTATGACAAAAAGGTGACCCTATACGACCCACGAGGTTAGTGCCAGCTCTTTCCGGTCTACACCTGGTGGCCGGAGCCACCCTTGTTATGCTCATGTGAACTTAACTAGTAGGTTATGTATACACTTTTATCTCATCCATAAGAAAGAGAATGGCCAGGGCAAGCAACCCCCTCCCCCCAAAAAAGTTAGAAAGTTATTTCACTCATTTAAGCATCACCTCATTGAAATCACCTAAGCTCCTTTTTTAAACTAAGAACTTGCCCCCTTCGCTGCCGCCGCAGGGTGGGACCCTGTTTCCTAACCCTGCTTGCTTCAGCTTTAAAAAAACAATTGAACTGCTGGAAAAGTAAAGGCCCTGGTGCTTTTCTATATTGAGTAGGTGCCCCCAGATGAGGCAGCAGCAGAGGTCAAAAGGAGGAGCTGCTTAGAGAGGTTCCAGGGGGAACACAGTTCTCTCTTTTGCTTCCTTTTGTCCATCTATCAAAGGAGGGGTTTTTGTTGGAGAAGCATGGCCTGCCTGGGGTGTGTGTTTGTGTGTGTGGGGAGAGAGCATGTCGATGCGGTGTCATTTGCAGTGAGAGGGCTCTCGGGTAGACGGCTGAGTTTTAGTGATGCCTCACGTGGCCTTCTCTCCCAGCTGCTCATGCCCTCGTGAAAAGCCGCAAGCTCCACTCCAGCGCCGTCCTATCTCTTGCAGCCGACGAGCACTTTATAATCTCTGGGAGTGAGGATCGAACGCTAGTATGCTTTGATAGGCGGACCAACAGTGTCCTCCAGAGGCTACAGGTGAGCGGCAGACCTTTGGTCTCGTTTTTCATTGTCTCTTTGTTTCTTTTCAAATTTGCCCCTCGCAGGTGGGTTCACACGAGATTGCTTTTGGTCTGTGCTTGAATACATTCAGACTCTACATGAAATTGATTTGTGACCAGACCACGGCTTCACGTTAACATCTGAACCTGAGCCTGTCCACAAATTCTAGTTTGTTTCAGGCTGACAAACCAAGATTTAATACTGTAGATTGAAACTGATCGGCAGGCCACCGTTCATGCCAACTATGGCTTGTCACGATATCTGGATTCTTAGAAAGATGGACAAATCACGTTTGAGAGCCATTGCTCTGCTTCAAGAAGCCTCTGTGTTACAAAAAGAAGAGTGGGCCCACCTGCGGGGCTGCACCACACTGGGGCTCGGTTTACAAAACCAAATGCCGAGCACATCCCATACAAAAGCCAGGAAACAGCTAGATTTGCACCAGGCCTTCCCTGTTTACAGCTGGTGCCAATTGTGGAGGAAACCATGGTCTATTATCTCTTTTATCTGAATCGAGCTTCCAGTCTTTCTGGTTTCCATATTTGGACCCAACAATCTCCATCCAAGTTCTATTTGGAAATAATTCAGGGCATCTTTTTCGATTGGCTTGAGTTCCTTGTGTTCAGCCAGCCCTTCCTTGCGTGCACCTTTGGCCCATCTTGCGTGTTTTTGATGTTGTCACTGATTTTGGTTCTTTTCCTTCCCTATAGCTGGACTCGTACCTCCTTGCCATGTCATACAAGGGTGCTCAGCTGTGGGCTGGAGATAACCATGGACTGCTGTATGTCTTTGAGAACAAAGAAGGGTGCTTTCAGCACATCCGGGTATGCTGAAAGAAGTTGAATCATGGAGAGGTAGAGAAATATGGTACTTCTCTAATCTCCACTTAACAAATAAGTTCTGTCTTGGAAAAGCATAGTATAAAAAAGCTTCTGGCTGTTTAGACTGCAATGGCGTTTATAATACTGTACTGCTAGACTTCACCTTCTCCTGTATGTTGACCATTTGGAGCATTTTTCTTCTTCCAAACCTAAGCAAGTGCTTTTTGCTGAATAGTATACAAAGAGCCAATGTCTGGCTGTCGAAGTTGCAACTGTTGTAGAAGGCCACCATGGTGTTACTGCTTCACCTTCAAAGCCTCTCTCTATTCTTTGTACAGTATTTCGATGTGGGTCACCGTTCTCAGATCACTGGAGTCCACCACTCACTGGGTGCCCTATACACTACTTCCACTGACAAGACACTGCGTGTAAGTGTTATTCTGGTGTCTGAGTTACTGTTTTAAAAATAAGTTTCTTTCTTTCGGGTCTGTAGTTTGTTTCTGGTCTGTCGTTCTGCATGCGTTCACAGATGAGTCCATTCTTCTTCATTTACATAAAAATTGGAACAGAAGTTGAGTTTTGATACATATGTTGACATTTTCTCAAGAAGTGTATGGTTCTTTCTCGTGTGTTTTGTGACTCTCACATGTGGGTCTGCACAGCTCATCTCAGAAATCTGCTTGAGTTAATTGTGGAGTTTGGGTGAGAGACCCCCCCCCATCCCCAACGCCAGAAAGCATGCCTAACGGGGGCTCCCAGCTTCTCCTTAGTTTCTCTTCATCCATGGCAGCCTATCCAGGACATTAGGAAACTCTTCTCCCCATCTGAGTGTCCTTTTTTTGTATTTATTTATGGTTTTCTAACAAGGAAAAACATTTATAGTAAAAAAGAAACATTGAACATTTCTAATCTTCTCAAACAAAACTTGCATCTTATTATAACAATATATATGTGATTATTGAGTACATTGATTATCGACTATAGTCAGACTCCTGCATCGGCTGATTCAGTTATCCGTGGTTGATCAGCGGGGGTAGGGGAGGCCCAAGCCCAGCAGTGAGGAGGGAAAAAAGAAAAAGAAAACTAACAGTTGCCATGCTGGCCAACCCCCCGCATTGCTGTTGCTGCCGCCACTGGTCAAGCACCCTCTGGAGGGATGGGGTGGGAACATTAAGGACACGCCTGGCCAACCGGCCTTTGAACTTCCCGCTTGGGTCCTGGGCAGTGACCAGATGTTTTGAACTTCCCGCTCAAACATCCAATCCACCGCCCAGGACCCAAGCGGTTGGCCAGGTCGGTTCTTAAAGTCCCCACCCCACCCCTCTGGAGGGCGGCTGGCGTGGTAAGTTTTGTGGCAAGTCCATGGGGGCCTCCATGAATCTGTCCCAGCATGTTGTTTGCCCCACCCATAGAGCAGGGCATACCTTGGACTTGGTCTTTTCCTCCACATTGGTGGACTACAACCTGAGGGTTGGGGACATAGTTCCACAAACTATGTCATGGTCAGATCATAATCTGCTGTCCTTTTCCCTGTCGATTGCTGCCCCACCCCGCGGGAAGCCATGGCCACTTGTTTGGGCCCACCCCCCGAAGGCTTCTAGGCCCTGAATGGGTTTTGGAAGTCTTTGGGGAGCTTCCTGACGGTCTGGCTGATGATCCAATAGAAGCCCTGGTGGAGAGGTGGCATGAGAGGTGCCACCCGTGCCATTGACTGGATCACCCCAACAGCAAAGCTATTGTTTTCTTGGGTTTAATCTGTAAAGGTATTTTCTCATTTGCCGTCCTTTTCTCAACTGACAGTTTCTGTACAATTGTGAAAAGGTTGTAGAGAGATTGTTATAGGTGAGTTTATCTGGAAGTTAAGTCATGGCAACTGGACTTTTTTCTTCAGAGATTGAAATGTTTCACTGCTCATATACTATCATATAGTATAAAATGGAGGACTCGCAACTAGCTTTCCTCAGACTGACGCTGTTTGGATGAGCAGCGGAATGTTTCAATCTCTCAAGAAAAGAAGTCCAGTTGCCATGACTCAACTTCCAGATTCCCCCATCTGGGTGTCTTTCATTCAACCAGCTCTTCTGGTTTTATAGATTTTGAACTGTTTTTTACACTTGCCCTCATATTTCTGACTCAATTTTGTCCCAATTTTAATTTGTGTTATCCTTACCTAAAGTGTTATCTCTCAGATTAATGTTTTCTCAGGCCTTCTTTTAAAAGTAGCCACATGAAGGGGGCAGTGGAAGTCCCCAGAATGATGGACACTCTTGAGATTCCATCTTAGAGGTAGCCGTGATGTCAAAGAGAGCCATCATTGTCAAAATGTATATATACCAGCAGTTTAAATGGACAGCTTAGAGTCGACTGTCCTCAGATCAGGGATAAAGGAAAGGTTTATTGCTTGAACCCCACCCAAAGTCAGCAGCAAGGGTCTCGATTGAGCTGGCCCAATCTTCATGGGAGCCCAGGCCAGATCTGTGGCGGCCATCTTTCCTACACAGACCACATCAAAAAGATAGATCTTTAGTGAGTTATGGAAGAGGATTGCCCATTCCTCCATAAACCATGTGCCTCTTACTTGTATTAATGTGGAAATGACCAAGGTAAATCCAAAGACAAACCTTGCATAGCCCCCATAGATGAGAAGGGAATTAAACAGGAGGTGATTGAGCACAAAGTGTATTGGGAAACAAACAGGCTTCTTGGCCTCTTTTTATTTATTTATTTATTTATTTATTTATTTATTTATTTATTTATTTATTTATTTATTTATTTATTTATTTTTACAACTTATATACCACCCATTACCCAAAGGTCTCTGGGTGGCTTCCAATTGTCAATTTCAAGGTTTCCATGGGGGCATAGCCACAGTTTTTGTGAGAACAGGTTGCTCCCTTGCTTGACAAGTTGTCCGGTAACATGTGTGCATCTTTCATGCAGAAGCACAACCATTCAGAACCCAACATACATGCTACTGTAACAGATATCTCGTATTCTTTGTTTGAGAAGGACTGAAGAAAAATTTACCTTACATCAGAGACATGCAAGTTGTTCATAAACTTTTTAGTGATTTAGAAATAAACTTCCTAACTTATGTAATTGAAAAAATACCACGGATTTAGTGTTTCTTCCCTTTTTGAATTGGATGTAGAGCCCAACACTGTGTTCGATAACAAGCTGCAAGAACTAATTGGACTGTGTGCCCCCAAAAAATCTAAAACAAAGAATGAAAGGGGAGGGGAGGGGAGGGGCGAGGCAGACCCCTTCAGCCACAGGCACTGGCATGGGCTTCCTACCAAAACATTATACTCAGCTGTCGAAGGCTACAAGCAAACTGCGCAGGTACAGAATGACCTGCCTGTGTGCATGCATTCAAGGCTATAGGCAAGCCACCTATTCTTCTGCATGCATTAGCTGTCAGGGCTGCACATGGTGTGCATCTTTGCTGATGTGTGCTGGATGAATTCCACCTGCACAACAGGCCTGCTCTCATCATTAGCGGCAGCTTTGCTGCTGAGGGAAGACATCGTTTTTGCATTTGGGAGTACACATGGCTCAATCTCGCCGTGTGCTTCGTACTTGGCTGAATCTTTTGATATTTTGCAAAGTCACCTTCCAGCTTCCTGTCATGAACTCCTTTGATTTTTCTTCTAGATTCATGTTCCCACGGATCCTCCAAAAGTCATCTGCTCACGGACACACAGCTGTGTATTAAATGGGGTAAGAGCAAGGGGGAATTATAAGATGGGTAGGTACAAAAGTATCTCACTTTGAGACATGTTGGCACAGGGCTTGGAAAGGGACTGCTTTTAAAAGTTATATAAGCCTGTGTTAGGTAGTTCTTTACAGAGAAGGAAAAGGCCCAAGATTCCTTCATTTCCAGTGCATTCTTTCTATTCACATGTCCCATGGTACTTTTTGCTGGGGTTTTTTAATCCTTTAAATCAATCAGAAAATGGATTAAAATCTAGGAAACAAAACTCCTTTTAAATGCCACATGGAGGCAGCTTTTACCCGCCAAAAGCAACAGGAACTAGCATGAAGCAAATGTAATTATATTTGAGAAGAATGTTAGAAGTTGTTAATACTGTTTGCAGAAGGATGTTAGTGATGACCTCATTATCCCAAAGAACTAACACATTACCATATGTTACTTTTCAAGGGTTACGTTGGCCCAGATATATATATATACCGCCCAACTTTCTGAAGGAACTCTGGGCGGTTCACAGCAAGAAAAATCCATACAATTCAGCTATAAAAACCAAATGAAAAACAAACCTGATCGATCAAGATATTAAAATCAATGTTTTATACAGTGGTGGCAAAAAAAGAAGGGGAAAGAGAATAGGATAAACCACCATTAGTCGCCAAAAGCAGCCCGGAAGAACCACGATAGAGAAAAGGAGTGTGAGAGCTGAGGGATAGGTTTCCTCACCTGCCTGTTTTACTGTGTAGGGTTAGGCGTTAAAAAGTACTGTGTCTTCTGGCTTCTGTGCCATTGACTCAGTCTCTTGGGCTAGTAGCTGCCCTTCTCTCCTTCTGCATGGCCCTCTCTTATTTTGCAGATCAGTGTGGAAGGAAACACAGCAGTGGCTGCCTCCGGTGGTCTCTCTTTGGAAGTCTGGAGATTAGGTGTCTGACGGCAAGCCGCTGAGGAATCGACAGTGACCAAGTGGAGTGTCCTGGACAAAACTCTCCTTAGGGCCCAACGTCCCACTATCTGTTGAATTGTTGGTATTTCGTTTTGTATGCTGTTTGGAACTGTGAAACCAAGGGTTGAAGTTTCCGCCTGGGCTTGTCCCAGCTAGCTAGAACTGGCAGGGCTTACTCAAGAGACTGGGGCACTGGTACCTGTCCAACCTCAGACCCTCCCCCCCCTTTTGCCAGATGTCCGTTCCCCTTAGGGGGCACACAGGCACACGAGAGTGCACTCTGCATCCTCAGGTCCCTTGCTGGTGCCTGCCACACACAGCGCAAAGGAAGAGCCCTGTTTGTTGGCACAGCCGTTGAGAACGAGCTGGTCCGTTACATAAAATGGATGTAATCCGACACATGTAACGCTAAGGCTGAGGAGGGTCACCTTGAGGTAGATGAGTCTTTGGTACAGGGGAGGCTCAAGATTAAAAAGGTCCTTCGTGACCCTGTTTCTAGTATAACGAAGGATGTTCTGTTGTAACAACAAAGGAAGAGCGATGAGGACTTTTTTGTTACTTTTCATGGCAAGTAGTAGCATGACTTCCCAAGCACAGCACTTCTCAGGGCTTAGCTGAGAAGTAAATGCATCTTAGGTGCAGCAAAGGGCGGGGGGGGGCTTGTGCCCTGAACATTGCCTGGTCCCATGAAAGATTCCATCTGAATGACATCAGCAATTTAAACAGCACAGAAACCTTGGAGTTGAACCAAAACAATCCCGGGACAGTCACCCTTGAAGTGTAGCAGCAGATAAGGAGCACATTCCTCACAAATGCCCAGTGTTAAAGGAGAAGCATGCGAGATTATATTTTCCCCCCAAAGATAGCTAGGAGACAAGGTGAAGAATTTGATTAAAGGTTGAGATTTCACAGTGATAAAGCTTGGGAGATATATAATTTTAATAGTAGCAGCATGTTACAGGAAGTGGCTCTTGTGTTTATTTATTTGCATTACTGTCTTCAGTGGAGAACAGCTGTTAAACAGAGGAAGAACATAATAAAATTTCTGTACAGAGAAGCAGAAAAAAATGAGAGATTAATTCTGTTGATACGAGGTCACTATTCTGGCATCTGTATCCGATACGATCTTTGCCTGTTACGCTGTATTTCTTTAGTCACAGGAATGAAAATGGATTATTAGGTGTTGGAAAAAGCGAGGAAAGATGCATAGGGCACTGAAACTAAATGGGAGGGCCAGAAGACAGTTCTAAAGTGCTCTGTGTGTGTGTGTATGTGAGAGAGAGAGAGAGAGAGAGAGCATGTAGCTTATCTCGCATATAGGCTCATGCATTTTTGTTTTTCTCCTGGAAGGTGTTGCCCAAGTCTGGAATGCCATTCAAGAGTGGGTCATACTGTACCTGTTATGTTTCGAACAATCCCGAAACAAATCACTTTTTTCTTGGGAGACTTAAAAAGTCTTTCCTATGAGAGTGTTGCAGTGGAACCTGCCTCTGGGAAAAGCAAAACGATGTCCCAGTAGTAAGTATTTAGAAGGGGGAAAAACCAGATAACCCCTTTTCCTCAGAGAATTCAGATGACATACAATCCAGTATTTCCATACTTATTTATATAAACAAAAAAAGGAGCAAAGACAGATACAATTCACGGATCACACATCATAGCTCTGCACGCAATTCTATTCTTGTGCCAAATGTTGTGTTTTCATCATATCCTGTGGGTTGTGGAACAGCTGGAGGACCCAAATCTGGCTTCAGTCTGAGAGGAACCTCATTACTGTCTCTGCACTTCCTGAGTTTGGGGGACGGGGCAAGGTCTAGCTGTTCCCTACAGCTGGTTGGGAAAGAATTGGCCCTCTTACTTTGACACTACAGTGGCTAAATCCTTTTTTGCAAGCGACAGTGAATGCCCCTTTGTGTAAGCTAAAGACTTTCTTTGGCTTTGTACTTATTTATTTTATTTATTTATTATTAAATTTATACCCCGCCCATCTTCCCTAAGGGAACTCTGGGCGGCTTACAAAGCTGATAAATTCAGCACAAATCATACAATCACAATAATAAAACAAAACAAAACAAAACAAAAAACTAGACAGCAACAATTTAAAGCAATAAAATACAATCATACAAATCGTAAAACACCCTACATTGGTGCTCATCACTCGAGGACATCGAGCAGTAGGGTGAACGGACAGCAGATGGCGGGGGGAAACATAACTGAAAACTATTAGGCTAGGTCATCAAAGGCCTCACGGAATAAGATGGTTTTCACTGCTCTGCGGAAGGCCAGCAGGGACTCTGCAGAGCGCACTTCACTGGGAAGGCTGTTCCACAGCGATGGAGCAGCCACCGAGAAGGCCCAATTTCTGGTGGACGTTCGTCTGGCCTCTCGGGGTGTAACAACCCGAAGCGAGTGCGCTCACGACTGCCAAACTGGTCGGGCCGAAGTTGATTGCTGGGCAATCCGCTCTGCCAGGTAGTCTTGTTCCTGTTAGGAGCAGGTGCCTTCAATTCCCTAGTCCACTGATCTAGCATTTTTTTTAAAAATCACTCAGATGTGAAGAGCTGCCTAATAACCCTGAGGCCGGATGCTTTGCCTTCGATGACCTGCTGTTATATGACATATGGCGCAAAATGAAAGATGCACAGTATTTTGAAAACCTGATTTTGGAAAGTCACAAGGTTGAAACAAACCCTGGGAGGTAGGGCTTGAGAGCCGAGGGGACTCTTGGCCAAGATGGCCCTTACTGGGAACAGCAGTCACGGTAGGGGCAGCTGCCGCTGCTCCGCTTCCTCATCTCCACCCTCGTCGGCTCATGCCCTCTGAGCCAGAGACACAGAAACATGATCAACGAACGAGGAGGCACAGTGCCGTTGAAGCAGAAGCAGGGCCCTGTGGGGTTGGTGGTGGCCCCTTTGCTGGGGTGCATGGACTGTGGTGAGTGTGGCACCCACTGCTACCCTCCTTGACCCCCCAGCCCTTCCCAGGAATCCCAAATACCACCTGCCAAACTCAACCATGTAAATAATAATAAGAACAAAAACAAACTTTATTTTTATGCCGCCTTTCTCCCCGAAGGGGAGGGTGGTTTAAGCCCATGTCCTTGTGTTGAAACGAACCAACATGAGAATCCAAGAGTAGGCGTATGAAAAGGAAGGTGCCTGGCACTTTACCTCTGCTCCGTGAAATTAACTGAGTGGCTGTACTTAAGCACCTCCACCTCTCAACCTTTGTGTACCTCTTGCTAAATCACAACCTAATATAGCAATAGGCAGTTATGGTTTTCCCAACCTGTAAATCCAGTTGAAAACAATGTGGCAAAACAGGTGCTCATGTCAGGATATGAAGTGTCTGGCTGTGTGACCCATGGCTTGAGCTCTAGCCCTTTTTCCTAGTTCAAGAAGATTGTGTATGATGCAATTACACAAAAGCTAATATAGCCTAGTTTGTTGCTTCACTGTAGATATAGAACAGTGCTGTCCACCAAAGCCATATGGCAGGATATGGAAGAGAGAGAAAAGAAGGTACATTACTGTACTTCCTCGCACATGGCAGAGCTCAACTCTAGAATTCACCACCAAGAGATGCCACAATGTCTGTCAATTTAAATGGCTTTACAAGATCAGGTCACTTCAATGATGACAAAGCAATCTAGTCTGATGACTAAGTGTGCATCTAGTATCTGCGTTGCAACACCTCTGAATACAAAGCATTGGGAAATAACAAGTAGCAGGGTCCTATTATACTCTTGTCTTGTTTCTGGGCATCCTAGTAGCGTTTTATGAAATTATATTGTCCACAATGCTTATCCCTTCATTAAAAGGTATATTTACCATGTGTGTCCTGTTAGGTACTGTGGAACAGCATGCTAGACTAGAAAGGCCTTTGGTCTAATCCAGTGGCACTTTTATTGTGTCTTAACAGATCTTGGAAATATGACTTTTAAGTCTATAACCTCCGGATTCCCACCACCATGGGAGCTGTAGTTCCAAATCTAACTTTTCAAACTCTAGTTCCTAACCTGATGGAGAAGGAAAAGGAATGATGGCCAGGCTTGGTCACACAGCCTATGGGGTGCACGGTATATCAAGGATAAGGCAGTAAAAGCAAAGGGATGGGTGCCCAAATTACAGCATGGTACTGCACTCAGACTATAAAGGTCCAAAGGTATGCACAGGAAGACAGGTCCACAGTTTGTAATTTGTTATTCCCAGACCTTGTTACTCATAAACCATTTCTACAGTCTGTGGCTGATGTCACCAGGATTCCTTTACGTGGCCATATGGCCTAAGAATCTGATGAGTCGAGTTCATGAGATGTTACATCCCAAGGAAATGTTTTGCATGAATGGCAGATGTGTCAAGGAAGGCATGGCAAGTAGATTTAGGACTACGGTTAATATTGTGGTTGTAGTGTTGCAGAGAATGTTCATCAGATGAGTGGAGAGGGGCCTTGCTCTTTTGAACTTAGGTGCATGCTGGTGCCCCCACTCCAATTGTTGTCCTTCCCACTGCTGGTACGAGAGGCCTTCAGTGAGAAAACAGACATCCTTGCTCCAGCCAAGCAAAGAAACAGCCAAGCCTGGGACTGCAGCATGAAACTCCAGCTTGTGTCTGCAGAATCCAAGAACCGAGTGCCACAATTAGGGGGAAACCAGAACGTACCAATCATATTCTCAGTTTGATCTTCCTGCTATAGCTCCTTGAGCCTGACCTGAAACTGTCTGCAATATATTCCACCCTGGTGATGTTTGTGTGACACCAGCTGGAGACAGCAGAAGCACACACGGGGGCTCTAGCCCATACTGTCTCCCCACCCCCAACTTTTTTGTGAGACAAAACGCAGTACAGTGGTACCTTGCATAAAGGAATTAATTCGTTCCAAATGAAATTATGTTAATTTTTCCTTTATACAAATTTCCCATAGGAATGCCCTGAAAACAGAGTATTCCCTAATCACGACCATTTTTATGTTGTACGGGTTCGCCCCATAGATGATTCTGTTAAGCAAATTTCCCCTATCTCTGGAATTTTTTATGTTGTACAGATTTTATGTTATACAAACCATTTGTTATACGAGGGTCCACTATATCTGAGAATTACGACCTGGACCTCCATCCGGGCCCCTCACAGCAGTGGCACCCCTGTCTGTTCAGAAGGGCTCTGCCTCATACTCTGCCTTGATCTCAAAAGGCTGCCAGGAATGTACACAGTGGGATGGTTTGGGAATTCTCTCTCTTGAGAAAAAGAGGTGCATTTACCACCTTCCATACCTGTTCTAGAGTAAACGGTCAACGATTGTGAAATACTTTGCAATAGGCAAATCACTGAGTTTTAGGCTGATTGGTTTACTGTCTCTACTCTCATCTTCTAGTGGAGCTTTTCAAATATTGTGAAGTCTGGGCAAGCCCATTCTCTCCTTATCCATAAATACCTGAACACTCAATCATAATTCCAACAGATTTATCTTTAACGAAACAGAAGGCATTTCCTTCTCCTCTTTTACAAAACCCCTCCTGGGTTCCATAGCTTCTTGTTTGTAACGTCAATCTTTAACAAGTGATTTTACTAAACCACTAACAGGTGATAATAACATATCGAAAACGTATGGAGTGGAAGTTACCTCCAAATGCTCATAGGAGCCACTCAGTAGAAGACCCATCCCATATGGGGTTCCCACACTTTCCTTTTCAAATCTTTTTGGGCCTTCGGAGGGAATCCGGCCATCCCATAATCAGTCCCAAGGGAAGCTCAATCTCTTTTATTCTCTTGGCTACTTCTCTTCCAGTTTTTTTCCCATTCTTTCTTCCTCGCCTCCCTTTCCACGGTCTCTCCCCAGGAGGGAGAGGCTTCTAAACCCTTCTCTCTCCATTCCTTTTCCTCTCCTTTTTAAAGCCCTTCCATTGGGACCCATTCCTCAGTCCAAGGATCTTCCTGCATGATTTCAACCCACAGTTCTTCTTCCTTTGCCTCGTCTGCCACGTGCCCTTCCTCGGCAACGATTCCCTCGGCTCCCTTTCTCTACTTGTGATCCTCCCGTTTTCCTGCCAAAATCATTTCCCCAGCTGGCTCTCGCTTCCCAGGCTTCCTGCTGCTTTGACAGCCAAAACAATGCTTCCTGCCATCATGGCCACGAGTTCTTTAGTCTCAGGACCTGTCTTGTTTGCTACCTTCTCTGTACCCTCAACCTCTTCTCCTTTCTTTCAAATGTAAACTATAGTAAATGTTATTATTAGCTTAAACTAATTTGCATGAATTAGATGAGCTAGAAGACCTTGACCATGCATAGGTAAGACCTCAGGAGCCAGAAAGGCAGTACAGAGAACTAACAGTACTCTGGAGCAGGACTTTAGCACCTTGTCTCATTCTCTGAATGTCCTGAGAACTAGGAGGGGGAAAAGCTAATGATCAGGTGTTTAATGACAGTGTTACTTTACATCATCTGTGGAAGTCATGAAGGAGTACATTATTTGAGGGAAGAATATACACAACGTGCTTGCAAACCTTGCTATTCCACAACCGGTGATTTCAGTCTAGGGCAAAACGTTCACACAACTTTTAGAGTCAAGTGCAGCATTTCCTATTCTGCAATCTAAAAGCAGCTCAGCTATCAAAAGTAGCCCATTGCCATGGGAGGGCATATTTGGCAGAGGTAGCCGATCTTTAATGTTGAACGCTCCCCCAGGTTCTCATAATTTAAAGACATTTTGTCTGATAAGCATAAGTAAGAAGCACCGCATATTCCTAATCAAGAGTCAACAAGCCAAACATTCCTTGTTGCTGTACAAAGCTCAAGATGCGCACATGACTGATGAAGTGGGACAAGCAAATTTTATCCCTTTCTACAATTTCCCAGCATTTTATTCCTTCTTTGCACCTTCACATGGAGGAAGTAGAGCTGGGTGCTTTATTGGGGCAGCAGCTTCATACGGCGATCCCCGTACTGTCCAGCTAGCAGGGCCACTTACCAGTCGCCATGGGCCACCATGGGCCTTCTGGTGATCCACTCCAGGAAGGAGTCCAGCCAGCCCAGCCCCACCTCCTCCAGCAGCTGACCACTCGGGCGAGGAGGCGGGGAGTGTGGTGCTGTGTGCTGACAGTTTCATCGGAAGTTGTCATCCTCATGATAAACTCGGTAAGAAACAGCTCAAAAACAATGGTCGAAAAGCACAGAAACTGTGTTCCTCCCGTTTACTTCTTCTGGAGGCTACCTTTTTACATAGTGCGGCCCTTTCTTAGAAGTACTAGCAGACACCTAGAGCTCCTCCTGCTGTTGTCTTTCACTTCACAAAGTTATGAACAGCAACACAAAAGAGGGCTCCTTGTGTCTTGCCTCCAAACTAAGGCAGTCACTCACCAGAGTGTTTGCATCCCAGGGAGGAAGGCTTTATTAGAACTGATGTTTGTAACACACAAAACTGAATCAGAAAGTGGCATTCCAAAGAGCGAGGAACCGGTTAGATTCCGACAGCTCGGGGATGCTCTTTTGTCTTCTACCCAGCCATGGAGGCCACAATGTTACTATCAGAGGCACTGAGTCCATATCAGGGTTATTCCTTCCATAGTTCAATGTTACACACTTTCCTGAAGGCATTACGCACCGCTCTGGGTGTCTCTGGGAAAGAGAGATTTGCCTCCCAGTGTTGGAGGTTCTCTGCTCAGATTAGGGCAGCCAAGATCAGGCCACTGCACCTTCTTCAACCACAAAGGATTCTTCCCTCCAAAGCTGGACGCGGCCTTCCGAAGCAGTAAGCAGGCAAGGTTCAGCCGGGTGGAAGGACAGCGACTGGACGGCGGTGTTGCTCACAGGTAAGGCCAGCATAAGGGATCCCTGTGAAGAGAGAAGGGGAGGCAAACGTGTCCGGAACAGGAGGCCTAGGAAAGGGTGCAGAGCACCACAGTTCAAGAGGGGCTCAGGGGAATCGGACAATCTTTGCCCAAAAGAGAGATGGCTCTGTTCTCCCTTCAAAACTAACCTAGCAGTGAAATACGGGCCAGTGCTCTGGAAAGATCAAGCACACCATCCACAGCTCTCCACCTACCTTTGCCACCAATTATTCTACAGGGGGAGAAAGACAGCTTCCGTCTTGGATTCCATTCCCCACCCGACCCCCTACTCTGAAATCATTTGGTTTTATAATGACTAAGTGTGCCGGCCATTAATTGTCTCCCTTGCAACATCTCTTCTTATCCTTTTAAGACAGGGGTCCTCAAACTTTTCAAACAGCGGGCCGGTCCACCATGCCCCAGACACTACTGGGGGCCTGACCACAGTCCAAAAAAAAAAAAGGCCAACATGGAAAAAAGGGGGAGGGAGTGGAGGACCTTGTCGTAGCCCTCCCACTTTGAATGCCCCACTAGCCAGCATGCTAGATCAGCATGTTGATCATCTGGGCGGTAGTTGGGGGGAGTGGGAGAAGCGACATAGCCCATTGCTTTGAACTGCCTCAGCAACAGAAGCAGCTGCAGAGGCTGGCTTGGTCGCAAAGCAGGGGGTAGGTGGGGGGTTGGAATTGGTCCCGGGGGCCAGATTTAGGACCTTGGGGGGCCGCATTCGGCCCCAGGGCCTTAGGTTGAGAACCCCTGTTTTAAGATAATGACTTTTAAGAAATGACTACGCTGGACCCTACTCTACTGCCCAGGTGCTGCACTTTGCTTTCCTTTCGTCCCACAGCTGAAAACAAGGGGATGTGGCCACTTA
This sequence comes from Phrynocephalus forsythii, assembly GCA_029282475.1. Lineage (NCBI taxonomy): Eukaryota > Metazoa > Chordata > Lepidosauria > Squamata > Agamidae > Phrynocephalus > Phrynocephalus forsythii. Next base: position 77,354,553 of record JAPFRF010000011.1, on the reverse strand, counting down.
TTACTGAATGAGCAACAAAGGGGGAAAGTCCAAATTTAATCCACCTACCAAGTGAATTGGGAGAAAATGCCAGGTAGTGCATACAACTCAGTGTGAAGGGAGAGCAAATTATTTCCTTGCACAGATAAAAAATATTGTGCTTAACTTCAAATCAAATAATAGTCAGATTTCATCAGTAATGGTCCACTCACAGACTTCAAAGGTACAGAATACCCTATTAGCCGCTGCTGCTTAACTTTCATTTAATTCCCAGGTTAAAACAAGCTATCTGGTCACTTTGCTATCCTGCTGCTCATCTACCCCCAAAACTGTCTTTCCTGCTCTCAGAGAGATCACTTGGCACAACTCTGGTGTTGCCCACTCTCCCCCTGGAGGGCTCTGGCTGTATGGTTCTCCCATGGTATAGTTGGGAGTGGCCTGTGCTGTTGGGGGAATTCCCTTTTCACATACTGCAGTCAACCTCCGTGCCTGTGGCTCTCCTCCCATCAAGATGGTGAGATGCAACACCACTGCCAGAGAGGAAAAAACTCCATTTCCTTAGGCAACCTGCACTGACCTCGACCAGGTCCCAAAAATACACCTTCCCGTCCTCAGAGCAGCTCCCAACATGTGTGTCTCTCTCACTCAGGCAGCAGTCCATCTTGTAGGTGACATTTTTGTGGCCTGTATACCTAGAAGATTATCAATGGGAGTGAAATTGAAAGAGAGGAAATGCTTCTGGTTCACTTCAGCCGGACTTTCCTCCATCACTCTGGCCGCTCCTGGTCCATGGCCAACAAAGAAGACAGGCACAGGTTAACCAATGGGGCCAAGTCTATCTGAGACACATATAAAAGCTATATATAGCCTGTAGTGAGACGCATTTCTTTTCCACGCTGGGAATGTTAGGCCCTGGAATCAAACTCCGCCCTTTTCAACATTTAACCCCGCCTCAACCCACCCTGGGAGGGGTGTTCCTCAGGTGACTCCCTACCCTATGACGCCGTTGTGTTCCCCACCTCTTCTAAAAGGGATGAAATGCCTCCCCTATGGCTTAGTTACTGGAAGGATTCTAAATCCCACCACACAATGCATGTGTGCATTGATAGGACATGAGCATTTTGAACAGTGAAACCCAGCCCTAGGAACTGTAAGGGTAGGAATGGCTTTTTGTACTGCTTACTCTCCTAGTAGCTCTCCAGTATCTTTTTCCAGCAATCGCAGCGTCGAGTCCAAGCTGGCAGCCAAGGTGCACTGCCCATCTTTGCTGAAGCAGACACAGGTGATTGGACCTGCAAAGAAACATGGTCACCTTGGGCTCCACGGCTTCAGGCTGTGGCTCTGATGGTGTTCCTGCGCACGAAAGGCTGGGCAAGAGGCCCTTCAGCAGCAGCACCTCCCAGCACAGCTCGAGTTTCCTAAGAACCTCCGAGGCCAGCCTTTAGTATTTTTTTTAATTAAAATAATTATTTTTCCAGCATGATGGGTAAAAGTGTTCTGCTTATATGCCGTCCCATACCACTTCATGTACTCTCTGGGCAGTTTAGCTTAATTGCAGTATGCAGGCTACACATTCCCCCCCCCCCCCAGCAAGCTGAGCACTCATTTTACCATCCTTGGAAGGCTGGAAGGCTGAGTGAACCTTGAGCCTGCTACCGGGGATTGAACCCCAGGTCGTGAGCACAGTTTTACCTGCAGAACAGGCATTTAACCACTGCACCATGAGGCTCTTACCATCTTTTCTCCCTCCATTATTTTGTTAAAGCTAATCAGATGGACTTCTCAGAATAACTGGGTAAAATTCCAAAATACTGTGTATGCAATGTTCACCTTTGCAGAAGCCCATTGACTTAAACCCAAGGAGCAGCTACTGAATAAAAGACTATATCAAATATAATTCTCTTTTTACTAGGCCCTCAGAACCAAAAGGAATACGCTACACCATAGAACTATCACACTGAAGCCTCTGGGCCTCGTGGCGCAGTGGTTAAATGCCTGTACTGCAGGTAAAACTGTGTTCACAACCTGGGTTCAATCCCTGGTAGCAGGCTCAAGGTTCACTCAGCCTTCCATCCTTCCGAGGTCGGTAAAATGAGTACCCAGCTTGCTGGGGGGGCAATGTGTAGCCTGCACACTGTAATTAAAAAATTGTAAACTGCCCAGAGACTAATTGTAGTGGTATGGGGCAGTATATAAGCAGAACACTTTGCTTTGCTTTTTGCTTTTGTTTCAACCAGATAGGCAACACTCACTTCCGATATAATCTGAGTAAAGTTCCCCAGCACGGAGGTCATAGCGTCGGACACGGCCATCCACAGAACTGAGAAAGAAAACAGAGGCATTGGGAAGCTGTTACTGGTAGGGATGTAAAGCTTGCCCGATGCACAGATCCCCTGATGCGGACATCCCAAGCTACATACTGTACTTTAAAACTGCTAGCTTTTCAACTCACAAAACTCATTATGTGGCTGCTGTTTCCAGAGTGATCTTGATCGGGGTCTTAGGTTTTAAAAATCTCAATTTTAAACGTATCTAATACTAAAAAGATTTTGCTTTAAAAAGAAGAAATGGAATTTAAGAATGTTACCACATAGCAATGGGAATTAATATACTGTATTTTAAATTATGTTACATAAATTGGCACTTTCAAAGTAAATATTCTAAGAATACCACTACCCAGATGACAGCCTGTGCTGGCTCTCTGCCATCGATTCAGAGATATCCAAACAGGAGCATAAGCTGTCATCAGAATCAAAACCACTCATGCCAGATCAGGAGAGGAGGATCCATGATCACACTCACATTCATCCAAAACATTCAATTAGTTTATATTTGGCCAGTCACACACACTCAGCTTAGCCTGTAGTGTTGTTCTCATAACATGACAGAAGGGGGCTGTACACAACCTTAAATTCTTTGAAGCAAGAATAATACTGTATAACTATAAACATAATCCTTTACTTTATGTACTGTACTTAGCATAAGCACCAAACCTTTGTCATTGTCCCCATACTGTTAATGCTTTTAAAAACATTATTATCTGACCAACCGGTTAAATTTTTTCTTCTATGACTTGTCCAATAGCTGTCGCCAAACTTAACCTAATATTGCAAGTTGTTCACAAGCCACACTCTCCTCTTTCTACATCTTTAACAGAAATGCTCACACCTTTCCAGCTTTTCACCAAAAGAAGAAAAGTTACTTTAAAGGGACATGCAAAGAAATCTACACAGGTGACAGTGGCTATATTTTAAAAGAACATTTGATTTCGGACTTCCTCAATGAAAATCAGGGCTTAAACACTCATGGATGGACAGTCAACAGGCCCCAGCAGGATCTGCCTTAGACCCTGCAGGTGAGGGAGTCTGTCTTCTCCAGTTGTGCCCCGAGATCAGTCCTAGCGCCATTCTTCCTTACCCGGCAAGGATTTCATGATCTGACACCTTCAGACTGGAGATGCCGTCCTTGGCCTCATCTAAAATCTGGATGGGATCTGGTCTACGTGAGCGGCAGTCCCAGCAGCGGATACTGGAGTCAATAGAACCTGCACTAGACAAATCACCGCATGTAAATGTACCATTCACCCAAGAGTCAACTCACATTTGATATAAAACTGGTGTTTCATTCAATATTTCATTCTGTTGCCATATGTCTGAAGAAGTGGATTTGATCCACAAAAGCTTACGTTAAAATACAATCGTCTTTAAGCAAAAAAGCAAAGTGTTCTGCTTATCTTCCCTCGGGAAGATGGGCGGGGTATAAATTTAATAAATAAATAAATAAATAAATAAATAAATAAATACCGCCCCATACCACTTTAAGTATTCTCTGGGCGGTTTACAATTTGAATTACATTGTGCAGGCTACACACAAGGTGCCACATGCCTGTTTTTTGTTTTGTTGGTTTCTTTGGATTTTCCCTAGACAGAAAAAGTGTGTGAGGTACACTCTAAAACAGATTTTTTTTTTTAGAGTAACAGGGAAACAGCTGATAAGCAAAGCCTTCCTCACCTGAAAGGATCACAGTTGCCTCCTCATTGAATTCCACACAGTTTACCTTCTACGCATTAAGAGAGAAGAGAAAACAAAAAGGTTATGGAACTTATATTCCAAAGTCCATCTCAAACTTCCCATCCTTGAGGTCAGGTGTATGTACAGAGACCCACAATCAATTTCTCATTTCCCCCACTTTCCTAAAACTTATAGGAAGCACCTCAAATATCTGAATTCTAAGAATTTCCTGTCTGAGTCCATTAGTACCACCCCATTACCAGCCCCTAAAAGTACAAAATCCAAAGCGGTCTTATAGCAGATTTCATTACTTGAGTGTTTTAAAGATCCATAGCCCGTCTCATCAGATATACAGAATGTTGTCACATATTTGAAGTATGTGCCTTTATACAGACTATATGTTTGCAAAAGCCTAAGTTATTACACATATGTTCATTTTAAGGCACTGCAAGACTCCATGCTCATTTAACTTCAGCTGGTTGGCACAAATGTTCTGTGCTGTCAAATGATCTTCAACCATCTTGACCTGTAAAGAAGTGACCTCCAAAATATCCTATCATTCATTACCCGGCCCAGCATTTCTAAACTGAACTTCCTATGGAGTTAACCTAAGTCATACAGTACTTGGTTTTCCTCTTTTCCTACTGCCTTCAACACAGATACCCCTTAGGAAACTCATTATTTTGCCATATGCCCTGACTTCCTTCTGCCATCCTGTACAGTCAACCCCCGCCATTTCGCGGTTCAGGTACTGCGGTCCCACTACATCGCGGGATCGCAGTACCTGCACCTCGGAGCCGCGTGGGGGGGCGGCGATCGGGTCGCTCCGCACTGCCCGCCCCCCACACTCCCCCGAGAAGCCTTGGACAGGTGTGTGATTGCCCCCCCCCCCCCACCCCACGGGCTTCCACATATCGCGGATTTTCATGCATCGCGGGTGGGGTGGGTCCCTAACCCCCACGATTGGCGGGGGGGTGACTGTACAACAAATGGATTCTTGCATACCGACCCCAAATTACCCACCTCTATATTCTCAGTCCTTATCTAAGTCTCATATTAAGCATGTTTTCTGGAGATTCCACAAGGGATTATGTAAATTCTCTAACTCCCACAGCTACTGCCCCTGGCCTGCAAAAACAACAAACAACAACAACAAGAGAACAACAAAAACCTCCCACTGTAATGATTAATGGATCAATTGCATTTTAGAATAGTTTCATCTTCCAAATATCAGCCTCCCTGTTTCCTGCAAACTCCTAAAGCAGTGGCAGCCAAACTTTAGCCCTCCATATGTTTTGGACCACAACTCCCAGAATTCCAGGCCTGTATTGCCAATGGCAAAGGACTGTGGGAGTTTTGGTCCAAAACATCTGGAGGGCCAAAGTTTGGCCACCACTGTCCTAAAGGGCAGAACAGGTCTTACCCCTGCATGGCCTCGGAACTTCCGAATCACCTGCCCTGTGGCAACGTCCCATAAGACCACCGTCTTGTCTCCTCCGCATGAGCAAAGCTGGCTGTTATCAAATGACCTGCGGAAGGAAAAGAGATAAAGAAAGAAGAAAGCTGACTTACATCAACTTATTATGGCTTCTAAATTTTTTGTTCTACAGCCCACTTCCAGGGCTGCACATGCATTTCCAAGACAATTGTCGGAATGCAGATCAACCATAAACAGGAATCTCAGATTATGTTTTTTCTAATTTTCTAGCCATTGGGGTAGGAAAACATGTTTGAAAAAGTAATGTCTGCTCTGTGATAATAGAAAATTCTGCTCAATACTCACTCCAGTTCTTCAAGATCAGCCTATATTTTCATCCCCTGCATTTTGTTCCCCACAACAGTCAGAAGAAACAGGAAATTCTTTCAATTAGAAGTACAGATTTAAATATGTTTAGTTTGCTATTGGAAGTTTTGCAGAAAAACTGATTAGGATTCTTGCATCATGGAAGAAGAGTCAAGATTCTATATAACTCATTTTCTATTAAGCTGTATACATTTTACTCTTATTATAACATTTCGCAATAAAACAAGTTTCTACAAAGAAATTTATTTTACCTAGTCAGTTTCTCGTACAGAGCATTCAAACTGTGCATGGCAGGTGGTTGGACTGGATGGCCCTTGAGGTCTCTTCCAACTCTATGATTCTATGAAAATCACACGACGTGCCATCTAACCCATTTGCCATCTAAAATTCCCTCGTCATTTTGCAGCAAAATATTTTATTTATTCTAGAAAAAGATGATCTCTCTCTGTCCTGTCTCTTACCCTGCTGCATCAAGAACTTCATAGCCATGGCCACTGTATGATTTGAGGAGAGTCCCTTTGTAGGGGTTCCAAAGCTTGAGTGACTTGTCACTGCCACAGGTGAGACAATAATTCCCATCCACTAGAAAAAAAGAAAATGAAAAACCTGGAGTTACTTACCATTATTCAGCCCAATAAACATCTGTAATATTCCTAAAACACTAGTCTTTCCCATTCCTGCCTGCAGTATAAAGATTCTACAGTCAAGTGACTTCCCCCCCAACAAGTAAGTCCAATTCTTAATGCCAATATGAATATTTTCTTGATATAATAAATCACTGCATGATTACAGTCACACAGTACATCCCCTTTTGTTGTAGGAACTGCTTTTTAGTTTTACGCTCCTACTAACCGAACATCATGTCCCACTTATAGGAACAAGAGACACTCACCATTGAATCTCACTGCCCTGACAGCTCCCTGTTTACATTCCAGTGTACCCAACAATTTCTTGGGTAGCTCAGGCCTCCTGGGTTTTGGTTCTGGAAAGGCCATGATGGAAGAAATTGTCTTTCACAAGTTACAAATTATTCTCCTGTAGGTTTGCTAGCACAGCAACACTGGCAGCAAGCATCCGGGTGTATTGATCAGTTGACTTAAGATTGCAGAGCTTCTGAGAATTTGTTCTTTTCGGAGTAACATCACCTTTTAACGAAAATAACACAAATGCAAAAAGAAATCTGTTTGCATTTGCAGAATCCACTCAAGCAGCCAAACTCCTCACAATAATAAAAGACAAACAGACTTTTCTGGCTATGGGGAAAAACTCCAATGGCAAAAGAGAGAGGATAGGGGCCTTCTATATATAATTTAAATTCCATAAATCATATAATACCCTATTCGTCCCGCTCTTAAGGAAGCCAAGGCCGCCGTTCCAAACCTTTTAACACCCCCTACTTCCCGGAAAAGAAGAAGAAAAAACCCTTTCCTCTTAACACTGGTAATATTTCTCCCAAGCGAGCTCTACTTCTAAAACCGTATTAGATCAACGCTTCACAATTTCTTCCACTGCTTTGCCTATACTGTATATATTTTCATATCCGAGTCTGCTTTTTTCCAGTAAGGGCGGAGTTTGAGAAAGTTCCTCTAAATTCCGCTGTAACGGATTCCACTTGCAGTTTACCGAGAAACCCTTTCCCCGAAGTAGGTTCTTCTAATCTACGCCAGGGAGGAAGAGAACACGTGAAACCCAAGCGGCGGCCGCCTAATGCCTTTCCCCCCGAAAGCACCGCCCCCACCTCTTTAGTTCCGCTCGTTCTCAACGTGACTTACCCGGTCGCGAGGGAAAGGGGCGTTTGTAATTCCTCCCTTTCGTTTCCCTGAATGGGCCATGCCCTCTCTCCACGGAAAAGTACTTGCAAGGTACCCCGGGACGCTGTGGACCCCGAACGACAGACCGGAACTACAACGCTAGAGGTCCGAGGTGTTGCGCCCTTAGTGGCCCCCCAGCTGCGGAAAGGAAGCGGAAGCTGAGCGTTTCGGGGACGGGAGCGGGGGGGTGGAATTGGCTGCTCGGAGTAACCGGAGGCTGCCTGCGATGTCCAGCAACAACATGGCGGACCCGCGGCGGCCCAACCGGGTTCTCAGGTCAGCTCTAGTTTGGTGGTGGTGGTGTGTGTGTGTGTGTGTGTGTGTGTTAGGCGTCGCCATGGAAACGCCACGGAAGGGGCTGTTGGGGGGGGCGGGGGAGGGGCGGGGAAGAGCCCTGTCGGTGAGAAGGCAGAGGCGTGGAATCTGCAGAGGCGGGGATGCCAAAGGGGCCGCTGGGGTGCCTGCCGCCCCCCCCCTCTAGTAGCGATTGGAGTCTCTATGGCAACGGGATGGAGGAGCAGGCGTGAAAAGGGAAGCCGGTTCCCAAAAGATGGGGTAGCAATTGAACGTTGTTTGTGGGGGAAATGACCCTCCCGTGATAAGGAGCCGTTAGAATACAGCCTGGGAGCGGTTGGCCTGATTCGGATCTAGGGGTGCCAGACTGCCAGTTTGTGTCTCCCAGACTTTCCACCCAGATCGTGACGACCCTGCTGCACGGACCTGCTTCCAAATAAAGTCGGAGACTTGTATCCACCGCATAAGATGTCAACATCTTGTGGGGGTTCCATCCCCAAATCTTTAATCAAATGATGAGCTGTTGAGAGAAGTCTGTACAGGAAGGCCTTTTATGTAGTCATAAGAAGAAAGATCATTAAGGCCAGGAGTGGGCACCACTGGCCCTCCAGATTTTTTTCAGCTGCCACTTAGCAGTTCCGCTCCATTGAGTGTGGTAACTGGGCTGATGGGAATCGTAGCCCAGCGTCTGCAGGATCATCATAGCTGACCACTCTTGATCTTATCTAACTGCCTGTTTGGTGTAGCTGGCATATACAGCATCCTTGAGAGATGACCAATGTCTAACTCATATCTGTCAGTTTTAAAAGAGAGCCATGTGAATGGTACAGTGAAGAATGATAACTAAATACTTTTAATATAATGATATATTTTTTAAAAATTACTGAACACTAAGTGTGTATTGTTGTTCCCAAATGATAAGAACATTGGAACAGGCCACAGCCCATCCAGTCCAGCATTCTGTCTCACACAGTGGCTTATAATTTGCTTCAGGGTATTCCCAAGCAGATGTCTTCACCTGCCGACGATTCCCTGCAAATAGTATTGAGAGATATCCTGCCTATCTCTCCAACCCAGAGGTTTTCCTTAGGCATCCATAATGATAGCTATTATGTTGCCATTACTGTTCAACAGGTGTGGCACATTTCACAAAACTCTTGTTTTCATCATCCATGCCATGGTAGGAGCGGTGTAACTTTTCATGACTCTTTATGTGATCTGGATAGTTAGGTAATCTGCTGTTTCTATCAATAATTTTTTTAGCTTTAATGTTCCAGAACAATTTGTAGCAGCTCTTCAGTAGTTGTGTTATAGACATTCACCTAGAAAGGCCTCAGGGTACATTCAGGAGCAACTACTCACCAAAGATGTGCTCCTATCTTTTAAAAAGGTAGAGCAAGAAACTCCTCTCATGAGAAGACAGTGCAAATTATAGACCTAAATTCTTGCCCGTTTAAAAAAACCTAGTTAATAGGTACATACTCATTGTAATCAAACAGTCATGAATCATGACTGAGCCTCATGTATTTAAAAACAATGAGATGTGAATAAACATTTCTTTCTTGGCCCTCTCTGTTTATCCTGAGAATATCTTGATGTTTTTAGCCTCATGTTGGTATTTTTATAGGTAGATGTTATTTTAAAACTTAATTTCATGTTCCCCATCATGGCGCTTTGTTTATAGATACAAGCCGCCAACAACAGAGAACAATCCTACTCTAGAAGACCCAACACCAGACTACATGAATCTGCTGGGAATGATTTTCAGTATGTGTGGCTTGATGCTGAAGGTTAGTACTGGAGCAATAGGGTTTTGACTTTGAGACCTCAGGAACACTGTTTCAGCAAACTTAAAGCGAGGCTAGATGAGCTATGTGTTATCCTGTGACTTGTTGTTGTTGTTCAGTCGTTCAGTCGTGTCCAACTCTTCATGACCCCATGGACCAGAGCTCGCCAGGCCTTCCTATCTTCCACTGCCTCCTGGAGTTTGGTCAAATCCATATTGGTTGCATCGATGACACCGTCCAACCATCTCATTCTCTGCCGTTCTCTATCCTGTGACTATTAGATCATAAATGTCTAGTGAGCTCCTGATAGTGCTCTGTCATGAATTATTATTGGTTAGTTGAGCTTGCAAGAGACAACTGAGTTGACCAACTTATTCTAGCAGTTGGACTTGCAGTTTCCCCACCACCTCTTCTAAATTGGGTTGGATTATATGCACAGTATTCTTGACCTTAGATGTTCCCCATTTCCCTGCCACTTTAGTTCCTCTAATGTTTTTTAAAGTCCATTAATTAAGGTACGTACTTTCTACAATAGTAGCATAATAGAATATCATGTAGAGCACATCCATCTTCCAAACCTCAATGGTCAGTCCATTGTAATTGAATGCTGAGAGTTCAGTTGTTACATCACAGTATTGCATCTTACTGATGAGTCAGTGTGTGACTGGCTTTGGACAAAATCCAAATGGGTATTAAACACTGCCCAAGAGTGTTTCTCGTCCACTGCAATACACAGTACTGTATAAGATGAAGAGTTCAAATGAAATTTCTTTACCCAAATGAATGGTGCATTGCATATATGCTGAAAGCAATATGCTGTCAATTAACATTTGTTTGGTTTGTGTACACTTTGATTTGCAATTAGTTACAAATATTTTGTAGTCAGAGTACTTCACTGACAAGAGTCAGTGTGGTAGACAAAGTGTCAAACAGTGATTCAGGAGATATAGATTCAAATCCTAGCTCACCCATGGAAATGAATTCAAGAGATGGCAGTTTTAAACCACTCCCTGAACATCGTGCATGCTTCAAAACCTAAGTTGGAAGTTTCCTAAGTTTCCCTAAGTTTCCCTAAGTTGGAAGCAACTTGAGGGATGTCACAACAACAAGAAATGTAGTAGCATCTCGTAATTGGAACAGTGGTTTGTTGTACTAAAATATATGGCCAAGCCTTGTTTCAGAGCGGTCAGTTGATAATGGCAGTAATTAAAGTGCAATTCTGTTTTGTTTTAATCTGCACAAATTTATAGTAGTGGTTTTATTAAGGCTCTCATTGCATTATTATGTGGTGTTTGCAGCTAAAATGGTGCGCCTGGATTGCTGTCTATTGCTCATTCATCAGCTTTGCCAACTCTAGGAGCTCAGAAGACACTAAACAGATGATGAGCAGCTTCATGTAAGTTATACTCTCAATTCATTCAGACTCCTATTGAGTCTTATGCAGTCTCTTACCATTTTCAACTCCGACAAAACTTCAATAAAAAAAATCTTCTGATGATCTTCTGACCTCCCAGCTGTGTCAAATGCAATAACCAGCCATCCTCAACCTCACACTTCCTATTTCAGTGCAGGCACCCTGCTTCCTTGTCAACATCATTTATGTAGTGGGAAAAGTCCACTCTGTAAAGTCATCTTCTGACCGCAGAAAATGCCTGCTTTTGCATCTCACTTTTCCTTATATATTACATTTTGCCGATGGGGCTAGCTTGTTCTCTCATTGGTTTTGAACAGCTTTGCAACTGCCAGGGGTCATTGCTGCTGAAATGCTGCTGTTGAAAAAAAACTGTTTTGCTCTCCTACCATATTGGAACTGTGCTGCTTTCCAGCAGGCTAGAAGCAGCTGCTGCTCCCTCTTATATTGTTCCTTCCACTATGTGTTGACTCAAAGAGCACAGGATAGTGCAGTTGAAGGGAAAGGTGAACAAATGCTGGATATCGTGGAGCTTGTATTATTTTGTATGAGGATATACTGAACAGTTTTTACTCCTCTATCACACAGTACTTTCTCTCTCTGGGTAGGAGCTTCCTGCTGGAGGGAACAGGATGACAACACTGCACCTAGACCAAATTTACTAGCACCTGTTTGCAGGACAAAGGGCTGATCAAAATCTGGAGCCATTAAAATAGTTGCTTCCAGCAACTTATCTTTAAGGTGTCAAGGGCCAGTTGACATGCCGTTGAACTTTCACTGGCATGCGCTTTTTGCAGAGGTCTGTTTAGGGTCTTGCATCAATGCTAAAGAGTGGAGTATGCATTTTTTTGCAAAGCCTACTGGGCCCACTCCATTCATCTGATTGCCAGCTTTTCATAGACTGTCGGTGTTCAGTCTTTAACTCCAAGGCTTATTTTGCTTGGTCTCCAATTCCAGGAGGATTAATAACAGTAGCTCATTCTTGCAGGAAATGTTTTATTTATTCAGTTATCTCATACATTGGATCCATGTTGTCTTGAAGTACTTTCTGCAAGCATTATTTTTGGCTTTGAAAAATTAGTGCAATAAAGTTTATTTGATTCCTGTGGATTCCTGAGTCATATTTTAAACAGTTGCTTACTGTTAGACATTTCAATCATTCCCCTTTCTTAATTTAATTATAAGGTTTCTGGTATTGAGTCCCAGGAGATAAGACAAAAGCAGCTGTTCTCTCTGTTTTAAGTAGCTGCACTATCAACTTGTGCCCAGGAAATTAACAATCTTGTAGTTTGAGGGCCATTTATAACTGTATAAATGCAGTATTTGTCATATAGTCCCATTCTTATGTCTGAAGAATTGGATTTTACCTTAAAAGTTCACATTAAAACATAGTAATTGGGCTTTAAGATGCCACAATGTTTTTTTGTCATCTTTACTTTTCTTTTGTATTTGCCTGATACATTTTCTTGTTCTCATTAGCACCCCTTTTGTTTGCCAACGATGACAAATCATAGTTGGTCTCTGCCCCACCACAGCAATCTCGCACACGTTCATCATTAATTGGAAACAAAGTTTGCTCCTTGGTGTGGAATTAATACCTGGGGCAAACTTGTATGGCTGATAAAAGCTCTGGCCATTGAGCAGTAATGGAGAATAAGGCAATAGCCTTGGCATATCTTGTGGCATAATACAAAATGGAATAATTTTTCCCCAGATTTACTTGAGGGCTTGATGGGTCTCAAAATCTCAAAGGCCAGACATTGGAAATGATGAGAAACAGTAGGTTGATTTGCTGCTTGGGCATCCATAAGCTTTGCTTGCCTCTCAAGGAAGCATGCCACCATTTTCTCCCAGTAGCTGATAGACTGGAGCAGGGGAGCTGGCTCTTGAACCCTCAGGAACCTCTTCCAGCTCCTAATATTTCTCAGCCCTTTGAGCTCACATGGGATGAAACTATGGGTCAGCAGCGCTAATGCTTGCCTCCTGGAGAGCTGGAACCCGCAAGATGACCTCCTCGGGGGCGCTGACAGGGCTTGTTCCATCCTATTGGTCCTTCTTGATATGTCAGCAGCCTTTGATACTGTCAGTCACGGAATCCTGCTAAGTAGGCTCGTTGAGGTGGGGATTGGAGGTACAGCTTTTAGCTGGCTCTGGTCTTTTCCTGGGGGCTGTGCCCGGTATGTTAAGCTCACGGAAGAATCGTCGGCCCTTTGGATGCTCTCTTGTGGGGTGTGTCAGGGATCGACAATCTCCCCAATGCTATTTAACATCTACATGAGGCCACTGGCTGAGGTCATTAGGGGATTTTGAGTCTGCTGTCATCAGTATGCTGATGACACACAGCTCTATCTCTCCTTTACCACCTCTGCAGTGGAGGCGGTGCAGACCCTCGACTGCTGCCTGGATGCGGTCATGGAATGGACCAGGACTAACAGGCTCAGACTCAACCTAGAGAAGACCAAGGTTATGTTCTTTGGGACGTTCTCTATGGGTATAGTGGCCCTCTTCCTAGTTTGGAGGGCTCTGTCCTCCAGCTGGCAGATCGAGTGAGAAGTCTGGCCATGGTCTTGGATTCGGATCTGTCCCTGGAAGCACAGGTGGCAGCCGTCTCCAAGTCGGCCATTTTCCATCTTCGGCTGATCGCCCAGATTTGCCCATACGTATATGAGAACAATTGTGCAGGCGTCCATGATCTTGAGGATAGATTTATTGCAATGCTCTTTACGTGGGCCTTACCTTGACCCTTATTTAGAGATTGCAGTGGGTACATTATGTGGTGGCTAGACTGGTGGTGGGTGCAGGAGGGTACAATCCTATCACCCCAGTGCTGTCCTGCCTTCATTGGTTGGCCGTTGCTTTCCGAGTGAGGTTCAAGGTACTGTTTTTGACTTCTAAAACCCTCCATGGCTTGGGACCTGAATACCTGGTGGAGCGAAACTCCTTAAGATCAGCTGCAGACGGACCCACCAGAGCATCACAGGTGTTCTCACTCCAGGTGGCCACCTGTAGAGAAGCCTGAAACATGATAGTCAGGCTTTCTCAGTGGTTGCCCTGATATTATGGAATCAACTTCTGAGTGAGATCCGCCTTGCAGAGTCCCTGCCTGCCTTTAAGAAAGCAGTTAAAATGTGGCTTTTTAGAGATGTGTTTGGCAACCATCAATAGTTTGTTTGTTTGTTTGTTTTGGACTAGTAAAATCTGCCAGTTTTGTTATTAATGTGCTTTTATTATTATGTTTATGACTTTCCCCCCTCATTTTTATTCTTATTGTATTATTGTAAACCACCCGGAGTTCTGGTTAGAAGACGGGCGGTATATAAATGAATGAATGAATACACACAAAAAGGGGGTAAATGCTCCAAAAAAATTCCACATAACTTAGGTTCAAATCAAGTGTTTTGGCATCAAATCTCACAATGCTGCCACTGTGTCAAAGATTTCCAGATTCAGGGAGGGCCACGCTAACTACTGAGAAATACTACCCTAGCTGCCCTAATGTGGGGTGAAACCAGGAGGGTCATATGTGCCAATGGCTGTGGGAATCCTCCCAGTCAGCAACCTTCCAACGCCTTAGTCCAGGCATGTCCAAACTTCGGCCCTCCAGATGTTTTGGACCACAACTCCCAGAATTCCAAGCCTGTATTTCCAATGGCAAAGGACTGTGGGAGTTGTGGTGCAAAACACCTGGAGGGCTGAAGTTTGGACAAGCCTGCCTTAGTCTAATCTAAGCAGTACTTCTAGGAAGTTCTCAAAAACCCACAAGATTAGCACTTTGACTCTTATACCAGTCCTTCAAAATAGAACTGCCATCACACGCCCCAAAACATACAAGCTTCCAGTAAGTAGATGGTCAGATCAAGGTCTGGATTTAAGTACCCTAACCCATCTTTAATCCAAACAGTAAAACAACTGTATCAAAGAAAACTGTATGAAAGACGGCTCCCACCTGTGCTTCCAGGGACAGATCCGAATCCAAGACCATGGCCAGACTTCTCACTCGATCTGCCAGCTGGAGGACAGAGCCCTCCAAACTAGGAAGAGGGCCACTGTACCCATAGAGAACGTCCCAAAGAACATAACCTTGGTCTTCTCTAGGTTGAGTCTGAGCCTGTTAGTCCTGGTCCATTCCATGACCGCATCCAGGCAGCAGTCGAGGGTCTGCCCCGCCTCCACTGCAGAGGTGGTAAAGGAGAGATAGAGCTGTGTGTCATCAGCATACTGATGACAGCAGACTCAAAATCCCCTAATGACCTCAGCCAGCGGCCTCATGTAGATGTTAAATAGCATCGGGGAGATTGCCGATCTCTGAGGCACCCCACAAGAGAGCGTCCAAGGGGCTGACAATTCTTCCCTAAGCTTAACATAATGGGCACAACCCCCAAGGAAAGACCGGAGCCAGCTAAAAGCTGTACCTCCGATCCCCACCTCAGCGAGCCTACCTAGCAGGATACCGTGATCAACTGTATCAAAGGCTGCTGACATATCAAGAAGGACCAACTGGGGAGAACCCCTGTCAGCGCCCCTGAGGAGGTCATCTTGCGGGTTCCAGCTCTCCAGGAGGCAAGCATTAGTGCTGCTGACCCATAGTTTCATCCCATGTGAGCTCAAAGGGCTGAGAAATATTAGGAGCTGGAAGAGGTTCCTGAGGGTTCAAGAGCCAGCTCCCCTGCTCCAGTCTATCAGCTACTGGGAGAAAATGGTGGCATGCTTCCTTGAGAGGCAAGCAAAGCTTATGGATGCCCAAGCAGCAAATCAACCTACTGCTTCTCATTAAAGATAGTGGAAAAGTCAAAAGAGCAAAGTTTTTTGAAACAATTGCAACCATTGCAAAGAAAAGTTAAAGAAAGATTTTGGAGGAAATATAGTGGCATCCCTGTATCCGCTTGATTTACCGTCCACAGATTCAGTTATCCATGATTGGTTATCAGGGGGAGAAGGGTGGGGGTGGGGTGGGGTGCCAGTGGCCGTTCAAGCTTCCAGGGTGGCGGACCAGGCGCGGAGATCCCTCTTGGCAGTGGCAGCAGAAACAGCAGCCACAGTGGTGGGCAGCAAAACTCACTCGCTTTCCCTCGATCCCCTTGTTGCCTGCCTGCCTTGCTAACTATCAGCCTTACGTCTCACCTCTCTTTCTCCTTCCTTCCTCTCCCAGCGGTGCCTCTCACAATAACCAGGAGCTCCAGTGCCCTGTTCATCTCATCGCAATAACTGAGAGCCCTCGTGCCCTGCTCATCTCAGGCCACTGACTCCGCTCGGTCTTGCCCCTTCGGCCCCCAGTGCCTGCCTGGCTCTAGTTCGCTCATTCCCAGCTACTTGAGGTCTCCCACTGGCAGCAACCAAAATACAAGAGCGCGGGTGGGGTTCATGCCTCGACAGGAAGGAGCAGGTAGCTGAGACTGAGTGAGCAAGTGAGAGCCAGGCACGTGCTGGTGGCCGAAGGAGCAAGACAGAGTGGAGTCAGTGGCCTGGGCGAGAGGTGGGGCTGCTAGCTAACAAAGCAGGCAGGCGGGCAAGCAAGAAGGCAGGAGGATAGAGGGACAGCGGGTGAGTTTTGCCACCCGCCACTGCAGCTGCTATTTCTGCTGCTGCTGCTGCTGCTGCCGCCGCCGCCAAGGGACATTTCTGCGCCTCCACCAAGGCACACTGATGCATCACCCAGTCGGCCGCACAGGAAGCTTGAATGGCTGGGGACACCCCTGACAGTTTAAGCTTACCGGTGCACCTTCATGCCATCCGGTCCACTGTGCTGGCCAGCGGGGAGAGGGGGTGTCTGAGGCAAATGCTTTTGCCCATGGCACCCTACCACCACTGTCGCCACCGTCACCCTCAAATAAGTGTGTTTGCTCTTATCTGCAGATTTTGGTATCCATGGGGCAGCTCAGAACCAATCCCCCTTGGATACAGGGGTCCTACTGTAATGAATTAAAAGTTTGAGGCAAGAGCAATACAGAGCAAAAACATAAGAAAACTAGCTAAATGATTTTAGTACTTATTCTCTACCATACCTTTTCAGCATAGTCTCAGAATGAACACAAAGCACATTCCGTGCAGAAGGGCAGCAAATAAGCAACATATCTTCTGAGATAACTAAGGCAACCAAATTAACGTCTGACACCATCTTTATACCTAAAACTTCTGCATCTGAACTCTTAACATAGCAACTCAGGCATTGAGTTACTATGAACATTCATGAAGGCAAGAACAGTTTCCAACCCCTCCTGTCATTCAGCTGAAAAACATTTCCTAATTAGCTCAGTACCTAGGAAAGAGCCTTGAAGGCTGTACTCACACAGATAAGCTGTGTGTGTTACTCACTTTCAATTACTGATAGGCATTACCCTTCCTTCTCTCAGCTACCTCCTTTCAAGCAGTGACTATAAAGCCTGGATTTTCAAAAAGAGCACCAGACTCCATGATCCCCCACGAACCTTTGTGATTCCCAAATCATTATATGCACCAGAATAATTCCTGAGGGAAGCACTCAGCAGTCATCTTCATATGGATGCCAAACCCTCGTCTTGAAGCACGATTAGTAAACACATCCCATTGCCGTTTGTTTAGTTTCAGCATTTTGTTAGATCCCTTGATAATATTTGTGGTTCATTCCATTGACATTACTATTTGGTTGGCTACTACCAGTGTAATGCAATTTTGTTCTAATTGTCTCTTCCCTTCTTTTTTCAGGTTGTCTATCTCTGCAGTCGTGATGTCCTATCTTCAGAACCCTCAGCCCATGTCCCCTCCATGGTGAAAAAACTCTCCCCAATCCTCCTCTTGCAAAGCAAAAGTGCCCTCTCTGTTGACAGAGGACTATTTTCTCAGGCAGTGTGAACCCGCGTATACAAGGAGAGTGCTGCAAAAGTATTGCTGTGACAATAAAGTGATGATTGTGAAAGACACTTTGTTTGAGTGCCCATATTTTTAATGTGGTAATTATTCATTTATCCTGTGGGGAGAAAAGTAACATGTAAGTACTATAAATAAAATAAAATAAATGAACAAATTTATTTGATCACTTGTTCATCTATTAGCCAAATAAATCTCTATGTTAAGTTCTCACTGTACTTCCCATGCAGCTAAAGCTGTCTGTTCAGTTGGAGGAAACAGTCTTATTCAAAAATAACAACCTTAATTTCAGTAAACAATTAAGATACACCAGTTTTCATAATCAAGCATTGAAGCTGGTTACTGCACACAGTAGTGTGTGTGTATCTATATTAATTGGCAGGGTCCCACAGTAGGTCTGGAGCTGAGCAGGAGAATTTTAGAGACATATTGCTACACAGCTTCAAATGTGTCTAGTACTGTTGTATTCTATTGAGAAAACATGTGAGACAGTGACTTTTGTTTCATGAAAGCTTACATTAAAATATAGCATAAAATAAAACATTTGTTTTGTTTTGTGTCTCTTGTTAAAATGACTCTAGACAAGAATGTCAAGTTTCCAGGAATCTCGACATTATATTGACAATATGGCCATTTGCACAGAAATACAGGTTACTTTTCTTGTACAGTATATCTGTTGTGTGTATGTCCATACATAGAATAGTTATACATAAAAGCAAAAGGTTTGTTTTTAAACAATACATATTTTCCATGTGAGATCATTCAGATTTATACGAGAGTTATGTACCAAATGAAGAAATTAGATCCAACACTTTTGTGCTGGTGGCACCCTTGATACAGAGGGATGGTTGACTGAATGTCAGGGGAAAGTCTTGAAACATGCTGTTTGATTTAAAGCACTGTTCTTTGTCTAAGTTCAGGAACTGGAATGCAGCTGTTCATTCATGCCTGTCCCTCCTCCCTTTCCTGTCTCCCCCCTTGCTGCTGTTCTGGCTTTCTGCCCAATCTTCCTCCTGTTTGCATTTGTCGGATGGTGTGGAGTGAGGGGCCTCGACTTGGGGGTGGGGGAGGAGAGATAGGCAGAGCTGTATTGAGGAGGAAACCTGCCTTGGGACCCTAGTAGGATGTGGGTGAAAAAAGTGTGTGGGAGATGGGGGAGGAGATCTCCTCCGAACATGGATGTCAGGCACAGGTCTTAATAGTATTGGCACATCTGCTGAAAGGATACAGGGAGCCCTTAGATTAGAGGTAGAGTAAATTTGGAAGGGCAGGCCCCTGCTCTTGCTTTCAGAGACATAGGATTGCAGTCTCTCAATATGGGTTAACTGTTCCTACTGCCCCTTTAACAGCATTGTGAAGGGTAACTTTAAACAGTGGAAGCTTTCTCTTCCAGCATGGAAGTTAGGTTTCACCTAGGTAATTCCTTCCTCCCAGTTGTTTAGATATTAAAAGTGGAGCCAGCAAAAAAAAGTAGCTACTTTAAATCAGCGACCTTTTTCTCACTCTCACAGTATTTATAGCTGTTAAGCCATGGTGAGGATTTTCCCCATCCCTTGTGAAATGCCCTTGTAGGTGGAGTCGTCATCCTAAACCGGATGGTTACTTCTGCTTGTATGTAGCAGAAGCCCCTTCGAAAGGACGAGTAAATGCTAGGGATTCGGGATGAAGGGTCTCTTTCCTTCACACTTGTTCCTAGATTCATCTAACCTCCTGATCTTTTTTTCCCTGCCTGCTTCTTTCAGGAGACCGGTGGGATAGCACACACCCCGTCCCCTTGACCTGCATGACCCTCTTGAGGCCCGGCAAGCTGGTGGTTGAGCGGGGAAGCATCCGTGGGTCGCGGGGGGGGGGAGGAGGAGGTTCATCCATCGGTGGGAATAACTTGAGTTGAAACCCTTTTTTATTTTGGCCCATATCAGGCCTCCTGTGCCTTTAAAGGCAGAAGCAACGCCGTCCCAGTTCCCCCCCCGCCCTCTCTTCCCTTTCCCCGAGCTATTTTGGCTCGGCGCTGTTTTCGTTTCCGCCTTCCTGTTCCGCACCGGGTGCCAGGAAATTCCCCGCTTCCGCGCTGGCCAGGCAGGAGACGGAGGCGGCAGAGGCGGGGCCGGGGCTGCGTCGCCGGGGAGGAATGCAGCTGGCGGGGGCTAGGCAGGCAGGCCAGCAGGCAGGCCGCGGCATGTCCTTTGCATCCTCCACCGCCCAGAAAGAAGGCTTCTCTCCAAGCCGGGCTAGGCTGCCTTCAACCGCCTTGATCTACATTTTCGGTTCTCCTAAGACCTCCTCCTTGCAGGGTCGAAGCTGGACGCCCTGGTTTCTGGCCCACTTGGCTCTGGCCACTTGGCATCTCTCCTACCCTTGTGGTGGTGGTGGTGGTTTCAAGCTGCTGCCTTCGCCACTGTGTGCTGTTCGCACGCCACTGGAGCAACAAGACCGGGCTGTTCCATTTGGGGTGCGCCTCGTGGAAACATGGCACCAGGATGTCTGAGGCCTGTAGTGCCTGTTGCCTTTAGAGGGCACTTTGGGTGTCCTCCCATGGAAGGATCACACAGGACTTGGACTTTGACCCCCCCCTCCCCTTGATCCAGAGAGCTGGGTTTGGTCAATGGTTGCTCCACGTTTGTGGCCCAAAGGAACAGTTCAGAGGCCAGCGAGGTTAACAGTTTCTAGTGGTCATCCTGGTTCAATGAACAGCTCTGTTGCATTCCCTGCAAATGAAGGCATGGTTCCTAGGGCATAATGGCGTGGGGCGTGGGCGTGGTGGTCTCTAGATTGCAAGGTATGGGACCCGAGGCCCCCCCTGGGTGAAGTGCATCTCTGGGGATGAAGGCCTTTATTTCTCCAAAGGAGAGGGAGGGAGGGTGCAGGGCTAGGCGGCCTTTTTGATTACTACTAAGTGGTAGTATAGGCTGGCCTGCAGGCCTTGTTGGAGAAAGCTCACTTGGACCCCAGAAACACTCTACTGTCCAGTGGAATGGTAGAGTCTGTGGTGTGTGATGGACCAAGTGTTGGCCTGAGGAGTGGAAAATCCATGATCAAGTCCCCAGTGACCTTAGGGCAGTCCACAGTAGCCAGCCTGATTGACCTGAAAGTTTCACTTTGAGGATAAAGTGGGGAGGAAGAGAACTGCATATATTGCCATGAACTAATTGGCGGGAAACTGGAGTAGAACTGGAACAAATAAACAAATGAGCTCACCTAACAACCAGGAGGAACTAGAGGGGAGAGCCTGTGTGTGGGATCAAAGGTTTGCCAGAAATGGGAAATTACAGAGAGAATGCAGGTGGGTTAGGAGTCTTGCACCTGTACTGTAGTTAAGGAAACAGAAGGAAGGCAGCAGAAGGAACACAAAAGGGCAGGGTCTTGCTGGCTGGGCAGAAATAAAGGGGATGCAGATTCTCTCTCTCTCTCTCTCTCTCTCTCTCTCTCTCTCTCTTTGTAGGGGTGGGATGCCGCTATGGCGTTTTTACAGGAAGGAAAGCAGTCCCGCCCAGATTATGCTGCTTCCCTTTCAGGACATCCTGTAGTAAAATGGCAGCATTATAAATACATTGTTCTTATATATGCAATAAACAGTTTGGGATCAAATCATGGAGGTCTTGGTCCATGAGCCACTTCTGTACATGTGTGTCCTTTGTACTTTGTACTACATATGGCTTCTACATGTACTTTTTGGCATCATTCCTTCCAAAAGCATATATGATGGATGACTCCCAAGTGTTTCTATATGTGTCTCTCCACAAATATGTGTACACATGTCCTCTTACACTTTGGGACCACTTTGGAAATGGGTCAGGATTGGCCTGAGATATGTTGTTGTTGAAAGCAAATAACAGGAAGAAGCCCCCTCCCCCATTCTTGCTACACCAGCAGTTGGATTTTGCTTTCACAGTTATGAAAGGAACAGTGTACTTTGCCTCTCCTGAAGGCAACAGGTTGGTTCAGGAGAGCAGGGGAGACTGCCTGCTCCACAGTTCTCTTTGTGACTTCCTTCCAGCACTTGCCACTTGATGTGATTCTGCCTAGTGACAGGGCTGGCCACCAGGGCCCCAGCTTCCACCCCAAGAGGAATGACCACAACATTCAGCCCTCCAGCTCTTTTGCATTTCACTTGCCAAATCCATGAACATTGGCCATGAGGGCTTCAGCTTCTAGAAGTCAAAAACATGCAGGCATGACCAAACTTTGGCCCTCCAGATGTTTTGGACCACAACTCCCACAGTCCTTTGTCATTGGCAATCTAAGCTTAGAATTCTGGGAGTTGTGGTCCAAAAAATATGGAGGGCCAGAGTTTGGACAATCTAGAGCTGTGGTTCTCAACCTGTGGGTCCTCAGATGTTCCTGGACAGCAATTCCCAGAAACTCCCTTCCAGTACAGCAAGTGGTGGAGGATTCTGGGAGTTGCAGTCCAGGAACATCTGGAAACCCACAGGCTGAGAACCACTGATCTAGAGGATCAAAGGCTGAAAAACAGTGTACAGTATTGTTAGTAAGCCCTGTTGCCGTGGCTGCAGCTCTTCTCTTGCCCCTCATTTACTTCTTGCTTTGCAAGAAAAAAGGCAGGCCATGTAGATGGCCTTATTCCCAATGTGGGTTTTATTTGAGGAGCTGATGGGTTTCTGACATGGACAGGAGATCACCAAAATATTCCATTCCTTGCTTTGAAGACAAATATTTCCGGCTCTTGTAGTGGAGAATAAATGATAAGCTCTTTACCTGGAGAAGTAGCAGTTAGTAATCAAGTGTGGGCTTTCTAGATGACACTTTTTTTTTTACTAAACAAGACACATTGTGGGGCCATTGCAGGGAAAGCTGAACGGATTGCCTGGTTAATTCCAAATCTATTAGAGGTGGCTGAGACAAGAACCAAAATTACAAGGAGATGAAACTTGGGATATAGGAGACAAGGCAATGATAGACCTAAGTACTGACTACACAGCGTTTGGTTTCCACTGTACCTTGCTGTGGTTTTGACAGAAAAATCAAAAGGAAAGTTTATTTTCCTTGCCCAAGGTCCACTAGCCTTACATATCCTGCTTGCCTCACATTACCCCATCAGTCTTCTACCAAGCTAGTTGTTTTGCCAACGTGACTGGCAGTGTGCCCAGACTGAAATGTGCAAGTGCCACCCTGTTAGGCCAGAGGACAAAGAGCAGGAGGCACATTCCCAAGGCACCTCCCTAAGCCTGCACCCGTGAGCATCTGGCATGTGCAGCCAGACTCTGTGGGAAGGTGGAGAGTTGCAGAAGTGGTCTCTGCATTCTTGGAAAAGCCGAGGCACTGCCCCAAGTGGGAGGTTACAGCTCAGTCAAACGTACTTTGTAGTCCCAGGAGTAAATAAGCCTTATCAGCTCCTCTAATAAACGGTTGCTTTCAGCAGCCACTGTGTTGTACCAAAATGTTTCCTGGATACAGTATTCTTGTTTAGAAAATTATAGTAGTTGTATCTTTTAAAAAGAGAGAAATGCATCTTCCTGTATTTCTGGTTTCTTTTGTGATGACCAGCATACCCCCATCACATTTAGAGCATTCCTTACCTTTGGGGGAGAATGGTGAACTGGACTGAGCTAGGATCCCAATTTCTGCTAGATGTGAGAATAAAGGAGAGAAAGGCTGACTTAACTTGCTTGTCTCCTCTGAAGCAGGAGGAGTGCTTTGTTTGCATCCTGTGTCTCCATATAACACTATTAGCTTCCCATTAAGAGCTGAAGACATAATTCAAGTTTTTTTGGTTTCTAATAAAAGTTGATTGATGAGTTCTGTCCATTCCAAGAGGGCTGGTTCCCTCAAACTTTTCTGAGTCACAAAATTTCATAAGGCATGCTGAGCTGTGTTGGAGGGAGTGGCTAGCTTCGGTCACAAAGAATTAAGTATCAGCCTTTTAACTTTAAAAGAAACATGGAAATCATATTTACAGTTTGTTACATACACCCAACTTGCACAAAAAATGGGTTAAAATTATTGGGCCTCTAAACTGTGTTCAGATAACAACACAGGTAAATGATGTACTGCCTCCTACAATCATTGTATAGTAAGAAACAGGAGAGGGAAATGCCAGTTGATGAACTTTGCTTCATTTGCCTGATTGTTTAATTCCCTGGTTGTTGTATGCATAGCCCCACACAAATAACAGTACAGCAAAGAGCAAGCAGTTTTTTCAAAATCTTAAAAAGTTTTTATTCACTGTGTGTAAATTCAGTTGCACATTTATATCATGAATAATTTAACATATTTAAAAAATGCAGGGTTCAAAGAGTTAATGTGACTTGGAAAAAATGTGTGCCCCTAAAACAGTGGTTCCCAACCTGGGGGTCGGGACCCCTTTCGGGGTCAAATGGCCATTTCACAGGGGTCACCATGAGCCAGTGAAGAAAAAGGCACAAACAGCTTGGGTCTAGAGGAGGAGGGGGGAAGAGTTACGGCTTGATAGGTTGGAGGGAATGTCAGTCAATGGCACTGGAGACTGCGATTGGCTGAGGGTGCCTGTAGAGCAGGGGTGCCCAAACTTTTTGTAAGGAGGGCCAGATTTGGTGGCTGAGAATGTGTCAAGGGCCGGTTGCTCCCCAATCCTGCCACCCCACTGCAAGCCCCACCCACTTTCTTTAAAAAAAACATGGGGTGAAGGAGGGGGAGGGAGGGGCGGGCCAGCCAGCCGCGGGCCACTCAGAATGGCCTGACGGGCTGGATTTGGCCCCCGGGCCGGACTTTGGGCAGGCCTGCTGTAGAGGGAAGTTCTCTATGGCACCTGCGGCAGTGGCCTGCCAAAGGGGCGTTGTGGCCTCTTCCAAGCAGGGGAAAAGGGGTCACCACAACATGAGGAAATGTATGAAAGGGTCACAGCATTAGAAAGGTGGAGAACCACTGCCCTAACATTTCTGCATTCCAAGCTTCTTTCCCATTCTCCCTCGTGCTTGTGTTTGCTTCTTTTGTTTGTAGTTTAGGGGACATACCAAGTCAAGGCTTCTAGCATAACTTGTTCTCGTTGTTGGCTTATGCAGCCTCTCTACAAAGCAGTTTCCCATGAGTACTAATTATTTTGAGGTGTGGCCCATAATTGCCCAGGTTGGAGCACTTTAATGAGGCTGTCTGGCTGCTCTCTGCCCACGATAATATTCCAAAGCCATTCCTCGTGCTGAGGAGTGGAGTAATTGTGGGATTTCAGCCTGCCCAAGCAATACGGCAAAGCATGAGAAGAAGGGCAAGGGTGTACCCATTCACGTTGCTACATCTGTGGCTACAGGCATTTCAGATAACTTTCCATCCAGAACAGAAAGCAGGGACTGAGTCATAGATGGGGCGACAGGGTGGCTTGTTCTCTAGCCTCAGCTGAAGGAGAAAGAGTTAATCTAAAAGGGCTGAACATCTATGGCCCTCCAGATATTTTGGACTGCAGCTCCTCAAAACCTTGACTATGGTTCTGCTGACAAGGGCTGATGGGGAATCAGTCATTGGAAGCCCAGAAGACCCCAATGTTAATGTAAAATAGGAAGGAAGGGAGGAAGGAGTTTTGACTGGAGTCTCTTGCTCACACTAAATGAGGCGAAGAGGATTAATCAAGGAACATCCTAGGTTTTGGTCTCCAGTTACCTAGGGGGTTTATTTGTGTGCTTTATAACCTGAGCAAACCACTTTCTGAGAAGACAGGACTAGAGTCCAAGAATCTTGAAATAACTGGTACTGGTAAAAAGAAGGTAAGACAAAAAATGCTGGATCTTTGGATCTTGGCAACAGACATGCAGTTCTCCCATTTTATTCTGACTCTTATGGCTATATGGTTTTGATTCTACAGTGTTTTCCTCTGCTCTAGGTTGCATGTGGATTTTCAAAATGGGATTTCAAAATGTTACCTTCTGCTACTTGTTCCCAAAACAAAGAAAAATCCATACCCAGCTAATAAGTTTTTATTCTGCTGTCATCCCCAGGCCAAGAACATCATACACTGAAGGTGAAAACCTTCTCTTTGGTGTGGCATCCTGTCCTCCCCCCCGTGAGAACACAGGAACTTGAGCAGGTGCCGGATACAGCCTCGCTCATGGTAAGGCGGAACAGGCCATCCGCTTTGGTATCCTGTCTCCATGGGTAGCCAAAGCACAGGAAATCAACCTGGCAGTGTTTGGCCTGCCTAGGCCTTCCTCATATCCTGGCTGAGATGTCTTTCTTCCCCCTCCCCCCCCCCCATCCTTCAGCCTGAGCCTTTGGGGGTGGAGGGAGTTCAGATTCCTAGCAGAGAGTCACACTGTGTGAGTGGGAGCTATGAGCTAGGGCTGCCTTTGTTCTGCTGGAGATGTGCTTGGGGCGCTATCAAAGACCCTTCTGTCTTTTCACAGGGGAGTGTCTCGCACAGGCAGTGGCGTGACAGGGCCCCTAGGTGCAATGCAGAATAGTCCAGACTTGCTGTGCATTTTCCATCACACAGCACCCGGGCTGAAAAGCTGGTGGCGCTAAGAGAGGACAGAAGCACTGGAATTCACACATCCCTTAAATAAGCACCGTCTGGAATCATGTGACAAATGGGGAAGAGAAAAAGGCTTCCATTTCAAACTTGCAATGCACACTGAGCGCTTGACAGAAAACAACAAAGCTGTGGCATCTGTTGTAGCTGTGTTACATGGTGGCCAGACCGCTTGATGTATGCAGGAGAGGAGACCCACAGCTGGTGGACATCCAGCTCTTTCCCATTCAGCTGAGGGTATACAAGGAACAGCATTATATACCAGGGCAGATTTTCAGTTATATTAAGCCCAGCAATATCTGCTGTAACTTAGAAATACAGTCATAACAGCACTAGACTACAAATATCTGCAGAAATACCAGAAACTACTTCAAGGCTAAGGAAATCCTCAGTTTTAGCATATTATCTTGCCTCATGTGAACTATATATTCTGCAGCACACACTGAAAGGTTTCTCACACACCTTGAGTAGTTTAGCAAATAGTAACTGATGTGTCCCACAAGGCATGCCTGACCTATAGCCATGAGCCATGAGGTTTTTCTGCTCTCTGCCCCTTTTCTTTGAAGTTGTTAAGAAGGATAACTGTTGGCAATGACACCTG
The DNA here is from genome assembly GCA_029282475.1 of Phrynocephalus forsythii. Lineage (NCBI taxonomy): Eukaryota > Metazoa > Chordata > Lepidosauria > Squamata > Agamidae > Phrynocephalus > Phrynocephalus forsythii. The sequence continues at coordinate 77,327,563 of JAPFRF010000011.1, read as the reverse complement.
GCCCTTCTTAATTGTTCTTCTGTTACTGTTTTATGCCCTGTTAATTAGGGGAATTTGTCTGCTGGCACAGATGGATCAATAAATCAGAGGCAACAAAATAGGCAGCGGCCTTTATTCGGCCACCTGTGTTAGTAAAAAGTGCATGTTATGCTTTTATATTTCACATAATTCTTAATCTGTCACTAGATCATATCAATTCAATGAAAGTGTTTAGGGCTAAAACATGTGTAAACTGAAAGAGGCAGCTAAGGAGCAGTCTCCCCCCATGTGCTGTAAAGAAAGCATAAGGGAGCAATCGAGAACACAGCCATAGTGTGGAGGATAAGGCAGATTTAATAATCAGGACCCCCCATGCCTATAATTTACATAACAAATGATAACTTCCACTAATGGCTCACTATGTTGCAAAATAAATTGCAGATGTGGAGAGGGTTGTTGCACCTCTCCTGAGTAACCTTGATGCAAAAAACAACCAACCATCCAACTATAAAATACTGAACATTTTTAGTACTGTTAAGTCTCAGAAGATCAGATTATCTTTTAGTTGTCAAAGTCTGCAAAACATCAATTTTTTGTAATTTCAAAAACAAACAGCTAGGCTCTGCTTCTTAATCATCCTTTGCCTAGAAACACACAACTGTGCCTCATACCTTTGTGTTGGGTTCAAGAGAACCCTCGTACCATAATATTAGAACATATTTTATGTCACTTGCCCCATGATTCGATGTGCCTCCCCGCCTTTATAGCAAGTACTATATAATAAAAGATTTCAGGGGAGGGGGAAGCTTTCCAATCTATTCCCTGTAAGAGCAACAAGAACAGGTTAGGCCTACAGGTGTTTAGCTGTGTCTCTGGGCAGACTTTCTGAACTTGGTTCAGCAGCACTGTGACTACATTTTATTATGCCCGCAATCACGAGACCTGAAATTAGGTCAACACAGCTTTGACTACACATAGAACATTTAGTTGTCCAAAGAAAAACGGCGCATGATCCAGCATTCTATCCTACCAAACCACTTCTGTGGCTTTTAGATAGGATCAGGCAGCCATGTTATGACAAAGACTGACTTTCAGCTGACTCACTGACAGGGTGGAGTAGATACCGGTAATTATGGGAAGATTGAGGGTTGGGTCGAGCTTGAGGCCTAGTTCTTGATAACAACGTATACCTTTCTCTGTGTAAAAATCCTTACAGGGTTAGACATGGTAGCCTAGACACAGGTTTGCTCAGTGAAAAACGGCTACTCTGTTTTGTGTTTCACCGGTTTGTGAAGATTTCGACTTCCAGTTGTCAAGTGCCCAGCAAATGGCAGCCTGTGACTTCGCAGGAAAAGCCAATGAGTTGTGCTAAATGGCCTTGTTCAGTTTTACAGTATTTATTAAACCTCAAGTACTTCATGCCAGCTGAAAACCTAATCTTACAAGAACTAGGACAAGCAATCAGCAGTTGGTTTTAGAAGGGAAAATTACCAAGTTAGGGCCACTAAACTGGCAGCAGCTCAGATTACAAGTGGTAAATTCCTGAGCCTTGAATCACGGCAGAGTTCCTGTAGCCTCTGGGGCCCCTTCACCATTGATCTCACCCCACCTGCTTACTCAGCTGTCTCTTGGCGCTCCACCGAAACCCCACAGAAAGCAGTTGATCAACACTGGGTGCATTTGTCTTAATTTTCAAGGTACTGAAGCTAAAAGGTAAGACTCTGCCTCAGAGTACAAACATCTTTTGGAAGTTAAAATTATGTAAGAGGCTCACTTGACCTCATGAGACTATTGATAGTATGGTAATTAAATCGACAGGTGACAAGTCTCTTGGTTCCAGATATAATGCTGTATTATTTGTAATGCCAAACGCAGGCACAGAAGGAGGGATCACTGATTGTATAAAGAATAAATACATGCTGGAGAATGGGGCGAGGACACCTTAATATCAGTACCCTCATGAACTCAAGTAAGTCTCATATGTAATCTAGTAAATAAAGTATGTGTACTTTTCAGACCAATTTGCAGAGGTCCCTCTGAGAATCCATTCTGATAGGTACTGAGCCAACAACATGCTTCAGGTTTCCATTGCATGATCCTGGGGCTAGAGACAAGCACAAAATGCTCCATTGGGGGTTACCTCTTCAAGATCCCACAGCTGCTAATGTTTTGCACACACACATCAAACATCCTGCTTGCCAGCGCTGTCCAGCTGGCACTTGGCCCATGTTTATGGAAAAGCTATTTTTATTCATCATAAACAAGTTTGCAACCCGTGTTACTGAAGTTCTAAATATAAGCTTCCCATGTTCTCACACTTGTGAAACCAAGCATTGTTATGCAATTGAAGCTATGTAACTCAACCTAGTTGGTGTGGTGGGATCCAAAAGACAAACCCCAACAGGAATAAATAAGTACCCCGATCTAAGCAAGGCTCAGCTTATTGATACCCTCACTGGGCATACCCCCCACCATAACATATCATAGTTTAAATGCAGTATTTCCCCACAGGTTGCCTTTAAGAAAGTCCTGTTAAATCTTCATACTACAACTAAATAACTTAGGCAGGAGCCAACATCCATTCATAATTACCTGCTTGGAATTGTGGCCCTTTAAATGTGTGATGAGGGTTAATTATTTTCTCCTGTCACCAATTTATTATTTAACTTGAACCCCCTTCTTCTGTATATTCATGGCAGCATGAGATCTTAAGCTTTTGGTGACCGGATGCATTTTCCCCACAACCTCTCCACCAGGAGGTACCCTTCTGAAAGCTTTGCATTCTTTTATCAAAGAACTAAACACAGAAGTAAGAAAAATTAGATGTTCTTTATTTCGGTGACCAAAAATATCAACACCATAAGGAACAGAACCAGACAAGCCTGTATTTTTGCCCTCTACGAGGCAACATAGTAAAAAACCAACATAAAATACATACAGTTAGCAATGCCAAGTGCCTTGACCAGGATCCACCAATCTAGTGCCAGCTCTGAAGATGAGCCTCTTAGGAACATACTGGCACAGTTCTGTTCCTACTCCTAAAATCAGGCTTCCCTCTTTTGCACACCCTCTCCCCCCACACACACACACATTTCAGAATACTTGAGATGACACAACAGGAGCTTTTAAATAGACTGGAGACCCAGCAAATGGATGTTGGTAATAAAAAGGCAAAATCAATGTAATTCAATCTCACCGAGTGGCTTGGTTCAACTGTTTGTACAGAACACATAAAAAAAAGGATTTGGCATACAGGTTTCATTGCTCCACTTCCCTATGTCCGAATGAAATACAAGCCAAGCTCAATGTAGAATGGCAAGGGGAAAATTCTGCAGAGGGAACAACAGTATCCTTCCTCCTGCTGTGCCACATATATAAAAGATTCGGTCATCTAGGAAAACCACAAGTAAGCCTTTAAGATGACTTTGTAATAAAAAAAAATCATTCCTTTTCCTCAGTAATTCTGGGCTCCACCTACATCTAAAGAAAACCGCATCCGCATGAATGCGTGCGCACACACACACACACAGAGCTAAGGCAACAGGAACAGGAAATCCCCCTGCACTGCTGGACCCAATGTAATGCAAATGCTAGTCATATGAGAAATGTGTCATAAACTAATATGACTGGTCCAGTTTTGTCCCTCCTCTTTCTGTTCTGGCTCTCACCCCACACACACACACACACACACACACACACACACACATATTGGCAAGGCTAAATCTGGCTTTGAGATCTTCTCTGGCACAAAGAAACAGGCCACTTCATCAACCTTAACTAGGTAAAAAGAAAAGAGATGGCCCTGAGGGAAAAAAAATGGCGAGGAGTATTTGCCCTCCCCGCCTGCCTGCCCTCGAAGGAGCACGACTTGACCCGAGGGCTTTCCTGCCCCTGCGCTGGGCAGGCTTTTCCTAAGCCCTGACGCTCTTTGCAAAGCCCCCTCGGAAATAAAAAACAAAGGGGGAAGAGAAGCAAAAGAGGCAACGGCTTGAGTTCAGGGAAGGCAGGGTCAACACGTCGTCGCTCTTCTCCAACTAGCACCCCGAAAGTGCGCCCACTACACAAAGAGCTTGCTTCCCGCCCGAAGCGGGATTTTAAAGGCCATCCTCAGGCGGCTGAAAGCCTCGCCCCTCTTTTCCTAGAGGTTGTGTTATTTCCCCCTCCCCTTTCCGCCAAAAGTTATTTTTAATCTCGTCCCGAGGACACCACGGTTCGTGTCGCCGCGCTTGTCTTGCGGAGTCCCGCGCTCGCGAGGCGAACTGGGTGGCGGCGGCGCGGAGGGGGGGGCATCGTCCTTCTTAGGCAAACCGGCCTTCCGTCTCCTGCCGCCTTTCGTCTCCAAGGCACCGGGTCACCCGAGCGTCTCTCGTCTCCGCCCGGCGGGGGCAGAATGGAGGAGAGGGTTGCCGTTCAGGGCTCCCCCCCTCCCGCAAGTCCCTCGCCAGCCTCCCGCGGTGCGTCTTCCTAATCGCCCAGGCCCCGCCACCAAAGAAGAAGGCGCCGCCGGGTCGGCGGGGTGGGGTGGGTGGGAGGCGGTGTCCGGCTCCTCTGCGCGAGGGGCTTTCGGCAAGCTCCGCTTCTCCTCCTCCTCCTCCTCCTCCGGAGAGAGAGGGGGTTTCAGCTCCGAGTCCCTGGCGGGGAAGGCGCTTTAAAAGGCCACCACAGCTCGCACCATGATGCTGAGCACGCCGCCACCGCCGTCCCCTTGCCTACAGCTCGCCTTGGGTTCGTCGCTGCCTTTGGCGGGCAGCGGCGGCGGCGGCGGCGACGACGGGAGGATCAAGCCGGAGAACCGGTCCTGCAAGACTCGGGCCAAGCTCGGGAAAGGCCCCTCTTGGCGCTGAGGCTGCCGCTCGCCCTCCTCTTCCACCAGCTTCGCCTTCTTGCTGGGCACCAGGCCGGCTTCGGCGGCGCCCATCTTGCCCAGGCTGCTGCTCCGCCGCTTGCGGCTCGGCTTGGCGGCGCCCGGGGGCCTCGGCGGCGCGCTCCGGCTCCACGCCGTCGGAGGAGGAGGAGAGGCAGGCGGCGCAGGGGAGCCGTCGTTGGGCCCCTCCTGGGTCTCCATGGGCTCCGGATCCGGACTGGGGCAACGCAGCGCGGGCGTCGGGCTGGCGGGAGGCACTTCCTGGTGGGCTTGGGGGTACGGGGTCGGCGGCGGGAGCTCCAAGTAGGGCGGGCAGGGCGCCTCCCCTTGGGCGGACAACGGCGTCTCCCGCCCGGCCAAGTCCTCGGCGGTGGCCCCGCCGCCTCCGCCTCCCATCTCCTCTTCTTCCTCCAGCTTGGCCGAGAGGTAAAGGTCGCGGGCGTTGCGCATGACGAGGGAGAGCTGGAGGCTGCGGTGGAGGCGGAGGCCGCCGCGTTGCATCCGCGAGTGGTACATCTTCCACACCGACATCGTCATGATCCGCTGCGCTTCCTTCTGCAGCTCCATTCTGGCTTTTGGCGCGCTTTCCTCGGCTCGGACCTTTCGGGGCGGCACGAAGCTGGCTGGCGGGGGCGGGTGGACGACGAGGAGGGGGATCCCTTGGCACTTTCTCCCCCGAAAGGCGGCAAGCGGCCCTCTCTCGCGCCCTGGCCTTTTGTTTCCGTGCTGTTAAGGTCCCCCGACCCCGAAGAATCCACCTCGAAGACGTCCGCCCCGACTAAACGCGGCCGCGCCCAGCGCGCTTCCCTTTATACTGCCGGTGATCTCAGCGCCCGGGCCTCCCCCCGCCCACTCGGCGAGCCGCATCCGGCCTTTTGCAGCGCGCCAGGGGCGGCCCTCGCCGAGAGGGGGAGGGGGAGGGGGAGGGGGGAAGGCGGAAATGTCAGGCCCCCGTGGGGGAAGGGAAAGGGGGAAATGGCGCGCAGGGCCGCCAGGCCGCCAAAGGGAGCCGAGCCTGGAGGAAGAGGCGGCGGCGGCGGCGGCGGCGGCAAATGCTGCAGCTGCTCCGAACAACAAAAGAGCCTGGGACTGGAGCTGGGCAAATGGTGGGGCACAGTTGGCTCGAGCAGAGGCCAGGACCGGAAAGCAGTTATATTAAATGTTCCCGACCCATGCGGCTGCGGATTCTTCAGCCCATTCATGCCATGGGAGATCGGTTGGGATTAGTAGGGCATTTACAAAGCAGGCCCGCCCGTATCGCCTTTAAAGCAAGCCCCTATGAGTTCAGTTCTATATAGTAAACATCCCATAGCGAATACATAAATGAAGATGCAGCAGTGTCTGGAACGAAAGCCCCTTTGAGTTCAGTTTTATACAGTAAACATCCCGTAACGAATACATAAATGAAGATGCCAGTGGTTTCTTGAATGAAATCTGTGAGATCTGTCTCACCTGCAAGATTAAGCCTGGCGGCCAGGACAGGCTCATGCATGCAGATCTGTGAAGTTTGCTGCAGTTAATTACATTCCATGAACAGCAACTGATAGTTGTTAACATTTGAAGTTCCACATGGGAAAAGATGGCATGACTGTTCATGCCACACTCCTAAAATAGGAATCCCTTTATTCCTCTTATTTGGCATAAGGGACATGAGGGAGAGAAAAATTATGCTCCCCCACTGATAAGCCAGTGCAAAAATGAGCCATCATTTCACTGTGAATTATCACATAAGGGACTTTCCCCATCTCATCCTTTGGCATAAAATAACTGCAAGTGCAGAGCTGCCTAGATGCCCTAAGCACATCCGATCTCGCTTGATTTCGGAAGCTAAGCAGGGTCAGCCCTGGTTAGTACTTGGATGGGAGACCATCAGGGAATAATACCAGGTGCTGTACTGGCCTGGAGTAGGAACTGGCAAGCCACTCCAGTACTCCTGCCAAGAAAACTCCATGGACATGGAGTCAGGTAGAGTGGGTCAGGACTGTAATGACATAACACACACACACACACACACACACACACACACACACACACACACACACACACACACACACACACACACACACACACACACACACACACACACACTGCAAGTGCACAACCTGTGTGGGGAATATAAGAGTGGCATGTTTCAAGATGGGTATTTTGAAACAGAAAAAAAGGCCAAATACATGACAATTCTGGTTCAAGTTGGTCTCAAGCATCAGATGGCACCTTACCAATGCAAAGACCTTTAGTTTCTTCTCTGGTATTTCAGGAATTCCATTTTTGCTTTCTTGGAATCCCCTTCTTAAAAATCCCAAGGCATTTCATTTGTCTTGTTCTTTTTGTGCATATTGCACAGGCTCTGTGTAGAAGGGAATGAACTTTGAACCTACTTTGCTTTGAAAACATTGTTAATTGAGGGTTTCTCAAGTTTTGAGATTTCACAATTCAACACTGTACAGTTAGGGCCTCACATGCTGCAACAAAGCCATTTTATACAGAGCTACTGCTAGAACAAATACAAATCTTATGCGTAGTGTACTGTATATGACTCGGTTTTAAACTGATTTGCCAGTTATTTGAATTCTCACTAGCAGAATCAACCACAACATCTTTACAGTATGATAGCAGGCTGGTGCCAACAACCTTATTTCATCCAAAGCTAATTAAGCCTACTGGTTATGGCAAATGAAAAAGACATTTGAATTAAAAGCAACATTTAGAGTAAACTGAATGCAACAAGAAATAAGTGACATGGTCTCTACAACACCCAGACCAAAACAATGCAATAAGTCTTTAACATATGCTACACACATAAATAAATTGTGGCAGCATACTCCTGTGGAATTCTCACAGTCTTGCTCATGTAAGTTATATGAGAGCAGATCCAGTATCTATAAATACAATGATTTCTGGAGAACTTGAATGCTTGCATATATTTATGGCATTTTAATTGGCAATAATAAAAAAAGTATTACTCTACTGGGGATTTTTGTTTATTGTAATTTTTGTTGATGGTCCAACCCTTTTTTTAGTGCATAAGGTAAGCAGTGATTTGTCAACAGTTTCTTCTGGAAATCTTTGTTCATAGGATCATCAGAAGTCAGTGTCACTTAATGCCACATAAACTACACTAATTGATGAAACTGAGCCTAGTCTTATAGATTTCCAACCCCCAGCTCAAAATCATTTCCCAAAGTGTAAGAAAAGGTCACTTGTGCTATTCATGTTGTCTGTCACGATCATTTATGGCCTAGGTGGGAAAGGCAGAGTTTATTTCTATATCCAAAGTCCATTCTGTGGCACAGCTGGTTTTGAGAAGCAAAAAGTGTCAGCTGCTTTTGATGAATCATTCATGCACCAAAAACAGAAGAATTGTGAACATTTCCAAGAACTAAGGATCTCTGTAAAAGTTTTGCAGTTCTGCATGCATGAGAATTTAGGATTGCTTGGTGTTGCGGCAAGCATGAGTGGGTGGATCTCCTGGAAGGTGGTTTTTCCTGCTTCCTTATCTTAATTGCCCAACTGGGAGTGTGTGTGTGGGGGAGGGGAACGAGTTCTGGCCTCGTGTGCTTTCCTCGGTTAATAGCAAGTGGAGGAGAGAGCTTTCATTTCCTCATTCTAGCCAGGGGGTCATTATCTAGAGATTTTGCAATGCTTCGTCTCACGCTTTTTCGAAGGAACTCACGCTCGGGCTGCATCTTTGTTTTCCTCTTTACTCACCGAGCTGTGTTGCTTGGTGTACACGCGCTAAGTGGACCCCCGTGTTGCAGTCTTCGCATGACGCATCCCAATTTAAGGCTGAGGGCCACGCACGCTCATGCGAGGATCCTAGGTTTTTTATTTACCCTCCTGGGCAGTGCCTTGCAAATATGACAGTACTGACTTGACAAGACCGAGGCGGGGCAAGTCTGAGTTTGCTGAACATTACCCAGACTACCCGAGAGCAGTAGCACTCTCGCGCTTGGCTCCCCGACGGTTTCCCCTGCGGGGGCTGTTTTCCCTTAAAAAGCCCCTCCCTCTCATGAGGTCACACACACACACACACACTCCCTCTCCAGCCGCCTCGGTTACCATTTCCTTGCACGTACAGTATTATTGGCCCATGACGGCAGGGGGCGGAGCCACACTCGCGTTTACCAACGTTCGAAATATGCTGACGCGCGCAGCAACAACAGGGGCCGCGCTTGCTTCCTGTGCCCATAAATGGGCAGCGGGAGTAAAGGCCTCCGTGGAGGTTCCGGGAGGCGGTCCAAGGAATGGCTCGGGTTTCGCGAGGCAGCCATCTGTTTACCTACGGCACGGCAACAGCGCGACACTGGATCTGAGGAGCTTGCCAACGTCGCGCTGAAATCCTGCAGCAGCCATGTCTGCAGCCATTAGTCCCGTTGCACCGCAAGGGTGGTGGACTGCTGGTGGTGGTTTTCCCAACCCCACTCCCTGTACACAAAACACAGGAAAGCCCTGGAATATTAGGGGAAAGATTATTTCACGATCTAAGGGTGAGGATGAGGAGAAACCTTTATTAGATCTCTAAAACACCGCAAAGAGAAGCGAGTTTTCCGTCCCACAGAGTGCTTCCATCGGGCCAAACACCGCAGTAGTTTCCCGAAAATCACGATTTCTCACCCATGCCTTCTAAACTCTTCCAAGCGATCCGTGCAACCTTCTCCCAAGGCTTCAACGTGAATCACAAAGCTCAAGCACGATCATGTGTAATTTTCCTCGTAATGATTTGTTGTGGTTAAGATGCTTTGCGAACAGAAATTCCCGGGGGAGAGGGGTGTATTCCCACCGTTGGTTGTTTTAAAACCACAAAAGAACGTGGAAATGTTAATTGTTCAGTAACGCTGGCTGGCGAATTTGGGAGTTGTAGTGCAAAAAATTCTTTCCCTGAATGATACGACTACCTATTATGTATCATTTATATGAATCTATATGATCACAGAGTCTAGACTTTGTGTTTATAACCAGTTATAACCTTGTGTGATTGCACTGACACTATGTTTTCAATGTCAGATTCCCCCACTCATAATTTTTACATGGACTTTCTACTCTCTTTAACTGCTGGCGTTCTCTTGTAGCTTTAAGGTAATATTGTCTTTTAACGCTGTAAGTGTAAGAAGCCCCTCAACTCCCTGTTTTCAATAGTTGGAACATGTCTTCTTGTTGTTGTGTCCTTGCAAGCTCTTTGTGACCCCATGTCCATGGAGTTTTCTTGGCAGGAATAATGGAGTGGCTTGCCAGTTCCTACTCCAGGCTCTTACAGTACCTGGTATTCCCTGGTGGTTACCCATCCAAGTGCAAGCCAGCCCTGTCCCTGCTTAGCTTCCGAGATCAGATGGTTAGGGTATCTAGGCAGCTCCACTTAATTGTACTGGAAGGTACATTGTCCCTCATTACTGTAAGCCACCTTGGGTCCTTCTCCAAGGAGAAAGGCGGGGAAAATACTCTAAAATAAATAAATTAATTAATAACGTGTCCTTGCTCTGGTACCACATGTATAGCCCTTAAACCGAAGGTTACTTGCAGACGAGCCCCTCCTCGTTTGGTGTCTGATTAATCCGAAGCAAGTTCCATCCAACAAAGTGCAAGTCTCGGGGCAGCTTGCTGGAGCCCGATTGTGACCTCTCATTCTATACTGCCGCAAAGCGCTTTTTATTGCGTCATCCTGGCACTGTGTGGCGCGCGCGCGCGCACGCACACACACACACACACACACACACACACACACACACACACACACACACACACACACACACACACACACACACACACACACACACACACACACGCTTTTACATAAACCTTGGCTGTTTCCACTGGGCGCGTATGCGCATGCGTTGGCCTCGCAAACAGCAATACGGGGAAGGCGCCGGGCGCAGAAGTCGGCGCCCTCCTTTCCCCGCCATTTCCGCTCGTAATCGGAGCGGCGCCCCGTGTCTTGACATGCACTGGCATAAGGGGCGCCACCACCTTGCGTTACCCTGTGGAGCGCCTTTGAAAGCGTAGTAGGCGCCGTGGCCGTCGGTATTTTTTGCCCGCCCCCCCCCGGGAAGGGAGCCCGAGAGCTTTCCCGCGACGCACTTGCAATCGGGAAATGAGACCGGGGAGGAAGAAGCCCGGAATCCCGGCGGAAGGGAGGGAGGGAGGGAAGGCGAGAAGGCCAGCGGGGCTGTGCAACGGGGGCTCTTCCGAGGCCCTGTGGAGGCTTACGTGCGCCCCGGGTTTCTCACCTCCAGGAGGCTGGCGAGGGAGGAGGGGAGAGTCAGAGATAGAAGTGCCTCCCCCTCCCCCCACAGATCTGTTTTTTTCAACAGGGGCACGGAGACGAGGGAGGAGGAGGAGGAGGGGCTGCCGGAGGTTCCCCACTCGGAAACTCCCAAGACTCTCTTTCCCCTTTCGGTCTGACTCCTCCCTTTGGAGAGAGAGAGCCCCGATCCTCTTTCTCCAGGGAGACCCCCGTTCTTGGCCAAGTCCCCGGGAGTTCTCGGCATGGAGACGGAGCCACCCGCCGGCGTAAACGTGGCTGCTTAGGCGGCTCCAACCCAGCGAGGGAGGGAGGGAGGGAGGGAGAGCCGAGCGGAGCGAGGGCGCCTTGCCCTGTGCGCCTCCATCCCCTTGGACGCTCCGCGCCTCCGCTGCGATTCCGGCGGGCGGGCGAGGGAGGAGACATCCCCCCCCCTCCTCCCCACCGCGCCGAAGGCGCTTCCATCGCGGGACGATGTCTCTGGAGGACCCGTTCTTCGTGGTGAAAGGGTGAGTGGGCGCCACCACCACCACCTCCACCCCCTGCCGCGACCGACCGAGGCACTCCCCGCGGCGCGCGCGCGTGCGTGTGTGTGTGTTTTGGGGGGGGGGGTCGCAGCTCCCCGCCGGAAACCGCGCGGCTTTGGCGCCTGGGATCTCGGTCTGGTCTGAACATCTGGCTCCAGGATCGCCGGCCAGGAAGCGTCGCGCCCTCAAGGTCGCAGCGGGAAGGGCCGCTCCCAGAACCATCGGCGTGGCCACGGGACGGGAACTCCCCACGGGGGCCTTTTGTCAATCGTCACCTGGGCCAAACAAAGGCGGATGATCCTCCCCCTCCCCCTCCTCCTCCAACCCGCCTTGCTGCCCCCGAGATGCTTAGAGAAAATACCCAACACGCAATGTCTTCCTCCTAACATCGCGACCCAGTGGTTTCGCAGCGGTCAGGATTGCTCACACTTTAGGGAACAAGAGACAACGGACAAAACAACTACTCATGAGCAAAGTTTCTCAAAACTTTCCATCGTAGCAGAACTAGGGGTGGGAACACATTGCCATTACCATAATTTCCAGGGTTTTTTTTTTTTGGTAAGTAGCGGTTCCTATAAGGAGCGCAGAGCAAATGGAAAAAGAAAATTGCTTTCTACAACTATAATACAGTCTTTTTTATTATCCTGTTTGCCATTTCTCCTTGGAAAGCACAGTTGTTCTGTACTGTACAATGCTTTTGGTGCTGGTACTTGACCACTAACAAGTCAGTTCAATTGCTGAGGAGGGTAATAAGGGGAAGACATGATCATTACAAATTAGTCATGGTGTCACAGTCAAAGTTTATTATCATTAATTTATTTAGTAAGTGAGTTGTGGATATTTATAGACTCTGCTTCCCAGTGGCTGGTTAGTCACTATACAAAACACAGGAATTGGGTTTAAATCCTAGCCATAGAAACTCACTGGAACTTCCTAAATAGATCTCACTTCCCTTAAAATACCTAATTGGGGTAACTCCAGGTTGGTTCTGACTTCACTGCAGAGCACATGCACAGAGGCTGCTGAGAGCTGGAGATTTCAAAGCAGTGCACACTGCAAAACAAAGTCATTGTGTTGCCCAGGAAATAGATGGTAATCCCTATTCTCAACCTTCCTTTGGCCACAGCCATAAACACACAATATGAAAGAAATACAGTAAGGGGCAACTAAGGATTGTGAGATTATAAAATGGTGTGTGAATAATCGTTTCCAGTTTGGCCCCTTTCAAAAGTGCTGGGGGGGCGTATGAAAATGGCTGTTTTTTTAGACTATACAAGGGAGATTTCAGGAAACAGGAACATGTGTTTGTCACTATAAATTATCCCAATTCCTAAAAACACTGTGCTAAATTCCCAGCGCCAATCAACTTCAGAGCTGAAGCCAGGAGCCCCTGGTACCTTAAGGGGGATCCTGCCAGATGACCTCCGGGACTGAACACATCCCTCAGGGAGAAGGAAGATATCCCATCAAACATCAGTCTTGTACTGGAAACCTATTAGCATATACAGGAACTCCTTTGAGGCCTCTGCACTTTCTCCCTTTCCGAGGTGGGCGATAGGTCTCTTCTGTGTTCAGTAGGTCAGCCTTATGGGATGCAGCTCAGTGGTAGCAGTCCCTTCCTCACAGGGGACTCCAATCCTTTTTACTCTCTATTCAGACCCACTGCATTAGAGTTGCATTGTGAGAAAGGCCTCGGTCTCTCATCCAGAACCACCACCACTTCCGTGCCCACATGCACCCATTTCTTCATTTCAGCCATTCAGCCAGAAGTACGTGTAGGTATTACACGTCTCGATAGCTAAGGGACTTAGGTCTCTGGCCGTGGAGCTGGAGGTTGGAACCCGCATTGTGCCTCATTCGAGTTGAACTGGCCAGCATGGCCTTTGGGCAAGTTGCACAGTCCCAGGGCACCTCCCGAAGAAGGGAATAATAAGCCTCTTCTGAATATTCTCTACCTTGAAAACCCTGGAAACTGCCATCAGAAGTCAGAACTGACTTGAAGGATGATGGTAATGATGATGATGATTTTTGTTTCCACAGTCATGGTCTGATTCACTGACATCGTAGTCATTTCCATTTTACAAAAGAACCAATAGTGGCTGAACACACGGAGTTGAGGGAAAGAAATTATGGATTGGGGGAGCAGGCTCCAAGGCTCAGTCTTTTGCATCTGGTTGGATGGTTCTGGGGTTTCGTACAAGCAGGAGACAGAGATGACCCAACCACTTCACCCACTGCCTCACTTGTCCCCGTTTTCCACAGGGAAGTCCAGAAAGCTGTGAACACAGCACGCGGGCTGTATAACTGCTGGTGCCAATGGCTTGAGGAGTTACATGCTGTCAGTAAAGAGGAGTTGGACTGGACGACAAATGAACTACGGAACAGCTTGCGCAGTATTGATTGGGACTTGGAGGACCTGGAGGAAACCATCTATATCCTGTGGAGGATGATGGGTGGGTGGGAGGGAAGTGGGAACCATGCCGGCAGGTGTCTCTCCCTAGATAATGCTGTAGCACCCTGTTATAAACATGCTGCCTGCTGCTAGAATTGCAGTGGCAGGCAATGGTGCCCACACTGCTCCTTAGAAGAACTGGAAGGCAGAGGGAACAGGAATCTCCTCCTACATTTGGACCAAGGATGGACAGTTGTGGACGTCAACTCTATCAGCCTTAGCCAACATAGGCAATGGTGATGAATGATGGGAATTGCACTCCAGTAACACCTGGAGGGCTGCAAACAGCCCAACGCCAAGTTAGAGCAGCTTCTAAGTTAAATCCCAGCTCGGGCCGTGTAACATTTTATAGCCACTCCCTCTGTGTTCAGAATTCCACAGCTCAATGGTCTTTGCACTTAACCTGTACGCACGCATTGTGGAGTCGAATCCACACAAGTTCAGAATTGAGCCATCTGAGGTTGCAGTGCGACGTTCTTTCGTCACAGAGATGCGGGAATCCGTCAAGGTGAGTCTTGTAGCTCTCAACATGTACAGCAGGGGTGGGAACCTTAGGCCCTCCAGATGTTTTGGATCACAACTCCCAACAGTCCTTTATCATTGCCAGTATAGGCTCTGAATTCTGGGAGTTGGTCCAAAAGCATCAAGGAGGAGCAAAAATTCTTTACCCCTGATGTAGAGTATGGAAGGCTAAAAAGGCTATACAGTATAAGTGAAATGTTTGAGTGATGGTTGGGAAGTGTTACCAAAAAGAGAGAGAGAGAGAGAGAGAGAAATTTTGTTCTAGTGCAGTGGTTCCCAAACTTGAATAACCCAGGTGTTCTTGGACTGCAACTCTCTGAAACCCTAGTTAACATAGCTGGTGGTGAAGGCTTCTGGGAACTGGAGTCCAAGAACACCAACCTGGGTTACCTACCCATGACTGGGAACCCCTATTCTAGAAAGAGTAAGGAATGGTGTGAATCTCCTTAGATATCAAAGAGTTTGATTGTTTGCAAAGAAGACTAAGGGAGCAGGAAGTTCTGGATTTTATCACAGCCCAGAGATGCTTTCATCATGAGTAAAGAATCTGGAAACATGTTTCTAGATTTTGCAAGGGAAATAAATTTAACATGTGGAACTTGATTTTGTATGGATTTTAGATCTATGCTTGCAGGTAATGTACAGCAATGGCTATTTCAGTTTTCACTTCTTTTCCTTCATTCTCCTTACTGGTTGAATTTTACTGGTTATATTTTCTTCCTGATTCCTTGTCTTTAGGAAATGAGAGATCATTTAGCCAGTCCAGCAGCCCAGGCCTTTATAAACAGGAAGAACCAAGAGGTAAGTGTATTCTACTATCTCCTCTTATCTGTGGTTTGTTGGATATATTGCCTGAAAGGAGGGGGGATGTAACTTGGCAATGGCTAGGGCAACTGTGAGAAGCAGTGTGGTGTAGTGAACAATGTGTCAGACTAGGACTCAAAAACTCCCTGGTTCAAAGTCATGCTTGGCCATGGGAACTGAGTGAGGCATGGTGGTAATGGTGGACTACTCCTTGAACATCTGGTATACTTCAAAACCCCTACTAGGGTTCCCAAAACCTCTATTAGGGTTCCCAAAACCTCTATTAGGGTTCCCATAAATTGAAATTGATTTGGCAACACAGAAGAACCACAGGGAAACAGGGAAAAGTTGGTCTTCCAGTCCAGACACCGGGCTTTCTCAGCAGCTGCCCCTCTTTGGAACAAATTGCCAGTTGACATCTGCTTAGCCCCATCTGTGGCAATGTTCAAGATTTATTTAGAAACCTGGCTCTACTGAGGGGCTTTTGGGCAGTGCTGCACGTTTCTCACCACCTACTTGACTACCTGACTATTATGATTTGTTTACTCTATAATATGTCTATTATGTGTACTTAATATATGTAAAATGTTATTTTTATTTTGTTGTCTTAACTTTCCTGGTACACGGCTTGGAGTTGTTATCTGAATTAAGCTTAGTGGTATATAAACAAAAAAGCAAACAAACAAATAAATATTGCATCATAGTTCCCA
This sequence comes from Phrynocephalus forsythii, assembly GCA_029282475.1. NCBI lineage: Eukaryota > Metazoa > Chordata > Lepidosauria > Squamata > Agamidae > Phrynocephalus > Phrynocephalus forsythii. The sequence goes on along the minus strand of JAPFRF010000011.1, from coordinate 77,311,470 downwards.
TTATTGCTCTCCATTGGCTATGATGACTCGATCTTGCTGGGACTACAGTCTGACAAGAGGTGGCCATCTATTTGCCTCCATTGGCATAAAGGGTCTCTCGCTCCTTGGAAGCTGTTCAGCATATAGAGACAGGAGGTGGCCCTCTAGCCCAGGATTAAAGGCAACCTCTTCTTCTAAGGCACACATTGCTTGGCTAAATTGTTTGATTTCTCTTTATTTATTTATTTATTTATTTATTTATTTATTTATTTATTTATTATGGAGCTTATATACTGCCTGTCTTCCTGGAGGGGAACTCCGGGCAGTTTACAACAAATTAAGAAGGCAGCAAATTACAATAACAGCCAATAGATTAAATTAATAAAATAAGCAGACAAAACAGCAATACGAGGAGATGCAGATGGTGGGGGGGGGGGAAGAGTCACCCAAACACCTCCCGGAAGAGAAAGGTTTTCAGTGCCTTCCGGAAGGCAAGCAGGGACTCTGCTAGGCGCACTTCTGCTGGGAGATGATTCCACAACGTCGGGCCAGCCACAGAGAAGGCTCGGGTACGGGTGGAAGTTCTCCGAGCCTCTCTGGGCGTGGCCACGCGCAGCATGTGCGCCCGCGACAACCTAGTCGGATGGGCCGAAGTTGACCGCTGGTCAATCCGCTCTGTCAGGTAGCCAGGTCCTAGACCATGGAGGGTTTTGTAAACCAAAACCAGGACCTTGAATCTAATTCGGGCTGCAACGGGTAGCCAATGCAGGCGGGCCAGAACTGGGGTGATGTGCTCAAATCGGTGCACACCCGCCACCAGTCTGGCCGCCGCATTTTGGACCCGCTGCAGTCGCCGAATGAGAGTCAAGGGATTTAACCCCTTTCTTCCTTGATCGTTTGTTATCTTGCACTTTCTCTTTTGCTTAGGACAGAGATGTTTCACTTTCTCTGAGGAAAACTGCATTATCCATCCCACTGATTGATGTCCTTCCTTCCTTCCTTCCTTCCTTCCTTCTTCCTTCCTTCCTTCCTTCCTTCCTTCCTTCCTTCCTTCCCTCCGTCTGTCCGTCCGTGTTTTAGGCCACCACTTAAAACATTTCCCCCAAACATTGAACAGACAAAAAGCATGAAAACCAAATACTGGATAAAATTTAATAAAGCAGTGCTTATTGACTTATCGATCTCCTTAACTGCTTGCACCAATACTGAACTACACTTCTTAAATCATTGGTGGCGATCCTTTGGCACTGCAGATGTTTTGGATCACAACTCCCAGAACTCTGAGCCTAGATTGTCAGTGACAAAGGACTGTGGGAATCGTGGCCAAAAACATCTGGAGTGCTGAAGGTTCGCCACCACTGTCTTGAATTATAAGCCACCACTATAGTCTTGAAAGGCAGCTAAGAAATGTGTCAAATAAATAAAGAAGTAAATTGAAAGATGCCATGATAAGAGTCAATGCCACATCTGTATTCTTACAGTCATAGTTTAATTCTGGATTCTAATGGGGAGAGTTCCTGCTCTCATTTCATGTAGGTGGCCTTCTTTAAAGAAGGACTTGCAGTACCACCTAGCTTCTTGATTCTTCTACCTAGTTGCCTCCATTGCTGAGCGAGGATCCTTGTTGCAATTTTCTCCTTTCTGTGTCCTGGCTTGCTCACAGTTTTCCCTCCTTCTTTTTTTGCAGGCGCTAATGGGGGGCAAGGATCACTATGGGCTGTTGGGTGCAGAGGAGCTGTCGACATCCAATTCACACGCTTTGGAAGAGCAGCAGTTGCGCCAGAAGGTGAGACGTGGACACCATCTTCATTGAGATGAAGGTCATTGCTTCCACTTGCTAAGAGTGCCCTCTACGTTCGTCTCTGTGTTGTGAAAAAGCTTGGGCTGTTAGGAGCACTGGCACAAACTTCACTGTGTCTCCCTGCTGCTTCTCTAGCTAAGAGCTCCACATGGGAAGATGGAAAACTCAGGAATCAATCTTGGCGAGAAGCAACTGCCTTTTCGCTCAGAAGCATCTGCTGTACTGTTAGGTAAAATGGAGCTGTTGTCTTAAGCAACAGGTGCTTGTGTCCTAATGGAACATATACCTGTGTGTGTGTGTGTGTGTGTCTGTCTGTCTGTCTGTCTGTCTGTCTGTTTGTCTGTCTGTCTGTCTGTCTATCTATCTATCTATCTATCTAGCGGTTTCTCCTGGTCATTCCTCTTTGGGGAAAGACAGAGAGAGCCGTGTCTGCCACGTGGGCTGTCCTGCGTTCTGAAAACCAGCCTGCGACCGTACAGGTTAATTGAAGGCAGTGGTTTCTTGCAATTGTTGAAGCAGAATTCAAGCCCCAGTTCAGGTTGTTTCTGTCTGGAGAAGTAGGGAGAAAGCTTCTTCATTTACTCAGACACCTTCCATGTCTTGGACTGGCCTCAGATGCAATCAGAGGGAATGTTTCAGCCTGCCTTTCTGTTTTGGGGGTCTGGGTTCAGACACAGGCTCCCGCATGGGATCACGAGCAAAAAAGGGGATATTAGTGACCCTCTCAAAGGATTTCTTCTCCTCATGAAGAGCTATTTTGACATTCTGACCCGGCAGCCAAAAGCCCTAAAGGATTTCTGGGCATCCTTGTGCCTCCAAGCAAATGTTCTTCTGGGTAAATTAAGAGAAGCTCTGCTGTTCCAAGTGCTGGATCCTTGGAAAATAGAACCTAGTAGTCAAGATTTCAGACTGTTGACTTTCACAAAGGGGCATGATCGGTAAATGTTAACTCATCTCAGCTTTTCTCAAGGTTGCTTTTTTAAGCTGCTTTGGCCTCAGAGGTGGACACTTGTACAAGTCTGAATCTCATCAAGAATGCAGGACTAGTAGTTATCTCGCAGAGTTTAGTCATGCCCACACCTTTCTTGGAAGGCCAGTAGCAGATTCAACCAAATACTGGGGCTATATTTAAAGTTTGAAACGCTGTTTTGGAATACAGTTCTCAGAATCCCCAGGGTTTGTTAAACTAGCTCAAAAATGTAGCATTTCCAAACTCTGGCTTATTTGCTTGTGTCTTGATTAGGAATGTACTCATTCTTCTAGACTGCTTTGTAGTGACAGCCTTGTGCCATTCAAACAAAGCACTTCAGGCAGCAGAATTTGGGCACCATGAAAGGCGAGCAAATTGTGGGTTTTGTGATATTTTTACTGGTATTTATGGGGATTTCCTGTCCCATCGTGTGCCATGCTAACTTGCCTGACTTCAAGTACAGTTAATTGAAAAAAAGCCCATGAAATTAAAGCGTCAACACAGTACAACATTTCAAACTTTCACATTAAGCAGAAGGGCAAGCAAATGGGTACATCTAGAGAACTGCAGTTTAAACAGTAACATTTTAAACAAAATTGACTTTCGAACCATGACCTTCTTAAAATTAAATGCATTCCTCCCACTTGGCACAAAAGTGAACCACCATGTTAAGTGTTAGACCCAAGGTCTTGTGAGTGTGGCGTGACATTCGCCGCTGTGCCTCAGGTAGTGAAACTTCTTAGAGACTGACCCAGCTGCTTTGAATTCCTTTGCGTTATTTTGTTCCTTGGCATAATGTTTTCCAGTGACAAGTCTTATCTGATCCTTTCGCCCGACAGTTAATCATAGAGGAGCAGGATGAGCAGCTGGAACTGGTCTCCGGTAGCATCCGCGTGCTGAAACACATGTCAGGGCGGGTCGGAGAGGAGCTGGATGAACAGTCTGTGTGAGTTCAGGTAGCAGTAGCGGGATATGGTGGACACCCCTGAACACCAGTGCCTCTGGAGAAGAGCCTGTGTGAGGAAATCACAGTGATCCGAACCAGATTCCCTGGTGCTGTTCTACATCCCTGTGTTTTGGGATGGAATTCAGGGCAGGGGGCCAGGCACACACACAGACACAATGCTGAATGGGGAGCAGGATAACCCATGGTCTGCTGGCGCCTGAGTTGACAAAAGCCTTCGTTGGTTTTCTAGGATGCTAGAAGACTTTGCCCACGAGATGGATAGCACTCACAGCCGCATGGATGGAGTGTTGAAAAAGATGGCCAGGGTCTCTCACGTGGGCAGTGGTAAGAGATGGTGTTTCATCATCCCTGTGGACCTTGCCATTGAGGCATTGACACCCCCCACTTTCCACTCAATGTTCAACATGGCAGACCCTCAGCTCCATTCCTGTAGGTGGTACCTCATCCTCAGCTGTCCTCAAATACCTTTCCTCAGTCACAGGATGGAGAGCGCATGGCCCTCAAATGTTGGCATGCAACAGTTTATATTAGTAAATTGATAAACTGCTGTCAAAATGCCTCTCTAAGAGGCATTTCAAAGTAACTTTTGAAGCAGCTAGTAAAATGTTACTCATTACAGCAGTGAAGTAACTTTGGTCCTACATTTTACTGCACTTTCGAAATACAACTTGGTTGACATCCAAAGTAGCCAGTTATAGGTAACTTAATGCCCATTAGCCTTATTTTGAAGGTCATCAAGTTAAGATTTCTGGTGATTTCCTAGCTTTATTACTTCCCAGTTATGACTGACTCCTTTGATCTGTCTATTGGAGCAGGGCTGACATTCTACCGAAACGACATAAGATTTTATGTCTTGTTAAAGATTTATCACTCCCCCCCCACACGAAGCGGTGACTTTGTTTCCCTTTGCCTGCTGACCAGGGTGGACTTCAGACCAGGCTAGTCTCACTGTTTATCCTGTTCCCCTCCCTGTTTTTTTGTCCCATCAGGACGGCGTCAGGGGTGCCTCCTTGGCCTGGGGCTTGTCGTTGTTGTGTTGGCACTGATTCTTCTCTTTGCTCTGTGATCCAATGGCAGAACGGGCAGAGGGGGAAGGCCAGGTACGCCGTTCCAAGCCAAGTGGAATATCTGGAACCGCTGCCATGGCCTTGGATCTTGCCCAGGAGAGGGCTGGAGGCTCACTGGATGATAAGAAATTAAGTTACTTCTGTGGAAGAGACGGTGGGCTTTTTTAACGGGGCTGTTTTCTTTTGCATGACCTGCCAGAGGCTGCAGATCTGGGAAAAGGGGCGAGAGGACTCCAGAAGTCGGTCGCTTTTACAGCGGAGAAGCTGCAGAATTCCCTTTGGGTCTTTGCCTCTTGAGACAGTGCCTTTGCTTGTGTCCTTTGTTAGCAACACTGCAAGCAGAAGCAGCAATGCAACCCTCCCATTTCTAGCAGCCTGGGACAGGTGTGGCCAAAGTGCCGCTCTGCAGTGCTGGATTTGCAATGGCCAGCCTCCCTCATGAGGAGCTCTGGTGGTGAAGGTTGATGGGAGTAAATGCAGTTTAAAAACGTTTAGAGGGCTGCCCTTGGCCTACAGCCTGCCTGGGGGCAGGGGCAGGACCCCCCCCCCACATACACACACCATCCCCACGGAGCAGGCTCATCGCCATGAGAGGCCTATGTTCTTCATACTGACCCTCTGAATGGGGGAGCCAGTTGGTTGTCTTTTAAATGTGTCTGCTGGTGGACACTGAATTGACTAAGCTGCCAGTTGTGGGTCATCTCAGCCAATAACAAAAAGGAACTGGCATGTCTGCCCAAGGCTAAGGTCCCAGGGATGTAAAAATGAGTTACTCAGAAGGAGCTGGACTCAGACCTAATTAAACTAAAAGTCTTTCTAAACAGCTTTTAAAAGTGCAATATTCATGCCCTTGAAGAAGGCTGAAAAGGCTAAGACAACATCTTCAAATCATAGTGAATAGTGAAGTTGGAAGGGGCCTATAAGATCACCAAGCCCAACCCTCCATTTGATGCAGGAATGCAAATCAAAGGATACCTGCCAGGTGGTTGTCCAGATTTCTCTTGAACGGCTGCAGTGTTGGAGCACTCGGCACCGCCTGAGGTAATTTGTTCCATTGTTGTACTGCTCTAACAGGACATTTTTCAGGATATTCAGCCGAAAGCTGGGTTCTCTTGAGGCCATTGTTGCACGTCCAGCACTCTGGGATGATCGAGAACAGATCCTGCCCTTCTTCTGTATGACAGCCCTTCAAATATTTGAAGAGTGGTATCATATCACCCTTCAGTCTTCTTGCCCAGTTCTTTCCTTATTTCCTCAAAGGGCTTGATTTCCGCCACCACCCTGATCATCCTTGCTGCCCATCTCTGAACTTTGTTAGCCTCCGTCTTGAAGTGCGTTATCCAGAACTGGACACAGTTAGTGCTCTAAAGTGAGGCCCAACCAGTGCTGAAGAGAGGGGGACGAGCACCAAATGCTTCAGTCTTTTAATTTGGAATAAAGTGCATACTATGATTTTTACATCCTGGGACCTTAATCATTTTAGTACCCAAGGTGTGTGAACTGGAGAGACCCCCAAAAAGACAAAAAAAGTCTTTTTTGTTTCTTCAAGGATGGAAATACTTGAGAACTGAGATTCTGCTGATGGTGCAGAGTTGCCTCACTGTTGGAAGTGCCAAGAAATTGATGTTGCTCAGTGAAACCAGGAAGAAATCCCAAAGGAACCAGTCAGGACCTCCTCTCTGCAAACAAAGAGGAACATGTGATAATCCCTTACCCAAAGGGAGGCCTCCACGATGTGCTTCAGGATACAACCGGGGGCTGGTGTTTGGGAGCTACTGCAGAGTATTCCCAAATCTATGAACATACAAGATCAATTCCCTACCTCGAGTGGGGTCTACAACTTTGCCAACCAAAGTCTGCCAGTACAGAGAAAGACACTGTTGCCATCTGCCTACAAGGTAAGGCTCACAGCCTTGCATGGAGAACAGGAAAAGTTGGTGTGGGACAGTTCAGCTGCCGGAGGAAGCATTTGGCAGCCATTTTGATTGTACCATAGAGTATTATAAATCAAGGACAGGCAGGCAGGCAGGCAGGCTTCATATGCTTGTTGGTGCTTCCACTTTATTGAAACCTCAAGATCCAAAAATGGGCGATCACAGGGTGGGCAATGTGTGACCTGCTGCCCATTTTTGGAGGACCCTGAGCCACCTGCTTTAAGCTATCGTCAAAAAGAATTGCTTAGTTGCAGTCCTTCTCTAAAGGCACAGGAAACTTGCTTGACTCCACACCGGGGAAAATGCAGTTGTCCAGATGCGGTTGGGCTTGCAACTCGCATTCACCCTTGGCAGTATAGCCAAAAATAAATAAAAATAAAAAAGAAGACATTATGCAGGTTTAACTCCAGCAGCAGCTCAAGAGGCTTGGGTTTTTGTCCTTGCTCATGGCTCTGCTTTCCCAAGCCCCACAAGTGAACATTTTAGTCATTTCCAGTTTGGAGAAGTGATAGATATAACTTTTTGGTTTTAGGTGACCAAATGGGTCCTTAGACCAATGTTCCCTCTAACTTGGAGCCTTGCCCAGCTGTGTGTGTGTGTTTGGGGGGGGGTAGAGTGAGGTTTCATCCAAAATCTGGAAGTCAGCAGGCAATGACCCTGGCTGTGCAGAAGAAACATTGCTTTAGACCAGTAGTTCTCAACCTGTGGGTCCCCAGATGTTCCTGGACTGCAACTTCCAGAAATCCTGGCCAGCTCAGCTAGTGATGAAGACTTCTGGGAGTTGCAGTCCAGAAACATCTGGGGACCCACAGATTGAGAACCACTGCTTTAGACTCATTAAACTGTCCACGCTTGAACTAGAGTTTGGTGGAAAAGACACAAAATGGTGAATCCAATTGGTAGGCCTAAATCCATGAGATTTACAGCATCTATGTATCAACTCACCATTTAGTCATTTTTCAGCTTGGACTGCAAGCTAGGTTTAGGCCAAAAAATCCAAGTGCTGGGAATTGTTTTGATACAAAAATGAGCAGAGCTGCCAGTCCACCTGCAAAAATAACCATTCCAGACTAACACCACACTTTTACCTCAATTCATCCAACTTATTTGTGGGTAGCTGGGACTCAGGTATGTACTGTATGTCCAAATTCAGTGTTCTGTAAACCATTCAGATCTCCCCCCTTCACTCTTATTAATTGTGCTAAAACAATTCTTTTTCTAATATATACTCTCTCTCTCTCTCTCTCTCTCTCTCTGTGTGTGTGTGTGTGTGTGTGAGAGAGAGAGAGAGAGAGAGAGAGATTTTTCTTAACACATGATATATATGTGTATGCAATAAAGATTATATATTTAATGCACATCTTTGTTCAGGGATTTGTTATTGGAAGTGATTGGGGGTGGATCGAGATGTACCTAAAAAGGGTGGCCCTTCTCATTTAGCAGTAGCCCAGGCTAAACTGCCTTGGAATACATTCCTTTCACTTACCCCTTGTGGTTGCAGTTTGAATTTATTTAATACTCTTTAACCCATTTCGTTTAGGTGAATGATGCCATGGAACCTATATCACGTCTGTTGGATTCATGGCTGGATTTACATTTTCAGCTGTTTGAAGTACAGTAATTCCACGACAAATGTGTCATCATTCATGGCAGTACAAACCACAGTCACGTTTCCTCTCTTTAAAGAATCATGTCCAAGGGCTTTCCCCCTCTGCAAGTGACATCCCAAACCTTAGTTTCCTTGAGGGAGATGTCTCTGCTCAGTTAGGCTCACCTGAAGTAAGAGTACAGTACAGAGCTTTGTAATCTTAGAGCGGGTACTCAGCAAAGTAGGAATTCAGGGAACTCAGAAAGGCTTGTAGCCAGGAGAGGCCTTCTGTTGATGCTGAAGGTTGACATGGTGGCAGTCATCCAATACAGTGGTCTCCTGCCATTTCATGGTTCATATACTGCAGTCCTGGTATATCAGGGGACCACAGTATATCAAGGCAAGGACCCCTACGGCAAGCTATGTGGGGGTCTGTTTGGTGCCTTCTGCACTTACCCCAGGCCTGGTGCTGCCTCAAGCGGGCCTCCAATGGGCTTCTCGGGCTTGTTGGAGGCCCAAGAAATGGTTTCCAGTGAACTGGAAGTGACTTCCGAAAAACCGGAAGTGCCTTCCGGATTGCCTGAAACCACTTCTGGGGCCTCCAACAGGCCCAGGAAGCCCATTGGAGGCCTATTTGGGGCAGCACCAGGCCTAAAGTAAGTATAGGAGGCCCCAGACAGGCCCACCAGTCCCAACCTAACCCAGCATCCGCATATCACGGATTTTCATTTATCACAGGTTGGGTTGGGTCTCTAACCCTTGTAATAAGCGGGGGATGACAGTATTGACAAGCATTTAGGGTGAATAATGCTGAAGGACTGAAGAATGGTTGAAATCTCTGCTAAAGAGCATAATACAAGTTGAAATGTAGCATACCAAATGCTGTGAATCAGTAAGAAGGTACTTCCAGTTGTACTTGCTTTGGTACAGTGGAGCTATGTGGTTTGGAAGCGGAGGTTTCTTAACATGGATATCTTGCAACACCCCTAAAGTCTGCTTCAAATGAAGCCATTCGCTTTCTTGAGTAAAGACATGTCCAGATGGGGGAAGCTGGAGCCTTCTGGCTCAGGCTTATATGGTTCTTATCTTGAGTGTGACCTCTTTTACCTCTCATTTGAGCGGTCAATATTTTTTCTCCTGTGAGAAGGGTCCAGTCAAATCTTTGGATTGCTCTGATTTGTCCCCCCCCCCCGTAATACTCCCCCCAACCCTTCAACAGGCTGCAGCAACTATTTTTGTTTTTTAAAGTGATGCAGAGCCGCCTTGGGTCCTTTTCCAAGGAGAAAGGCGAGGTAAAAATACTCTTAAAATAATGTACCTAGCGTGGTACATAATACCACCAATGTATCTTGTTTACCTAGTGCTGAATCAAAAGAAAAATATAATTTCAAAAAATTAAATTATCGAGTATGTAAAAATAGATACTATTTTAAATGGCTCAGTGTATGAAAACATTTTGACTTTTCTGTTGTTGCTTTCAGTGCCACAGCCAACTAAAAATATATATTGCAAGGTTGCCACTTCTGATAACACTGCCCACAGTTCTATTTGGGTGCGAACTAGCTACCCACACAGGCTCCAGAATGGGACAATTAAGAGTGCTCCAAATTGCACCAAAAACCTGTAGCCCAAGAGTTGTGCCAAAAAGGAGCGAGGCAGCTCTAGAAGGGTGAATCACATCAAGTCAAAAATACATGGATGCTGTAATCTTATTCAAACCAAAAGTGATCCAAATGGTGAGCTGCATGTCCCTCTGTATGTGCCCTAAGGCTGTTTCATAATGACTAAGAACAATCAAGGTTACAAATATCCAGGCACACGATTGTTACAAACTTTTTTATTAACATTTCTGAATTCCTTTTTTTATTTTAATCTTTACAGTAGTTAATGTGCAATTCTTGATACTCTTAGGTCACAGGGATGAGGGAGTCACAAAATTTTTCTTGGCACTTATAACACAGAACAAATACTGGCATTATCCAGGATCCGGGGATCGGGGGGTGGGGTAGGTGGAATTGAGGTAAAATGCAGGGAGGGTGCTGAGGGAGATAGGATGGGGTGGGGAAGGGGAGGTTGTTTTTGTTGTGTTAGTTTCAAGGATTGGTTTAGCTCTCTGGAAGGATTTTTATGAGGGGGCCGGGGAGGGAGAGGTTTTGATATTGGAGTAGCTGCTTGCGTCAACCCAAAGCGCCTGGAAAAGGGGGGGAAGAAGTCCATGCTGCATCTGCACAGAGGTTACATAATCAGGCTTTGTTAGTGCTTTTCAGTGTACATTTTTTGTCCTTTATTTTTTTAAAAAAGTTGTTTGATCTAGTTTAGGAAGGGAGGAAAACCCATGAAAAAAAGCAAGATAAAGGATGAGAAAAAGATGGATACAACAACAAATAAAATAAAAAATAAAATAAAAATATAGACAAAGGCCTTGTGCCTCCTCCCCCATTCTATAGTTGTCCTTGTCTCGTAATAGAAGGGCTGTCCAAGATGCAAAGGGGCCACTGGGGAGAATCCTTTCGCTGGCTGGAAGGACCCACAGTAAGGAAACATATTCCCAAGTGTGGCTTAAGGGGAGCCTCGCTAAGATCCTCTCATCCATGAAGTGAATTTGGACATCCGGTTAATCCATCAGATCTCCTGTGGGGGGAAATATACTTGCTGGGCTCACTCTCTGATCCAGAATGCCCCTACGTACTTGATTTTCTCATTCTCCTACAGTTCTTGCTAACATACATAACACTGGACTGTTTACTGTGAGGAAGGAGTTGCATCAGAAGGGTTCTCCTAAGAGGGTGACCTGCCGAGGCGTCAAAAGCAGCACAGTTTCACGGGACACAATATACAGCCTTCCTTTGGACGCACGTCTGGCCTTGTCCCCTTGTCTCGGAAACCCAGATCAGGCAGACCTGCCCAGGTGGCAAAGGCACGGGTAGCAAGCTGCGCGTCTGAAGCTTCCGTTTCAAAGGGGAGCAGGGCATTTGCTAATCTTCGTTCCTTTGGGGTAAGCACACCGGACATCAAACATACAGAGAGGCTGTTCTGGTCTATGTTGCATTGTAAATAAAATTGCTAGTCTCCGTTCAGCCACATGGGAATCGCTCCACAAGTTTCTCTGGACCTCCTCGAGCACACTTCCAAAGGCTCTTTATAAGAACTGACTCTGTAATACACTAGTAAGAACTAGTGTCTTCCATTTAATTCCCAACTCTTCTTTTTCCCTTCTTATAATGTCAAGATTAGCTGGGCAGCTCAATGAGTCAGGTACCTGCCCTGCAGTGAGGGCTCAGCTACCCACAGTGCAGTCCAGGGGAGCCTGCCTGTATGGCCTTTGGGCATGTTGCACAGTCCCAGGGTGATCCCAGAAGAAGAGAATGGTAAGCCACTTCCGAGTACTTCCTACCTAGAAATCTCTGCAAAGACAACACGCAACATCAAGCACCCAAGAACCCCCCCAATTAACATGGCCACTTGTCCCCAGCAGGTGGCGCTATTATTGCACAATCCCTACTCTTCCTGTTTTTCCACACATCAACTGGGGCCAGTGCTCATCTCAGTCTCAAGGCTAACCCGGGGTGACATATTTTATGCACTTCTATCTTCTCCACACTCCACTGCCCCCAGACACCAGGTTTTCAGAGACATTCCAGAAGTTAAATAACCCCCAGCCATTTTAAACGAGAAAACAATCAATGCAAGCTGAGACAAGTGGAATAGCAAACACTTGACACGTATTTCATTCAATAAAGGATCCATCAGAGGACTCAAGTTCCTAATTCAGGTTCTCCAATATTAAGAAGAGGCATCATCACTGATCATATTTTAGTCAGTATCCTGTTGTGTTTTTTTTTGAAAGGATGACTACATAATTTCTCAACATTCCAGCAAGCTCCCAAGTTCTGCACCAGATCTAGAACTGATTGTGAGACCGGTTGTACAACTGGTTGTATGATCCACTCATGCGAGGGATCTGGAACTCGGAAGCTTACATTATTTCCCTACATACCAAAACAGGATCCAACTACAAAACTAGGGTAATAATGTGTTCAACTGGCAGAAACACCTCCAGCTATTAGCAATGTAGGATGTTGCCTTATATAGAATGAGCCAATTGGTCCCATCTATTATGTTTCTCCTAGCTCCACCTTATGTACAAAGCATAGGTTGTATCCCAGAGCTATGCTCCCCACCCCTTATAAAACCGTATTTCAGTATACTGAGTTCTGGGTGTTTTGTTTGTGGGGAAAACAAAACAACAAAAAAGCCCTGCCAGATTTATGATACGGAAATTATACAAAATGATCGCCACCTGCACTGCAAAAAACTTGAAAGAGCTGATGTGGAGGCTCGTTAGATTTTCTTTCTCTGCTTGAGAAATCAAGCAAGAAGAACTGATAGAAGACTGACACAAACAGGGACATTCACTCCCTTCTAAAGCCTCGCCTTAAAACAAAGTTGAGTATGATTAAAGACGGCTCAGTGTAAGTAAGTACAGACCTCTCCCATTTGGCTTCTGAGTAAATGTCTATTATTTTCCCCTTTCTATCAATTCATCTTTTTGAATGAAAAATACAAATCAAGAGCAAAGTGAAGGGGCTTATTCATATACCGTATATACTCGAGTATAAGTCGACCCGAGTATAAGTCGGGGCCCCTAATTTAAACCCAAAAACTGGGAAAAATTATTGACTCGAGTATAAGCCTAGGGTGGGAAATGCAGCAGGGCCTGGCAACTCCTCCTTTGTGAGCTGTGTGTGTGTGTGATGTTTAAAATGAATTTTAGCCACCGAGGCAAGTGCTTGAGTTGGTGGCTAAAAGTCATTTTAAACATTGGGGGGGGGGTCAGGAGAAGTGGCGCACAATGTATAAAATGACTTTTAGCCACTGACCCAAACTTGCCTCAATACCCGAATATAAGCCGAGGACCCCTTTTTTTCAGCCCAAAATTAGGGCTGAAAAACTAGGCTTATATTCGGGTATATACAGTAAATGGCCATGCATATAATAGTACTGTATTGATAATATGAAAAGGGTCTACTGATAACCGAATGACAAAAGCTCCCTTAGCTATGTGAAAGGAAACAGCGGGAGAAGGGGGGGGGAGACTCCAGAAGCCATGACAACGTAAGCAGGGTACTCTGCAGATTGTGACAAAATGTGTCATGCCTTTTATTCACGTGTGGGGCAGATGCACGGTTCTTCTGCAAAGTTAACTCAGTTTATCTGCAGCCCCACCAACGGAGCCCTGGGAACATGGTCCCAGACAAAATCCAAGATAAGAAAACCCGCAACAAAATCACCAATCAACAATGTGCAGGCTTCTTCCAGGAGAGCTACCCAAATGAAACCAATACAGAACTTGCTCTGATTTATTATGTAAATTAGCCATAGCAAACCTAGCCGATAACACTTCTTATCTGTAGAAACATTTCCCAGCAAGTGCAGTTCCCTGGGCTGAACCACTCCATTTGGGGGGGGGGGCACGGAAACCCTCTTGCATGCACTCAGTTATAGCTCCCTATATAAAACATGTATCTTTGTCTCCCCCAAGTGGCAGGAAAATATTCTGCTTTTAAGAAGCTACCAGTACTGCCAACCACCTACACAAAAGAAAAAAAAAACACCATGCTCTGTAGTAGAAACTAATTATTTCAAGGTGAAGCAGTTTATTAACTACTATACGGCATGCAAAACAGACACACGCTGTTGTAAGATTAAAACGATCCTTTTCGGTCAGGCTGCCCAAGCAGCTTTCCAATCAAAATGTATCCCTGCAGTGCGAGTCTTATCTGATCTGCCTCTTCAGAGGGCCTGTAGTTCCACTGAGTTGAGCGGAACCTATTTCCGACCAAGTATTGCTTAGGGTTTCATCCTTAGGGTTGCTGAAATTTTCTCCGGGCTCAAGGGTACAAATGCAATGAGTTAAGAAGGAGAATTTAAGCACACACTCCTTGGGAAACACCCCAATTACTGTGTGAAATTGTCCCTGGGCTGCTCGCTCCCCCACATCCCCAAATGAATGAATGCACTGGTTTGTGACAAGTGAACACAGTCTTCCTTTTATACACACAGGCTAAGAACCGAGGGGGGTATTAATATTGCATTCTCAAATTAATATTCCTTCCTTCCTCCTCATTCAACAAAGAACATTCTCTAATAGGGGCCAATCTGTCCTCAAGGACATATGGGATGTTTCTGCTATGGATCCTTTAACGAAACAGGATTATTCTGAAGGCTGCGACTCCTGCAAGTGACACACACCCAGCAGAGCAGATCTTATCTACCAGCACCCAGTTAGCAAGTTGATGAAGGGGGTTATTTCACAAGAGAGGACAAAGCCTCTTCGGAGTCGCATCCCCTTATAAACAAGGATGGAAACCCAATGGCCAACTTGTTATTTTTGGTGGGGGGGCAGGGTCACTGGGCTTTTTTCCTGGCTCAATCTGGTTTAATTTATGAAATAATCTACACACGATGGTTAACAATGGTTAAGGTGCAAAAGCATTTGAGGAGTTCAGCCCCAAACTCAGAATTCATCCTCACTGAAATGCAACAGTTCCCATCTTGCAGCACACCTTTAAAAGCTATTTAACTGAAAAGATTACCCACCGCGGCTTTCTTTCACACTTTGGAAGGATACTTGCACAAAGAGGGATTAAAATGGGGGAGGGGTTAAAGAGGTTTCCCAACGGCTTTTTCTAGAACATTTGTAGTGCTGGGGCAAAGGCTTTCATTTGCAGTAAGACGGCCCATTTTAAAAAGAGCTCCAGTGAGGCGATTCTGCCAATGTGATTATGTGTGCTTTTATCTTACACCACACACCACACAAGTATGCAAAAAGCGGAGGAGCTTTACTCCATTCAAAAATACATTATCATCCAGTTGGACCAGAACCCTCTACTTCCTGCACTGCCTCAGTTTCTTATCATTTCAAGACAGGCAGATCCTAGGTACCAAAGCCTGGGAGAAGTGTACTATCGATCAAACGCCTCAGAAAAAACTTATCAAATGGGAAAACAGACCAGGGGGGAAAAGCAGGGTGCAGCAAGAGTTGAAATAGCACATCGGTTAAGATACCTGTTGGTGGACCATGGGGCCACAGAACTGGCGAAGGCACGTGCCTCGAAAGCCCAAGAGGAGCTTCTGCCATTGAAGGGATGCTATTTGCCTCTGGCCTTCTTTCAGAAGCCACTTTTGTCCTTTCATGACCTTTGGAATGGAAAGGACCAAAAGGATTGCTCCAAGAGCACCGACTGGTGGGGACAGGCCCTGTAGCGGACAGCACTGCAAAAGGACATTCTAGGAACACTTCCCAGCTATGGCAGCCGAGGGAAACAAGCCATGCCTTTCTGCCCCAGCCCGTCACACTGCAGCAGGTCAGGGCACCACGTATGTTGACCCCAAGTCCCTACAGAGCCACAGGCAGAATGAAAATTGAGAGCCTGAATCTTGGTGCGAAACCTCAGCACTTCCCTTAGGAGACCATAGGCCTGAAAGAACTGAAGGCCTCACGGGTGCCTCAGAAGGGCACGCCACACTTTTCATTTTCTCTTCACTTAAAAGTGCAGGAAATGATTCACCCGGTATGCTTCATGGACCCTGGGCCACCCCAAATAACAGATGGCTGCTCTATCATACCAGCTTGGCCTATATGTAATCAATCTGGCAGCCATCTTAGGCGGCCCAAAATTACCAGAGAAACAAAGGGCTGCTGCAGAATTGGCAAAGCTTGGTAAGGAATTATTATAAAATAATTGGCTTCAAACACAGCAGCTGAGGCTATATGCTCCCCATAACTGTAAAAGTAATTCAATCTGTTACACTGAAAAGGAGTGAAACAATCCTAAATTCTAGTTATACTGGGACTTAGTTGTACCTTAGGGTATTTGTACACGACCCCTAAACTCCGCCGCAAATGGCTCCAAGCTCCGGAGCTTAAAATTGTTTCCCCACCAGCTCCGGAGTTTACAGATAATTAAGTGCGACCACGCCCACCTAAGCGTGTCCCAGCGCACTTTTCAGGTACCTGCTCTCCGGAGGTGAAAATTCCTGATGTGGATATAACAGTAGTAACTGCCGGGCTCTCCTTGCTTCTGTTTGTTCTTTTTTTGGCCCCCGCCCCTTTAAGAGATCTGAATGCAGTGTCGGGACGGCATAACGGAGGTGAGCGGCATTCTTTTCTTTTTTTCTCCCTCCCCTCACGCAGCCAGCAGCCAGGAGTGCGGAGGGGGTGGGAACGTAGGAACAGCGACAAACCCCTAAGATCTGTGGTCCGAATTTAAGTGGCCAGCGGATCTTAGGGGTCGTGTGAAAAGGCCCTTAGTTGTTTAAAAAACAAACACCACTATTATCAGAGTGAAGAAAATGCATACTCTCAGGGGGTAGGTAAAAAGGAGGGGGGCACCTATCTGTCCGTAGGGGGGAGGGTAGTGGGAACAACAGAGGCGAAGAGACTGCCTTGCTGTGTAAACCTGACCATGCCAAATTGAGAGAAGGGAAGGAAAGAGGGCAGCTTGCGAAGGGGAGGATGATATGACAGCAGCATCAGATTCAATCCCTCCTCCTCCTCCTCCTCTGCTTCCCTTTCTCTGATATGGACCTGAGGAAAGATCTGATGATCAACCCAAGTCAAAGCCCTTTCTGGGGAGAACTAGATCTGGTGAAGGAAGAGGCAGCACTTGGAGACAAGACTTCCTTGGATTGTGGCCTTTATTTTGTAAACGGATTTGGGTTTTAATATGGTTTTCTAACTAAAAATATATAGATCTGGAACACTTCATTGCACAAGGACAGAGGAATGACAGGGAGTGGGGGTGTGGGGTGTGGGAAATGCCAGCCAGCGCTGCCGATACATCAGCAGGACTTCCCCTCTGAGCTCCTACTACCTGTGGTGACTAAGGACACAGGGCCCATGTTGAAGAATATCTTTTTAGAAAGGGAAACACTGAACTGCTTTCCTTCCCCTTTGCTGAAACAAAAACAAACCACGAACAACAAAAAGAAAAGAAAAGGAAATGGGGGGGGGTTAAGGTGGAAAACAATTCTACAAAAAAAAATCAGAATAGGAAATAAAAACCATTGACTGGGGTGAAAAAAAAGAGAGAGAGGTGGGCAAGTTTTACTGGAGGCCCTCTCCGGAGGTGCCTGCGTCACCATCGTGGCTGCCCGTCTCGAAGCTGTGCTCCACCCCCATGATGTCTGGCTCCATTTTGCCAGTGTCATTGATGAAGGTTGTGTAGGTATCACCTTCAGCCATCAGTAGTTTCAGTTTGGGGATCCAGCTCTTACGGACTACGCGGCGTGCGTTTGTGCACATGTCAGCAGCAATGGCATTCATCTCACTCTCTTTGAAGTTTGGGGCAAAATTCTGGCAATAAACTAAACAAGAGGGGGGGGGAAATACACACCATGACCAGGGCTGCTTGCACGGCAATAGGGCCGATTCTCTCGGCTCTCAGGCAAAGATTCTTAAGAACCCGCCCTACCCCAGATGACAAAGACCTCCTAGCCCCATAACTGAGACATGGTTAAATCTATGAGCTCAGCATCAGCTGGGATAAAAGGGCCTATCCCTCTATTCATGTTTTTAATGAATGCGCCACTAAAATTGATCTTTTTTTCTGCGGAGATCACTAGGGACCAGCATGTCAAAGGCACTGACTGTCCTACTGCAACCTGTCCTCTTGAGGAAACAGCTAGAATGATGCATAACCCCACTCACTGCCTACCGCCCTTCAAGAAGGGAGCCGTCATCCACCCTTGCACTCCCCACCCCCACCCCCTCTGGTGGATCCCCTTAACAAACACTTACATTTCACAGCATGCAGCACCCGGCTGTCAAGAGGTTTCCGGCTAGGGTCATTGGTGGAAGAGCGGATTCCGGTGCCACAGCTGTTGGCAAGGGTGTTCCTAGCGAGCAGTTAAAAGAGAAAGCCACGATGAACCCAGCAGCCAGCAAGCCCCTAGCCTCTTCTCTTCACCCCCATCCTGGCTGGTTCCACCTCAACGGAAGCCCCCTGCTCCCTTTCCCTTGCTCGGACAAGGCTTCATCGAACCCGGGGGATCTTGCCCGAGGCAAGGGGGAGAGAGTCTTCCCACCGCAAGCCCCTCCCCTTTCAGAAAAACTCACCGGTCAAAGAAAGACGCTAGTAGCCGCCTGAGCAACACTTTGTGCCGCGTCCCAGCGCTGACGTGACAATTCATCAGCTGTGCCCGAGTGATGTACACGTTGGTACCTGGACAAGGAAAAGAGAAAAGGGGGACCGACCCCCCCATTTGAGGAAACAGACTGCTTCCAAAGTGGGGTGACAGTGAAAAGGTAAGGGTTCAGGTTCACCAAATGCCACCATAAGTCTCAGTAACTTTGCACTGAGCTGACAAGGCACAATGAAAGCCTCAAGCATTCCAAGCTTCGGCCTTCCTGATATTTTGGACCACAACTCCCAGAATTCCAAGCCGGTATTTCCAATGGCAAAGGACTGTGGGAGTTGCGTTCCAAAACATCTGGAGGGCCAAAGTTTGGACATGCCTGCATGCTTTGTGGGTAGATTAAGTTCAGCGATGGAGTGACCTGGTTGTCTGTCATGTGGTGTTGCCCTCAGCAGTTAGGAAGGCCACGGTCTGAAGCTATCTGAAGAAGCTCTCCACAGCAGTCAGAACCCCGGCCTCCCAAGATTCCAAATCATGTGGGAAGACTTTATGGGGAGCAGAAAAAGTACGTTCCAGATTGTCACCTTCCATACACTGCATGGGCAACACCACAGTGCATTCCCCCTTCCCTCGCACATCTGATCTGTGTGTGTTGTGTCGTTTCAGTCGTGACCGACTCTTCGTGACTCCATGTCCATGGAGTTTTCTTGGCAGAAGTATTGGAGTGGCTTGCCAGTTCCTACTCCAGGCACCTACAGCACCTGGTATTCCCTGGTGGTCACCCATCCAAGTACTAACCAGGGCCGACCCTGCTTAGCTTCCGAAATCAAGCGAGATCGGATCTAGGCACCTCCTTAATGCCTGCACCAGACTCTAATTATGATGAGCCTCGCCTGGCTCCCCTCTGCTTCTAAGAGCACATGGAGTGTTAGTACAGTACTACTTCAGACCACGATGGCCTTTAGTCAAGAAATAAAAGAGACATTTCTTACCACCTATGTACAGTTTGAAACCTATGTACTTACACACACACACATCCCACTCCCCTACAGCACACACAGATACAAGGCCCTTTTCTTACCTATCACAAGTTCCAGCTTTTCAGCTGGGTCCCCTTCATCATACAACTTGGGATGGCACCGGTTCCCTATCTGGTTGATGAGCTCAGCAGGCAGGGAAGCCAGGTCCTGCCGCACCCGTATCCGGTTGCGAGACTCTGATTGCACCTGGTCCGGCAGCGCTTCCACTTTCTCTGCTGGGCAAAGAAAACAGGGGAGGAAGAGGAGGAGGAGGAGAGAAGGGCAAAATGGCAAAGAAAGGGCTTGAGAATCAAGGCAGGCATGGAGGTGCCTGTGCTGAGATCTAAACAGGCACGTGTTCTTTCCACACACCCTGAAAACTTCTTCTACGTCAGAGTCCCCCCACTCCCCCTGGCTGCAAAATTATTACAGAAGACACATAGAGTCAGCAAGCCATCAAGTTTCTAGAAAACAGCTTCTGGCACCAATTGCCTTTTAAACCATAGTCACTTTTGATGCCAACAGCAGAAAATCAGGCAAGAATTTATACTTGGGATCTTTTCCATAAATGGCCAAAGATGGAAAAAATGATTACAAATGTTACAAGGTTGGTAAAATCTCCCATATCATATGACCTCAGCCAGTTTCTGATATTCAGTTCCTGAGCAAAAAATATTGATAGCATATGGTTGCATTTCAGTTCCAGAGGTTCTGGGTGAGATGGATTACATAGGCTCCTTACAATCTGGCTTCAAGCCCCATCATGGAATAGAAACTACTTTGTTCACCTTTGGTAGTCAATTTTATACCAGGAATAGGGCAGGGGGAAGTGCGTCTCTCTCTCTCATTTCGGTTGGACCCCTTGGAGAGCTTCAGCAACACCACCCGTGACATCTGTCGGAGTCACCCTCTGGAATGAGACTTGGAGATGCTCTTTTTGGTGACTGCCGTTGTTCCCGGAAGGGCATGACCTGGACACAGTGCCATGGGAACACCCACACCCCCTATGACACACAATGGTTGTTGAACTGTGATGTCTCTTACGTTACCCCCTTGCCCCCTCCAAGTCATTTAACATGCCTGTAAAATTTTGCAGAAGACCATGTTTACAATAGGAACTCAAGGAAAATCACCAGCAGAAAAAATACTTCCTCACTTGGTCCTTCTTATAAGTACAAAGCAAAGGAAAGTGTTCTGCTTATAAACCACCCCATACCACTTCAAGTAGTCTCTGGGTGGTTTACAGTTTTTAATTACAGTATGCAGGCTATACATTGGCCACCCCAGCAAGCTGGGTACTCATTTTACCGATCTCGGAGGGATGGAAGGCAGAGTTAACCATGAGCCTGCTACCTGGGATTGAACCCCAGGTCATGAGCACAGTTTTACCTGCAGTACGGGCGTTTAACCACTGAGCCACGGGGCTCCTGTGGTAAAGTCCTGGCCACTCTCAATATAATTTAGACATTCATCTCCAGTCATCATGAAATTAAACCTTTTTGGTGGGCACTAAACAGGGTAGCTTACTTTATAAGAATTTGGGGGCTTGATTATGAGAAGTATAGAATTAAATGAGTTTACTGCTAGGCACGCGCTCTCCTTAAAGGAAACTTCTAACACTGACACTAAGCTACTCTGTCAGGCATATGTCATATTCTACAGCAGAAGCAGCTACTTGCTAGAATATTTAGAATGCAGCCACTTCTACTGGGTAATAGACAAGATTAATATATATCTATGGGTTTCTTTTCACACTGCATGAACACTGAGGGAAATACATGGCTGAGTCAAGGCCAAGGATAAGCTATATTAAACTTTCTATTGGGCATTTCAGGTGTCTGTCTAGGTGGGAGGAGAATGCGCTGCTGTGTCATTATCCTTCAAGTGGAGAAAGGGGTCCAATAAATCTTTGCCACGTACCCATTTTGGAGGGAAAATGTGAAGGGCCCATACTCTAAACATATCCACCTGCTCCAAAAATCTCCCGGGCTTAAGTGTTTGATAAAATTGCAGGCAAACATTACTTCAGCATGTTGTTTCCCTCTGGAGAATAAGACCTAAACTCTTCTCCTCAGTAACTCCCAGTTAACACTCACCCGCCTGTCCTACATTCATCATGCTGTACATCGTGTACATGTTGCAGATCTGTCGGTACTGTTCGTCAGAGCCCTCCTCGGGAGGATCCTCCTCCTCGTCTTCCTCATTGTGGTAGGAACTGGGGCTGTCACTGGTGTAAGCACTGGAGGTGCCAGGACTGGTCTGGTCAGAAGTGCTGGGGCCACTGACCACACCTGCCCCTCCACCTGTCAGGTTCCCCTGGGGCTGCGGCTGCTGCTGCTGCTGCTGCTGTTGTTGTTGTTGCTGCTGCTGCTGCTGCTGTTGTTGCTGCTGGGCCTGTTGCTGCTGCTGCTGCTGCTGGGTTTGTCTGTTACCCCCACTCAAATCCTGCTGGGAGGAGATCTTGGCCATTTTGCGGCTCCCATTGCTGCCGCCGCCGCCGCCACCCTCCCCCTTCTTTCTGGCTGTTTTCCCAGAGCCGCTTAACCACAAACGTGCACTGGACAGAGTCCGAGTCCTGCTGCTCTGTCTTGACGCGAGAGACCAAGGGCAGGGGGGTGTTGCCCGAGGGCCAGGTGGACGTCTGGGCCACGGGGCTCTGCGGTTCCGAGGAAGGCGCCTCCTCGGCGTGCAAGCCTTGGGAGTCGCAACTGGGCGAGCTGACCTTCAGGAAGAACTCAGTCCCCTTCTCCATAATCTCCTGGATCTGCAGGAATCCCGCCGTGTACATTAGCAGGAACTGATCGCCCACGTTCATGCTGAGGCGGCCCGTGTAGCAGAAGCTGAGGATCTGCTGGAAGGACTGCGGCTGGACCGCACCAGGAAGCTCCACCACCGTGCTCTTGCTGTTATTGAAAAGGTCCCGGAAGTAGCAGCTGCTCGCCGCCAGCACCGCCCGGTGCGCCTTGAACGCATGGCCTTTCACCACCACGGAGACGTCACAGTACAGGCCCTGCAACCGCTGCTCATTCAGGCACTCCAGAATGCTGTTACCAAAGTTGGGAATCTCCATCTGGAGAATCTGAGCCATTCTCTCCTCCTCCTCACTTGGGTGGGCACACTGGAACAGGAAGAAGGAGCCAGAGAGGTTGTGGGGGGGGCCAACGTGCAAGAATGACGACAAGAGCCCAAAGCAAGGGGACATAGGCGGGGAGAAGACAAGAGAAGAGACGTCAGTTTGTGTTCCTTTTACTGCCTGCTTGCTCTCCCTTTAGACCAGTGGTTCTCAACCTGTGGGTCCCCAGATGTTCCTGGAATGCAACTCCCAAAAATCCTGGCCAGCCCAGCTAGTGATGAAGACTTCTGGGAGTTGCAGTCCAGGAACATCTGGGAACCCAGAGGTTGAGAACCACTGCTTTAGGCGTTCAGGAGCAGGGCTGCCACCTCTCCCAGCAGATAAAAGCACTTACGCGCTGCATCCAATCAATTATTTTGTATTCCTAGAAGGGCACCACTATTTTATTACAGCGTATAGGCGTGTTATGACTGGGACAAGGGGATGCCTCCCTCACCATTTAGGAGCAAACTACCAGTATTATAAGATT
Source organism: Phrynocephalus forsythii (assembly GCA_029282475.1). Lineage (NCBI taxonomy): Eukaryota > Metazoa > Chordata > Lepidosauria > Squamata > Agamidae > Phrynocephalus > Phrynocephalus forsythii. Next base: position 77,288,403 of record JAPFRF010000011.1, on the reverse strand, counting down.
TTCGCCGCTTAAGTTACAGCTGCTAAAAGGGCTGCGGTTCACTCAGTGTGAGGCTGAATCAAGGCTGGTTTAACCAGAACATGGCTAAACTAAGCTGGTTATCAAGCCAGGCTCCAACCAAGCACAAACACGAGCTATATCACAATCACAAATGATAAACAAGCATATTTGAGCCAAGAATGAAATTCCCCTGCAGCTTGAGTCTGACCTCATTTCACCATTGCTTAAAACAGGGGTCCTCAAAGTTTTCAAACAGTGGGCCGGTCCACCACCACCCAGACACCACTGGGGGCCGGATCACAGTCCAAAAGCAGCTGCGGAGGCTGGCTTGCTCACAAAACGGGGTAGGTGGGGGGGTTGCAATTGGTCCCAGGGGCCGGATTCAGGACCTTGGGGGGCCGCATCCGGCCCCGGGGCCTTATTAAAACATGGGAAATACAGCACCGCACAGCAGATCTTCTAGCAGACCTGTTTCCAGTGGTGAGGACTATTATAAATAGTCCACATGGAACATGCAGTTAGAAGTTACTGGAATAAAGAGAAATACTTTTGAAATTACTTTCATGAGAAGGTTTTATATTAAATGTAATTAGAACAATTACAGTATTTTTCACTCGATAAGATGCACCTGACCATAAGACGCAATTAAAGTAGGACCCCCCGTATCTGCAGGGGATCGGTTCCGGGACCACCTGTGGATACAGAAATCCGTGGACAAGAGATAATCTCTGCAGATAATCTCCAAGATGGCCAATCGAACAGGGAGGTGGAATGATACATGTCCTTGCACAGCTCCTGATTGGCCAGAGCCAGGAAAAGCGAAAGGTGATGCATCAAAGGCTGCTTCCTGGTTGGAATTTCACCCAGTGTGAACTACAGCAAGGTAAGACAATGGTTGATTTTGTTCCGGAGGGTGAGACTGGGTTCTGAGCGCCAGCTGTGCTGGCATGTTTCGTTTTGGTACCAGTCCTCTTCTGAAACGAAATGCCCATCTCTACTCTATAATACACTTAAGTTTCAAATACAGCAATACCTTGTAAGACGAAACCCCTTAAGACGAAAAACTCATAAGACGAATGCAATTTCTGGGGATAGGAAAAATTCATACAACGGGTTTTCCCCTCCGTTTCCATTCATCTTACGAGGTACTATCAGGAGGGAGGACCAGTCAGGGTAGACAGCCTCAGAGAGAAGGAAAGGAAAGGTTGGGGGGGGTGTCTAAACGTCCAGACGATTCCACTTGGGAAAAGTGCCTCGTTTGCCAGCCTCCTCCTGCTGCCCTCCTCCACAGCTCTGCTCAAGCCAGTCAGCTGCCCCTCCGGAACGGATTAATTGGTTTTCAATGCATTCCTATGGGAAACCGCACCTTGTAAGACAAATTTTTCTTAAGACAAATCAACTCATAGAATGAATTAGATTCGTCTTACGGGGTATTACTGACCAGTGGTACCTCTTAAGACAAATGCCTTGTAAGATTAAAAAAAATATTGTAGGAAGAATTTTTTCCCCAGGAATAGGCATGCTTCGCATGACAAAAAATTCCTTATGGGATGCTTCACAAGACGAAAAACCATTCCGCATGTACCCAAGGAAAGAAACCTGGGTATTCTGTCTTTAATCTAGCCTCCAGAATGGATTAATTCATTCCCAATGAATTCCTATGGGAAACAGCATTTTGTAAGACAAAAAATTAAAAAAACAAAGTGACCCATAGCCTCCAGAACAGATTAATCCATTTCCAATGCATTCCTATGGGAAACTGCATTTTGTAAAACAAATTTTTTCTTAGAACAAACTGGCCCGTAGAATGAATTAAATTCATTTTTAAGAGGCACCACTGAAGTTGCTCTTTATATATTTTGAATCAGAAATGCAGAAACAGAGGAAAAGACAGAGGGCTCTCCTTAAGTATTATTGTAAGGCACCTTGGGTCCTTTTCCAAGGAGAAAGATGGGGTAAAAACATTAAAAATAAATAAAGTTAAATAAAATTAAGTAGACTCCTATTCTGAACTATCACAGCTCTTAGACCTGCCCACCATACTTTGTCCTGGATTTTTGCTGAGGAAGATTTTTGATATCGAACACCCATGAGGGATTTATCCATGCCAGCAAGAACTACAAGCCAGAGATTATGCAAAGAAGTGATTGCCAAATGACTCATAAATGCAACCACTGGCTGTATTTCTAATACCTTTGAAGAAGATACATACAGCTGTGATAGAGGAGTATATTGGATTATACTCCATCAGAGCTTTGGTTTCTATCCTTGCAAATTACAATGACTCGCCTTGTGAATTCATTACGAAAGGCCTGCAAATGTTGAAGGGAACAGAAGGTCATTATATTCTTCGCCCAATGTCACACTCTGACCAACCACGATATTCCCACCTCAACAGCCATGCATGTTTTGGTTTCAAATTGTTTTGTTTCCGATTTTGGCTTTTGTTCATTCTTTCTGCTGTTTTTAATTGCACTTGATTTTCAGCCATCTTGAACGATAGGAAGATGTGATCCAAGCACTACACACAGGAATAAACAGCAGAACAAAGTGAGGTTGGTCAACAAGGAAAGATGAAATTCAACAACAGGAGGTCAACGCGAGTGAATCTGTCAAATATCCTTGAGCTGTCCTGAGCAATGAACATCCACTACTCAAACCCTCTGCCCTACCCTTTTCAACAGCCATAGAGAGTCTCATTCAATGCCAAACTCCCCAGGCAGCCAGTATTATTTTCAAAACCATGTTCAACTGCCCCACACATGACCTTTTGACTATCAGAACACCATTAATGAGCCACACGTCAATTCAAGAACTGTAAAGAAGCTGAAGGTTGGGCAGGATGTTATATACTCAGGTAGGAAAGACATAAAAACAGGTTATATGAAAATGAAATTGCTACTGGTGGTCTGGAGCCATGAATCATGTATGTAAGGGTGAACATTATATATAGTATAACCACCAATGCATGATAAACTTGCAGAGACATTGAGTCTTCTCTCAGCTGATTTTTTTTAAAAAGCCTCTACCCACTCTTATTAAACCATCTACAACTTTGTAGCTAATCACAACCAGAAAAGCCGCTACTGCCAGGCCACTGATATTGCTTGATCCATCCTTTTCACACTAAAACAATGCTGATGAGAACTATAGCTATTGAACCCAGACAACCACAGTTCAAGATAGGAAACTTCCTGACTGGCTCCTTAAGATCCTTTGATATTATACAGGCACTGCAATGGTGATGGAAAAACGACAACATGGAGTGGATCCACGGAAACGAGCAGGACTTGGTAGGTAAAAGCAGCAGCACAACTTCCACCGACTTCACTGGGTTTCATCTTTTTGGGTTGGACGCTGGCTTCGGCAGGAGGGAAGAGGGGAATGGCATTTTTATTGCAGGGAAAAGGCATACACACACATTAGAATGCAAAGCAGTACAGTAGGACTGCTGTATCATAGGGGGGGCGTGGATAGCAAAATCTGCAGATAAGAGCAAACATGCTTATCTGAGTATAACAGTGGTGACAGGTGGTGGGATGCCGAGGCAAAAGCTTTTGCCCCCAACAGCCCCTAAATACTGGCCAGCAGCAGCGGTGGTGACAAGGGGGGGAGGAAGTTACCGACGCCGAGCAGAGGATCATAAGTTTTAAACTTGAGTGGGAAGTTCAAAGGCCAGTTGGCCAGGTGGATCCTCTTAAGTCCCTACCCCACCCCTCCAGAGGGTGGTTGGCATGCGACGGCAGCAGTAAGGAGGGCTCAGCATTGCTAAATTTTCTTTTTCTTCTTCTTTTTCCTCCTCGCTGCCGAGCTCGGACCTCCCCTGCACCTGCTGATCACCAACCGCGGATAACTGAATCAGCAGTTAGTGAATCAGCGGATGCGGGGGTCGTACTGTACCGTCTTTTCCCGTGTGTTAAGACTATTTTTTTGTCTAAATTTGTTAGACTAAAAATTGAGGGTTGTCTTATATATGGAAGTAAGCCGAGGAGAGAACCACACAGTTATGAAACGGTCATTTTGGGTTGGAAAAGTAGGAGTCATCTTATACATGGGGGCATCTTATAGACGGGACAATATGCTAACTTTGGTTTTTAGGTGGCAAACAGTTGCAAGCCCAATCAGGCTATACCTAGCTCTTGAGCCAAACTGTGTGTGGATTCAAAATAAGAATCATCACACATTGAAATGAAAGCAGTGGTCGAGTTAATGCTGGACAGACTGTTAAATACTAAAAATGAACACACAATTTTACATGAGGAGATGAGGTATTGCTCCATGTCAGGGATGATATTCTCTTAATAATTCACTTTAAAAATGTATCTTCCACAACACACACTGTGGTGATATATTGCTACACGGGAAGAGAGAGAGGCTATGTGCCAGCAGTGGCATCATTTCAACCATTCCTCTCAAGTCCCCAGGACACATACCCCCTTCTTTTAAATGAGATCCTGTGTGAGTCACACGCCCTGTTCAGCACCCCACAGCCAATGGTTTGGTGAGGGACCCTGTCCCAATGTTTAAGCTTCAAGTGCCAATCTGTACATTGAAAGGGGAGGCCATCTTGTCCACTGCTTTGCCAGGCAACGTGACTTGGGCTGGGCCTGAGTAGCACAGACAATTCTGAGTGTAAGTATCATTGAACTAAAAACCTCTTTCAGAAAGCAGTTTCACTGCTAATTGGGGAGTAGGAGTTGCGCCCGTTCAGGACAGGGTGAAGAATCTGAAAACCAACCCTAGCTTCACATTTCCAGTCAATCCATCAAACAAAGCAATATAAAAGATTTTGTTTAAAATCCTGCATGTACTTAACAACCACCTATCAAATGCAAACCTTTATCCCCAAAACATCTATGGCAGCAAGTTTAGAAGATGTTATCATTTTGGAAAAACTCACACTTTCCTTGAGACCTTCTCTGCCCTATGGAAGAGTCTTCAGAGAATAACTGGGCAGTTACTGGAACAAAAGAGACCCACTCCAACATTCATTGGTAATTTGCTGAACCCCCAACATGATCTTCCTAAACTGAGTTATAATTAACCTGCATTCCATTTCTTATGAAGGGAAATACCTTTTGCTCAATTTGTGCTGGATCAGGACCAACAAATGTCGCGCGCTCCAGCTTTTTGAGAATGAAAACATGTATTTTATTCACTCTGAATAAAGCTACCACAATAGGGGGACAGGGTAAAAAGATCCACAGAAGATGTATGTTGTTTTTTTTTTAAAGGAATCATCCTCATATGGGTTTGTACAAAAATTTGGGGGTGTGGTTGGTAAATAGGCCCGAGAAGGCTCAATAAGGCCCTGCTTCCTCTCCCTCCATCTACCTCAGCACATATGCAGCCAGAGCAGCAGGACAGAAGGAAAAATAGAAAATCATAGGATGCCTCCCTTTCTGCAAAGCATAGAAAGGGAAGGTTGGATGAGGATATGAGAAAGAGGTATACAGGAAACCCCCAAATATTCTACTGCGTCAACATCAGCCCGGCCAACTAGAGTGTCGCGGGCGTACTCGCTGCGGGTGGCCACACCCAGGGAGGCTCGAAAAACATCTACTCGTGCCCGAACCTTCTCTGTGGCTGGCCCTACACTCTCGAACCAGCTTCCTAGTGAATTGGGCCTTGCACAGTCCCTGCCAGCCTTCAGGAAAGCCTAAAAGATCTTGCTGTTCCAGGAGGCGTTGGGTGACTCTAATTATGTTTTTTTCCCTTGCCCACCATCTGCTTATTTGTACTTTTACCTTGGCAGATTAATTTTATTCTTGTCATTCTGTATTTTATTGTTACTATTTAATGTGTTGTGAACCGCCTGGAGTTCCTTCGGGAAGACGGGTGGTATACAAGTATTATAATAAATAAATAAATACCTATATTTATTCCAGTAACATAGGGGAATGAAGGAGGGCTCTGTTGAGCCCCAGCAGGCTCCACTGTTGTGAAGGGGGACAACATCCCCAAATAATGTTATCGTTTTTTATTTTCTCTCTCACTCTTGCAGCTAAATGAGCTATGCCCTTTCTTCTTTCCAGCCTGCCAGGAATGTGGTCATTTATAAAAACCTGGAAACTTTTACTAACCTATGGAATTAGCACAAGAAATGAAGAATGTGCTATGGAAAATAATTTTGACTGTTCAAATGTTATATTCTAAAAGAATTAATTAACTTGTGTGTGTGTGTGTCATATTTAACTATGTTAGAAGATAAATTAGCCAGTTTATATAAAGATAATGTGCTTATAGAATGGATAAGTAAGGTGATGCTGTTGGACAATAACTTTGACTTGCCTTGTAAAATTTAGAATAATAATAAAAAAGACAAAAATATTAAAGCTAGAATCCAAAGCACAATTACTTCTGGGCAATTGAATTTCAGATTGGGTATTAGTTACCATTTGATGGAGCACACGGGAGGCTTCAGACAATACGGAATGTATTTTGAGCAGCGTGGTATACTTTTTGTTTATACAGGTGAAACTCGAAAAATTAGAATATCGTGCAAAAGTTCATTTATTTCAGTAAGTCAACTCAAAAGGTGAAACTAATATATGAGGTAGACATATTACATGCTAAGCAAGCTATGTCAAGCCTTACTTTGGTAAAATTGTGATGATTATGGCGTACAGTTTATGAAAACCCAAAATTCACAATCTCAGAAAATTAAAATGATGTGTAAAGGTTCCCTATTCACAGTAGTGCATCAAGAGCCACCACACAGAGACAGATTCTGGACATGGGCTTCAAATGTCGTATTCCTCTTGTCAAGCCGCTCCTGAACAACAAACACCAGAAGCGTCTTACCTGGGCTACAGGAAAAAAAAACTGGTATGTTGCTTAGTGGTCCAAAGTCCTCTTTTCTGATGAGAGCAACTTTCACATCTCATTATGGAAACCAAGGACCCAGAGTCTGGAGGAAGAATGGAGAGGCACACAATGCATGATGCTTGAAGTCCAGTGTGAAGTTTCCACAGTCTGAGTTGATTTGCGGAGCCATGTCATCTGCTGGTGTTGGTCCATTGTGCTTCATTAAGTCCAGGATCAAGGCAGCCGTCTTACAGGAGATTTTGGAGCACTTCATGCTTCACAGATGCAGCTATATGGAGATGCTGAGTACATAGGCATGCTTAGACTTTTCAGAGGTCCGATATAGTTCAATTTCAAATCCTTGTGTTATAGATGTCATGTAATTTTCTAATTTTCTGAGATTGTGAATTTGGGGTTTTCATAAACTACAATTATACCACAGTAAGGCTTGACATATCTCACTTAACATACAATGAATCTATCTCATATACAGTATTAGTTTCATCTTTTGAGTTGACTTAATTGAAATAAATGAACATTTGCATGATATTCTAATTTTTTGAGTTTCACCTACATAATCAAATAAATAGAATTAATATTAACACATCATCTTGTGGGACAAACTACTTGAGTAGTCCTTGTTTTAATCTTATGTATCCCTATTCTGCATACTTTTCTTCATGTGATACACAAACTGCTATTAATGTGGCCATTTTGTGATTTCTGTTTTGCAGAATTACTATTTAAGCAGTGTGCTTTATTTTGTTTCAGACACACAATACATTCTTTTATAGAAAAGAGAGAATCTGTAGTGCTTTGGAAAGGCAAAATAATGAATGTAAAGCAACTATTATTGAAATGTTTTCTGATAAGCAGCAATATCACTTGATTGTGTTCAATACGGATGGTCAGCATCCTGCCGACACAGATGTATGCATACCAAAATTATTGCAAACCTGTTTTATTTCTTTTATAGAGTGGTTTTTAAAAAATAATCTAACACTTTTGTGTCTTAATCAACATTTGTTTTTCAGGGCAGACGGCATGAATCTAACATGTTGTAATTCTTGTAACACTATTATACAACACTAAAGAATTCTGATCAGGGTGGAGGCAAAATCAATTGATCTTTAAAAACGAATTAGACTTAAATCACTATTTTAATTAAAAATCATTTTTAATTAAAATCACCCCCAAAAAATCTAATTCAAACAATTTTAAAATCAGGATTTAAATCCATCCTGGTTCTGACAACTGTCAAATTGAAAAGTTATGACAGAGATAAGAGAATAGAAAATGATCATCATTGGTATAGGGATGTAACGGCAAGTGGCAAACAGAAAAAAAATCTCTAGCTTATAACCTCTTTACAGATGTTATATATACATTTAGAATATATTAAAATTTTATAATCAACAGAATATACATGGGAGGGCACTTTTGGTGTTCCTCAGGTGTCTTTGAATATGTCTCCCTAACTCCTTGAGTGAAGTTCCGGCTGGATCTTGATGGTGCTGTAGTCAACCTGTTCTTGGGCATGGCCATAAACACAATAGGCAAGAAATATAGGCTGAATCAGGACTGCATGTGTCACATAACAAACCTTATAAGGTGGTGTGTGCATCATTGTTTTGAGTCCGTGGCCCCTTTCAAAAGTACCAGGGTCTCCCATATGGCCCCCAATGAGAATGGCTCATCTCAGATATACAGAGGGTGCCTGGCAGCCCATCCCCAAGTAAATATGATGAACTGGGTGCCACTTATACTTGGTCTTCTTAACAGAGACTGGAAACTGTGCCGTTTTGAGATCACTCATACGTTCCAAGGGAGCACACGGTGCATTCATGTGGTGATGGAAAAACAGAAACTCAGGTAAGGAATTGGGCTTGTCCTGACTGGTAGGTGTACTACATACTTTTTTGGTCTGCAGAGATGGCTGTAACAAAAAGCCCTTAAACAAGGACCAATGGATTTACAGGACATTTCTCTCTCTTTTATTTAGGCTACAGTATTTGCCTTTTCACTTTCCATGGTACTGTCTATGAAATATTCATGAGGCCTAAAGATTTATATCTAAACTTCCAATAAGAAGGCACAGTCATTTTGAGGACTGCCCAATCCATCGCAATTTTCCACCTAAGATGTCTGCTACTGTTTCAAATTTAACAGGACACAGGTCATGGTCAGGTCAGAACCTGCCTTTAACCAGGAAAAAATAAAAAAAATTAACTGATTTCTCTTCTCACTTCGAAGAATTGCCACTGTTTTCTCAGAATTATAGCAAATGCCCAAGAATCTAGATACTCCTCTTTATCTGCACCTCTGCTACTGTTAGGTTTAAACAATATTTTTCTCGGGGACTAAAATCTAAACATGTCAACCACACTGCAGTTCAAGTGCTGTTTTCTGGAACAGCCGCTGTCAAATACTGGAATAACATTAAGGACCAAATTCAAAGCGTTCTTAAGGGGAGAGCAGGATAATGCCAAGATGACTGTGCACATTACTATTAAGAACTATCTGTTTCTGTCTTCTTACTCAATCTTGCCAGGCAGCTAGCTCTTCTGAGTTCAGCTCAATCGCTAAATGGACTACTGTCTTAGAAAAGTCCAACAGTGAAAGCCCAGAGCCTAGAAACTCTTAACAGTAACAGAGTCCTTGTTGCAGAAGGCCTGGCTGATTGAGGGCAAATACATACTACCCACAGCCCATAATCCAAATTATAACATCAGATCTTCTGGGCATGAGGATCCATACAGAATACTGCATCAAAAAAAGCAGATTTTGACTCACGGAAGCAAATCTGCTTGTCTTGAAAGTGCCAAAATATTGGCCCTTGGTTTCTCCCATCTATTATTTCCTTAAACTCTCTTGACATGGGATAAATATAGCTAAGAGTGAGAACCCTCTTAGATGGGCACATAAACTGCTTAGAGCCCTTATTTTCAAGATACAGAGAAACAAGCACAGGCTCTCCTGAAGAGAGCAGCAGCAGCAATTGCCTTCCAGAGCAAAGACCTATCAAAAAATGCAGCCCTGGAACTTAGAGAGCCTCCTCAGATAAGTCACTCGCTTAAAGGGATGCTGAGGCTTCTCTTCCCCATCATCTTCATTTCTCCTACAAAACCTGGAGATTTTATGATAGAATATATGAACAAATGCAGCATCACTCTACACTGGCAACTCTGTGCCTCAGTTACCTCCAAACAGCTAGGGCAGTGGTGGTGAACCTTCGGCACTCCAGATGTTTTGGACCACAACTCCCAGTCCTTTGTCATTGGCAATACAGGCTTGGAATTCTGGGAGTTGTGGTCCAAAATATCTGGAGCGCCGAAGGTTCGCCACCACTGAGCTAGGGTCAGTGTATTATTAGCTAATTCAACTGCAGGTTTGCTGCTCCTATGTGTGAGCTGCCCCTGACCCTCATGCCAGAACGCCAGTCAGTTTGTTCTTCCTTACTGGAAATCTGGTGGAACCAACTGAGTTTTTTACTGAGGTCAGGTGGACAATGCATGGCTCTCTAGGTATTTTGACTGTGTTCTGTGCCACCAAGTTGAAGCCAAACTTATAGCAAGAGGGATTTCAAGGTGATGTATTTAAGGCGTGGCTTTACCAGTTCCACTCCCCGAGTGAGTTTCCATGTCCAAGTAGGGGATTTGAACCCTGTTCATCAGAGCCCTAGTCCATCTTTCTACCCACCCCACCACCCTGGGAATAATCTTAGAACTGCAGATCTGGAAGGAACTCTATGGGTCACTGAATCCAGCCCCTGCAATGGAGGCACAAGGGGGAATCTAACTTCCAATCTCAGATCCCACAGCCAGAGACCTAAACCACTGAGCTATCCTGAGCACTGGACATATGAACTGCCTTCTTCACCACTAGCTATGCTGATGCTTGTTAATCAGAGTTGCCATCCAAAACCCCCTGAAGTACAGTGCTATGACACACTCTGCAGCAAAGAATACATGATTTTAAAAGACCTGAATGTTACTCTAAAAGGTTCATTTCACAGAATATGGATTCCAGGCACTCAAACTACACGCAGTGTGAAAACTGTGCCACCAATCCTTCCTATTCCTTTCCTTTTATGTCGTTGTTCCTCTGTTGTTGTTGTAAAACTACAGCTATTACGTACCAAACAAACAAACCAATCCACCCACTACCCAGTTACTGACTTCTCATGCCATGCCCTATTTCAGTCATGGCAAACCTTTTAGAGACCGAGTGCCCAAAATGCAATTCAAAATCCACTAAATTTTTTTTTGCAACTTGTCAATAGAGTAATTGAACCTGTATACAGGTGGCTATGAAGGGGCGATGTTGAGTGCCCACAGAAAGGGCTGCGAGCATCACCTTTGGCACCTGTGCCATAGGTTCGCCATCACTGCCCTATCTTGTTGTTGTGCCATTACAGTTGTGACCACCCTTCGTGACTCCACATCCATGGAGTTTTCTTGGCAGGATTACTGGAGTGGGTTGCCAGTTCCTACTCCAGGCGCCTACAGCACCTGGTATTCCCTGGTGGTTTCCCATCCAAGTAGTAACCAGGGCCGACCCTGCTTAGCTTCCAAAATCAGGTGAGATCGGATGTGCTCAGGGCATCTAAGCAGGTAATATGCCCTATCTAGTTTGAGCCTAAAGCTTTGAGATGCCCCTTATACTGAACTTGGCAAGTTGAATATAAACAGAAATAATTCCTTAACAGAGGCTCTCTTCTTAGTCTCAACCGTTCTAGAGCATGAGGGCCTCCAAAATCATTCACTAGACCCACTTTGAGCTCTTTTATGAGTCTGCTTGCAAAAACTGTAAAAAATGTTCCAATGGAAAAATTAAAAACGACTTATTAAATTTCAATGGAATTGAATGGAATTGGAATTACCTCCCAACATGTGACCCTAAAGCCCATGTGCCTGCTGCATCTACTGCCCCGTCACTGCTAATGGTGGATGGGCGGTAAAAAATATTCAAAATAAAATAAATAAATTCCAAGGATCCTGGACTCCATCCTTAGGAAAATAATTTTTACCTTTAAATCAGCCCTGGACTAGGCAACCCTTCACAAAGAGTCCAATGTTCAGGCAGACATTCAAATGGAGGACTGTAAAAGGGCCACTCTCATGCCACCTACGGTCCTCTGCAAAAGAGAACAACAGGTCACTCTTGCGCCAGCGAAAGAACAGAAAAATGGGAAAGAGTGAACAAGAAAGAGAGGGAGAAAGTGTGTGTGAGAGAGGAGGGGTTCAAGCTGAGTCTCTTGTTATCTGCCGGAGTTCAACCCAACAGCTGCCGAGCAGGCCAGGCTTGCAAGTTGTCCTAGAATAGATGCTTTCAGTAGAAGAAAACCCACCTCTCTCTCCATCTCTTTGTTCTACTGTCACTCAGGAAGCCTCTCTGCCTTTTTCCTAGCTTTCATGCTAGCCACCTGGCTCATGACATCTGATACCACCCAATTCATCAGAAGGGAAGGTGTAACAGAGCCAGTGGCCCAGGGAGGATTTATGCACTGAAGCAAGAAGAAACCAAGGAACAAAAGGCCAGGGCCTGCCAGGGAGGAATCCCTATGGGCCACTGCCTGGGTCTGTTCTTCTTCTTCCAATACGATCAAGGATCTCTCTTGATATCTGAGCTCAGATCTATCAAGAGAGTCTGCAGGAATGCCATCTCAAACCTTCTTAGCAGGAAGTTTTTATTTTATTTTAAGAAATGCATCTCTATCTGGTTAGGCAGGAACGTACACTAATAACTTCTAACAGGAATCCAAGGGAGGAGGAGGAGGAGTTAAATTGGCCGATAGTTCAAGAGAGTGGGCTGCTTGGAAAGACCACACAAAGCAGCAATCTGCGCAGTTTCCTTTCCCTTCCCCAAAGCTTGTAAAACAAAGACTGATGCTTTAGGGTGGGGTACAGATAAACTCTTAAAACAGACACTGATGATGTGAAATCTGCAGAGAGGAATTTCCCTGTCTTAATTTTATGTTGCACCTTTTAACACTTCCTGTCTTCCATGCAGTCAAAATCTTCATACATGGACGGATATAAATAATTATTTACTCAAGGTTTTTAGCTAAACAACTATCCTAAGATAGTATGACTCACCTACAGTAATCCAGCCACCCTTGTGATAGCACAGGGATTTGAATGTGTGCCCATCCAGTCCAGTGCCAAGATTCTAGTCACTCTATATACTGTGCAGTATTGGCTTTCTGATCAAGCACCCATCCTAACTACCCGTATTTAGAAGGCCAGCCTTGACAATCGTCATCCTCTCACAAATTAAAAGATTAAGGCTCAAGAAAACTTCCTGTGTGCTGAGCAAACAACTGGGGCAAAAATCAGCAGCAAAACCAACCTCAAGCAATTTTTATAGAGGACTAAAAGGATTTCTTGTATCAAGACATTGTTCCATTTGGTGGCAAAGTATTTATCCATCAAGAAGTCCTCTGTGGAACATAGCTCTGCTCTAGAAGCAACACAGTTACCAAGAATATTTATCAGGGTTCATTTATTTCATGACCACCACCTGCTTCACTCTGGAGCATCCTAAGGAGCAAAAGACAAGATAAATATAACTCAATTTTTAGAGCTCCTTTCAGTAGGAAGGAATCCACAGGCACATAAAAAAAGCATGAGACTACTAAGCAAGTTCTTCACACCACCTATCAGGTGGGCAAGTTGCCATACTTATTTCACTTGAGGCCAGCTAGGGCAAAGTATGTGAGGACCACACTGCTTTTAAAGGTCAATACCTATATTCCCAGTGCCTGCAAATAAGAGGAAACAGATCGCGCAGCCCGCAACAAGACATTCCTCTTACGTCTGGACCCACCGCTTCCACTCAATAAGTGAAAGTAACAACAAGCTCTTTAACTGTTTGGAACGGAGCATCATGAAAGGGTTAGGCCCATTTCAAGGATCAAAGCTAGAAACCCAGCCTTGCAGATAGATATAAGAGCTGCTTACAGCCTACAAGGCGACCTGCCAGCACCCATATGTCCCTGGCTGGCCTGAGTAGCAAGTCTTCCACATTACATCCACAAAGAAGTGGAGTGATTGGAACCTGTGAAAATGAAGCCCCCACATTCAGAGAATGCATAGCTCATGTTTTCAGATGCCAAATACCCAACCAGACAGTTATGTCATCTAACTCAACAACATAATTTGAGAATAAAGCCTATTAAACTCAGTCAAACTTATTGCTGAGTAAGCATTCATAAGAATGAGTTGCACATTTTTAAAATTATTTATATATTTGTCTTCATAGGGATACTTACAAATTGTCCCTCTTCAAGAGATAGCAATATCAATAATACAGTACATATTTCTCTCTCTCTTTATAAATTTCAAACAAACTGGCTCATTTTCTAAGTTCTCAGGGAACTTTTCAGAAGTTGGTTGAGGACTGTAGACTTAATGAAAAATCTGGGCTGGTCTCTTTCCTTGTGCAATCAGCAAACCAGACAACCTTTTGTGTTCTGAAACTATGGTGACAGTGACCTTAACAAAGGCCAGAAAGAGGAGAATCTCCGTGCTCTCTCTTCCCAGGGCAATGAAAAGACTACTTAAAGTTCTTCATTTCCTTGTTATAAAAAAAGTCACACACAACGGAGTCAGCTACCCAAGGGGATAATAACTATCAGTGGTAACTTTTGTAATGTGAGAATCTTCACCCTGCAAACCTGGCTCCATGCATAGCTAGTAATATAACTCAATCAACTACTACAGTATTTCCTTTTTCTTTCTCTGTGCAAAACTGAAGATTGGGGTGCCAACAAAAATGAGATTTCTCCTTTACATGAACAACACAGTCTTTATGAATAAAAAGCCAATCTCTGCTATTTTTCAGAAACAAATATTGCCTGCCTCTATTTCAGCAACAAAACTAACAGTTTAGCATCTGCAGTTTTCGTTTTCATGTGGGTGAAAACAGGATCCAGAAAATCAGGGAAAACAACCAAACAGCAGACCAAATCTCTGTGCAAAATGACAAGAATCACTGTATTAGGAAGGGAAAGCATAATCAAGTTTTATTTCATATCTCAAATGACCCAGCAGCTACTCCACTGTCTCAATCTCTAGATAATAGCCTATCTCAAATAATTTGTTGGTATAGCTGCCAGGTTTTGCTACTTCACAGGACAGGGTCCCCACTATGGCTGAGAGTCTCACACACCTTTTGACTATGGCAGTCAAAAGAGAAGAGTGGAACCTTGACTTACGTCATTAATCCATTCTGGAGGTCAATACATAAGTCAAACATGCCTTAAGTCAAACGAACTTTTCCCATAGAAAGTAATGGAAAAGCGGATTAATCTGTTCCAGTCTGAAAAAGACCCCCGAAAACAGCAATTTAACACAAATTTGACTGGGATAGGAGATTCCTTCCAGGGATGCAAATGAAATGTCTCTTCAAAGAGAGGAGGGGGCAGTGGGATTATAGTCCACAAGTTATACACCTCCACTTTTTAATGTTCATAGCAACAATGTCTAACATTTAAGTTTTGCTGATTTTCAACCTGACATTCCAAGTTCTGAACAACTCTATGCTTACCATTAGAGTCTCACAACTGTACAGCTCCCCAACTAAAATGCTTCCATTGTGGACCAGAATTTTGCAGCCAGATTTTTTACAAGACTGAGCCGACTGTCTAACCAGCGAGGTCAACCCGGAGCTCCCGGCCCTTCTTCTCCTCCGGCAGCAGCGGCGGCTTTGGTGAGGCCGAGGACCAGCTCCAGGTGCTCGGAGCTGGCCTCCCCGAAGCTGCCGCTGCCGGAGGAGAGGAAGAAGACAGGAGCAGTTTGGAGGCAGCAGCCGCGATGCTGGGTCGTGGATGCTGCCCGATTCCGGGCCTTGCGCCGGGGCTCTGAGCTGTAAGTCAAAGCCTGCGACTCAAGTCAAACAGGCCCCTTCTTGCTGCAAGTCAAATATGCTGCAAGTCAAGCAGCATGTAAGTCAAGGTTCCACTGTAAAAGTGTCTACAGGATTCCCTAAGTGCTCCAATATTTCAATGGCCATTGTATTTCTGAGACTCTGGGCCAAAGCAAGTCTCTATACAGAAAGTGCCATGCCTCAAAATGACTGTCAAACCAGCCATACTTTTTGCCCTCGCAGGTGGGGCTTTTTAATCAAGGCTGCTCTGCTGCAGATACTTCTCGGATTTGGCAGAGAGGCACCAGGGAACAAAGGAGTTTACAAGCTTTCCTCTGTGCTCAGATGTTTCAACTGCTACCAACTGAGCCAATTCATGCCTTATTTGTACAACAGACACAGCCCTGACTTAACATGAGCTCTTACTGAAACATTCAAAATGAACATCCCAAGGCTTTCCGACTGCAGAAAGAACAATCACTCTTCAGCAACTAATAATTTTTTTATAAAAGTGTTTTTATCCCCAAGGAGGTTAATTGAAAAATAATTTCTACCAGATCAGATTTCTATCCCAACCTACAATGCTTCCTTGTTAGTTGCAGACTGGGAAATGGATCAGCCCCATGTCCAATAAGCTTGCTCATTCATCCTGCAGAGAATTCAATGTTCTTGAAATTCCTAGTCATCTGTGATGACCAACTAAGTTAACACAACCTCAGACCAGACATTACATATTCATTTCACTACACCAGGCACCTGGAAATCCAAACTAT
Organism: Phrynocephalus forsythii; assembly: GCA_029282475.1. Lineage (NCBI taxonomy): Eukaryota > Metazoa > Chordata > Lepidosauria > Squamata > Agamidae > Phrynocephalus > Phrynocephalus forsythii. The sequence continues at coordinate 77,271,955 of JAPFRF010000011.1, read as the reverse complement.
ATCCTGAAGTTAAAAATCCCACACCACCCCTTTTTGCAGCAGGGTATACAGTACATTCTACTTCCATGCTTCCTTCTCTGACACACATTACAGTCTTATGTTTCTTAAAATCTACTCTTCTGTTATTGCCAGCCTGTATTATCAGTTTATTACACCAGAAACTTTCTGAGACCAATCCAAATGCAAACCTGGACACCTGGCAGAATCCAAAGCAGTCACAGGAAGCACATTTCTTCAATGTACTATTACAGAATTCTGTTCCTTGGTATCCTCTTTCCAGCCCCTGGGTGTTTCTGGACTAGGGGCAGTTATAGCTCAGCAACTGCCTACTCTGACCAGCTTAGCAGACATCTGTTGATATTTCTATCACTCATAAATTGCTCTGGTCCTATTTTGAATTTATTTATACACTACCACTCATCACGTTTCTGTTAGCAAAGAAACTTGCGCAAAACTTTTTAAACTTTGTGCAAAAAAAAGTTTATAATTTTGCTATATGTTAATTTAACTGATAAATCCATAGGTTGCAATATGTAAAAGAGTCAAGTTTCCACTCCCTAGTCATAATTTGTCTATATAACTTGTACAGTCACCATTGTGATGTTTATCTGGTTCAGTGACTTCTTAATAGCTTTACTTTTACCTCAGACAAAATGGATTTACTAACTTGCCCCTTCTCTGTTTTCAGTTTTAAGCTATAACATGAGGTAGGCAGAAATGAAGACTGTACAGTATTTAACGTACCAATGCAACTGCAGTTTATTTTGGTAACTTGTATCATTATGAAACCATTCTCACTCATCTAAGTTATCTATGCCAACACAGGGACAGGAGAGTAGCTCCGGGTTCAGGTAGGACTGCCTTAGGATGCCCAGTCAAGGGGACATGGTTTATAGAAACCATGGAACTGAAACTGAACACTGCCTCAACCAGATCTAGCTCCAATCTGAATCTTTCTTCAGTGAATCTGGAACATAATGCCAAAGGCTCCACGGGCTTAGGTTTACAAGCTTAGGCAAAAAAGTTTTTAAACACAATTAAAAAGCAATGCAGGGGTACACATACTTTTCCCAACCAGAATTCTTCAAGAATATAAAAAAATCAAGAGCTGTAAGGTTTTTAAAATACATTTTAGACTTGCCTTTTGTACTTTGCCCTCTTCAAGGCCTGCGAAACAAGAAGCAGGACAGAGACTTCTATTAAGGACTGTGGAGATAACTCAGTTTGCTGGAGGAAAGCAGCAGAGGGGAAGAGGCTACCATTTCTGGGCACTGCAGACATTATTTCCTCCATTGCTCTTAGCTGTCAGAACTTTATATACAGTGGAACCTTGACTTACATACTGCTTGACTTACAGCATATTTGACTTGCAGCAAGAAGGGGCCTGTTTGACTTGAGTCGCAGGCTTTGACTTACATCTCGGAGCCCCGGTGGAAGGCACCGGAATCGGGCGGCATCCACGACCCAGCATCGCGGCTGCCGCCTCCAAACTGCTCCTGCCTTCTTCCCCTCTTCCGGCAGCGGCGGCTTCGGCGAGGCCAGCTCAGAGCACCTGGAGCTGGTCCTCGGCCTCACCGAATCCGCCGCTGCTGCCGGAGGAGAAGAAGGGCCGGGAGCTCGGGGCTGGCCTCGCTGGTTAGATAGTCGGCTTAGTCTTGTAAAAAATCTGGCTGCAGAAGTCTGGTCCACAATAGAAGCATTTTAGATGGGGAGCTGTACAGTTGTGGGACTCTAATGGTAAGCATAGGGTTGTTCAGAACTTGGAACGTCAGGTTAAAAATCAGTAAAACTTAAATGTTAGACATTGTTGCTATGAACATTAAAAAGTGGAGGTGTATAATTTGTGGACTATAATTCCACTGCCTCCCCCTCTCTTTGAAGAGACATTTCATTTACATCCCCGGAAGGAATCACATGTCCCAGTCAAATTTGTGTTAAATTGCTATTTTCGAGGGTCTTTTTCATAATCTGGAACGTATTAATCCACTTTCCCATTACTTTCTATGGGAAAAGTTCATTTGACTTAAGTCATGTTTGACTTAAGTCTAGACCACTGGAACAGATTAATGACGTAAGTCAAGGTTCCACTGTACTCCTGACACTGTGGCAAGGTTTATAAAGGCCAAGGGAGTACAACTTATCAGTCTCCCTTTCTTCTGAAGAGTGTATCTTCATGAGATAAGAAGCTATGAATCTAGTACCACAGGGCTTAGTGAAGGAGAAGTGAATACAAGAAGGAAGAATTCTAGAAATTATACTGTAGAGAGAGATTTTAAGAGGCAGAAGTCGCCAAAATCAACATGACCTGTGTATTTTTCTGCACCATTTTGTCCATCTTGCAAAAGTCTTCCATCTAATATTCTTTATAATGTACAAAGCACAGCCTTTCCCAAGCCCCCTGAACATCTTGGAGAACACCTTCCATCAACCAGACAACACAACTTGAGTGGGAACATAAAACAATATTATTGTAATGCACCTCTTTACATATGCAAGTGACAAGTATGTTTTCACACATAATTTGGAACTGAACCAGTTGGTCCAGGTTTGCTGAACCAGCTACCAAATCTTTTCTTGCCTGAATGAGAAACTTTTTTGCTGTGCCTGAGTGTGAACAAAACCTGAGGTGTAGGCAGGGATGGCTTGACTCCCAGACCCTGTCCAAGATAGTTCTTTACTTATTTATATTTATATATTTGTAGACCGCCCGACTTTCCAAGAGGAACTCTGGGTGGTTCACAACCTAAGAAATCAATACAAAATCCGAAAATCAAGCATACTAAAACAAAATCAATCATGAACAGTGAGCCAAATGATAGTACAGTGGTACCTTGTATAAAGGAATTAATTCATTCCAAATGAAATTCTTTTCAGCCAATTTTCCTCTGTACAAATTTCCCATAGGAATACATTGAAAACAGATTAATCCCTAATCACAACCATTTTTCTGTTTTACGGATTTACCCCATAGGCAAATCTGTTAAGTGATTTCCCCCTATCTCTGAAAATGTTTTCCTTTTAAGCGGATTTTCTGATAAACAAACTGCTTGTTATATGAGGGTCCACTGTATAGTATTTTGTATTCTTCCCTCTTAAGTAAGGCACCATAAATCTTTGCACAAAATAAATGTGATCATATGCCACTCTTCTAAGACCAAATAAATTCAGTGAATGAGCAGCTCTAGGCCCATTTCAAGCCCACTTCCGGAAACAACACAGAGGTGTCTTTCAGGGATGATATCCCATCATCCCTTTGTGCAGAGCTCATTATTAATAAAATATGGTTTAAACTTCAGCCTCTAAAAATAGTCCAGGTTTGTCTAAAACTGTTAGCTCTAGTACATGGCTGCAAGTACTGATAATATTTTTTTGGAGCCAAGTTTCATCACCTGTCTGTACTTTCTTTTCTTTTTAGTCAGAGCTTAATAATGACAGGATTTTCCCAGAGCAGCCCTTACTGCATAAGAGTACTAACTGTGATTTAGAACAGAAGAGAGACCTTCTAAAATGCTGATTGAATAGTGTCTACCATGCCATATAGGAATAACATTCCAATTTTTCAAGCCAATTTGGGTGCAAAATCATCCCAACTATTTCTGCTGAACTCACTTGCTGGTTAAAAATAACACTGCACATATCTGCAGTTATAAAACTCTAAAATTACAAGGCATAAGTGTATTCTGTGACAAAATAAACTTGGCAGTCGGGAAGGACTGATAGGAACTTAATAAGAAAAACAAGAAAGGTTTAAGAAAACAAACAGCATATGGTGACAACTGAATAGCAATTTATTTCTTGCAACAACATTCATCATGAACACGCTGTGCCACCTCCGAAAAAAAGTCTTTCAGGGGACAAAACCACCTTCAGATTAAGCCCGCTATTCCCTCACCCTTGCCTTGCCGTGTCCATAAGGAGTTAACCTTAAACAAAACAGTCATAATCCCACCCACTCCCAAAACAACCTTTGTAAACTTTAATCCGCGGCCCATCTCTTTGCACAGTAGGGAGATGTACAGGAACTCAGGCTGCTAGACTCTGCGCCCTGGTTTGGGAGTCCACCCCCGTTAAATCTCAGGGGCGTTCATCCCCGAATTAAACGAACACCTCCGCAATTAACTCGGGTCAACATGGCTCTCAACTTTCCCTACCCCACCCCATCAAAAAATCAATTCCACCAAGCCCTCCCCCCCAAGTGAGACTTTTAAAAGCTTCCTTTCTCGCGAGTGCCCAAACCCGTTTCCCCCCCTCCTTGGCGCAAATTAAGAAGCACCCGAAAAAGGTCACCGGGATGGGAAACGAGGACTTGCCCCCCTCCTCCTCAGCTTGGATGGGGGGGAGGGGAAGAGGAAGGGTGGAGCTCCTCCCCCACCCCGGTCAAAGCATCCTCTCCCCCCTCCCCCCAAAATCCCTTCCCCACCGATCCCGGCTCCCCCAGGGGCGGACAGGCCTTCGCCTCGCCCCGGCTCTAAACTTTCCCGGGCGGCGGCCACCGTGTGTGTGTGGGGGGGGGGTCCTTTAGTTCGCGTTCACCCACCCCACCCCACTCCGTCGCCGCCCCCACCCCCACTCCCTACACCCACCCCCCCGGGGGGCTGGGAAAGCGAGGCGTCGAGAAGGACAAAAGCCTCGGTCGGGGAAGTCGCGGCGGCGGCGGCGGCGGCGGTGGTGGGGAGATTTCGGACAGGCCTGCAAACCGTGGGAAGCCCGCGCCCTCCCGGCCATCTCGCGCAAGGGAGGCACACAGCCCAGAGGAGGAGGAGGAGGAGGAGGAAGGAGAAGAAGAGGGCGAGGGCGCCGCTCCATGTTCTTCTTCTTCTTCTTCTTCTTCGCTCTTAAGAGCGGGGCAGAAGAGGCCCGGCGGCGGGACAGAGGGTGGCTTTCATGCACACAAGCGTTCACACAACCCCCCTCCCTCCTCAAATTCTTTATGGGGCATTTTATAGGGAAGGGACGAAAAGAGTCGTCGGCTGCAAGGAGGCCTAGACCAGGGAGCCCTCCCGTGCTCCACACCCCTACGACGCACCCGGGCGCTCCAGTGTGGGTGGTGGTGGTGGGGGGGGAGGAATTCCCTTGGAGAGGGAACCGGGGAAGGGGGCGACGATGGGGAGGGGGGGACACACGGGGCGGGGGTGGGGGCGTCGGCGTGGAAGGGGAGCGCCAGAGGCGGGAGGGCACCGAAAGGTGGCCTCTCCCACCGGGGTGGTGGGGGGGGGAAGGGTCACCGGGCAGCAGCAGCAGCAGCAGCAGCAGCTGCTGCTCCTCCCGCCTCCGCTCCCGAGGTCCCGGCAGGTCTGGCTGGCGGGGAACTGCAAGAGAAGGGGACGGGCAAAGTTTAGCCACCCGGGCGAGTGGGGGAGGGGAGCAGGCACCGGGAGATGGGGGCAGGGGGGGTGGCGGAGGGGGAGCCGTGCATTTCCTACCCCCCTCCCCACACGTCGGGGGCCCCGGCCTCTCCAACCCGGGGGGGGTCGCGCGCCGTGAGCCCTCACCTGTGCAACGAGAGACGGGGGGGGAGGGAGGGAGGGGAGGTCTCGCTCAGCGGAGGGGCTCTGCTCCCCCGGCCCTCCAAGCAGCACTAGCGGCAGCGGCAGCAGCCATTCATTGTCAGCCTAGGCAGGCTCAGCCGAGAGCCGAGCGATTGGATTGCGGCCGCCTGCGAACCCGGGGAGAGCAACGCAGAAGCAGAGCCTGGCCTCCGCCGCGGTGATCCTCCCCAGGCCTGGCTAGCGGAGCCCCGAGCCAGCGGCTGCACCTCTCTCTCTCTCTCTCTCTCTCTCTCTCTCTCTCTCTCTCTCTCTCTCTCTCTCTCTCTCTCTCTCTTCCTTGTTGTTTCTTCCTTTCCTTGGGAACGAGGAAGAAAGGAAAAAGAAATAATTATTGCTGAACTGGCCAGCCAGCCGGCCTGACTTTGTTCTCTGGAGTTGGAAACAAATTGCCATTTAGGGAGAAAGCGGGGGGGCGGGGGGGAGAGGAGGAAAAGAAGTTTTATGGAGAGTTTTCCGAAAATAAATCCCTGCAATGTAAACTCTTGCACCAGAACATTACAGGACAAAGGGTCCCAATTGGAACATGAGCTGTAGAGGAGTTTCACAATTTTTGCCTGTTTTCCTCCCGAGGTAATTAAAAGTAGGTGAAGGAGTTAGCAGAAAAGGGAATTCTCCAGGCTCAAGGAGCCCAAGATGAATTGTCACCCAGAGTCGGTGCAGTGCTAAGATCGCTACTGCATGGCTGAAAAATCGGGAACAAAAAGAGGACATTTTGTTCCCTGCTTCTGGTCAATTACTTTTATTCTATGTTCTCTGTCCTTACTTTCTCATCTAGTTCTGAAAGATAGAAACGAGATTTAGTGTCCGCATGTATAAGGCAACAATTAGTCTTCCACAGCCAAGGGAAAGCCATCTCTCATAAGAGCTATCTTCTTGTCCTTACAAGTGACAGGGAGCCCTTGACTGTAGACTACTTAACCCATCTAGCCCACTGTCAAGGGGAAGCCATCAATCGTGGGCCCAGCAAGCTGGGTTACCTAGTCCACAGTCAAGGGAGAGCCAACCTTTGTAAGCCCAGCACAATGAGTTACCTAGTCAACAGTCAAGGGAGAGCCATCCCTCATAAGCACAGCAAGGTGGGTTACCTAAACAACAATCAAGGGAGAGCCATCCCTCATGAGCACAGCAAAATGGGTTACCTAGTCCACAATCAATGGAGAACCAACCTTCATAAACCTAGCAAGATGGGTTACCTAGTCCACGATCAATGGAGAGCCAAACGTAAGCACAGCAAGATGGATTACCTAGTCCACAGTCAAGGGAAAGCCATCCCTCATGAGCACAGCAACATGGGTTACCTAGTCTACAATCAAGGGAGAGGCAACCTTCACAAGCATAGCAAGATGGATTTGTAAGTGCAAGAAGACAGCTCTTAGGAGAGATGGCTCTCCCTTGACTATGGCACATTCTGGGACTGCGCAGCTTGCACATGCTGGCTTTATACACAGGAGGCAGAGTGGGGAACTCAGCCCCCAACTCTAGCTCTGCAGCCAGATACCTAACTCTCATATAATTTATAGCTCTTTCTAATATGTAGTTATTATATAAATATAATAACTATAAGGAAGACATCTAGAATTTTGAGAGACCCTTCGCATCTTGGCTACCAATTTTTTGAACTGTTGCCATCTGGCAGGAGATACAGGACTCTTAGGTCAAGGACAAATAGACTAAAGAACAGTTTTTATCACAAGCTAAATGCGACAGTTTTAGCACTATCTTAATCAGTTTTAAGTAGTGTTTTAGATTTTGTAAGCAATTTTAAGAGTTTTTAATATTTTGTATGGCGTTTTGTGAGAGACCGAGCAGATTCACTGATGGTTCCACGGATGAAAGAGAAGGTGAGACTTGTTTATCATCAAAGTCCAATAAACTTTTATTAACAACGTTCATCAACTTTTGGCTGACATCTCTTTTGTTCCAACCGTCGGTAAATGGGAATAACAAAGGAGGCTCTAAACTTGGATTAACTGGAGGTTCACAAATAACATGTTCATCCCGGAAAGGATTATGTATACTTATTTGGGGTGTACTACATGGGGGAACTGACCCGTGCCCATGAAAGGGAGTCCAATTCCTTGGGGATCGAATTCCGGTCCCAGACTCCATCCCCATTCGGGGATCCATCTTGGAGAATTCGGCTCCAGACCTCTCTGCTTGACGTCTGGTCGAACTATAGGTCTGGGAACATTCAGCCTAGGAGGTCCTGGAGGAGTAGGCAGAGGCAGCCCCAAATAGCTAGGTGGTATAGGTAGAGGCAAGCCTAACTCCCCCTTCCCTTTTTCCTCCTTCTCCGTCTGAGTCTCCCTTTCCGTTAAAATCGTTACTTTTCTAACTGTTTGAGTGGCGCGGTCCACTCGCCCCTCCTCCCTGTCACGCGCACCACCTGTATTCTCTCTCTCGCCCCCTTCAGTCTGTGTCTGTACATCCCAACACAACTTTGGGCGAATATCCCATTCTGTTTGCACCCCTAAGTCTTTCTTTACCTTCTCATTGTCCAATTTAACCTGTACACCTATATGCCAAGCTTTACCTATTATATAACCTTTCTTTTCTATTTCTGCTTGAATTCCCACATTATGCATTAACCTTCTAGCTATCATATCTACTTGCATCGAGACATCTTTCCCTAATCTCTTCCATTCTTCCACTTGTATTTCCTTATCTACTTGTCTCTCCTTCAATTCTTCCACTTGTATTCCCTTATCTAATTTTCCTTTTTTAGTACGCCTTATATACGCTCTCCAATTCAATGCCTCCTGGGCAACGGCAAAGAAACTCCCAATGGTTGGAATGTCTATATCCTCCCTTTTATAATCCTCATGCTGTTTCTTTACGCTTCCTTCCTTTCCACTTGGATCCATTTCTCTTTGTTCCCCCTTCATCCTTCTCACTGTCCCTGTTTCTTCTTCTTTAATCTTTTCTTCATTATCCTCAGCCTTGTCAGCGGACAGACCCACATTCTCCTGCTCACACGTTTTATATGTTTTATGTGTTTGGTATGCTTAGAGTGTGTAGTGGAACAGCACTCCAATTTCGTTGTGCATATTTTGCATATGCATAATGACAATAAAACTCTATTCTATTCTATTCTAAATGGTACCCATACTGTATGTTATGAATGAATCAGTGATTCCCCAAAGTTTACTTTCAAGGAAAAGATACAGAATTTGAATATTTGGTGGATCAAGTTTTAAACAATTAAACAAAATAAATAGATTAAAAAACTCAGACTGGTATCTAATCAATTTTATTCATAATTTTAATATCACTTATTGGTAATTGTAAAAACTGATTTCTTAATTAAACCTAGCTGCTTAACTCTACTGAGTCAAGTGAAGCTTAATCCTGATAGGATCTTTTCCTATCTTAAACACTAATGAACAAGAAATGTCAAAGTGGAGGCAGACAGTCAATTCTACCCATTGCACTGTAATTGCAGTTTAACCCCCAAGTCTTGTGATGTACTGTATTTTCAAGTGAGAACAATTCTCACATGCCCCAAGAGGGCACCATTATTTTTCAGAACTCGGTCTTAAAAGTCAGGCACTGGTGATAGGCAAGATAAGTGTTCCTGGAGACAGTTCCCTTTTGTTATTCCTTCCCACCACCATCTCCAGCTAAAATAAATTCTAGTTGCTCCCATTCATTCTTTTATTTTTCCTTATTGGTTCTGAATGTCTTGGGGCAAGATTATGTTGTTTGGTGAATGCATGCAGTGTGAACCTTGATATTTACTGACACTTGCACAATATAAAAATTAAAGTATCACATGGGTTCAAAAGAACACAGCAGTTCAGTGCATATGAGAATACTGTAGTACTGTATTGCATGTAATTGCTATTAGAGGATTTAGATGCTACTAGAGTTTCTTACTGTGGTTGTCCCATTTGTATAAGCCAAAGTGTAGGAAAGGGGCCCTGTACATTGAGAGCTGTCAGTGTGGTGTCAATAAAGGTGCCAATGGTCCTTCAACATTCAGCTTAATCTTCAGATTTTTCATAGTAGGAAAAAAGCATTGTATTGCTTCTTATATAAGTACAGCGTGCTTCTTTTGCATCTGGCCATGCTCTGAGTTTCGTAAAACTAATTTTTCTAAATTATTACATTTGTTCTGCCTTTAAGGCTACAACTATTCTGACTTAGTTAATCATACTTTCTACTAGCAACTTCTAGAGAGGTCAACCCCTTACAATTCTGAAACTGGGCCTTTACAAGGCAGCAGACAGGACCAGGACTGAACTCTTAAAAACAAAGTAGAGTAGGAGCCTCATTTCTACTGGGGATTGGTTCCAAGTCCTCTGCAGATACTGAAAACCTTGGATAATTACAGCTATATGTATATTGCAATGTAAAAGGGACAAAATTTATTATTATTATTATTATTATTATTATTATTATTATTATTATTATTATTATTATTATTATTAATAATAATAATAATAATAATAATAATAATAATAATAATAATAATAATAATAATAATAATAATAATAATAATAATAATACCTTTATTGTCAATGTACAACATGTGCACAATGTAATTGGCTGAGTCTCCCTTGCCCACCCCCACCCCCATCCCGCTAGCACCCCAGAAAAATCATTTTCACATGCACTATCAGAACTGGGCACTAGAGGGTACCAGATACCATGTTATGTATTCTTCACTAACAAGTATTCACCATAGCACAGTCTCTACCTTTCTCTAGTGGCTAATTCAGAAAATAGTTTCTCTGGATTTTTTTTTCTTCTAATATTTTTTAATATTTAGCATAGATTCATTCCACAGATGTGGATCCTACTTTATAAGCAAACCAAGTGAAACAGAATGTTTGCAAACTTAATGTATCATATATATATACTACAGAACTACCACATTTTCCCATGTATAAGACTATATTTTTGTCTAGAATCAGACTAAAAGTTGAGGGTCGTCTTATACCTGGAAGTAAGCCAAGGAGAGAACCACACGATTGCGAATTTGCCCATATCTTGTCTCTGCAAACAGTTAACTTATACGAGGTTATAAAATGTGGTTAATCTATTTAAAAATACTGGATGTCATTAAACAATATTAACCATTCTAGAAAGGTCTCCTTTGTTTCCATTCAAAAGGGCATATAACCTTAGGGGTATATTAATGCCTTGCAAGAGGAGCCAACTCATCACATTACTCTGTGTAGCTGACAGCAGAAAGCTGTGGGATGATTCCCCTAGGCCGAATGCAGTGTATGTTTCAATTGTTGTAGGGCAAAAACAGTCATAACCTCTCGGGATCAAAAGCATTAATGAATACTTCACTTGTAAGTTGTAATACTCAAGAGTGTTGTTTATCTGATTCAATGCCCACTAATGTGTGATATCTTGGGAAAACCACAGATACAGTTCCCAATTTTTCTTGTTTAACATAAATGTTATCTTACAACTCAGAAAAGGCAGGTATGCTAGTTCAGTATATCAGTGAAAGTAAACACAGGGATCAGGACATCACATGTTGATATTTGGCAATAATTAAAGAGAAAAAAAGGAGAAGGATATGACAAATTAAGTAAGAATTTTATTGGATTCACGGTTTAAATATCTTAGTGGACTACGATACATACGATAGACTTGATGGTGTAAATTTTTGTTTTCATAGGGTTTAACTAGATTGCCCAATTAGAAGGATCAGTCCAGATAGTGATATTCAGAGTCATTTGGAGGATGTCATTTGGAGCAATCCTTGCATTCCCTTCCTGTATCCTCCTTTGTGCTTTACCTGTCGTAGGCTATAACTTTAACAGTCTTGAGAAATGGAAAGGTTCCTTTTCGCTTGTCTACAAAGAATTAGGGAGAGGAAGTTTCACATTTTTAAAATTGACGCTCTGCATCAAAGGGCTACAATTTTTAAACATGAAGAACTTCCTCTCTCTTGCCCTTTAAAGGTGAGTGCCAAGAAAGCTCTTCATTTTGTCAAAATCATTAAGTGGCTTCACCAAGGGGACAGCCAGCCAGCTAGCCACTTTGGTTTGATCCCAGGGATCACATATGCTGGAACCAAACCAAAATAGTGATCTTTCACCACCTGAAGAGGCATGAGTAGGCATAAGTCAGGGCTGGGCTGGTTCACCGTGGCATGCAGGTCATGTGTTCACCACAAAGAAAAGAACCAGCCCATTCCAAATCCAGACCAAAATGGTGAGACAAATGGCCATCTTGATCATACAATTAGCTCTATTCTACTGTTTTAGTGACATTTTACTACAATGTAATGTAACAGCGCTTGCAGAAAATCTGTTTGTATTTTGACTGACTCAGGTTGCAGAGTGATTTAAAATAAACAACTACTCAATGGGTATTCAAAAAGGAACAGTCCCTGAAAGAAAAATGTGAATTTCCCCCATGCTTACAATAAAATTATGTACTTGGGAAATGTTTGAGTCAATTTTCACCATGTCTGCGAAGATTCTCAGTCCCAGAATAGCTGGAGGAGTATATTGCCTTGGAGCCACACCCTCAGTAGTGTTTTATCTGGGGAGCATTTTGTATTAATTGATTCCTAGTGATTTGATATCACAAGGCTACTTTGGCCACTCGACCAGCAAGAGGGGTCTGCTTCTGTCTCAGTCCTGGACTGCTATTGTATTGATGTGGGGGGGGGTTGCCCCTTCTGTTTTGCCACTGAGCCACCACTGGTGATTATGAGTAAGCTTTGCATTCCATCTTTCTCCTTCCCTCTTTAGTCTGCTAGATGTATTTATTTTAAGTAAGCATATGCTATTTTTAATGAGAGCATCATTTTATTATTACTGTTGTTACTATGGGAGAAGGGAGGAGAAAGTCCCCCCCACACACAGAATTTTCGACCACCTTCTGTATGAAATGCATTTTGAGAAGCCCTGACAATTTTAAGCATGAAAAGGCTTCTAATTGGCCACTGAGAAAGAGATATTCCGTAGAAATGCATTTGGCTGTCAAAATGATTTACAGCTTCCATATGGTCTCTTACAAAATGCTTGCCCTGGGTGTCCTTAACCTAAGAATTCCATACAACATTTCTCTACTTGATGTATATTAAGGATTTATGTATGTGACCTTCCATATGTAACTCAATCATCTGTTACTTGGATTTACTTGTTGCTTCATTGAAAGTTCACACATACATTGTATATTATTTCTTTCTGTGACTACACATATGTTGCTCATATATTTATAGATCTTTTGGGATTTGTATATTTCTTTCCTCGCCTTTTAGGTTTAGATTAGCTGTGTTTTTGAAGTAGTTTCCGTTTTTCTGTTTCATACATTCAAACCATTTTCCAGGGTTCTTCGGCCAATCTGTTCTTCTCCTTCCTGCACTTCCTTTCCCACTTACTCTACCTTGAATAACCAGTAATAACAACTTATACTTTTTGTTTTTTCTTGTGTCGGCAAAGTATTAGTCTACATTTTTATCTGTTGTGTGATTTCTAGGCCTTTAGTCATTTGCCTTTTCAGATCAATACCATCTGGGATTGTGTCTCTCTAGACAAAGAATCCTCCTTGGTCACCCACTCCCAGTTGTCTGGTAACTTTCTCAGCTGTTTCCTACTCTTTATACTCAGTCCCTGCTCAGGTCTCTTTTTCTGTCTCTTTCCTCTCTGCTTCCTTACACTCTGAATGTTGGTCCTTTCCTGGGCAATCAAGTTAATCTGTTTGGGTTATTTTTTTGTTTGTTTTGGTGGGAGGTCCCAGTGTCAACAACTGGGTTCTCACCACACTTGATGATTCATAACCCTCCACTTCCACAGATGGAGGAGATCCCTACAACAAATATGAATAGCACTGTTGCACATGACACAACTACATTAAAGCCAAAAGTACATCTAGTGGCTGATGTGCACAGAGGTGAAAGGGAAGTCTGTTGTGGCAGCAAAACACATACTGGTAATTAGAACATGGGACATGAGGAGTATAAATCAAGGTAAACTGGAAACCATAAAGCAAGAAATGGAATGTTTAAACATTGCAGTGCTGAGAACTAAATAGGATTGGAATGGGACATTTCCAATCAGATCATTTACAAGTGCAGTGGTACCTTGTATAAAGGAATTAATTCATTCCAAATGAAATTATGTTAAGCAAATTTTCCTTTATACAAAATTCCCATAGGAATGCATTGAAAACGGAGTAATCTCATTTTTATGTTGTGTGGATTTGCCCCATAGGCGATTATGTTAAGCAAATTTCCTCTATATCTGGAGTTTTTTATGTTGTACAAATTTTATGTTATACAAACTGTTTGTTATACAAGGGTCCACTGTGTTTTAGTCTGGAAATAACAATATCAGAATAAATGGAGTTGATCTAATACTGACGGAACATGTAGCATAGACTATTAGGGGCTATAATACAGTATCCAACAGAATTCTGGGGAAATGTATCAACATAACCAACATTAAAGGCTATGCTCCAACTATAGATGCTGAAAAAGATGAACTAGAAAGCTTTTATGCAAGAATCCAGGAGTAAACTGATCACACACCAAAACAAGACAGGTTTATAATCTTAGATGACTGGAATGCAAAAGTAGGAATCAGATAAAAACCAAATATCATTGGCAAATTTGATCTAGGGGTCAGAAACTAAGCAAAAAAATGAAAAGAAAAGAAAAGAAAAGAAAAGAAAAAGACTTGCCATAAAGCCACCAATCTGTTTAATGCAAACACAAGCTTCAAGCAACCGAAGAGACAACTGTACACATGGACTTTATCAGATGACCAGTCTAAAAAAACCAATAAGATTATATAATGGGAAGCAGTAGATGAATAAAGGCTGCATTCTCTTTGCCAAAACAAGACCAGGAGCAGATGTTAGTACTGACCATGAACTGTTAATATCAAATATTAGAGTAAATCTGAAGAAGAGCACTAAAAGAATCCCAGTGTAGAAATATAATGTAAATATTTCTGATAAATTTAATAAAGAACAGTTTTGCATTATTAAAGTCAACTGCGGATTGAGACCAGAAATATTAGTAGGGGAGAATTAAAAAAAGACCAATTCAGTAGTAAAAAGAAAAACCTAGATGTATGATGGAAGAGACACTTTAAGGGCCTTTTCACACGACCCCTAAGATCCGCTGGCCACTTAAATTTGGACCAGAGATCTTAGGGGTTTGTCGCTGTTCCTGCGTTCCCACCCCCTCCACACTCCTGGCTGCTGGCTGCATGAGGGGAGGGAGAAAAAAAGAAAGAAAAGAATGCCGCTCACCTCCGTTCTGCCGTCCTGGCACTGCATTCAGATCTCTTAAAGGGGCGGGGGGGCAAAAAAAGAACAAACAGAAGCAAGGAGAGGCGGGCAGTCACTACGTTATATCCGCATCAGGAATTTTCACCTCCAGAGAGCAGGTACCTGAAAAGTGCGCTGGGACGTGCTTAGGTGGGCGTGGTCGCACTTAATTATCTGTAAACTCCGGAGCTGGTGGGGAAACAATTTTAAGCTCCGGAGCTGGGAGCCATTTGCGGCGGAGTTTAGGGGTCGTGTACAAAGGGGCCTCAATTGTTAAGAACAGGAAAGAATAAAAAGTAAAAAGGTGACAAAGTAGGGACAGAATCCTGAATGCAGCTTTTCAGCAAGTGACTGAGCTATCCGGCAGGATCAGCAGCATTTGAAAATAAGCAGATACAACAAAATAAATACAATATTAAACACAATTAAGAAAGAATTAAAGCCTATTATAATATTGGTAAAAAAACCTATGTCTGACACTGAGGATATCTAACCTACAAACCTGTTTTTAGGAAGAATCTAACCGCACTTAATATTTTATTTTATTTTATTTGTGACCTATAAAGATATCTAGCCTATCCTTATACTGAACACCAAGTGATTTCCTGTTCCTTGTTCTGCCTTCTGACTGACCAGGATCACCTCTGTCTTGTTTAAGTTTCAATTTGTTCACATGGACCAAGGCCGTTACTGATGCCAGACACATTTTGGGGTCAGAACAGCTTCCTTGGATTTAGCTGGAAAAGAGAAATGTGCCATCAACATGCTGATAGCATCAGACGCCAACCCTCTGGACAACCTCCCACAGGGATTTGATACAGATGTTAAATAACATATGGGATTAAAGTATTTCTGTGGGGCTGTACAAGGAAGCAGCGAAGAAACTAAGCAGGAGCCCCACTAAAGATCAGTGTCTGTGTCTGTCTTTCCAGTTACACTGGAAAACAGTGCCCCCAGGTCTCATCGCATGCAATGTGATGCAGAAGGGCACCATGAAGGTGCTGAAAAGCACTGAGAGGTCCAGTTGGGCCAACAGGGGTATACAACCCTGAGTCCTGTCCCTGGTGTAGATCATCCAACCGAGGTGATCAAAGTACTGTAGTTTCTGTCTGATCACAAGGCCTGAAGCCAGATTGAAACGGATCCAGATAATCTGTTTCATCCAGAAACTCCTCACGTTGAGAGGCCACCATCTGCTCAAGTACCAAATCTGGAAAAGGAATACAGTATTGGAGACTGGGATTAACTGTCCAGTCCCCTGTGATTCAAAGAGGACTTTTTAAAATACAGTCTGACAGAGTTAAGGCAATTTGATCTGCCAGCGGAAACTAAACTCAGGGCGACAAGATTTACTTCAAACAGGCAGAGTTTCTTAAAAACAGCTATATTCCATATACATAAGATAAGATAAAGATAAATCTTTTTTGATCCCACATCTGGGGAAATTTACTTGTTACACAGCTCCCAATATAAAAAACAAGTAAAGATGTCTAGGTGCACAAAAAAGTGTAAGGTGTGAGAGAGGGGGAAAAAGAGATTAAATAAAATAAGAAACCCAATATACAAATATTACGCTAAAATTTGCATATAAAATAAATATATATAAAGAGAAGCTACAGTATACCCCATATGAATATGTTAAACTGTAGATTTGAAGAGTCTCACAGCAGTGGGAATAAAGGACCTGCGGTAGCGCTCCTTCCCACACCGGGGATGTCTGAGGGCGTTTATACACGACCCCTAAGCTGCGCTGCAAATGGCTCCCAGCTCCGGAGCTTAGAAATGTTTTCCCACCAGCTCCGGAGTTTGGAGACAATTAAGTGCGACCCCGCCCACTTTAGCGCGACCCAGCACACTTTCCTTGTACCTTCTCTTTGGAGGTGATAAAAAATTAGATGCGGATAAGAGTGCCCGGCTCTACTGGCTTGTCTGTTGTTTTTTTGCCTCCCGCCCCTTTAAGAGCTCCTTGAGATGGAACCAGGAAGTAACGGGGCTCGTGGCAAGTTCGACGGGCACCGGCAGGTTAGTAAAGGCTTCTTTTTTCCTTTTTTTGCCTCCCCCCCCCTCACGCGGACAGGAGCAGGAAGTGCTGAGGGGTGGGGACGCAGGAACAAAAACGAACCCCCAAGATCTCTGGTCCGAATTTAAGGGACCAGCGGATCTTAGGGGTCGTGTGAAAAGGCCCTGAGTCTGCCACTGAAGGAGCTACGCAGAGCCTCCACTGTCTGGTGCAGTGGGTGAGAAGTATTGTTCATAATGGATGTCAGCTTGGCCATCTCCTCCACAGAATCCAGAGGGCATTCCAAGACAGAACTAGCCCTCCTGACCAGCTTGTTCAGTCTGTTCTTATCCCGTTCAGTACTACCTGAACTCCAGCAGACTACAGCGTAGAAAAGAGCTGAAGCTACCACAGAGTCATAAAAAAATCCGTAACATAGGCCTACACACTCCGAAGGACCTCAGTCTCCTCAGGAGATGGAGGCGGCTTTGGCCCTTTTGTATAGGGCATCAGTGTTATGAGTCCAGTCCAGTTTATTATTTAAGTGAACACCCAGGAACTTGATGCTGTTCACTATCTCAATATCTAAGCCCCGGATTTTCACTGGTGTAAAAGGTAGTGTCTTTCTCCGGAAGTCAATCACCATCTCTTTCGTCTTGCTGGTGTTTAAGCGCAAGTGGTTGTTTTCACACCAGTCAACAAAGTCCATGATGGTTGACCTATACTCCAGCTCCTTCCCTTCTGACACACATCCAACAATGGCTGAGTCATCAGAGAATTTCTGGAGATGACAACTGCTAGTATTGTAGGTGAAATCCGAGGTGTAGAGAGTAAAAAGGGACGGTGAAAGCACTGTACGTACCCTGTGGAGCCCCTGTGCTACAGACCACATCAGACATGCAGTTCCTCAGCCACACATACTGTGGCCTGTTGGTGAAAAAGTCTATTATCCATGTGGTAAGATGTCCATCCACTCCTGCTCCTTCCAGCTTCCTTTGCAGTAGTGTCAGCTGGATGGTGTTAAATGTGCAGGAGAAGTCGAAAAACATGACCCTCACAGCGTTTCCAGCAACTTCCAGGTGAGTCAGAGCCCAAAGTAATAGGTAGGTAACAGCATCATCCACCCCGATGTTTGGCCTATAGGCAAACTGCAGCGGGTCCAGCGCTGTGCCCACCATGGGATGAAGGTGCCTGAGGATAAGCCTGTCCATGATCTTCATCAAATGGGAGGTCAAGGCCACAGGCCTGTAGTGACTTGGCTCCCTTGCATGTTTGATCTTGGGAACCGGAACCACACAGGAGGTTTTCCACAGTACAGGGACCTGAGTTTCAGCAACATTTTGCTGAAATGTTGCTGAATGATAGAGACAGCATATCAATATGACAATGCATATAGAGAGCATGGTAAAAATGGGTATCTTCTCACCAAAGCTCCAAAGTCAAATTTCTGGAATCCTTTTATACTTTTATCACAACCAGTCGGAAAACGCGTTACCTCATGCTGTTGCACCTATCTTGCATCAGCATTGCTCATTACATTCATACTGTACACCTGGGTTTTACAATGACTCAGCATTACATGCTAGACTCCATTTTACAAATCAGTTAAATGCATATGCAAAACCCCTGTAGACAAACCTCTTCTGTCTAATACAAAATATTTTTCTCTCTAATATCTGACACTTATGACTGTCTTTTTTAAGCAAGGAAAAATCCTATCTTGCTGCAAAAAACATTCGCAATTCCCCTCAGCCACTAAGCCAATCCCCTCCCCCAAACAGTTTTTAATGAGCTAAACATGGCATGGGTCCAATATAGACATGGTGGCTCTTACCTCAGCAAGGACCCCGTCCCTATTTGTCCCAAATGGCCCCATCAGGCAGCACCACTTGAAACAAATCCATTCATATGGGACAAGCAGGTGCCAAAGTTAAATCATGTGGATCTGTATCAAGCATAGTATCCAGGTCACAATGAGCTGGAACCATATACAGTACTATATCTTATTTTCTTATTTTATTTTATTGGCAGGGCCTCACTGTATTAACAGTTTGCATATCTCTATGTTTTCTTGGTTGCTTTTTCATTCACCCATTTTATGAAATGCTTTCAGAACAAAGGTATTAAAAAGGAAACCATGATCCATGGAAAATTGCTACGTCCCCCAAGTGCTGCAGTTCAGCTGCATTGTTGTATTTTCATGCCAGCAAAAGCCTCAACTGCTTAATATTTCACTGTGAGACAAGTGTGAAAGCAGCGGTACCAGAAAACAACAACAGGGCGCCAGCTCAAGTTGCAAGGGAGGAGAATCAGGATGGGTTTTCTAACTAGATGTAAAAGTCAAGTTTCAGAGGGCCTGTTCTTTTTATTCACACATGGCAAGGTCCAGATACCCTATCCACTTTCTTTACAGCTACTGGGATTGAATTCTCTGCATACTTCTTTAGAAATGGGTCCTATCTATGAGATTTATTTTTTAGCAGACTTGTAAAAGACTCCTCTGTAAAGCTGGGAACGGAAACTTGAAGGAACCTTCTACTGCCTCTCCATTAAAAAAAGCATAGATACTTACAGATCATTCACCACAGTCTCAAGAGTGTCCACTGTTAAAGCACCACTGTTATTTGCATCTCAATATTGTAACAGAAAATTATTTTTCACTGTCTCAAAAAAAAGCCTTCAACATTACCAAAGGGGGGGGGGGGAATCTGTTTTGAAGATAGCATTTAACATCTCAAGAGACCTCTTGGGTCTCTCGGTGGCTAGTTTAGTCAACACTCTCTTATAAAATGCTGCCCCCCCACACACACACACTTGAGAGATTCAGCTCCCATTTATGGAAGAGGACAGACCAGACCCAAAGCTTTATTTCTCTCTGCCTGATACAATGTTGTAACAGGCTTCCCACAAACCCCTGAAATGAGTGTGAGAAAAGCAGGGTGTGGATTTCAGTGATGGGTGTGTATCAGCGCTAGCAGCACGGGCAGGGTGTAGGGTGGTGAAAAACTGTACATTCATTTCTGGGTTGCGTTGAGCATGGGGAAAACTCAAGGGTGCTTCTTTGGTTTTAGGCAAATTTATTTAAAGCTGATAATGGGAAATTTGATTTTCCTTGCCATGGATGAAATGGCTGTTTAATTGGCACACAGAACTGCTGCTTCAAATGACATGTTCTATGAAACCCACGTTATTTTGTAGCAAAAACAAAATAACTTGTGTGATTACCCATCACCTCTACACAGACATTTATTACTCTTTCTAGCTTGGTGGTTAGTCTGTTACTACAAGTTATTTAAAACCCATGGACCCCAAAATAGGAAGACTCCCCATATCCTCACAGGGATTGGCTCCAAGTGGGGATGCTGAAAAGCAGACTATTATAATAGCAAACACTATAGGTTGCATGGCCTCTGGTTCTCTCAGTGGCCAATTCTGGTAATGACATGATGGAAATGACTACAGTACTGTATATCCATCCAGTGGATGGTGGGGTCTTACTCTACCAATGTGCTTGGAAATAGGTCTGTGAGATCAATAGAGAAATATCTTATCTGATCAACATAGAATAAAGAGAAGACAGAAAAGTATACAGAAGAGCAATACGGAAGAGATGCAAGAATGAGAGATTCCTTCACAAGAGTATTTTGATAAAGAAACTACTATTTTAGAAAGTGAAATCACAGATGTTCTCAAAGAACTTGGAAGAAAGAAGTCACTGGGGGTACATGTGGTACTAATACTACTATTTTAAGCTACAACCTATGAAAATCTTAACAATAATGCAACACAAAACAATGGTTTGCAGACTGGAAGCATCTGGTCCCAAAGAAAGGAACTCCAAAGATTACGATAATTGTAAGGGCAATTATATTAATTTTCCAGCCAAGCAAAGTAGCGCTCAAGAGTTTATGGCAAACACTTTTGCCATGCACAGGGTGGAAAATGATAGATGATGAAGCTGGTTCAGAAAAGGAAGAAGCTAGCAATTTTATTCAAATTTATGTTGTCTACTATAGTGTACTGAAGAATTTCAGATGAAAATAAATTTATACATGAAAATCTATGTATTGTTCTAAAACAAATAGACGTGGCACAGCATTTGATTGTCCTGTACTCTGGACAAGAGGTTTCTGTTAGGACAGAATATGAAGAAACAGAATGGTTCCTATTGGCAAAAGTGTGAGACAAGTGTGTATATGGAAAACTGAATTAATTTCAGATGAAAGAAGTGCAAATTGGTAGAAGACGCTTAAAATATGCACATTATACCATATTAATAAAAATAGCAGAGACTTGAAATAATTAGTAAGGAAGACTAAAGAAGAAAATACAAAAGACAGATTATAGTTGAAAAAAGAAAAAAGGCTAAAGAATTATATAAATTAAAAATTATGAAAAAATTGAAACTGTCAAAACTTGTATCTTGGTTCAATTACTAATGCAAAGGGAACCACAGTCACTAAATCAGAAGACTGAGATTCAAAAGGGCAGCTATGAAGAAATTAAAAAAGATCTTGAAGTGTAAGGCTGTGTCGCTACAAGACTAAAGGCAAAAATAATCCATATTTTGAAATTCCCCATTACTGTGAATGTGCAGATGGGAAAACTAAACAATGAAGAAAGCTAAAAGGAAAGCATCAGCACAGTTGAAAGATGGTCTTTGTGGATTCCATGGAGTACCAGAAAGACCAATGGGTTAACCTGAATGCTCATTCGAAGCGACAACAGGAGCTGCTCTACTTTGGACATGTCATGAGAAGAGAAGACTATCCGGTGAAAACAATAATGCTCGAAACAGTGGAAAGTAGTAGGGAAGGAGGAAGACAGCATGAAATAGATTGATCCAATAAAGGACATCACAGTTTTCGGTTTGCAAGTCGGGAAATGGGCTGCTAAGGTCAGGATTCGGGGGAGTTGAATACTGTAGGGCTGCCATAATCTGGAAACGACATGACGGCCTCCAACAGCAGCAGGACTTCCTACGGAGTTCAGCAGCAATTGCTTAAGGCAGTGGAGGTCCCTGTGAACTTGGCTGGGCTACTTTTGACACCCTGCCTTGTAAGTAGCTTTGCATTTGTCCGGTACGAGAGGAATACGTGCCGGGACCTGCCAATATTTCACATACCAAACGGAATCGTAAACCAGAATTTAAGCCCTCATCACCATTTACTGAAGCCATATCCTGGAATAAAATTCGGGGCTTGCAGATTTGGGACGGCATGTACCCGTTCAGAAACAGTCTCCCGGCGGCCGATGCTCTCCTTCCCTCCCTCTCCTGCCCCGACTGTTTTCACGCGAGGAGCGCCCCATCCCCACTTCTTTTGTTTTATTGGTTAGAAGAGCATCAGCTGACTTTGGCCCAGCAACTTTCAATATGGCGTCGCCTGTAGCGTGAAGCGTGAACGTCCGGGCTGGGAGACCGAGGCACCGCTTCTGCCAGGGGAAATCGTCTGGGTCCAACGTCAGGTTAAGGGGACGGATTGTGCGGTGAATCCCGGGAAGGGTTGTTCTCCTTATTTTACGGCATGCTTTCTTTCTTGCGCCCCGTATTCTGGCAACTCAGCCATCGAATTGGTTGCCTGCAGTGGGCGAACCAAGCATACATATTGTATTTATTTTTAAACGTCTCTGGCTTTGTTTCTGATTCTCAAACAAGGGAATGATTCGTGAATATGGGGTATGAGCTTTCTCCCTCGCCCCCAGTGCAGGAAGCTCTTGGTTCTAATCCGGTTTACTACCGGTAACAAGAGCTGCAGAATAAGGAGTGTAGTGGAAAGTGCAGCTGTCGTTATTCCCAAGTTTGCAGTTGAATTTCAAGTGCTTGAAAGAGTTTTGAGGAGAAGAACAATGATGGTGTCTGCTTCTCATGTCTCCAATAGTGGCTCATTGTGAATAATGTATTATGATATTTTGTTCTTGCAGGTAGTCACAGAAAAGGAGTGCTGGGAGATAAGTGACTGGACATTGGGGTTCTATGCAAGAGACACCACTTTTCAGAACTACAAGCTAAGTTGATGACAAGCACGTCTGTACCTGAGACAGACCTTAGTACCTGAGACGAAACCTTTCTGCACGGAAAGACGGCGGCAACTCGGCTACATCGGACAAGCAGGAACTTCCTGCGTTTGATTTTTCAAGTCAGAAATTGTTCTTTTGTCAAAAGCATGGAGCATGATCAGGCACAAAAAATGGAAACTAGTGACTCTAATCTAGAACCAAGTGTAACTCAGACAAAAGCAGCTCAAAGTGATGGCTGTGATCAAGTGAAAAATGGTGAGACTGTGATCATGGAAGGAACAGGAAAAATATTTTTTCCAAGTGCCAATGAAGTGTTTTACAACCCTGTCCAGGAGTTCAACAGAGACCTTACGTAAGTTGGAATGAGAGGAGACTGCAGAGGCTGCTTCTCATTGGGCTTTGCAGAAAGTTGGCCTTTAGAATTTTCCCAAGAATAATGGAATAATTTGTCCATTTAATTCTTTGAAGGGACTGATGGCTTAAGGGTAGCATCTGGATGTAGTCCAGAACTTGGGTCATGGCAGCTGGGCTTCTTTTCTTGTAAGATTAAAACATTTTATTACTCATCCAAGTAGCTTCATCAGTCTCCTTGGCTGAATAGTGATATGTTTCACTCTCACAAGGAAAGAAATCCAGGTGCCATGACTCAACTTCTGAATAACCTCACCTGATGATTGAGAATCTTCACAGACATCTGGATGTAGCAGAATTCAAACAGAATTCAAAACTAGAATTAGCCTTATAATGCAGAAGGAGAACCACTTAGTATATCTATTTTGGGCATCAAAGGAGGGCATTTTGTGAGCCTCTTCCCATGGCAGTAGTGGAATCAGCCCTTCTTAGAAGGAAAAGGCATCATGTATGAGGCTATATTTTTGTCTAAAATTGTTAGACTAAAAACGGAGAGTCGTCTTGTACATGGAAGTACTCCAAGGAGAGAACTCTGCTGTTGTGAAACTGTAATTTTGGGTTGGAAAATGGGGAACATGTTATACATGGGGGCATCTTATAGACGGAAAATATGGGCATGTTGTTTCCAAGGGTTTGCACCACAGGATATATTTAATTTAATTTAATTTAATTATACAACTTATATGCCGCCCACTTCCCAAAGATCTCTGGGTGGCTTACAATCAAAAGAATTAATACAGTTAAACATAAATATCAATAAATAATTAAAGCAATAATAAAACCATTACACTAAGACCATTACACTAAAATTGCCATCAGAAGACCCACAATCTATATTGTATCAATTAAAAACTTCTGGAACAGGAAGGTTTTTACCTGGAGCCGAAATGTCATTAATGTTGGTTCCATCCATCCCTCTCACCTCCTTGAGGGATAACTGTTTCAAAAGGGCCCCCTGGCTCAATCTTAATTGCCGGGTGGGTTCATATGGAAAGCACAGTAAAGCAAAGCAAAGCAAAGTGTTCTGCTTATATACCACCCCATACCAGTTCAAGTAGTCTCTGGGTGATTTACAGTTTTTAATTACAGTATGCAGGCTACACATTGCCCACAAGCAAGCTGGGTACTCATTTTACTGACTTCCGAAGGATGGAAGGCTGAGTGAATCTTGAGCCTGCTGCCTCGGATTGAACCCCAGGTCGTGAGCACACCTATAGATGGTGCTATGTGTCTCTGTGTGTGTTGTGTGTCTGTGTAAAAGAGGAAATTGTGAAAGCGCTTGCAGTAATGTTTGGCTTGTGGGTGTGGAAAGGAGTGGATGATCCATCCTGGACGGGCTCCTCTTTCTCCTTTATGTAATTTTGGGTTAGAAAAGTGCGGGTCGTCTTATACTCTGGAGCATCTCATAGACAGAAAAATATGGTGCATGTCCTCATTTACCATCAAAGGCCTTCCAGGTCTCAGATCTGTTGGACAAGAGGATGCCTGCTAGTGAATCTTGTAATCCCTAAAAACTGACACATTAAATGCCTTCCTAGGGAATTGTTGAATTGTGCTGCTTTTAGTAACTGAATCTATAATTATAGAAAACTAATCAGCAATATATTATGAAGAGATTAGGAGAAGGAAAAGAGATATTTAGGAAGTAAGTGTTAAAGGGGATGGTTTGTAGGAAGTTTGGTAAGCGTGTGTGGTGTGTGTATGTATGTGTATGCCTGTAAAAGAGGAGATTGTGAAATCTTGGGGTGGTAACAAAGGCTATCTTTTTAAAAATTGTATGATATGACACCTGAAGGTCTATCCTAAGGAAATAAATAATGGTGTGAGCACAACGTTAGCAGTGATGTCACTTGTGTATTAACTACTGAATTTGACTGGCCAGTGAGCTAATTCTCATCAAAAGGGGTGTTTGTGTTGTGAATGTATTTCGGGTTCTTTTTCATTACAGGTAGGAATAAAAATGGAGGATGTAGCAAGTAGTCTTACTTTATATTTCTTGTAGCAAATGATAGCATGTTCTCTGGAGAACAAAATTTTATGTAGCTAACCTTGGAATCCTTGGTAGATACAAGCAGCTGGACTGAGAAAGTAGAGGATTATCCATGTGCTAATCTCTTGTGTCCTGTGTAGCAACTGGTTTCTGCTGGGTTTGTTACAAGGATTGATGGATCCTGGTCTGATCTGGCAAGGCACTTATGATGAGGCTAGTCCGACACATATTTCAGACCCCTTCATGCATCTTCTTGTGCCTTGACCTGACTGCCCCTTTTCCTTTGTAAACCTGTTGGTTGACTGTAGAATTATTGTGGTTTTAAAAAAAATAGGTGGAAAGGAGATCAAGAGTGGAAGAAAATCAGCCACCTAACATAAGAGCATAAGAAGAGCCATGCTGGATCAGGCCAAAGGCCCATCTAGTTCATTTTCCTGTATCTCACAGTGGCCCCACCAAATGCCTCTGGGAACTCACAAGACTAGATAGCTGTCTCCTGATACCACTCCCCTGCATCTGGCCCTTGAAGTACCCTGGTTTTAAGCCTGGAGATTACACAATTCCATCATGACTTGTAACCTGTGATGGATTTTCCCTCCAGGAATCTATCCAATCCCCTTTTAAAGGCATCCAGGCCAGATGCTATCACCACATCCTGTGGCAGGGAGTTCCACAGACTAACATTGTGTTGTTGTATATATCCAGAAGCCACTGCTGCTTGTAGTTGTGTATCTGTGAGATTTTGCAGATGCCAGAATTTTGCAGAAATACTCACAGTCTGAAAAATGCAATTCTCCAAAGGCCCCTGGGTGGTTTGTGCGTTGTCTGTCATGTCTACGTAACAACAAAACTGCCGTGTTCTGGAGGGTCGTACATTCCCTAAAATATCTGTTCTTTCTCACATACAGGATTGCAGTCCTTACAGAATTTGCTCGTTTACAGCTGTCATCCAAAGGGATTGGGCGTGAGTACAACTGTTTTTCTCTTTATTTCATAAAGAGAATACCATTCAGGTGTAACAATCACATCATATTCATGTGTAGTTGTCTTGGGGGTGGGGTGGGTGCTGGTGGTGGATGTATTGACACCTCTTTCCCCCACTTTGTTGAATAGTCCCAAAACTGGGATATTTTTTTTTCTGCCTGATGACCTTTCTGTCCACTATAGGGAAGTTTTGATTTGTTTGGAGCTTGCTTGGGAACTGAATTAGGGGGGATTGCCCAGCTCTGTCTGTCACTTAATTCCCCCCCCCCAGCTTCTGTTTTACATTTACAGAAAACGGTGCCATTATTCATCCTTGCTCTTATACTATAAGTACGGCAGAATTCTGCCCAGAGATATTGTCCCATTTTCAAGGGTCAGTCCCGTAATGTGTACCAGTTTAGGCAGGCTTGTTTACAGTTGGCAACAGTGGGATGTGAAATAGTCAGGCAGACCTTCAGAGACTCTGGGTTTGTCCCTAGAATGATAGTGAAGTGTTTCTGGATCTCCTTTAAGTGACAGCGGTTTCTATCCATATTGGTGTTCAGTGTTGGCCCTGCTCTATAAAGATCCTAGAAAGGACAGAAAGTGCTTGTCACCTGTATGTGCAGTTTATAATGCTGTGGTCTTGAGTGTGCAAGACTTGTGCGGGGTTGTGAATCACAGGACCTTCTGAGGTCACTGATTCATAAGGCCACCCTAACTCAGAAGTGACTTGATGGCATGAAACAAAACAAGGTTTCCAAATTTAAAAAGAGGACTCTAGATTTTTGGGTGCCCTGTTGTCCCTCAGGCTGCATCTTCTCCCATAATGACTGGTCCTCTCATTTTCTCTTCACGCTGTATGGGAGCAGGAATGGGCGGGGCTTCATTAGAAGCGGGAAGGAGACCAACCAGCTGCCCATGCACCATCCCAGTGGAGCTCTGGGTGAGCAGGTGCATGTGTGCAGCAGGGGAGGAACCTTGATTGAATTCCTTGAGAAGGCCTACAGTTCCTCAGATGCGGCTGAGTTCAAGAGAAGCGGCCACAGTAACTGTTGTCTCTCTAGTTAAAGTGGTGCAGTTTTCAAGCAGAACAGTCCTCTAAAGAGGGAAGGAGGATGTTGTACGCTTAGCTAAAAGGCAGTTTCTCTCTGTGTGTGTGTTAGCACTTTTCATATTGATGGTGAATAGCACACACTGTTGAAGCTGTATGAATCATTTAAGGATTGGATATCTGTTCCTTCAGAGATCCAGGCATAGCTTCCTATCAGTCTTCTCTCTCTCTCTCCCAGTTGTGGTCCCTGGGGAGGAAAATGCCTCCAACGTGACTGTGGGTCTCTCAGAAGGGAAGAATGATGATGATGTGGAACAGCCACCAGCTGGAGATCAGCTAGATGAGGAGGATCCTGAAGCTGCAGTGGTGGGAGAAGTATGCCAGGTGCTGTGTCCTCCTTCTGTGTCTAGTTTGGGCTTTCAAAGCATTTTCCGTCACAACCCCACAGGACACCAGCTCATTGGAGCCTTTGATCTGCCTGTTCTCTAAGAAACTCATGATGGGCTGAAAGGTCCCCTGCCTCCATCCTGTCACCACATACATTGAGGAGAGATTTTACTGGCCTAAAGTGAGTTTTGCAGATGACTTTCACGTGTCCTTAGTCTATGCTACACTATACAACACTATACTACACAATACTACACTACACTATAGAGCCTCGTGGTGCAATGGTTAAATGCCTGTACTGCAGGTGAAACTGTGCTCACAACCTGGGGTTCAATCCCAGGTAGCAGGCTCAAGGTTCACTCAGCCTTCCATCCTTCCGAGGTTGGTAAAATGAGTACCCAGCTTGCTGGGGGGGCAGTGTGTAGCCTGCACACTGTAATTAAAATTGTAAACCGCCCAGAGACTACTTAAAGTGGTATGGGGTGGTATATAAGCAGAACACTTTGCTTTTACACTATACTACACTACACCACACACACACACACACACACACACACACACACACACACACACACACACACACACACACACACACACACACACACACAGAGAGTGCATGCACACCGTGTATATGTGGCTGTTCCCCCTCACCTTGGAGAGCTGTGTGTGGGACAGAATGTTAAAACTACTTTTTAAATTTAGTGTTTGTCTTGATTATTTATCTGTGTAGTCTTCATACTAAGAAACCTTCAGTAAAAACACTGCAGGAAAACAGAGGGAAATTCCCTCAAAACAATGGCCCTTCACTTTTCACAGGCTTCCTCAATATGGAAGCTAGGTGTTTGGGGAGCAGCAATTGATACTGATTTTTGTTGAAACATTCACCCAGGAGTGCGGTCAAAGTTAACTTGTGCCTTCGGACTATGAATCATGTGAGGAAAATATTGTTGCATGCCTCCCGTGGTTGCTTCTTGACATTCCTGGAACTGCTGTCATGTCGGGCTGTAGCCTTTCTAAGGATTGGCTGATGCTCCCCACAAAATTTGAAGCCAGCTGTTCTCTTTGGGTCTTTTTTTAATGTTTTTTTCTTCTAGGGGCTTCCTCTCTCTGCCCCCCCCCCCACTATCTCTCTCTTCCTCTCCATTGCAGGATGGGCTCAAAGTGCTGGAGGCCTTGGCTGCTTCCGGACTTCGCTCTATCCGCTTTGCCAAGGAGGTGCCAGGGCTTCACAGCGTGGTAGCAAATGACTTCTCGCCCAGGGCTGTGGAGTTTATGAACCGAAACATTCAGCTCAATGATGTAGGACACCTGGTGACTACAAGTTTGTCAGATGCCCGGTGAGTTGGGGGTATCCATTTAAGGAAGGCATGCCCAAACTTTGGCCCTCCAGATGTTTTGGACCACAACTCCCACAGTCCTTTGTCATTGGCAATCTAAGTTTAGAATTCTGGGAGCTGTGGTCCAAAACATCAGGAGAGCCGAAGTTTGGACATGCCTGATTTAAGGTCTTGCTACTGGGTTCCTTCTCCTTTTGACAGAACTCTCCATTAAACTTCTTGTGTCTCTGGACACGCAACTTAGAGGGCACTGGGATTGCCTAGTGCTTCATGCTAGCTGGCTGACTTGTGTTATTCTTTGCTCAGGAATGGCAACCCCTCTATCTTTTGACAAATGCTTGGAATGGAGCTTGGGGTCTTGACCTTTTTCTGTCCTCTGAAAAAGCTCTGTGGTGAGAAGGTGCTCCATTTTCTCTGTATAATAGCTTTATACTAACAAGCAGCTGTGCTGCTCAGGAGGTCAGGGTGAAGCCCCCCCAGCAACATCTTCACGAGGCCTTTTCTGTGCCTTAGAATGAAGAAGGAGGGATCGATGCCTTGGAATCTTCTGTTACTGTAAATCTGTTAGGCTTTTGCTGCTTTTACCTTCCTTATGGAAGGAAGCATCACCAAACACCCATGCCTCTTAAAGCCAATGAATGTTTTGAACGTTCCACTTGTGAATTTGGTATTTCAGTCTATTTCATTTTACTCCATACGTCTGAAGAAGTGGACATGATCCACAAAAGCTCACATTAAAATATAATGGTCTTTAAGGTGCCACATGGATTTTGTCTTTTCTTTTCTTTTTCCCCTGTGGATTTTGCCTGATACATTTGCACAGACGAATGTGGCTGCCTTTTCCAAAACTGGACGTATATGTTGCCACCGTTGCTTTTCTTGTAAGCTAGCAGAAGGCATATAAAATAAACAATCAAGCAAAGGAAGGAAGGAAGGAAGGAAGGAAGGAACGAACAAATGAACGAATGACCAAGGAGTCAGGGAGAGGCATAATCCTCATTCTTTTTGTTCCCTCTGAAGTCTACCTCTGACTGCCAGAGATATGAATTAGTATTGGCTGCTTCCTGAATCAGGGTATTGAGCAGATGTCACAGTGCAGCCTGTTCAGACACTGTCTTTGCTGCTGAATCAGGGTTGCATCCCATATGAGCTACAGGTCCTGAAGCTCGGCTGTACATCAGCAGTCAGTCAGTGCACAACTGACTCGTGGCATAGTTGCTTGTAGCTGAGATGCTGCTCCTTGAACGTCTTTACACATCACTGAGCCAGGATGTGTCGACTGTAGCACGCAGGGCTGCTGCTCCTCTGTACACAACCATAGAAGGCGTGCAGGCCAGGAAGTAAGTTGTTCTTAGTTGTGGCATATAGCAAGCAAGTTTAAGTGTTTCCTCCACTTTCAGGCCTAAGTCATTCTGTCCCTGACACTGGTGTATCCTGTCACTGAGGTGGCCATTTCCTTTTTTTCTGCCCCTGAAGTGCTGTGCTGCTGAGCGTAGCTCTCTCTCTCTCTCTCTCTTATATACAGGATGCTGATGTACAAAAAGAAGGCAGCCAAAGAGTTCTTTGATATCATTGATCTGGACCCATATGGCAGCCCATCAATGTTTCTTGATGCTGCAGTCCAGGCTGTGGGTGAAGGAGGTGAGGTGGTTCTCAGTGGTGGAGCCATATGAATCTTAAAAAAAAAACAAAGACAAGGCTATTTTTTTCCAGCTCTTAGATTATTTATTTATTTATTTATTTATTTATTTATTTATTTATTTATTTATTTATTTTATATGCCACCCACTATCCAAAGGTCTCTGGGCGGCTTACAATCCAAAGAATAAAACAATTTAAAATAGTTAAAAGTAAAATATCAATTATGCAGTTGATGGGACACGGGGGTCCTTTCATTACCCAAGATTCTGCATTATTATTATTATTATTATTATTATTATTATTATTATTATTATTATTATTATTATTATTATTATTATTATTATTATTATTATTATTATTATTATTATTATTATTATTGTTATTATTATTATGACAACAGGGTTCCCAACCTTCCTTCACCTGGGAAGTCTTTCTATTTGGCTCCTCCCTTTGTGTATGTGTGTGTGAGAGAGATTTGAAGAAACAATATACTGTGGACTTCAGCATATATGTAGCCCTTCCTGGACCCATGAGGAAGAGGGAGAAGGCAACAGACAGTGGTCCTTATAAAAATTGCCAGTTATGCAGTCCTTTTTGAGATGTTAGGCAGCAAGAGGGCATGGGAAGCTATGCTCAGTTGAGGAACCTGTCCCTTAGTTTGTCACAGATTTTCCTCAGCAAGTTAAGTTCCCCAAAGCAGTCGGAGGGGAGGAAAATTCCTAAAAGGTGAATAGGATAATCCTTCTGAAGGCCCCCTTTTGGCACCTACATTTTGGGTATTCATTCCTCACCTCTTGAGGCAGAAAGCGGTGGTTATTTCCTTTGTGGTGGTGAAAACCAAAACCAGCAAAATGGACCAGTTGTGCTATAGCCCCCTGCCTCCCCAATTTCACAACATTGTCTCCGTTGCTTAGTTTGCTTGAGGCCTCCTTAGAGTCATTTGCGGAGAAAGGACCTTGTTGTCTGTTCTGTGAAATATCTTCCTTTTGGGGATATTCTTTACAGGTCTGCTGTGTGTCACGTGCACCGACATGGCTGTGATGGCTGGCAACTCAGGGGAGACCTGCTATAGCAAATATGGGGCCATGTCTATCAAGACCAAGTTCTGCCATGAAATGGTGAGTAGTTTGGATGAATCCCTGTGGGTAAGGCCCTGTCCTGCTCTTTTTGTCCCATCCCTTACCTTGCTTGTTCCAAAGAAAATTATCAGTTTCCAAGCTGGGGATTGTACGAGAGCAGGTGGCAACGACTGGCAGTTCCTCGCATTAATCCTTGTAATAAATAAGGCTGTGATTTCACCTTCTATTTTTCCTCCTCACAGCTTGGCTGTTCTTTGCTTTACTGAGGTAATCTAATAAATTACTAATGATGTACCATCAGGTTGATTCCACTCACTGCAATCCTCCGAGTTTTCTAGGGTTAAAGTACTGTTTGCCACCCACATAGTAATTATGTCAGATGAAAAAATTGTGCCGTTCAAAGTGATGAAATGTAGGAATACGTGGAAATGTTATACCATGTGACAACTGCCTCAAGACGTAGAAATTCAGCCTATGGACTACGATGTAGCTCCATAACATCCTTGTGTGAAGGCAAAAAATAACTCTCAATTTCAGCTTCTTTCTTCCATCAGGCTCTACGAATTATCCTGCACAGTCTTGATCTGCGTGCCAACTGCTACCAGCGTTACATTGTCCCACTCTTATCTATCAGTGCTGATTTCTACATTCGTGTTTTTGTCCGAATCTTTACTGGCCAGTCCAAGGTCAAAGCGTCTGCCAGGTGAATCTGCCTTAGGCTGTGTTTCATTGCTCTTTTAGGGCTTCCTCTGTGTTTGTTCTGCTGGGGGCAGCGGCGGTGTGTGTGGGGAATATGTAAAAAAAATCTTTTTAAACCCCCCCCAAACAAGTATAAATTTCTTTTTCTCTGCAGCAAACAGGCCTTGGTCTATAACTGTGTGGGCTGTGGCTCTTTTCATCTCCAGCGGCTGGGCAAGATGGTGGACAGTGGGAACAAGTAAGAAGATGAAGGGTCTTTAATGGCATCATCTGGCAACAGTGCCTTGTGTTCTGTGGTCTAAGCCAGCTGTAGGGGCAGAATTCAGGAACAGTGGCCTTGCCAGATAATCTCTGGGCTTCTCAGGGCAGGAACCCTTTCTCAAATGGGCTAGCGGGCAACTTCCCTGGTTCTTCAATTGCTGGGCCTCCTATTTTTTTAATGTGAAAGTTATTTTCCTTGTAGCTAAACATCTGATGTAAGTAGGAATTGGGGACTATTAACTCCCTGAGTCCCATAACAAAGGTGGCCAGATCCTGAGCTTCATGGGAGCTATAAAGAGAAGCAATTAAAGGGAAAATGTTTTGGGAAGAAAAGGAAAGATGAGTTGTAATTCCAGTCAGCCCATAACACTGCATGACACTAACAGTTATTGGGGGGGGGGTATTGGTCACCATGAAGAAGTGCCAGCTCTTCTCTCCAATATGGTCCCTGTTGAGGACTCTCTTAGAAGAGCCTGTAGATGACCAGACAGGGAAGGGATTTTAGGGCAATGTTGGCGAACCTATGGCACGGGTGCTAAAGGTGGCACTCGGAGCCCTTTCTATGGACACCTGACATCGCCCCTTCGCAGCCACCTGTACTTAGGTTAAATTGCTGTATTGGCACTTTGGGAAAAAATAGTGGGTTTTGAATCACACTTTGAGCACTTGGTCTCTAAAAGGTTTGCCATCACTGTTTTAGGGTGATGAACCCCCCAGGCCCAGTTCCAAGCAGGTGCTCTCTATCTATATCTGATGCCAGCTATTATGGATTTAGTTCTCATATACCTGTGAAGAGAGACATTATAATTAAGAGACATTATAATATGGACTCAGACAATTAAGATGCATCCATCAATAAATGTTTTCCTTCCTTCCTTCACTCCCTTTCTACAGGAGTAAGGCAGGTCACAATGTAAATTAAAAAATACAGCAAAACACAAAGGTATATTAAAACACAATTAAATCATGTTAAGAAGAAGTGACAAATTAATATAGTTTACAAGCCATTTTAAGAGCACATTTAAAAAAAAAACACCTTGCAAATTCTCTTCCTTTTGCTTCCTGTAATTAAATAGGATCAACTATAAGGCTGCCAGTGGACCTCCCGTGGGACCAACCTGTGAACATTGCCACCAGCACCACCAGGTGAACTCCTCAGCAGAGTAGGCCTCAGTCAGGAGGTCCCCAAAAGAGGTCTGTTGTCACGGCTGCTTCTCCTCCTTGTCTTTGCAGCTGGCTGGCCCTCTGTGGGCAGAGCCTCTCCATGATGTGGGCTTTGTCCAGAGAGTCCTCTCAGCGGTTGCCAGCAACCCAGGGCGCTTCCAAACGAGCCAGCGGATTCAGGGCATCCTGAGCATGGTGATGGAGGTAATTGTGCAGAATGGAATGTCTCTGACTTCAGAGGCTCAGCACTCCAAAGGTTCCAAGTCGGCGTTGGCTAAGATTTCCTCTCAGAGAAGCTTGTGTGACTTGGTCTTTTGCAGCATTGGGCCTGGGTACACTGTTTGACAAGCACCTGTGTCCCTTTCTCCGGTAGGAACTCAGTGACATCCCTCTCTACTACACCCTTGATAATCTCTGCAAAACCATCCATTGCAACAGCCCTTCTCTGCTGCAGTTCAGGTGAGATTGGAGGGGGGGGGGACTTCACTGCAAGAGCTTGTCTTTCTCCTTAAGTAGAAGGATCCCGCAAAGGATTGTTGAGAAGGTTCTGCAGCAGCTCCCTTCATGTGGTGTTAGGACCACCTTCCAGAAGCCTTTAAAGATCCTGACAGAGGTCTTGTCTCTTTGCTTCTTGGTGGGCAAATAGGCATTGCTGACGGGATTCTGCTGGTGGAGGCTCCATCTTCTCCTATTAAAGTGACTTCTGGTTTCCTGGGTCTTTCTCGTTTGGACCCCAGTAGGCCATTGGTTATTTATTTATTTGTTTATTTAATTATTGTATTTGAATTCCAAAAAAGAAAGAAAAGAATAAACATAAAATCCAGAAGAAATGAAGCCTAAACAAGAAAAAAGATGGATTGGCCTATCAATTTAAAAGGTTAGTTTTTTAAAGGTTTCCAAAGAAGGGGCAAGATGGACCTTGGGTGGCAGATCATTCTGCAAATGTGGGGCAACCACCAAGAAGGTGTGCAATCTTGTCCTGTCCTTCCACGCCTTCCTTGGGGTTACCCGTCTTAGCCACCCATTTTGGGAGGACTGTGGGCTTTGGGCTGAATCTGGTGTTTGAAGGCGTTCTGTCAGGTACGAAGGTCCCAAACTGTTTAGGGCTTTACATGCCAGCGTCCGAACCTGGTGCGGAAGCGAACAGGTAACTCGTGAAGTGTAGTCAGTGTGGGGGGACATATGATCATTCTGTCTCAACCCAGACACCAACCTGGCCTCACATTCTGGACCTGCTAAAGCTTCCACACCAGCCACAAGAGTAGCCCCACGTAGAGCCCATTGCAGTAGCCTAGTCTTGAGACTACCAGCGTGTAAGACCAAAGTGATGAGACTCCTGGTATCCAAGAAGGGACTCAGCCTGGTGATATGCCTGAGATAAAAGTAGGCTGACCGGACCACAGAAGCCACCTGGGCCTCTATGGACTGTGTGTAGTCCAAGGTCACACCCAGGCTGTGGACCTCACCCTTCCTGGAGAGAGTCACCCCCACAAAAGAGAGGGATGTTTCCCATCCGCAAACAGTCGGAGGCCCCACCTGCAAGATCTCTCTCTTGCCCTGGTTCAGCCTTAGTCTATTTTCCTTCCTCTACCCCAGCACGGCCCCGAGGCAGTGCTCAAGGCACAGAACAGCATGATTTGTAGAAGGATGGAAGGAGATGTAGAGCTGTGTGTCATCAGCATATTGATGGCACAAAGCTCCAATCCATGGATGACC
Source organism: Phrynocephalus forsythii (assembly GCA_029282475.1). Taxonomy (NCBI): domain Eukaryota; kingdom Metazoa; phylum Chordata; class Lepidosauria; order Squamata; family Agamidae; genus Phrynocephalus; species Phrynocephalus forsythii. The sequence continues at coordinate 77,236,438 of JAPFRF010000011.1, read as the reverse complement.
TGATCCAGTGGACTCATATAAATGTTAAATAGCATTGATGAGATGATCGACCCCTGCAGAACTCCATGAGGCAGAGACCATCTCGTCAAGCTGCATTTGCTGGGGATGGTCCTCCAGAAAGAAGCAGAACCAAGCTAAAGCCTGACCCCCAATCCCCAACCTGGAGAGCCTTGGAGGATATTGTGGCTGAGGGTATGGCCACTGAAATGTTGAGGAGGACCAGTAGGGACATGTTGCCCCTGTCCACTGCCTCCCTCAACAGGTCATCATGCAGAGTGACCAGTGCCATTTCCATACCATGGCATGGCCGGAAACTGGAACGGAACAAATTGAGGACATTGGTCTCCTCCAGAAGTGCCTGAAGGTGACCTGCCACCACCCTCTCCAGGACCTTACCAAGAAACAGGACATTTGTGATGGGTCTAAAGTTGTTAATGTCATCTGTCAACAAATTTGTTTCTCCCCCGGAAAAGGTCTAATTAGTGTTTCCTTGAGGGGACAGGGGACCCAACCCTCAAAGAAAGAGTCATTAATAATGGCCATGACCCATTCCGTGGTAGTCAGCTGGCCACTTTTATAAGCCAGGCTGGACAAGGGTGCAAGGAGGAAATGGTGGCGAGGCAAGGATCAAGCACTCTGTCCACCTCTTGGGACATCACAGGCTGAAACTGGGACAAGCTCTCCAGGCAAGACGGTGCGCCAAAGGTCTCAGTCAAATCTACTGAAGAAAGTTGGCAGTCCAGGTCCCGGCAGATGGCCTCTACCTTTCTATTTTAAAAATTCTGCAAATTAATCACATGTAATACGAGTGGGAGGCCTCACACTGTGATCATTGTTAGATGCAGGGTTGCCAGAGGTTTGTTCCGTAATGCCGACTGGCACAGGCCCCGGACTCTGAACTGTTTCTCAAGGTTCCACTTTCCCTGGGAGGGCGAGTTTCTGATGGTTGTGTTTTTATTGAGCTCATAATGACACAACTGCTTCTGAGCATGCAATCTGGGCTCTTGAGTGTAGGTTGTTTGTTTGTAGGATACGGAAAGAAGGGTGCTCGAAGGGATAGTTTGGAATAACAAGTTGGCAGGCCCTGGTGGCAATCTCCCACCCTTATTTAGGGCAGTGCCATGAAATTATCTGGATGTGATCAGATGGGAATCCAAATCCTAACGTCAATGTGCCAAGTGATACAGGCTACCGTCTTTTCTCCTTGCAAAGCTGTCTTAAAAGGGAGACAAATGCCAGCCATTGCGCCTGTTTAGTGTCTTTTGCCCTTTGGAAGTGGGAAGTTGCTGTGTAAGCCTCCGTCTCCATCCTTCTCTTCCAGATCAGCTCTGCTCCATGCTGGTTACAGGGTGTCGCTCTCCCATGCCTCCAAACATGCCATCAAGACAGATGCACCAGCAGCTGTAGTTTGGGACATCATGCGCTGTTGGGTGAGATGAGCAAGGTCTTGATTTTGGGTAGAGTTTCCACTTCTGGTTGCTTGACTACAGGACAGAAGTTCTCAACCTGTGAGTCCCCAGATGTTCCTGGACTGCAACTCCCAGAAGCCTCCACCACTCGCTGTGCTGGAAGGGGTTTCTGGGAGTTACAGTCCAGGAACATCTGGGGACCCACAGGTTGAGAACCACTGCTATAGGAGCTTCCCAAAATAGCTTCGGGGGGGGGGATGATTCATGCTTCAGTCTGCCTGAAGTACTGATCCCGCCATCTCTAAGCCGGGGGCGGGGGCGGGGATAGAACGTGCAAGACTGTATCCTGCCCTTCCAATCTTACTGCAGTAATGGCTGTATTTCCACCCCAGTTTTCATGGACAAATCACCTTGTATTGCACTTTTTATAATGCCGCTGCTCTGTGCCTCTTCGGTCCAGATGGGGATAGATTTCTCCCAAGCCAGGCCCAGCCAACAGCCTTGAGTGGTGTTTAAAAGGGGAGCTTTTCTCGTGTTTACCTTTGGGTCGAATGGGGGAGTGGGAAGACCTCGGAAGAGAAAGTCTGGGAAATACCTGTAGCAGAATGATTGCCAGACAGCCTCTCCACAACCTGGGTTCCTCTTCCTTTCTCTTGCTCATTCTTGCTTGGATGCAATACGGAGATTAAACCCCTCTTTTCCCCTGCTGCTGCTTGCCTTCTTTCTGCCTTCAGGAGAAACTGAATCCTGTGAAAAGAGAACGCCTCTCGGAGAACAGCCCGGCTGCTTACATTCTCTCCATGGAACCCAGGTATGTGCTGGGGAGACGGCCAGAGGAAGAGGTGGGATGGAACATGACGGGGGGGGGGGGGGATTTGCACCTTCAGCTCAAAGAAATGGTAGCTGTTGAGAAAGTACTAACTATCAATTGCTGCGTAGCTGTTTATAAAAGCAAAATAACGATGGCTTTGCACAAGGGGATGCCAGGCCAAGAGGAAGGGGGATCTATATGGGTTGTGAGCTTGAGCCATGACCACCTTCTCTGCCCGATCCTCTTCCTGAGTTTCTGTACTTCACAGGCTACAGGCCTCCTTCACTGTCCGGGCAGATGCTAATCCTAACTCAAGAAAGCAGGGTCTGAAACGGTTCCAGCTGAATCCGGAGCCCTTCTGGGGACCGAAAGTGAAAGCCAAAATTGGGTAAGGTCCCCATGGATTCACGAATGGTGGGAGTGGTAGGAGCATGGCAGAAGGCCCGGGCATTTTCATCTACTTTGGGGATAGGAAATCAAGGCTGGAGGGTGTTGAAAGAGGACAAGATACTATTTTGTACCTTCCAAAGATGATTCCACAATATTGTCCTTTGGACTGTGATGTTGAGTGCATTTTGTCCATTTAAAGTAAATGCTGACTTTGGAAGAAAACCTAACACAGATAACTGTTTGCTCCTTTCTAGCTTTCTTTCCAGAAAGCAAGGAAGTTGGACCTTTCATGCGGGGACTTTTGTTACTGCCAACGCTTGTTCTTCCCTATATATGCTGATGCTGTGTCTCTCTGCCATGTCTAGAACCAGCCCATTTCCATTTTAAGAATACATGGGCCCCTTTCTCTCGCCCTCCCTAACTTGACATTCTGGCCAGATGTTGGCTACAGCTTCCCTTTAGGAGCGGTTGTAATGAGGCCACTAAAACTGACACCACCGCCTCCTGGGTGGTGGCCTAACAGCTCGGTGGGGTTAGGGGTGGGATTTCTTCCTCTCTGCAGGAGAAGAGAAAACGACACCAGAACAAGAGGAAAGTGGGTACAGAAGAGAGTGATGGAGCTGCCCTGAAGAACTTCCCCTGCAAAAGGTTCCGCCAGGTGAGGACGGTTCGTTTTCTTGGATCTGCAGATGGGAAGGAGGGCTAAACCTTTGATAAGCCTGTAAAAGGGACATTGCAACTGGAAACTTGAACCAGAGGATAACCCTACCTGATGGGGAAGGGTCATGGCCCTCTACCCTTCTCTAACCTTCTTGGGTTCCATATTTCCCAGCTCTGGGTTGTAAGGATCAGACCCAGGATAGCTATTTGGAAGACCGGAGGGGCTTCTTCTGGGTGTCTGAGCAATACAGTTGCAAATGTGTGCAAAAAAGACCTCTTAGTCCAGGGGTGAGACTGTTGTTTTCCCTCCCAGGGCAACTGTTCGCTGGGAGACAAGTGCCGCTACTCCCATGAGACAGAAAAAGAAACAGAGCCCAGCGACCCACCCACATCCTGATGTAATGGCCTGGAACATCTGCTTGGATTCATTTTTGCATTCATAGAGGAGTTTTATTTTAAAGAATTGCCGATTTCCAGTCTGCTCGACATTAAATACGAGTCCTCTCTTTTGATGGTGTTTCATTTTGTGGTTCGTTCCTCGCTTCAACCCCATCCAGACGGTCAAATTCATGATTGTCAAATGCTGCTGTGGAAACTAGAATGTCCCTTCCTCGGATCCTCTGCACCTACTTTCTGGAGAGAAGATAAGAAATACTCTTTCCATACAAAAGGAGCAGGATTGCCAGATCGGGCAACCTAATGGACAACCCAGTGTAAGAATGCCCATTTTATTCCACTCTGTTGCCCATTGGGCTCCAGAAAGACAGCTCGGGTTTGCTGAGGAAAGGTTAAGTCTAATCTCCAGGCTCGGCTCTTTGTCCTACCTTCGTCCTTAAAGTCATGCTAGCTGAAACATGAATCTTCATTTGATCCTTGGAGGTACATCCCAACTATGGGGAAAGGGGTAAAAACTGCAGTGGATTCCTGGGCAGGTTGGACATAATTGATTTTTCATGTCTGACTTTCAGGGATGGTATAATACAGGTGTTTCCAAACTTCAGCCCTCCTGATGTTTTGGACCACAAATCCCAGAATTCTACACTCATATTGCCAATGGCAAAGGACTGTGGGAGTTGTGGTCCAAAACATCTGGAGGGCCAAAGTTTGATCATGCCTGGTATAATACGTTGATAGTGGGACAATATGCTCCATGTCTTTCTCCTCAAGAAATGCTGGGCAGGAATTCAGAACAAAACAATTAAAGCATTTTGAAAAGTGGTTTATTCCACACATAATGATTGCACTTATGAGAGCCCACCTCCTCCAGGAAGTCCACGCCTGTCTGTGAAAACAGACTTCGTTTCAGAGTGCGTTTGAAGGAGCAGGTGCCGGACTCGAACAGTGATCCCTTTTTCAATCATCCGAAGGCTAAAAATGCTGCCCTGCGGCCCTTAATTACTTTCCAGCCTTAAGCGGCCACCAGGAGTCAGTCGTCTCTCCACAAGAAAGCAGAACAGCTGGCTGAGAGAAGAACCCGTTCTTCCCTTTGGAAAAGGCACAGCGGTGAGCCTCCAGTCTCCTGCTCTCGTTTGAGGAGGGAAGAACAACCGTGCAAAACATCAATCCTTCCTTCTTCCCCTTCTGGTGTGGTACTGAATATGAGCCAGGAAGGTCCGGATCTCCATGGGCTTCAGCGTGATCTGGGTTGGGTCGAGAGGGGTAGGCCTTGGTCGCGGCTTTGCTGCTCCTGGGGGGAGAAGGGAAGTTAGAGAAGAGGGAGGCCCGGATTCCACTCAGTCCATTAGCCATGGTGGCCCTACTAGCTTCCCACGCTCGGGGGGGGGGCAGCGGCTCAGAGCTGCCTGCCTAAGCACACCGCCTCTTACACACGGCCTTACGGCTTCTTTGTGGGAAGTCCCAGCGAGCATTGGGACTTGCTTTCCATCGGCTTCTTCCACCATAAGGTGCTTGATAAAAACCAACAGCAACCCTTTTGCTGAGGCTACCTCCAGGGCCACGCGCTGAGCCTGCAAAGCCACCCGCCATGAAATTGCTTGCCAAGTCCAGGTTGGGGGGGGGATCCTTCAGAACAGAATAGGAGTGGGGAGCTTCAGGGTGCGCCAACAAATCCTCCCTTTCCCCCTTGAAGTAGATTCCTGCTCTCTGCAGAAAGCCAACTCTGCTCCAGCCTTCATTGTTTGGATGCTGGGTTCTGGGTATTCCCAAGAGGGTTACTGGGAGATGGTTCAGAAGACAGAGCCAGCTTAAAGCGTGACTGCTCACTTTCCTGACTGCAATGTGTCTCTAAGAGAGAATGGGTGTAGCATGTTAGTAGCACGGGCTGCTGCTTCTACTGCCAGGCTCCCCTTAAGGTGGTAATGACGAGCGTAATGACTAGGAAGGGCCCGTGGCCTTCACAGCCAAAACAGTGGCTTTTCAGACTTTGGGCAACGGTTCCCACAGTTCTCCTCTTTTGTGCAGGTGAAGCATCCAAGGGCCCATCTTTCCTCTGTTGTAGGACACATGGCCTAGAGAAGGTGCTCTTCCTGCACTGAGCCAACAGGCCCATTTTCCCATGCTTTCATTTTGTCTTAAGATGCCACCAGCTGGAGATGATCATATGTATTTCAAACTTATTGTTTGAACCAGCTAAGCGAGTATGTTGGGGGGAAAGGGTGTTTTTGTCCCTCCCCAGCCCCCCAGAGCCAACTTCAAGCGAACCGGGTCCTACTCCCACATGAAGACTCACCTTCTGCCGACTGCCAGACCAGCCTCCTCATGTCCTCCCACTTCTGGTTGGCAGCAAGGGTCCTCTCTTCCAAACTGATGATGGTGAAAGAGGAGAAGAGATCCTGGCATGGAGAGGAAAGCCATAGTAAAAATCCCAGAAAGCCCATGGAGTGTTATTACCTGACGGAGTAGGACTAAGCTTCGAACACACCATTTCTTAAGAGATTCTCCAGTTCTTTCCATGGGTTTTTGAAAATCCAATACATGCTTCAAGATACAGTTTGCAAGCTGTGCTCATAGCTGACATCCTCATTCTGTAAATATTGCCCTTCTGTTAGGACAGCAAGAGTAATGGCGGCAGCGAGGAAAGGAAGATGTCAGTCAGAAAATGTTGCGTTGAATTTTTTTTTGCTTGGCCGTAATTTACCAGAAAGGCCTCAATAACTCATACTCTTCCCTGTTCCCTCATGTGCTCGACAAGAATATTAATACCACCCTCCCTAAAAGGGGTGTGGTGGCTCAGCAGACTGTGGCTTCTGAAAACTGTTGGCTGCAAAGTCAGCAGTTCGGTGGTTCGAATCCCGGGTGCCATGCAGCAGAGCGAGCTCCCGCTGTTAACCCCAGCTCCTGCCAACCTAGCAGTTTGAAAGCATGTAATTGCAAGTAGATAAATAGGTACTGCTGCAAAAAGCGGGAAGGTAAAACAGTGTTTCCTTGCAGCCATGCCGGCCACATGGCTATGGACTTGCACAACATTGGCTCTTCGGCTTGAATACGGAGATGAGCACCGCCCCTAGAGTCGGACACGACTAGCAGGCATGTGCGGGGGGAACCTTTGCCTTTTACCCTAAAAGATTGCTTGGCTTACTGAGAAGCTGATTAAGAGCCCAGAGCCACAGTAGTTTTACCATCATCCGAGTCCCTGCCGGCCTCATCAATGCCAAGGGATAACCAGCAACAACAGTCGAACAGCTGGAGGGCGACCAGTTCCCTAACCAGCTGATGGCAACATTTAACAAAATCCTTTTTCTTTCTTTTGTGAGGTTAGTGGAGTGCTGCAAAAGCAGAAAGAGTTAATGCTTTTGGCCTGCAATTATTTCCAAGGGGGGAAAGAGACCTACCAGCAAATTAAGGGTGATGGGCATGGAGCCGTTGGCACTCTCCCCCCGTTCAAATTGGTGCTCCAGGCGGAAGAGAACCGAGTCAGGCTCCCACTGGGCCAGCGTCAGCAAGTGGATGTTGGAAGGGAGGGCGCGGGTCAAGGCTGAGTACTAGGGATGGAGAGAGAGAGAGAGAGAGAGAGAGAGAGAGAAGGAAAACAGATATGCTGATGGGTGGCATGTCCTGAGGGAAGTAGGGAGGGTTTCTCTGAAGCTGACATGCTCCACCATGTTGCCAGGCAAGCTCATCAAAGCTGGCTTATAAGAGACGATTATTGATCTGAGAGAGAGAAGCATATTCTAAAGCTCCAATCCTGTGGGAAAGAAATGGCTCCTTCCCTAGAAGACTTCACTTCCGTTTCTTTGGTCCGTTGGCATGGGCTACCCAGATCAGATAGTGGAAATTTCTCACAGGGGAAGACGAGTTGCCCAAGGTATATGTACCCAAGGGCAGGCATTTATTTAAACTAGTTTATGCTGGCTTTCCCCTGAAAGAAGAGCCAAGATAGTATTAAAAGACAGTATTTGACACTAACAATAGCAAGCATTCTAATAGCATGCTAAAAAGCATTTTAGTGTCACCAAAGCACCTCCAAAGTGGTAAGGTATCCTTTAAAAACCCCTTCAGCCAGAGCAGCCACTCTGAGACCAAGAAAATCTTCTACAGGGCTAAAACATGGTTCAGCAAAGCTCAGGACAGACAGGCAGCTACTTCCCTGAGCTCTCCTGGCAGAGCTCCTCCTTTCAAGGGAGGTGCCAGGGGTGAACACCCCCACACACACACACCAGGACCTGCTGTATCCAAAGCTGCCCACGGTCCTCCCAGGGAGCTAGGATCCCATCCCAAGAGGGGCTCCAACCAGCCATGGAGGCATTCTCTCCCCCACCCCCCGCCTTTCCCCCCTCTCACCTCCTTGAGGTTGTCCTGGCCAGGCTGGTAGGGAGGTCCCCCACCCGGGGCCAGCACCACCTGGGGTGCCATGAACTCCTGCTGGGCTCGCAGTCGGTGCCGGTCAGCTGAGGATTCTACCGTGTCCAAGAGGATGAGGTGGCGGCCTCGTACCACCAGCCCATGGTGGTCATCGCCAGGTTCCAGGAGTGGCTCCCCGACACCCCGGGCGTCGTCATGCAGCAGCCGCCGATGTACCTGAAGAGGGAGGAATGAGAAGGTAAGGAAGTCAGGAGGAAGACGGAAACACAGGCATGCCAGCTTGCCCTGCAACTGTCCAGGCCTTAGCATGTCAGGGGCAGCGAGAGGCTGATGTTACAGAACAGCTAATTTTGGCCTTGCTGGCTTCTATTTATATACTTGTGCTTATTTGTTATATTGTATTTTACTGCTTATGGTTTGATTTCTGTTCAGCTTGTAAACCGCCCAGAGTAGCCATGTAGCTAGATGGAGCGGTATATAAATGTAATAAATAAATAAATAAATAAATAAATAAATAAATAAATAAATAAATAAGGCCCACCTCCCCAGTGCCTGGCTCTTCTCCCTTCCCTCACATGCCTGCGGTCCCCACTCGACTTCCTGGGCCAGACATTCTAGAAGAGGAGTCGAGCCCTTGTGAGTCTGAAGCAGAGCAGCTGTTTTGCCCCAGAGGAGCAGAAGAAGCAAGCCAACCTTTCTTTGGTCACATAACAAATCCAACGCTGCTCACCATGATTTCAAGAGAGCCATCAAAGATGCTGCTGCCTCCTTGGGAGCGATCTGTCAGCACTGTCAGCTGGACTTTCCTGTCCTGGAAAGACCCAAGAGAAATCAGAAGGCTGGAGCGCCATACAGTACGCGCAGGCACTGAAGAAGCCTCCTAGCTGAATGCTAGGCGGAGGACTGCAGATTCACAGGACCGTCTCTTTGCACCCACATCTCTCCACCATCACACACACACACACACACACACACACACACACACACACACACACACACACACACACACACACACACACACACACACACACCCCTTTTCCAGGCCTGGCCATAACCAACAATGGACAAAAACTCCCAATTCTAAACGGGTTCCTCAACAGCAGACCGGCCTGCCAGTTACCAAAGGCATCCTTACCTTGAGGTAGATGCGGCTGTTCACTGGGTAGTAGTTGCCGGCCACAGGCTCTGTTTGGCTCAGGTTCCACGTGGCCCTATAGTCACGCCTGCCCCAAGGCCAAAGAGAAAAGAGAGGCAGCTCAATGGCGTGAGGGAGATAAATGCACGGGCCACCAAAAAGAACACTGGTGGCCAGTAGCATCCTGTCACGTGTGTGTGGATACAGAAAGAGAATTCTAGGAAAAAATTATCTGTATTTCCCCATCTATAAGATGCCCCCCCCATGTTTACAATCCAAAATTACAGTTTCACAACTGTGCAGTTCTCTCCTCCATTTACTTCTGTGTATAAAACAACCCTCAGTTTTCAGTCTAACAATTTTAGTCTTGTACATCGAAAAATACCATACATGATCTCCAAATCAGCAAGAAATATCATCCACTGATTAATACTTATTACCTGCATTAGTACTATAGGTTCTTCTGTTGGCTACAATATACCAAAACGGTTGTTCCAAGCCACCAAGACACTTCCACCTCATGGTGGCCCTAATGGGATTTTAGAAGAATGTGGGATTTTCAAGGAGGGCTTGGCTGTTGCCACCTCCAGGGAGTTTCCAAAACTGAGTAGAGATTTGGAGGCAGGTTCCCGGAGTCCTAGCCGGACCCTCCATCTGGGCTCTCTAGCCAGGTCTTCTTCCCCTCCTGCTGCAGGTCCGGAACGGGGGCTGGGGAATTCTGAGGTGGAAACGCAGCCCTTGCTTGAGGCCACCCAGGGAGTTGGCAGCGGCATTTTTTAAAACCATGAAGAACAGGCTTGGAGCGGGTGCTCCGTTCACCTGCTGCCCCGCACGGGATTGGCTGCTTTCCCACTCCTTGTTTCCCGTTTCACTCAGCATGGGCCTGACCCAAAGCAGAGCAAGTGTTCCTTCTCGGCCCTCCCCCTGCCAGGTAGTGGTACCTTCTCTCGAGGATCTCGCGGCCATTGGAGTCCGTGTAGAAAAGCCCGCCGGTCTGCAGGTTGGTCTCAAAGCGGCTCATGACTTCTTTGCCGAGGCCATCTCTGGGGCAGGAAGTAAGACATCATAGGCGTGCACCAAGGACAATCACCACAGAATTTGCACCGTACTGCCCCCCCCGTCCCCCCCAAAAAAAATCCTCCCATGGCTCACTGAATTGGGATGGGTCCCACTGTCCACTCTAGCTCGACATACGGCTCTCCGGCGTAGAGGCGAACCACCTGGGAGCACCAGGCAGAGAAGTTCTGGTAGATCTCTTGCACCACTTGGTTCTGCCAGGGAAAGACACAGGGACAGACTTGATCTTGGCCTGGCACCGGCATTCCACTTTCTCCTCTACCCAGAGAAATGGCACAAAACCCAGTTCAGCAGCAGGCATGGTCACCAGAGAGAGAGAGAAAGCAGATAAAACTGATGAAACTATGCACATTGCTTATTATTACCGCAGCCGGCCAAAGTGCTAAGATGTCATTATTCAATAATCCCTGAATTATTCCTCAGAAATAACTGCTCACACATGTGAACCCTGAGTATGAACAAGGGGCTAGAAATGCACTACAGCTCTTTCGCTAACGAGTACACACCTCTGTCCTTGATAACTATCAACTCCCTTGCACATTAGAAAAAGCCACGGAGGTGATGTTGGTGGTGTTGAATTATTTTTACCACAGCGTTCGGAGGAATGCAGTTAGGGTAGCACAAAATTAACCACAACGCTAGTACGTTATTGAAGAGCCGTTTTACAAAAAGCTCCTGTTTGCAGGCACCTGATCCCTGAGATCCAAAGCCCTACCTGCCACTAGAAGACATTTGTGAAAGCAAAGCTGGGAGCTGCAAAAGTATGGAATCCTTCCCATCCGTTCCACCCCGTCACTTCTTCAGCTCCCCCCCCCCAATTCCTCAAGTAGGTACTTAAAGAGTTCCATCAATGCACAAATGCAAGCTTTTGCAACTGCATCAACATCTTAGCATGGTTCCCAGAGATGTCAAGCCCACCCTGCCTGGAAAGGCTGTGCCCCTGTTGCAAAATGTGAGGTTTTAGGTGCACATCCTTCCAGGGCACTGTGGGGCCTTGTTAGGGTCCCCCTGGAGGGCCGTGGTGCTAGCTTCTCCGTAATCCTCCTGATTAGATGGGGATGGCGCATCGGTTTTTGAGCTGTCCTCGGCAGCTCCAGATTTCCTTACCTTCACGTGGTACAATTGAGCTCGCTGGCCGACACGGAAAGGCTCAGAGGCATTTGGACGGAAGATGTAAGCACCCGATGCCTGACTGTTCTCTTGGTTCCCAATGCTGGCGTTGTACCTGCAGAAGCCAGGCAAGAGATGCAACTAGTAAGAGCACTCCCCCGCCCCGCCCATCACTTTTGCCAGGCCACCAAGCAACGTGGCCTCCCAGCAGAGAAGGTTTAAAAGCCCCCAGCTGTGTTTCGCATCTTCTCACTGTGAGGCCCACACCAACACTCTTGGCGCTCAGCGGAGTCAGGCATCAGGCACCACCCCTTGCCAGCTGCTCCTGCTCCTTGGGCTCCAAGCAAAAGAAACACCACCTGAGGCCCCACTCACCAGAAGAAGTTCTGGGACACGGGCAAGGAGATGTTCTTGTCCAGGTTCTCAATCATCTTCAGAAGTCCTGTGCTGGGATCAAACCGAACCCGCAGATGCTGGAGCAAGAGGATGGAGGAACAGGGAAAGGAGAACCTTGCATGGAAGGGGCAACCAGGAACACCCAGAGAAGACTCCAGGATGCTTAATTATTATTATTATTATTATTATTTTCGGAGGGGAGGGCACATGAGGTCAGGAGAGAAGAGAGCTAGCTCCAGAGAAATCTGCTTACAGAAAACAACTCCCACACCCCCTGCCCCAGACAGGGACAGAAGAGAACGGACTGGATCAGTGCCCATACCTCGTTCTCGATGACCCAAGAAAGACGCTCGGTTCCAGGTCGACTCCGCAACCATTTCAGCTCCCTGGCCTGGGTTGGCTTTCTCCCAGGAAGCCTGGCAGCAGAGTAGGTGCGGAAGCCCAGCGGAGGGGCGGAGGCACGGAATACCAACTCATTGGCAGCATGGCCCCGATCGCGCCGCACAGCCTGGGTGAAACTGGACACAGGGATCACCTGGCAAACAAAGGACAGCTGGCACCCCTTTCCTTCTTCCACTCAGCACTGCCCCACAGAAGGGTATGATTCTGCCCCAGGACTCCAGTGGGCATTTCACCCTCTCCGGGCTCAGTCAGGACTGAAGGCAGAGAGGGGCCAACAGGGAAGCCGGTCCTTCCCCGTCCATCCCCAGGCACCTTCTCCGGGTTTCCAGTTTTCACTTGGAGAAAGAAGGCCAGGCTCTGGGACTTTGGCTGGCGTGCAAGCCCTTGATCTTACGCGTAGTCAGAAGACTACATAGACTACAATCAGAAATCCTGTCCTCAACTTCCTGTGGTCTTGGGCAAGGAGCACAATGCAGCTGGGATCATCAGTGAGCACTTGGGATATTAATTGTTCTCAATTCTGAATATACCTACCAGCCCTCTATTAATATTGTTCTAGTTGTTTGCAAGACTACTGATTTAGATCTGGCCTCTTATCTATCTGAGCACTTTATGATTCTCACTCTCTATATTTCTCATAGCTGGGTTGGTCCCCTGTTTCAATTTTGGCAGGCACTTAATGTTCCCTAAGCCATGGTGTACCCCTCCCTCCGCAACTGGGCCTCTTCCAGATGTTTGGGACTGAAACACCCACCCACCCCCTCCACTACAGCCCCTGCCAGTGAGTGGGTCATGAAAGTGGGAGCCAATGGGAGTTGTAGCCAGCCACGTTGGGAAGGTACCCTTTCCTGCAGGCTGCGATACAAAGAACAGAGGCCGGCCATTCCCTACCTCATTCAGAACAGCCTGGCCACTGGGATCCACAACGGAGTAACGGCTTCCGTTGACAGGCAGCCGCACGTTCCAGTCCACAGGCCGAGCCAGAGGGTTGTAGACAATCACCAGGAACTGCAAGGGGCAACACAAAGCAGCAAGTGAGGGAAGGGATGAACGGCTAAGCAGGAGAGCCCCTGCTGGGCCATGACGGTGGTGGGCAAAGTGTTCCCCGACACCAGCACAGGACATACAAGGCCCACCCAACCTCGGGTGAATGCCACAGCTCAACACGGCCACTTACCGTTTCAGCAGCTTCAGTCAGCAGGCAGACGCTGATGTTGAGGTAGGTGCAGTAGATGAAGTTCTCCTTGCTTCCTGTAATACTGGCAAGGGCATTGCTGACCACAATCTGCAAAGTCAGTGAAAAGGGCCAGAGCCCCATCCCGGTCAAAAAAACTTAGCAGCAGCAGCAGCAGCAGCAGCAGCTCCAAAGCACGGTGAAGGGAACTCTTGCCAAGCCCTGAGGTCACAGCAGTTCCAAATGATGATACACAACAGAGAAGAAGCAGGCTCACACCATTTTGGGCGCTTCTTGTCATGACATGTGCAAAGCTAGCCCCTCACCAAGGCAACCAAGTGGCCTCTTGTGCCAACAGAAGGTAGGAGGACGAGAGAGAGAGAGAGAGAGAGAGAGAGAGAGAGAGAGAGGAGGCCTCCTTCCAGAAGACCCAGTGGCCCAAGTGCACGGCAGGGGCCGCTGTGGAGATGAGAGCAGAGGGGTGCCACCAGAAGATGTTATCCCCTCTCACACATGACAAGGGAATGCGGCCATCTTAAAGCAGAGGCTTGCTCAGGAGCAAACACTGCTCTCCAATCCCCTCCCCCATCTCATGATAACAGACGACCCACCAGTCCCACCATTGCGATATCTTATCTTCCGTTCTCCACCAGGAAGAGAATGGAGAGGATCCAGTGCCATAAAAGAAGTGCCTAGGCACAATTCTCCTGGAGGAGTCTGGAAGGCATTGGCATAGCTCGTGGGGGCAAGGGGGGAACACGTCCCCAGGCACAGCATCTGGGGGTGCCAAATTGGGCACCAAACAGCTCCTCACCCAGGAGCCGTGGGAAGGTGCTTCGCAGACAACCTGCCAGGTTTGGCGCACAGGGCTCTCCGGCCACCACCTTCTCTGCAGCACCTTTTTCCCCTCCCTGTCCCTTGCCACCCCCCCCCCAACTGACTTAGTCCCTGGGTGCTGAAAATCCTAGCTACACCTCTGGTGGAAGGCCACGGAGAAGGAAGGCCCACCCAAGCCCTCACTTTTGCTCGGGAGTCTGTTTGGGGCAGAGGGTCCTTGGTGGCTACTGTGCTGGTCCATACCTGGCAGGCATCCCAGCCGGCAGAGAGCTGTTTAGCGTAGTCATTGGTCACATGCTGTTTCGCTGTGCCACTCACAGCATCATGGTGCTGAGCAACTCCCATGGCCTGACCTGGAAGCAGACAACAGGGGCCACAAAGCAGATGGAGGGTATCCCAGGCTCCTGCCCACCCCACCCCACCCCGCCCCCCAACCGAGACACCAGCACACGTGTGCTGTGGCCAGCCTTGGCCTGAGCTACTTCCTCATCCTGCTGCTCCCTACCTGCCCATACTGTTCTCCACTTTGTGAAGGCCGTGTCCGCGTTATTGGCAGCCCCTGATTGGAACTACCCGACGGCCACCCAAGGGGACAATCCTGGCTCACTCTTGGGGTAATATCAAGACGCACTCCCCCTCACAGCCACACCCTCACCCCAGAAAGTCCTCCAGTTCCCTCACACATACGCAGCACAGAACTGTTGCCGTTGCCATAAGGCCCCATGTTTGCTTGCAGGCCGGCCAACACTTCCAGCTGATTGCAGACCTGCAAAAGAGAAGAGGCAGCCACATTTCCTAAAGGCTTCTCTGCTGGGTAAGGCCTGGGCTGGAAGAGCCAAGGGGTAAAACAAACAAACAAACAAATAAATAAATAAATAAATAAATAAATAAATAAATAAATAAATAAATAAATAAATAAATAAATAAATAAATGCAAGATAAGCACATCTCCTTCTCTATCTTGGAGAAGGAAATGGCTCAGCTGTCTCTCTTCGGCCAGAGACACGACAGCCACTAACCTGCAGAAAGTTGTTGCTGAGACGTTCATAGCGCTTCAAAGCTGGCCTGCTGGTGAAATATCCTGTCCAGAACTGGTGTGGCCCGTCAGCATATGGGAAGAAGTCATCGTATTTCATGGACCTGTCCAGCAAAACAGTTAGGTCAGCTTAAACCTATATATATATATGTACTTGGCAGATCCCTCCTCCCGAATTCTCTTCTTAGCTGGGGAGCAATGAAAACATGTGGCCACTGAGGAAATGGATCCTAAGCATGAACAATTTTAATTTAACTTAATTTATATTCTGCCCATCTTGCCAAAACAAGCCAGTCAGGGTGGGTTGCAACGTTGAAGACAATGCAATATACACAATATAAAATAATCAAAATATAAGCAATATACAACAAAAGACCTGGTCATGGATTGTGCTTCTCAACCTGTATTTTCTACCCATTTGAGGAAGTAGCTGATTTTCTTACAACTCTTGGGCCAATAAAATAGCTCAGTTGAGTTTTATATCTCTAGGAGCAGATCAGTGGTGTGGCAATGAGCTTACAAAGCAATGAATAACAGTGGCATGCCATCAGGTCGATTCTGACTCTTGGCCACCCTTTCCAGGGTTTTCTAGGGATAACGTAGACAGAAGTGGTCCACCATTCCTTCCTCCTGGAAATGTTCTGGGACTGTGCATCCTGCTCAAGGCTACACAGGCTGGCTCTTCTTCTAGTGGTGGTGGTGGTGTTGGGGGGGCACACACACTGGGTGAATCAAATGGCCAGCTTCTTCAGTGCTATCTAGCCAGAGGATTCCATATAAAATCCTGCATGTTCATCATTATTTATCATCATTATGTTGAACTCAGTAGGGTTTATTATTATCGTCCTCTGGCCCTAGAACCACCACCTTTCAGGAGCCAGAGAAGAACATGTACAGGAGGGCGGGAGGGCGGGAGGGGACATGCTCCCTGAAACTACTTCGAGAGCTGGCTCTCATAGCCTTTAAAGAGCACCTTCTCACCAGGACAGGTTGGCCTTGTTCAGCTCCCACAGGTAGCAGCTTGGGGTGGAGTAGAGAAGATGGACACGGCTCCCATTGAGTTGCTACAAGAGAGCAACAAGGAAATCAACAAAGCCAAGCACACGCGGAAGAAGACAACGGCCACGTGAGTCACGTGACACAAGGGAAAGCGGCGCCTGGACTACCCGGTTGCCATTTGCTGCCTTCATCCTCTGCTCATGGCATCTTGGCTCCCCTCTCTGTTCCTTTCCTGATACAGTAAGCCTCTCTCTCTCTCTCTCTCTCTCTCTCTCTCTCTCTCTCTCTCTCTCACACACACACACACACACACACACACACACACACACACACACACACACACACACAAAGAAATGAGTTGAGTCTTTGTTTCCCCCTCCGTTCTAGGGCCTGAAGTCAAGTAGGGAGGGAGAAAAGCAGAGCATTGGCTCTTCTTTTGCTTCACCCTGAAGAAGTGGCGGGGGGTTGGGAGAATGACCGGCAACTGCATCTGTACACAAGGCTCTCGATTTATGGGCAGGTGAAAGAGGCAACATAAGAACACATCAGGCTGTATCCATTTGTACAGAGTAGACCCACTGAATCAATGGGATGTGTTATTGCAAATGTATTTATAAGACCCATTGGGATAATGGATCTTCTCTAGTTGGGATTAATAGCCTGATTTAGACCCCCGTGGTGGGTGTCTTTCTGGACCAACCCATGGACCTGGCTGATGAGCCACATGTCACCACTGAAAAAGAGGTTCCTCTTGTCTCATATGGAGTAGGAACTGGCAAACCACTCCACTATTCCTGCCAAGAAAACTCCATGGACATGGAGTCATGAAGAGTCGGTCACGACTGTAACGACACAACACACACACATGTCTCATAACCATAACTGGCCAAGGATCCACAAGCTCCTTGTCCCTTTTCTTCAACATAAAGCTAGTGAGAGAAAATGGAGACTGTGACCCACCACCCCGAACCAGATCCAGTCCACTGCAGCATGATCGAGTCTCTCTGGCTCCTTCCCAAAAGAGCCCTGGGTGAAGGCGGCTTCTGCCCCAGGAGAAGGGTGGAGGTTGCACCCCAGCATACCTTCGCATTGACATGCTTGATCAGCTTGTCCAAGTTCTTGTACCACAGGAGGGCATTCTCATACTGGAAGTCGGATCCCATGGTCATGACTATGTGGTTAGTGCGATAGTGCTTGGCCTAAAAAAGAGGAAATCAAGGCATCACTCTACTTGCTGTGCAGAAGGCATCTCTTCCCCCCAATAAGCATCCCTGGTCAACAGATTCCACACTGAACATTTGCTGTTCAAAGGACTTCATGGGGATCATCAATACTTGGCATTCTTGAAACGACCTTCTTAAGCAGGGGAGTACAAGGCATGCCATCCAGCTGTTGATGGACGGCAGTTCTGACCTGCACTAGGGGAACATAGCCAAGGGCAAGGACTTGTCCCCAAAACACCTGGCAGGCCAATTCAACTCCCATATTGCAGAAATGGGGAGTGGCAGCTGGGAGGACCATGGCACAGTGCTTAAACCTCAGCAGTACTGCAATAAACTCTCTGCTCATGATCTGTGTTTGATTCCAATGGGTTTTGGTAGCCGGCTCAAGGCTGACTGAGCCTTCCAGCCTTCTGAGGTTGGTAAACTGTTGACCCAGCTCATGGGGGAAGGGTGCAATGTGTCATCTGCATATTTATTTATTTAGACTTTTATGCCACCCATCTAGCCCTAGGGCTACTCTGGGCGGTTTACAACATAAAATCTCAATATAATAACAACAGAGTTAAAAAACAAAGATACAAACAATATACTGTAACAAAGTATAACCAAATAAATCAACAATAAACTAAAATAAAAATAGAAATAACCAAGTAATTGGTCCAGTAACAACAATAATTAAATTGTAAACCACTCAGAGATAGCTTTAAGCACCATTGGGTGGTACATAAGCAGCAGACTTTGCTTTTGCAGCCATGAGGGCATGATACAGTAGAGGTGACAAGCGGCTACTCATTTCATCAGCCAGTGGCTTTGCCATTATGCCATTCCATCCTGCTATTACTAGCAACTCACGGTCTTTGGAAATAATCCACAAGCTGCCTCTTCTCCTTGTGTTGCCAAACTCAGGATCATATCCTCCTATTCTCCACCTCCCCATCCCCCACTCGTTTACCCTAACCCGAGAAGAAGATCCAGGAGTCCTGTTTCCACAACTCCGTTTCTCAAACCTGAGCCGCTGCAGTCCCCAGAAAATAGGAGACAAGACTCTCCACGTTGTTCTCGTCACTGTCATCATCCACAATAGGGTTGTCGGAACAGATCTGATCCCAGCAAAGGGACATCGGAGGGTTATACCCATTTGGTAGGACACCTGCCAGGAGAGAGCCCAGAGGAAGAGGGAAGGAGCAAGAGATCTCTCGGGAGGCCTCTCATCTCAGAGAATGAAGCCCGATGCTGGAATTACCCAAGGAAGAGGGCTAGTAGGAGAAGCAGCCAAGGAATCACCAACAATACCCTATCTAGCCCTTGAGGGAAGAGGGGATTTCCCACCTTTCTCCCTGAAAGGACCTAATTTTATATCAGGACTCCCGTTCAGCATGGCACCAGAATAGACCAGAGGACCAAACTCTATTCCCGCATCCACTTGGAATCTGGCCTCAGGGTACATCCAGGAAATGCTCTGGACACGTTTACAGCCACAACTGGGAATGCCTTAATGGTGGGAGGAGGAGATTAATGCAGAAATCTCAAGCAAGGGCTCAGTTCTGGGCAGTCCCGCTTGCTTACCTGTGAAGAGATCAGCAGCAGGAGGAGCCAAGCTTCCACTAGCCCGCCACACTTGCTCCATCTCACGCAGGGCCTCTCGCTGGGCCTTGTCCTGGTAATCAATGCGGCCCACGAAAAAGCCATCATACCCCATCTGAAGAGATTCACAAGAGGGATATCAGAAAGCGGAGGAAGGAGCGCCAACCAAAATGGAAGGCCACGTCCACAGCCTACATCCAACCACTAGCCCCCCATCAGCATAGAGCCGCTGATTCAGTTGGCACTTGGTTATGTCAACAGTTTTCTTAAGTTTCTTTGATTCAACGCATATTTGCTCTGAGTAGGACGAGCAACTGGATGTAGGCTCATGCCAGCAGACAAGCAGCTGCCCAGTAATGATGACAGGTAGTCACCCGTGGCTGTGGAAGGGGGGGGTAAACGCACAGGTGTCCAGCGACTAGGCTGGGGAGCAGAGGGTCACATCCAGGAAGCCCAGGCTGACCTGTGCAAACAAGGAGGCCTGTTCACGGCTGTGGCCAAAAGGGTCTATGTGCCAAGCCACACGAGGCCGGCCGCACTCGCCGAAGGTCTCCTGGAGGAAACGAAGCCCAAGGCTCATCTGGTCAATGACGGCGCTGTAGTGCGCTGCTGCCTCGTCGTTCATGCACCAGCCGCCGTTCACAAACTCCAGACGCCCTGCCAACCAGACAGGCAGAAAGCGGACATCAAGGGAGCGGCGGAGTCAGACCATGTTCCTCTGGGGCTCCACACAAGCTGGGAAGCTACAATCAGTACCACCCAAGACCCCCCCCCAAAGGGCCAGTGACATCCTCTGCCCCCTCTCTCTTCTCCCCCCCATACATTACATCAGGCATGTCCAAACTTTGGCCCTCCAGATGTTTTGGACCACAACTCCCTGAATTCCAAGCCTATATTGCCAGTGGCAAAGGACTGTGGGAGTTGTGGTCCAAAACATCTGGAGGGCCAAAGTTTGGACACCACTGCATTACATGAAACAGCAGATGGGCAAAGCGCAAGCAACCCTCTTACTTACCTTCAGCAACGAGCTGCCTCACCGCCTGGCGCACGTCTTCCGCCTGCAGCCCCCACCAGCGAGCAAAGAATGCCACTTCCACATAGATGAACCGCTTGCCAGGGTCCGCCAAGAGCTGTGGTATGACGGAGTCGAGGATGTACTGGACCCCGGCATGCTGGATGTCATTGCGGACTGCAGGGCAACAAGAGAGCCGGCCAGGTGCAGGTGTTAAGACGGTGGGGACTCACCTGCTTGCCAGGAAACCTGCTGGGTGACCTTGGGACGGCTGCTTTCTCTCAGCTCGTGCTCGCTCACAAGGTGACTGGGAGAAGCAAGCAGGGAGAAGGATGGACCCCCCTCTACCTTGCCTTAAACCTCACTGAAGGAAAGGCTGGTTATGGATGAAACCAAGAAGGAAACAGGCAGGGGATGGGAACGAAGAGGGATGCCCAGCAGCAGAGTTGTATGGAGTTCCCTGTGATCCAGAAAACCTCTAGAGTCTAGACCAGAGTTGTCCAAACTTTTTGCAAGAATGGCCAGATTTGGTGACGTGAAAATGTGTGGGTGCCAACCACCCAGTTGCATTTGGCTCCTAGGCTGGATTTTGGACAAGCCTCTAGGACATGCAAGGAGGTGGGGAGGATGCTGCAGCAACAGAGCCAGAGGTGGGTAGGCTGGGCAGGTGACTGGGATGACGGAGAGAGGCAGGGAGGGCAGGCAAACTGTTAATCTGCAAGCTGACGTCTCCATCCGGTATGGGGAGGGGCCAGCTGGTGGGGATGCATGACCGGCTGAGATGGCAGGGAAAAGAGGCTGTGGGCCGCTCGAAATTTGAAAACAGGCACCTGAGGGGGGGATATGAGTGAGAAGTATAAAATTATGCAGGGCATGAGGAAAGTGGATAGAGGGACGCTCTTTTCCCTCTCACAAAATATCAGAACTAGGGGACATCCACTCAAATTGAGGGCTGGGAGAGTAAGAACAGGCAAAAGAAAAGATTATTTCACCCAGCGCGTTGTTAGTCTGTGGAACTCCCTGCCACAGGATGTGGTGATGGCATTGGCCTAGATGCCTTCAAAAGGGGATTGGACAGATTCTGGAGGAAAAAGTCCATCACAGGTTACAAGCCAGGATGGGGAAGTGTAATCTCCAGCCTTAAAACCAGGGTCCTTCAAGGGCCAGATGCAGGGGAGTGGCATCAGGAGACAGAGATCTAGTCTTGTGTGCTCCCAGACGCATTTGGTGGGGCCATTGCGAGATACAGGAAACTGGACTAGATGGGCCCTTGACCTGATCCAGCCTAGTTCTTATGTATGCTTATCTTATTGTCAACTGTGCAGAGTTTCACTGTCGACAGAAAGGCAGATGACACAGACCAAAGAAAGAAAGAACAATAACATGGCCTAGCAGGAAGCTAGGAAGCACAGCCTTTTTACAGAGACTCTGCTTCAGGGAGAGAGGCTGGGCACGCCCAACAACATTTCATCAGTAGTCCAACTCTCAAGCCAGAGGAAGTATGAGGGCTGTGTATAACTGGTGGCAGAAAAGGCATCTCCCCCCCCCCACCTCCTTTGATGTCCAGTTGTTTCCACTCACCTCCAAAAAAATACTGGTCCACCGTTTTCAGCCAGCCCACATCATCATGTGTGTGAGGGACCAGGTGCACATTAAGCATGTCAGGTTTAGTCTTCGGGCAGGACTGAAAGAGGCAAGGAGAGCATCTCTGAGGTTGTAAACCTACCGGCACTGGGGAGCTACGGTTCATTGAGGGAACCATGAATGCCAACAAGTACTGTGAGATACTGAAGCAGAGCAGGATCCCCTCCATTTGGAGACTTGGCCAGCAGGGCAGTGTTCCAACATGATAATGAAACCAAAAACACCTCCAAAATGACCACTGCCTTGCTAAAGACGCTGAGGGTAAAGGTGATGGACTGGCCAAGCATGTCTCCAGACCTTAAACCCTAGTGAGCATCTCTGGGGCATCCTGAAATGGAAGGTGGAGGTGCACAAGGACTCGTAACATCCACCAGCTCTGTTAAGTCATCATGGAGGAATGGAAGAGCATTCCAGTGGCAACCTGTGAAGCTCTGGTGAACTCTATGCCCAAGAGGGTTAAGGCAGTGCTGGAAAATTATGGTGGCCATACAAAATATTGATATTTTGTGCCCAATTTGGACATTGTCATTTAGGGGTGTACTCATGTTTGTTGCCAGTGGTTTAGACGTTAATGGCTGTGTGTTGCGTTATTTTGAGGGGACAGCTCATTTACACTGTTATATAAGCTGTATGCTCACTGCTTTATATTGTAGCCAAGTGTCATTTCTTCAGTGTTGTCACATGAAAAGATATACAGTACTAGAATACAGTGGTACCCCGATTTACGACCCACCCGACATACAAAAATCCTGAGTTACGAGCAGGTTTCCATAGGGTTTTAAATGCCGTTTCCTTACAAAAAAACATAGGGTTTCCCCGAGTGACGGGTTTTTTTTTAAACTGTTTATCCCGTGGCGCTTTGCATTTGGGAGGTTTTAAAATACCTCCGCCATTTTCCTGCACTTCTCTACTGTCTGAAAGGTAGGTTGATTTTTCGCCTGTTATTTTTATATACTGTACTGTAATTTGTGTGTGTGTGTTTGCCAGTGTGTGTGTGTGGGGGTCTTTTTCTTTTGCAATTTTTAAACAACCTGCACTTTCCCCCTCAATCAGGCACGTTGCGGGGGAAAGCACAGCTTGTTTAAAATGTCTTTGAGTCACCAAGCCAAGCAGTTGCCTTGGTGGCTTAAAGACATTTTAAACCACCTGCCGCTTCCCCCCCACACAGGGCGTGCTGGGGGAGAAGTGATGGGTGGTTTAAAATGTCTTTAGCCACCGAGGAAACCACTTGGCTCGGTGGCTTAAAGACATTTTAAATCACCCACCGCTCCCCCCCCCCGGCGTGTTCGGGGGAGAAGCAGCAGGTGGTTTAAAATGTCTTTAAGCCACCGAGCCAAGTGGTTGCCTTGGTGTCTAAAGACATTTTAAACCACCCATCACTTCTCCCCCAATGTGCCCGATTGGAGGAGGGGGAGCTGTGGGTGGTTTAAAGCAGTTTCCCATAGGAATGCATTGAAATCCATTTGTCTGGAATGGATTAATTGACTTTCAATGCATTCCTATGGGAAATTGCTCCCTGACTTATGAGCTAATCGACTTATGAGTGTATGCTTGGAACGGATTAATTTTGTAAGTCGGGGTACCACTGTATTTACAAAATGTGAGAGGGTATACTCACTTCTGTGATATACTGTAACTGGGATATGACTATGGCATGTATCATACATGGCCAGATCCAATCTTTACAGGAACAGGTGCAGCTGGTACGCTAGTTTAATTGTGCAAAGGGACTTCTGGTCACTGCTAAAACCTGGACAGCCAGGTTCAGAGACTAATCCAGGATCACCCCCAAGCTGTGTAACCCCATCCAACACAGGCGGCATTGTTATTTCCTAATTTGCCTTTCAATTGACCAGGAGCAGCTCTGTCTTGTCTGGATTAAGGTTCACTTTATTCACCCTCATACAATCAATTACTGATACTAGGTACAGATCTAGAGCTGAAACAGCTTCTCAGATTTAGATGGCAAGGAGGGATTGAGTTGGGTGTCACCTGCATACTTGTGGCCCCAAAGCCCCAAACTCCCAGTGGTATTATTTATTTATTTATTTAGAATATTTTTACCCTACCTTTCTCCTTGGAAAAGGACCCAAGGTGGCTTACAATAATGAGGGACAATATACTGTCCAGAACATTTAAAACATTCCAACAGGTAATTAGAAGAGGCATCTTAGAACATTAAAGCAA
Source organism: Phrynocephalus forsythii (assembly GCA_029282475.1). NCBI lineage: Eukaryota > Metazoa > Chordata > Lepidosauria > Squamata > Agamidae > Phrynocephalus > Phrynocephalus forsythii. The sequence goes on along the minus strand of JAPFRF010000011.1, from coordinate 77,212,591 downwards.
AGCAAAAGCAAAGTGTTCTGCTTATATACCGCCCCTTACCACTTCAAGTAGTCTCTTGGCGGTTTACAGTTTAATTACAGTGTGGAGGCTACACATTGCCCCCTCCCCAGCAAGCTAGGTGCTCATTTTACCAACCTCAGAAGGATGGAAGGCTGAGTCAACCATGAGCCTGCAACCTGGGATTGAACCCCAGGTTGTGAGCACAGTTTTAGCTGATGTACAGGCATTTAACCACTGTGCCATGAGAAGTAACATTAGAGCTACAAAGAGCACGCAAGAAGAAAAGAAAAATCAATTATTGGGAGTGAAAAGCAACATGAAAATCACTAGTGTTCTTATGAAACCAGTCAATGCAATCATGTATGGTAATCCATATAAAGTTACATAGTAGGAAGCCCCCCATTCAGGGAAAGCTTTCCTGAAGAGGAAGGTCTTTGTCTGCTTTGGGAAACACAGCACAGATGGGGAAGTCCTAGCCTCTAGTGCGAGGGAGTTCCAAAGTCTGGGAGCAGCAGCCAAGACGGCCCCCTTCATGTTTTGTGTAGATGTTTAAAAAATCTTGTTTTGTAAGGATGCAAAACTACTTGGGATTCTTTTTAAAGGAGAAAGGTGGGTAAAAATTAAAATGAAATAAAGAATGCAGTCGACACAAAAGCTACTGCCAGCTTCTAGGCTCCTGGTGAATGTCACTGCTAAGCAAAGCTTTTGTACCTTTCCTTGGCGGTGAGCTAGCCATTCTGTGGAGTCAGAAACGCCTTGCTCACAAGAACCAGGGTCCATACAATTCCTTGCAGCTTGTAGAGAAGAACAATGAAAAGGTGTTTCAGAGGAGCATACAAGATGGCGATGGTTTGCCACCTGCTAGATCTACACCCTGTGTTACTGAGCTACTTTCAGTGCACAGTTCTGGAGTAGTTCACAGTTTTTTGTTTTTTAAAAAAGCCAATGGCAAAAATTGCAGAACAAAACACCGATATGATCCATTAAAATCAAAGGCAGATTTGTTATCTACAGAAAACATAGGAAACTAAAACTCTTTCTCCCAGATGGGTGAAAAAAAGGACAGAGCAGGAGCAAGTCAGAGCATTGCCCATCACCTTCTCTCCGGTCCCCACCCTTTGAAGGCTGGGTCTTCTGGAATAGACTTCAAGGCAACTTTCCCCAAAATTACTTTTTCCCAGGGTACTCATCTACTACCCCTGCCATCCCCTAGCCCTCTTTGCATAAGCAATGGGAGCTACATTCAAGAAGGTTAATATAGGAACAGAATGTCCTTCAGGTTTCCCAAAAAATATGAGGCTAGCGTAAGATTTGCAGTCTCCCAGAGAAAGCAAGGGGGAAGCAGGAGGGATGCACACTTTGTGGCTACCGGCATCCCAAGGTCTGGGAATAGAACACAATCTAACGTTCTTTGAAAGCCCAGGCAGCTGGACCGGAAGCAACCAAGGGCAAAATTGTCTCCCACGTTCCAAGAGAGGTACAGGAGGAGCAGAAGAGATCTAAGATCTTAAGTTTTTCAACCTTGTACTGTGATCGTAACAGCTCATGCTCCGCTTTTCTATGTGGCTTGCCTTTCAGTGTAAGGGTGGATTCCAAAGCTTACCACAGTTTAAATGGATGAATCAAAAGGACCCAGTGTCTAGGCATATGTCTGCAAAATCTGTAATTTAGAATCACACAAACAGTCCAAATTATGCACTATGAAATGCCAGTGAGATCTTGCTAACTGTGTGCATGTTGTCAAATAGACACCCTTGGGACTGAATTTGCTCTGATTTCTCCTTTCACTATTTTACTAAAGAGATGGGAGAGACACAGCACAGTGGGATAAACTAGATGCTACAAACAAAGACAGCATTATACCATGGGTTAATATTAAAAAAAATGGAAAATGATGTTCAGTAACCAAACAGATGCAGCAAGGGCTCGTTCTGCGAGAGTCTGAAATTATCATATAGTAGGTTTTTCTTTTTTTTTGCAGAAGCAAAAGCAAGAAACAGACACTCCAAAACGGGAACCAGCTTTTGGACCAAATGGAAAAAGTAAACAACTGAAACCAGAATGTTTTTATGTACCCACAGCTCAGAAGCAGAATAAAAATGTTGCAACACATGCTACACTCTGGTGGTTACTTCACGTCCTTCCTCCAGCCGAGGTGAACTTTCCTCCGTGTTGAAATCGGTTTTCAACACGGATCGAGAAGTGGATTGAAAAGATTCCCGAGCTCCAGGACGGGAATCTCTCACCCCGCTTGGAGCGCAGTTCAGGGGGCGTGGTCGGGGTGAACTCGGGTTGACCCCACAAGGACGTGAGGTTGCGTTCCTTCGAACCGGTCTCCAGCAGGGCCGCAAACTGCAGCGAGAGGGACATGAAGTATCAGCCAGAGTCTGTCTGCTTTAGGAGCACCCTCCCTTTTCATCACTGCTTCTTCTGATTACCCTGGGGATTCTCAATTCTCTATGAAGGGAAATGATTGCACGAGGTATAGCTTAAGCCAAATTCACAGTGCTTCTTGGAGCAAGGGTAGAAAGCTAGAAGTGAGGTCTTGCAGATTGGCACTTTGTCATCTGGGCCATACTTTTGCCATCAAAAGATATAGTGCCAGTATTCTACTGCTCCTGTACACTGAGATGTTAAGCAGCATGAGTAACAGTGACAAACTGACACCAGCTAAAGTATTGATACTTGCATTACTCATGCAAAAACACAGAGTGTACAAGTGCTAACATTAATTGGCTGCAAGCTGCTGTTGTGATATGTAGTGTTCGGACTTATGCCAGGATATGTAAATAACAGGATTTTGGTCACTAATTGGCTTTGTTAATGTTGCCAATAGTTTTGCTGCTGTTCTAAACAAACCATAGCAAGGAGTGCTATTCCCTAGACGTACACTGCTTTGCATGAACACTAGGACTTCAATGCTACGTGTCTTTCATATACACTGCATTGGATCCATGAGAAGGTCATCACTGAAGGGCAGGGTGGGAGCGCATTACAGACCCAGGAATCCTCAACAGATGTGAGCACAAAAGAGCAGACAACCAGACACACACAGGCTGAAATAAGAAATGCAATAAAACTAGGCAGCTGACCTTCAGTAAAGCTGCTTCCTAGAACAAACACACAGGTTGGAAATGCCGCATTGTGAAATTTATCAGATTGCCAGCAGGTTGAACGAGTCCAAGGGTGGAAAGAACATAAGCAAACAGGGAACGGAAGCAACAGCTTACAGATGAAGGACATCATTGCAAAATAAGTCTCCAAGGTTGATAACAACCACTGACTCAGTTGCCCCCCACATATGCTATTTTAGCACTCTGGTACACCCACACTCACAACCCCTCCAGCAAATGAATCTATGCTGTCCAGTGCAGCCTTCTGAGAAATTCTGCACTGCTAAGAGGAAACACTGAGGAGCATCTTGGCCCATCACATGTAAATAACTGCAAAATGAACTGCTAGTGGAATTCACAGACACAAAATAGGATAGTGATAGAATCTATGGTGTCTGAAAATATTAGCTATGGTAAAGAAATGCCAGGTCCATAATCCCTGACTCCACCCATGCTTTCTAAGATTAATAGGAATTCTACACTTCTGGACAGCCTCGTGATGCGTTCCCTAGATTGCCTCAATGAAACTAAGTTCAGAGGTAGCACACCTGCACATACTAGATTCTGGAGGGATGTCCACCACTAATACATAGTGCTTGTGGCCTTACAGTAACATTTTGGTATAACCTTATAGTGCCATCTTTTGGAAAATGTAAATCCACAAAACACAGGATTTTATGATCATCATGTTAGTGCTAAACTAGCAAAGACACATAGTCAAAATGTGGATGCCTGCCAAAAATGTATTCTTAAATCAGAGTAGATGCAAAGTCTATGAGATTTTACATTTCAGAAGCACATCCAGTAGTTTCCTATCATCATAAAACCTAAATAATAAAAATGAAGTTATTTCTGGTTGGTGAAGGATCAATCAAGACACTGCATAAAGATACTGTAACTGAGTTCAGAAAACCAAGTACTGTATTGGAAACAATGCCAGGTGAGCATTGCTGGAGGGAAGAAAAAGTTAATGAAGAAGCACAGAGAAAGGACACAGAAGTCAGGGATTTTTGTTCATAGATTTTAATTGGCAGAGGGATGAGTAAATGTGTGTGTGTCCAACAGTATGTTTACAAGTTATGAAAGTTTTCTTCAACATATTTAAAAATTTTTGGTATTTTAATATATTTTTTAAAAATACTCCTAAAAAGTATGTCAAGGTACAAAGATTTTGCTTTTCACTGATGTGCTCTTGAGCTGACTTCTCTGCTTTTATAGACCATAAGTTTTTACCCCTTTAGAATGTATTTGAAACATTCCCTTGGTTTTTTTTACTATTAAACATGACTTAAGTTCTACGTATAACTGAAGTTTTAACACCTGCATTTTTTATAAGTCATAAGGAATAATTTTGTTTTAAGTATTTGTACCTACAGTTTTTCTTCATTTACAGCTTTACTGTTTTAAAACAACTCTGGAATATTTTGGGTATATGGAACACAGAAGCAATGTGGATAAAATATTGATGGTAGAAACAGAAAGGCTGATGTTGCCTGGAATTACTGCAATGAAAATATTTATATTTTGATGCTCAGATGCATGCTAATATGATTATCCAATACTGGTGGGTTTAATTCGCGAGTTTACTCTTCACTGGGATTAAATGCCAGTGGTGCCGAACAAAGGCTTCTGATTCCCCCCCGCCCGGAGATCTATGAAGACCAGAACATTAAGGACTATACAGCTATGACCCCATGCACGTCTCATCTCACAGCCTCGTGCAGCCTGCCCACTTCCCATCTGATTTCCCTGCATCACAGCCAGTGCACTTCCTCTTTCCAGCAAGTAAACTTCGCGGCTATTTGTTCGAGTTCCCCTTGCAAATACAGCACAGTTTCCCTCACCACCTACCTAAAGCAGGACCCCCCCCACACACTTTGAATGTTTTTTTAAAAGCCGTGCTCTCGTTAAGGTACTTCGAGGATCTTCCCGATCCTTTCATTGTCTCCCCCCCAGCAACGAGTCTAGCGGACGCCCTCCACCCCGTTACCTGCTTCCCCTTTCTATTTAACCGAAACGGATCCTTCGTGTTGTTCCAGCTTTACTGAGTACAGATACCGGCTTGGCTGCGGCTGTCCTTCAGCCCCCTAAGCGCCAGCAATGCTCCAGAGAGGGACCCACACCCGCCACCCCTCTACCCGTTGGGCGCTACAGCCTCGGCCCGACAGCCCCTGGCTTCGATCCGCCCTGCGAGCTCGCCTCACCTGATAGCCGCACGTCGCCCCGGCTCCCCACACGGCCGCTGCCCCCAACAAGACACACAACGCCGAGCGCAGACCCATGACGGAGCCCTTTCCGAGCAGCCGCCGCCGCCGCCGCCGCACCGCTCATGTGATCCGGCACCCACCTGACAACTAGAAATAACACGCACACCCCGCCCTCCCTCCCCGGCAAAAGCCACGCCCCCCAAGGCGCGGCTTAGGCCGTGAAACGAAAGTGATTGGCGGCCGCCTATTGGACGGAAGGACGTCCGGATTTTGATTGGCTGACAGGAGCCGATGGCGGCCGCCTATTGGACGGGAGGACGTCCGGAGGGGGCGGTTCCAGAGGGAGGGGGCGGGTGGAGCAAAGAGGGGCAGGAATTCCCCGCTAATAAAATGCAATGGCGAGGGGGGGGGTTTCCTTTATTTTTCGTTCTTGATTTGTCAGGAAAATGATGCCCCTCAATCCTAAATTACAAATATCTTCCGCTGCGCATCACTCTGATCAGGAAGCTCTTTCCCAAATGTTTAACTCTTACTCGCCATTCAGTACAATTATTTTTTCATGCAAATATATGATGACGGTAACCAATAAAGATCTGGTATGCTGCCGTGGGAAATCCCAAATTACCAGGAAAAAGACCTCTGGAAAGGCTGCTCCAAGCCGAAACTGTCTCCTCACGCAGGGCACCGCAAAGTGTGGCTGCCTGCCAGCAATACACACAATACAGAATAACTGAATTAATGAAGTCTTGAAGTTGAGTCATGGCTACTGGACTTCTTTTTTTAAAGCTGTCTGACCGATGAAGCTGTTTGGATGAACAGCGAAACGTTTCTATCTCTCAAAAAAGAAGTCCAGTAGCCATGACTCAACTTAGAAATTGGTGCCCTGGGCATAAAGATGAGTGACTTGTGCAGCCTGAAGGTGAGTGATATGGGCAGATAGTGCCCAAGATGGATGGTGTGCAGAAACCCCAGAGGTGGGTTTGGGATTTCCCTCCTTCCTCTATTAAACTATCTGCGGGACATGAAATGTTGAAAAGTCAGCTAGAGATTCTATCGTGTATCACATTTCACTGAAAAAGAAAATTAGCAATTTTGAATAAGAGTGAGATACCACTGAGGGATGCAGCATCTATTGCAAACATTTGATCTGAAACATTTAATGTGGAAATATAATGGCGAAAATGCTCTTGGTAATTTGTGTGTATATAAGACAAATTGCACATGCTTTGAGGAAAACCTCCGGGTTGGAGAGATAGGCAGGATATCTCTCAATGCCATTTGCAGGGAATCTTAAGCAGGTGAAGACATCTGCTTGGGAATACCCTGAAGCAAATGGTGAGCCACTGTGAGACAGAATGCTGGACTGGATGGGCTGTGGCCTGTTCCAGCAAGGCTGTTCCTACATTCTTATGAATTGCCATGAAGGAGATGCTAGTCCCATTCTTGGTAGCATGCATATCAAGAATTCAACCAGCACCTTGTTAATTAGCTGCCATTTATTGCCCAAAGTAAAATAAGACATTGAAGCAACAGAGTTTTAAGTATTACAGAGTATGGAGTAACTGGAAATGTGAGAAACATGAAAGAAAAAAACATACAGTATCTATAAATACTTAGTTACCCAGTGTGGTGTAGTAGACAGTGATGGGCTCAGGAGACTTCGATTCAAATCTCTGCTGAGCCATGGAAACTCAGTGGGGAAGGGAACGGTTAAAATAGCTACTTTACAGCGTTTCCTTGCAGCCATGCCGGCCACACGTAGCACAACACTGGCTCTTTCGGCTTGAATATGGAGATGAGAACCAGCCCTAGAATCAGACACGACTAGCATGCATGTGTGGGGGAAAACTTTACCTTTTTTACTACCAGTTACCTTGAAAGCCCTGTTAATGTTCCTATAATTCAGTTCCTACTTGATGGCAAACAACAGCATGAATACTGTTACCTGTTGGACATGTAATCTTCTGAAAGCCTAAATTAAAGATAATAATTTTACAGCTATTTACAATATTTGGTGTGGCAATTTTGCACTGTCCAAAATTTGCTGTATCTGTACCAAGTAAACCAAGCAATCTTTCAAACATTGTCCATCCCACACAGTAGCACCCACACCATAAAATGCGTATGAAAGTGTTGATAAGTTGCCCACATGTTTAAAATATTCCTCTGGGGACAGAAATATCTTTTGAGCTTCCAGAAGCGGGCTGTGCTATGTGGACCGTGCCCTATGTATGCAAGCAGCTTTGTGTCAAAAGTAGATTCCGGCATGTGATTTGAGGTGAGCCACAAGAGGTTTTGAGGTGTTGATCTTGGTTTGTGTATTTTCTGAACATATACTGTATTGTGTATTTAATGGGCAGGACTGGCACACTCAACGACCAAGATTTGGATGAGGCTCTGTGGCTTCTCACAGAAGACCTTCTCCCATGGTTAGGGAGCGATCCGCAGTTCATTGTCATTGTCAGCAATCACTATGGAGACCCAGGTGGACTAGAAGGCTTCTCTGCCCGAGTGCTGTCCGTCTCACCCCGAGAATCATTTGTAGGACCAGGGAATAGGCAGAGGGATGCCCAAGCCTGAAGAAAGGGTGGAGGGGCCTTTAAAGAATGTGAACCTACCCAGAGTGATACAACAGGGACAGAGGAGGGCAGACCAGGGAGGTGAAGACAGAGGAAGAGGATATTGGTTTTGATCAAGTGGTGGGAAATAAGGAAACTGAGATTGGCTAAGGGGGGGTGAACAAACGAAGGTGTCCAGGCTGGAGAGGCAGTTGAGAGGGGAAAGTCAAGGATTTTACCTCCAGATCTGGATAGAAAACCCTCATACCCAGAAGTGGGAGCGATTGATGATACTTCTGGAGGAAGCTGATAGGAGATGGGTAACAGAAAGGGAAGGATCATCATATTTTGAGGAGGGGGGAGAGACACCAGAGAATGGAGTTGTAAGATTCGAGAGGAGGGACACCTGGTACAGAAAGAAAAGAGGGGAACGGATCAAGGTTCCTGTCCCAGGAAATAAGTCAGAAGGAGAAGACATGGCCTAGGCTAGTGGTGGTGAATCTTTGGCACTCCAGATGTTTTGGACCACAACTCCCACAGTCCTTTGTCATTGGCAATGCAAGCTCAGAATTCTGGGAGTTGTGGTCCAAAACATCTCGAGTGCCAAAGGTTCGCCACCACTGGCCTAGGCCCTAGGAGTTCTTTGATGATGACCCTGGGTAGACACAGAGAAGGGTTACTTGAGGAGCAAATGACTTTGTTGCCTATGGCTAAATGTCTTTTGACCGGGAATGGGGGGAAAAAACGAGAATGCCAAATTCTTGTTGGGAAATGTAAGGTCACAACTTTATTGATTACAACAAGCAGTACTCTGACTGAGTCATTAGGTCAGATCTAGCCCATCAAGAAGCCCTCCTGCCCCTTTGATGCTTCCACGTTGCTCAGCCATAGGAACACCCCCTTGGCAGTTTTGCTGGATACCCTGTTGTGCAGACCCCATCGGTACTCCCTGCCAAAATCTGTGAAGCCTCCCCTCCCCTCTGACTTTGCTTCATCAGCTGTTTTGCAGCCCCTGCAGGTTCTCGCCTGCTACTTTCTCACTAGGATCCATTCCAATGCCTGTAAACCGCCACCAGCGCCGAGCTAAGCTCATTTCCCACCAGAGCACTGCAGCTGCAACCATTCACATGTGGCCTGCCTTCTCGATCTTTTCTTCAACTATGTGAGGCACCTTGTAAACTGATTTTGGGTTGCTAGCAGTCATAGGGACCTGTTAGTTCAGAAGAGTTATCTGAGACCCTTTCTGTAAAGCCCTCCCACATATAAAGGGCTGCCGCCCTGTTGGGATAAGCCGACTGTAGGTTTGCTGATTCGTCAGACCTTGTTGGACTGAAGACCAATTCCGCAAGACTGCCACTTGGATTTGATGCCTCAGTCCTGTGTTGATTCCTACCTGTGTGTTTCTGGGGGTGATGCACAGCTCCTGTTCCTGCAGCTTCCTTTGGGATGTTTGGTTTTGAGGAGGGCCTGTTAGTTTGAAAGGGGTGCTCAACATCCTGCTGCCTGGGGCATGTGACCACAGGGTGTGGGCTGAAACACACATCACACTCATGGTCAAATTTACACTTGGGATGTACACACGTTCCCATACTATATTCCCAACATATGCGTTTTACATAATTCCGCCCCCCCCAGCGTGGGAGCTTGGTCTCTGCCAGCTTGCCCTTAGCATAGGAGAGGACCTCGACCACCCATTAAACGTTGGTTAATCAAGTCCCACCTCGTATTTTTGTTGGTAGACACCTTTTTTCTGAATTCCTCATCATATCTCAGTGCAGCAGCATCGCTGGCTAGTTTCCTAGCTTTTAGCACGTTCAGGAAATGGTTGTTAAGGTGCCAAGCTCTCTCGGGGTAGGCTGCCTGCACTACTGCAGCGTATTGCCCAAACCCCTCCAGCCGGTTGTCGAAAGTTCTCTCAGAAGTAGGTCTCTCCTGTGAGTTGCATTTTGATCGCACCCTTGTTTCCGCCCTATCGTTTCTGGCTAAGGAGAATAAGTCTATGTAATGGCCTCCTAATATGGCCTTTCTCACTCTACGTGTTAGATGAAGGCCTGGAGGGTCTTCAGCGTCAATGCAGGATTGACACTGCAGTGCTTTTGGGGGCCTACTCAATTCGGCTTGCCTCCCAAGCTTCTCATTCAGTGCTCTCTTGTGCAGCGCCCAGCGGGGAAGACGTGGCACGCAGGCCGCCTCCCCCCAGTAGTTCTTGGACCTACTCTTGCCTTCCTCGTCCGAAGAAGACTCAGTTGAAGACAAAGAGGAAGAGGTGTCCCGCCTTGACCACTTCTTTGATTTGTGAGCCGTTGCTGCCTTCCTCTTCTTCTTTCCCCGATGTGTTGGCCCACACCTTTCAGATGACAAACAACTGAAGACATTGGAGTCTGATGGTGCAGGCTGCACCAGATGTGGGGGTTCTGTTTCCCCTTTATCTAACTGCATGTCAACTGCACTGTTGAAACTAACAAGTTTTTGAGACAAGTTTTCTATAGCTTGAATAATATTTTTTAAATCTGGTTGTATTGAGGATTCTGTCTGCTGCCTTGCAGCGTCTTGCACATTTGCAACATTTTCAGTCGGCTTCCGTAGCTGTGCACTTCGCCTTTGTGGCCCAGTTGTTCCTGCTGGGGCCTTTGTTCTCTTGGGCTTGAGTTTTGAAGGCATACTCAGGTTCGGTACAATTAATAGTGTAATATGAATTTATTCCCAATTGTTGTATGCCTGATAACCTAATTATGTTTCTTCCAAAATTAGTTTATAATCCAATTTACTGTGAATTAATTCGACCAAGATTGAGTGAATTTGGGTGATTTATAATCCAACTGATCCTGTAATTAGAATGACAAAAATTTCAAATGGGGGAGAGGAATGAATTAATGAATTGCAAGAAAATAAGTACTTTGATCCAGTCAGATGGCAGGTGGTAACATAGTGGTTAATTAACCGATTCAATAGTTGATGCTAGAAAATTGTGTTTGCTCCAGACGTTGCTATCAAATAAACTAATAAATTAATCTGGTTAATTTATCACTCTAAAAATTAAAATTAATTCACTCGCTTATCAGCGTTAGTAATTGAACCGATCTGTGCAGCAATAAAGGGGGTGGGGTGGAGTAACGAAGATTAATCAATGTAAAGCACTCAGTAGTAACAAAACTGTTTCAGGGTTGCTGCAATCACCCGAATGAATCAATTAACAGTAATTTATTAATTAGATTAATACATCAGCGTAGCGAAATGAGTTAAATCTGCCTAACTAACTTAACTGAATAGGAAATCCATGAACCGCCAGCAATCTGATTGATTAAAAGGGGTAAAATTGAACAGCAGTACCTTAGCGGGCTGGCGCCAAGCCCGCACTCCCGTCACAATGCCCCAAGGGCGCCTCTCCCTGTTAACCTGGCTTTGGTCTGCAGTTCCGCTGGGCAACAGACCCAGACCTCCGATCCCCTCGGCTCCCGGCAGCATAAAAAGGGGACGCCGTTCCCGCCTCCTCGTTTTAAAAGGGGGTCAAGGCCCGCCCCCTGTGAGCGCGTTACCGCACTCGAGACCCGGATAGACCCGTGTCACATGGGGCGCCAACCTGCCTGTCCATAGGCTAGGCCAGGCCCCCTCCACGTGACACGGTCTACCCGGTCCCTGCCCTGCGTGGCCGTCGCCATCTTGCCTCCCTCTGCCAGGGCCGCTGGGACCACAAAGCTCTCTCTTTAGGGTTGACCGTTTCCTCAAAGGACGTGTCCGAGATACTTTGAGGCAGGCGGAGATCCCGAGGGAGAACTTGGTTTAAACCAACAATCCCGAAATGTTAAAATATTGTAACCCATTTTGTACCCTGATGGAAGAAGATGATGTTAAAATGGACTTACACAATGTGATAGAATTTCCGGAAATAAACGTTGAATCTTAACTTTGAAGTTAAAAAGGAGTCTTTATTGGAAGACAGTAACGCAAAATTTGGAGTTACCTCCGTCGGGCTAGGCCCCAAACCCTCACAATCACATTTTTCATGTTTTCCAAAATGGAATATTAATTAAAAAGTAAAATTTGCAAAAAAAAAAAAATCTGGGAAGAGAATGTGCAGTATTGCAATACGTGCAATATTATAAGCATAACTTAAGTTTCAGGGCCATTGTTTTCCTGTGGAATTAATGAGCTTCAAAGTTTCACTCCAGTAAGGAACTGGGCATTTGAGCCAGGATAAGGAAGCAACTTCAACTTCATGAGGGCAAATTGGAGCTTGAAGGCAATGCATGTGCATGGCCTGATCTGAGACATCTTCCTGGGCATGGCCTGGGAAGATCCTTCTTTAGATGACTGGAGAAATGCTGACACCAAAATCTGAGCTATATGGGACAGGTAACATCTCTTTGAAAGATGCTGTTCTAGAAAAAGCAGCTTTGTATCTGAGAAATTAGAGTTAGGAACAAAGCTCATATTTAACTCCAGGAGACCAATCAGAAATCCAAAAATGCTGTTTGGCAAGCGGAGGGAAGTATGAAGAGCGTCTGCTGTGGTAATCAGATGCTTTGGGCACCTGAGCAATTCCCTTTTCTAAATGATGCATTTTCTGCATAATATTTTATTATTATCCCCCTGAAAAAGGACCCAAGGTGGCTTACAATAATGAGGGACAATGTACAGTCCACAACATATAAGACATATTCAGGTTAAGAACAGTTAGAGGCATCTTACAACATTCAAAGGTAAGATTAAAGCTACAAAGAGCATGCAAAAAGAAAATTCCATTATGAGGGATGGAAGCTAACATGGGAAACACTGTTGTTCTGTTCATGCATGGTAATCCATCTAAACGTCACATAATAGGTACTCTATCATTCAGGGAAAGCTTTCCTGAAGAGAAAGGTCTTTGCTTCCAGAAAGACAGTAGGGATAGGACAGTCCTGGCTTCTAGTGGAAGGGAGTTCCAAAGTTTGGGAGCAGCAACAAAGAAGGCCCTTTCATGTGTTCTTATGAAGTACACCTTTGAAGGTGGCAGAATGGAGAGAAAGGCCTCTCCTGATGGCCTTAGTGAGATTCAATCTTTGAAGTAGACAAGTATGTGAAATGGATCTGTAAATATGGCTACTAGATATATAAGGCCAGTTATTTTATAGTTTCTCATACATATTTGGGGTGGTCTCCCAATATTCAAAAGGGAATTTGAAGAGGAAAATATTGAATGAATATGAAACATAGGGATGAGATGCTAAAATTATTTGCTCAATACACACTAGATCTGTGGTTCATTCTTATACATGTGTGTGCTGTTCCTCAGTCTCATCTCTTCAAAGTATTCTTTCCCTTTCTTTCCTGGGTTGGTGGCAACTGTTTGCTGTTGATCTGTTTAGTTGGTTGCTAGGCATGTGTACAGGAAAAAAGCAGCATACATAAATACATTGCAAGTAATTTTTAATTCTTTCTCATACAAATGTCTCAGAATGAGTTATTGAGACCTTAACTGCCAGTTGTTGAGAAAGTGGTGGACTATGTGGGGAACTTGTTGCTATTCTCCTCTATGAAACACTGTAGTTCTCTGTGCAGTAAAATGATTTTTACCAGAAATTCAAAACTTTGCAACAACATGCTTTACACCCATGTATGAGGACTCTCTAAATAGGTAGTGATGTCTGAAATGTTAAAATAAAGCTGCTGATTTTTTTGCAGGATGGAAGGCTGTACTGTAAGTACACAAAAGAACTCAGAAGTATGTGCCACAAAATTCACTAATAAATTGACTAATTTATTTCCTTATTTGTGGATAAAGGAATGCAGCAGCTGTATTTGGCTCTGTTCCAGTTAAAAGACATCATCCTTCCCTCCTTCCAGTGTGAAGTTTTCATTGTACTGACTACTAGCCTTGAAAGCCAACCTGTTAGAAATCCCAAGGCCAGATAATGTTTAGGACTAATATTTAGGGGACACTCCGTGCTCCCATTTTCCCTTTGCAGCAGTGAAACATTTCCTGTTGTCAACACCTACCCTTTTCCACTTGAGCTGCAGTGTAAGACAGCTACTGCTCCCCTTCCAGCATAGTCTGGCTATTGGTATCCCCAGATGAACAGGGACTTGGGATAAATCACTACTGTGGGGTAACAGAGGCTATCCATATTGAAGTGTGAACTGATTCAACCTTTAAGAGAACATGAACTGATTTTTCAAGTAATGGAAAAAACTGATCTGGTCGATGCTTTGAAATGTGGCCGGGCTACAAATAATCATTTGGGGGGGGGACTTGCAAAGTAATTGAGACTGATGGAAGTGGCGATGTCCTGAATCATGATACGTTACTATGCAATTATTACAAATGGTCTCATCTTGGTTTGTGAAGGCATAAGTAGAGATGGCGTTCTAACCCTTCTCCACCTCGGCTCCTCAGCTGATCTTCCACTCCCAGCTACAGCTCAGGCTTCTCTCTTGACTAATTTCCCAATTAAAGCAGAGCACTGGGGCAGAGAAGTCTGTGCTCTATCCAGGAGTAGAAGATAAGTTGAGGCACTGCTTGGAAACTAGCAAACAGGGCCAAGTGAGTGGCTGTTTGAACCAGAGGAGGTGAGGGAGGGGGAGCACCACCACCTGTGCTACTGCCTTTACGAACTGGGACTAAATGGTTCACACCCATCTCTAATCACAATGGATGATCTCACTCCAAACTAAAAGTATGGCTATATGGTATAAAGTGAAATGTTAGGCACTGTGCACTTTTTGTCAGCTCTGAAGATAACTGAGATTCATTTTGGGCTCCTGCATGTGTCAAAAGCTACCATTCTGCCTACAGTATCAAACTTCTCAGGGAAGATATTACCAAGGCCTTCTTCCCTCTGTGATTTTCTCCCAAAATCCCCAATGTCCACCTCAAATCAACCTACTGTGGAGCAAGTTCAGTGCCAGACTGCCTGCCTCTTTGAACATTGCCAGTGCAACAGGATGGCCATTTATTAAGCCCGTAAATCAAAACACATTGACCTTCAGCATTGTTCCATTTTTAAATCAAGGTGTAGTAAAACATTTCATTCCTAGATTCACTCAGGAGGAAAATAATGTGGTTATAAAACATGGTGTGAGAAGGACTGTGTAGATTAACATGACCATTTCTGTGTACATTGTCCTGGATGTTCCTTCTAGGATTCTTCATGTTGTGAAGAGGTTAGGCTGCACAGCAAATTTATATTCCAGTGCCAATGTCTTTCAAACGATACTCTGGGCTGGGGAATACAAATACCAGCTATCCTCTCAATGGATCGCACGTTCCAGCCTTCCACTTTTATAATTTTAGGATAAGGCATGCACGTGGAGATTACTGTCATTGCAGAAGACATGGCTTAGGTTCCTTGCTTAAAGATATTTAGGCTATCACTGAGCCGTGCTGCACTGCAGAGATCTAGGTCATGCTCATAACAAAGTCCACCCATGCTTTCCTGAACCAGTGACAAACCTAGTTATTTCAAAGGTCGATTGTGGGGGAACAGAGGAGAGAAAAAGGGTTATAGGATATCTTAAACAAACCCTTTCTGAGCAGCTTCATTATTTCTAGCATAGGGCAGAATGTTTGGCTATTGGAGACTGAGATGATAGTTCATTATGTTTGCACCCAGCAGGAAATACCCCTTGACATTAGAAGAGCCCTGCCTGACTGAAAAAAATCAACAGAAAACCACAAGTCCCAGTAAATAACAAAAAATTAAAGCAAAAAGAGGCAAAAGACTAATCAATCTACTTCAGTGTGAGCTTTCATGAATTAAAATCCTTTACAGTCCAGTATTCAAATACTTGAACAGTTGTCATATAGAAGAGGAGCAGGATCTGTTCTTGGTCATCCCCCAAGTGTAGGATGTGTAATAATGGACTCGAGTAAAAGGAAAATTCTAACTGTTACAGCAGGTAGGAGAATCGAACCAACTACCTCACGAGGCAAGGAGCACTCCAGTACTTGGAGGCATTGAAGAGAAATTTCAATGACTATCTGTCAGATATACTTTCATTTGGATTCCTGTTTTGAGCAGGGGGTAGGATTTGATGGCCTTATGAGCTCTTTCCAACGCCACTGTTCTACAATTCCATGATTATTTTAATCTTCAAAAGCTTGTGCTGAAATAATGCCGATTGTCTTTAAAAAACCAAAACACCACTGCTTTTTTTATATATATATACAGTGGACCCTTGTATAACAAATGGTTTGTATAACATAAAATTTGTACAACATAAAACATTCCTGAGATAGGGGAAATTTGCTTAACAAATTTGTTAAGGGGCAAATCTGTACAACATAAAAATGGAATTACTCTGTTTTCAACGCATTCCTATGGGAAATTTGTATAAAGGAAAATTTGCTTAACATAATTTCATTTGGAACAAATTAATTCCTTTGTACAAGGTACCACTGTATATATATACATGCCGAGACAAGATTAGCACACCTATTTCTTTGAAAAAGACACACTGATTACTCAAAACAGTATGTTGTTAACCATTGTGGTGGAAACCCCAAATGGTCAAGAGGCTGGCATGGATGTGACATGTTATCTGAATGTAACTTAAAATTAACCTGAAATTTACCTCTGTATTTGTTAGATCAGGACTTGTGGGTACAATTGTTCTAGTGACAACCCTATAGTAACTAAGTACCGTATGTGAGTACACAGAAGGGAACTTTTGTTTGATGTGCACCACTGTATTCATAATTTATCAAATCAGTCTTCCCTGGGTCAATAGTTGTAGTTGTGCAGATGACAATTTGTCCGAGTCTGCAGCGGCAGAGTGCTTTGTTTGCATGGAGCTCCAATAGCAGAAACAGGCCTAAGGTGAAGATACCTTGTACAGCCTTGAAGATACCTCTGAAGATACCTTGGACAGCCAGAGTTGCTAATGTGGCTGTATTACAGCACATGAATAAAAAGTTAGAAATCCTCAATACTGTAAAGAGAAAAAAATTGCAATATTTTGGACACATGATGCGCAATGAGAAATACCATCTGCTGCAGGTTCTCCTTCAAGGGAAAATAGATGGGAAGTGTGGTCCGGGGCGTAGAAGAACATTCTGCCTTAAGAACTTAAGGCAATGGTTTGCAGCGAGCAGAGCTGCTTTGTTTAGAATAGCTTTAGATAGAAACCCGTTCAGGCTATTGACTGCCAACATTCTACAAGGACATGGCACATGAAGAAAGCCCTAAGGTGCTAATTGACAATTTCAACATCTTTTTGTTTATTTAATTTTCCTCAGTACGCTAGCAAAACTGTTTCAGTACTGAGGTGACACCTTTATCCCCAAAAGGTACTGTATCTGGACAAAGGGCCATCAGCTGACGGGAACTGACACTCTTGCAACCCCCCTTTGCATCAGATCAGGGGATCACACTGGCTAGGAAGTGGACAAAAGTAATGTCAAATGATCGGAACAAATTTAAACCACCGCTGACAGCTGAACAAGAAGATAACTTCTTGACTTCTCTGCATTAAGCAGAGAACAAGATGGCAATAACCATTGGGTGGAAACTCATCTGAGGGAGAGCCAACCTAGAAATAAGGAGACATTTCCTGACAGTGAGAGCCATTAAACAGTGGAACAGCTTGCCTCCTGATGCTGTGGGCGCCCCTATTGCTGGAGATTTTCAAGAAGAGACTGGACAGCCATCTATAAGGGATAGTGTGAGGTCTCCTGCCTTGGACAGGGGTTTGGACTGGAAGATCTCCAAGGTCCCTTCCAACCCTTCTATGATTCTATGCTTTGGGTCATCTTGTTTTCATTATGTGCTGTTAAGTCACCTCCAACTCATGGCAACCCTATGAAAGAGCGCTCTCCAAAATGTCCTGTTCTTAGCTACCCTTGCAGATGCAAGCTCATTTTAGGGAGTCAATTTATCTCATATTGGGTTTTCCTCATTTTGCCTTCTACCTATCCCAGCATCTTGCCTTTTCCAGGGAATTCCAGTCTTCTTGTGATGTGCCCAAAGAAGGACAGCCTCAGTTTCAACCTTTTTGCTTCCAGATAGTTCGGGCTTGATTTGATCGAGAGCACACTTGTCTTTCTGGCAATCCAGGGTATCTACTCCAACACCTCATTTGTGTTATGCACTCACTGGGATTTAATTTAAAGTCATCTGTGTTCAATCCAATGTAGTTATCCCCTTACAGTTATCTTGTTTGTGGTTCCAGCTACAGACCTCTTGCTTTAAATGGTAGTTCAGTAGCTTTGTGGTTTGTTCCTTCTAGAGGGTGATTGCAATGACCATGGGTCTGGAGTACTGTACTTCGTGTAGCCTGTTAGCTGTTTACCAAGGTGGGTCTCTGTGACTGAGACCGCAGATAATTGAATGTAATTACGAATTATTAAATTAAGGGGGGAAAGAGCTCCATCGGATTCAAGGATTCTCACTGACCACCTTCTACCTAATGATCTGTTTGTGGTCCTCAGAAGAAAGCAGCAAACAACAGCTTATAAGTCATGCAGAGCGATACATTTCCCTTCATGCAGTGCTATGTCATCATAAGAACGGAATAGGGTGGGGGAAGAGAAAGTATGAGGAAATTAACAATAAAGAACATTTCAATCAAAAATTCATTTTTTTAATATTTTTGTTGTTTTAAAGATTTTTAAAATTTTTTTCATCATTTGTCTTTTTACTTTGTTTCATGCAATATTTCACAGTCCCAATCCCACAGTATTTTCCAACTTTTTTTTTCAAACAAGTAGGAAAAAAATAAAGAAGCTAAGGAATTATTAATTTTTTGATGTCATTTCTTTTTCTTTTTCAAGCAGGACCAAAATGTCGGAAGAAAATGCTTAATTTTTTCAATTATTTTTGTCCTTTTTTGTTTTTTTCTGTTTAGTTTTACTGTTTCTTTTTTTATCTCTGCAGGCAGTAATATTAGGGTTTGGTATAACCAGCAAGCACTCTCCTGTCTCTGTGTATGTGTGTGTGTGTGTATTTCCGTGCGTGTGTCCCTCTTAAAATATCAGGCCACAAACTTTTTAAAAACTTTTTTAAGTTAACCAGGTAAATTGAGATGATAAAACTCATCAATAGAAGCCCAGAAAAAATATTTTTGTCTTTTTTTTTTGCGTCGTTTTACTTTTTTTCTCCAGATTTAAAAAAAAAAAAAACTTTTCCAGAGCATCTTTGCTGAGGTGACAGACTCCTTTCTGTTGCTCGCACCCCTTGTCCTAAGTAGATCATGTGGCGTCTGGTCCCGTTTCTCAGAGGCATCGCTAGCTGCAGCATGGGGGGCCTCGGACCGCACCGTTTCCCCACACCTGAGCGCATTTTGTCTTTTGCAAATTCTGAGTAAGGAACGTCCCTCCCTCCCACCCTCGAACCACCACACACAACTTGATCTGTAAAAGATAAACATGCTCTGATCTCCCAGACCCTTTCTTCCCTGGCCTCCCCCCCAACCCCCAACCCTTCTCCCCCCCCCCAAACAAAAGATAAAAAGATTCCTTCCCCAATGCAGAACTCGCTCCGCTGGGACGCCTCCCACCCCCCCACCCCAATCAATCCATAGGCAGCTCAGGGTCGGTCTGTCCTTCATGGATCCATCCTGTCTTTCCTTCCCCCTACCACCCACCCCCGGGGTGGGCATTTTCCTCCCTCTCGGGGGCGCGCGCGCGCGAGCATGTGGATGTGCGTGTGGATGTGTGTATCTCGTGTGTTTTGTTGTTTTTGTTTTTTCTTGCGCGGGTGCGCCACGTGTCGCCCGGCGGGGAACCCCCCCCCCCGCGCCGGCGTTAGCAGCAGTCGTCCTCGTCCGTTTCGCTATAAGAAGGTTCGTGGAGGCCCTTGCTGCGGGATCCCGACCCGCGCGACTTGGCCGGTCCGTGCGAGGGGTGGTGGTGGTGGTGGTGGTGGTGGTGGTAGTACCCATTGGGCAGCCGCCGCCCCCCGTGCCGGGACGGGGAGAGGGAGGACGGGCCGCCGCTGCCACCGCCGCCGCCCACCCGGGAAGTTCTGGGCGAACGTCCTGAGCTGCTCCCGGGCTGCAGGGCCTCCTCGTAGGCGAAGGCGGCGGCCTCCTCCTCCTCCTCCTCCTCCTCTTCCTCCGCCGGGCCGCGGTAGTCCGGGCTCCGGGGGCGGCGGCGGTGCTGCTGCTGCTGTTGGTGATGATGAGGATGATGGTAGTAACCGCCCCCTCCGCTACTGCCGTGGCGAGGTCCCGGGGGCGGCTCGGAGACGTGCGGGGCCGACCACCGGCTGCTGGCGGGGCGGTAAGCCCGGGGCGAGTCGTTCCGCGGCGGGACCGTGTGCCGCTCCATCGCCGGCGACCTGCTGCGGCGCTCGGAGACGTGGCGCTCGGCGGGCAGCGATGGGTAGCGCCTCGGCGCCGGGCTCGCGATCCGGCTGGCGTGCGCGGAGGGCGGCGGCGGCGGCGGCGGCTGAGCAGCCCCGGCATTGGCGGCGGCGGCGGCCCCCTTGCGGACCACGGGGGAGTAGGAGATGTGGGGCCGGGGCGTCGAAGGGGTCTGTGGGAGTTGGCGGCGGCCTCGCCTCGGGGTGCTGGTGCCAGACGTTGAGAGGACGGGACTCCCACTTACGGAACTACTGCCCTACACGAAAATTGAAACAAAGGAAATCAAAAAGAAAAAATATACAAGGAAAAAAATCAACCAGGAAGGAGACAGGAGGGGGAAGGAGGGAATGGCGGGCGGGCGGGCGAGGGTCCACAGAGACGAGGACGAGGCGAAGAAGAAAAAAAAAATTAAAGGGGGAAGCCAAGGAATGAAAAGAATTGGATGGAGAAAAGAATAAAAGCAACAGCCACATCAATTGGGGGGGGCAGAGGAGGGCAGGGGAGACGACGAAGGGCAATAATTAAAAAAACAAACAAAATCGAAACAAAACGAGCAAAAAAGAGAAATGAGAAATGGAGTTTTTTTGTAAGTTCCAGGGTTGAAAAGGCAGGAAAGAAGCTTTTAAAAATTACTTGCGCGCTTTAAAAAAAGGCAAAACTAGACGGAAAATAGAATTCATTTTTAAAAAATGAAAGAAAAGAAAAAGGGGTTCAAGGGAAAAGGTGGGGCAGCAGGGATTTGCAAAGCATGGATCACACTGCATTTGTCAAAGAGCGGTCAAGGGAAAAACTCAGGGGAGGTGGGGGGAGGAAGCTCCAGCGTTGAAAAAGAAAAGGTTGGGATAGACAGGAGCAGGATTTAGGAAGTGTCAGGAGTAGGATTGGGGTTGGGGAATCTAGCAAGGAGAAAGGAGGGAGAGCACTGGGTCTGGAGAAGTTTGGAACAGAGCCGAACTCTTGAAGGCTCCCTAAGAAGAGCTTAGAAGGATGCTTCCCCAACTAGATTGTTTTCCTAATAATGGACACAGGGTAAATCACTGCTCTGGCCTCATACATTCCAGCCCCAAGTGTCACTGTCCAACGGTCTCCAGCAATTTCCAGGGAGATAATGCATCCCTTTGAGGGGGAAGAGTTCCCTTAGGTCATTCAGTTTGCTTTTACTAAGGAAAAAGCAGGTCAATTGACTTCAACATGCAAGGGCCATTATGGGGTGCTGCTGTCTACCATAGGCTGAACTAAAGCAGGTACATTTTAAGGTGTTTTCAGATAGTGGTGTCAAATGTTTTGGATAACTGTAATAGTATACCTCACTGTGTATTTACATTGTTTTAATTGCTTCTGAGTTGCCTTGGTAAACTTTACCTGTGGTAAAAGGAGCATATAAATAAAATAATAAATACATGAAAACATAATGTGAAACAGTTGGACCATCTGTCTCTAAAATGTATTATGAAAGGTAAACCTTCAAGTGTCACCAGAACATCCTGAGACCCAGGTGGTTGAGGAGCCCAGGAAGAGTGACTTCTGCCATTTTCTCCTCCCCTTTGGGTGGGGCTCCACCAGTAGGGGCACAGTGCATCCTGCATCTCACCTGGACAGGTATAAAAGGAGCCCATGCCCTTCTCATGATGTGCCAGGGCCTCTTGCCCTCTCAGTGAATGTTCTCAGGTCAGGCAAATCATCCCAAGGCCCCCACATTTCTCATATCCCTGGCCATCACCTCATCTGCTTGTCCACTCATTGTTTTACTAGGAATGGAGAGAGCTTGGTCAAACTGCTGCTGTGTCCAGCCAGCTCAACCGTCTTAATTCATCCCTTTCATTTTTTTCACTATTCAGTCTCTGGAACTGGGACTCTCATTAATGTGGAAGAATGCAGAAGAGAAAGAAATCAAAGGCACATGTTGAGCACTATACAATATGTATATGGTCCTGTACAGGTTGGTTTAAACAGCTAACCAGTTTGAAACTCAATGGTAAAATGCCAATTCCTTTGAGAATCCAGGGAATTTGACTCCACTATTATACTGTAGAATACTTCCAAGCCAAATATGGGTCATGAGTACTCCCCTGCTATGTGTCTGCTCCCACACTGTATTCTTGTGTGTCCTTGCTCTGGAACAGTCTCTCCAGTTTTCCAGGTGCTGCTCATCTCCTATCATCATCATTCATGACATAAACTGTGGTTGTTTTCCTTAAAAATCTGTCATGTATTCTTCACAATTCTTGTGTTAACAGAGTCTAGGGAAGAAAGAATGAGCTACCCAGTGAGCATCAAAAATGCCAATTTTCGGTAATGTTGCTGGGATAGAGGAGAGTCACAGAAATCATGACCGTGATATCTGTGCTATCTGGAATGTTAAATGGATGGTGGAGAGAACACCAATAACATCAGCAATGAATCAAGTATGGCAAATCGTGGAGAAAATGTGTTTCATTTGGATAAGCCCTAAGTGTCTTTCACTGTCAAGGAAAGGGAGCAATTGTAGAATTAAGGCCAAATCAACATTTTCATCCTAGTTTGTTTCAGAGAAGGGAGGTGTTGCCTCAACAATTTTCAGCACATGGAGGAGGCTGGCTTCTAAATGTTGCTGAGGGCTGTGTGGGTAAGGATTTTCCCCCATTGTAATAAATTAGTTTGCCACAGACTGCAGTGTCAGAAGTCCAAAGTGGCACCCAGAGACCTTTGGTTAGTGGGTGGCATATAAGCTGTATAAATAAATAAATAAATAAATAAATAAATAAATGTAAGTGTCTTTGTTCCTTCCCAGCACCTTGGAAATTCAGAAGCACAAGAATTTCCCACCTAAAGAAGGTTGTTGGCTTCACTGGTCAACAAAGCACTTTGCAGCTTGTTAAACAATCCTGTAGAGGTCTCAGATTTTAAAAGTTTTTTTTCCTGAGGATGAGTCTGCAAAAGGACATGGATTTTATGTACAGATGCAGCATTATATAGAATGTTCACCTGGTATAGTACAGTGAGCAGACCTGGCTGTGGAGCCAAGAATCGTTAAGTCTTTGTCTCCATTGTGCCTTCTGACTCAGCTAAGATCACCCAGAATATGTATGGTTGCACAAGAAGGTTGAAATGGAAGGTTGAACCAGATGGACTGGGGTAGTCAAAAGAAGATGGATGAAGTAATGCCCAGTTGGGCAGAACAATGCCACTTCCAGAATTCTGGCATCATCACTTAATAAGAATCCAGAACTATGGCTAAAAGCAGGCACAGATAATTTTCTAAGCTGTGCTGTGATCCATATAGGAAAATAGATGAGAGGCTAAGTCCTGATGTGGTGCAAAGTTAAAACAGGGGACCCAGAGCTGGAGTAACTGATAATTTTTCATACAGAAAACATATTCACTCAAATATATGCACTGCTAGATCTATGCTGTAAATGTAGAATGAGAAGCATCTCTTGTTTAGATAATCTTAATAAGTGACAGGTTAGAAACTACAGTAGATCTCTGATAATGGACATATGTAAGCAAATGAATGAGATAAAAAGGAACATAAAATGGCTAAAAAGACTGATTGGTACAGATCCACCAGATTGCTACAAGAAATATCTATTAGTGGTGTCTCCAGTATTGGCTGGACCAACAATGTGACAGGAATTAGGCATCTACTTTGTTTAGAAGTAGCTGTGCCCACCAGTGCTTTCCCATGTACTCTCTAGCAGTAGCTGGAAGAGCATAGATTAAAATAAGAGTGGACACCAGTGGATGAAACAAAAACTGGACATGAGCATGCATAGAGACTTTCAGTCCCATGGAGTTAAACTGGTCATTGTATCCCACACCATCCTGTTCCTAGGGAATGTATTTAAAGGACACAGATGATAAATGGGTTGAAATATAATATGCATCTACAATCCTGCCATATTTTGAGGACCAATGTGACAGAGCTCTCTACTAACTGGATAAGTATTTGAATAGTTCCCCCGCCACATGCATATTGTAGTCCAGCATAGGGCAGCACGTAGCATTGCTTCTGTGGCAGGACTGCTTTCTTATGTCTGTGGCAAAACAAATTGTTAAATGCATTTGTTTTCATAATGTGTAATATGTTAGGAGGTTACAATATGCCTAGTGATAGGTTCCCATAGGTCCTCGAATACTACAGTACAGGCAGAAGACTGTTAAGTCTTATCTGGGTATGTTCATTCTGGTAATAAATGTGCAGCAAATTTTTTCCATTATTTCAGTTGTGACAGAAGTACGTGTGAGTCACTGAATAGGCTATTGAAAGGGCTTCAGAAGAACAGCTTGAGGGAGAGAATCGGCTGTGTGTGGGACAGCAGTGTGAGTTCAGCTCAGTACACCTGAATGCTGTAGGGCTGGCCCTCAACAACATGCCCAAAGAGAAATGGGGGAAGTGCAGCAGAGGTGCTGTGAGAAGGCAGCTGGTGACTCCCCCTATCCATTTTGCCTCAGCAATGAAAAGCAAATGGCTTCACTAGCGTGTGTGTAAAGTGAGCCTGAGGTTGTTAACTTCTGAGGGGAGGGCTATTTAGGAGCTACTATTAAAAAAATAATAATTTAGGAACTGCCTATTGAGAATAGAATCACATCCAAACGAGAATTCATTCATCTTGCTTAAGAGACATAAAGTAAGAGGGACAAAAACTAGGTGTGCACCCAAACATGCTGATAGCTGACAGCGAATGGAGTTAAACATGCTTGATATGTGGAAGTGGATGCCCTGCTGCAGCGCAGGAGAGGGAAGTGAATTCGCCGATTTTGAGAGAGAGAAAGAGAAGCAACATCCGAAGGAAAACTTGCATTTCAAAAGAACAGGAACTAGGAGTGGTATGTCCTTAAATATTTAAGCTTATATTAAAGTACAGCATTTTCTGCTTTTCTCTATATGTGTAGTTGTGCATTAATTGTTCTGGATTTTCATGTAAATATCTGAATAGGATTGTGCTTTGTCTGTTTTGGGGCCTCTTTCTGCTTATAATATAACACACACACACACACACACACACCATCAGTGTCTGTGCATGCAATCCTCATTTCTGTATTCTTTTGAGTCTGTATCTGTTCAGGGCTTTTCAACCTACCTGGGAATGTTTATTGATAAATTGTCCATACAAGTTTTCTACTAAACAGTTATTCTAAATCGTGGTGTCCAATATCTGTCAGCATGCATATGTTTGCAAGAGCTAACATCAGCAAGAATCCTAATTCTTTGTTTTTGGGATCGAAGAGGCAATTCCTCAGCGCTGCAGGGGAAAATTCACAACATGGGCAAAATGTCTGCTAAAACAACAGCTATCAAAGAGATACTTCCCTTCCCAATATAGTGTGGTATCCTATTTGTTTCCAAAGTAGTTGCTTCAACCTGTATACTGATTACCAATGTTTCTGGCTTATTTCCCTAAAATTTAGCAGAGTAGCAAGAATTTTGAATTAGAATTTTGAATTAAAAAATAGAGGACATGTAGTTGAAGGTGTCTATTATAACATGACTGCAAAATTTGGATTTTTCCAAGGGTAGTATTTTAAGGCCAACCTTAAACTAAGCATAGATGGGTGACTGTGTCACTGAAAGTTCCTTACAAAAAAGCAAGTGCAGGAGATGAGAAATATTGGATTGGGAGTACTGTAGCTCTCCTGAATCTAAACCCACCCTACTGTGGTATTTGTCCTTTGAGAGAACATAGAATGTACCGCCTTGTCTCACCTGCATACAGTATCTCTGACGTAGTTGTGTCCTCTATGTAATCCTCCAATGTACAGACAAAGTTGTGTACAACACTTATTTTGTTTGCCCCTCTGGCATGGAGATGAAGTGCACTGATGGGTCTCTGTGCCTATCTTCTTAGGTACAACTTCATTCCAAACTTTCCAGATTTACAAACCCCAAAGAGTTCAGTGCCACTAGCTTAACAACAGAGGGGTCACACCACAGACACTGGAGAAATAGCCAGCGAGCTGGGCAGGGCCATCTGCTGGACCGGTTTGGTTTTTGTTCTCTGCTCACCAACCATCTTACCTGCACCCGCCCCTCGCCGTGACAGCAAAGCCAAGCACAACGGATACAGAAATAGACATGTAAATTAAGGCAGACTGGCCCTGAGACCCCAAGTAAAGCGTCCAAATTGTGCAAAGGAAACAAATGGGGGATGGGGTGGGTGGGGGAGAGACTTTGTGTGGGGTCAAGGGTAGACTAAACTGAAAATAATGAAATAAGGGGCTTTAGAGCATTTGTCATGAAACTAATCACAGTGTAATTCTTAAGAGTCACCCAACAAGCTGCAGCAATGCTCACAGATATGACTGCTGGATATAACATCTTTCTTGGGAGTTTTAGAGATGGGCAGATGCTCCGTTATCCGTAGCCAGAACAGCCAGTGTTGAAAAATGGTGGTTGGGGAGGTGTTGACCAACAATTTATAATGGATTACAGTTTATACACCTTGTCTGGTATTGTTCAAATATTCTATCAGGGCAGGAAACTTTTTTTAAAAGTGATAAGCCCCACACATCTTTGGTTTTTCTACTGTGGTGTAAATAAAAAAGGTATCTATTAAAGCTCCCTCACTGTGAATCAGATGGAGTTTAATTTTTCCTGCCCTTTGCAATATATAATCTCCATGGAGCCAGTTGAATTGACTCTTAAGAATGAAATACTGGCACTGCTGCAGCTCCAAATGATTTTAGAAATGAAAACACCTCACTAGTTGCAATGAAATGAGAGCAGACAGAGCCCTGTGAAAATCAAGCTCCGAGAAAAGCTGGCCCGTTTGAGATTTGTCTAGATCCTCCAAAAATGCTCCTCTGCTGTGATCCCAGTCAATACTGTTTGCACTACAAAGATCCACACTCTTCTGGCATCCTCACGGACACAATTCCCCTCGCCACCTCATCAATAGGATTGCCTTGAGGTTTGCCACTGAGAGATTAGGCACAGGTACGAATGGAACCTGACCAGCTTTTCCCCATCCTTTGTTTCACTTATTATTGGCTTGTCTGCGCACGCACGCATGCACGCACACAAACACACATAAAACAGAACAAAAATTATGAGGGCAGGAGCAGGCAAATTATTTTTGCTTTGAGTTGTCTGCAATGGGTCTCTGAGAGAAGGGTGGAAGGTGGGTAAGAGCACAAGGGCATTTTGGCTGAAACAACTGCAGAGGCGAGGCAAAGCAGAGAATGTATGAGGTCTTCCTCTGCACAGTTGACCGTTAATCATTGAGCCCTTTAATGAAGTTACACCATTTGTACCAATAGGGAACATCACCCACACCCATGCTTTTGGCTTTCTGGATCTCAGCCATGAGAATTTTTTGCTAATATGGGCATCTCGGTCTCTACCACAAGCTTAACGAGTTTTAACTGCAATTTCTCCTTCCTGGAAAATTCTAGAAATTGGACATAGAATGGTGAGCCTTGAAAGACGTCTTAGCACCCTTATGAAACTACAGTGGCTAGGATTCTTAGGGTCAGGTAGAAGGCATGTCCATGAAACCGGCACAAACTGATGTCAAGATGTAGACAGATCAGCCATAATGGCCATCCTGTGGTGACAGACAATTATGCTGTGTGAGGGAAAAAAAAAAATGGAATATATCTGTCCTCCCTTCTTGAGCTGACCTGGCCTTGCTATAGAACAAATTGTGTCTATCATTGAAGAAGAAAAAAGGTATCAGATGTAGCAGCTGCAAGATACTTCCTTGGATGACATTTCAGGGGCAATAGTGTGAAATCTTTATCTGCTTTAGCTCATCATTTTTTAAAAAAAGATTAGCTCATAATCAAGATCACAAGTGGTAGAAATCCAAGAACTTAAGGGAATAGACAGTTTGAAAGCTTGGAAAATAGCATGATACATTTAGGAGCAAAGCTCTTGTTGCGTGCACGTCCCATTTCTTTCATGGGCACTGCAGCAGAGGGGTCACAGGGAGCACTAAATGTTGTTGGGGGCGAGGAATAAAAGGACAGGTTATTCACCTGTAACTGCAGCTCTTCACATGGTCATCAATGTGTTTACACAATTGGGTTCTGTGCTTGCATGAACATTCAATGGAACCTTCCAGAGCTCCAGCCTCAAGGCTTTTTCCCTTTGCTCTTGCTGTGCTAGCTCCAATCTACTTTCCTCCACCCACCTTGTTGACAACAAAATGGTATATTTGGCAAGATAAAATTGGGGAGGTGGGTGGATTGTGTGAATACATAAACAATCACTTGAAGAACCATAGTTACAGGTGAGGGACACGTCCTTCAGCATGGTCTCTTATGTTTCACATGACTAGTGGATGACTAGTAAGCCCAACTTTTACAGGAGGTAGGTTGCCATGCCAGAATAGAAAACAAAAATGCCCTACCAATTGAAGCTTCTTTTTGACCTATTAAATTAAGTCTGTAGTGATTCACAAAAGTAAAAGTTGAGACCATGTTGCTGCTTTGTGGATGATCTAAATATCAACCCCTCATGAATGCTACTGAAGATGGCATCAGCCTAGTGGTTGAATGACCTCTGATATTTGATAGCAAATTAATCCTTGTGATGGCATAGGCCAATTGTATTAATTATCCATTTAGAGAAGTGATATAAAGATACTGGACAACCTTTTTAGGGCTTTGATGAAGATTGTAGATGTTTTTCTAAACCCTTGAATCCTTGATAAATAGAAGGGTACAGCTCTTTTCACATCTAAGGTATGCAACATTCTTTCTAAATCACTTTGCGGTAATGCATAACACATATAGCATTACTTTATATTTACTATATTGAATATATGGTGGACTAAATCTCAATGCCAACATTTCACTTGCTCTTCTTGCTGAAGTAATAGCAATTAGAAATGCTGTTTTAAAAGTCACTAATCTGAAATCTGTTTATGCCATAGGTTCACATGGGCTCTTTGTTAGTTACATCAACACCAGTGAGAGAGACCAAACTTCTTGAGGTGGCTTCACATCAGGGTAAGTTCCCCTCCCCCAAACCCTTTAAGAATTTCTTGAAAGATGGCTGTTTAAATAATTGATGATGGTTGATGTGCTATTGCAGCTAAGCAGATTTTCAAAGTTGAAGCTGATAACCCCAGTTGTTTTACATGAAAGTGAAATTTAAGAAGGCAATGAACTTGGGTTATTACTCTTATTAATTTATGATGCATATTCTGTATTCTAAATAATAATAATAATAATAATAATAATAATAATAATAATAATAATAATAATAATAATAATAATGATGTCCCATCAAGTCAGTGCTAATCTTTGGCAACCCTTTTCAAAGTTTTCCAAAAGTGGTTTACACTTCCCTTCTTCTGGGGGCACTCTGGGGCAACTTACCCAAAGTCACACAGACTGGCTATATTTACAGGAAGTAAAGTGGGGAATTGAACTCCCAAACTCTGCCTCTCCAAACAGATACTGTACCTAAGACACTGAGCTAGCCAGGTATTCCACTTACAGGCATAAAATTTTAGGATATAGTTTTCTGGCTTGCTGCAGAATAAGCTTTACCAGTGAGTTCTTTTCCATGCAGCTGACTTCGTTTGTATCCAGGTACTGTATTGATTCCTTGTGAAATGTTAGGAGGCTGTGTTACATTGGTAATTTTGTTAGGGCTTTTGCCATCAATAATAGATTTGTGTACCATGGCTAGCAAGGCCACCATGGAATAATTAGAATGAAATCCAGTTTGTCCTGTTTGATCTTTCTATGACAAATGAATGGAAATGGTGCGACCAGATACGTTCAGCAACCATTCCAAGTAGTTATGAACATGTGTTTGAGAGAATGTTTTCCTTTGTCTGCCCACCAAAAATACATTTTCCATTTCCTGTCATGGTATGTGTCTTCAGCTTTCCCCAACTGTTTACGGGTTTTGTACACATTTGTTGACAGTTATCACTTGTGTATTTGTGTCTTGCTCAAGAAATCTGCCTTTCCATTCCTCTCCTGACATGAATCATTTTTGGGCAAATATGTTTTATAATGCACCATTCCCATGGAAGGAACAACAGGTAAAGAAAACTCATTGATTTTGCTTTGCTTTGCTTGTGTACATAATAGTTGTTGTACCTTTTCCCAACCAGCATATTCTCATATGCTTTCACTGCTTTGAGTATCATGAGAGGTTCTAAAAGGCTTATCAGATGTATCCTTTCATGAGGTGCCCTGGTGGTATGTACCTCTCACTTCAGGCAATGTGCTCCACATCCAGTTTTCCTTGCATGTGTTACTATAATGTATGATTTTAAATAGATTGTTGATTTTTCAGTTTAGTAAATCTTCCACACGCGGTCCAATTTTCAATCACATGAGGTTCTCTGAAGCAAAATAAATAATGACTATGCCCATCTACCTCACTGTTGTTGTTGTTGTTGTTGTTGTTGTTGTTGTTTGTTTGTTTGTTTTTTGCTCCACAACAGTGTTTCATTAAGGTCACTATGGCCATATATTGTCAAACAGGGGGTAGGATGTGAAAAATTTAGCATGCATTCTTGTTCTTTTTAGGTAAATAAGAAAAGCAGAGGAAGGGAAAAAGTGAGTATTTCAGAGGCTGCAGCAGATTCTCCCTTTTGAGCTACAGAGCGAACCAAGAATGCCGTTGCTGCAGCAGAAAAAAAGCTGAGGAAAACAAATGGAGCATGTGCAATTGGAACGGGTGGGGGATGGGGACCAAGAGTTAATGCTCTGGAAGTTTCCATGGACAGTGTTCATGCAGGTGCTGAACCCAATTACAGTATGTGAAACATAGAGACCATGAGGAAGAAACATAATTTGACTAAATAAAAAAATACAACATAGGATGTTTGAGGAACTAAGGGCGTTTATACACGACCCCTAAGCTGCGCTACAAATGGCTCCCAGCTCCGGAGCTTAGAAATGTTTCCCCACCAGCTCCGGAGTTTGCAGACAATTAAGTGCGACCCCGCCCACTTTAGCGTGACCCAGCGCATTTTTCATGTACCTTCTCTCTGGAGGTGAAATAAATTTGATGCGGATAAGAGTGCTGGGCTCTCCTGGCTTGTCTGTTGTTTTTTTGCCTCCCGCCCCTTTAAGAGCCCCTTGAGAAGGAACCAGGAAGTAACGGGGCTCGTGGCAACTTCGACCGGCACCGGCAGGTTAGTAAAGGCTTCTTTCATCCTTTTTTTCCCTCCCCCCCTCACGCCGACAGGAGCAGGAAGTGCTGAGGGGTGGGGACGCAGGAACAGAAACGAACCCCCAAGATCTCTGGTCCGAATTTAAGGGACCAGCGGATCTTAGGGGTCGTGTGAAAAGGCCCTAAGTAGCAGAGTCTGGTTTAGAACGGAGATGAAAGGGGAATAATTCTGACTACAAATTATCAGTAACAGCATTGCTCTTTACTGCAGAAATAAAAGTGCCTGCACAAAGAAAAGAGGACGGACAACAAAATAACAAAAGAATATTATCTGGAAAAAGATATCAAAAAAATCAAAACCATATTAAACACTTGAATCATTTAAACTGTGTGTGTTCTATGCCATCTCTTCTAGAAGCAAACAGCAACCCTAATAGGGCTTTCAAGGTAAGTGTGATATTTAAGGAGTGGTTATATCAATTAAACTCCCTCAGTGAGTTTCTGTGGCCAACTGGAAATCCTCATTTTTTCTGCCTCTCATTTAAATTAGAAGGACAGATATGTAAAGTGGGGGATCGGTCATGATCTAGTACAAAAGGGATAATACAGAGGTGCTAAAGTACCTTAATGGAAATGGCATACTTCATCTGTAGCCTACTTCTGAGATATTGCTCAGATTAACTCACCTTTCTCCCCCTTCTTCCCCCCGCCGCCCTTCCAGCAGCCTTTTCTATTAGGTAGCAATAAAAAAGGTAAAGGAACTGGCTTCCAGCAGTGACTTTCTTCAGTCTTTTTGAGGTGAACCAGCTGGAACTGGGCGTAGGCATAAAGCTTGCTTTCCAATGCATGTCACAAGGACAACTGGACAATTGTAGTATCACTGTGGAGATGTAAGATGCATTGTACAGCTCAGTTCTGCATTAGTACAGTAGATCCCCCTGGCATGTTTTGGAGACGGACTTCCTTTGGATGGTTTTGGATTTCTTGTGCGAGATTTAAAAAGCAGAAAATTTCATCATCAGTTTCCGAGGGGGCTAAAAGACAGCCAATCTTGTAGCAACAAGTAAAATGAAACAAGATGAAGAAAGAGACAAGGAGTATTACAGATGTATCAACCTAGACTCTCCAGGTAAAAGTCATAGTGAAGTATGTATGGGCTTTACAAAGGAAGAATCAGCATGTTGATGCAAAAAGTTATCTGCCCCATCAACTGTAGATTGAGACGATGTGGGAGGCATTATTCTTGAATTTATATAAAAAAAGATCTTGCTGAAAGTTCTTCATTGAGGATTCCAGTGTTAGATTGTACCAATGGGGATAAGTGGACGGATTCTATGATGGATGATAAGAGGTTTGAAAATAGAAGTAAGGAGAAGAATAGTTATGTGGCTAATTTTCATAGTGGAGGGAAGCTATCTGGGATTGGGTGTTTATACACGACCCCTAAGCTCCGCTGCAAATGGCTGCAAGCTCCGGAGCTTAAAAATGTTTCCCCACCAGCTCCGGAGTTTGCAGATAATTAAGTGCGACCCTGCCCACCTAAGCGCGACCCAGCGCACTTTTCTTGTACCTGCTCTTGGGACGTGAAAAAAAATTGATGCGGATGTGCTGGGCTCTCCTCGCTTCTTTTTCTTTTTGTTTTTTTGCCTCCCGCCCCTTTAAGAGGAACCAGGAAGTGACCGGAGCTCCGGCAGCGTCCACCAACACCGGGAGGTAAGGATTTATTCTTCTGTCCCTTTTTTCCCTCCCTCCCCTCACGCAGCCGGCAGCCAGGAAGTACGGAGGGGTGGAGATGCACGAAGAGCGACAAACCCCTAAGATCTCTGGTCCGAATTTAAGGGGCCAGTGGATCTTAGGGGTCGTGTAAAAAGGCCCTGGGATGGCCCTACCAGGAAGCACTGTCAGGTGAGCACCGTAGGTGACAAAGGCTCCAAGGTCAGTCAGGGCAGGACATTGGCCTAAGGCAGCTTGTAGACTGGGGTGTGAGGGGTACCTCAGCTCGAATTTCAAGGAGTCATGAGCTGTCTATGACACTGGTGGTTCCTTCTCAGCCTCACAGCCACTCCTCTGTTGGTGCCTGCAGAGTCAAGTTGGCCTGCTTGTGTTTTCATGTGATGGATGATGCCATCCCATCATTAGGGATGAACGCAGGTTCAATTAGCAGCCCAGTCACTGCTGTTTGCTAAATGAGGAGGAAAGGACATCCTGCCCTTCTCAGGCAGTAAAATTTTGGGCCAGTCCTAGAAATGATCCAGATGTATGCACAGAGGACCAGAGCTTGCAAATGACTAGTTCCAAGTGATAAGACGCTCCACAATTAATTATTTCTGGAGTTATGAAAGTACGAGTTAAATTAGGACTCACCCGCCCCCATGGATGTTGAAAAATGTGGATTATAGAGAACACTATACATAGCATGGTATCTGGCTCTCTAGTGGCCTGTTCTGGTAACTAAATATTTAAAAAAGTTAAAGGTAATGGTCTCTCCCCCACCCCTACACATGTGCTAGTTGTGTCCAACTCTAGGGGTGGTGCTCATCTCCGTTTCTAAGCCAAAAAGCAAGTCTTGTGCATATTCGTGGCAATGGTGCCAGCATGGCCAAATGCATTTCTGTGCATGGAACACTGTTTACCTTCACGCTTTCTACGGCAGTAAAGTGTTCTGCTTATATACCGCCCCATACCACTTTAAGTAGTCTCTGGGCGGTTTACAGTTTCATTACAGTATGCAGGCTACACATTGCCCCCTCCCCAGCAAGCTGGGTACCTATTTATCTACTTGTATTTACATGCTTTCAAACTGCTAGGTTGGTAGGAGCTGGGGTGAACAGCAGGAGCTTACTCCGCCAGGATTTGAACCACTGAGCTGCTGACTTTGCAGCCGACAGTTTCAGCACTCTAGCCCATTGAGCCACCACACCCCAACTTAATATTTAGAAATACATATTTCTATGATTTTTTAAAAATAAGTTTTTAATATTTTCAGAATGCGGATAAATGACTCAGTAGATATTTATCCTGCAGATACTGTACATTTCAAAAGCAACACAATGGCAAAAATCCTGATGTGCAGTTATGCAAAGCATAAAACATTTGGAAGTAAATTGCTTTAAGTTAAGAAATCTCTGTAGCTATTGTCTGCTGCACATTGAGCGGTACAGTGGAATTTCAGCCAATGATTATTTGCAAGAACTGTTTTTTGGTGCAATGAGTAATGTTTTCCATTACTCCCAAGTTACTTTTCAAGGGCAATTCAAAGCATTTTCAGAGGCAGTTTGACATAGATTCTTGAAGTTTTAATCCATTCTCTTATCAGTTCTAAGTGGCAAGGGAAGTACTGCTTTATTTTGTTCTCTAGTTTTCTAAGTCATTTCAGGGGGCAATATCAGAATTGTTCAGTAGAAAGAAATGGAAAGTATTTCCTTTTAATTCTCTTGACCTTCTATTAATTGCAATGTAACGCATTAATAATTTGCAAATCAATAGCTTCTTTTCTTCAGATAGAATGCTAATAGTAAAGGGACAACACTACTAATTTATTTTAAGAAATAGAGTTCCAAGCTGTATAGAGGCCTCTGATATCTGTGGTCCAGATTTACGGATGAACCATGAGATAGCCATATTTGTGGATGGGACCCTAATATTTAGGATGGTGAAACACACATAGTAAAGAGTTCATGTTTAAAAAATCTGAAATAAGTTAATGGGCAATAGTCACTGTGTGTGCCAAATTACTTAATACTTGAAGAAAAGTATCCCAAAGGGGGCGATCTTCCTGTAGCGAAAAAACTAATCTGGTCATTCATGCATGCACATGATGGGTAATATGAATTGCCGTAGCTAACTGCGGCCAATTAACAAGGTGCCTGGTCTAGGATGACGTGTATGTCCAGGCACATGGCTAAAATGTGACCTACATGGCAACTTCTTCAGTCCCTTTTACAGTTTGATAATATCCAGGAGGGTTCTAGTCACTGTCCGATGCACATTCCTCTGAGGGAAACCTCAAGAATTTAGGGCTTTTCAGTACTGAATACAAGTTTCCTACAGTGGAGGTGATACACATTAGAGGAATTTATGCTGGAACAGTCTTTCAGCAGGTGCTCACTACACGAAACATCTTCATATACCAAGAAAAATCTCATATTAGCAAATGATGGAGAGGCATGATGGGATGGCCATTGCTTATGTACTTGTTTATAAGCTTTTAAAATCACCCAGTAGGTTGCTGGTGAAGAATAAAAGCTGTGCTTGATGGAGGTTAACTTGGAAGGCAATTCCTATGTTCTTATTAGGAGTCTCAAGGCTCAAGCATGGTGTGCTTCAAACCAAATTGCTAAATGGGGTGTTCTCCTTGATAGGCCCGTGACCGACTTAATGTTGCTGAAGTTGAGAACTGTGCATGGGATGATACAACTACATTGGCACATGCTTGTGCCTTGTTCTCTGTACGTTTTGTCACTAACACACATTGCCTCTTAGCAGATGCTTGATTGACTAGCCGCTCATAGCGATGGGATTTTCATATTCCCAGGACTCTCAATGCCAAATTTCTCTCAGAATCCCCAGTCAGTTGCACCACTTGCTTGGAATCACTTCACTGCTGCATTGAGGAATAATAGCGAGGAATAATAGCGAGACGATTCTTCCCATGGAGCCTGTGAAGTGGATCCTAGGAAGCAAGGCAATGATAGGGGCGTTCTCGTTAGCTTTTCTGCCTAATCAGAAGATGTCCTGAGTATCCTAGATGACCTCTAGGGCTGGGAGTCCTGGAATTACAGCAGTCCCATACCTGTGGAGCTGCCATCTTTCCAAACCCTACAAGTCTTTCTAAGTCTGTGGAGATTTGCAATCATCCAGGTTAGGTTATCTGGGAGCTGAGTCATGGCAACTGGACCTCTTTTCTTGTCTCCAGAAAAGAAGACCATTTGTCATGACTCAACACCCGGATAAGTATTTCTAAAGCTAGAGAAGTCCTAAATTCCAACTGCAGAGATCCAGAAGCTGAAAAGCAAGTGGGTAGTTGGAGCGTGATTCCCCAGGAGCACAGACCTTCTTGTTCCCTGAAGCACCTACATCACCCCCTTAGGGACGCAGCATGGAATGGAAAGTCGCACCCACCTGCCTGTGAGGCATCTGGTCTCGGCCCTCACTGGGTGAACGGGACCAACGTCGATCTCTGGAGCGAGGCCGGCTATATTCGTGCCTCTCTTGTGAGTACCGCTCCTTGTCAGAAGATGTGTGGTGATGATGGTGGTGGTGGTGGTGGTGGTGGTGTCTCCTATCCTTTGGCCTGCCTCGCTCTTGGTCTCTGTCTTTGGCAGGTAAGTCACCCGACTGTGTAGTCATATTGAGGTCTGTGCCAATCCCTGCCAGAAAAGAGAAAGAGAACACTTGTAGATTGAATGTTTTTGAATGCACCATAATAGCCTGCTAGCTCCCCCTGGAAGTTTGAGTCTGGAGTTTGGGGATGCTCCTGGATTCAACACTCTTTATGAAAGTTCAAATATCAGTCAGGGCTGGGAATGTTTTTTTTTAACCAACTTTAGTTGATTGCCCAGTTGTTCCCCTACCTGGGAGAAATGCCTAATAATACTGGTTTATACATCGATAATGCAAAGTGCTATCTAAAAAAATAGACTACTGCAATGTTCTCTATGTAGGGCTGCTCTGGAAAAGAGTATGGAGACTTCAGCAGGTCCAAAATGCAGCAGCCAGACTGAATTATGGGACTAGCAAAGTCAATCACACTTTCCTAGTCTTGGCTTGCTTAGACTGGTTCTGTTTCCATGTTCAAGGTACTGGTTATGGCCTATATAGCTCTCAACAGTTTAAGACCTTGATACTTGTCAGAACATCTTTCCCAGATAACTAGATAACTAGGTTATCTGGGAAAGATTTCTTTCCCAGATTTCACATTCTCCTTCCAATCCACATTATTAAAGGTGGCCATACCAAAAGAAGCCAAAAAGGTGACAACAAAGGACTGGAACTTTTCAGTGGTGGCCCCTACTCTGTGGAACAAGTTTCCAACAGTGAGTACAGAATTGTTCTGTTGGGCATATAAGAGCTTCAAAGGGGTGATTTTAATTAGCAAAAAGGGCAGAACAAAAAGATTGCTCATCTTTCCTATGTTATTAAAATTTCAAGCAGCCCCCTCCACATGTAGCTGGTTCACGGGAGAATTAAGAGCTGTTCTTCAGTTTGACCTTCGGTTGATGAGATACCCTAAAGCTGTTTCTCACTCCATACATACACAAATAGTTTGGGGCAGAAATGACCTGCAAGGAAAGGAAGAACGGAGGTCTTGGAGGCTCACTATTGCCCAAGGCTTTGGCGGGATCATTTAAAAACAAAGGGTCTCTGAAAGCAAGTATAACTACTACAGTTACTGCAATGTATTTACAAATATTGGCTCTTCTCAGAGAGCATCTGACATAAGGGAAAACATCCAGGAGCTAGTGAGCTTCCAGTACCCTATATCTTTCCCTTTTTTGCAAGCAGTTGGCCTGAGTAAACAGAAAATTTCCAGACGAGTAGATGCATTTGTTGGTGCAAGCACAATGAAAATTTTTGGAGCAACTTAAAGATGAACATAGGGTTGATGACACAAGTTTTCTCATAGAGGAGTTCACTTAATCACAAACATTAAAAATCTATTGCCAGTTTTTAAAGTGGAAGAAGAGATTGGTTATGATGACAAAATGAAAACAAACTTAGAAAGCTGCATCGATTTCACTGGCTGAGATGCAGTAGAACACATCTATTGAAATCAGAGATTGCTGAGTCAACTCTTCTGTGAGTCCTATTCATTCAAATGGACCTACTTTAACTGTGACTTCCTCTGCTGGAATAGGTCTCTGTTAGAGTAGGTGCATTTGAAAACTGAATTCCAGATAAGTCGAATCAGCAAATGCCCAGTGATTCAATGGGCTTACTCTAGCCTGATTTACTGCACTAAGCAACAAGATTTGGGTCACTATCTCTTAATCATCGTAAAAAAGATGCAGGTCTTGCATATATTTTCTGACTGACTACAGTAACTCCACAGCCAAAATCTTTTTAGAACAATGAACATCCCACAGAAAACTGCACGCTGCTTACAAAATGGTCCTTGCATACACTGGCAAAAGCAAAACAAAAATAAAAAAGACAAAGATGTTACAGACCAACTGCTATATTTCAATTTGAGCTTTTGCAGACAAGGCCATGAAGAAGTGGACTTGTCCATGGACGTTCATATTAAAATATAGCAATTAGTCTTTACTATTTTGGTCCTTATTTTGTTTTTGCCTGAAATGCCAGCACAAACTGCTACCTCTTCTAAAACCTTCACACGCAGGGACACTGAAAGAACTTTGGCCCAAGGCTGTAATTCTCATGCCATTTTCTCTGTGTGTCAGAGCCAAAGGCTGCAAGAAGGAAAGGATGATGGCAGCCTTTATCTTGAGGGAAAAGCTGGGAGAGCAGTGGCCCTCCTGATGCTGTTGGACTCCAAACACCATCAATACCAGCCGGGATCGTCAATGACCAAAGTTGATGGAGATGGTAGGATAAAGATGTTGGAGGGTGACAGTTTCCCAGTCCTGATTATGTAGTTCAGTCCTAACGGTCTTACGGTCTGACCTGTGTCCACATCTGTGTATCGACTGAGTGAACGCTCTGATGCCCGATGGCTCCGCTCCCGCCGCCGGTGATGCCGCTGATTCTCCTCTGGGATTACCCTTTCAAGAGAGTAATCATCCAGACGCATGCCTCTGGAGCGTGAATGGCCCAACATGGAGGCAGAGCGCTTCATGGGGCTTGCATCTGTAATTGTCTGTAAAGGAACAGAAATTCAAACCAACACTGTGAGTGGTAACTCCCAAGAAGGAAACCTCCTGTGGACTTGGCAGAGAATGGGGCATGGTATATGGTTATAAGGACACTTGTCTAGGCAGTTGTTCAGTCAAATAACAGCAGCAGGGATAGGCAATGTTTGTCATCCAGTTGTTGCTGGGCTCCCCTCCCGCAATATCAAACCACAGGCTATCCCAGTGGTGTCCTAATTTAGGCCCTCCAGATGTTTTGGACCACAACTCCCACAGTCCTTTATTATTGGCAACATATGCTTGGAATTCTGGGACTTGTGGTCCAAAATATCTGGAGGGCTGAAGTCTCGACACCTCTGGGCTATGCTGTCTAGACTTGATGGGACCTGAAATCCAACAACATTGGTAATGCAAAGTGCTACAGGAATTCATCCCAAATGGCACAACTATTCCTCCTCCCATCAGGCTTACCTTGAATCAATATCCACAGGTGATCTGTGGGATGTGAGGAGCCCCAAATGTTGGGGTGATCCTCCTCTACTCAAATCACAAGCCCCTGTTTGCCATAGCTATGAAATCTGGGTATGAAAATGTCTCTATAGAGATATTTAGGACAGGAATGGCCATGTAGGGATTTAGGGACTGTGAACTCATTTTCAGCTTCCAAGCCACCAAACTTCCCTCCATCCCCTGTTCAATCTGCCCAAGAATGAATGGATGGATGTAGCTAGTGGCAAACATAGTGGCTATGTTGCCTTCATCCTCAAAGTGAATCACAACATGAGGTTAACTGGCATATTTTATAGTGTTACCTACAACCCAGTAGATGCCTTCTCGTAGCATTGTTTATGAATACAATCACATATCATTGGAGGTTGTTGAAATGGAACTGATTAGAGATGGGCATGAACTATCAATTTGGCAACGTTCGTTTACTAGCTACACAGCTGATCCATGGTTTGGCAGCCTGACCCCTCTGGCCACTTAGAGATGGCCAACTTCCCTACTTTCTCTGGGTGCCCCCTTTGAGTGGGTGAAGGTCAACTCTGCAACCAGTAAACAAACAGTTCTAAACAAATGTTTATTCTCATCTCTAGAGCTGATAAATATTCATCTCACTCTAGAGAGGAATTTGCTGCTAGGGATTTGGAAGGGACACACTTTAATATGTCTTTCACTTTGGAATCTTTTTGGGGTTTCTCTTTTTGTGTCAGGTTCTTCCATGGAACACATTTTTCCCTTTCTTGGAAGAGCAACTGTTTGACAGAAAACTTGAAAGAACCTGAATGATTTGGGTTCTTTTATTTCAATTTCCCAATCTGGTGGTAGAGCCAATTAAGCCCTACAAAATCCCCCAAAACGAATCCAAAAATACAGGGAGAATAATCCACTCCAAAAGCAAGAAACAGCAACACTACATGAGAAAGAAAAATAAATCAGTCATAGACCTATACAGGTACTAACAGCACTTTAAAGTTAACATTCATTATCACATCCTTATCCTCACAATTCTCATCAGTTCATCAGCTGGGAGGAAGACAGATGAGAAAGAAAAATCATCGTGATCATAATCAAATATATTATGCATACACACTCACTAAGGGCAGTATTATTAACCCCCCCATCTCAAAATATACAGGAGGTGCGGGCGTGTGTGGGAACAGCTGTCTGTGACACCATGTTGATAGCTTCATTCCATCAGCACAGATGGAAGGCAGGCAGCGAGGCACTCCATGTGACAGCAAAGGAGACGAGTGGAAATCCATCCAAAGAGCAATAAAAATTTTAGGGAAATTCAAAATATGAAATAAATCTGTAATCTTCACTAACCTCTCTTTTAGAATCCCTGGTTCTTTGGATTTTAAAGACTGTTTATTATGTTTTTGCCACTATGCTAGAAAGGTACAGTTCACTAATGGTGCCATTAGTGTTATGCCAATAACTACCCTGCTGCCTGTTGTCTTTTTTCCCTTTTATGAAAGAGATCTGGCTAAAGCAGGGAATAGCAGGAAAACCAACTGCTCAAGATTCTTTGCACAAATAGACCATAGCAGGGAGGGGGCTATTCCCTGGTTCCTATGGAGTCTACAGTTTGAGGTTTACAGGCCTGTAGAATCTCACTGATTATTTACAATGGTACCTCTGTTTAAGCAATTAATTAGTTCTCCAGGCCGTTTTGTATTTTGAAAAATTCTTAAACCAAAACACGGTTTTCCATAGGAATGCATTGAAAACCAATTAATTCATTCTAGGGGTTAAAAAAACTGTAAAAAAGTATGTCTCATGCAAATCCATGAAA
The DNA here is from genome assembly GCA_029282475.1 of Phrynocephalus forsythii. Taxonomy (NCBI): domain Eukaryota; kingdom Metazoa; phylum Chordata; class Lepidosauria; order Squamata; family Agamidae; genus Phrynocephalus; species Phrynocephalus forsythii. The sequence goes on along the minus strand of JAPFRF010000011.1, from coordinate 77,171,259 downwards.
GGGCCTTCTCGACTGCTGCACCCAGACTCTGGAACTCCCTCCCATTAGAGGCCAGGACTGCCTCATCTCTGTTGTCTTTCCAGAAACAGGCAAAGACCTTTCTCTTCAGGCAAGCTTTCCCTGAATGATGGACTACCATTATGTGTCTTTTATATGAATTTATAGGTTCACATAGACTTTGTGTTTATAACTACTTATAACCTTATAGCTTTAATGTAATGTTGTCTATGTAAGATGTCCCTCAATTTCTTGTTCTAAATACTTGAACATGTCTTAATTGTATTGGACTGTATATTATTATGTCTTAATTGTACTGGACTGTATATTATCCCTCATTACTGTAAGCCACCTTGGGTCCTTTTCCAAGGAGAAAGGAGGGGTAAAAATACTATAAAATAAATAAATAAATAAATAAATAAATAAATAAATAAATAAATAAATAAATAAATAAATAAATAAACCGGAACATTCCATTTAACATTTTCTTAAACTGAGGCATCCCCATTCTTTTCATCATTGAAAACACATCAACATTTAATGCCTTACCAAAAAAACAAAAAAAAAAAAAACCCCTTAAACTGAGGCATTCCATTGAAATTTTTTTCTTAAACAGGCATCCCATTTCCAATAATTTCTTTTCTAAAACAGAGTTTTTCTTTAACCAAGGCATTCTTAAACCGAGGTACCGCTTTATTTGTTTGTTTGTTTGTTTGATTGATTTTCATAGCAATATGGGTGCCAAGAGATGCAATTTAATACATCCTTCTGCCCAGTGAGTCCAGCCTGTGACCTTCCCTATTATGTGGTGTGGTGGCAAGTCATCTGTTAGTTTTAGTCTGCGGGGCCTCAACAATGATAGAATTTGGTTGTGGATATTTCAGAAGGAAAACCACTAACTTGGTTTGCCTGAATGTAGGCTGAGAAGTGGACAGTTTATTCTGGGATTCTTTCACAAGATCATGGTGAGATGGCCCCATGTCTTCTGAGTTGGTTTAGAAGGCTGGCAGACCTGCTGGCAGTTATAGGTTTATGTGCTTTATCCCAGATTTAGGAGGCATACTCTTGAGCTGAATTCAAGCCAGAAGGGGATGATGGAGGAATTTTGGCTTTCAGTACTGATGGTAAAGATAGAGCTCAAGGAGATACGGGTATGCAGTGCCAGTGCCAAGGTCATTTGACGACTGAGAAACAGCATCAGAGAGATGATGACAGCGCTTACAGGAGGCTGGAACTGAGATTGATTTGGAAGGAGGCAGTGATGTCAAAATGTAGTTTTATGTCTGTGTGGATGCCTTTTGTGTGGAATTGGTTATATGGCAGGTGCTGAAACTGAAGGTCCTGCATATGTTCCTTAAAAACAGAGTAACAAAGGTGGTGATGTTGCTTCCAAGATCTCAGAGTGGAATGCCCATTTCAAAAGTTGTGTGATTGAGAAGTTAGAGTTTGGTCATGCTTGGGAGATTCTGAAATGGAGCAAGTGAACCACAAGGTCATGGGGGAGAACCAAGGCATCCCCTTGAATAGTCCAGGCTGCTTTCCCTTGAAAATTCCAGCATTGGAGAGTGCAATGACATGTAATATACTTGAAAAGAGAATATTTGAGCATAATAATAAAAATTCCAAGTTATTAGCAAGAATGACACAAATAAAGAAAAATAAAAAATTGACAAAAAGAAGGGTAAAATGTTAATAAAATGAAAGAAAAGTTGGAGGCATTCTAAGAGTATTACAAGAATCTTCATACAAGTAATAGTCCATCTATCAGTAGCATAGTAGCATACATGAGTTTGTAAAGGAAAATATGAAAATAAAGATTCAGAATGAAAATAGTGAAAGGATGGCTCAATTAATAACAGATGAAGAGATTGAGGGAATTATAAACAAGTTGAAAATAGGTAAAACACCAGGACCCGATGGAATATGACCAAAATTTTATAAAGTATTTAAGAAATTATTAATCCCTAGAATGAAATAATTATTCAATAAGATTATTGTGGGGTGGTGGTGGTGGAAATTCCCCAATCCTAGAAAGAATAAATAATAGTACTGATTTTAAAGCTAGGTAAAGATAAAATAAATATAGACAAAGTAAAGAAAGATATTACTGAACAATTAAAAGAATATCAAAAATTAAAGTTTTCATGGTTTGGAAAAATTTCAGTATGTAAAATTAAAATTATTCCCAAATTGAATTTGTTTTTTGGATGTTTTGAAGCTGAGGCTCCAGTACTTTGGCCACCTCATGAGGAGAGAGGACTCCTTGGAAAAGTCCCTGATGTTGGGAAAGATTGAAGGCAAAAGGAAAAGAGGACGGCAGAGAATGAGATGGTTGGACGGTGTCATCGATGCAACCAATATGGATTTGACAAAACTCCGGGAGGCAGTGGATGATAGGAAGGCCTGGCGAGCTCTGGTCCATGGGGTCACAAAGAGTCGGACACGACTGAACGACTGAACAACAACAACAAAGAATCAACATTTATGGATTGTTATAGACCAATTTCATTGATTAATCAAGATGCTAAGATATTTACAGCAATTGTGGTTAATAGATTAAATAGTTTTGTAGGAAAATATATAAACAACAATCAGAATGGTTTTATTAGAGGTATGCATATGGCAGATTTAGTTAGAAGAGTCCTGAATAATATGTATTTAGCATATAGCAAAAAAGGAAGGTAGGGATAATTTCATTAGATATTTTTAAAGCATTTGATTTGGTAGAGTGGAGTCTTTTAATGATTTTGATTAATCATCTAGGTTTTAGTGTTCAATTTAGCAATAAAATAGAACAGCTGTATTCTCATAACAAGGCTAGGTTTTTAGTGAATGCTTTATCGGGAGGCATTTGGCAACCTTTAATTTAATTTAATTATTTTTCTCTGACACCTCTTGCCGATGATTTTCTCTTATTAATGTATTGTCTCCTCTTTTTCTTTTTCTTCTTTTAAATCTTTTTCTTTGATTTTTTGCTGATATTACCTTGTGTTTTATTGTTCCTTTAACCCTATTGTTAACTGCCTGGAGTTTCCTGGGAAGACATGCAGTATAAAACTAAACTAAACTAAACTAAACTAAACTAAACTAAACTAAACTAAATAAATAACTGAAATTATTACTCTGGGCCAAGGAACAAGACAGGGTTGCCCACTAGCTCCAGTTTTGTTCATCCTTATAATGTTGGCTAATGTAATAAGAGAGGATAAAGATATAGAAGCGCTGGAAGAGGGGAAGGTAAATAAAATCCATTTATTTGCTGATGATATATTACTAATAATTAAAAACCCAGTGATATGTTTTTATAAATTACAGAAATGCCTTTGAGGAAGCAACAGGACTAAAGGTGAATTGGATTAAATCCAAATGTATGTTGGTAAACTATAAAGAGGAAGAGAGAAAGTTGTTTAAGGAAGTATTTAAAGGCAAAATAACAAATAATATTTATTATTTGGAGATAAATTTAGCATGGGATTTACAAGATATGCTTAAAATAAATATAGACAAAGTAAAGAAAGATAATATCAAAAATTAAAGTTTTCATGGTTTGGAAAAATTTCAGTATGTAAAATTAAAATTATTCCCAAATTGAATTTTTTTGGATGTTACCTTTAAAATGGAATGAAAGAAAGTTAAAAGGAATCCAGGGGAAAATAAATATGTTTTGTAATGGTAATAAAAAGCTAGAATTAATAAGAGTTTCTATATAGCTAATCAGTTAAGACATATTCCAGATATAATAATATAAAATGATAACTTAATCTGGAGAGATTTAGAAATTATGTAAAAAGGAGAACATATTTTTAAGGAAGATATTAAAGCTCAGATGAGAAAGATAAACAATCAATTCTTGAAAAACATGATGGATTGTTGGAAGAATGTCAGGGGGAAATTAAGTCCATTAGTATCACCTCTGATTCAAGTAATAGAAATTAATAGTTTTCCAGAAAATTTAAAAGGGAAATTAGATAAGGTACTGCAAGATTAAAAAATTATATATTTACGGGATTGGCTAAAACAAATGCAGAATAGACAAAATATAGAGGAGAAGTTTGGAGAAAATATTTCATGGCTGAATATTATGAAAATGAAAAAATGGACCAAAGAATGGAAAGCAAAAGTAGGAGATTGTAGAAAGTTGACTAAGTTTGAAGAAATTATAGATAGAAGAAATAAGATGGAGAATAAAGAGCAGAGAAAAGGTATAGTAAGTGAGATATATAAGTTATTAGTTCAGGAGCAACACAAAGGAAATAAGTTAAAAGAGATATGGCAAGAAGATATTAAAGAAATAAAAGAGGAAGAATGGAGGAAAATGTGGAACAAATGAATAATGAAAACATATAAGTGAGAGTAAAATAAAATTGTTATAAAGTATATTGGTGATGGTATATAATACCTGCAAAGTTAAATATAATGAAGAAATATCTCCAGTATGCTAGAGGTGTTCAAAGGAAAAAGGGACATATTTACATATGTGGTGGCTGTGTGAGATAAGAAATTCCTGCCTCCACCCCAAATTTGCAAGATGGAAACTCTTCCACCAAGATTATACAGACTCCCAAAAATCCACAAAGACTCAACCCCACTCAGGCCCATTGTTAGCACCATTGGTTCCCCAACATATGAAAAAAAAAACCCACCTAACCACCCTTCTACAGGCCCACATTGGATAGACCTCATCCCACATCACAGACTCAGGACATTTCATAGACAAGATTAGAATCCTAAAACTCAACCCCAGGGACAGACTGATCAGCTTTGATGTAGTATCCCTCTTCACCAAAGTACCAATAAAGGACACTTTAGCACTCATCCAACAGATCTTCCCAGAAGACATTAAGGCCCTATTCCAACATTGCCTAATGACCAGGTACTTCAGATGGGAGAATGACTTCCTATGAACAGAGAGATGCCACTGGGACCCCCCTCAGCCAGGTAATAGCAAACCTTTCCATGGAACATTTTGAAAAACAAGCTGTGGATGTGACACCCTTTGCACCCACAGTCTGGTTCCAATACATGGATGACACATTTGTAATTTGGAGCCATGGTGAAGATAAACTGGAAGAATTTCTAAACTACCTCAACAATATCCGCCCAAATATGCAATTCACCATGGAAAAAGAAATAGAGGGGAAACTCCCATTCTTAGATGGCATGGTCATACGCAAACCAGACCTCCAATTAGGACATAAGGTTTACAGAAAACCCACCCACACAGATTGGTACCTACATAAAAATCCTAACCACCACACATGACAAAAAGAGGCATAATCAAAACTCTTGTAGATTGCGCAAACCAAAACGGTGAAGCTGAATTCCTTAACACTGAACTCAGCCACCTGAATTAGGCCCTACAGACAAATGGCTATTCCAAGAACGAAATCAAAAGAGCCATCAAACTGAAAAACAACAACAAACTGAAGACGAAAAACAGTCTCCAACAAAATCAAAGAGCATGAAAGACACTGCAGATTAAAACAACCTGAAAAATCAGCAGTAGCTGAACACACCCTGAAACAAACTGGACATGAAAGTCTCTTCCAGGACACAGAGGTACTGGACAACACTACCAATCACTATGTCAGACTACACAGAGAAGCCACTGAAATCCACAAACACAAGCACAGTTTGAGCAGAACTGTGAGCACTTTGAATCTCTTGAGTGGCAAACAGGTCCACCTTTGGGTGAACCCCATGACAACAAAGGCATTTGAAGGTTAGATGACGCAGTTTCCACTCGTGAAATGTAGTCATCATTCTGCTGAGGCTGTCTGTGGCAATGTTCTTGGAACCGGCACAGTGCATAGAAACTGGGAAGATCTGGTGGGAAACGCACCACTCCCAGAACTCGATCGTCAGCTGAAGAAGACATCTGGAGTGTGTGCTACCCTGTTTGTTGATGTAGTACATGGTGGTAATGTTGTCGGTGACCACCAGTACTACATTGCCAGAGAGGTGTTGGAGAAATGCACGAAAAGCCTTGCATAGTGCTAGAAGCTCCAGCTGGTTGATATGCAGAGTCTGCTCCTGAGGTGACCAAATGTTGTGGATGGTCATGTCCTGACAGACCGCTCCCCAGCCAGTGGTACTGACATCCGTTGACACTTGAATGGTTGGAAAAGGTATGCAGAAGGGTCCGCCCATCAGCAGATTGGAGGCGTCCGCCCACCAGGTAAGCTGTAGCAGTAGATGTGGGGGGACAAGCAAGGGTTTGTCGGGGGGGGTGTCACAGAGAGGATTGAAGTGAGAGAGGAACCAAGGTTGCAGGGTTCTGAATTTCAGCCTGGCATGTGGTAGAACAGCTGTAGTAGTTGCCATGAGACCCAAAAGACGCTGGGCCGAATGAGATGACACCGTACCACCTGCCCAAAACAGAGATAGGAGGGTGGCAATGTTGTCAATCCTTTCCGAAGGTGGAAAGGCCATACCTTTTGTGGCATCCAGGACCGCGCCTATGTAAGAGACGAGTTCTGAGATGTGCTGTGATTGGGGCCATACATTTTGTGAGGACTCTTGGAGCAGTGGCCAAACCAAATGGAAGGTTGGAATATTCGAATACGTCGCAGCCCACCGCAAATCTGAGGTAACACCTCTGGGAGGGATGAATGGAGATGTGAAAATATGCATCCCTCAGATCCATTACTCTGAACCAGTCTCCACAATGGAGAAAGGGAATAATCTTTTCAAGGGTGACCATTCTGAAATTCAGGGAAAGAAGATATTGGTTTAATTCCCTGAGGTCCAAAATGGGACAGAGACCTCCGGTACGGTGAAGTACCTGGAAAAGTGACTTAGATGTTCAAGGCCTGGAGGGAGGCAATTCATCGATAAGGCAAGGCGACAAGGTGTTCTGATTATATTTCCTGGACTGGAATTCTAAGAAGTAGCTTTGTTTGATAAGGGACAAGATCCACTTGTCCATTGTGATGGCCCACCAAGCTGACAGGCATGGGGTGAGATGGATGGGATTGGTGCAGTCAGAAGTCTTCTTTATGTCTCTTGTCTCTCGGCTTGGAGGGCTGAGAGGACAAGGCTTTAGGCTTCTTTCCTCTGGAGGATGAAAAGGCAGAATAGTTGGCGGATCAGGTAGAGCAATCTCTTGGCTGTTGTCTGGAAGCAGATGGCTGGAAGTGAGGCTGAAAATATGCTTGCGTGTAATGGTACTGAAAGGGCTGCTGCTGTCACTGAGGAATAACATTAAGCTTTTTGGCTGTAGTGTGTTTCTTGTGACAATCCTCCATTAAATGTCAGTGGTGGAATGAAACAATCCACTGCCCTCGGTGGAAGTTGTTCAATTTGTAATTTATGTTCCTCCAAGAGGCCAGCTGAGCAAAGCCAAGTGTGTCTAGGCAGATCAACTGCAGCACCCAAGATCTTAGATGAACAGTCAAAAGCATGGTGAGAGGATCTCATTTGCTGTGCTGCTAAGGCCATTGCTTCCTCAAAGATGGCAGAAGCGTCGGACTTCTTGTCTTCAGGGATCATATCTAGAAATGGTTGGAGATGTTGAAACAACTCGCTGTGGTATGTGCCCATAGCACCTTGATAGTTGATAACCTTGAAGAGCAGAGCGGCAAAGATGTAAACATTTCTACCGTATTGAGCTTCCGACCTTACTTAGTTGGTGGTATGGGAATCTGTTTCAAATGTGATTGCATTTGTGATGCTGCAACCACCAAAGAATTCGGAATAGGGTGCTTTACCAGATAAGGTGCTTTTGAATCATGGATCCTATAGAGGGACTTGATGCGTCTGGAAACAGAATGGGAAGAGAACTTTTGAAAAGGTTTGTTGGCTATAGACAGAAAAGATGGAAACCTGGCCAAATGGACTGGAGAAGAGTCCTCTGAAGATATTTTATCAAATATATTATAGGTATGTTTAGGCTTGGGATGATGTGTAGGGAGACCGATGGACTTGGCCATTCTGAGGACAAAGTTGGAATAATTTCTCATAGTCTCGTAAGATGAAGGAGGTGTATATTCTTCAATCTCCGAATCAGGAGTTGGAACCATCTGGGCTGATTCCTCCTCAGATTCATCCAAAGGAAGGGAAGAATTGTCAGAGTTCAAGTCCATGGAACAGCCTTGCTCTTGTGATGGTTGTGTAGGAGACGTCAAATTCAAACTGGACTGAATGACCCACTGCTTTCCATCAAATTTCAAACAAATAGTTGGGAAAGAGGCATCGGGATCGAAAGTGCAGATGAAGAAACCAGCAGATGGTTGGGAGAGCATTGCGCTCAATTCCGATCGCTTGTGCTTCTTAGTTTTAGAAACAGCAAGGGTAGCATGAAAAGACACAAAAGTGCCCTTTGAGGCAGAAACTGGTATCAGTACCAGAGAAAGTATTGGAGGTTGAGTTGTCATTGACATCATACACACAGTGAGTGCAAATGAAGGTAAAACCGCATGTTGAAATGCAGACAGTACCGAAAAAGCTGTCAGGATTGGCGCCAGGACTGGTGCCAGGATCAAAGCCGAAACGGTAGTATGAAAGAAAGGCAACGTCAACATTGACACCTTTAGACAGGATAGATAGAGGAACCAACATTGGATTTGACGTCTGAATCAGTGGTTATATTTTTTTTATTTTTTTTTTATTTTTTTTTAATAATAATACACAACTTAGAAATACACAACTTAGAGGATATACAAAATTTGAGCAATTTCTGACAACATATGAATCAGAGAAAGGAAATACAGGGAAAGGAACAGTTGGCAAATTATATAAAATAATTCAAGATTCATTTGAGAATAGGGAACAGGATACAATAAGAGAGCTATGGAAACAAGACATAGAGAAAGAAATAAATAATGATGAGTGGAAAAGAATTTGGAATTTGAGGATTTTACGGTCATTATCAGTCAGAATAAAAGAAAACTACTTCAAACTAGTTTTAAGATGGTATATGACTCCAGTCAGAATGAATAGAATGAATCCAAAATATTCTAAGCTCTGCTGGAAATGCGAAAAAAGATAGGTACCTATTTTCATTTATGGTGGGAATGTGAAATAGTTCAAAAGTTTTGGCAAGAGATTATTGAGGAGATAAGAGAAATACTACAAACTGATATTAAATGTGTACCGGAAATTGCTTTGTTATCATTACCATCTATCAATGAACATGATGTGAAAACTAAAGAATTAATAGCAAATCTTATGACAGGAGCTAGACTGATTATTGCTAGGAACTGGAAACTGAAATCAGACCTTAAAATTGCTGAATGGTATAAGGAAGTGTGGGACATAGCACTAAATGATAAACTATCTTGTAATATAAAAGTTTTGAGAGGTGAAATAAAAAAAGATACTTTCTATGATGTTTGGGGGAAATTTATAGATCATGTACTATTAAAAGGGAAAGGGATACAACCAACTTATAACCCAACACAGTTCTGGCGTAAAGGACCTTAAGAAGCCTATTGGAAGAAAAAGGAAAAAAAGATGAAGAAGAAAGAGAAGATGCAAGAATACTGGACGGTTTCTTGGGGGCGGGGGGCACTTTGTACTGTTTATGATTGTCTATTACTGTTTTTTTTTATATAATTGTTTATCATTGTTATTTTGTCTTTTTTATGTTCAATAAAAAAAAAAAGAATCAGTGGTTATAGGGAAGCCGCCACCACCACAGCCGTGGAGGTGGTCGAAACCGATGGCAATAACGAATGTGGGATCAAAGCTGGCTGTGATGGAAGCAGCTTTTTATGCACATCCTTAGACTTCTTTTTGGTACAATGCTTCTTATGGATCTGGGCAATAGGCTGTGGAGCTAAAGAGGGAGAGAGCACTACAGGAGAGAAGCGCTGAGAAGCTCCATTCGGTACCGACAGGCGTGGAGAAGCAGAGGCTTGGTCTGTTGCTTGAGCTGCAGCCTGAACGGAGTTGTCATGACCCTGTAACTCCGAACAAGACCCAGCGGACTGGGCTTAGACGAAAAACTGTTCCAAGATAGTGGTTTGATTGGCATCTCGAGACTCAGAGTTGATGCCAAAGGTGATGAATGCCATGGGAAGAGAGGTTCATAAGATGACGCCATATGTACAGAAGAATGGTCAGTTTCGAGATCGATTACTTCAGAAGGTCTAGAAATAGATGGTGATGGTATTGAGCAAGACTTCTGCTTGAGCAAAGGAAGCTTATGTTTAGAGTCCTTCTTTGATACCATAGCTGGTTTTGAAGTTTTCTTTGATTTTGACGGCGTAGACAAAAGAACCAGTTACTTACCTGTAAAGGTGGTTCTTCGAGTGGACCTTCATGAAGCCACAAGGATGGGTTTCCCAAGCGCCCCTGCACTAGAGGTTGGACTTCCCTAGCAACAGGAGAGTTTGTTAGTGTCCTTCCCCCTGGTACCGCACATGCACGGCAAGTTCCTGCCCAAAGGCCTCAGTTCCTCTTGACCGCCAAGTGACAGGTAAGTACCAGTCAAGGCATGATGGCCAGAGGGGAGGTGGGCGGGTGCCATGTGGCTTCACGAAGGTCCACTCGAAGAACCACCTTTACAGGTAAGTAACTGGTTCTTCTCCTTCGTGGCCTTCGTGAAGCCACACGGATGGGTGATTGCAAGCAGTACTCACTGGCAGGAGGGTAGTCATGCCGCCACAAAGGAAAGCACAGCCCTCCCAAAGGAAGCAGAAGACCTCATGCGGGCATCCATCTGATAGTGCTTCATGAAGGTGGTGGGCCTCGACCAGGTTGCTGCATTGCAGATGTCCTCAAGTGGAACACCCTTGAGAAAGGCAGCGGAAGAGGCCACAGCTCTAGTGGAGTGGGCTTGAACACCAGGAGGCAATGGCTTTTTTGCCAAGGCATAAGCCAATTCAATGGTTGCCACAATCCAGCGGGAAAACCTCTGTGCTGACACTGGCTGACCCTTAAAATCAGAGTCATAACAGACAAAGAGTCTTTGAGTCTTTCGGAGGTCAGCCATTCTAGAGGTGTAGAATGCCGGAGCCCGACGCAAGTCTAGTGAGTGAAGGTCCCTCTCCAAAGGGGTAGAGGGGTCGGGGAAGAACGTGGGTAACACAGTAGGTTGGGATATGTGGAAGGATGAGACGACCTTGGGTAGAAACGAGACATCCGGATAAGCCATCACCTTGTCCTTATAAAACTGAATGTAAGGAGGGTCACAGCAGAGAGCACAGAGTTCACTCGCTCTACATGTGGAGGCAATAGCCAGTAGGAAAGATGTTTTAAAAGTTAGGCATCGCAAGTCCGTAGTAGCCATAGGCTCGAAGGGAGGACGTTGAAGTTGCTGCAGCACCAGGGACAATGACCACTGCGGTGGGATAGGCCTGCGATCAGGGAATGTGTTCCTGAGACCCTTCAGAAAAAGCTTTAACCTGGGGTGCCTAAAATAGGCAGAGGCAGGCGAGAGGAGAGGCTGGTGAGCAATGATCGCCAAAAAGTGAACTCTCAAGGAGGCCAGGGTCAGGCCAGACTTCTTCAGGTGGAGAAGGTTCTGAAGCACTAAGGTGAGTGGGGGCTCAATCGAAGAGAAGCCTTTATCAGCGGCGTAAGAAGAAAAACGCTTCCACTTATAAGAATACAGAAGTGTGGTGGATGGCTTCCTACATGCCGCAAAAACTCGTTCCATTAATTCTTTATCCTCCAGGCTGTCAGTTGTATGCGCAGGAGGTCCAGGTGGAGGACTTGTCCATTGTTGTGGGACAGGAGGTCCAGTTTGAGGGGAAGCCGGAAATATTCTGAGGCTAGATTGAGCAGGGAGGTGAACCAGGGTTGCCTGGGCCACCATGGTGCTATCAGGATGATATTTGGATGTTCCTGAAGCACTTTTCTGACTACTTTGTGGAGTAGTGGGATCGGAGAGAAGGCATAGAATAGGTTGCCTGTCCAGGGGAGGAGAAGGGCATCTCCCTGAGAGTCCTTGCTGAATCCAGCTCTGGAGCAGTACAGACGGCACTTCGTGTTTAGGTGAGTAGCGAAGAGATCCATTGAGGGATGGCCCCACTTCAGGCAAAGACTGGTGTAAGTCCGGTGGTGGAGTTCCCACTCGTGAGAGGTGTTGTGTTTTTTGCTCAAGGAGTCGGTGTCTATGTTTTCGGAGGCGACAATGTGCATGGCAATCGGATGGATTCAGATGGAGAGGCACCACTCCCCAAAGTCCAGTGTGCGGTTGAGAAGATGCCTTGACTGTGTTCCGCCCTGCTTGTTGATGTAGTACATGGTGGCTGTGTTGTCAGTGGCCACCAGTACTACATTGCCGGATAGGTGTTGGATAAAGGCACAAAAGGCTTTGAATACTGCCAGAAACTCCAGTTGGTTGATGTAGAGGGTGTGTTCTGTTGGTGTCCAGGTGTTGTGGATTTTGTAGTTGAGACATAGGGCTCCCCAGCCTATGGTGCTGGTGTCTGTTGTCACTTGGCTCGTCGGAAATGGCGAACAAAAGGGACGGCCAACCAGGAGGTTTCTCCAAGAAGCTCACTAGGTAAGGTGATGAGGTAAGCCTGGTGGGACAGTGAGGATCTTGGAGGGTAGATCCGTCAATGGACGGAAATGGGAGAGAAACCAGCTTTGTAGATACTGTAGTTTTAGAAGGGCATGAGGTAGCACCGCTGTCATGGAGGCCATGAGGCCATGAGGTCTCTGGACCAGTATTGCCTGAATGGAGGCATGGGGCTGGAATGCAGGTAGAATAGCGAAGATTTCCTGAAGTTGCTCCTCTGGAGGGAAAGCCATGGCCTGAGAGGCATCCAAAGTGTCTCCGATGAATGATACTATCTGGGAAGGAACCAACTTTGATTTCTTCAGGTTGACCTGCAGGCCGAGGTTCTGAAGAGTTTTTAGAACAAACTGGATGTCTTGGGTGGCTTGCTGTTGGGATTCTGCCTCTACAAACCAACAGTCTAAATAGGGGAAGATGGTAATTCCCCTTGTCCGCAGGTAGGTTGCCACAGGAGACATACATTTGGTGAATACCTTTGGTGCAGTTGACAAACCAAAGAGAAGGGTGGAGTACTGATAGACGTTGTTTTGGATGGCAAATCTCAGGAAACGGCGATGGGCAGGATGTATGGAGATGTGGAAGTATGCATCCTGTAAGTCTATTACGGCAAACCAGTCACCCCTGCATAGAAAAAGGATGATCTTTTCGAGGGTGACCATGCAAAATTTGGTTGGATGAAGAAAAGTGTTTAGGGTCCTGAGGTCCAGGATCGGTTGAAGGCCACCATCTTTTTTTGGGACTGTGAAATATCTTGAAAAGTGCCCATGGCGGGCTTGGGACGGATGGACCCAATGAATGGCATTTTTGAGTAACAGGGATTGAACCTCTTCTGAAAGACAACGAGAGGGTTCTGTGTAAACAATTTCTCCCAATGGGGGGAACGAAATCCAAATGGTAACCTTTTGAAATAACAGAAAGGACCCACTGGTCCGACATGATGGCCTCCCATTGAGGAAGGGCCGTAGACGTATGATTGGAGGGGAGTCAGAATTCCTCTCTGCCTCCTCTCTCTGGACTTGGAGGACTTGGAAGTGGAGGGCTTGGAAGTCTTAGCCCTGGAGGAGTAGGATTCAAAGGTGGTGGATCTGCTGGATCTGTCCTTACCGAAGAGCTTGGAGGTAAGAAGAGGAGAACCCGGTTCGCTTGGCCTGGAAGCTGCCGTTGCTGCACTGAGGGAGCACATTGAGCTTTTAGCGGTATGCTGCTTCTTGTGACGGTCCTCCATGAGATCATCGGTGGAAGGATGGAAGAGGCCGTCACCCTCAAAGGGGAGATTCTCAATCTGAGCTTTGTGGTCATCAGAGAGTCCCATTGTACGTAACCAGGCATGTCGTCGAAGCCCGATAGAGGCACCAAGCACCTTAGATGTGCAATCAAATGCATGACGGGACATGCACATTTGCTGGACCGAGAGTGCCATAGCTTCATCAACGATCAAGCCAGCCTCTGAGTGTCTGGACTCTGGGATGAGCTCTAGAAAGGGTTGGAGGTGCGCAAGCAGCTCTCTCTGGTATGTTCCCATGGCACCTTGATAGTTGGCGATCTTAAAAAGCAACGAAGCAAAGCTGTAAACATTCCTGCCCACAGTGTCCAACTTGCGGCCCTCCTTAGAGGGTGGAATGGGGACTTGCTTCGTCCTGGAATGGATTTGGGACGAAGCCACAACCACTGAATTCGGTTGAGGGTGCTTGCTGAGGAAGGTTGCCTTGTCGTCATGGACCTTGTATAAGGCCTCTATTTTCCTCGAAACTGACATGGATCTGATAGACTTAAACGCCTCCTCAGCCATCAATATGAAGGACGGTATCATTGCCAGATGAACAGGCGCAGTTTCATCCGACGAAATCTTGCCGAAAATATGGCAAGTATGTCTGGGACAAGGACAGTGGATAGGCAGGTCAATGGTCTTGGCCATACGAGCCACAAAGTCAGTATAGTTTCTCATGGCTTCAGAGGAAGATGGAGGAGATCTTGCCTCAGTTTCTGAATCTGGCATGGTTACAAGTTGTTTCAAATCTGAAGATACGGATTTGGAGTTGCTGATATTCGAATCCGAGGATGGATTTGACAAAGACAGATTCAAAGGGTGGTCAGCTTGGGATGAATCCAAGGAATGAACTGACCATTGCTTACTGTCGAATCTCAGGGAGAACGCCGGTATCAGTGGAACCGGAATGGAGGCAGAAGAACCTCTCCGGCGAGAAGTACTTCGCTTCTTTTTAGGTGGTTGGGAAGCGAGCACCAGCAATGGATCTGAGACTTCTTTGGAACCCATCAGAGCCGTAGCCACGGTGGTTGAAACTGAGACGGATGGATCCGGAGTGGAAACGTTGGTGGAAGCGGGCAATGACAACTGCTTCCTTGGTTTCGAAGGATGGATCAATGGATCTGAAGGCTTTGCAGCGGTGACCGTTGGGGTGGAGAGGCGCATCTTTTTGCAGTGCTTCTTCTCAGCACGGTCAGTCTCCCGGGCAAAGGCTACCGGGTTGGATGGAAGGGAACCAACGGGTTCCTCCGCCTTCAAAGTTGGAAGAGGCGAGGACGCCGCCTTCGAAGCCATAGAAGCCGCCAGTGAGTGGGACCAGACAGAGGCCGCAGGAGAAGTCAAAGAACAGACCGGAGTGAAACTCTCCTTAATAAGGCTGATGTTTGGAGGTTGAGAAGTTGAGGCCTTGTCTTTGGAAGACGAATCTGATGAAGATGAAGAAGACGGACGGGGTTCTTGAAATTGTGGACGATCCGACAACGGAGGAACTGAACCCGAGAACTCGGTTTTGACTGAAATAATATCGGAAGATTTCGAATCCAAAGACGACTTTACCAGTTTAGAGGATTTAGTCGAATCCGACGCAGACTTGGACTCGGCGGGAACATCGAGGACTGGTAACTTACAGGTTTGGGAGTGTTTAGATGATTTCAAAGCTGAAGAAGAAGCCAAAGAGGCTGATGGAGAAGATTTTACCGGATCCATCGGCACGGGACGGAGAGATTTTTCCAGGAGATAAGAATTGAGCCGGTTAAGGCAATTTTTAAGTGCTTGCGCACTAAAACCTTTACAGATGGTACAGCCCTCCGGACGGTATGCCTCCCCAAGGCAAAAAAGACACTTCAGGTGACCATCGGTGTGGGGAACTTTTTGAACAGAGGCAGGAAGGACATAGAAAATGCACTAGGCTCTCTAATTCCAAAGAAAAGAGAGAAAACGCACGGAGACTAGCAAAACGTGACCTCTAACCAGTGCCGTAAAGAGGAAGTGAGGCGTTTGGGCAGGAAGGTGTTGTGCATGCGTGGTATACCAGGGGGAGGAGACTAACGAACTTTCCTATTGCTAGGGAAGTCCAAACTCTAGCGCAGGGGCGCTTGGGAAACCCATCCGTGTGGCTTCACGAAGGCAACGAAGGAGAACAGACTGAGATGAAGAAGCCTTCTTAGTCAAAGATGGTTCCAAAGATCCTTCAATCAAAAAAGTGTTTAAATGGTGGCGGTGATTTTTCAAGGCTGGAGTGGTAAAGCTTCTACAGATAGCACAGGTGTCAGGCCAATGACTCTCGCCCAAGCAGTATAAACACTCCCTGTGCCTATCTGTATGCAGAATTTTAGTGCTACAGGAAATGCACCATTTAAAAGGGGGCAGAAATGCCATAAAACAACAAAAATGTTACTGGGGAAAAGTAGTGAGGAGAATAACCAAGAAGCTGCCTCTTAACATGGCAGTAAGAGGGAACTGAGGCGTTTGGGCAGGAACCCCTTGCACATGCGCAGTGCGAGGTGGGAGGGGACTAACAAACTTTCCTATTGCTAGGGAAGTCTGAGCCTCACATGTGTGCATTAGGAAAGCCATCTGTGTGGCTTCACGAAGGCCATGAAGGAAAACCATATACTGCATCCTGAAAGTACATATTTGTTGTTCTGAAACTAGTTTATATTAACACTTTGATCCAGTTAAATAAGTTTGTGCCATTCACAACATAACAGATTCCCTCTCCCTGAAAAAGGTAGGTGGCCACTGTCTTTCATTTCTATCTATCTATTTCAGTGTACAGGACTTGTCTACATCCATTGGTTGCCCAGATCTTGGTAGCAACACATAGAAATTGTGTTTATAACTACTTATAACCTTGTAGCTTTAATGTAATGTTGTCTATTAATGCTCTAAGATGTCCCTCAATTCCTCATTCTCAATACTTGAACATGTCTTAATTGTACTGGACTGTATATTATCCCTCGTTACTGTAAGCCTCCTTGGGTCCTTTTCCAAGGAGAAAGGTGGGGTAAAAATACTCTAAAATAATAAATAAATAAATAAATAAATAAATAAATAAATAAATGAACAAATGAGAGAGAGGGGGGAACACACATATAACCACTGTAGATGCATCTGATGAAGAGGGCTTTGGTTCACAAAAATTTTAATATGCTGCAGGAGGATGTTGATCATAAGGGGGAGAAGGATCTTGCTGACGGCAGTTGGCTTCCGGGTGACCATGACCAAAGGAGAAGAACAACAGAATCAAGCGAAAGGTCAGAAGAGCCATTTGGACTACCTGTGATCACTCGTGACATGGAGCTATTCTTCAAGCAGGTGCAATCAGCAGAACAAAACCAAAATTTCATGTGGCCTGAAAAGTCCCCAGGGTCACATCATTCATTATGGTTCCGTAAGAATGACGACAGAAAATTCAACCTGTCACTGCACTACAGCAGAGCTTGGAAGCACGGTTCTTGGACCACTACTCCTTTCCACAGGCCCTGAACCAGTGGCGTTTCCAAGCTCTGGTCCAGAGTGGTGCTTCTCAATTTTGGGTCCCCAAATGTTCTTGGGCCACATCTCCCAGAAATCCTGACTAGTGGTGAAAGCTCCTGGAATTTTTGGTCCAAGAACACATGGGGACCCTACATTTGAGAACCACTGCTTTACAGTACATCACAAACGGTTTGGCGGCTGTTGAAACCAACAAGGCAGACAACAAAAGGCTGGAGTGGAAAATGAGAGAAAAAGCATTGGGGAGGAATGAACAGTGAGACAGTGAATGAAGAGAAAATGAAGACAGGATGGAAAATGGGTTGAAGGGAAAGATTTTTGCTTATGCAACAATCAATGCAGCAGAAGCAATGGGACAGGAAGGTCACACAATATGGGTCTGGCAGAGAGGAAGGGGGAAAGGGAGAAGCGCATGAGGATAGGCAGACACACAGTGTTGGCAGATTGGTACTCTGAGGAGCCCCAGGGGAGGGAACTGGAGGTGGCGAGCGCGCAGAGCCAGGAGTCCAGGCTACAGTACATACACTGAGATTATTCCCTCGCGGTCGCGCCTTCCTCCTCTGTCGCAGCCATACAAGACGGTGCACACAGAAACGGGAAAGAGAGAGAGAGAAGGAAATAAATATAAAAGCAAAAGGGAATCAAGGGCCAAAGGGGAAGGTGGAGGAACCAGAATGTGGAAAGGGGTTGAGGGGGAGGAGTGTAAGGAGAGAACAATCAGGTTAATGTTGCTCATTTATGCACAGGACCAGTCCAGCCTGTTGCTGGACACTCGTCTCTAAAGGGTGTTTCTTGACAATAGCCAAATAAAAAGGATAGCTATTTCTCAGAAGGGATGAGCTGAGCAGGGCAGCAAAGACAACAGCAAGGCCCCACACCTTCCCCCAAACATGCGGCAACAAGCCCCAGCCACTATAAACCTCAGCCACAATTAAAAGCTGCAACACTCTGCACAGTCCAAACCAGGACAGTCACCCTTGCACACACAGCTGCTCTCATTGATTTTTCTGCACTGCTTTCTCCATCTCCTCTGCTCTACTTGCCAGTCCAGTCTGGGAGAAGCAGAATAAGACAAGACACTGTCTCAGGCAAGACAGAACAGCAGAGAAAGCCCAGGGCAAGATACAGTCAGTGGAGAAGGTCTGTGAGCTTGAATAGATACCTAAAATGATGGGAATTCCAGGACAGAGAAGCCCTAGGGACAGATCCCACTGATGTGCAAGGAAGCAGCATTTGGACAATTATTTGTACGTTGACTCTGAAGCTCAGTGAGACTGAAAACAGTGTAGTGTTTTTACTACTACCGAATGGGCTGTTTGCCATAAAAGCAGCAACGTTCAAGAATGGTTGTGCTGCATCTTCTATTTTGTAAGTGATGTTGGCTGGCACGGTTTCCATGAACATTTCTCCTTTAATCAAAGAAATATGTAGTTGAAGAGTTGCGTGCGGAAATGGGCAAATCAGTTTCATGCTCTCCCTTTATGCTTTTCTCTTCTTTAAAATGCTTTTAAATGCATTTCCTGTTTTAATACTCCTAGCAGCATAATTTCTGGAAGTATCTCCATAAGCAATCCCACAACAGTGTTTGCAGAATATCCGCAAAACGATGGCTCTCAAACTAGCAGAAAATGCCCTCCCCTCCGCTGGATCCAAAAGGCACCATCTTCCCTCCAAAGGCCCCAGCACAGGAATGGCATTCCCGCCCAGCAACCTCAACCTTTATGTAGCTCTTTCTGAAATGCTGCTGCCTCCTAGCCTTGGCGGCTTTGTATCAAAGCAGCAAGAGTCTTCCACCAAGGGGAACTTGATACTGTTTCTGATGCTGGATTGGGGACTGTAATATGCAAGAAGGCTTTAAAACTGTCTATAAACTATGACAAAATTAAAACATTTCTATCTAACCTAAATAACCTTAGGTGCTTTAAAGAGGAGTTGCTAAATCATGCCGGAGATGGGGATAATAGTTGTCTCCATCATCATGTTAATATTTTCAAATGCTTTGAATTGTTTTTAAAAAGTCTAGCAAGAATGACTCTCATATTTCTTGGACTAGTTAGTTATGTGTAGCCTGCATAATTAAACTGTAAACCGCCCAGAGACGACTTGAAGTGGTATGGGGCGGTATATAAGCAGAACACTTTGCTTTTTGCTTTTTACAATCTATTATTTCTTCTCAAGGGGAAGTAGTGAGATACAATGTCTGGGTTTTCTTACCATGTCTTTCCAAACTGATTGCATTATAGTGGGCTCTGCTGCAGGTCTACCCTATTGGGAAAACCGGCCACGGTATAGAAATATAAAAATAAATAAATAATAATAAATAAGTTGAAGAAAGAAAAGCATCTCCTATGGTTAACTAGGGCCCTCACAGGACCCCATTCAAAAACAATTTCAGTGTATACAGTAGTGGGCTATCCTTGTAACTTATAAGGGAGCAAGAGAATGCATAAACAGAGCCCAAATGTTTGGATTATTTGGACTGAAAAGTTGGGGACAATATTTAAATGCAAGTAGTAACAACAACTTGACAAGAATACAAAATTTTGTTTGTGTGATAATGGTTCTCCCCCTTCAGTCCCCACAAAATTATAATAATAGCCACTTTCCATAATTCTTTTCCATTTCAATTGTCATGGGACCATTTCTAAATGTAATCTCATTGGAATCAAATGGCAAGCCAACTCTCAGTTACAGTGTTTGATTTTGAAATCTGCCACTCAGAAGGAGACTTTTCTTGAGAGGACCGGCAACTCTTTTTCTGCTATATTGTGAAATGGCTTAAGAAGGCAGGCATTTCACAACACTGGGAAATTAAACACTTTTTCTACTCCTCCATGGAGGGGCGAAGGAAGTACAATATTTATACTATATAAAATACTATACTTTATTAGGGTGTTGCTAATGTGATGCATCAGTTATAAAAAAAGAAAACAGACACTGAAACCTTCCTCCTGGAACCTGCCCATATCAGCAATGCTGAAATACAAGGTCAATCAAGGTTCCTTCTGGCCCCCTCTGTGCAGGGCTTTTCCACCCCTGTGCACCTGTTGTGACAATTTTTGTTCTGGTATTATGAAGTTGCTGTCTTACGTCACTTCACAATATGGGAAATTCACAGAGGAGAAAGTAGGACCAAGTAGATTCACTCAAGTCAACCTCTCAAGACCTTATTTAGCCTGATCCAGCCAGCTAAAATGAATGCCAATGCAGACAAGCCCAGCACATGTTGGGAGGCAGTATCACAGCAGGGACAGGCACCCCCTTGCCACTGCATATGGCTCCTTTATAGCCACTGTCATCACAGAAACAGTAACAGGATGATACCCACATGTCCTCTTTTTGTGTGTGAAAAGTGATGCAAACTGAGCAGGTCGCTTCCAGATAATAGTTACTGTAAATAGCGGAACACATTGATTCCAAGCATGAACGTCTCACTGTTTTCAGACTGCAGAATTTTCTAAGCATTAAAATATCCTCTCCATTACACTCCCAAATGCAGAGAAATGACAGACTGATGGAGGGCCAGAGCATGTTATGTTGTATGCCTACCCTGAATTTGCAGTTATGCAGAGGCATGCAGGGTGGCATTGGTGGTGTTAGATCAAGGGGTAGAATGGAAAATGCCTGGCTTCTTCTAGGAGACTCTTTTTATACTGTGCCCCATCCCCAGGGGAGGGGCACAAGCACAGGAAGCTGTCATCTGAATATGACCTGAAAGTAAATTTTGCAGTGGAAAGGAACAGTAGAAAACAGATGCAGCTATCCAGTGAGACTGGCATCATCATGACAGCACTATGGCAAGACGCCTAAGTGTCTGTATATGTTATGAGACTAGAAACTCTCAAACTGGGCAAGAAATCGTGCAGTTAAAGTATGGTGGTGATCAAAAAGTATTAATTGTTTTGTTTAAAAATGCAGTAACGTGCTGGGATAGGTAACCATGTGTCCTCTAGATGTTTTAAGACTACAGCTGTAACAGTCTCTGACCACTGGTCATGCTAGCTCAGGTCTGTAGGGGGTAAGATCCAAAAACATCAGGAAAACACTGGCTCACCTGAACCAATGTGTAGGAATAAAGAAGGCTACAGGTGACTAAACACACCTGGAATGGGACAAGAGAAGGGGGGCCAATTCAAGGGAGGTGGGTAGATCATACACCTCTGTGCGGGCCATACCTCCTACAGCCACATCACATACCTTTCAAGCATCTGAAATAAAGACAGAGGTGGAAGGCTTTAGGAGGTGCTGGCCTGTCCTTGCTTTGCTGTCTTCTGCTCTGTTGCATCTCTTCTACCAGCTTCACCTCATCCTCATCTTCCTGTGTTGCTTTGAGGTTTGATCATCAGATGCTGAATGTGTGCAAAATAATAGGGGAGAACCTGCACCATTTCCTTCTTCTTCTTTTTTTTCACAAATGGCCCTCCTTCTTTCTGTCTTTTAGTGTCATGATAACACATCTGCTAAAAGCAACACTCCTCAATGCATCGAGAATCTCTCTCCACAAGCCAGCTGTACTGCTGTGGTATCAGGAAGGCTTCTCACTCGGTCTCATTAGTCCAAGACCAAGCAAGCAAGCAGATCAGGCAAGCACTTGGCAGGGACTAAAAAGCCCAAGATGCCTTACAGCTGTAGTGATGGCTAATTTTAGGGGCAAATATTCTTTCACAAATCAGACCCAAAGCATAAGACAGTGGCAGTAAACTGCATTCTCTCAAGGGTGTAACAAAGACTTCCAGTGCCTTGGAGTGGTTTCGCATCAGGAGCTGATCAAGGGCCTGTTTAATCATGGCAGAACAAGGCAGGGGTCTTGCTCAGATTTTATGACACAATCAGGGCCCTCCATCTTCCGTTCAGTTATGCCACAAAACCCTGTTGTCTATGTCATGGGCTGTCCACTTATGACTCAGAAAAGCTAAACGTTTTCAACCTTTTTACTTCTGCAAATCCTTTTCACGTTGAGTCTTCGGGTAAGTGTGCCTTGTATGTTGCACAGGATTTTTAGGGGTGGGGGTGTCCAGTGTGAGCACATGGTCTGTGTAAGTAAGGCATCTGCCAGTCTAGTTGGACATCTTCACTCTGGCTCTCCATGGGCCCAGAGTGTATCCTAGGATCCCCCTGAAGGCCTGTATTGGAAAGTAAGATGACTCACAGCCAGAAGTGGAAAGTGTCATGTTGAGGTGACTGTAATTCCAAGAATATCAAACCAGTACCTACGCTGTCTAGGGTATTATGGGAGGTATCATTCCAGAAAGGAATGCTTTTCACCTCGGATCATGGTGGATGAGCAGTCTTTCAAAACTGGGCAAGCAATCCCCAGGATTCTACAGAACATCACTGCTTTAGTGTAATAGATCCTATGCTGCTTTAGTGTAATAGATCCTATCCTGAACCAAATAGCCAATCCCTTGCCAAGCTGTCCTGGCAATGAGAAATTGATGACAATAAGGAGCTTTCTTCTAGGAACACTCCAGATAGCTGGGCACACTATGGCAGCTTCTCCAGTGAACTGTCTGGGATACCTGAAGTTGGCAGCAAATGAGCATACGAGATCAGGTTGTTCAACTTAATCACTCCTGCCATATTTTCAACAAGCTGTGACTGTTGCAGGATAACATTTAGTACCTATTAGGAAGAACTGGTAGGCATAGTTCTGCAACAAATGTTGTGGATGTTTCATTTGTTTGGTATGGCTTCATCATGTCACATTATGCCCAAGTTCTCCCTTGCACACATATACACAGACAAATGGGTACGCTTAGCCTATGGCTACGGCAATAAATATTGCTATACAGCGGAGCATGCTAAGAGCGACAGTTGCTTGGCACATGCTTAGCAAACAGAACTCAGTGCCCCCAAGCCCAGGACCCACTTCGCGCGGCTCACCTTTCACAACACTGGCAGCTGGGACTGCCTCTCACAGTCCTGGAAAGACGACTGCCATCAAGCATGCTTCATGCCAGACCAGGAAGCAAACGCCGCTATCTGGACGTAGCTGCACAAGGACTGTGACCTTTGCTTTGAGGGTCACTCTGTTGCAACAGGACTTAGCCATCAAGTGTCATTTAGCTCTTTCTGTTCTCCCATTCTCCACACTGAGAGAAGCAAAGAATGGGGGAAAGAGCTGGCATAACAAAACAGAAGTCCCTGGGCCAACAGAACAATACTCCCCCATACACACCTTGTAAAAACAAGAAGGTAATAAAAACTGAGCCTCAAAAGCCAGGCCACGGAAGGCAGCAAGGGATGGTTATCCCTGAGGCAGCAAAGGTGGGCTGTGATGGCAGCAGGGCAGGGGCAATTTCCTATGAAGCTTGACTGATATTGCCCAGGGTTCCATGGAGCTGTGTAGGGCTCAAGCATTCTTTCATTTTTGAATTGACACATGGAACCCTGGAACCCGCATTGAGGTGCCTCCTTGGAGGGAGTATGTGACCATGAAGATTACTGCTACCTCCAGGAGCAAGAGAATGCAGGGAATGCAGGGAGATCATCACTACCCTCAAGTTCAAAAATGGGTCAAATTTTAAAAACAACAACCCTCACCTGGTTTTCAGCAGGCAGTCGTGGCATGGAAGCAGCCCGTCCGTGACCTTCCATGGGCAGGTACTGATCGCTGTCTGAGTAGCCATCTTTTGACATTTCTCGCATCTCTACGGACTGTAAAGGAAACAATGGGGGGTCAAGACGCATGGGAGACATATGGAAAAGCACTCTGCTCTGCCCTATATTGGGAGATGCCTGGAAGGTCACAACGTCCAAGAATGAAGGGATTTAATACATCAGGCTTGATGATCTGTATTCAGACTACTGCAAATTTCTAGTGACTTAAGTGCTTTGATGTTCCACAGGATTCCTTCCCAAAACCTCTAACTCTCATAAACGTATTTCCCATCCAAAGCCTGGATATGGTCTTGACTTAATTTAGAAGCAGGAAATCTGTAGTCCTCCAGATGTTGAACTACTACTCTCAGAGACTCTCACCATTGGCAGTATTGGCTAGGACTCAGGGGGCTGCCGTCTTATAACACCTGGAGGGCCAGGATTTGCTCATGCCTCTCTAAATTTGGGGAGAGGTAAATACAAGAGATTCCAAGATCCTCCAAAGCTCCCAGGACACAACAGTAACTTAGTGGACAGAGATACATTTTCTACATCTTCCTCTGGTGCTATGAAAAGGCACATAAGGAAAGGAGAGGGAATGATGGGGTTAATAGTTGCTGTTTGCTTTCTTCCTGGGGAAATGACATCTATCTTCCTAATACATAACCTGATAACCAAATAACAGAAGAAGTGGGAAATTCAAGACTGACTTCTATTTTTAATTAAAATAATTAATTAATACACACGCATGTTGATCTGTGGCATCATTGAAACCCAAAATGCAAATATATATTGCTGTATCAAGATCAGCTGCTGTTGCCAAATGGAGCATGTCATTGTCGTAGTGTCATTTAATGTTGTTGTTGTTGTTGTTGGTGTGTGTGTGTGTTGGGGGGGAGGTATGCATGGTGTGAACCAAATGGAGGATAACATTCACTGTACACTATCCTAAAGCTATATTGGACACCACAGGAAGTCCAGTACATCTATACAGAATTAAGCAGTAGACTGTGACTGCATATGGAGGGATGAAATTTGACCCATTATCCTCATATGTTTCTATGCACATCATATTGAGCACCACTACAGTTCTCTATAGATCTTAACTCTGGATCTTTTGAGAAATTCTCAGGGATAATGAACATCAAATTCATATTTCCTGAAGTTGCAGCCCTCATAATTTTGATGGTGTTAGGGCTATATTCATGCCTCTGTGGGTTCTGTTTTTCACAAACTGAATTGACATTACTTGGATTAATCTGTTTTTTTATTCTCTGTTTGATTTATATGAATGTTATTATGGCCTCATTACCTTCCCATTGTTGCTTAGAAGCGCTCAAGGCAATGACCAATGTACCTGATCAAGTGAGCAGGTTGGGAAAGCAAGATTCACACACACAAACACACACACAGGGTGACTTATGATGCAGGGGTCTTGCAACTGTCCCACCACCACAAGAGCAGAGTGAAACTCACCTCGGAGGTAGTCCCATGGACTGGCTTCCTAAAATCTGGGCTTGACTCATGTGTCCCTTCAAGCAGAACTTCCGCTCATATCAACATAACTCAACCTTCTCATCTCTTTTGTGCCTATGAACTGTACCTTGCTTAACAACAGTGTCAGTGACTCTGGACTTGAGTTTTTGAAATCTTATCAGAGTGAGAGGTTGTATGCTTTAATTGACTTCAAATGGGTTAAAAAACATCATAAGTCATGTTGCATCTTTGGGACTAGCTGGTTTTTATTTTTCATATGCTTTCATGTGTCAAAGCACATTGTTCAGATGAATGGACTGGCTGTGTCTCTGGGGAGAATTTAGAACTACTGTCAGGGAACGGCCGGCCAGCCCAGGAGGACAACAATTGGAAGCTTTGGCCCTGGGCGAAGAACCTCTTTAACCATAACAGGCAGTGAGTAATTCCATCACAGTGACAATGATTATAGTCCAATTGAGTGACAAAGGCCCAAATGATTGGATTAGTATATCCAATCATTTAGCACAGAAATAATATCTTTGTTAACACCTAGAGAGAATGTACTGAATTTCCATATGTGTTCCTACTCAGTGGCCTCATTTTAGAATTTGTCCGTGAAGTATTTTTATTCAGGGAGTGCAACTCTGGACACAGAGAATGAGTATTCAGGAAGGGTGAAATATCCACCCAGTGGTTTCTGTGTACTTCTATTTCTGATGTCCATTTTGTCATTTTGTCCTCATTTATTCATAATTTGGCCCACTTGTCCAATCAAAAAATGGAGTGGGCACTGCTGACAAAAGATGACACACTCTCTCTGTCAGGAGTTTTAAACTATGCCCAGAGAACAACCATTCCATTCAAGAGAAGTCATCTACTTGGACACATAAAAACTTCTGGAAAATAAAAAACTAGTTAGTCTCAAAAGTGCTACAAGACTTTTCATTTCTCTTGCACTGTAACAGACCAATATGGCTACTAGCAAGACTCCATTTTAAACATGTTATAGGATGATGTATTAGGGCAGGAAAAGAAGGAGGGGAGAGACAGGTACAGAGAGGAAAGTGCTACTCTCAATATCTTGCTGGTACACAAGCCACCTGGGAATTAGTCCGGCTGTTGGGTATCTCCTCGGGACGCCCACGCTCTGGGCTCCAGGTTCCTGTTTTCTGAAACATCTCCTGTGCTCGTTGCGTGACCCAGGACTCACTTTCCTTCATCCTTCCTTCTTCCATACTTCTGGAGGTAGACAAAAAAGTCAGACTACAATGAGATCCTGAACAGAGAGTTGGATAGATATTCTCTAAGGTCCCTTCCAAATCTGTGCAGCCACTAAAAATGACAAGAGGGAAGTGCCCATACCATGCCACTCTTTGTTTGAGCTGGCCTGTAAAGTCCAGCCAGAGAAGCCTGGCATCCATCTTGCCAGGGAACTTTTAAGAACTGGAAATTATATCCCTTGCCATGATATTCTCCTGCTTTGAAAAAGGTCCTCTTCCAAATCTATGAAGGTATCACCCATAGTTTAATTTTGCTTTTGTTTTAATGGCTGCACACATGGCTCCAAACCTCTTTTTTTTAAAACTAAGAATGACAGATATTTCACACAAAGAATTTGGGGGAGAGAAGGCTGCTATACTGTTAGTTAAGAAAGCATTCTGGTATTCCAAATCCTTGTATTCTCCACTAAAGTCATCTGTATGGTGGTTCAAGGGGTTCTTATGCTTGTAAGGCCCACAGTAGGGAATTAAAAGAATCACTCAATCAGAATCAGGATCTTAAGAACATAAGAATATAAGAAGAGCCATGCTGGATCAGGCCAAAGGCCCATCTAGTCCACCTTCCTGTGTCTCACAGTGGCCCCACCAGATGCGTTTGGGAGCGCATGAGACTAGATATCTGTCTCCTGATCCCACTCCCCTGCATCTGGTCCTTAAAGTACCCCGGTTTTAAACCTGGAGATTACACATCTCCATCATGGTTTGTAATCTGTGATGGACTTTTCCTCCATGAATCTGTCCAATCCCCTTTTGAAGGCATCCAGGCCATGCCATCACCAAATCCTGTGGCAGGGAGTTCCACAGACTAATGCACTGGGTGAAAAAAATCTTTTCTTTTGTCTGCTCTTACTTCCCCAGCCCTCAATTTGAGTCTATGTCCCATAGTTCTGGTATTTTGTGAGAGGGAGAAGTGCGTCCCTCTATCCACTTTACTCATGCCCTGCATTATTTTGTACGTCTCAATCATATTCCCCCTCAGGCACCTTTTTTTCCTGATTAAAGAGCCCCCATAAGGGAGGTGCCCCAGCCCAGTAATCATTTTAGTCACTTTCTTCTGCACCTTTTCCAGCACCACTATGTCTTTTTTGAGATGTGGTGACCAGAATTGTACACAATACTCCAGGTGCGGCCTTACTATCATTTTGTATAATGGCATTATAATGTTGGCTGTTTTATTTTCAATCCCCTTTTTGATAATCCCTAGCATGGAATTGGCCTTCTTCACTGCTGCCCACACAATGGGTAGATACCTTCATGGAGCTGTCCACCAGCACAACAAGATCTCTTTCCTGATCCGTCACGGAGAGCTCAGAGCCCATGAGTTGATAGATACAGTTTTAATTTTTTGCCCCAATATGCATTACTTTCCATTTTGCTACATTGAAATTCATTTGCCATTTTGCAGCCCATTCCCCCAGTTTGGAGAGATCCTTCTGGAGCTCTTCACAATCTTCTCTGGTTTTCACCACCCGGAAAAGTTTCGTGTCATCTGCAAACTTGGCCACCTCACTGCTTATCCCTGTCTCCAGGTCATTTATGAACAGATTGAAAAGCACCGGTCCCAGGACAGATTCCTGGGGCACACCACTTTTCACTTCTCTCCATTGTGAAAATTGCCCATTGACACCTATTTTTCTTTCCTGGATCTCAACGAGTTCTCAGTCCATAAGAGGACCTGCCCTTTTATCCCCTGATTGTGCAATTTTCTCAGCAGCCTTTGGTGAGGGACTGTGTCAAAAGCCTTATGAAAATCCAGGTAGACAAAATCCACTAGTTCAACCAAATCCACATGCCTGTTGAATTCTTGTCAAAGAATTCTAAAACGTTTGTCAGGCAAGATGTACCCTTACAGAAGCCATGCTGATTTTCTCTCAGCAAGGTTTGTTCTTCTATGTGTTTTAAGATTTTCTCTTGGATGAGGCTTTCCACCATTTTCCCTGGGACAGATGTAAGGCTAACCGGCCTGCAGTTTCCTGGGTCCCCCCTACTTCCTTTTAAAAATTTGGTTTGACATCCGCTATCCTCCAGTCTTCCAGCACTGTGGCCGTTTTAAGAGACAAGTTGTATATTACCGTTAAGAGATCCGCAATTTCCTTTCTTAGTTCCCTAATAACCCTTGAGTGGATGCCATCTGGGCCCAGTGACTTGTTGATCTTCAATTTATCAATTAGTCCTAAAAACATCCTCTCTTTTAACCTGTATTTGATTTAATTCTTTAGTCAAGAGGGGCCATTTGGGCGGCGGAATCTGCCCAAGGTGTTGTGTCGTGAAGACAGATGTAAAGAACTCATTTAATTTCTCTGCAATTTCCAAGTCCTCCTTTACCTCCCCTTTTCCTCCTACATCATCCAGAGGGCCAACTGGTTCTCTGGCAGGTTTTCTACTTCTAACATATTTAAAGAAGCTTTTATTATTTCCCTTTATATTTGCGTTCCTCAAAGTCTTTCTTTGCCTCTCTTGTCATCTTACATTTCTTTTGCCAGAGTTTGTGTTCCTTTTTATTTTCCTCATTTGGGGAGGATTTCCATTTACGGAAAGACTTATCCTTGCGCTTTAGAGCCTCTCTAACTCCACTCGTTAACCATGCTGGCGCCCTCTTGGACTTAGATGAGCTCTTCTTTCTTTGTGATACGCTCTTGGGCTGGGCCTCTATAACCATTGTTTTAAACAGGCTCCATGCACTCTGGAGATATTGGATTCTTTTCACTTTCCCTTTCAATTGCTTTCTAACTAGTTTCCACATCTGAGGGAAGTGTGCCCCTCAGAAATCAAGGGGTTTTGTGTCCGATTTGCTTGACACTCCTCCCCCAACATGCATGGCAAAGGAGACTGCAGCATGGTCACTGTTATCCAGAGGCTCAGTGACATTCACATCCCTGACCAGGTCCTGAGTATCACAAAGTATTAGATCCAGAGTTGCCTGTTCTCGGGTGGGCTCCATGACAAGTTGCTCTAAGGCACAGTCATTCAGCATGTCGAGAAACCTGTTCTCTTTCTTGCCCCGAGCTCGCATTGGCCCAGTCAATGTGGGGATAATTCAGGCTGACTTGTGAAATGTAAGACACACTGATTTCTTCCTACGCAAACTCTCTCTCTCTCTCTCTCTCTCTCTCACGCACACACACTTTAATCATTTAAAACATTCATCTTAAAACATCCATCTTGTTCATGCATTATATTTTTTGAGATCCCTTCTCTTAGGATACAGGTAGTCTACAAGCTGCATTGACTAAGACTCACATTTCAACTCCTTGATCCAGCTGTGAGGAGGGGAGAGCATTTTGTCCTTGGACACCCTCTTGGGTTGGGGATGGTGGCTCCATGCGCTGGAACATAAGTGGTGTACGATTCTACACAAAATAATATAAAGGTAAATATTAAGACAGCCTCCATAAAGGCGCCCCCATGGAGAGCCCCAAAATACAGGCCACTGTTTCAGTTTATATCAGGAAACCAAAGTTCTCATCTTTTATAATGTTAATGGGCTTGAACTGCCCATTCAAGACCCAGCTACCCCAACACACTTTGCATAACAACATGGTAGTTCAAAAAAATGTAAGTTGCTGGGAAAGATCAGTCTTTCTTCCTCTACCAAATGTTGAGGGGTGGGATTGCCACATGACGGCTGAGCCAAAGTTCTCATTCCTCTGATCTTCCAAATTCTGGCTGTACTATCCATCTGAAATCCCGTGTAAGACAGATGATGCTCTCAGCTGCAGTGATATTTCCAAAATTGAACATTTCTGATTCCTCCCTCCCCCAAATGTCGTGAGGCTCCCTTGCAATCTCTTTTGTTATGGTCTCCCAAGAAAGTTTTAAAGTGAAAGCTTCCAAATTCTCAGTTCAACATTTCCTCAGTTGAAGAATAGGAAACTTTCTCTTTAAGTCATCCTTGCTTTGGAGGTTAAGAGAGAAAAATATTGTTTTTAATAGGTGTTATTTCTTCTTCTTCTTCTTCTTCTTCTTCTTCTTCTTCTTCTTCTTCTTCTTCTTCTTCTTCTTCTTCTTCTTCTTCTTTCTTCTTCTTCTTCTTCTTCTTCTTCTTCTTCTTCTTCTTCTTCTTCTTCTTCTTCTTCTTCTTCTTCTTCTTCTTCATGTTTGTCCCAACTTGGTGGTGGAGTTTGCTATTCTCGTTTTTGTCTTCCATTTGGCATGGTTGTAGGCTAGGTCTGGGTGAACCTGGGACAAATTCATGTTGCTGTTGAGGGTGTTAATCCAGCGCTGTTTTGGTCGTTTCATCATTCAAAGCATCCTACCAATACTGGAAAAAAAAGTAGCCCCTGATAGGGACCCTGGAAAGGATCAGTAGGAACGCTCTGGGGATAAGGGTGGCTCATTCTAGAAATTATGTCATCTGAGTGCTGGCAAAAGGAGCAAACTGGCCCATTCACACAGTGGATCAAACGCTGGACTAAATACATGTATAGTTACCCTCTGGTTCTTTGTTCTGATTTCGATTCCATGGAGTTTCAGTACCAATGTTGTAGCACTGTGCACAGTGTGACATGCTCAGGAAGTGCTGGAATAACTACCTTCAAGGTTCTGATTTTTAAAATACACATGCACATATACTATAGTTATAAAAAAGTCTGAGCTTTACATCTCCCTTGCTCTCCATTAATCCATGAGTCAATTTTAAAAAGCTTATTTAACAAATAGTAAATGAACAAAAAGGAAAAATCTATGTGCTGAGAACTGAAGGATCTTCCTTCAAGTTGTATTTTACATTCATCATGTACCTGTTCCTCTCGCATGGCCTGCAACTTCTTAGCCTTGCTTTGGCGGTAATATTCCATGATCATCATGGCTGCATAGATTTTACCAACGGTCAGGTCAGTAGCTGCAGGATGAGAAAAAGCAGAGAGAAAATGAAAACCTCCGTTGCATTCTGTTTCCTTGGAAACGAGGATAGGAGCTCTCTAGTTTCTAATTTGTGTCCTGCGTTTTCACTAGTGAGTCACATGAGCCAGCTGAGTGTATACAAGATTCAGATCTCTGGTCGTTTGGCATAGGAGCCCACTGAAACATCTGAGGGCAATCTGACAGAATTAGACTGCTATTATCAACCATTACCTTGTGAATTCCCATGGAAGATCACCTCATTTTGTGCTTCATGTAGACTCCTAGGCTCTGAAAGACATTTTCTTAAGTAGTAAGAGGCAGAGACCAATAGTAACAATGGACAATTGCCACCTGTACCTTCAGCTACTTCACTGGGTCTGTACTTTTTTGGGACAGCACTGAAACAGTCTGGATTTTTGCTTAGAGAGAGGTGCTCTCTCAATGTGTTCAATTTCTTCATAAGGCAATCACATTTTTTTTTTAGAATTCAGGGTTCCTTCTCTTCAGTCCCAGACTGCATCGTAGCTGAAGAAACACTAAAATAATTCAAGGTTGACAGATTATCTCCAAGGGATTTAGACTTCAACACTGCACTTCGTCCTCAGAAATACAAGAGCATAGGGAAAGGGATGACCAACAAGTACCCAGTCTCTCCACTTCTTGTCCAACACATAAGTGAAAAGGTGAACTGAAGACAGTCATAGAAAATATACTGATGGTAAAGAGCCAGAGGAAATATATATTCCTCTTAATATTATGTTTTATACTGAGAGACAGATGTTCCTCATTTATATTTCTCATATTCAGTGAGAAGGCAGAGGGTGTGGCCCAACCAGAACTCAAATAGATGCCTAACATGAGGCTCCAGCAAGGAATGGGGGCAGCCCTAACCATATCAGCAACAGATAAATGACATGGCGGTGGCAAGATGCTATCCTGAAGAATAGAGGCTAAAAGTAGAAATAAGTACTACAAGAAAAGACTGCTTTCCAGGACAGGGGTGAGAATTGTGAGATGAGATGCTAGTAACTCACCTAAAAATGCTAGAATTTCCTATTATTCAGGTTATTAAGAGATGCTAGCTACTCCAATAGTTCCGGTTATTAAACCATAAGTGCATTGATAACCTGGCTAACATGTTTAAAATTCACTCTTATGACCAACTTTCGTAGGCTGTTTTTAATCTGATGCAAGGTCAGATGATGATTTTTCCCTATTGTGACCTTCCCCACCTATATTTAGAAACTGGCCCAAGTAAGATTAGTTGCAATGCTTGCAGATTGGTCTGGAAGATAGGTCCAAATTATACAAATATAAAATTCTGCATTAGAGTGAAATAGTAAGAACCTTAAACTAGGATATCTTAGTTTTCATCTTGATATATAAAAATTATTGCTATGAATATAAAGGAAATGTAGAAATATATGATCATTCTGACAGCAGGAGATTTATTCTTTCTCCGTGAAACACAGTAATATTTTGCCTAATGAAGATTTTAAAATGTATTCCTTATTTCAAAACAGACCAGAACAGGACAAACAAGACTAAAGGTGTCTAACTATTCCAGTATTTTAAACCTGTGGGGGAAGGTTGAAGTAAAAAAAAATGCAGTACTACTGTGGTTTAGATGAGATGAGATAGCCAGGTAAAATAATTAAAATATCAATAAGAATTTCTCAATTCCAAAGAGGTTTACCATGAAAGTAATGTGGTGCTACCGATGGAAACTTTCAGAAAACTTCAACGGATCCAAAATGCAGTGGCCAGATTGCTGACTGAGGCAGCTTACAAAGATTGGGCGCAATTTGCTGACCTTAATCTACAAAGCTCAAAATGGCCTGGGTCCAAGGTACCTCAAAGATCAAATCATTCAGTATGAATCAGTTTGTGGGTTAAGGTCATCAGGAGAGGCCTTTCTCTCTGTCCTGCCACCTTCACAGGTCCACCTCCTAAGAACACATGAAAGGGCTTTTTCTGTTGCTGCTCCCAAACTTTGGAACTCCCTCCCAGTGGAGGCCAGGATTGCCCCATCTCTGTTGTCTTTCTCAAAGTAGGCAAATATCTTTCTTTTCAGGCAAGCTTTCCCTGAATGATGGACTACCTATGTGATTTTTAGATGGATTACCATGCATGATTGCATTGACTGATTTCATAAGAACACCAGTGTTTTCCATGCTAGTTTCCATCCCTGATAATGGATTTTTTTCTTTTAACTGTTTGCATGCTTTTTATTTATGCCTTTTACCGCATTTTTCACTCTATAAGAGGCACTCCCCCCCTTAAAAGTAAGGGGAAATGTCTGTGCATTTGATAGAGCAAATAAAGTAATCCCGCTACATATGCTGTACATAACACATATTCATTTAGAGAGAAGTTACCTGCACGGAGCCTCTCCCATCCCCTGCTGCAGTCGGGATTCCACAGTCCCAATCACCTGGTTTGCAAGCCTCCCCTTTTGAAGCTTGGATTCCACAGTCCCATCATCTCATTTGCAACCCTCCCCTTTTGCATCCAGGATTCCCCTGCCATGAAAACTTAGGCTAAACATTTTTTCTTGTTTTCCTCCTCTAAAAAACTAGGTGTGTCTTATGGCCAAGTGAATTTTCTAGAGTGAAAAATACAGTAATTGTTACTGTAAGATGCCTCTTATAACTCCGTGTTCTTAACTTGAATATGTCTTAAATGTTCTCAGCTGTATATTGTCCCTCATTATTGTAAGCCACCTTGGGTCCTTTTCCAAGGAGAAAGGTGGGGTAAGAATATTCAAATAAAATAAAATAAATAAAAATAAAATAATGTTAATTTCAAAGCAAGGCAGGTAAATGTTACTTGGATTGAAACTTGAAATTTATTGTTGAAATTGCTATCTAAGCAAAATTCTCAAAATGTCAAACTGGAATTCTGGGTAATTTTTTCAAGATCTATTTGAAAATGGTGTAAACATTTAGTTTTTCTTCCAGAAAATTTGGGGACAGGTGAAAACTTCAAACAGCTCTCTAGATGTTGTCTGCATGTAGTAGTAGATACAGTTGAAGTAAGTTGGCAAATTTAACACGTATGCCTTAAAACTGTAGTTAAACTGCTGCATTTTCTGACATTTTAAAAAGGAAACTGTTTTAGAAATTTGTCTTTTTATCTAACATTTTATTTTGCTTAAGGTCATTCATAAGGAATCATTATTACATATGCTCTTCTCATTGATAAATGTGGTACTGATCAATAAAAATTGAAAAAAATACAGTATATTATTTTGCCATGCTAAAACCTATGGTACTACTCTGATGAAGGAGGTTTTGCCCCCAAAATATTAGCAATGTCTTGCTATTTTTATAGTAGCCTAAAGGTATCACCTGTTCCACTTTTGTATTTGTCTTTTCTGATGGCTACACAGCTCCTCAACTTGTTTTGTTTATATTCTGTGGGTAAATCTCACACATCTCAGTTAAAAGTGATTTTATGTTAGAACATTTCTATAGAAACAACACCACTGTACCATTCCAGTAGGCTGTACTAGCTTGTGCCTGCCAGCCTAATTTGTGCTATTTAGGACATAACAGGTATACATGCATGGGCCAGTAGTTCCGCCCACTAGGCAGATGGCACTGCGGTATAATTGTGACTATCACCCTATGAGTGTCTGCATGAACTTAACACAACAAAATACATGTCACAGACACGGATAAGAAAAGGTAGTGCTCACATTTATGAGGAGTTACCAGGAGATCAAGAGTCTTCTGAGAAAGGTTAGGCCAGATTGCCATCATCTCCTTCCTCAGTTCAGCATCCATCTGCTGTTTGTCAGCTCCACCTAGAAGATGCAAGCCAGGAATGAAAAGTTACAAATAGAGACCTGTATGTTTGAATCCCACCACTGCTCCTGGAAATCTTAAAACTTCCTCTGGGCTTCAGCAAATTTCTTTCTCCTCACTTTGTATTCACTTGTGCTACTTAAGCAGAAATCTTACTAGAATTTTGGTCCATATAGTTCCACGTTTCTTCTCTCTTAAAAATAACCAATGTTTCTTTGGCGATTACCTCACATCCTTCTTTGTTCCGTGACTAGTTTTGTACTGTGACAGCGCTGGTCGTGATCACGTGGTTTTGTCCCTGTTTCAGTGTTCCCATGCTCGTGATAACTTTCATGAAAAGTGTTACTTCACAGTCTTGTACTGTGACAAACACTGAATTTGTCTAGCTTCCTTTTGCCTTTTTCATTGGGCTTAAGAAATTCTTTTTCGATAATTTGCTTCTGAAAAGTCAAAATAAAAAAAAAACTCCCGGACACAGTTTTCTGAGAGAAATGAAGGTTTTGTTGTGTGACAGTTGTTACTACATGGTGTCTTATCTAAGAACAGAAAGTGGAAACTAAGAGTGACAAGAGAAAACCCTACCCCAGCACCAGGTACAGTATTGTCATGCTTAACACCTGTTTCAGAGGTGTTGTTGAGACAAATTTCAGTAGTTGTGCGACAGACATGAAGTAACATTTTTTTCTAGCGCTCCTGAGCACAACACTAACAGAGATAAAACAGACATAGACCAAAAGACTCACCAAATGTATGAAGAAACACTTTATAATCCTTTAAAACCATTAAAGATACTTTTGCCTGCTGGCTCTCCCCCACCCCACCACCCTCTCTGCTTTAGTACATTAACAGTGAAGTGAAAGGTTCCACTGACACCACACATTCACTGCTGATACACCACAGAAATCATTTGCCTGCAGAAAATAGTTATTGGGAAAATCTGAAGCAAATCCAATAAATGATCTTCTGCTGGATTTCTGTGCCTGTATGAGCGTTGTTTTGTTTTTTTGCTGTTTTTGATTGGAAGAGCATTGAACTGAAAGCTTCTGAGACAGTGGATATTCAATTGCTAATCCACCTCAGAAATCAGCTGCTTTAAAAAACAATTGTTCCAAAATCTAGAGGAGACCCTAAAATCATCTTTTGTATATTTCCCTAGTTTATTTAAGTGGAACAGCACTAAAATAAAAGCTTCTGACAAAATACACACTTGCCACCTGAGCTTTGACACTGATACAAAATGAAACGGCACACCACCCCCCGCCGCCAAAAAAAGGGGAAAAGGCCATCTTCTAGACTAGAGGTAATTTTACAAACCACAGGAAATGGGTTTTTGGGTCACACATTGCCATGGCTGGTACTGATTTAAGCCTTATAATCTCTTTTCTTCTTGGAGTGTTTTAATTAATTGGAATAATGAAAACTAATTTTAAAATAACAACTACATGCTGGTACAGTTTTCCATTATAAGGGGTGATATTTTTAAAATCATGTGGTTGTATTTTTCCTGAAATATAATACTTCACATTGCACGTGCTCCCTCCCACCACAGGTAGAGGAAACTGCCTTATACTGTATAGCAGATTTAGTGGTGGCGGCAGCGGCTGTGGGAGCAGTAGCGGCCATATTCCTCCTGCGTTCCTCTCTGTTGGAGGGCACCACCGGGCATGCCACACAATCTGCATTAATTCTTTAAACTGGCCTGCTCCCCTCAGGCTGGTAAAGAATGCTAGTTCACTAGTTCCTAAAGTCAGAATGCCTGCTCTGTCATATTTCCCAGCATTTATATGGGGTATCTGACTCAATAGCTCAGTGAATTAAGCCTCTGGCTGTAGAGCCAGAAACTGGGAGTTCAATTTCCTATTGTGCCTCTCAGAAAAGTCAGCCTGTGAAGTCTTGGGCAAGCTGTACAGTCCCAGGATGACCCCCAGAAGACGGGAATGGTAAACCATTTCTCTACCTAGAATACCCTCAAAGTCACCATAAGTCAGAACTGATGCTGTGGCATCCTCCTCCTCCTCCTCCTCCTCCTCATCATCATCAGAAGAAGGCACAGACAGCTTTTCTATTTCATCTTCAATTTAAAATGTTCCATACCAACAGGTGAGAAGTGCTATAAGTAGCTTAATGTGGGATTTCTAGCTGGTCTTATAGAGATTACACTTGCCTTTGGCAATTTTGATGTCAAGTGCAGTCCGGATCAATGCCATGAGGGTGGAATTGAAATGGACGGTGTTGTCATCTGCCACAGGCAGGTCCATACGAAGTAGTCTCTGCAGAAATTCAAACAGAAAGGTGTCATTTTATGAACTCCCCATTTCCCAGATTGCCATGCACAGAGGAACTTGAGAACCCTGGGGAGAACTCTGTGCTCAGGGGTTTAATTCATTTCCTTGTGGTTTCTTTCTCCTCTCAGCTACTCATGAAAATCAAGGCCTATCTGTGGTAATTCAAGTCAGTTGCACAATTAGTTTTTATCCCACCCAGCTTTTCATTCCAATGTCGTCTTCTGTTCACTGATGTCACGGATTCTGCACCAGCTACCATAATGTGCAGCTTAGACGGACCCAACATAATAATTGTGCAATCTCAGACTGTGTTTCTAAACGTGATGCTTAGAAGTTCATTCCTCTGAAATAACTGCTATTTATTTTTAAGTTAATAATAATTTTCATGATTGATCTCTCAAACTATCTGTGTTTCCCTTTTGGAGATGCACATGGACTTGGGTAGACAGATAATTGCCTCTCCAACACAACCTGTATCGTTCCAGGTGCCTGCTCTTCTTCACTGGGTACCACTTCACCTTCAGAAACAGAAAGAAACAAATGCCCCAATTTTTCTACTAGATTCCTCTCAATTTCTACAAATGTTGATAGAAATAAGGAATCCAAGTGGAGTCCCATGTGTTCTAATTCTCCAGAGATCACAAAATGAAGTTTTCTCTGGAATGAATTCTGTTTGAGGACCTCTTTCTGACTTCCATAGAGTTCTCCCCAAAGAGCTCATTCTTTGACTCGTAAAGCAAAAAGTATAAACCAAACCAAACCAAACCAACAAAACAAAAATCCCGTCTCTCCAAGAAAGCAGCAGACAGCAGCAGTAGTAAAGGGGTGGGGTCCGAGGAGAATGCATTGCAACCATTCCACAGAACAGGTTTCCTCAAACGTGCCAGACCAGAAGCATGCAAAAGGAACATGCAGCATGCACCACAGCACAGTGCAAAGGCATCCACAGAGAACACTTTGAGACTCATTCATAGCTCTAGTATCAATTGCTCTAAAGGGAAAGGTCCCGATTGTGGGCTCTTGGTGCAAAAAAATGGGTGCGCCCTTAAGGTAGAAAAGAAAGAAATGAAAGTGACAGACTATGGGCCATGTGCCATTCCTCTGAGCCAAGGCCGTGGGCTGGAGGTCACACAAGATGCTCAGGGTGGGGACTTGACCTGCTGGTGCATTAGCTGAGATAGGCTGCGGACCAATGGAAATGGTGGGTAGACAACTGGGGTTTTTGGGTTTGTTAAGTGGATGTCATTGAACAGAGGGGCACAGGATGGTGGAAGTTGGCATCAAAAGAGGGAGGGAAGAAAATAAGAAGGGAATATACATAGATGATTATGACATATTCAGCAGCAACGCTTTTCAGGAACCTAATGTTCAGAAAACCTTTAAATCTCAAGAGATCGACATGTGTTATGGGCTTAATGAAGACATATTTGCCAATGAACTGTGCCAGGGTATTCAGCATTCCCTCCTTCTTAGCCATCTGGTAAGAAAGCTGTATTTTCTCTCATTTTCTTTCAAATTTCTGAGCCACGAATCAAGGTAGTTTTCCTTAACAAGCTGACAAAACCCAGGTTTTGGCACACAGTTCAAAACAAACTTAAAAGGATATGGCCAAGGGAAACTTTTGTTTATGGAGATTCAACTCATCTAGAATATAAGGCAGTCTTCTCCATCTCTTATACTTTTCCTCTGTATTGCATTTGGAAGTAACTACAGTGAGTTCACTTAGGATAGCATAAATTAGTTCTATTTTGCATTCAGAATGCAACAGCTGCACCACTTGGGTATCTCAGGTGGTTGTCTTTCTCATAGACTACATTGAGCATGCTTACTTGTCTCCAAGACCACTTCATACATTTACCATAAGCAGTCTATGGCCTGAATTTTATGTAACAGCACCCATTGGTAAGTCTGAAATGAGCTTCTATCTCTTCTTAGATCACTGCAGATTACCCAGAATGGGAGAGAAACGGGTGCAGCATGGCTGTGCTCGCTAACAGCTGGTTCGTGTAGCTGGAGCCAGCAGTATGGAATCCATAAATAGCAGTGTTCTGCTCCGGAAGGCAGTCGCGCTGTTACATGATTGAAAAGTGATCTGTTTAGGTCTGCCATCCATAACTAGATTCTGTCAAATGTAGCCATTCCCACAACCAGAGATCTTGATGTTGCAGCAAACTTGTAAATCCCCCTTTCCTTTCCTTTCCTGCTCTGTTTGCCCTTCATTGGACATATCCAAGCTTTCCTTATATTGTCCAAAAACATCCCCATACCAACCATAATGTAAAGCAAGTCCCATAGACATGTGGACCAGTATTCACAGAAAACCCCATTCTGCCTGGAGTCTCCTGAAATGACTAGATTCTATTTGGTGAACGTGAATTATTACCGTGGCACGGGATTCAGGTGATTTGGGGAGAAGAAAAGGTCAGAATAAGCTACCCATACTATACAGACTAATGCACATGAAAATACCAGGTAATTTGTAGGCCTGAATTCTGCAGAAGCAGCAAGCTCTATAAACTGCTGAAACTGAAGAATCTCTGAAGATTCTGTGTGCTCTGAGACAGGAATTGTGACAAGGAATAATAAGAGAAATGATGGATATAATCAGAAATTCTTCCTGGGGCAGAAAGGACACTCAAGACACCCTCATTATTTTCGTCAGAGGAAGGTAGTAGGGTTATACATTACAATAATTATCTCAGTGGTTTTCTGAACACCAACTGCCATAAATAAGTGACTCTGCAAATGAACAGATAATGGTAGCTGATAGGAAGGATGGTAGAATAAACAAAGGAACAAGCCATTATAGAGGAGGAAAATAATTGTAAGTTATTAAAATCAAAACACAATTTTAACCCAGAAGATATTGGAAGATAAAAGCACAGATATGGAAATGGCAGAATTAATAGAATCTACTGATCTTAACACTTCTATCTCAAGGCTCATATATCTTGGGCAATGCACAAAGTCTTCAGTCCATCTCTTCACTCTCTTTTCACTAAACCATAATCTAATATCTGAAAACCAATGCAAGGCCCTGCTGAACTCTGTTTGCAACATAACACAAAATAGAGATGGCCTCCCAAGCTCTCAAGCCTATGCTTCTTTATGTTTCCATGCAAGGCAGCTCTCAGATAAAATGCCAACAAACTACCTAGTTTAGCGTTTCCTTTCTTCATACCACCTTGGTCCTGGCCACCATTAACAGGTTTAACTATTTCATTTCTATCAAGGCTAGTTAGATTCAAGAAACATTTCACATGTGCCTTATTTATAGACTACTTTTCTCAGGCAAAACATGATCTGTGCACTCATCTTATGATAAGGGGGCACATGCTGCAGTGCGAGCTTTGTGGCATTCCAAAATTCACTGATTTCACTGAAAAGGCAGTCAGAACGACTATGATATTTTCAATGCTCCCATATAGAGGACTACCTAGTACCAAGAGAAGGGTTTTCTATCAAATCACCTTTCATTCCATATGCACTGCCATTGACATGAAATTAAATAAAATCTAAGACAGTAAAGATTTCTTTCTCTGACCACCATCTTTTTAGGGCAAGTAGTTTCCATTGAGGAAGAAAATATCTTGTGTTATGCACTGTCTGGCCAGTTAATGAGGAAAGGGATCCAGTACAATCTCCAAGCAATGTGAGATAGTTAAGGAGTGGTTTTACCAGTGCCATTCCCCAGGGAGTTTTTGCGGCCAAGTAGGAATTTTGACAAACTCAGGCTTCCTGATCCTAGTCAGAATTTTTAGTATATTACACTGCCTCTCAGAAAATACCTTAAAAGCATGGAATTGAAGACCTGCAAGTGAATCCCAGTGTCTGAGTCCAATCTCCTACTAAAGTAGGCAATTCACGGCTAAGCATACGGCACCTTTCTATATTTTCTATCTTCTCTTAGGCTGAATTTGTCAAATGCAATCACGGAAGAAAGAGGTCACAAAGAATAATGAAAGATCCAGTTTAGATTGAAGATCACAGCCAACATCAGACTCATTCCTGATTTTCAGAAGCAGCATTTGAATAGAACTTGGCCTGAGACTTTACAGAGAATGCCATAGCGTTGAACAAGATAGCTGACAAGTTTGTATGTCTGTACAGCAACTTCGTAATGGTTCCTATCAAAGCAGACTGCAACGTAGGTGCATCATATGAGAAAGCATGACAATACAATACAATTACTTTGTACTCACAGGCCTTGGCTTCTGCCAGGTCCAGAAAAATGGCCAAAGATCATTAAGAGAGAACAGCCTTTGGGAATAAAAGGTCCCTAGCATCTTCTCTTGAAAGTATTAAGTAGCAGCTGATGGAGAAAATTTATGCCTGAGATCCACAAAATCTACTATTGGTTGCAAAACAAACATGTAAATTACTTCTTGTAACATTGATTCATGCATGCATTTACTCCAATCGGTCTATGCCCGCATGGAGCCACCTCTTTCAGAACATTCTAGATGAGAGCTCAGACTGTTGCTCTGTCCTGCTTCCCCTATAGTTCATGCTCAATGCACCTTCTCAGTTCATACAACTGGATTAACAATGAAGCCGAGAGCTGTTAACTGTCGGTCCCTGTAGAAGAGGAAGGCAGGTCATGTAAATACCTAGGTAGTCATTAGAGGAACATGTTCCAGATGCTATTCTTCATTGCACTCTCTATTCACATGAATGGGTGGAGACTAGTGAACTCATTTCCAAATAGGCAGAAAAAGTGGGCACCTGAATTCACTGGAGGACTGCAGAGAAAACTGCACTTCTTAAAAAAAAAAGAAGAGTGTATCTGAGACTATGTATCCAGATGAGAGATGGGCACAAAATGAAAAATGAGAGTTTGGCTTCCGAATCCAATTAGAAATAATTTTTCCTAGGGGCAGCTCCCTGAACCCTGAAACTTTCCAAATTTCAGGGGCTTACAGGGAAGAGCTTGAGGAAGCTCCCCTGCCATTGTGGTCCTTTAGGAGCATAGCGTTTCATTTCATTTTGTTTCATTTCATAACAAAACTACTTTAAAAATTCATTACAAATGAAACAAAATGACTAAAGAAATGAAACAAAGCACTATCCTTCCATTTCGTGCCCATCTCTAATCTAGATCAAAATGTGGATGTCTAAGATCCATGTGCAGCTCTGCATATTTCAGGTACAAAATCCCTCTTTAAAATGCCATGCAAGTGACTATAACCATAATGGCATGGCTCCTATGGGATTCTGGCCACTGACTGCCAAATAATTCCTTCCATGACTCACTTAGCGAATGTCCTTCTTAGATCCAGAACAAGCTAATAAAAGTCAAAGAGATGGCCTGAAAGGTGCTGTCTTTTGAACATAAAACTTCAATGCTCTTTTCATATCTAGCATCTTTCTATTGGTATCAAGTTAGGAAGACCACTGGGAACACAAGGACTTGTGTAATACAGAAGCCAAAAGGTAATGGCTGAAATTCTGTCGCATAGCTCAACATGCACAATGGATAGGATTTTATCCCTGGAACAAACTGCCACCCATTAAAGCTTTCCTTTGGTGATCTCAGGGTGCACATGACTTGTTCATGATGCAAAAAGTTGTGTGCT
Source organism: Phrynocephalus forsythii (assembly GCA_029282475.1). Classification (NCBI taxonomy): domain Eukaryota; kingdom Metazoa; phylum Chordata; class Lepidosauria; order Squamata; family Agamidae; genus Phrynocephalus; species Phrynocephalus forsythii. Next base: position 77,128,160 of record JAPFRF010000011.1, on the reverse strand, counting down.
CCCAGAATTGTCAAAGGAAACTTTCCACCAGCAGTGATTTGCCACTAGTGCTGATGTCATTCCTATTTATAGCTTTGTCTGGATACCAGTGTAGATAAAGATGATCATCCCTAAACATCTGTGAAGATTCTCAGTCATCCAGGTGAGTTTATCTGGAAGTTGAGTCATGGCTACTGGACTTCTTTTTTGAGACATAGAAACGTTTCACTGTTCATCCAAACAGCTTCATCAGTCTGAATACAGCTAGTGCAAATCCTCCATTTTATAGGCAGCTTGCTGCCTATAAAATGGAGGACTCACACTAGCTGTATTCAGACCGATGAAGCTGTTTGGATGAACAGCGAAACGTTTCTATGTCTCAAAAAAGAAGTCCAGTAGCCATGACTCAACTTCCAGATCATCCCTAAACACACATATTTCTCCTGCTCAGTGTGCCAATCATGCTGTCCTTGCCATCAGACACTTCAAAGATGGGAAGGCCAAAGGGAGGTTTCATAAGCGGAGTCAAAACCAAGGAACGGTTCCACAGTAGTAGTGATGTATAAAAACATTTTAATCTTTGGAGTGAAGATGGAAGCATAAGGCTTACAATTTGTGGCCAAGTAGGCTGCTAGATAGCCTTTTAGTGAGGAAAGGGATACATTTTTTCTCCAGCAGCACAAGAAAAAAGTATGACACTTAATAAACAAATATTTGTCAGGATCCAAGTGCTGGTCTTTGGGAATTTCCAAAAATTGCTATTCGCAGGCACAAGACTTGTGAGTATAAGGCTTTTTTTTTAAAAAAAAAAATCTAGTACTATGTCAATAATGGATTTTTCATGCTTTGAGGCTTAGGGTGTCCAGTCTGGGATGAAGGATCAGTCCCAATTCTAATCCAGCTAAAGTGCTAGAAGACCCACTGAATAAGCTGCAGGGGAAGAGTACCACATCTCATAATGATCACCAAAGAGATATTAGTACCATTCCTGTCAAACATTCACTATGTCTGCGGTTAGAAACAGAAAGGCAAAAAACAGGTACTAGTTGAACCATAACTGTAAAAAGGAATCCCCTAAGGAGTTTTGGCCCGTTCCTTTCTGCTGTAGTATAATGCAAGCTTCATGTTGGTCCTCACAGTGAAGGCATCTATATGAGGTCAATTCCATATGTGAAACAGTTGCTCACATTGGATCAGATGGAGTTTCCAGTTGTGAATGTCCCTATATATTGTGCTCAGCAAAGTACTGTAATTCATTTCCATTGAAACATGTACTATAACAAGGTAGATGTTGCAGTAAATGTGCCAATTCTGGGGCACAGAATCAAGTCCACAGGTTTCATGCATTTGGTGACAATCTGGTTGTTCATGTACCAAATTATGGTGGACTTGTTTGTGGTGAACTCCACAATAACAATTTTCAGTGGTGCCATGAACTGCTTTCTCCTGGCATTGAAGGTACAATTGTAATGTAATAGGCACTACTGCAGGAGTCTCATACAAAGTCTGTTAACATAGAAAATAGAAACAAGCAACTTGAGAATCTGTAGGGCCATGCCTGTCAAATGGCCAACAATGACTTTGTTTTAAGTCATCTTTCTGCATCAACAGTTGCCTAGTACTAGCTCACACCAAGCCATGTTTATAGTAACATCACAACAGTAACTTGGCTCTCCTAAAAACATGGATCTATATATCAATATGAAAAAAAATCACACTTGATTCCAACAGTCATAATATTCATCAGAGCCAGATTTGATTCCAACACATTATCATAGTATTCATCAGAATCAGAGTGTTTTCCAAACAAGTCATAGCTATAACTGTCTTTGTTTGGAAACAATTAACTATGGCTTGTTTGAAAAGCATTCTGCTTCTGATGAATACTATGATAATGTGTTGGAATCAAATCTGGCTCTGATGAATATTATGACTGTGTTGGAATCAAATGTGATATTTTTCATATTGATATATAGACCCATGGTTTTAGGAGAGTCAAGTTACTGTTGTGATGTTACTATAAACATGACTTGGTGTGGGCTAGTCTTAGCCAACAGTTCATGCAGGAAAGATGACAATATTTTGCCTTCTTCAATCGGCTGCCACCATTGCCACAGTCTTAGTGCCATGGAAATGCCAAAAGGAATGTGTACTGACAGTACAACTTTCCTAGTAAAATTGAGTGTACTGATACGAAGACTAAATGGACACATGAATGTAAATATCCTTCAAGTTAAGATCACAAACCATTAGTGTTCTCTAAGCAAGATGAAAAGATCAAAAATTATTTTGCAGGGACAAATGTTTTCACACTTCAAAGGTATTGAATAGGTTGTAGATCTCTATGTTTCTTTGGTACTGTGAAGTGCCAGAAGTAGTAAACAATGTGACTGAGATACAGAAGGATAGTTCCCTTTGCTGAAGAAAGTTTTGATTTTTTGTAGAACTTTTCTATGCCTGTTGTTGAATGGAAAATGTTCACTGTTGGAAGGTGATCAACCCCTGTTCAGAAGCTATACTGCTTCCCAGCAAGACACATGAATAAATAATGACATTCCAAGCCTGAACGTGCTGCGTGAGCCTGGTACCAATGACAGCAGGTTCAATACCAATACAGAATACTGGATGGTGTCAAACCGTTCTGGCATCATAGATGGATTTTATGATAAAAGTTGAGGTGACAGGAGCATGGCAGTCTAAACTCTTGCTTTCCTTCTGGACATTTCCATTTGGAGAGAGAAGGTGAAGACTGCAGGCAGTGAGAAGTGGCTGGAAGGCCTCCCCTTCGTATCACACTGTGACTAAATTGTAGCCTGCCTCCAACTTTTCATCTCTTCTAGGTGAAAAAACACCCTGCAAGTTTCCATGTCTCTGTCATCTTCAGATAAACTGCTGGATTTGAGCTAGGCACACCACTGCAGGGTAACTGCTCCACAACAACCTTGGCAGAACAACTGGGTATGTCAAGTGGCATTTATTTGCTGTTGAAATATAATTAAAGTCACCTTAACAAATAATCCTTCAACCTGCTCATGCATCACCATTAGGTGATGCATGAGAAGAGCGACCTTGACTCACAGGAACATCTAATATCACCCCAAAATAAGCTTGGTGTTTTTTTCCTGCAAGAGCTACACTGGAGTAGCCATTGTTTCCAAGCAGATCAACTCACTTTATCTCCTTATTAGCAGGGACAAATGTTTTTTTTTCTTATTAATAAAGCCATTAATACAGAATTTGGTATAAGATGCTGGAAGAAGTGCTCATAAACTCTTTCCTGCATTCTGTACAAATTGTTGAGGTGGCCACTAGAAACTAATATTGATTAGGTATATATACCTCCCTAATATTGCTCCCTCCAATGCTGAATTCTAAAGTGGTACAACAAGCTGTGCATTGACCATAGAGGGAGGAGGTTGCTCAGTGGCAGTGGCAGGAATTATCTGAACCCCCTCAGTACCCACTCTACATGGATTAGTGTGCTTAATCTTGATTTTCTTTTTAGGCTAGTAAGACCTTATGGAGCGTGCAAACTAAAAAAAAAAAAAATTCTGGGTTTAATTGAGTTCCCAAGCCAAGCAACTCCTCAGGAGGTCCTACACTTCCTGACGTGCCTGCAGTTGGAGTAGACGTGCTTTAGCGGCCCCTACACTGTTAGATTTTGACTAAACAATAAAAGAAGTAAAGAGTCTTACTAGATTAAAAACAAAAGTGCAAGTTTACATTTTTGAGACCTTGAATACATTTTATTGTAATAGTTAAAATGGAGTTGCAGGGAGCAGCTGTAGTTACCTGCAGTACTTGTGCCATGTTTGTTATCTTGACAAAGCGTGTGCAGAACTACATCTGCTGCAAGTGCAAGCTGGTAGCGCTATTGGAAGAGAAGGTCCAGCAGCTAGAGGCTCGCATAGTGGACCAGCAACATATTAAGGAGCTTGAGCAGTTCCTGGACAGAGCGGAAGAGACTATCCAGGTCCAAGAAGAGACAGGGCACACTTCAGAGGAGGAAGTCGCTCCCCCAACTCAGGAGGTGGATGGGTGGAGGAATGTGACTCAAAGGAGTAGAAGGCCAAGGCATCAGTCAGAGAGTCTCATCTTGCACAATCAATTTGAAGCTCTTTCCCTCAGCACACCTCATGAGGCACACATAGAGGAAGAAGTGGTTCCGCCGGAGGATCTCTCCCTCATCACTATTGATGAGATACAAGATCAGGTACATGTTGATGAGCAGGCTGCAGGAGAGAAGCTCATTGTGCTAGGGGATTCTATCATTAGAAATACGGAGGGATGGATTTGTGAGGAGCATGATAACCGGATGGTCACTTGCCTGCCGGGTGCAAAGGTTGCAGACATCACCAGAAATATAGAGAGCTTGTTAGAGAGAACTGGGAAGGAGCCAGTGGTCATGGTACACGTCGGTACCAATGATGTCGGGAAGGCCAAGCGGTCAGTCTTGGAAGCCAAATTCAGGTTGCTAGGTAGAAGATTGAAGTCCCGGGCTTCCAAGGTAGCATTTTCAGAAGTGCTACTTGTTCCTCGTGCAGGTCCCGCCAGGCAGGCAGAACTCAGAAGCCTCAATGCGTGGATGAGGCGATGGTGTCGAGAGGAGGGCTTTAGATTTGTCAGGAACTGGAGAACATTTTGGGACAAGCCAAACCTCTTCAGGAGGGATGGGTTGCACTTGAATCATGATGGGACCAGATTGCTGGCACTCAACCTCAAAAAGGCAGCAGAGCAGCTTTTAAACTGATAACTGGGGGAAAGCCGACAGGAGCTGTGTGGCATCCGGTTCGAACACCTCATCCTCGGGAATGAGGTTGGAGAGGGTAGAGAATCACATAGAGATGACATAGCAAGTATTAACACTGGCAGAATAGCGGAATGTGACAGTTCGTCTACTGAAAATAAAAGCTGTGGGGAGAAGAACAAGGCAGCAGCTGTTGCGGGACCCACTGTACAAGTGCTTCTACGCCAATGCTCGAAGCCTCCGAGCAAAGATGGGAGAACTTGAACATCTGGCAGCTAGGGATAACATTGATATAATAGCCATAACAGAAACCTGGTGGAATGTGGAGAACCAGTGGGACACAGCAATCCCAGGCTATAAACTCTATAGAAGGGATAGAGAGGGGCGGGTTGGAGGAGGAGTGGCCATCTATGTCAAAGAAGGCATAAAATCCAGCAGAATGGAGATTGACAGAGGGTCTGACTCCGCCATAGAATCACTGTGGGTTAAACTACCAGGTCCAAAGAGTGATGTGACAGTTGGAGTATTCTATCGTCCACCAGATCAAAAACTTGAGGGGACCTTGAAATGAGGAGAGAAATCATGGAGGTGGCTAAGAGGGATAGGATAGTAATCATGGGGGACTTTAATTATCCCCACATTGACTGGGCCAATGCGAGCTCCGGGCAAGAAAGAGAAACTGGGTTTCTCGACTTGCTGAATGACTGTGCCTTAGAGCAACTTGTCATGGAGCCCACCCGAGAACAGGCAACTCTAGATCTAATATTGTGTGATACTCAGGACCTCGTCAGGGATGTGAATGTCACTGAGCCTCTGGGGAACAGTGGCCATGCTGCAATTACCTTTGCCATGCATGTCGGAGGAAGAGTGTCAACCAAATCAGACATAAAAACCCTTGATTTTCGAAGGGCAAACTTCCCTCAGATGAGGAAAGTAGTTAGAGAGAAACTGAAGGGGAGGGTTAGAAGAATCCAATCTCTTCAGAGTGCATGGAGCCTGTTTAAAACAACAATAATAGAGGCCCAGCACAAGTGCATACCACAAAGAAAGAAGAGCTCATTTAAGTCCAAGAGGACACCGGCATGGTTAACGAGTGGAGTTAGAGAGGCTCTAAAGCACAAGGAGAGGTCCTTCTGTAAATGGAAATCCTCCCCAAATGAGGAAAATAAAAAGGAACACAAACTCTGGCAAAAGAAATGTAAAAAGATGATAAGGGAGGCAAAGAAAGACTTTGAGGAACGCATGGCTAGCAATATAAAGGGTAATAATAAAAGCTTCTTTAAATATGTTAGAAGTAGAAAACCTGCCAGAGAACCAATTGGGCCTCTGGATGGTGAGAGAGGAAAAGGGGAGGTTAAGGAGGACTTGGACATTGCAGAGAAATTGAACGAGTTCTTTGCGTCTGTCTTCACGACAGAGGACCTTGAGTGGATTCCGCTGCCTGAGCTGCCCCTCTTGACTAAAGAATTAAATCAAATACAGGTTAAAAGAGAGGAGGTTTTAGGACTAATTGATAAATTGAGGATTAACAAGTCACCGGGCCCAGATGGCATCCACCCAAGGGTTATTAGGGAACTGAGAAATGAAATTGCAGATCTCTTAACGGTAATATGCAACTTGTCTCTTCAAACGGCCACAGTGCCGGAGGACTGGAGGATAGCAGATGTCACACCAATTTTTAAAAAAGGAAGGAGGGGGGACCCAGGAAACTACAGGCCGGTTAGCCTTACATCTGTCCCAGGGAAGATGGTGGAAGGCCTCATCCAAGAGAAAATCTTAAAACACATAAAAGAACAAACCTTGCTGAGAGAAAATCAGCATGGCTTCTGTAAGGGTAAATCTTGCCTTACAAACCTTTTAGAATTTTTGAAAAGGTCAACAGGCACGTGGATTTGGGTGAACCGGTGGATATAGTCTATCTGGATTTTCAAAAGGCTTTTGACAGTCCCTCACCAAAGGCTGCTGAGAAAATTGCATAGTCAGGGGATAAGAGGGCAGGTCCTCTTATGGATTGAGAACTGGTTGAGATCCCGGAAACAAAGAGTAGGTGTCAATGGGAAATTTTCACAATGGAGAGAAGTGAAAAGCGGTGTGCCCCAGGGCTCGGTCCTGGGACCGGTGCTTTTCAATCTGTTCATAAATGACCTGGAGACAGGGATAAACAGTGAGGTGGCCAAGTTTGCAGATGACACAAAACTTTTCCATGTGGTAAAAACCAGAGAAGATTGTGAAGAGCTCCAGAAGGATCTCTCCAAACTGGGGAGTGGGCTGAGAAATGGCAAATGCGTTTTAATGTAACCAAATGTAAAGTAATGCATATTGGGGCAAAAATCCAAACTTCATCTATCAACTCATGGGCTCTGAGTTATCCGTGACGGATCAGGAAAGAGATCTTGGTGTGTTGGTGGACAGCTCCATGAAGGTGTCTCCCCAATGTGTGGCAGCAGTGAAGAAGGCCAATTCCATGCTAGGGATTATCAAAAAGGGGATTGAAAATAAAACAGCCAACATTATAATGCCGTTATACAAAACAATAGTAAGGCCCCACCTGGAGTATTGTGTACAATTCTGGTCACCGCATCTCAAGAAAGACATAGTGGAACTGGAAAAGGTGCAGAAGAGAGCGACTAAAATGATTACTGGGCTGGGGCACCTCCCTTATGAAGAAAGGCTAAAACAATTGGGCCTCTTTAGTCTGGAAAAAGGCGCTTGAGGGGGATATGATTGAGACATACAAAATAATGCAGGGTATGAGTAAAGTGGATAGAGGGAAGCTCTTCTCCCTCTCTCAAAATACCAGAACTAGGGGACATACACTCAAATTGAGTGCTGGGAGAGTAAGAACTGACAAAAGAAAATATTTTTTCACCCAGCGCGTTGTAAGTCTATGGAACTCCCTGCCACAGGATGTGGTGATGGCATCTGGCCTGGATGCCTTCAAAAGGGGATTGGACAGATTCCTAGAGGAAAAGTCCATCACGGGTTACAAACCATGATGGAGATGTGTAATCTCTAGGCTTTAAACCAGGGTACTTCAAGGGCCAGATGCAGGGGAGTGGTATCAGGAGACAGATATCTAGTCTCATGCGCTTCCAAACGCATCTGGTGGGGCCGCTGTGAGATACAGGAAGCTGGACTAGATGGGCCTTTGGCCTGATCCAGCATGGCTCTTCTTATGTTTATGTACTCAGTTGACTTAGATTTACCAACATTGGACTTTGATACTGATGGCATAGGCATTGGTAGTCAGATCAAGGTCTGCTGAATCAGGACACTAGATCAATGGTTCCTAACCTTGGTTCCCCGTATGTTCTTGGACCACAATTCCCAGAAACACTGGCCAACACAGCTAGTTGTGAAGGTTTCTGGGAGTTTTAGTCCAAGAATATCTGGGGACCCAAGATTCCGAACTACTGCAATAGATGATAATGTAATGGTGGCAGTCATGAGAGATGGTCCTGGTGCCATCAGAACTTCCAGAAGCCCTGCAAATTTACAAAATGGATTCATCAGCCTTCAGGTTGTTCCTGCCACTGCCAATAACGTCTTCTCAGAGACATAAGATTTCAGCCATGTGCTTCTTTTTCTCCCGGTTTAAGCAGAAAAGTTCAAGCACATTTTGCAGAAATCTTGTAGGCTTCTTGTAAACAATATAAACAGTCCTCATGGAAGTCGGTAAGGGGAATCATCCTCTTACACTTTATGCAATATCTATCTATCTATCTATCTATCTATCTATCTATCTATCTATCTATCTATCTATCTATCTATCTATCTATTTGATTTATATACTGCCCATCTAACCAAAGGTTATTTTGGGCGGTTTACAATGTGGAATATTAGAAAAAGGCCTTACACGTCATGCAATACTGGAAACATAACGTTCCTAAAGAATGAAAATTTCAACTACTATCTACTACTTAACAAAAATAAAACCTTTTAAACAGTAACAAATGCAACTTTCAGAGCAGTAATATTTGTGCATGTCTGCTGTGGCTAATGAAAAAGGACTTGAGAAAGTATGCTGTATGCTGCAGTGTACTGTAAGGGAATGGGGTCAGGATAGCAACCAAATGTCTCAGCCTACAAGCTTCTGAAAGAGGTGACTCTGAGTTACCGAGTTACATGTGAATGAAATGCAACCTGCACATAGCATGTGCAGAAGCTGAGTAGGAATACGAATATGTCTCAGATGGTAGATCAATGCTTTGTAAAATTGGGTTTGTCTTCTAACTGTTGTTCTTCCAACTTTGCCTTTCATTTCCTTGCTCTTCCCATAAGGTCCTGTAATCTGCTTTGCTTTGTTTCATTTAGGCTGCAGTGCTACATCACTTAATGCTATGGTTCATTTAGGCTGCATGTAGCCACTACATCAATTCAACTTCAGCCTTATTGAAGCTGATTCCAATGTAGGCCTCTCAAGAACTGCTGGGTTTGAGGCTGGGGAAAGTGACTCTGAGGGAGCTGAACTGTTGGGAAAGGAAACATCAAAAAAGAACACCAGGGCTAACTCCAACAACAGCAGCTGCAGATACCCCCTCTCCACTGCGGACATGCAACCCCTCCTGGTCTTCAGCCTCTCCAAAACCTGGTGCCCCCACCAATAAGATGGATCAAGGGAGGGGGAGGGACTACTCTTTGAAATGATGCTCACACCATTAGTTTTAAACAAACATGTTTTTTTAAACATGTTTTTTTAGTTTTAAAAACAACAACATGTAATTGTGATTCGATGGAATTATGAAGGCTTTTAGGTTTTTTTTTTTTTTGCCTTTACTTTGTTTTTTGTGCCACCTCTGTGTAGACTGTAAGTCTTCAGACAAGGAATGGTTAATTTTTTTTAACGTAATCAAGTTGCTTTGTCTGCTAAGAGATGCTATACTACTATTTCTCCGGGTTTCAGAGCATGCCAAACTAAAAATGGTTACTTGTTCAAATTATTTCTGGATGTTAAAATCTTCAGCAGGCTTTCTGAACAAAACAAGAAAGTATTGTATATCTCTTGTGCACAATAATATCTCCATCAATGCTGAGAAGTGCAAGATCCCATTCTTGCTCCTGGAATAACTCTGAGGATAAAAGGGTCTACTGAAAAGACTAAAAAAACTGGCATAACTATAGTAGCAAGAAGCAGTAGATGACTGAGGGAACTTTCTCATATGGAGAAACACTGCAGTAACCTGAAGAAAAACACCAAAGTTCTAATATTGCCATAATGGCTTAAGTCCAACAGTAGCACAGGGATCTTCACACACACCTTTCAATCTTCTTGTGCTGACAGCCTATTTCAGGGTATGTTTTAAGGGTGTGGGTTGCAGAAGAGAATTGGTGGAAGCAGCTTCGACTCTCGTGACACTGGCCAATACATGTATTAGGCTAACATTCTAACATAACAGTTAGAAAATACTGTGCAAGCGTTTGCGTTTTTCAGAAAGCATGTACAATATTTTGTGGCCTCTAAAGTGATCTTAAAAATCCATGAATAACAACGTTAGCATTTTTTTTTGCAGTTTTTCTTTTGACTAACATTGCTCCTCTGACCTTTTTAAGTTAGAAATGCAGGGATCATATGGGAAGAATGGAATCATGTGTGCGTGACAAGGCTATTTGATTTTCCATTGTGGCTGCTTGGTCATCAAAGCAGCACCAAAGAGGACCATCATTTCATATGAATACCTCATATATTTTGTTTTGGAAGTACTTGTTTTTCTATCTATTTTTTCAGGATATTGTGTTCCAGAATAGTAGGATAAGTGGAACATCTTCAAGTCAGAACAATCTATCTGAGAAACCAGGCTACAAACATTGCCTCTTACTCACCATTAACTTATTGAAGCATTTCACCTTTCCTTGCTGGTCTTTTCCAAGTAGATGTGTTCCATTGCCCACCCTTCCTCCTTTCTCTTCTATCACACAACACCTTCATTATATCATGTGGGTAGAAATAGACTACACTGAAAAATAGCCTACAAATTTTATCCCCATTGATAAACCAGCAAGGGGGTGTATGTGTATATTTTCTTTCCTTTCCACTCTCAAAGATGGTAGAATCCAGGTCCATCTCACTGAAGTGATAGAGAGCATTTCCATATCTGTGCCATGAACCAGCAAAAGAAAATCAGTGGTTGAATGGGTAAAGGAGGAGATCACACACACAGAGGAAAACAGATACAGATAATGGTAGAGTTGGGGAGAGGAAAGGAAGCGGAAGATGTAGTTATGGATCTGTTATTGAAGTGCGTAAAAGGTTTAGGGGTTAGAGTATGGCGATACTAAGGAACAGAGGGGGGAAAGCTTCTGATAGGTTAGAACTGCATTGACAGAGAAGGAGGCATGGAGCAGCAGAGAAAAGGGGGCAGAGAAAAAATTAGTTACTTTATTTTTGTTCAAGAGTAGTGAACTACTTCCCCTAAGGTTGTGTTCTTTCATTCGAAGTTACACCATTATGGAGGCAGAAGCAGTGAAAAAAGGGTGTCTTGTTTTAAGTGACTCAAAGATATCAAAAGCATCAGAAAACCATGAGAACCTTTTTGCCTTGACAATTCTAGAGGCAGCCGGAAGGGCACGAGTGAGCAATTTTGACAACAGTGTTGACCCTTAGCCTGGTAGGTGGTGGGGAGCCTAATAGTTCAATCCATGAATGTCGGCTCTTAAATAACACATTTGCATGGGACTAAATGTGACCCAGTCTAATTTCTTGATGGACACTTATTTGGACACGAAGAAAGGACATACAGAGCATCCTGCAAGGCAATGATGGTATCCTTGCACAGGAGGGCACTAAGCGTAAAGAACCAGTTTCTGCTCTTATCTGCCAAAGGAGCTTTCCATCCTGCCCTCTCATTTCATATTACTTATTGGAGGTGAGTCAGTAAGAATCTGGAGGGCTTAATTTATGTTGTGAAGACCACAACAGGATCTTTAGTCTTAGAAGCTGTTGTACATGTGTGTTCCATTCAGGGAAGACAGAAGCCCCCAAAACCTAATCTCGGTTGTAGGCTTCAGCCTGAAAGTGAAAGGAAGCCTAAGGCAACACATATGTTACCACCAATATGTTCAACTGTACATATGGGTGGCAACAAAGGGGCTTGCTCAGTGATGATTCCAATCATATCTGTACCTTCCATGTGCTATCGTTTGATGGGAATGACAAGAATTTCTCTCCAGTGTTTCCTAAGACAGAAACACCAAAGACTTATCTGTATGTCAATTTTGGGGTCCTTGATACTCATTTATTGAGAACAACTCTACTTGTAGTTGGAGATGTGTTGACGGCATGTAACAATCAGATCAAAAGTCTATATAGCTTCATTCCGTAAATTTTGTGTCCTTGATCTCTCTTCCCCTTCCGGCTTTATTTCCAGTTAATCTGCAGTACCTGTATTGCATGGTCACAGCATAATCACAAGTGTTTAGGCTTGGTTGAGGAAGGGGCACAAGGGAAACGGGTAGTCACGCTCCTAAAAGCAGTGTGTCTTCTGTTGTATATTGGATGGGTTGGTGGCAGCTTGATAGGGATTTGGAATAAGAACATGCACCTTGGATTTCTTTCTTACCCGCCCCACATCTATTGGCCATAATGGAGTCTCTGAAACATGGAACGCTAACGGTACTGAACGGACACACTGTTACTGCTCAAGAAATTGGATTGGGAGGAGGAAGGGAAAGAAATGTACAAAAAAATTATAGGTTTAAATGTTTTGTCCTTAAAAAAATTAAAAATGAAACTAACTTGAAATATTTTTTGGTTTATGTCTTTAAAAAAATATTCTACCTTATATGCAACACGGGCTGGACATTTCTTTCCTAACCCCAGGGGTGGAGACATATGTCTCAGCATCTCATACATGTCCGTGAAAGTCATCCGGCCCCTGGGAGCAAAAAATTAAAAAATAAAAACAACCAAAAAGATAATAATAATAATAAAAAAGGAAAAATACACGGAAAAATAGGAGAGAGAGAGAGAGAGAGATGCAACAAAGAGAAAAATATTGGAAATCAATTTGAAAAGAAAAAAAATGGAAGATAAAAATGTAAAGATTACTGTGCTGCTTGTATCAGCAAAGACCCTGAATCTGCTTGGTCTTCATGGATGACGGAGATAGAAGGATGGTTCCATGAACTGTCACTGTGAGCCATTGAAATGCTTAAACACATGCACTCTACTTTCAGAACTGTATGTTCCCATCACAAAAGGGGCAGAGATTTAGCTTAAGCATGTGCCTCCATCTGTTTGGCCCAGTTTGAGATCATACGGCAGACCAAAAACCCCTTGCCTTTATTGGGCCAAGGGGTATGTACAGTCAGGTCCTCTTAGTAATGAGGAACCACAGAAAAGGAGGAAAGAAAGAGATAAGACAGTTCGAGATGAGAAAGCCCCTCTTTGCCAATGTGGGAGGAGGGCAGAGTACAGGGAGAGAGCGTGGAAGGAAAGGGAGGGTAGAAAGAACAGGGAAAGGAGGGAAATGGGGGAAATGGTAGAGGTGTCAATGGAGTCTCTGTCCTCCTCAGGTGAAGTATTAAATGTGCAGAGAGGGTGGAGGAGGTGGGTACAGAGAGACTCATAGAACCCTCCAGGCCCAGCTCCAGCTAACAGCAAGCAGAGATGGTTAAAGGTAACTGGTATGCTCCATGCGTTATTGGTCTGGGTGGAAGCATCATTTCACGCATTCTGTTGGCTAATTACATGACTAAATTACTCTTGAAAGTGCAATATATAGATAGATATGTGTACAGATACAGATATATATATATATATGAAATATATATATTAAAGAAACCATAAGCAACATTCATTCCGTTGATGCTAGCAGGTTTTTAGTGTAAGTCAAACCTTGCAAGCAACCCTATGAGGGCATTTCTTGCCTAAGCCCAGAGGGGGAGATATTACACGTAATAAACTGTACATATCCTTATAATGAATTCGGCCACTGCAAGAAGAATACAGGGGGGTTAGTGCAGACGCTACAGGGCACGAGAAACACATACACTATCATCTTCTACACACATGACAGAGTAGGACTTGCTGGCTCAAGATCTCCAGTCCAGCCATACCACCACCCTGAGGTTATGTGGAGGAGCCGACCATCCCCATTGGCTGCAACAGGTGGACATGGGCTTTTAAAACTGCAGGGCAGATGGTCCTGCAGCTCTATCTCCTTCCTCCTCAGTGCTGTCACAAGGAAACTGAGCCAGCTCCCTTTACATCGCTCAATCTAGTGGGTGGCTTGGCATTGTTGCCCGTGCCTTATACGAATAAGTGAAATGATCGTATGTCAAGTCAGAGGTGATTAGACCTGTGTGAATTTTGGCTTTCAGGTTGTTTTCCCTCCCCACGCTCATACCAGGCGCTGCTGCTTCTCCAAAACCCAGGTTGGACACTTTGAAACCAGACCCCCGTGACATGAACTTTGGACTCATTCCAATGTTTCACTCCCTTTCCTCTTTACTGGGGGATATTAATATATGAAGAGGAGCCCGTGCTTGGGTGGGGGCAGAGCTGGATTTACTGCCCCTGCACAGCACAGGCTCTCTCACAGACATCCCCTCAGCTGGGCTTGGCAGGGTTTGCCAGTTAGGGCTGGCAGCGTAAACAAACACATCAAACCTGGACTCAACGCTCATTCATTCTTAACAGGGCACGAGGATAACAAACAATCTTAAGAGACTGCTGGGTGATCTTCTGCTTGGTTCCACTGAATACAACTCTGCTGATTAGGTCTATTTAGGAATAGCAGCAGAGTGTCCAGATGCCTCCCCAGCAGGCCACAGAAGAGTCTTACATCGCCAAATAAAAGGTCAGCACGCTCTAGAAGACTCAGCGCGCGCGCGCGCGCGCACACACACACACACACACACACATCCCTCTACACATTAATTTTTTTAAAGTGTGTTGCCTATTGCTGTGACTGTTGAATAACAAATCTGTGGAGTTTGTGTAGGCTATAGTAACATCCCCACGGCCCATCTTTTGCTCAGATGTTGCTAACTTGACACTAAACCTGACACATAGCCACTGGTAAGGCTTTATTGAGCTTACAGATGTCTGGCTCAAATAGTGCTAGTGATATTACCCAGGTTTTCTTAGTGTAATGCCTAAGTATAGCCCACAGAGCTGAATGAAAATAGCAAGGCATGTCCCTGGCCACAAAGGGATGGACATCCTGCCTTTCTGAGCAGAGGGGGAGGGGGGCACATGTGATGTGTGAGGGAGAGGACTTGACAGAATCCAGCTGCAAAAACCTAAAAGTAAAAGAGGAAATGTTAATCAACAATAAACCTCCCACATTAGCTTCTCCCAGTCACTTCGCAGTCAAGCGAGAACCACAGAAATTAGCCAACAGGAATGGAAATGGCAGGGTGGCCACAGCTCCATGCTGACAGGAGCTCAGTTAAGATGGGTGGCTCACAATGGAGCTGCATGCAAACAGAGGCAGTGGGTTCCAAGAGTCGTGCTCTCAGCCTGGCTCTCACAGCACATGAGATAATTTCCATACTTTCCACACTTATCATGCTAGCCTCTTATCTTAGCTCTGATCCAAGCCCAAGAGCCTCCTCTTCTGTGAACTGAATTCAGGAGTCTTCACTCCTACCTGTCTGCTTGGTCTAATCCAGGCATGTCCAAACATTGGCTCTCCTGATGTTTTGGACCACAACTCCCAGAATTCTAAGCTTAGAATGCCAATGACATAGGACTGTGGGAGTTGCAGTCCAAAACATCTGGCAGGCCAAAGTTTGAACATGCCTGGTCTAATCTGTCTCCATCTTGCAAGGAGGTAATTAACACTTGCACCTTGCATGAAGTCGATAGAAAGAACCCAGCTATCCTTGCTTTCACAACTGTCTTCTTTCTTCCCACCAGAGTTGGGGTTGAAACATACACCTTAAGTTTCTACCTTTTTCTTGTTCTCAGTCCCAGTTCTCTGTATGAAGGAGGCATGTCCCCCACACAGGTCACTCTGATCTGCTTTCCTGAGCTTTTGCTTGTGGTGGGGCAAAACAGGCTCTGAGTTTAGCATTGAGACAAGGAAGGTAGGTGCATCCTTACCAGGCAGCAGGGTCATACTCAGCCCACACACGCACGTACTCATCCAAGTGATGTGGACCCAAAATAGAGGAGTCACGGGTCAGATACTCAAAGTTGTCCATAATGACAGCCACAAAAAGATTCAACATCTGTAGCGTCAAAGAAGCAGAAAGAGAGAGAGAGAGAGAGAGAGAGAGAGAGAGAGAGAGAGAGAGAGAGAGAGAGAGAGAGAGAGAAAACATGTTACATATGAGGAGATGCAGGAGCAATGTTGAGGCCTATCTTGCCTCAGATCTAAGCCCTCATCAGAGAGACACAGGAGACATGGAAGTCTATGTAGATTCAAGTAGCTAATGAGAAGGATCAAAATAATAACCAGTGGCACACAAGCTCACGCCACACACGTGCATAACACACTTAGGGCTTATGCACACTATGGTATTGTTACTGGTAGTTTTAGGGTTGCTCTTGATCCATCCCAGCATAAGCATCAGTGGGGGGGGGGAGGTATTTGTTGCTGGATGTGCTGGGATATACTGGGTTATCCTGGTGCCACCTGTCCACACACAGGGAACTGCTCCCTGAAGCCTTTTCTTCTTAACACTGATTGCCTTTCTGTTCTGCCTACAGTATCGTCTCCACCCAATTCCCATCTTACTTTACTCTGGCTTCTTTACATGACCTGCCCGCTGTTCTTAAACCTTCATGTTTTTGCAACAATGCTTTCATTTTTATTTTTCAATTTCATGCTATGGTGCAAAATACAATATTTAGAATTAAATTAAAAATAGAATTCAGGAACAACTGATACATTAAGTCTCTTCCCTTGTTCTACCTTCAGGCCAGATGGGTGGTATATAAATAAATAAAATAAATAAAATAAAATAAATTAGTAAATAAATACCTTCCAACCATTGTCAACCTTTTATGTGTTTGGCACAGTGCTTGATAGTTTTAAGTTTTACAACTTCTATAAGAACCGGTTACTTACCTGTAAAGGTGGTTCTTCGAGTGGACCTTCATGAAGCCACACAGATGGGTTTCCCAGGCGCCCCTGCGCCGGAGGCCGGCCTTCCCTAGCATAGGAAAGTTCGTTAGTCTCCGCCCCCGCCCAGCGCACCTGCGCGAGGGCCTTCCCGCCCAAACCTCAGTTCCTCTTGACCGCCATAAGACAGGTGAGCACCAGTCCAGGCGTGACGGTCTGAGGGGAGGCGGGCGGGTGCTGTGTGGCTTCACGAAGGTCCACTCAAAGAACCACCTTTACAGGTAAGTAAGCGGTTCTTCTTCCTCGTGGCCTTCGTGAAGCCACACAGATGGGTGATTGCAAGCAGTACTCACAGGCTGGTGGGGAATCACGCCGTCACATAGGAAAGCACGGCTCTCCCGAAGGCTGAAGATGACCTCATTCTGGCGTCCAGCCTGTAGTGGTTCACGAAGGTCTGTGGTGTGGCTCATGTCGCCGCCTGGCAGATGTGTTCCAGGGAGACGCCCTTAAGAAATGCTGCTGAAGAGGCCATGGCCCTGGTAGAGTGGGCTGTAACGGGGCCAGGGAGAGGCTTGTTGGCGAGCTGGTAGGCCAAGGTGATGGTCTGAACAATCCAGTGCATGAAGCGCTGTGTGGAGACCGGACGCGCTGCAGCCGCGGGGTCATGGCAAATGAAGAGCCTTGGGGAAGCTCTTAAAGGTCTCATCCTGGAGACATAGAAGGCAAGGGCTCTCCGGACGTCAAGGGAGTGCATATCTCTCTCTTCCCTGGTCGATGGGTTGGGGAAGAAAGCCGGGAGGATGAGAGGTTGAGAGATATGGAAGGAAGACACCACCTTCGGGAGGAAGGAGATGTCGGGGTAAGCGATCACCCTATCTGGGAAGAACTGGAGATAGGGTGGGTCGCAGCGGAGGGCGCAAAGTTCACTGGCCCTACGGGTGGAGGCGATGGCTACCAGAAAGGCCGTCTTCAAGGAGAGGAGCCGGAGGTCGACGGTAGCTAAAGGCTCAAAGGGAGGCCTCTGTAGCGCCCGGAGGACGAGGGAGAGCGACCACTGGGGAGGGATGGGTCGCCTGTCTGGAAATGTGTTGTTGAGCCCCCTTAGGAAAAGCTTGAGCCTTGGGTGCTTGAAGAAATTAGCTGCAGGAGATAAAGGAGGCTGGTGGGCCACAATGGCCGACAGGTGTACTCGTAGAGATGACATGGTGAGTCCCGACTTCTTGAGGTGGAGCAAGTATCGGAGGACCCAGGTAAGATGAGGGTTTACTGGAGTGAATCTCCTTTGGTTTGCGAAGGAGGTGAACCTGCGCCACTTGTAAGCATACTGGGAGACCGTGGATGGCTTACGGCAAGCCCTGAGTATGGTTTCTAGGAATTCTGAATCCTCCATGCTGTGAGCTGAAAGCGAGGGAGGTCGGGATGAAGCACCTGTCCGTCGTGTTGGGACAAGAGGTCGGGTGTCTGAGGCAGGCGAAAGTGGGATGAGGCCATCTGAAGAAGAGGGGCGAACCACGGTTGCCTGGGCCACCAAGGGGCCACCAGGATGAGGTCGGGGGCTTCCTGGGAGGCTTTGATGATAACCTTGTGGAGCAACGGGATCGGGGGAAAGGCATAGAGCAGGACGCACGTCCACGGGAGGAGGAGAGCATCCCCCAGCGCTCCCCGGCCTAGGCCCGCTCTGGAGCAGAAGCGATGGCATTTCTTGTTGGTGGGTGAGGCAAAGAGGTCGATCTGTGGGGTGCCCCATGTCCTGCAGAGGCGAGCGAAGGCCTCTGGGTGGAGTTCCCACTCGTGGTTTGACTGTTGCATCCTGCTGAGGCCGTCGGCATCTATGTTGTCCTGTCCCGGCAGGTGCATCGCGACCGGGTGGATCTTGTGGCGGATGCACCAGTCCCAGAAGCGGATGGAGAGATCGAGAAGAGGCTGGGAGTGTGTTCCACCCTGTTTGTTGATGTAGTACATGGCAGTCGTGTTGTCTGTGACTGTCAGTACTACATTGCCGGAGAGGTGACGGAGGAAAGCCCGACAGGCCTTGAAGATCGCCAGGAGCTCCAGTTGGTTGATGTGAAGAAGACGTTCCTGGGGAGTCCAGGAGTCGTAAATCTGGTAAGAGAGGCACACCGTGCCCCAGCCGGTGTTGCTGGCATCCGTGGTGAGTTGGATCGTGGGAAGAGGGTCTCTGAAAGGCCTGCCCGCGAGGATGTTCTGGTGATTGGTCCACCAGGCTAGGTGCTCCGGAAGGTCCGGCGGCACTGTGAGCGCTGCGGTCGGTGGGTCTTGGGTAGGGTTGAAGCGGGAGAGAAACCAGGACTGCAGGGGTCTGAGCCGCAGCCTCGCGTGTGGGAGGACTGATGTCATGGAGGCCATGTACCCCAGCAGCTTCTGGGCCTGAATGGCCTGGATTGACTCTCCCGGGAGGAATTCCCGCACCAAGGCCATGGTTTCGCAGACTCTGTCTCGAGGAGGGAAGGCCATGGCTCGTGTGGAGTCTAGGACCGCACCAATGAATTGCGCGACCTGGCATGGTTCCAGGCGACTCTTCTCGAAGTTGACCTGTAGGCCCAGAGAGCTCAGTGTTGAGAGGACCGCGGCGATGTCGGCCTTGGCCTGACTCCGGGTGTCCGCGACGACCAGCCAGTCGTCTAAGTACGGGAAGATGACTATGCCTTGTGTCCTGAGGTAAGCCGCGACTGGAGCCATGCACTTTGTGAAGACCCTGGGTGCCGTGGCGAGGCCGAAGGGCAAGGCCAAGTATTCGTAGACTTGGTCGCCAATGGTGAAGCGGAGGAGGTGACGGTGGGCAGGATGGATTGAGATGTGGAAGTAAGCATCTTTTAGGTCCACAACCCCAAACCAGTCTCCCTTGCGGAGTAAGGGAATGATGTTTTCCAGAGTCACCATGCGGAATTTCTTGTAGATGAGAAACTTGTTGAGCACCCGTAGATCTAGAATGGGGCGGAGTCCTCCATCCTTTTTTGGGACTGTAAAGTAGCGGGAGAAGAGGCCCGCTGCGGGATTGTGCAGAACTGGGCAGATAGCACGCTTTTGGAGAAGCGCGGCCACCTCGTCGAGTAGGCATGGAGAAGGTGGGGTGCGCAGAACGCTGCCTAGTGGGGGGCATGGCGGAGAGTTCTAGGGAGTACCCGTTCCTCACCACCGACAGGACCCAGCGGTCTGAGGTGATGTTTTCCCAGGCGGTGAGGAAGGGTCGGAGGCGGACGGAGTCCGAGTCAATAGTCGTCCTGGTGCCTCCTCTCTCTGGGTTTAGAGGGGGGGCAGTGGACTTAGGCTTTCTGGACTTCTGGCCGAGGGAGGCAAATGGTGATGGTTTTGATGGCTTGTCCCTGTGCCCTCTGGAGGTGGAGGGGGTTGAGGGTGGCCAAAATCGTCGCCTGTGCTGGCTCCGAAAGGAGTGGGTCGTTCTAGAGGGGATGACATTGAGCTTTTTAGCCGTGTCATGCCTCTTGTGCTTCTGTTCCATGAGGTCATCTGTGGTGGTATGGAAGAGGGCGGAACCATCAAATGGCAGGGCTTCGATCTGGGCCTTGTGGTTGTCGGTGAGGCCAGTGGTGCGAAGCCAGGCATGCCTCCGAAGGGTGATGGCTGTGTTAATCACCTTGGATGCACAGTCGAAAGTGTGTTTGGCCACTCTCATCTGTTGCCCGGCAAGGGTCATAGACTCATCGTAGAGAGCGAGAGCATCTGCCCTGTGCTCCCCAGGGATCTTCTCGAGGAACGGGTGCAGGTGAGTGAGGAGGTCTCGCTGGTAGGCTCCCATCGCACCTTGGTAGTTACATGCCTTGTGGATGAGGGTAGAGCATGAGTACAGGTGCCTGCCGATGGTGTCTAATTTGCGGCCTTCCTTCGAGGGTGGGATGGGTGTCTGGGTGGTCCTAGATTGGACCTGAGAGTCGGCCACCACTAAGGAACCCGGTGGAGGGTGCTTGTCGAGGTATGGGGCGCTCTCGTCGTGCACCCTGTAAAGAGCTTCCAATCTCCTAGAGCAGGGGTCCTCAAAGTTTTCAAACAGCGGGCCGGTCCACCGCGCCCCAGGCACCACTGGGGGCCGGACCACAGTGGGTGGGGGGAGCGGGCGACCTTGCCGTAGCCCTCCCACTCTAAATGCCCCACTAGCCAGCATGCTGATCATCTGGGCAGTAGTTGGGGGGAGTGGGAGAAGTGGCATAGCCCACTGCTTTGATCTGCCTCAGCAACAGAAGCAGCTGCGGAGGCTGGCTTGATCGCAAAGCAGGGGTAGGTGGGGAGTTTGCAATTGGTCCCGGGGGCCGGATTCAGGACCTTGGGGGGCCGCATCCGGCCCCAGGGCCTTAGGTTGAGGACCCCTGTCCTAGAGACTCGAGTGGTCGCCGGGTTCTGGAAGGCGTCCTCAGCCATCGTTAGAAATGATGGAATCATGGTGAGGTGCACTGGTGATGTCTCATCGGAAGACAGACGGCCAAAGATGTGGCATGGTCTCTTGGGCTTTGGCTGATGCACCGGCAGGTCAATGGTGTTTGCCATCCTCACCACAAATGCGGTGTAGTTACGCATGGTTTCCGACGTGGATGGGGGGAGCTTTTCCTCCAGGTCAGATGAAGGCGAGGTCACGAACTGGATCGAATTCAAAACAACGCTCTCCCCCGCCTTCCTCTGATGAATCCGGAACTGCCGGATTCATCAGAGGAAGGTGGGGGAGAGTGTTGTTTTGGCTCTTGCCGGTCCTCCGGTTCAGATGTCTGAACCGACCATTGACGCCCATCGAACCGGAGAGAGAACGCTGGGATGGGAGGCACGGTCATTGTCGGTGCCGGAGTTGCATCGGATTCGGTGCGCCGTTTCTTGGGCCGCTGGTCTGGCGGAGTCAAGGCCTCTGCCACCGAGGTCGCGACCAGGGCGGTCGAACCCGAGGACGGTCCTGGCGTCGGAGTAGCAACCTCCGGGATCAAGGGCAGCTCGGCCTTCGAGGTCGTGTGGCGCGAACCCGAAGGAGATAGGTGGTGCTTCCGGTGCTTTTCGGTCTTCTTCCCCGGCTTGGATTGTTTCTCCTCGGCCTTCCGTACCGACGGGTCCGGAGGTGTGGAGGCTGGGACCGAAACCGGCTGCGAAGGCGTCAGTTTCGACTTCTTGTTGGGTTCGGCAGCCGGGGAGGAAAGTCTCGGAGGCAGCGAGGCTGGGGACGAGATCCCTTTTTGGTCTGGGGATCGACGGCTCCCGGGTTCGGACGCGGGCCGACGGGCCCCCGAGTGCTTGTGGTCCTTGGTCTCCCTTCGGAAGAGGGCAGACCTGGTGCCCGAGTCATAGTGATCATCTGATGACTGGTCCGAGTCGTCCGAGCGGAGCAGGGGGTCGTATTCGGGTCGGGACGAGAGTTGGAACCCCGAACCCAAGAACTCCGTCTCCACCGTGAGAGACCCCGGAGTGGCGGAACCCTGCGAGGCCGACGGTTTCGATGGCTTCTCCGGCTTGGTGGGCCTGGGCGAGGTGGGTTTCGAAGACTTGTGCTTCGAAACCGCCTGGAGTACCGGGATTTTCTTAGGCCTCTCCTCCCGCCTGGGGACCTCGGACTTACGGGGCTGGTCGACGGTCACTTTCTCCATAGGTTGAGGTCGAAGAGACTTCTCCAGGAGAAAAGAGGCAAGCCGGTTGTGACGGTTCTTCAGTGCTTGCAAGCTAAATCTGCGGCAAATGGCGCAGGCCTCGGGGTGGTGTTCCTCGCCAAGGCACAGCAAGCACTTTTCGTGTCCGTCGGAGTGTGGAACTTTGGCTCCGCAGTCGATACAGTTCTTAAAGGGCTGGGCAAAAGGCATTAGTCAGCAGTCCGAGTCAGAAGTTTGGAGAAAGAAGCAGAATTGAAGGAAAAATACGAAGAAAAAATCGCAAGTCGCAGGAGACTAACGAGGGCGAACCTCTAGCCGAAGGCGGTAAAGAGGAACTGAGGTTTGGGCGGGAAGGGCCTCGCGCAGGCGCGCAGGGCGGGGGCGGAGACTAACGAACTTTCCTATGCTAGGGAAGGCCGACCTCCGGCGCAGGGGCGCCTGGGAAACCCATCTGTGTGGCTTCACGAAGGCCACGAGGAAGAATTTTAAGTTTAATTTTTAAAAACCACTATTATGCTATACTGAAAAACTCTTTTCCATTAAAAAGCCACTAAGAGTCAAGTGCAGGAATATCTAATAAAACTACACAGCAGAAATTAAAAATTAATTTAAATATTTAGAATTAAATTAAAAAGTAGAATTCAGGAACAACTGCTTTGTTTTCCCCACCCACTTAACTGGGTGACACTGACCAGCAGAACACACCCAAAAGGATGTGTCATCAATTGACACCCACCCACTAAAAGGATGGATCGGCATGTAATATAGCACTATAATCTACACAAGCAAATCATGGACAGGAAAAAAACAGAACAAAGCCAAGGAGGGGGAGCAGAGGTTTTTGGTTCCACTAACTAGTATGTTAACACTAACTAGTATGTAACACTAGTTTCAGCATTGCATCATGTGGATGCAGGGATGCAGTATCAGTATCATGGGTGCATGGAAAGTTGAACAATGCCCAGTGTGGATGGGCCTTTGTGCAATGATATCCACGAACTACTCATATTATGCATGTTTATTTTTATACTTATGTATTTTTGTCTACTGCCCCCCCCACAGGAAAGGCACAAACACAAACACATTAACATGATGACTAGCCCTTGAAAAAAGTACACAGGAATGAAACAAAGCCAGAAGTTGAAATTTGCTTCCCCCAACAGCCACTCATCTGTATACAGAATTTGTCACAGAGCCAAGAGTGCTTGCCAATCTCAAATCAGCTTTAAGTGACTGTAGCCTCCACACCACAGTGGACAACACTTGAGATACTGATTCAGGCCATTTTGGCTCCTACAGAACTACCTGTTTGTCCCTTAAGGAGTGACAACAAGAAGAGGGAAGGAGCTGCAGTGGACTCAAAGGCTGTCCCTGCCTCTTGACTGAACTGCAACAGAAAACATCCCTCCAGGATGAAACATGCTAGATGAAAAACAAAATCTTGACTCTATCCACATGGCAGCCAGCCAACTGGCTTTGAGAAGTGCAGACATAGGATATGAATGTCATGGGAAGGAAGTACTGTATTAGAATTAGAGGTGGGCACAAAACGCTAAAATGGCGTTTTCTTTCTTTTTTTATTTTGTTTGCCCTCATTATATTTTATTTATAATTATTTTTTTAAAAAAATCACTTAATTTTTTGTTTTTTGTTATTCATTTCCCCCCTAATTGGGTGCGTTGGGCGGGAAAGGTGCAGGGCTTTCAAACTGTCTTTGAGCCACCGAAGCAAGCAGCAGCTGCGGCCATCGCCCCTTGATTCGGTGGCTCAAAGACAGTTAAAAAAACCCGTGTTTTCCCCTGCAATGCGCCCAATTGGGGAGGGGGAATCTTGAAGTTTGTAAACTGTCTTTAAGCCACCGAAGCAAGTGGTAGTGGTGGCCATCGGCACTTGCTTCAGTGGCTCAAAGACAGTTTAAAAACCCTACACTTCCCCCAATCGAAAAACAAAAATGGAACAAAACGAAACAAAATGAAAAACGAAACAAAATGAACAAAAAAAAATCCAGTTCATTTCGTTTCATTTTTCTTTAAAACTTTGTTCGTTTTTTGTTTCATTCTGAAACAAAACAAAACATGAACCAAAAATTGTTTCATGCCCATCTCTAACTAGAAAGCTTTGGGAAAGCACACACACACACACACACACACACACACACACACACACACACACACACACACACACACACACACACACACACACACACACACACACACACACACACACACACACACACACACACACACACACACACACACACACACAGAGGGTTTATCTCATGTGAAGGAACAAAAGCCACAATGATAAGAAACGAAGAAATCAAGAATAAGAAACCAAGCAATCAAGAAACATCACACCAAACAAACAACATAACACAGAGGCACTGCCTTCTTGAGGAATAAGGCTGTGAATCCTCATAGAATTGCCTATCATTGCACAATCAAACAACCATCTTAGAGAGGCCTCCTAGTTCCTCCTTTATCATACAGTAAGTGTTGGAGGTTCTTTTGATCTGTGTAGAGGAAGAAGCCCCATATATAATCGTCTCCCCTATTTCATCCTGCTAACATTATTTGACTCACCAGAAAAGAGCACAGGAAGATGAAGGAAACAAAATAGAAGTATGCAAACTCATTGCCACATTCATTGCCTTCAACATCTGCTTTCTCATCACAGGGCTTTCCACTCAGACAGGAAAGCATGATCTCATGCCAAGCTTCACCTGTGGCACTCCTGGGAAAGGGAGGGAAAAAAAGAGAGAGAAAGACAGTGAATACGGGGGGGCACTACAGCCAAGATGACAGCGTCATCCTTCCAAGAGATGCTACAGGACTAGCAACCAAATACCAACAAGCTCTTAAGCTCACGTAAAGCACTGGAGTCGCCATTGCCAAACCGAATCTAGATGTTCTTTTCAGAAGGATCTCTTCACAATGTTGTGGAAGCTTGGTTACATGGAATTTATTTTTTCCTCACAATGATCGAACTCCTTTTTGGACAAGGACTAAGAAGGCTTACAGTGCAATCTCTGGTCCACTGAAGAAATATATCTAGTGTGGGTTAGGCATAAGTACTAAATGTAGAGCGCCATAATATTTTTCACAATGGGCAGGGTTTGGCCTGGGTGAAGAGGATCAGAGTGCTTATCATCACAGTACGACCACTATGATCTTAAAAGGATTGGCCCTCACCTAAAAAGAAGCATCAGGGCTTGGAAGAAGGTGCGGAAATTGTTGTGTTCAGTGATGGCAGGCTTGTCATCCTCAGACAGGTCCTCACCATAATCAATGCTAATGTTACCAAAAACCTGAAGAAGAAGAAGGAGGAGGAGGAAGAGGAAGAGGAGGAGGAGGAAGAAGAAAGCAAAATGAACAAAACTGCTTTCAAATGCAAAAAGAAGTCTACATTAAAGAAGAGGTTCCCCAAATAGGTTGTTTTACAATGGAAAAGCCAATGGCTGTAGCAGCGGATGCTATCAGCATAATTTGGTGATGGATAATCACACATCTGCAGAGATGCTAGAAGTTACAAGGCAAGTCTCAGGACAGATAGATGTGCCAATCTTGGTAAGAGAGCAGAAGATAATTCTTCTGCCCTTCATGAGGTTCATGAGGTTCTGGAGTTAATCAAAGAGAAGAAAAGCAAGATTGCCTCTTCTGGCATGCAGGACAGCAGTGTCAGTGTTCCCCGAAGCTGCACATCCACAGGATATGTCGGAAGCACTTGTCACACCCTTTCATAATGCTATAAATACGAGGAGAAGTACTAAATTTCACTGCCTGCAAGCCACAATGGCATTATGTCTGTGAAGATTCTAAGTCATTCAGGTGAGTTTATCTGGAAGTTGAGTCAGGGCTACTGGACAAGTCCAGTAGCCATGACTCAACTTCCAGAGCCACTATGGCATAGAAAAATGCATAGAAGACCCCCCCTCATGTTGTGAAATAATAAGATTTCAGGCACGTAGAGAAGTCAGTGACAGATTCACTGCCCTTTCAATGTGCTGACATCCTCAAAGGGCCTTTTTACACGACCCCTAAGATCCGCTGGCCACTTAAATTCGGACCAGTGATCTTAGGGGTTCGTCGCTCTTTCTCTGTTCCCACCCCCTCCGCACTTCTTGGCTGCTGGCTGCGTGAGGGGAGGGAGAAAAAGAGAAAGAAAAGCATGCCGCTCACCTCTGTTCTGCCTCTCGTCTCTGTAAAAGTAGCTCTTGAGCCCCGCACTCACTATCGTTACACCAGATCAAATAATTTTCACCTCCAAAGAGCAGGTACTTGAAAGGTGCGCTGGGACGCGCTAAAGTGGGCGTGGTTGCACTTAATTTCCTGTTAACTCCGGAGCTGGTGGGTAAACATTTTTAAGCTTCGGAGCTGGGAGCCATTTGCCCCAGAGTTTAGGGGTCGTGTATAAACGCCCTATGTTAGCAATGTAAGATCTCAAGGTGTTTGGGGCAGCCTCTGCTGTGTTAACCCCCGCCCTCACTTCGCAAGTTCAAATGCCCCGGCATAAAACCAATAGTATTGCTGATCCTGTGCCATGCCAGAGACATTAAAGCATGCATGGGGAAACTCAGCATGGGATGGTGGTTTTCTTTTACTTACCTGCATTCCGATAATGGCGTAGATGAAGAAGAGCATTGCAATCAGCAGACACACATAGGGAAGTGCCTAGTGGAGGGGGAGGGAGAGAAATTTGAGCATACATTTTTCCCTCCAAGCTTTCCAGTTTTAATGCAACCACACTTGTTTTACTGGGAATATGGCTCCTTGCTTCTCACACAGATTGGTTGTTGCCAGTTCAATTAAAGCAAGTGCTCGTAGGGTGCATCACCCCTTCCTCTAATTCCTGCCACATCTCATTCTGGCCGCAGAAATCCTGCTGTGGTTCCTTACCCACATAAAAGGGTGAGCCAATGGAAAGCTACTTATGAAACAAGGATAGGGCACTATTTATTTATTTATTTATTTATTTATTTATTTATTTATTTATTTATAAGCTTATATCCCGCCCATCTTCCCTGGCGGGAACTCTGGGTGGCTAACAATGAAAAACACATAAAATAAGTAAAAACACCACTGAGTAGTGAAGCGGCGGAGGGCAAGATGGCGGGGGAAAAAAACTAACTGATAAGGTCACCGTAAGCCTCTTTAAAGAGGAAGGTCTTCAAGGCCCTCTTAAAGGCAGGCAGGGACTCCAGCAGGCGCAGCTCAGAGGGGAGATGATTCCAGAGTGAAGGCCCCACCACAGAGAAGGCGCGGTTTTGCGTGAGCGTTTTCCGCGCCTCTCTGGGTGTGGCCACTCTCAATGAGCGCGCCTGCGACGATCTCGTGGGTCTGGAACTGGATGCTCTCTGGGAGATACGCTCCACCAGGTACCCTGGTCCAAAGCCGTGGAGGGCTTTGAAAGTCAAAACCAGGAAGGACCTTGAACCTGATCCGGAAGACATCGGGGAGCCAATGCAAGCGGACCAGGACTGGGGTGATGTGCTCGTATCTACGAGCACCCACCACCAGCCTGGCCACCACATTTTGCACCCGCTGTAACCTCCGGACCAGGGTCAAGGGCAACCCCACATAGAGGGCATTGCAATAGTCGATCCTAGAGATCACCAGGGCCTGCACGACTGTTCTCAGGGAAGACTCGTCAAGGTAGCACCATGACAGAAAGAGCTCATGATTCAAAAAGCAGATAGATAGACCTGTGATGGCCATAAGAAAAAAAATCCAAATTCCATCAAAAGATAGTATATTTACTAAGCCTATTGTTTAAAAACAAAACAAAAAACCCCACATTTTTAAAGCACATTTAAAACACATTTTTAAACAGATCTAAGAAAGGTATTACTAGGCAAAAGAATAAAGAGAGAGAATTATCTGTTGCCATTGTCTACTATTTTTTCTTCATTTCTTTCCTCCCCATTATTCCTTGCTTCCCACTTCAAATCCCAAACACCCCCAGATTTATTATTCTGGAGCCCTTGATCATTACCTTAAAGGACTGGACAAACGTCCAGAGCAGGATGCGGATTGTATAGCCCTGTCGGAGCAGCTTAATGAGACGGGCAGCTCGGAACAGCCTAAGGAAACTCAGGTTGATGAAGTTGTTCTGGGGAGATGAAGGGAAAGGGGTATGAGTGGGAACAGGGTGGGGATGAAGAGACAGCAGAGCCTGATGACGACTGAGAACACCAACACCAACACAAACCCAAACCAACTCTGCTGTGGTTAGTAAGATCAGTAAGGATGACTGAAGAGTAAAGAAAGGGAGGAGGGGATCACCCACATGAAGGTCATTAGCATGGGAATAAGGTCACCCTCCCCTTGGAAAATCATTCACTTGGTGACATCAGGGGATTACTCATCAACACAGGAGCTTGTTAAGCTACCCACAACCAAATGCACTGATTTTTTTCCAAAATAAATAAATAAATAAAATACAAGCAAGCAAAACATGATTGTGTGGCTTTAAGTCACACATGTTCTGTGCACACAAATCTGGAGAGAGGGAAAAAGGAAAACAAGTGACAGTAAGGAACAGAAGGGTAGTTGAGGGATAACTGGAGACTTGCAATCATACATATATGTAAAATAACACATGCTGGGTAGAAAATGCACCTCATCTTTGCACCCAACAGGGGTTGCACTGGTCCAAAGGGACCTGGAAGAATGGTAGTTAATATTAAGTAATCTGCAACTCAAAGAATGGCTTCTAGAAATCTAGGAAGTGTCCCTGTTGAGTTCAACCGAGATGCACTTTCACCTGTTCTCATAAAAGGAAATGGCATATAAGCTTCTGGGACAGAAGGAATGCTACATTGCAGTATGGCTCTAGACTGCCCACCTGATGGATCTGGTGTGGCTAGTGTAGCTCAAAGCCACTGCAAGTGACAGAAGATACCCAAGATTTTGAAGATACCCCCAATTCCCAAGATATGGAAGGTTATACACTGGGCTTTGTGGGACATTTATTTGGCCTGGGCCAATAAACCTCATATAAGAAACCTATGAAGCCTACCCGGAGTTACATTAAAATACATTTAAGCTCTAGAAACCCTGAAGACTTATTTAAAAAGTGGTGGTATTTCATCAGATTATTTTTTAGTTTCTTTCAGAGGACCTTCCTAAACCATAATGTGTTTCTTGGACACAAAATTGATGCCTATGCAGCTATTCAACATAAACACAAGCACCTATATATACTGTAGGTCTCTTTAAAGAGATACATTTTTATTCATTTTTGGACCATGGAGTCGCCCCTGTTGTCAGATTTATTCCGCTGGAACCAAACACTGGAATTTTTACCAGTATATTTAAATAATGAATGTGCTGGCATATTGCAAGGCATACAAATAACTTGTTTTCCCTCACTGCCTGAAATCTGGTTGATTGGATGCTGAAATAGCTATGCAGCCTTATGCATCACAGGAGGGGGATGTAGTATTGACATATAAAGCCCTAAACGGCTTGGGACCTAGATACCTGAAGGACCGCCTCCTTCCATATGAACCTACCCGGCAATTAAGATCTAGCCAGGGAGCCCTCTTGAAAGAGCCATCCCTCAAGGAGGTGAGAGGGATGGCTTGTAGACAAAGGGCCTTCTCGGCAGCTGCCCCCAAGTTATGGAATGCCCTCCCAGAGATCCGCCTGGAACAACATTGATGACATTTCGGCGCGCCAGGTAAAAACCTTCCTGTTCCAGAAGTTTTTTAATTGATACAACATAGACTGGGGTCCTTTGATGGCAATTTTAGTGATGATTTTAGTATAAGGTTTTGCTGTTGTTTTAATTATTTATTGATATTTTATGTCTTAACTGTTTTAATTCCTTGTTGTAAGCCGCCCAGAGACCTTTGGGTAGTGGGCGGCATATAAGCTGTAAAAATAAATAAATAAAATAAAATAAATAGTAGCACCCCCAGGTTCCTGTAACTACCTCTGTGATAGAACCCCTCATACAGAACGTTTCAATAAAATGCAACAAAAGAAAAAGAAAAAGAAAAAAGAAAACGACTCGGACACTAAACACTTCAAGAGACTAATGTGAGTGTTCAACATATACTGGATTTGCTATGCGTCTTGTACTTGTATTTACAAAACAAAGATCGGGTGTCATTATGAAAATAATGCACTGGACATTACAAAACATTGGGCATTTTAATTCTAATAGGCTCTATTGCCTCTTCCCAAAATAAGCTAGTTATACCTTCACCATGTGTATTATTTTCCCAGAAGCTATAAGCCCATCTCTCTCCAACCCTCCTTTTAAAAAAGCTGGCTATGTAATTGGGATTTTAGTGAACATGCATCATGATGGTGGTGGGTATATGTCAGTGATGGCAAACCTTTTAGAGACCGAGTGCCCAAACTGCAATTCAAAACCCACTATTTTTTTCGCAATGTGTTAATACAGCAGTTGAACCTGAATACAGGTGGCTGTGAAGGGGCGATGTTGGGCACCCACAGAAAGGGCTCCAAGTGCCAACTTTGGCACCCATGCCATAGGTTCGCCAACACTGGTATATGTCATCACACAATGGAACATAAGCAATCAATCAGCCCACACGGCTCAGTTCATGCAGAACAAATAGATGCAATGGTATTCATGCAGAGGGGAAAAGAGATTGGCGGGAAAACAACCAGCCCTACTTACTACATCCCTTCTATCCACTGTAATGATGCTGCACACGATTATTTCTCTCACAATAGCTACATTCAGAGGTTCACCTCCAACATTACTTTCTAGTCCAGAGGTGGGCAACTCTAGTGAGTCGAGAGGGCAGCATCAAAAAAGCCCAAGAAACTTTTTAATGTAAAAAACAAACCAGCAAGTGGGTGGAAGCACTTTTTTAAGGCACTGCCATTTTAAGGTGTTCAGTGGTGCAAGGGGACCTGTGACCTCTTTAGGACCTCTTCGACTCCTGGAGTGGCTAACTGGTCATTCCTAAAGAGGTCACAGGTCCCCTTGCACCACTGAACACCTTAAAATGGCAGTGCAATACAGTATATGTATGGGGGGGGAGACTTGATTTCAATTTTCAGTGCATGTCATCAAGACACAAATCCCGGTACTTATTGATAATATTTAAATTAACAGGAAGTGATGAGCACCAGTAATGAGAAGAACAAGTGCCCCATCTGGAAGAATCCTGATTTGCAACTTGGCTCTCATTTTCCTTAACTGCATGTCTATTACCCACTTCCCTTGGGCTCCTATCCCCCATGCAATTGACTACTATGTCCCACTTCTGTTACGCAATTCCTCTCCCATTCATATGATTCGAGCACAAGTTGCCTACTGTATAGCAACTGATAGTGGACTTGAAGCAGAAATCTGCCTCACTAGATATATATTTCTATTTATCATCCTGTTTTTCCAGTATTTATTTGACCACACCTCAGGCCTGATCAACTCTTTGAGAACGCACATAAAATCTCTCTCACGAGTTCCCAGGTGTCTGGATACTGAAAAAGATATGTTGAGCAGCTAAGGTGGCTGTCAGTAAAAGCTTACTTTTTGTTGTATCAGTATCAGTGGTTTGCTCCCCTACGTATAGCTGAAGCTGTTTGCCTGCCCGAATATCCTTAAGGTGGACTACAGTAGGACCCCCGTATCCACTGATTCATTATCCACTGATTCAGTTATCACGGTTGGCAGAGGAAAAAATAAATAAATAATTCAGCAGCCGCAAAGCAAGCTCCTGTCACAAAGAGCAGCTGTAAATCAAGCTACTGTCATAAAACAGCAGCCGTAAATCAAGCTACTGTTGCAAAACAGCAGCTGTAAAGCAAGTTCCTATAACAAAACAGTAGTTTTGGGGACATTTTGGTGTTCTCTCTTATCTATGGTTTTCATTATCCACGGGAAGGCTTGGAACCCATTCCCAGCGGATACTGGGGTCCTACTGTATTTTTCCCTCTGTAGATTTCAGGTGGAATAGATTTTAAAATGGCCAGGTGCAATGGCATAGCCTCATTTGTATCCACCCAGTGCAGTTACGTTTGCAATGCCCACCTGGGACAAAGGGCATTGTCGTAAAACATCTGGAATGTATCATGTTCTGGAAGGCTGCTTTAAAAACTGCCAGGGCTGCAATATTCCTCAATTACACTATCCCTTTTCTACAGAATTACAGGAAACCATTTACGAATCTTAACAAGATAAAATGAGGAACACAAATAGGGTTGGCAGTGGGGTGCGGACAGGAAGAGCAAGCTGCAGCAAATGGCAGGCATTTTTGGCTCAAACAATAAGACCATGCATTGCGCCAAAATGCCCTCCTTTATTCTAAGGCACTTAGGTTTCAGAAAGTAATCAAACCAACCGGATCCTAGATGCAAATGTTGAGATGGAGAGGATCAGAGGTCAGGGAAGGCGGGGCAAGTTGAATATCAACCAGCAAATGCAGAAAGGCATTGATTTCAATTTTGGTGAGAGGGAGAAGGAGTGGGGTGGGAAAGTCAAGAAATATTCATTGGCATGGATACACAGACCAGTTCATGGATGGACAGATGGGTTTTTCATAGTGCATTTTGATTGGATGATATTTTCAGAGGGTGTTGCGCCAAAATAGAACAGTATAAAGAGACAGCATGAAAAGAAGATAAGACAAGAGACACAGTCATTATAAATCACACATAACCCTTGGAAAGGAGTTACCTAGACAATTCTCCTCCCACACTCACCCAGTTGTCCTATTCCCCTCCCCGACTTTAAGAAACCCATGATCCTAGCATGCTGAGCCTTTCTTACCACCCATGGGCTTTCTACATGCTTCCAGCATAAATAAAAGTGATGCATAACTTCCTTATCCTGGGAGATCAGATAGCAAAGGGAAACTGAGGCACATATTAGCATGGAAACTTCCACAAGTCAATGGCAGAGGCAGCACTAGGAATGGAGGTTATTGGAAGATCATGCCTTTGACATAGATCACTACCTTTCCTTAGACTAAAGATCTTCTATATAGTGAGTGCTGCTGCAGCAGTTCAGTCTTCCCATTTTCTTTCAGTGAGATATGTGCACAGAAGTAATACCAGGTATACAGTGTTGGGATGTTCACAGAGTATGGGGCACTCAAAGGATGGAGAGATGTGTCATTTTAGGTTGGCCCTTTCTAGTGTAAGCTAATTTCATTTGAGCAGCCTAATAAATGGCCATCCAATCGCACTGGAAAAGTGGAGAAAATTTACTCTTGGAAATAGACTCCATATATGTATTGGGGGAAAATGAATTCCCCATTAATAACAAATTCACCAAGCAACCCCATATTTGCCAGGATCTGGTAAGTATCTTGTTTTAAGAGACTCAGTTTTAAGGGCAGCTGTCAGATGAACCACACCTAACTCTAAAACACCGAAATGAAATTTAGGTGGTTCAAAAAAGATGGAAACTGTGAGGAAAACTGTGATCCACGACTGAAGACAAGAATGCAGGGTTATAGAGAAATAGAAGCATCTTTTAGACACATCCTACACCTTCTTTGGGTGACTGTGGCCCCTCTCATTGCCAAATATGCTATATATACACATGTGCCTATATTATGCACTTTCCGACACATATGTGACAGCATGCCTGTTGAAAATGGTGAGTGAACACTGTTTGTGTCAGAGTTTAGCAGCTTGACCTAGGTTCTCATTAGCATCCCGTTTCCAGAGAAGCATTCATCTGAAGATGCCACTGCTATGTTAGAAAACATACTCTGGTAGGTGGATGGGGGGCAGTTTTACATGGATTCTGGTAATTTCCACATTCAATATATAAACACAGTTATTCACAGTGTATTAAAAAGAAGAGGAGTTTAGAGTTAGATTTTGTGAAATATCTATCACTTCTTGGTATCCCTGTGCTTTGTTTTGACATGAGAATCCCAAGGCCAACACTATGCTTTAGAACATAAGAACATAAGAAGAGCCATGCTGGATCAGGCCAAAGGCCCATCTAGTCCAGCTTCCTGTATCTTTGATGCGTTTGGGAGCGCATGAGACTAGATATCTGTCTCCTGATACCACTCCCCTGCATCTGGCCCTTGAAGTACCCTGGTTTAAAGCCTAGAGATTACACATCTCCATCATGGTTTGTAACCCGTGAAGGACTTTTCCTCTAGGAATCTGTCCAATCCCCTTTTGAAGGCATCCAGGCCAGATGCCATCACCACATCCTGTGGCAGGGAGTTCCATAGACTTACAACACGCTGGGTGAAAAAATATTTTCTTTTGTCAGTTCTTACTCTCCCAGCACTCAATTTGAGTGTATGTCCCCTAGTTCTGGTATTTTGAGAGAGGGAGAAGAGCTTCTCTCTATCCACTTTACTCATACCCTGCATTATTTTGTATGTCTCAATCATTTCCCCCCTCAAGCGCCTTTTTTCCAGACTAAAGAGGCCCAAATGTTTTAGCCTTTCTTCATAAGGGAAGGCCAGTAATAAGTTCCACTATGTCTTTCTTGAGATGAATTGTTTTGTATAAAGGCATTATAATGTTCGCTGTTTTATTTTCAATCCCCTTTTTGATAATCCCTAGCATGGAATTTCTTCACCGCTGCCACACATTGGGAGACACCTTCATGGAGCTGTCCACCAACACACCAAGATCTCTTTCCTGATCCGTCACGGATAACTCAGAGCCCATGAGTTGATAGATGAAGTTTGGATTTTTTGCCCCAATATGCATTACTTTACATTTGGTTAAGACTTTCTGTCACATTTTGTGTTCATTAGCTAAACTATGAGACATTTCCCTCAAGAACACTTTTATCAAGGTAAATTTAGCACAATTTTAACAAAATGAATAAAATTCTACAAGAATGAATGCTTTTAATCCTGTGAAGACATAATGCACACTTCTCCTTAAGAAAAAATTTGTAGTCAGAAAAGCTTTTCTCCATGCCTCAGCTCAACTTTGCTTCTTCAGTGGGACACACATTGCCAAGAGGACACATAATCATGTTTTCAGAAAGGAGTACTCACAGTGTGGATACAGCAGATGTGAGCACGCACATATGTATACACAACCATATGGGCATAGTGAGGCAGTCTGCAATCATAGGGAAGTAGTCAACCAAACACACATCTTCTCTGAGAGAGATTTTCCCCTGTTCTAATTGTTTTGGTAGCTAGAAATTGACCATGTAATTTAATGGAGTGCCTGGAATGGAGAACCAAGGGGACAGTCATTCTCAAAGCCCACTGGGCAAAGTTGACAGCAGGAGATTTTGAAGTTACCACAGGGAAGTGGAAAGACACACCTCTGCCATATACCTTGTGGAAGCCTTTTCAAGCTTGATACCTCAGTTTCCCTAGAAACAGTACAAGTCTGATGCCAGTTACTGGTCTGCTCACGCTGGAAGCATGCATTTGAATTGCTTGCTGGTTTTGAATGAGAGAGACATTCTGCCTTTCAGTTCTAAAATTCCAGGGCTCTGTTCCACCACGTACCATTTCAGGATATTCATTCAGATTTCTCCCCTCCTTCCACCCCCATCTCACTGAAAGCTAAGCCACAAAGAACTTAGGATATCTGTAAGTGGGTTGCTCAATATACTCCTCCCATCACCTTTATTTCAGTCTACCAAAGGGCCCTACTAAGTTGATTAGTGAAGCAGCTTGTAGCAGCTCAGGAGAGGATACCAAAAGAGATGAGACTTCCCTTGAAAATTCTCTAATGAAAATAGTGCCCCCAGTTGGTAGCAAGCTGGAAATGGAGCTGTATGGGTGAGCTGTCCTTTTGCCTCAAAAAGGATGACAACAGTTTTGGGGGAATGGGGATTATTTTGAATGAGGATGGAGCAAGGGCTGCTAGAGTCACTTCTGCTTTTCAAATGAGAAGGCCCTTTCCCCACTGTTGCCCCGAAGAACAGAAGATGATACAGCTAGGCTATAGGTATCCTATACCATGTATAGTTTGAACTTTGTCCTTAGTGGAGGGAAGGGAGAAAAAATTATTAGAGACATCTGCATGGAATGGGAGCGGTACCTTAAGTACTACAGCATAGTATGCTAGAAGATACTACTGCCTTCTGGTCCTTCTACAACTAGTCCTTGAACTCTTAGAGGACAAGCTGTATTCTTTGTTATGGAACCCTGCAGAGGAACCCATCTTGCTTTTTTCTATGGACGTCTTGGCTCTGATTACATATTCTGATAGCAAGAGACAACAGCTTGTGCAGAGGTGTCAGGTTCTTTAGGCGAGTGATTCTGCGACAACTTTACATGGAAGAGTAATTGAATCCTATCTGATACGTGATAGAAAGGAATGACCACTCCTGTAATGGCCCTCAGTCAAGTTAGGTTTCTGCAGGTGGCAAATGCCAGAGTGAAAAGACTCCACATTTCTAAGACTCAATAGAAATATTTGGATTCATGTTCGTATAAGCATTACTGGAGTGATGTCGCTTTCCAAATGCCTCTGTTATCACTCTTATTGCAATAGTTCTGAATGCCTGTCAGTTTAAGGGCGTTCAGCAGGATGCGTCCACGTGTACACAGCTATAACTCTTTCTTGGGCAGCAGAGCACACACAAATAAAAATATCACTTAAATGTGTCTGAAAACGTGGTGTTGGCTACACTAGGCAAATGCATTCCTGGGAAAGGGGGAAAAAACCTCTCATCTCTGTTACTAGTTCGCTAAATCATTGTTTTGTTGAATTATCCTTGAATTGCCCCTCTTCAGATTGTAGTGCCCCCTATACTCCCCTCCTTGGACTTCCCGCGTCTGTCCTAGTTAAGGATCCAGTTCAATGGGGTGAAGCTTTCACATTTCATTTCTTACTCCCCACTCCCTGAAAAATGCTCCCCTCCCCCAAAATGTTATCCCCACCACAGTTTCAAACTTACCCCAAACTCTGTCACTAAGATGTCTGTGATGCTACCCAGAACTGTGACAAAATCAAAGATATTCCAGGCATCACGGAAATAATTCTATAAAGAAAGAACAAAACAAAGGACGAAAAGGAACAGCCACACAGCAGCAAACAAGTGACAACATTTAATCACGATGGAAGCAACAGCAACAAGAACAGATACAATTTCTACGCTGACTACCCCTTTGGTCAGTTCTAGGTAGACTTTTAAACGCACTCCAGTTCTTTTCAAGGGAGCTGAAAGATCAAAACTAATGACTAGCTGGGACATTTCTTCCACAATACTTTTTCTTCTTCTGGGGGGAAAAATGGGGATGGAGGCTTGTCTCACTAATTCACGTCAGTGAAAACACTGGAATTCATTTTCTTGGAAGTCCATGGAAGCTTCTCCATTGGGCAGCAACAAACTGAGCAAGAGGGATTTACATGGCATAATGCTTCCTCTGAACATCAGATTCAATGCTATTGCCCAGTGAGACTAATAGGTCCTGGCAAACTCTCACTCAAAGAGACTTTTAGCAACCACATTCCTTTCCCTTCCACCCCTTCTTTGCATGAGCAGCCCTGTGGACATCTATGAAAATCAATACAAGACATATAAATATGGGGAAAATTCCCCGGGGCTCTTATAAGGAGTGACTCTGAGATATCTTCAAAACCTACGCAATACCCAAGTTGTCAATGAGCGGAATAATTCTATTCAGCAAACAGCAAAGAAGGGGGAAACGGATCAAGAATGAAGATCGTCTTGAAGGACCCCTTGCCAGCAACTGATTTTTGAACAAAGAAGTAAGAAGTAGAGCACCAAGGGATCATCCCTATCTCAGAAGCCCACAGAGAAAGCCAAGAGGGCACCTTACTCCACGAGTCTCTTCCCTACTCAGACCATGAAACACACCTGGTTTCACTGACACAGGTAACTACTAATTTGCATTTTTGGTAGATTTGGCAAGAGAAAAGCCACCATTTCAGGTGCTGGATTTGGACTGGGGCTGTCAGATCCTAATCTCTATGTTAGAGGGAGCCATTTTCTTGCATGCTGTCAGTCTCCTCTTGTTATTTTTCAATCCCTGACCAAAGAGTTTGGAGTTGACTAGACTCATATCTCTTGGTGCTGGTTTTCTCACATTATTGACAGGTTGTAACAGCTACTGCTCTTTCGAAAGCTTAGTATTTTTATTTTAATTTTAAAAGCACTTAGTGACCAGTGGAGTCTCTGCTCCCAAGTTGGTTGCTGACTATAAAGGTGTTCAAATGAGAGCCAAAATCTATGCTGTGCTCCTTAGGTTTTACTGTCTCGTCTTTTGAATAGCACATCCACCTCTCTCAACAGGAAAAGAGTTAACTGAGGGTGGAAAATACAGAGCAAGGGAAATGTGAAGCCACCCACATTCACTTGCTGTGAGGCTGCACTGGGGAACTTGGGTTTTTATTTGATTTAAGTGGTCGCATAGCGTGATGGGAAGTCTTGTGTAACATCAGCTCTTTGCAGCACCTGCCTTAAGAAAAAGTAGTTACTTACCTGTAACTCTAGTTCTTCAAGGGTGCATCTGTGAATTCACACATAGCGGTTTGCTTTGCACCTGCGTGGAGGTCACTGGATATTCCAAAGCTGTAATGGAGATAGGACCTCCTCCTTCTACTGTGCATGCTTCTCCATTCCCAAGCTTGCAGCCTCAGTTTCCCAGTGATCCACTATTCTAGAAAAGCACAAACAGACGTAACAGATAGAGGGGAAGGTAGGATGGGAAGTATGAATTCACAGATGTACACTCGAAGAACTAGAGTTACAGGTAAGTAACTACTCTTTCTTCTTCATGGCATCTGTGAATGCACACATAGGGTGATTAGCAAACTGACTTACTGGATGTGGGTCATCATGGCAATGATGATGATAAGACAGTTCTGCCGAAGGCTGCATCTGCTCAACTCAAATGTTGAGCTTGTAATGGGTCACAAAGGTAGATGGAGTTGACCTTGTGGCAGCCTTACGTATATCAAGAAGGCTGACTCCTCTTAGAAAGGCCATAGAGAATGCAACAGCCCTGGTGGAGTGGCTTCTAGGATTGGCAGGTAGAGGAGTTTTCGCGGACTCGTATGCTATTTTAATGGTATTAGATATCCACCTGGAGATAGTCTGAGAAGATACAGGACATCCTTTAGAAGGGTCGGTAGTCCTGACAAAAAGACACTTGGACTTTGGGAAGGTGGCCATTTGTGAGGAGTGCTCAAGATCTGTAGTTCGAGCGGGGGTGGGTGGGTGGATGGGTAAAACAAGTGGTTGTGTTCAGTGGAAATCAGAGACCACTTTAGGTAGAAATGAGATGTTGGGGAATAACGTGACTTTGTTGGGGTGGAACTGTAGGAAGGAGGGTCTATATGCAAAGTGGAGAGTTCTGAAGCTCTTCTGACAGATGTAATTGCCACAAGGAAGGCAGTTTTAAGGGACAACATATACAAGGGAATAGAAGCTGGAGGTCTGAAGGGTGGCTTCATAAGTCTGGTAAGGTCCAAGGAGAGATACCACTGAGGAGGAGGACTGTGGACATGCGGATGACTATTCTTCAGGCCCTTAAGAAATTGCTTGAGCGTCTGGTATCTCAAGAAAGCTGCTGCTTCAGAATGATGAGGCTGATGGGCTGTAACTGCCACAACATAAACCCGAAGGGTTGAAATGGAGAGACCCTTCTGGAAAAGCGAGAGCAAAAACTCGAGAAGGGTGTGGAGAGTAGTGGGACTTGTAGGAAGTCCATGTTGTGCAGCAAGTGAACCAAAAATATTCCATTTGTAGTTATATAGCGCAAGGGTGGAGGATTTCCGAGCAGAAGCTAGGATGTGGTTGATGGATCAGTGATCAGCCACACCGTCAGATGAAGGGAGGGAATGTTGGGGTGTAGTATTATAGTGGTCCCCCGCCCTTTCACGGTTCTGGTCCCGCGGTCCCGCTATATCGCGGGACCACGGTACCAGGAAAGGGCTTGGGGGGGGATCGCACACCGCCCGCCCGCGCCTCCTAGGAGGTCCGGGCAAGCGGCGTGCGATTGCAAAGGCGCTTCAGCCACGGAGCCCCAGCACTGGGCTCTGCAGCGGGAAGCGCCTTTGTCCGATCGCGTGCCACCCGCCCTGACCTCCCGGGAGGTCGGAGCAAGCGGCGCACACGAATGCCCCCCCGCCCCCGCCCCACACCCGCTTCCGCATATCGCGGATTTTCATGCATTATGGGTGGGGTGGGTCCCTAACCCCCGCGATTGGTGGGGGGTTACTGTAGTCCTCCCATTGAGAGAGTAGGGTCAGAACAACTGGTAGGTGTGTGTGTTCTGTTGCCATGGAAAGGTATGTCCAGAACCAGGGTTGACGAGGCCATCATGGGGTGATGAGAATGCCATGTGTTGATTCCTGATGGAGTTTGACGACAATTCTCTGTATCATAGGGAGTGGAGAAAAAGCATAGAGAAAAACCGGGGGCCAATGGAGAGAGAAGGCATCGCTGAACGAATGGGGACCTCGGACTGCCTTGGAGCAGTAAAGGTGATATTTGAAGTTGTGGTGAGTCGCAAAGAAGTCTATTTGAGGGGTACCTCAGCACTGACAAAGGGCTTGAAAAACTGAGTGGAGCAGAGTTCATTTGTGTGTGTTTCGCAGACAAGATGGCTGAAATGGTCTGCTACTGCATTGTCCTCTGACACTATATTTATTGCAATGGGATAAATGGTCCTTGAATAGCACCATTCCCAGAGTTGTATCATGAGGCTGAGGAGCGAGGGGGAATGAGCTCCACCCTGTTTGTGCTTGGTTCTTATTAAGATGACCAAAAAAATCACAAGATTCGTCAGTGTCCGGCTGCTGAACCTGGAGATCCATCACCTTTGCTATCTTTTGAATCGTTTGCAAATAAAGTAGCAAATCTTCAGCCGGGGAATGGGCTAGTTATCGGCCACATCAGAGACCGGAGTCGGTAGGTTAGGAGGAGATGAGAGTGGAGTAGAATGCAGATTTTCTCCTGATATCAAGCCTTTGGTGTCGACTGGCCCATCCATAGAGGTGGGGGAATTAGCTCAAGGCAAAACCACCAAATGAGAAAGACGCTTCATACGGTCAGAGTGGTTCGGCTCTGGAGTGCTGTCAAATCTGTTGGGGGGGGGTCGTGAAACAGCGCGAGACCCTGGGACCTTATGTCGGGATCGAGCTTCGTCGGGCTCAGAGTCCGTGTCAGATGTGCATGAAATGACTTGAAGGCATCGTCGGCATTGACTAGCGTGCTCAGCACCACGGGCACAATGCCAATGTCGAGGTGGAGACAGTGATGGCGAGGAGTCCCCATCGTAATAAACATGATGCCAGTACCAAGAGTGATGCCTCAATGTCGGAGAAGAATGCCTCGATGTTGGAGAGAGGCCTCTCGATGTCAACAAGCGTTGTCTCGACACTGGCGAGTGGTGAGGCATCATAGGAAGTAGATTGAAAGTACCGACCCCTTGGAGGAGGTGAGAACTCCTCGATATTGGTTTGCCCTGGAGTCAAACATGCTTCGGAGGTACCCTACAGTGCCCACAGGGCAAGTGGTGGTTGGTGTTGAACTGAGGAAAAGCCTTGGAATCAGTGCGGCTCAATGGAACGGATGCCATAGAGTGGTGTGATTTCAGCTCCAGTTGAGGTCTAGAGGTAACCTCTTGGACCAAGCCTGATATTCCAGGGTTTATAGGTCCTTCCAACACAGTTGGTGGTTCCATGGAGTTATCTCCCCAGCTACCTGAATCGCTGGGGGAGATAGCGCCTGTAACTGCTGAGCCGGAATGAGATTGTCATCTCGGTGTCAAGAGTCTGTCGATGACGGGATGGTAACTCGAACGGAAGAGACAGACGGGCTTGAGGCAGTTTGCAATGGTCTTGATACTAACATAGGAATCGAAAAAGGGTTCTTTTTTTTTTTATCTGGGATTGGAGCCGGTGGTTTAGCTGCTTTAGATTTTTGGGAAGCCTTAGTGTTCGGTGGCTTAGATGTAGACGCCAATGGTTGGGCAACAAGCTCAGGATCCACTTGGGGTTCCATGGGGGGAGAGAGATTTTTCCTACAAGGAAGCACGAAAGTGTCCAAGGCATTGTTTTAGAGCCTGTTTCCTCAATTTTTTGTACTCTGCACAATGTGCAGGCTGATGAGATTCGCCCAAACAGTAAAGGCAGTGATTGTGGCCGTCCGTTAGAGGGATTTTGTTTGGCCGGGCCACACAGCGTTAAAGAGGCCACCGGAGGCCATAAAATGGCGTGGGAAAGGGCTTACGAGGGGAATGGGGGAAGAATAAACTGGGAAGCTTCAAATAAAGACAAGTCTGAAGGAGGAGGTCAAGGCAGTAAAATAATAGAGAAAAACAAAATTTGAAACTATTAATAAAGAACTTTCCTTCAATTCGCAGGAGCTCCAGGAAAAGCAACCATTCACAGCAGTGGTAAAAAGGAACTAAGGCTACAAGCGCGGGAATGGAGGAGCATGCGCAGTGGAAGGAGGAGGTCCTATCTCTGCTACAGCTATGGAATATCTGGTGACCTTCACGTAGGTGCAAAGCAAACACCTGTCTGTGCATTCACAGATGCCACAAAGAGGAATGCTTCCTTCCCTCAAGTACCCTGTCTCCTCATATTGTCTTTTTTAAAAAATAACTCTTGCCAATGGAGAGAAGCCCCATCAACCAGCAAAAAATGAAACAAAAACAAAAAGTAGGAGCTCTGCACATGGGACAGAAGCTGTTTTTAAAAAAGAGATTTGGGAGAGAGGCTTTGCCAGAAATAATGTGTGCTGGTACTAATTTGTGATGTGCGTACATGGCTTGTCCTCTCTCATGAGGGAATAGGTGAAGAGAAAAGTACTTGAAGTAGCAAAGCACTGCTTTGCGTGCAAGTGCATGGGGCTCATCCTCCCTTTTCCTCATCAGTTCATGCAAAGGCACATCTGAACTGAAACAAAACAACCATTTTCCCCAAGGAAAAGTCCCAAAGGGGGGGGGGAATGTACAAATGCATGGGAAGCTCTGGGCTGATCTGCAATCCCCTTTGCATTACAAGGGGAAAGATGCAAATTAACCAGCCGCTAAACACATAGTATTTCCTACATTTTTATCAATGTGGCTATATCCTAACTCTCACACAGAGTTCAACTGACATTTATATACACTGTTTCTCTGTTTCCTGACTCTTGTAAGAAACCCACTCTTTTCGTCTTTACTGCAGCTTTCTCAAGAAATATGTGGCAGAACTCCCAATGAAATAATTATCAAAGGAACTACTTGCACCAGTCCAGATTTTGTACTGGATCAGAATATTTTTAGTGTGGTTCTCAACTACAGTACACATTAATTTTCATGTGAAGAATAGGAAGCTTCCCATTTGGGAAGCTGAGGGTCAAAGTATGATTAGAGCTGCAGTAAAGGAAGCAAATCTTTAATTTCGGTTATTTCCCCCTCACTCCTAAACCTTTTCATGCTCCCCATTTTCCTACTCTTCAGTACATCACATTCATTGGTGAACAAGGGAAATAGATGACACATCGACATGAGAAATATTTGGTTCATGTCACC
Source organism: Phrynocephalus forsythii (assembly GCA_029282475.1). NCBI lineage: Eukaryota > Metazoa > Chordata > Lepidosauria > Squamata > Agamidae > Phrynocephalus > Phrynocephalus forsythii. Next base: position 77,084,396 of record JAPFRF010000011.1, on the reverse strand, counting down.
CAGTGTCAATTATTTCCCTAGTCCCTAAGAAATATCCCCTGGTTCCCCTGTAGATATGTTCATTTTGGACATTCCCTTTGTAATGGAAGCGTTTGCTGCTTTTTTTTTGGCTCTCACTTCAAATGTAATGCCTACAAAACCTAAGAGTTCTGCTGTGTGATGAGACAGAAGCTTTCAACAATTTTTTTAAAAGAAACAAAAACAATATAAGTGTAATACATTTTATTTCCTCTCTATTCCATAAGTAAAGGGATTAGGTTTCCTATGTTTTGTAGTGTAGATCTTCATTATTATTTTCATTACGTCTAGCAAGAGTGATACTTACCAACAATCCAAAGGCGATGATTTTCAGAATACACTCCAAGGAGAACAGAGAAGTGAAGACAATGTTGAACATCTTTAGTAAATTATCATATAGGGCTGTGGCACTGTAGAACTGTTTGGGTAGACGAGGGAGAGAAAGAGAAAAAATATGATTATGAAGAATGGCATTAAGGTTAAGGACACTGGAGTGGTAGGAACAATGTTCCACAGGATCAGAGTGCAGTGCCAAAGAGATCCAAGATCAGGTTGGACTATAAAATCCTGGTTAATTACCATTTCAAGACTAGCTGACAGGGTCAAGAAGTGACCTCAAAGGACTGCAAATAGCTATGGAACAATACTTGGTGTTCAGGCCCAGGTAACTCAGAGTTACATGGTTCATGGCCATGGATCTGTACATGGCCAAGGCAAATCCCACATTGGCATGGCTCACATAAACATAGTCTTCTTGTGCAGAGCAAACTCAAAAAATCTGAGTGGTTTTTATCAGTCAACATAGCTCTAGTCCACACCTCCAACTTCATTTTCTTTACAAGACTCCAGGTATGCTAACACCAGACTCCAATTGACTTTTCTGAGCTCAGCTCAAGGGTTCACTTGGAGTAGGAACTGGCAAGCCATTCCCATATTCCGGCCAGGAAAACTCTATGGACATGGGGTCACAAAGAGTCGATCACAACTGTACGACACAACAACAACAAGGATTCACTACTTACTTTCCCCACTAGCATTTTGATTATTGAATGAATGTGTTTAATAAAAAAGAAAGATCAGAATTTTTTTATTATTATTTTAGACACATTAAATTTATCAATACACCTGACTTAGGGGAAGATCAGATCATATTGTATGATACCTTAATGCAGAACACCATGAAGTTCTGAAAGGTTCACATACTTTGTCTTGGAACTGTATACATAAAGGCAAATGTTTGGTGCTTATACATCTAATGCCTCTCATGCAGGTATTGCCAATTAGTGATAATTCACATTCTACTTACTTTCATCATTAAGACAATGGTGTTTAGGGCAATCATGGCCATAATGGTGTACTCAAACGGTGGTGAAACCACAAACTGCCACATACGATACTGAAAGCTCTGCTTGTTCTGAGGCATGTGCCGGGTTAATGGTTTGGCACTGATGGCAAAGTCAATACAGGCTCGCTGTGAAGAGAGGGTAGGAAGATCAGCAAAGAAAATGCAGGGTTCATTCCTTCAAGATCTCAAGAAAAGGCAAACTTGTGTGAGTATCCTGAAGAGCCTAATTCCAAATTTAACTTACAGTTTCCTCTGCACAAAAATACCTGTGCTCTCCATTTACTGCTTTTATTCACTTTGTAGACTGCCTTACTTCAGAGTGCCCAGCAATGGTTCCACCTGTGCAATTAATATATTACCTTGCTTTAAGAAGGCTACAGACATCTAGTCAAAGGCTTTCTGCAAAGTCTGGGGACAATGTGTCACTGTGGATCCTGAAAACCTACCAACCATTTCCTTAGCACCAAACAGCATGTTAAATAGACAAGGGTCTACTAAGTTTGTACCTGACCTCAGTTTTGAAGGGAGGGAAGGTTGTGCATAGCAGTGTCTTAAGGTACCCAAACATGTCCTAAGAGAGGGTTGATATACTCTGTGTGTGTGTGTGTGTGTGTGTGTGTGTGTGTGTCAAGGAAGATGCATCTGTTCCTCAAAACTACCAAACAGGAGTCATTTCTAGGAAGCAAATGTCTCCCACCATTCCTACATATGGCGATCACTCTGACTCCAGGTTATGTACACATATCTTTGAAGACTAATGTGGAAAGTGGCACCACCATATGAAATCAATGAAGCAAAATTAATTTGCACCCATGAAGCCAGCAGGCTCAGATTTCCACAAGATCCTCAGCTAAATAACCATCTGTTTTTGTTTAAAGACGAGAGTGGGCGACTGGAGCTCTGAGTTTGACAAATTTTCTGCAAAGTCCTCTGTTTTGATCTCTTTCTGAAAAGGATCAAAAGTCCTTGAAAGATTCATATTTCTATTCCCCAGAAGCTCACTGCAGGGGAGGGGAGAAAGAAAAACAGGGAGAAGGGAGTGGCAAAAAGAGAAAAGGAGAGGAGGTGCCCTTGCTTTACTCACTATCAGCATACACCACACAACAGGTTTTGATACACAGAAAACTGTTTTTTTTTAATTCCGAGTCTGACCAGTGATTAGTGTAGCTAAGAATTATCTCCAGCAAGAATGGGCCAAGTTTGGTTTTCAACTGCATTTCTTCATCATACAACATCTGGAAGGCCGCACTGTTGCCTATTCTACATTAACTGATAGTGACTGTACAGGATCTCAGACAATCTTTCTGAAACCTACCTAGAGACGCCAGGGACTGCTCTTGAGACTTTCCGAGGGCAAAGCATGTGCTTTACTAGGGAGCCACATTTATTATACAGAGGGTCTAGGGCCCTCCATGGAAAACAGTTTCCTGTTTCCATCTTTCATATACACTGTGAGAAATTTCTTACTGGTTGAGGCGGGTGATGGCCTAGAAGAGTGTTGGCGAATCTATGGCATGTGCGCCAATGGTGACATGCAGAGCCCTTTCTGTGGGCACGTGACATTGCTCCCCCACAGCCACAGCAGATGGGGCGCTACCCTTTGGAAAAGTGAGGCTCAAAGAGCAGGTTTTAGAATTTTCTGCAGCCACAGCAAGGGTGCTGTATCTGCAGTATATTCAAAAACTTGCTTTTCGGTCCTCACTGTCCTCTGAAGGACAGCACCCAAAGCATTTGTAACCAGGAGTACCACTGTATTCACGTTAAACTGCCGTATTGGCACATTGCAAAAAAATAAGTGGGTTTTGAATCACAGTTTGGGCACTCGGTCTCTAAAAGGTTCACCATCACTGCCCTAGAATATTCTACAGAGTCCACTGTCTACAGCCAAGCCCTGTGGTACAGCTGGATCTACTCAGACTTTGGCCTTCCAGATGTTTCTCGGTGGCCGGCCCGACTCTGTGGAATCGTCTTCCTAGCGAAGTGCGCTCTGCAGAGTCCCTGACTGCCTTTCGCAGAGCTTTAAAAACTTTGCTTTTTCCCGAGGCCTTTGGTGACCTAGTTTAGTTTCTTCCCCCCCGCCATCTGTTTATTGTTTACTTAGATTACAGAAGTGTTTCGCCTAGGGTGCATATTATTATTATGTTTTTAAATTGTTTGTGGGGTGTGTGTATGTTGTTTGTTGTCACATTTGGCTGAATTAATCGGCCCACTGTCAGCCACCCAGAGTTCCTACTTGAAGATGGGTGGGATAGAAGTCTTTAAATAAATAAATAAATAAATAAATAAATAAATAAATAAATAAATAAATAAATAAATGTTTTGGACCACAACTCCCAGAGTCCTTTGTTACTGGCAATCTAAGATTAGAATTGAGACATCTATGTGAAGCCTTTAAAAGGCATTTCTCTGACTGCTATCTGCTGGAACAACAAGCCAACTGGACCACACTGATACTCAGGAACAATATTTTATAGGACAAACCCCAATCAGATGACAACAGGACACTACTGGCGGTAACTGCAGTTCCAAGATGAAAGCACTCAAGTGCCTCATGAGTGATCTGCAGTCCACTCTCTCTTGTTTATCTTAGACTAGATCTATACAGTATTGGCATATAGCTAGCTACACAACCTGAAAAGAATATCCATACAGATCATACTACAGATCCAACTTTGCTCTCATATCTGCACTACTAAAGGATGTAATGACATAATATTCAATAGCAAGGATTCATACATCTGCTCATTTTCCAATGTTACATCTGCTCATTTTCCAATCTCAGTGCAAAAGGAGAAAGAGATACAAAACTGACATTAGCAAAAGAAACATTCAGAACCCAGAAGAAGAATCCTTCAGTTCCGTTGAAAATTTCAAAACAGTTTTCAAAGTGGAACAGGTGAACAAGACTATATCAAGAGACTGAACCCCAGCTCTCTTGGATTAAATAAAGGGACTTCTTATTTCATTACGCCTCTTATCTGATATTAATCAGTTTATCTATGCAGATTTCTATATATTACTATCTACAGCTCTTGTTATTTGATTTTGCCCTGCAAACCCCCACACACACACCAGAACCTGTGTTCAAATAAACCCACTGAACTATGGGCTATATCTTCCATTATACAGGATTTAAAATACTTTTCCTCACATTGGATGTGTTCATCTCTTCATCCATGTTTTAAATGCTATTACCCACTGATGAACTAGTCTTAAATAGCCATTATTGAGATTCCTATCAGTTATTCTCAAGGCCTATCAGCAACTTCTAATGGCCACTGATTAACCATCAACATTCCAGACCCTCTGAATTTCCATCACATTTCATCTTCCATCCTCCTCAGTATTGTCCTGTCTACAGAGGCTACACCCGTGCAACAGAAGAAGTGGGCTGCAGTTGGCAAAAATGTACACCAAATAAAACCTACAAAGTGGTTTTGCTATGATTTCAGTTCTCTCTTTAAGGAACTGCCAGCTTCTTTTAGTTATATAAGTGGCAGGAACAGATTATGTCAGTATGTCAAGTACAGTATTACCGTTTGAGCTGGCATTGCCTCTTTGGTTGGAGTACCTGGTTGTAGAGGCAGCAGCCATAAGTTCAAATCTCCACTTTGCTTTCTAGAAGATGCACCAGAGCACCTGAAGCAATGTGTAGCTAGTGAGGTCAGATGCCCTGCCACCAGTTATGACTTGGGCAAGTTGCATTGTCCCAAGAGCTCCACCAGAGAAAGGAATTGGTAAACGGCCACTTGATCAGGAATAGATAAACTACTTCTACTTTATACTCAAACAACCTGTGAGGATTGCCATAAGTAAAAACAGACATGGAGGCACATTATTTAAATTACATTTTGGAATGGTTCGACTTGGGACAGAAGCTCTTTACAGTATAGATCTCAACTACAATCAATCAATCAATCAATCAATCAATCAATCAATCAATCAATCAATCAATCAATCAATTTTTTTATTGTTGTTTAGATGTTCTGGGCTCTCAATGAATAGAATATTGTCCTGATGTGTTCTCATTTTTTAATCTTTCTACTTGGTTTTAGGTTTTTGAAGTTATCATCAACACTTCAGAAGGTGTCAGGCAAAATATGGCTGATGGGCTGCATGCAGACTCCCAAGAGACTTTTTGTCTCCCAAGTTCCTTGAATGTCCTACTCCAGTACCTAGAAAACACTCCCTGTTTTGTACTTTCTGGGCTTCTGGGGACATTTCTGGCTATGATACAATCTGTGGTGAATGCTAGAAGCAAACCTTTGTTTCTCCTGATAAATTAGAGATGGATGCAACTCAACTACATTCAGGTTCTCTGCAATTATTTAAGAACTGACTGTTTTACTTCTTCCTTCCTTTTTGGTTGATTTTCAGTGTTGCACAGACCCAATAAGTCACATTTACTGTTTGCTCCCCATCAATATCCTACCAAACATTTTTGCCAAACCAAAATACTGTTTCTACCATGAGAAAATGAAGCAATTTTTAAAGATTCTTGCTGGGCTTTAATTCTCAATTTTTAAACGCTAACACAATTCCTTCATAAGACTCTGCCCTTGGCACTTTGCCCATTCCCAACACATGCCACACCTCATTCTTCTCCAGGCTGTATTCTTCCATCATCTTGTCCCCCTGCTCCTGGAAGGTGATGATGATTAAGGCCACAAAAATGTTGACAAAGAAAAATGGGAAGACCACAAAGTAGACCACATAGAAGATGGACATCTCCATGCGATAACCAGGGCTGGGACCCTGATTCTCATATGTAGCATCCACTGAGTGCTTGAGGACACTGCAGAAAAGACAAAACAAGTAGAGATGGAGAAAGAAAATAGGGGAAAACAGAGAAAGCCCTATGAATTACCCATCATATCCATTGTCCCGTCTACCACAGCAGCAGCACCAGGTGCTTCAGTGATAGGTTCCAAAACTCAAAATTTGGAATGAATTATCCTGACAGGAGAAAAATATGAAATATTTGTAACTTTGGATCAAGAAAGCTAAACCACCCTAATTAGTTGCTAACTCTACAGCAGACATGATATTCTTAGAGTTCAGTGAAATTAATCCTACTAATCTTTGAATCTGGTTCAAAGCTCAACAAAGAGGGGGCCTGGATGTGAGAATGAGATGGCTAGGAAGACAGCACTTACCTCTTCCTCTTGAGGTGCACAGAGGAAGAGGAAGATGCACAGAGTTATCCAAATTCTCTTTCTGATATTTCAGTCTCAGCTTTAGCACTTTTGAAATGGAGGTAACTTTTAATAATTGTGTGCTTTTTTGTAATTAACAAACATTACATTTACATTTCTATAAATCAACCCAAAAATTAAAGCTCAAGCATCAAAAATTATATTCCAAATACTATTCTTTCTACAGTTGTGATTCTAATTTCAAAACTGTTTATTTTTGTATCTGTTCCAGAAATGTTGAGGCTTCTCTTATTCTATCATTTTACGAATTGTGAGTTTCCAACCTCCATGGCAGTACCCAAGATATTTAGTAACCAGCATTTAATCTTGGGATTCAACTATGCATCAAGTTAGCTCAGCTAATGTCTAAACCTCCACAGGAGTCCTAAAAATTTCATACACTTTTCTGGAAAGAGACAGAAGCCTGCATCCATTGCAGCTAGCATTTATCCTAATTAAGGGTTAACTCCATTACAATATCATATATGGCCATGTGGTTACAGTACTGAAACAACTGGCCATGTCTTATTACTGTTTTCATCTTTTTACAGAGATGTTCATAAAGAGTTAATTTGTCCTGGGTTGTTCATCAGATTTCTATGTATCTTTTCTTCTTCTATCATAAGCAGAAGATGGTACAGTCCAAATATCTCTTGATTTATCCTCTTGATTTTATTATGTTGAATTTATATCCCAGTAACTTTTATATACTTGTTGCAAATGCATATGACTTATGCAAATAAAGAATACCAGTACCACTAAATGGTTAACTCCAGAATGAAAACCAACAATCATATTAACCTTCATCTGAGTATCAAGGTATAAGTCTTCTCACCATTGGAATAACTTCAAGCAACATCAGCTTGTCTAATTTTACAAGCTTTATTTATCTATATTACCACTGTGTTCCACATATACAAAATTACTTCAGAGTTGTTGTACTGGAAAATCCCAAAATCTTACAGTTACAAAGAAAGCTATGGGCACAAACATTTAAGCAAAATTCCTTGCAACTCATGATTTTTTTTGTTCTTCTAACTATAAACATCCCTTATCTGCTCACTCAGGTTTCTGATGACAGGAAAGTACTGGGTGTACAACCATAATATAAAATCTTATAGCTTTTGCATCTACTGAAATCACTGGGCTAGGAATAAAAACTTTGACACACATCTGTTTTAACTATTCTTTCTATTCAAGGAGATTTCTGCCTGATGTTTCTGCTAGCCTAGCAATAACGTAGAACCCCAATACCTAAATGTCATGGAATTACATTTCCTAAAAGATGGTGCTATAGGATCATGAAATACTTTTGTCATTCATTCACCACTTATTAACCTCATATCTACATTTACAAATTATAACCAAAACATCCATTCAATTGCCGATCTTTTTTAAATTCATTGACATCACTCTGCAGGATCGAGCTAATTGTTGCAATAACTGGTGTAAACTACAGTATATTGTCAAGCGATAGGTTTTAAATGTATAAACCCTTTAGGGAAAATAAAAAAACTCACAACAGCTATTCCTGTACCCCTTTAATTTTTTAAATGTTCCTCAGCACAAAAGGTTTCAAACCTAGTTATATATGTTTAGCAAAAGGTGGAGGCAATTCTTGTCCTTCAAATTTATTTTTACCATTGAAGATGGGGTCTGATTTTTATTAGAACTCACCTTACAAGAAGGATGGGGACATCTAAAACTCTTCTATCTAGTCTAGATCTTACTGAGAAATCCATTCACTACTTCTGAAAGTAAAGAACTTAGGGAAAAGCTTCAAACTGGTGCTAATGCAGACTTTATTTTAAGGGGATTTTTAATGAAATGAGTAATGAGTGAACAATAAATCTCTCTCTTTCCCTGAACACCGGAGGGAGGTCCCAATAAAAAGTGGCATGCCCCCCAGTGAAAGAAAGCAAAGCAAAACATCACTGCTAGCTATGTCTTTAATTTAATGAATAGTCGAATTCTTCATGTTTTCTGTTTTCCCGCAGATCTTTGCTATGGCTAATAAAATTTAGCCATTTTTTTTAAAATTTTGTTTGAAGCAATATTACTAGGAAAGTGAAGTGGACGTGGGCTCTGTGTCACAAGAGAGAAACAGCTTTTCTGATTCATTTGCATTCATGATTTACTCTTTTTAAAGATCTTTCTGAGGTTACTGGCAATAACAGGGTCTCCATTCCAACATAAATCAAAAACATTTTCATCCTTTCTAACTCACCAAATCGAAACCTGGGCGTTCCACAAATAGAAGATAAAGGTCTTAAATCACAGATCTCCAACCAAACCAAAGTTTAAGAAAAGCAAAAGCAAAACAAAAAACAATGCTACCTCCTAATGATAACTGCCAATTGGCCATTTTAAAAGACTAGCACCTCTGTTTTCTGTGGCTATCTGTGAACATAAACAAATAAAGAATTAATTCACCTCCTTTTTCTTTTGGAAGAGTTTTCTTACGGCAAGAGTAAACCACAGTGCACAAAGCTTAGGCTCACTGGTAAGATGACTTACTGATAGCCCGAGAATTTATGGAGGTTTAGACTAGAACAGTACTTTTCTGACAGAAAGCCACTAGATGTCCCAACAACCCCAACATATCGGCAGATCCTCATCTTCTTGAATGACTTACTCTGGCCAGCCTTCTCCCGTCGAGACAGTGAACAGGGTAAGGAGTGCCCACAACACATTGTCATAATGGAATTCATATTTCCTCCACTCTCGTCTCTCGGCCTTCACTTCATTGTTCTTCTCATACACTAAGTATTCTCCCCTGAGGAAGGAGATCAATAAAAACATTCAGGGACATGCTTATACAGGGGGGGGGGGGAAGTGGGGTAATCAGAAAGCCATAATAGTTATAATACTGGATTTGGAAATGGGTGATAAAGTGTTCTAGTCCTCACTTAGACATGAAATTTACTAGGTGACTTTGGGCTAGTCATTCTCTCTCAATGTGACCAATTTACAGGGTCTTGTGGGAATAAAAGTGAGGGGGAAGCTATGTATTCTGTCATCCATTAGGAGCCATATTAGAAACTCTGCTCATAATCAGTTAGAAACAAGAAATAATTAAACTCATATATAATTTTAAAACTGCAATTTTAGTGCAAAACTTTTGAGAAATTCTTAACGGTTCCTTCATTGCTTGTGTTTTACTTCCACAAATTATGGAAAGCATCCAAATCTTCTTTGATTAACATATTTATGACGCTTTTATACGACCCCTAAAATCCGAGGCAAAGGGCTCCCAGATGCGGAGCTTAAAATTGTTTTCCCACCAGCTCCGGACTATTTAAAAAAATTAAGTATGACTACGCCTACCTAAGCGCATCCCAGCGCATTTTCCAAGTACCTGGTCTCTGAAGGTGAAAAATTTCTGATGCGGATTGCAAGGCAGTGAGTGCCAGGCTCTCCTGCCTTCTGTTTGGGTTTTTTTTTTTTTTTGCCCCTCCCGCCCCTTTAAGAGACTGGAATGCTTTCCGCGGGAGCTCCCAACGGCAGAGTGGAGGTGAGCCTGCATTGTTTTCTTCCTTTTTTTCTCCCTCCCCTCACGCAGAGAGGAGCAAGGGAGTGCGGAGGGGTGGGAACGCAGCAAGAGCAGCAAACCCCCAAGACCTCTGGTCCGAATTTAAGTTGCCAGCGGATCTTAGGGGTCATGAAAAAGCGCCCTCAGTTAAATATTTAGGGTTAGTTGTGAATATTCGACATGGCGCTCATAAATAGCTGCCTTGAGTCTCCTGCTCTTCCATTCTTTCACTTCTAAAAAAAACCTTAGGTGGTTTCAATGGGAGAGGCCTGGTTTATGGTTGCAGTAATACCTTGGTTTAATTCGTTCCAGAACAACTGGATTTTACTCTGTGTTTTTAATGTGACAATGATAAAGTGCAATTTGAAGCAATATACACACTTGACTAGCTGCCTCAGGACAAAAAATGGTTTGACAAATAAGAAATAATGTTGAAAACAAATTAATAAAAATATAAATAAAGAAAAATAAAAGCCTAATTTGCACTCTCCTTTGAAAATGTTCTTGGTTGGTGCAAGGGAGATCTGCCTTCCTTTCTTCTCCCTCTGCTTTTGAGGCTTGCCTGAGATGGAACGCTTTAGACCAGTTATGGCAAACCTTTTAGAGACTGAATGCCCAAACTGTGATTCAAAACTCACTATTTTTTTGCAAAGTGCCAATACAGCAATTCAACCTGAATACAGGTGGCTGTGAAAGGGGCGATGTCAGGTGCCCACAGAAAGGACTTTGAGTGCCACCTTTGGCACCCGTGCCATAGGTTCACCAACACTGCTCTAGACAGTCCCCCACAGTCCAGCAGGGAGGGGGAGAGAGCCACTGTTGGCTCACTTGTGATCTTGTGAACTGCTCCAGTGATCATATTGCAAGACATTGCTCATTGATCAAGGTAAAATGTAAAGAAATGTTTGCTTGTCTTGCAAATCACTCATAAACCAAGGTGTTACTGTATCTGTCATCTGCATTTCTATTCCTAAGAATTTTTTGAGCCCCACAGTGGCTCAGAAACTTAAAAGAAAATGAAGGCACTGGATATCTATAGACTCCTGTATTTTTCTGTCTATATGACACTCCCATGTATAAGATGCTCCCCACTTTTTCAAGTCGAAATGACAGTTTTACTGCTGCACAATTCTCTCCTCGGCTTACGTCCGTATATAAGATGACCCTCAATTTTTACTCTAACAATTTAAGTCTATATATGGCAAAATACCATACTTTACTGGTGGTGCAGTAGTTATTGCAGACAAAACTGTGCTCATGACCCACAGTTCAGTTCCAGGTAGCTGGCTTGATGTCTGCTCAGCCTTCCAACCTTCCAAGGTCAGTAAATTGAGTATCCAGCTCCCCACCCCTTTGCTTCCTCAAATATTTAAGAAGCTAAAAGGAAGGTAAGGGACCTAACATTGTCTGCCTGATACATTGTGAGACTGACAAAGGCTTCTGGGACAAGCTGAGATTGCTTGGAAAGGACCTGGGGAAGACACCTCAGGAGATAGTGGAGAGATAACTCCAGAGCAACCACATTTGGTCTGGAGAGTATGGAGGAGTAACTGGGGGGCTGGGGAAGAGCAGGCTCTAATGTGCTTGTGTGGTGGATATATAGTGTGTGACTGCATGCCTCTAACTAAATGAACTGAGTTGTGTGGAAGCTCCATGGTTTGTGTTATGGTTTGGAAACCTCATGATAATGTAACTAATAACTGTGGATAGAGGTTAACTGGATACAGGAGCTCTGGCCATGAAGGTTTGATTGGTCAAGGGGAAACATACTCCAAGGTCAGTCTATCACAAGACTGACTGCAGGTCCACCGCAAGACTCTGAGGCAGTCAGTCAGTCTCTGTTTATCTCCCCTCACGCTGTGAAGATCTGTCCAGTAGCAGACAGTTACTCGGCTGCCGTGTTTGCCGTAAAGTTATGTTGATGTTAAAGGAAAAACCTGTTGCTGTTCATGAAGACGCAAATGAATAATATTCATAGCAAATGAATAAAAGGTACATACCTGCAATCTTTTTCAAACTCCTTGGACTCATCCGTGCAGTAGAAGAACTTTCCCTTGAAGAGCTGGACAGCCACCACAGCAAAGATGAACATAAAGAGCATATACACAATGAGAATGTTGAGGACATTCTTGAGTGAATTCACCACACAGTCAAAGACAGCCTGCAGAGAACAGAAATGTGCTAGGTTTACTACTATTATCATAGTATCCATTCCACTTTCTGTAAAAACCACCGCTGCCATGACAATAGGGGATTGAACAGAAAAAGAGAAAGAAGTGCTGTATAATTAATTTTTAAGAAACCAAATAACCACAAAAGCAGCATGAAATACTAAAGTACCAAATGTAAAGATGAATAAAAAAGAAAAATTTAAAGCAGCAGACTGTAACATTCCTTAGTACAGCAGTTCAGATACAAGGTAAAAGCCTACTGAAAGAAAAATGTCTTCAAAAGGCATATGAAAACAAATAGTGAGTCCAGTGGATTTTCACAGGGAGGGTTTTGCATAATTTTGCTGCCACCACTGAAAAGGCCCTGTTTCTTATACTTGCCCATCTATTCTCACACAACAATGTGAAGGACAGCATGGATTCTGATTCCAAGGGTCAGCCAGATTTAGATGGAAGCAGATGGTCCTCAGTTGTTCATGTAACTTCAGATGGGTTTCTTTCTTTAAAATTCATCACAGCTGCCCCAAACATCCTAACCGTCAATATCCTCAGAACAGGGCAATGACTTCTTTCCTCTAAGAACAAAGTTTTTCAGTGGGGTTGCTGTCTTTGTCTGTTGTACTGAAAAGAACAGAGAGTCTTGTGGCACCTTAAAGAGTAATATGTAAATTTTAATGGATTGGAGTCCACTTTGTCAGATGCATGAAGTGTTTTTTCCATTGAGGCGTACATAAGTATGAGTACAGAAGAAAGACGTTTTTCTCATGTGGGCTCAGAGGGAAGTGAAATGCAACAAATGCAGACTGCAACGATTAAATCAAAGCTGAAATGTATGTAAAATAAATGTAAACATAAGTAAACATAGTGATAATTCACAACACAGGCTTGATGATAATAAAACCACGGTATCATCAATGCGACATGCATCTGATGACAAGTATCATACTTAAAGAAAGCTGATGTCATAATACATTTGTTAGTCTTTTAGGTGCCACAAAAGTCTTTGTTACCTTTTCATTTGCAGAGGTGTTGTGTCTTTAACAGCTGCAGAGCAGCAAAAGTTAAAAGGAACATCTTATCCAGGTATGGGGACGCGAAAGCTTTGTAGCACAGCTATCAGAAACACAGGGGTCCTGCTAGAAAAAACAGGTGCAATTAATATGCCCCTCATTCCAATGACACTGTTTGAGAAATTGTACAGAAAGAGAACACCAGGCCTTAGTGCTGAATTTTACCATGTGCTTCATTAGAACACCTGGTTCTTCATGTCAAGGACTGAATTCTAGCAGTGCTCATTCCCATGAGAATCATCTTATTTCCTCTTTTAAACCCTCCTCTTTAACTCACACATACCTTGAGCTTTGGCAATCGTTTGATGGTTTTGAGGGGTCTAAGGACCCGAAGGACCCGTAAGGATTTGATAGTGTTGATGTCTTTTCCCTTGCTGCCTCTGTAGAGAGATATTTGGATAGGGACAGAAGAGCAGGGGGAAACCGTGAGACTCATGTTTTTACACCAATCCAGGCGCAGGATAGATGCCACCATATTACTTGCTCTTCAACAGCTGTTTGTTGGCATGACACTCCAGGATGCCCTAAGGTACTCCTAAGTTACTCAGCACTTCCCCTTCTTTAAAAATCGTGCACATGAGGTGCACAATAAGGATTCCTAAGTTTTCCCTCTTGCCCACATAGACATTGTGTTTAGCTATTGGGTCTACCTGTTTTAAGCAACAATCCATTTTCCCACTCTTCTAGTTATTCCCCTTTCTGTGCTTTCAATGTCATCTACCACTTTCAGTATCGCTCCATTCACCTGACTGACTATTATCTCCTTCAGAAATATGTCAATTCACAGTAATCACAGGGTTTAACACTGCTGTAGAAGTAAGGGAGACGGCACCTTCTTTTCCATAGCCTATGGTCATCATATTAGAAAAGAGTCTTGTATAGCTATGATATTGTACAGGCTAGGTTTTTTTTTCTTTATAGCCTTTCTGATTCTTCCATAATCTACTTTTACAAGCAGACCCAATAAGCAGAAGCAAAAGAAGCTATTCAAGTATAATACTATTGAGATATAACTCTGCCTAGGGAACTCATTAAGAGCAGCTGATAAGAACCACCCCAACTTTTCAAAAGAAGTATTCAAATTAGCTTTCACTTCACTTAGTTCCAAAACATAAGCAGACCTTGCTGTGGTGTGATCTCTCTCCCTTTGTCTATCTTATTTAGCACTGCTGTATTTCATCTCTGGAGGTATTCAGATTGCTTCACAGTGTTGTCAAAAGTACACATGAGCACAAAAAGATGGCAGCCTCAGTATGGTTGTTTCAGATTGCTATTCCCAATTGGCTGCCCATTTGAATCTACTGGTATATCAAATTGAAAAAAGAGGCAGGGATGACAGACCTGCCTCCTCAAACAATGTTTTCAAATACACAGTCCTATGTTTGTTACAAGAATCCCCTACAGCAAAAAAAAAAATGCTGATAATTTAAGCAGCATATACAAATAACCTCATAGCATCAACAGAATGCGAAGAATACATGGAGCTGATACCCAGACCTATGGTTGAAAGACTGTTTGGACTACAACAGAATGATCTGATTATTAAGGCACACTTAAAGTCAATAAATTGACAAATGCACCAGCTATCTGCTTACAGAATGACACTTGTCAGTACACCTTAGTTAGAATGCTACTCCTTTGTATTTATGAGAATGACCGCCATTTACAGCACTCTGAAAAATCATTGGTAAGACAACAGTACTTCATGATGTTGGGTAATGGTTCCCAGCCTTGGGTAACTCAGATATTCTTGGTCTGCAGCTCTGAGAAAACCCAGCCAGTACAGCGAGTGATGAAGGTTTCTGGGAGTTGCTGTTCAAGAACACCTCAGTTACTCAAGGTTGGGAACCACTGATATACAGGAAAGTATGATATATGTGAATGTTCCCCAATGTGAGAAGGTTCCTTGCAAGTAGAAAGCTATCTCTTTCAAAATAAGAGCTCTAGCTTATCCCTCTCAACACAGAGAAGTTTTTGCATAGAATAGATTAATCCTGAAATAAATCTTATCTTTGGTTGAGTGTTCGTTCTAATGCTTATCCTGGCTAGTGCTCTGTGTACAACCTAGTATTTTAGAGCAGTGATGGTGAATCTTTTAGAAACTGAGTGCCCAAACTGTGATTCAAAACCCACAAATTTTTCACGAAGTGCCAATACAGCAATTTAACCTGAATACAGGTGGTTGTGGAGGGGCGATGTTGCATGCCCCCAGAAAGGGCTCCGGGTGCCACCTTTGGCACCCATGCTATAGGCTCACCAACACGGCTTTAGAGCCTTTTCTCCAGCAGTAAACTGTAAAAAGAAATTCCAGCTCTCCATTCATGGCATTAAACACATGACAAAATCCAAGTTTTGCATATTTTAACATGAAAGCATAAAATACATGTATCCACCTCAATTGCCAGGTACATTATCCTTAAGTCAAAAGTATTCCTGGTTACAAGAAAATAAAATAGATCCCCCTCATCTTCCAAGAAGACACCAGAAACATGCCGGTGCGTGGAACGCTCTGCCAGTTCCTAATGGGCTGTCTGCCCTGGCCCTGTGCCTCCTATCAGACCTCATGGAAAGCTGGGGCAGATCTGAGGGCACAGAGAGGGAGATCCTAGGTGGAAGGAAAGAAGCAAGGGCAAATGAGCTGCACTTGGGCGAGGCGGCAGAGTGCACTGGGTTGGTGCAACTTGGGCTGAAAAGATAACAAAGAGAAGGGGTACTTGTCCCTCTTGGCAGACTCTGGGGGAGAGAAAGTGGTGAAGGATTCAGCCACCATCTTCTGCATTCTTGCTGAGGACCACTGACTGGTGGTTGAGAGACCCTGGGAATGGGTCAAGTTCTAATTTATTAAAGGCAAGGACATGGTAAAGGCATTCTGCTCTTCAACCCATTGTTGACACCAACCTGCTGGAGACTGTGACAAACGCCTGGAAACCCTGGCTCTGCCCCTACCCAGGAGAGGCACTGGCAAAAGAAGTGGCCGAATACTGGAATTGTTTTTTTTTGCCAGAGCTGCTGAAGACAGGAAGGACTTTGAGGACTTTGGACATGGTAACAGCCCATCAGGACTGCCTCTCCACTTAAAGGGTAATCAGCTGGATGGGTTCAGTGTGGAAAATTGGACCCTAACCATGGAGTGTGGATTGCATTTGCCGCGATCAGAACTCGGATTTGGGCAAGAACTGGACATAGCAAGGGGCTGTACCCCATTCCATCACTTTAATCAAGTTTTATCCAGTTAAAGAAGTAAT
The DNA here is from genome assembly GCA_029282475.1 of Phrynocephalus forsythii. Classification (NCBI taxonomy): domain Eukaryota; kingdom Metazoa; phylum Chordata; class Lepidosauria; order Squamata; family Agamidae; genus Phrynocephalus; species Phrynocephalus forsythii. The sequence goes on along the minus strand of JAPFRF010000011.1, from coordinate 77,067,820 downwards.
AAAAGGCTTGACTCCATGGAACCTGGGGTTGAGGAGGCCCTCCCCACCACTCCCAGCAGGGACAATGATGTTGCCCGTTGCCAAAAGTGAGTCAAGGTGTTAATGTGTTAAAATAAGTCACAACCCAATTTGAAAATCCAATCACAAGACTGCAAGATAAAGATATGAAAGAAAGATCAGCATGCTGGAGATATTGAAGTCCTTACTATACACTATCAAAATAAACCTTGACGTTGTCTCTCGAGCTGTGGGGTGTTCCCTCCCTTCACATGCAGCGTCAGATCCTAACTGCCAGAAAATTTATTCATTTATTTGTTTTTACTGGTTTGTGCACATGTCTATAAACCAGGATCATGGGATAAAATGTGAGCTCAGAACTAGAATAGTTTCAGGTGCCCTCCTTCTATCCTCTGCATTAGCAGGTTTTCACATAACAGCTTGGGCCGCACTGCAGGCATAATGGATTTTCTAGATAACAATATTGCAAAGCCTTGAAATACAGGGTCGCTATTCCTTTCCACAAGTTAAGGGAGTAATTTTGATACTTCAGGTGGTGGTGTTGCTTTCAAACCCTCTGAAGAATCTTAGGGCAACTGCTTCCACTAAGCTAAATCCACAAGTCAGCATTGGGTTTATCTGAAAAATTAAAATATTAAATTATACTGTAGCTATAGATTATAACCACACCTGTTCTGACTACAGCACCACTACCTCAGTTGTGATGCTGAAAAGTACCAATGTGTGCATCTGGGCGAAGCCAATATATGAATAATTTCATATAATAAAGGGCCTGGTAAAATCTGCTTCCAGAGAGAGCGAAGCGAGAGCGAGAGAGAGAGAGAGAGATTTCAAACATGAGACTTATTATGTTCATTCTCAATGAAGCAACCTGAAAAAAAAGTTATAATCCTTTCAAAGGCCCACAAAGGGAAAGAACTCTGTTGATGGATTTTGCACTCTGATGGCTGGATCATGGCTGCTTTAATAAAGGAACTGGATTATAAGCACGAAGATGCAAGCACTAGGCCCAGCACTAACATCATCACAACCTGACCTTTTAGCAGTCTCTCTGATCATAATATCCTACTGTGTTGAACTTTTCCAGCATAAATATTTTGCTGCAGTGGAAAACATTTGTCTGTGGAAGAGAAAGTTAAAAGGCTTCTTTGACTACAATGGAAAAGGAAGAACTTTTTTCCACAACAGCTGGGCTGCCATATCTACTGATATTACGCACCTATTCATCAGACAGCCTTCTTTGGGCCCAACAGCCAAGCTGTCACTGCTCTCCAATTATCACTTTAGCATATTATAGCACTGGAGGTACATGGTGAAACAAGCCTCTCTCATGCAGGTATCTCACTGCTACTTTTGGCCGACAGTGCCTGATCAGCTACAGCAGACTTTGGGGAAATTACCACAATACAAGTAGGTAAGGCTTCTGCACCAAGGTCAATATGCCCTGTCACCACCATCATCTCCACTTCCACGGTTGAAATGAATAATCAGTTCACCAAATCATTATAGCTAGTACACACAGTACCAAACCTAACTGCAAGGAAATTCAGTCCCAGAGAGTAATCCTGACAGTAAAAGACACTGATCCCGACTCAGTGTGAGATGTGACAGAACCAATGGAAATGTCTTATGTCTGCAGAGATAGAAAGAGCTTCGAGACATCTTCTCTTCCAATTGTATTAGCCACTCAAAGTGAGGTGTAACCGAGATCACACAGATAAATAGAATGCATACTAGAGAGTGGGTGAAAAAGAGAAAAGAGAGACAGACAGAGAGACTTTACCGTGAGCTGTTCCTGTTGTGAAGTGGCAGTGAAAGGGAAGAGACAAGGAAAGTGAGTAACAATCAGAAAGCAAACACACAACATAAACCCCAATGAACCCACAACCCACATCTGTCTGGGAAGGTTCGTGTCAAAGCTGCTGCTTTGTAGACACCATTCACAACGCCTGCCCCTGCTGTCTTGAAACAGAGGGAAGTTAGGGCCTACTCATGTCTCACTACGGATGTTTCAGTTGAATACGATGGCATCTCTGCTGCTGAGACAAATCCTCCACCAGCACTAGCAAGTTGCAGGTACTAGTGCTGAACTAGAAGGCTTCCAGTGCTGGACAATGCATAATCTGTAACCAAGTTACACATCTTAACTTATCCTAGAAATTCTATTGAAGAAAACATTGACGGCAAAAAGTAAGAGCCAGAGATGGCTCCAGAAATTGCAATCATTCTTATTTGGAGTTTATTAATGCCTCTTTCAGTCTTGTGTTTACCTGTTCATTTGCCTTTTTAAATTGCTTTTATCTGTGACTTTTTGGTATATCCTAGTGCCTATTTATTTTTCTATGTTGTTCACCACCTAGAGTTCCCATGGGAATGTCGGGTGGTTTATAAATGCAAATAATAAATATTACATAATTATGCAAATAGTAAATATTACATAAATATTACATAATATACACATTAATAACTAGATTATATTTAAATTGTTAGATGCTTGCATGTTATATGTACTATTAGATCTGAACCAACTTTTGGAAACCCTAAAGTAAGTGAGATCTTCAAGGACTGATTTTACCACTTCCACCCCAACCAGTGAGGTTCCATGGCAAAGTTCACCTAAGTCTGTCACTGTATCCACTCTAGACTGCACTCAGTATCCCATTTCAGATTACCTATCCCTCATTCTTAACACTTTTCAGTTTTTCATACAATATTTATTTGAGTTTATGTATTCTAAATTCCACTGAAATTATGGAATTACTGAGCACATGAAGGGCAAAGTGATAAATAAGCAAATAAATAAACATCACCATCTCTTCTCTGTTAATGAATAGGAATAACCTAATTATGAAATGACATTATAGAGGCGTTGAGCTGAAAGATTAATGGCGACTCCTGTATATACTTACCAAGAAATAAATGTAAATGTACCAATGAGACTGTTTCTAATAAAAATGCATCTGATCAGATTGCATGCCTTAACACATGATAAGGGAAGCCGATTAAGCTATAATTGGTTCCTACCAATAAAGTGGCACAACTACCAATAGTTTATTCAGCCTACAAACTTTTCCTATCGCAGCAATATTTCATTTCCCTGATGTTGAGTTAACTATTTATAAATCTGAATTTTTTTTTGTATGTACAGGAAATTAAGCAGAGGGGATCAATCCAGACTAGTGGCCAGGAGGGGAGATCATAGATCAGAATCTAATTGCTGAGACACCGTGCAACTCTTATTGATGCATAAGTATGAAGAAACATGACATGATATAGAAAAGAGAACAGTATATACAGTTAGGTGAAAATATAGCAGAGAAATAACACAGAATTTTCTACAGTTAACTAATGTAGGTGTGGTTGATACAAAATGCGGTTTCTAGGTGCTAATGAAACTAGCGAGAGACAAGAGAGGAACAAACCCGATTACTAAAAATCTACAGTGCAGGAAATGGAAAGGGAGGGAAAGGTATAGAAAAGGGTGGGAGGTTCATTTCAAGTGAGAAATGGCCGGGAAACGTCATCACCAACAATATTCTTGCAAAGTTGTTGCACCGATTGCTAACTGACTGAAAATAAAAATAGTCTGTCACTCTTCCATGGTCGCAGATCTCCGACAAGACAAAGGAGGCTGACCTCAATTTGCATGTGGCTCTCTACTCCAAGCCCCACCTTCCTGATGCGTCAGACATCTGCAACAATATATCCTATCATTCTCATCCCCAGCTTTTCCCTTATTGATTCCAAAAGATCTCCAAGGCTGAGTGTGTACCAAGACGCAGGTGCCCACCTACGTGTTGCATCGCCAGCAGAAAGGCAAAAATATTCAGTTCTGGAAGTACCAAGACTGGGTGCCATTATATTACATAACCAACCAGCCCTCCAGCCTACCCTTGTGGCACCTTAAAGACGAACAGATTTATTTCAGCTTGAGCTTTCATAGATTTGCAAAGCACTAAGAATGCTTCCAGAAAAGGGCTCCTATTCCTATCAATAACAAAAAAGGCATTCCATCTTTTCTTTCCAAACAGCTGAACTGTGCTATGTAAAAAGGCAAGGGCAAAGGTGGTAAAACACATGCAATGTTACAATAAAACAAACAAACAACAATAGCAATAACAACAACAACAACAACAACAGATGGTAAACAGAGGATTTCCTTCCTTTCTGCTCCATTAGTAAAATTCTAAAAATGAATGAGGATGACTAAACCACAAAATAACTGAGGATGGTACTCAGGCAACAGCTACCAAGAGTTAGGGATAAGTTCTAAAACACTTAAACTGGAGCTTATTCTCCTTCTCACACCATTAGTTATTTATAAAACCACAACTTTCGACATGGCCTTCTGACATGGTAATATCAAATCAAATAAAATTATCACCTAGAGGCACCTTAACCTGTTCAAACACATCTGGAAGGGCGTGCTGCAACCAGACTTAAAGCTGACCAAATATTTAGACTGCTATAGAAACCAAAGGAGTACAAGGGCATATGCTTGCATTAGTCATGCAACCCTAATGGAGCTCTTTTCTACATGTGATGGCCCCGGCTCAGTGACACATACAGCACATGGTTTTATCTGACTAAAAACTTTAATCCTTCTTCTTCTGGTATTTCCAGATGTCTAGCCAGCATTATCAACTGAAGCACATTATGCAGTTATGCCACATTTTCCTCCTTAATAGGCTTTTGTGTGCAAAAGAAAACAATGAAAAAGACAGTAGGAAGATAACTGGACATTTATAATTGAAAAATATAAATGTCTGGATATCCTTCTCACTAAAATTCTATGAATGAGGCAGGATAATATAAGGATGAAAACTTTCCCATGCAACATGCCAGGACCTGAGCCTTGGTCCTTTTCTCTGTTTGATCTCTCTTAAGAAATATATGAGATCCATAAGATGAGCTGTACCTGAAATTACTACTGAGGCAAAGCACAGTCCCAAAACACAAGATCTTGAGCCTTTTGTTTTTCTCAGATAATCAGCACTTCATAAAACCAGCCGCACTACCATGAGGCTTCTGCCTGCTACAGGATCGGTTATGGCTAACCAAATCATGTTCTTTTCTCACATACAAACTCTTAAGCTGGGCCTTGTGGCCCCAGGCCAGAAGGAAAGGTTCACAATGCTTACTCTGCCAAAGGCTCCACAGGCAGAACAGAATGACAAACCGCAATGTTGGTGCAGCTGAGCCAGGCGGACAAAGAAGGTGGAATGCCTACAGAACAAACCTCACCAGCAAGACTGGAGAGAAGCTACCCTGAGCCTCAGCCAATGAAGGCCACCAAGAAGTAGACCATTGTATGGAGGCCACAGCACTTTCCAGCTCCATGCAGAGCCCCGCCCTTGCCAAACTACAGAAGTAACTTGCTGATGTGTGGAAGATGTGGAAAAGGGGGTGCAGGACATGCAGGTAGTGGGGGAATTAAGATAAATGTTACTGGGGAAAGGCTGACTGCATGAATCCAGTAACCTCCAGGTGATTGTCGTGTCCCCTCCTACTTTCCTTATGGTTTGCAGGCAGAAAACATAAGGAAAGTTGGCATTCATAAGCGAGAGCCCAATGCTAGATCCCTTATTTTGCTAAACACTGAGATAAAGTTGTTTCAAAAGTGTACATGCTTTCACCTGTTGAAACACCTAGGACATCAGATCAATCATCTAGAAATCAGATTTCCAACCTCAATTCCCACATTAATTTGTATTGTAAGATAAGAGCAGGGAGTCATCTTTATGTCCAAGGCATGTGGAATCATCACAGACAGCGCTATATCTTGTGCACAACCTGTTTCCACCTGCACTGCAAACAAGCAAAGGAAATGCAAGTCCTCCAATATCCAAATGTCCCTGGTTGTTCTCTTTTGAATTCATCATTTTAACTGAGAACACAGGAAGTGTGGAATTGGAGCCAATTCAGACATACTCCAAGAAACGGAATTCGGAAAAGAAATAGGAAAGAAGACAAAAGACAGGTTACCTACCTGTAACGTTGGTTCTTTGAGAACGGCATCTGTGAATTTGCACTTGAGGTAGTCCGCGCCTGCGCGCCTTCCCAGCCGGATGGTCTAAGCTCTTTAGTCCTATAGGTGGCCTCCTCCCTTAGTACGCATGCTCTTGTTGTCCCACTCCTCAGTTCCCTATCTCACGCCGCTGCAGACTGCAAGACATAAATGGAGAGTGACTGAGAGAGGGGAGGATGGGTGGGTAGTGCAAATTCACAGATGCCATTCTCGAAGAACCAATGTTACAGGTAGGTAACCTGTCTTTCTTCTTCGAGGCATCTGTGAATATGTACTTGAGGTAGAGTAGCAAGCTGTCTTACCGGAGGTGGGACGTCACAGTAGAACATGAGTAAGAACAGCTCTTCCAAAGGCAGCATCCGTCCGTGCCCTAGTGTCAAGTTTGTAGTGGTGCAGGAAAGTAGACGGGGTTGACCAGGTTGCTGCCCTGCAGATATCTTGAAGGGGTATGCCCTTAAGGAAAGCCGAAGACGTGGAGACAGCTCAAGTAGAGTGGCTTTTCGGCGCAGCAGGCAGAGGCAAGGAAGCATATCTGTAGCATAAAGCAATTACCTCCGTTATCCAGCGAGAGATGGATTGGGAGGAGACTGGCAGGCCCATAGACGGTGGGGCTGTGCGCACAAAAAGACGCGGAGACCTGCGAACGTTAGCAGTTCGTGCAGTGTAGAATAATAGCACCCTCCGGACATCTAGGGTATGAAGGGCACATTCTAGGTCGGTGCTCGGAGACGGGAAGAATGTAGGGAGGATCAAAGGTTGTGACATGTGGGATGATGAGACTACTTTAGGCAGGAAGGATATGTTGGGTGGAATTGCAGGAAAGGAGGAGCCACCCGGAGGGCTGCAATTTCGGAGGCCCGTCGAGCAGAGGTGATGGATACCAAATGCAAATTCACTGAAGCCATCAGTTCGAATGGGTGTGACATCAGACGCTTGAGAACCAAAGAAAGTGACCATTGTGGCACTGGTGCATTATGGTATGGACGGAGATTACGAAGGCCTTTGAGAAACTGCTTCAGTGTCGGGTGGCGGAAAAGGGACGCCACATCTGAATTAGACGGCTAGTACGCTGTGACCGCAGCCACGTACACCTTAAGAGTGGACCAGGAGAGGCCTCTATTGGCCAGAAGGAGCAAGAAGTCGAGTAAAGTATCGAGATCTGTCGGACTCGAAGGACGATGGTGGCAATCGGTGTAGGCCAGGAAGGTCTTCCATTTGTAAGCATACAGGCGGGAGGTAGATGGTTTCCTGGCGCTATTCAGTACATGTCGAATGGTAAGAGGAGCCATGCAGTCAAGTGGAGAGACTGTAGGTCCGGATGTAGTAGGTGACCGTCGTTCTGGGAGATGAGGTCGGAGACATGAGGGAGATGGCAAAAGTCCCGAGCCATGGATCGTAGGGCGTGGAACCAGTGCTGACGTGGCCACCATGGGGCTATTAGGATGGCCCGAGTCCGTTCTTGTTTCATCTTGACAATGGTCTTGTGGAGTAGTGGGATCGGAGGATAGGCGTAGAAGAGAGGTCCGGTCCACGCGATAGCAAAGGCATCGCCGAGGGAATTGGGATCCCTGCGGGCTCTGGAGCAGAAAAGATCGCATTTGGCATTGTGAGCCGTGGCAAATAAGTCTATGGTCGGCATGCCCCATCGGCAGCAAAGGTTGTGATAAATCGTTGGGCAGAGGACCCACTCGTGGTTGTTGTAGGGGAGGCGGCTCAGCCTGTCCACTTCCACATTGTCCTCTGATGCAATGTGAATTGCAATTGGGAAGATATGGTGGCGATAGCACCAGTCCCAGAGGTCGATCGAGAGGTTGAGGAGAGTCCGGGAATGTGTTCCTCCTTGCTTGTTTAGGTAATACATGGCTGTGGTATTGTCTGCGATTATCTGAACCATGCGGCCTTTCAGTAGTGGGAGGAAAGCTTTCAGAGCTTCGAAAGATGGCTAGGAGCTCTAGGGCGTTGATGTGTAGGTGTCTCTGATCAATCGTCCATGTGCCATGAATATGCAGGTTCTGGCAGTGAGCACCCCACCTGATGGTACTGGCATCCGTTGTCAATTGGATGGTAGGGTAGCGTTGAAGGAACGGACGGCCGGTGGCGAGATTGGTTGTAGATTTCCACCAACGAAGGTTGTGGGCCAGTGCTCTGGTGACCCGAAGGTACTTGGAGGGGCGGTCCACAAGAGGGTTGTAACGGATCATCAGCCATGCCTGCAGAGGTCGAAGCCGTAGGCGAGAGTGGGGAATTATGGCAGTAGTAGAAGCCATAAGGCCGAGAAGATGTTGGGCCATCAGAGCAGTCACTGAGGCTAGAGGGTGGAAGAGTTTGGTAGCTGCCCAAATTTTTAGTTTGCGGTCTCTGGGGAGAAACGCCTTGCCACATGTGGCATCCAGCAGTGCTCCGTTGTACTTGACTGTTTGAGTGGGGGTTAACACAGACTTCACCGGATGGATGCAGAGGCCGAGCGACCGGAGCAGGGTGACGGTGAAGGTTACATCTTTGATTGCTTGGTCTTTCGTAGGAGAAACCAGGAGCCAATCGTCTAGATATGGGAATGCGTTGATACCTTGGAGGTGGAGATGTGCAGACACCAGAGCTAGGCACTTTGTAAAGACCCTGGGAGCTGTTGCGAGTCCAAAAGGAAGTGCCTTGAACTGGTAAGTGTTCGAACCAATTTTGAATCTGAGATATTTCCGGTGGGCTGGGCGGATGGTGATATGAAAGTACGCGTCCTGCAGATCGATGACAGTGAACCAATCGCCCTTGTTGAGTAGTAGGATGATGGATTCGAGGGTGGTCATGCAGAATCTCTTTGCCTGAATGAAAGTATTGAGGGACCATAGGTCCATGATGGGGCGGAGCCCACCATCTTTTTTCGGTATGGTAAAGTACCGTGATTAGAATCCGCAGGTATCTCTGGGTGGTACTACCTCTATGGCGTCCTTGTCCAAAAGGGACTGGTCTTCATCGGCGAGGGATGCAGAGGGTTTTGTGGTGACCACCTCGCCTAGTGGTGGTGGTGAACGGAGTTCGATGGCATAACTGTCTCTAATGATGGTAAGCACCCACTGGTCTGATGTTATAGTGGTCCACTGAGGTAAGTATGGGTTCAGTCGAATGTCTGCAGGACGGGTTGGGGGAATAGAGGTTACGTCAGGAGTGTTGCTTAGGCTTCCTGTCCTGGCAACGGAAAGACTGAACAGGACGTTGCCGGGATTGTTGTCCAGAACAGTAAGAGGATTGAGTGTTAAAAGAGTGACGGAACTTATTGTAAGTTCGAGGCTGAGTGCCGGAGTAGCTTCTACGCCACGAATAAGAGGCAGGGCGCTGGGTAGATTGCGACGATGTGCCCTGAGACGAAAGGGTCTTGACGGTTCTCCTGATCTTGATGATATTGTCAATGGATTCATCCGTAGAGGCAGCAAAAAGGCCTTCCCCATCAAAAGGGGAATCCTCAATTCTGTTCCGTGCGTTGTCGGTTATCGTGGCAGTGCGGAGCCAAGCATGTTGACGAAGATGGACAGAGGTGGCTAGCTGTTTCAAAGCAGCATCGGCCAGGTGGTGGGCCGAAAGCGTTTGGTAATCCAAAATCGCTAGCAACTCGCTATGGCGAGAGCGGAGGGCATTCCAGTGATCAGAGGGTAGAGTGTCCCAATAGGATGGTAGCTTTTGGAGAACATGCCTGGTATATGCCTGCATGGCCACCAGATAATTGGAGGCTCTTAAGGAGAAAGAGCCCAAGGAGTAATGGTGTCGGCCTATAACATCAAGTTTCTTGGCTTCTTTGTTACTTGGAGTTGTGGAAGAAGTGAACTTGGACCGATTCTGAGAGGCATTAATGATGAGAGAGTTAGGGTGAGGGTGTTTGGAGAGAAAAAGAGCATCATCTCCATGGACCCTGTAGAGATTGTCGATGCGTCTGGGCATCAGGGCTGCAGAAGATGGTTTGGCAAACATAGTCATGGATCTCTGTAAAAGAGACGGGATGACTGCCAGACGGAGTGGTGGAGGCCGATTCTTGTTCAGATGGCCAAAGAATTTGCACTGGTCGTCCAAGTCTGGTAGCTGAACTTCCAAGCCCATGACTTTAGCTACCTTACAAATAGTTTGAGAATATAACTTAGTATCATCCTCCAGGGAGGCCGGGTGAGAACTGTCCAAGTCAGAAGGTGGAGAGCGGCAATGAAGGGATCCGGATGCGGATCTGGTTGAGTCATGAAAAGAGTCCCAGTCCTGGTAGCAAATGGAACGGTCCATAGATGCTGGGGAGTCATGGTGACTCGATTGGTGGCGTTGGGCAGGAGTGACATCCCTGGAGGAATGACTCCGGTGCCGGGGAGTAGAAGGGTGTCTAGGTCTCTTAGGTGGGATTGGTGACAGAGACCGCGAAGGATCATGTGAAACTCTGCGGCGTCGCGGTGTATCAGGCGTTAGTGGGCGGCGATCAGTGTGGCCACGTGGCGGAGTAGCCCGAGATCGGGACGGCGAGGAATATCTCCAATGCCTATAAGAGTCCGGTGTGCGGGACGCGCGACGGGACTCATGGTGGCGCTTGGGGTGCGTGGACGAGGCTGCAGCGTCCCTTGAAGGAGTGGTCCAAAGCGCCGGGCGATCGTAGTGGCGGGTGTCTTCCTCAGGTGTGCAGACTACCCGAATCAGGCGTCGTCGTTTGGAGTGGTCAGACGGATCGTGAGTTCCTCGACGAGGAGAAGTCGAGGGAGAGTCATAGATGTAGAAGGCCCGGTGATGAGATCGGTGATGGGATCGTGCACGCTCCAGGGATCGGGAGCGGGGCTTGTGACTTGCGTCCTCTAGACGTTTCGGCGAAAGCCTCGAAGAGGACTTGGGGTGAGCCGAGGTGGTTTGGAACACCGTTTCCACCTGGAGAGATGGAGCCCCGGCAAGAGAAGCCAAGGGATGGCTAGTGGCATGATGGTGGTCCGATTCCCTTTGGGCGTCTCTCAGGATCGGGCTGTGGTTTCTGGGTAGGGCTCTGGTCTGGTCTCTGGAGCTGCACTCCCTAGAGAAAGCCCTGGCGCGAGCTGCAGAGATCTCCTCCTTGGATAGAGCTCTAACGCGATCCCTTGGACTGTGGTCTCTGGAGATAGCCCTGGCGCGGTCCCTAGGGCTGCGATCTCCGGATAGAGCCCTAGTGCGACTCCTAGGGCTGTGCTCTGTGGAGAGAGACGTTGCGCAGTGTCTCGGGCTGCGGTCTCTAGAGAGAGACCTAGCGCGGTCTCTAGGGCTATGATCTCTGGAGAGAGCCCTTGCGCGGTCTCTAGGGCTGCGATCGCTGGAGAGAGCCCTTGCGCGATCTCTAGAAAGGCAATCCTCGGAAAAAGACCTGATGGAATGCTTGGGGATATCCCCCAGCTGCCTGAGCGGCTGGAAGTGGGGGACAGAGCCCTTAAATGGTCAGTAGCCGCATGGTGCCTGTCGTCCGGCGCTATGGGAGGCGGTCTCTGAGGCTGGGCTCCTGCGGAAGGGCTCTGAGCCATAGCTGAGCGAGAATCTGCCTTGGAAGAAGAGGCGGATTTCTTGGTCTTTTTCGCAGGAGCAGGTTTCCCAGGAACAGACCTTGTGGTGGATTTAGAGGCCAGGGAGGACTTGGAAGCTGGGGAGGTGGTAGCGGGGGAGCGGCGTTGTGGAGCCATGGGACGGAGTGACTGTTCCCAGAGGAAAAGTTTTAATCTATCCAGGTGGTGTTTTAGTGCCGGTTTTGTTAACTTTTGGCTCTCGGGGCAAGAGGCAGGCCGGTGTGCCTCGCCGAGGCAGTAGAGACAAAGATCGTGTCCGTCGGAAACCGGTAGCCGATTTGGGCAAACTGCGCACTTCTTAAAGAGGCCGCGAGCGGTCATAAATTGGCGGGAAGTCCGAGAAAAACATGGGGTATAGAAAGTTTTTTTTTTTTTTTTTTTTTTTTTTTTTAGGGAGGAGGCACTAGGAATAATATATAAACAATTCAACAACTAACAACACTAGAAGAAGAAACTAACTAGTACTTAACAATGTAGTTTCAGACGGAGCCCAGAAAATGCGACTGTTTGCGGCGGCGGCAAAAAGGAACTGAGGAGCGGGACAGCAAGAGCATGCGTACTAAGGGAGGAGGCCACCTATAGGACTAAAGAGCTTAGAACATCCGGCTGGGAAGGTGCGCAGGCGCAGACTACCTCAAGTGCATATTCACAGATGCCTCGAAGAAGAACCAGATGTTTCACCTCTTGGTTTCATGTCATCTTGTTGCTGTGGACCACATTCTCATTCCCAGATGGGATATACCACAAAAACATCTTGATTCTAATCTTCTGAACTCCATTTATTAATAAAAATGGGAGACTGTCCAATACTGACGCTTTGCTTGCCTACAGAATTCACACTGTTCTTACTTTTCACATAACTCAAGGTGTATCTCTGCATCAGCACCATTCCCCTCCCTCCTCCAAACTGTCTCTCCCCAAATCAGGGATTTTCAGAGTAGGCTCTGTGCATGCCTCATCATCCCCAACAGGCTGGCTTGGCCAGTACACAAGGCTTTCCCTGGCGGGACCTTAACTGTGGAATTCCCTCCAAGATGACACTGGCCAGGGCAATGCTGATGAGCTTTCAGTCTGCAACTAGACTCTGCTACATAACCTCCAATCTTTATTGCTGGTTTTAAAGGAGCCGTTGGAATAATTCTGATCTGTTTTGAATGATAATTGGCTTAAATATCTTTGATCCATTTTCAGAACTATAACACTGCATTTCTGCAACCTTAGGTGTATATTCTACACTCAACTTTACTGATAATGTAATGTGGGGTCCTGATGCAGCTGGGCTGTGCACAGCTGGGAAAGAGCTCTTTTTCTCCAACAAAACATGCTGTCAAAACAAATTAGCAAAGATGGGTGAATTACTGAACACATATTTATACATTTTAGACCTGACCTATGGAGTTGTAGTGATGACTCAGACGTGTGGTATACTAAGATCTGAATCAAAATTTTGCAATTCGTCCATTTTGTAAGCTGGGGTAATTTGAATATCTGGGGATAGTGTAATAAGTATGTCTGTGAAGATTCTCAGTCATCCAGGTGAGTTTATCTGGAAGTTGAGTCATGGCTACTGGACTTCTTTTTTGAGAGATAGAAACGTTTCGCTGCTCATCCAAACAGCTTCATCAGTGTGATAAGTAATATAAATGTTCTGTTTTCTTCTGGAAGTCATTGGATTAGCCATCACTTCTAACACTCTTTCTCACAGTAGCAGTGTTTGAAGAAGTGGCGACATTTTGTGGAATGTTAGGTGAAAACTGGCAACCTGGGATGCCACAAAATCAGAAGCCAAAATGGAAAGAAACCATAGGAAATTAAATGAAACCAAAAGATGGCTGAATGTTTTATTCCAACTATTCCTCCTCCTTCCTTATAACTGGAGGTGAAAGTTCACTTTTGGCTTAGCCTTATGTTAATACTATTGAAATCTTAAGAAAATAACTTCTCTGTTTTTGTGAAAATTAAATTTCAGATAATTGCAACAAAACTGAGTTTATGTTTGTTATCTAAAAGATATAAAGAAAGCAAAAGATCCTTTAGGAAGGATATGTTGGCTGGACAGGTGGCTTGGTTTGAGCTATCATTCATTAGAAGCATTTATTAGTTGCTTCTTTCCCTATCAGGGCTCTCAAAACACAATATGATAAATCAAATAAATACATGATTTAAAAACATTTAAAGCCATTTTAAAGCTAGTTTTTTAAAGCTTCCTTTTTGCTGTTCCTTGTTGTTTTGATTTGATTTGACATCCTGAGTCTCTGGTATCTGGATTATAAACATACCAGAGGGAAATCAGGAAACTGCCAGGCAACTAAGGATAGTCTGGGGGATGGGAGAAAACAGCACTACTTCCTCACATTTATTGCTGCCAAGAGTTTGTGAAACACTGAACTGACACAGACATGCTTTAAAAACAGTCAATAGTGGCTACTTTGCATTTAATCAGCTGTTTCTGTTAAGCCTGTCCAGAAGGGAAGGGGTTCTCTTTGCAAATAAACCTTTTCCCAATAATCACTACAGGCAGCACCACAATCTAGAAGAATACTGTATAAGCTCCGCTTAGTATGGTCATGACATTCTTGCTGGAGATTTGTGGCTCAGTTTCCCACAACGTTCAAGTTACAAATACCCTGTCAAGTAAGGCTGGTAGTCTGCCATTCCTCTAGCTAGCCCCCCAGGAAGCTTCACATGCAAGGGGCATCCCAAGCCACAAGGAGGGCACAAACATTTGGAGTGTCCATGCTCAACTATGATGGTTTGCAATGCTCTACTACAATGGCACTGGAAGGGGGCTGTGATGAGGCAAAGGACATGAATGGGGACAAGTTGTCTATGGGCTAAAAACTACTAACAAGACCCGTCATGCAACAAGCTTCACCAGACCTTCCCCCTCCAGCAAAAGGAGATGCGCCAGTGTTTTCTAAAGAAGGAGGTGAAGAAAAGCAAGCACGTTGGCTCGTTCAAGATACTTACGTGAAGGCAAATGCTACCAGTGCTCCACTGACCACAATGAAATCCAAGATGTTCCACAGATCTCGAAAATAAGAGCCTCGGTGAAGGATCAGTCCTAAGTCTATCATCTACAGAAGCAGTAAAAGGAAAGAAACACATAATTTTGAGGCACGATGCATTGTTTTGTTTTGTTTTGTCAGCACAGCTCTGAGTCACCTTGTCCTCTAGAGTCAACAAGTGACTATAATTTAATGCATTTCACCTAATTAAGATGGTCAGCTTCTCAATACCACAGATGTAAGCAGAGAAAAGCAAATGTTTTGCATGAAAATAACAATGTTAAGAATAGATGGTGGGCATACTCATGTACAGTGGAGAAAAAAGAAGACCTGTGGTATCTCATGCTCTGCTCATATACTGAAATTTGAAAGTACAGATTCTTGGGAGTTGTGAATCAAGTTACTAGCAGGTAATGTTCTTTGGGTGGGCACCCAGCTTCTTAAATCACAGCACCTGCCCTCCCAGGTTTAACCATGATGGCATTGGAAAAGACAAGAGGCAGAGGAGGGATAGGATTCCGTTTACTGTGTTCTGTGACACTGGCTCTATCAACCCCACCGATCCAGAGTGTTACACAAAAATTCTTCAGCATTTGTGCTGCATTTTACAAGCAAATATATGTAACAGCAGCCTGGAAACAACTATCAGACTGACCTTTTAAATGTTCGGTAAACAGAGACAAATCTTGACATGTTCATACATCCTTTTTGTGACATTTTTGAAACAGTTGGTGACAAGATTCGAATTTGTATGACCATTGAGAAAACACGTACAGGAACTATGGAATGCAGGCAATGAGACCTGTATCTTCTGCAACCCATAAAAGTTACTCTCAAATGATAAATGAATTTCTAGGCTTCCACATATTGAATGCCAAGAAAAACTCTTGCAACCTAATGTTCATGACATTTAATCAGAAGCCATTCCTATTGATTTTCAATGATTTTTGCTTCTAAACAGGCTTGGAAGACTTGTTGTGTTAACCTGTAAGAAGTTATAGCATCATCTAGTGGTCTTCATTCAAAACTGCCAAACTTCAGCATGTTTGTGTAAAATTAAAAAGGGAGAAAACAAAAGGCAAAGGGAAGGGGACCGGTGTGGGGTGGAGAAGCAAAATATTGTGGCTCTTCACACATTGAAATAAATATGTTAGTTTTAAAGTACTATGAAGATTCAGGACAGGTATCTTTGCCAGATGACAACACAGCTTGATCATATTGACAAGCTGCTTTGATAGATGCTACAAGGTTATCTGAGCCTCCATCCTTAAGGTCTGAAAACTAGCAAATAGTCTGTTAGTTTTCTGAATGTGCTTCATCCCTGAAATATAGAATGGAGGGTTCAACACACATCCACTGTGCAAAGTGTCTACAGAAGGGGAAGGAAGGAAAGTTGGAAGAACAAGGAATTCATTGAGGTGAAAAAGTTACTTTATCCTTGCAGAATTACAAGAAGGGTGGGCCATGTGAAGATGCACACATTTCACTTGCTGAACATGCTGATGTAATTCCTAGCAATAACATAGTTTCATATGCAAATAGTCTCAGGTAGTTTGTGGCTATTGGTTCAAAGGGTGCTTTCATTAGTTAGTTGAGAACCTGGGAAAATGACCACTGAGTAGAGTATGGACTTCAGGGAAGATGTTCTGCAGACCTTGAAGGAACTTCTTTAAAAGTGGCTTCCTGAAATTGAGATGCCCTAGAACAGTGGTGGTGAACCTTCAGCAATCCAGATGTTTTGGACCACAACTCCCACAGTCCTTTGTCATTGGAGTTCTGGGAGTTGTGGTCCAAAACTTCTGGAGGGCTGAAGGTTTGCCACCACTGCCCTAGAATCCCGAGGGCTGTACTGCAACTATAGAAGACAGATAGACTTTTGTGGAAGAATGGAATAAACCATTTTCCTTAAGGTATAATAGGAAGCTCATCACTGTGTGCTGGGAAGGTGGAAGGTCAGGTGCTCCTATTGAAGAAGTAAAACTTCTGTCATTTCTATTCATGTATAATTCTCATTAACAATGGAGAATTCTCCATGCTGTCCGACTCAGCCTGGTTAAACCTGAATTATTCTGAGAAAGTAAGTGAGGAATCATTGGTAGCCACAGACTGTCTCATGCCATCAATTTCAACACTGTAAGGGGATGTGTTCATAGCTGTTGGGAAGATGTGGCTCACTGCACACCATGCCCTGAGGTGGACTGTGAGGAGCAGAAGTGACATATAATGCGTTTTAACTTGCTTGTTTATGTAGTGTGGTGATGGTGGTGGTCACTTGCACTACTTTGCTGGAAACAAGAGTCTCAAAAGCTCCTGACAACCTTGAGTACTCCTAGAAGATATAGCTGATTTATGCGTGTCCATCTCTCTTTTTTGGACCAAAAGGCATGTATTCAACAATTGCAGCCAGCACCCAACCAGTTTTCTCTCTTGAGAGTCACAGTCAATATCTTAACTTGGAGGATACTTGGTTGCCCGCAACAACATCTAACATTTGTTAGTGTCACCACATATTTGTCCATTTACTTCCATGTTTGCAATTCTAAATATAGATCAGCATTTGAACGCCAGAGGCAGGAGCAGAACTGAGGGTAGTCAAAGGCCAAAATCTGAAGCAGCAATACCGGGATGGACAGGCCAGAAGCAAGTACAAAGTCAGAGGAAGGTTGAGAGCCACATTCTACAGCAGCAGGAAAGGAAAAATGGAGCAGGAGATGTCATTCTCTAATTAGAATAGCTTTGGATGAAAACCAGATCATGATACTGATCGCCAAAGTTCTACGAGGGCACGGCACTTGAAGAAGAAGAAGTCATGCTCCAGAAAAAAACACTGCTTTGACTGAAGATCAAGCTCTGTAGCTATGGTTTTATATAGCTTGTTACAAGGCACTGAACCATAGAGTTAGTTCAGAATGTATCAGTGTTAACAGTGAAGCAATGAAACATAACTTTCAAGTCAAACATGAAATGGCCATTGGCCAATAAGTAACATGCTATCAATTCTCTCCGTTTTATTTACAAGCTGGGATGTGTTATTGTTGTTGTGCTCTGTCAAGCCACTTCTAATTTATGGTAATCCTAATAAGGAATTTGAGATATTTGAGAAGTTGACATAGATATTTAATGTTGCAGTTCCTTGGTGACTCTCCATAGTGGAACAGGTCTAGGTTTCCACAGTCCTAATCTGACACAATATATAATAAACCATGATGTCACTTTTAAGAAGGCTGAATTTAGTAATAAGGTAAAGACATCCATAACTGAGCTATGAGAGCTGGCCAAATTAAAGTAGAGTGAGTAGGGGGTACAATACTGTGTCTGAAGAAACGGATGCTAATCCATGAAAGTACATGTTGAAATAAAGATGTTAAATCTTTTAAGTGCCACAAAATAGAGTGAGTAGGGGGTACAATACTGTATCTGAAGAAATGGATTCTAATCCATGAAAGTACATGTTGAAATAAATATGTTAAATCTTTTAAGTGCCCCTTCTCTTAATTTTGCTCACAAACTAAGGCAGGCTGAGACTGCAACTACACAGACAAACTGAGCTGAAGCCATTCAGCTATGCTCCAGCTTGATTCACAGTCTATTTTATATTTCTGTTCAGATTAGCTGATCACACGGACACTGAACATTATTTCAGATTTCTTCAATTTGATGCTTGATTTACACCACACCTCAAAACCATGCTGCCTCTGATCCTGTACTCAGTAGTTTGATGATCCCTGTTTTTTATTTTATGTTTCCCTGTAAAGCCAGTTGGCTGTTTAAAGTGTTGTGGAGCACTGGGAGAAAGGGTTGGCTTCCCAAAATTCTTCATAACACACAAACACATACACACATTCTGTGGAAACACAATAGTTTGCTATAGTTTTTCTGCATTGTTTCTATTTCATATCCATTTCTATCTTTATTTTTTGTCCATGCAGAGGTGATATATTACTAAACTAGTATATCAATGTAGTGGTAAGGTGACCTAGAGTTAGGGCAGCGAAGGACAAAGATTGCAGGGGTGGGTATTCCCTCTGTCCAAAACATCATGCCCAGCTCAGTACATCACCAGGATACCATGTTCCCCATATTTCAAGAGAACAGAATAACTGATCACATGGGGAAAAGTTTGTTCAAATTGTTTCAGTTTGAGAAAAGTAGAAGGTCCCAGTGGTGGAGAGAAAACTCTGTGTCAGAAGCGAAAAGGGCTAAACTTATTCAAATTGATCTTTGCATCATGGGCCGTTACTTCACGAACCGCTCACTTCGCGGCAACCCCTCCTTTCTGTGCGAATCGATCGTTTCAGTCCGCACGCCCCTCCTTTTTGGCTGCGATGCCACCCCGACCACGCCCCCTTTACCGTGCTCCAACCGGGGTGAGTGGTGCCCCTGCCAGTTGCCGGGAATCTTTTCGCTTCGCATCTCGCTTCGCTCCCAACGTGACGTGTGGACTCGGGTTTTTTTTATTTTTATTTTTTAAATATCCAAACTCTGCAAATGACCCTTTCGGCTTCCAAACTGAAGATGCTCGGCGCGGTGAGAAGCAGTAACTGCGCACGCGCGCGCGCTCCGACTCAGCAACGCGCCCTCAAGCCCGATCACCTCCGTCCCCTCGTGGGATGCCCAGGGAGTTCCGCTGCCGGGCGATCCGGTCGGGTCTGCATCAGAGGGAGGACTTGAAAATCATACCGCACACCCTCCGGGAGCGAGAAGGGAATGGGGAGGGAGGAAAGACGCATCCAAAGGGGAGAGGTTGGGCAGGAGTCCCTTACCCTGCTGGCTTTCAAGTCTCCCCACGTAAGGGGGGGGTTCAAGCCCGCTTCTCTCCACCACCAGATTAGACACATAACCAGCTCTGTCGGAAATGACAGCCAAGTATTGATGCATCGATACGCCGAGTTTTTTTTTTTTTAAAGGATGGGAACAAGCGAACGTTGCAAAGCGGCGTCCTAATGCGAAGGGAGCACGTGAGGTAGTAATCGATTCGGTAGTAAAAATGCAGTGCGTGAGCACTGATAAACAGGGGTGGGATCGAAGGGAGACCACGTGACCGCCACCGAATTCACAGCGAAGGCAAGGTCGGTTCGAAGCGAGGCACTTCGTGAAGTAACGGCCATGATCAGCACAATCAGAGTAAATTCATTTGTTTACAACTTCAGCAAATCACACAGTATTTTTGACTATGCAGTCATAGCCCAATACAGCTTGGAAACTGAGCTGAGAAAGGATGATGTTCCAGGTTTCATTATTTTTGCCTGTGCGTTGCACAGTATGACTTTTGTGAACACTTTTGGTCACACCAACAGTTTTTGTCTCCCTTCAAGTAATTTTTAGGAGAAGTCTAAGCCAGGCATGTCCAAACTACGGCACTCCAGATGTTATGGACCCCAACTGCCACAGTCCTTTGCCATTGGCAATCTAAGCTTAGAATTCTGGGAGTTGTGGTCCCAAACATCAGGGCATGCCTCTAAGCTCACCACAGTATTTTCTGCATTAGGGGGCACGTATTCCTGTAACCTGTGTGGAAGTGAAAGCTGGACTATAAAGAAGGCTGATTGCCACTGAATCGATGCTTTTGAGCTGTGGTGCTGGAGGAGAGTCTTGAGAGTCCCCTGGACTGCAAGGAGATCTATCCTATCCATCCTGAAAGAAATCAACCCCAAATGTTCACTGGAAGGACAGATTTTGAAGCTGAGGCTCCAGTACTTTGGCCACCTCATGAGGAATGAGTACTCCTTGGAAAAGTCCCTGATGTTGGGAAAGATTGAAGGCAAAAGGAAAAGAGGACGACAGAGAATGAGATAGTTGGACGGTGTCATTGATGCAACCAATATGGATTTGACAAAACTCCGGGAGGCAGTGGAAGATAGGAAGGCCTGGCGAGCTCGGGCCCATGGGGTCACGAAGAGTCGGACATGACTGAACAACAACAACAACATTCCTGTAACCAAGGCAGTCAAGCTGATGATGCTTATATTGCCATTTCTGTCTGTAATGTAATTTTTAGCAACAAGAAACTTCTTACCCTTAAGTTCAATTGAGTGAAAAGCATTGCTTTCCTTCATTGGCAGGGAAAATCTGATTGGCTATGTAGACACAAGAAACCATAACTTTCACAACATGACATGGGTAAGATGGGATCATGCAGTGCACATAAGCAAAATGGCACCAAAGGATCAACTGAGTAGATAGGCACTGTAGTAGTGGAGTATTCAATTACAGGCGAGAAACATTCATTTGAGTTTTCAGGTGCTTTTCTCAGGGCTTCCAAATACCAATTTTGCTTCAAAGATATACACAAACATTTAGCACAAGCTTTTTTCAGACTGGAGCGGACCTGTCACTATTGGCTGACTTCTGTATTCTATAATCAGATGGGACACATACACTTTAGCCCATAAACAGAACTTAAAGCATCTTAGTGTGGGAAGAAATTATGTAGGCAGAATTTCATGTCAAAGGAAGGCTATATTTGAGCACAGAAGACTAATTATAAAGCACAGCCCACTAATTTGAAAACTCTGAGAGGTGAGAAATAGTCCTGCTGTGCACTCAACCAAGTTTCAGCAGTTAAAGAAATGTCTCTTCCAATGATTGGCTACCTGTAACATACTTCTTTTCCCTCTTGTTAAATTTATCTGGGTTCACAGGGCCTCACCCCAGTACTGCAGTTACTAACCTTAACAACCATTTCAAAGGTGAAGACACCTGTGAAGACATAGTCAAAGTAACGGAGAACCTGTAGAGAGAGAAAAAAATGAAGTATTTGATCCTGAAATATCTATGGAGCCATGGTTCTTAATCCAACCTGCAAGCAAGTTCATTCTTAAAGTAAACAGGAGAGAAACAGAAGGAGAGAAAATCAGATATCTGAATACAGTCCACTCAACAGAATATGTGGAAAATGTTCACAGTCATAGCAACAGCTGAAACATTTCATAGTTATCTGGAATCACTGAAGAATTTCATACAACAGTCTTGTCATTTTATTATGTATTGTGAAGTGTATTATTACTAAAAAAAAAACGTTCCAGATACTCAATCTTCCTTGCCCTAGCAGCACCAATTCCCTGCCACATTGTGCTAAATGGAGAACAGTAATGGAAGGCATTAAGCCTACTTGCATTGAGAGCTACAGCTAGAATGGTCGTCAACATGTTGGCCAGACAAAAGGAAATGCAACATTAAAATAATGTGGGTCAAGTTATAACTACCTGTATGCTTATGCCAGATTAACAAATCATCACAATTAAGCACACCCTCAGGGCTTGTTTATAGAACTAAGCTGGATCGAGCTAAACAGAATCACAAGGAGTTCTATAATGCCATTTGGAGTGAGCTGTCTGTGGAGATTCTCAGTCATCCAGGTGAGGTTATCTGGGAGCTGAGTCATGGCAACTGGACTTCTTTACTTGTGGGATCGAAATGCTTCGCTACTTATCCAAGTAGCTTCGTCTGTCTAAGGTAAGCTGGTGCAGGGCTTCCAATTTATTGTTCACCTTGGATTTATGCCACTGTGGTCTGAATGGGTCGTTAGCCATGCCCTTCCTGGTGGAGGTGTGAAGTGGTTCTGATTTGTCTGGGGATTGATGAAAGGGCAGAATGATAAGTGGCAGACAGATTGTGCCTGAGTCCCTCAACCCTGCTGAGAGAGGGATTTTCTATACAAATATGAATGGCTTCCCTGATATGTGAGGTGTTTCCTTTGTCTTATGGTACAATGAGGTACTGCTGAATACCCACCACCATTTATCATCATTACCACCACCACCACGATGAGCACATAAGGACACTCATACTTGAATACGTTTTCCCAGAAGAATGAGGGCAATTTGGTTGGAGTCCAGTTCCTCTGGGCAACATGTTATTGTATGGGTGCGGGTGGTGGTGGTGGGGAGGAATCTCTTGCAATGAAAGTAAAGGAGGGACCTAAAAAGATTTGTTTCCAAAAAGAATTACTGGGAAAGCAGGGTCAAAATCTCCCCTTCTCTCCAGGAATTCTGTGGAATTTTGCAGGGCTTCAGAAGGTATCCCACCGATATCTAGCTGGGGATGCAAAGAGGACAAACTCACCTCCATTCCAGTGGTGGGAATAAAACCAAAACATCCATTTCTACCCTTGTGATTTACCACCACAATCTGAGGGGAGGCTTTGATGCACTCATACACCAAGAATTCTGATAACACCCCCCCAGCTGCTTAGCAAATATCAATGTATAGGTTTACGTCTGTATGTTTACATGTGCCTGCATGCTTATTTGGGTCCACAGCTGCATTCTCACCATTAACGTGGCCTAGGTCTCAGAGGGAAAGAGAGGGAAAGGTTTCAATAGCACCCATCTCATGGAAGCACATAAGGCACCCTCAGTGCCCAGAGTGGGCAACTTCTAGAGGTTGAAGGGTGGGGGTTCATCTACTCATCCTTGCCCATCCACATGCTCCTGTGAATTCCACTCCCATTTTTAGCTTACAAAATGGGGGTGGTGGCAGCTCAAAAGATGGCAAATTTGCCCCTGTAGTCCCTAGCTGGATTAGCACGTGCCCTTTCCTCTTATCCTCCAGGCTTTCTTTGGGGAAGGGGTTTGCTTTAGGAGAGGAACTGTACTGCAACACTACGTTCTTCAGCCACCATAAGCCTCCATTCTATAGAGTGATCAGGTTTCCCAGTTTCTTAACAAGCATGGCCACATGAAAGAAACACCAGATATCTATTCTGGGTCTGACTAAGCCTGCATCAGTTTTGCACCGTTTTTAAAAGCTTTGGTTTAGGGGATTTATTCAGTTTTTTTATCTTCATGCCAGCACAGAGACTTCTTCTTACAGTGTGGTTACAGAGATACCTAAAGCAGAAACTCTGTCTCCAGCCCATCCTCAGTGGGATGCTGCTCTAATTATTTCACTCATTTTTCCTTAGGGATATCTCAGAGCCTGTCCAGTGAAGAATCTGAAAAGGAAAGTGCAGTGTAAGCTGCTAACAGAGCCAGGCAGTGATTTATCTTTCTCTTCTGTTTCTTCTTCTTCTTCTTCTTTTTTTTTCTTTTGCTACTGCCTGCCTTCTAACCTATTTAACTCCTAGCCAGCAGCATTTCTAAGGCAGAATAATAGGGTTTTGCTTTTTTTTGTTCAAGGTATTACATGATCAGTAAACAACAGTTCTTCCCGAACTGCTTTTTTCAAGTATTCTCAAACAGAACAGACACTGTGCATACAACTGTTAGACATGATTTTTCTTTTTACGATGAATTCCTGTATGAATATCATCTCCCTATAGGGAGAAATCCAAATGTACACATACAAAAAACTCACATGTGTCTGTAAGACTGCACCCTCTCTATCTCACCCCGCGCTCTCTCAAAAACATACTGAGACCCCCTCTGGACAATTCTACAAGTTCAAATACACAACCTTTCTTTCACAGATGTAACATCTGTATAGAAAAATCTGTCCTTTCATGTAGTAAATTTGTACTGCAAGTCAAACCTTGGTTCGGGACCTGAGTTCAATCCCCATGGCTCAAGGGTGACACAGCCTTCAATTCTTCCAAGGTTGGTAAAATGAGTACCCAACTTGCTGGGGGTGGGAGGGTGGGGGTTGTTGTTCATATATTACTTTATAAACTGCCCGGAAAGTGCTTTAGTTATATAGGGTGGTATATAAATCGAAACGACAACATGAAAAATAAGAAAAACAAGTTGTAGGGAACATAAGGTCAATGTTTTAATCCTCAAAGAAATTCATTGCAAAACAATTAAACAGCATGTCACCCACCAGGATACATGGTGTGTCTGAATCTGACACTTAATTTGACAGCGGTAAGTTATCCTACAGAGGCTGTCTATCAAGCTAATGAGTGAGAAAGCTGTGGAGAGACAGGATGGACAGAACAGCAGCAGGATGAATCAAAGTTCCAGCATGATCTTGAGCTAGCGGAATCAATAATTCTTTAAACATCCCACCCACAGATATCCAAAATGCAAAACATGTCATGTGATTGGGAACCATATGCCAGCTTGGTCTAACGTTCTTGCTACAGCTTCTGGGATGGTGCATGTCACTCATACCCAACCATGGTGTTCTTGGATGGCCACTTCCACGGTGAAGGCTTCTGGAAGTTGCAATCCAAGAACACGTGGGTTCCCCAAGGTTGGGAATTACTGGTGGAAGCAGTTGTGGATTTCTAGATGTTTCTGGGCTGCATCCCTCTAACCAACATATACCATTGGGGAAAGATCATTCCAGCAACAATTGGGTGGCCGCAGTTGCTTCCTGCTCACCTGGGTGGTAGCTAAACACATCTATGGTTGTTGATGTGTGCTATGTCTATTTTTATTTTTATTTTTATCTGTATTTTATTATATTATTATTACTGCTTTCTTTATTACTTGTATTTTGATTTGGTATGTCTGGAGTTCTGCATGTTTGGGCAAGTTGTTTCTTGCAACGTGTTGTACATTGCCCAGAATTCCCGCAGGAAAATTGGGCAGTCAACAAACAAACAAATAAACAAACAAATAAATAAATAAATAAATAAATAAATAAAGGTGTGGATCTTACTAGGCCGTTAGTGTTGCATATCTGTGGATCATCTGACACTTCCGTATTTATAAAAAAAAACCTTCCAACTGAGATGAGGAATCAAAAGAAAAAAGCAAAGAAGGAGAGAAGGAGCTACAGGATGAATCATGACACTCCTGGAAGATGCTTAGAGGAACTGCATTCTTCCAATAGAACTCCCTAACTTGCTATTTTGATGGAACTCCTGCATAGAATCGCCGCAGACTCCTTACACCGAGTCCAGCTTCACTTTTGAACATAGCCCACAATCTGAACTTTAGAGCAAACAGCAATGGGAACGTCTACACCAGAGAGAAGGAATGTTTTGGCTTCTCTAGCACTCTCCTCCACTGCCCATGAGCTTGATTTAGGGATGCAGTCTGCCTCTGCTGAACTACAGAGCACTTTCGACTTGGCATTCCTGCTTCGCTATCATGTGTCTCATAGTGAGGAAAGAGGAGGCTGTGAGCCACAATGGAGAAAAAGTAAAGCATTGCAAGAGGACTTACATTGTTACGGGGAGCACGGGGCTGCACGGGGTCTTCAGCCGCTAATGCAATGCTACTCATGACAATCACCGTCAAGATGCACATCTCAAAGTGGTGTAGATTGACAATGTAGTGACATAGCCGCCGAAAACTAGCATACAAAGGCAAAAGCATGATGTATTATGTAGCATTATAGTGCCAAGCAAATGGGAATCTTTCTTTTACCACCCCTAATACTTATTTATATTTGGAAAACAATCAGAAAAGACATGCCCCACATCAGATAATGAGCTAAAGTGTTTAGTATCTCTGACCCTGGCCTGGATTGGTTTCATGAAACCAACTAGCAAGACATTTCTTACTTCCTGTCTAAGTTCAGAAACATTTGCCATGCCTAAATTAGAACTGAGACATTCAGCTATCACAATATCCAACCCTCCTCTGTCCTTTGGGAACAAAGCACGGACATGGCACAATTAAGCCAATGATCCTGTCTTATTATTTATTTATTTGTTTGTTTGTTTTATTTCTGTACCGCCCATCTTCCAACAAGAACTCTGGGCAGTTTAAAATAAGGTAAAATCAACAATACAATGCAAAAATACAATACGAAAAAGAGTAAAAAAAGTCATGTCATATAAGCAGACAAAAAGAGGGAAAACCCTCAGCAAAAGGTGTCAAGAGGCGAGGGGGAAAAGTACATTAAAAATAAGTGAATTAAATTAAAGGTCGGCAAATGCCTCCTTAAAAAGCATGGTTTTAAGCGCTTTTTTGAAGGCGGGCAGGGACTGTGCTAGGCTCAGCTCACTCGGAAGGTGGTTCCACAATGTGGGGCCCACAACAGAGAAGGCACGGTTGTGCGTGAGCAACTTCTGCACCTCCCTGGGTGTGGCCACTCGGAGTGAGCGCACCTGCAACATTCTAGTGGGCCTGGCCTCAATTGACCTCTGGGAGATACACTCCGACAGGCATTCAGGACCCAAGCCGTGGAGGGTTTTGTAAACCAAAACCAGGACCTTGAACCTTATCCGGAGAGCCATGGGCAGCCAATGCAGGTGTGCCAGGACTGGGGTGATGCGATAGTATCTACGAGCACCCACCACCAGTCTGGCCGCCGCAGTCTATCTTTTTGTGAACTAGGACATCCTGTTCCCCACTATTTATTCGTCTCTCAGAAACTCAGCCTTCCTTCAACCGTTAGTACAGTACCCAACACTCACGGGTTTGTGGTCGAAAGGATGAACATAGAACTGTATGGTGGCATGGGCTTAGGGCCATTTTCTCCTCCGTCTTCTTCTTCCTCCTCCTTTTTCTCTTCTTCCTTTTTGGGCAAAGGCTCAGGATTGGCATTCTTATTGACTGGCCAGCAAGAGAAGGATAAAGAGAGTTAACAGTTACAGTATGTTATCCTCTTTCTCCCAGTCCTCTCCAAATTCATCACAGCATGAACTGACGTGGAGAAACCTATGCTGAGAAGTTTACATAAGATAACCTGTTTCATGGGGTTCCACCGCAGAAGAGCTGAGGACAAAGAATAGCACAAACAGTGCGCGTGGACCAAGATACATGTTGATTTTCCCCCCTTGACAAGTGATCATATCCTGTAACTGATTTATAAACATGAATCTGAGGAACATAACACATCCAAAGATGAATGGCTGTAGGTGTGTATATATACCACCTCCTCCTGGATTCAAAACCTGCCAAAACAATTCTAGTTCAAGAGCTATGTCTAAAATAACACATATAAAGTGAGAGTTGTTGCAGTGATATAAAAGAATGGGCAGGATCTACTCCACTCCCCTCCTCCATCATGCACATGAGCCTTGTGGCACAGTGGTTGAATGCCTGTACTGCAGTTAAAACTGTGCTCACTACCTGGGGTTCAATCCCAGGTAGCAGGCTCAAGGTTGACTCAGCCTTCCATCCCAGCTTGCAGGGGTGGGGCAACGTGTAGCCTGCATACTTGAAGTGCTATGGAGCGGTATATAAGCAGAACACTTTGCTTAGCTTTGCTTTATGACTTTACTTTGGTTCCTCTATTACTTGTGATGGATGCTTTCTCATGAGTTATACAATGACTCCATGCCTTCTTCCATCACTACCTACACTGGCTATGTTACTCAAGGCTCCTTCCCGATGCCCACACTGGTTGATTCTTCTAAGCCTTTCCCTCGCTAAGTGAGATTCAACCTGCTTCTCAAGGGATTCTAACTATTTTACCTTCTCCCCAGCCCTACTGATACAATGCGTTCAGTGTGCTCACCTTGCATGATAGCATTGTTGACCGGTGGTGAGAAAGCGGGCGGCACCTCCACCACAGTGTGTTCTGGTTTCTTGGCAGTTTGGGGTGGATTGTTCTGAGTGGTGGGGTTAGTGACAATGAGACTGTTCTCAGGGTTCTTAGGGGGCCCAGGACTGGCAGGATTGGCAGGGTTATTGGGGGCCTGGCGACTGACAGAGTTCTGAGAATTGGGGAGCGACTGGTCCAATGGGACAGGAGGATTTTGAGAGGTGCGGCTTGGAGTGGAATTCAAGTGGCTGCCTCCTTTGGTAGGATTCTGAGGATGGCTGCTGGGATGTGGGGTTGAGGTCTCGTTGGTTGCCAGCTTATTGTTCTTCATGTTGTCAATATCCTCAGCCACTGGAGGCTCCAAGCGCCCCATGTCTTGTTGGATTGGCCGTGTGGTGGATAGGTTTGGTCCAGATGGAAGGCCAGTGCCTTGGTTCTCTCTACAGCATTAAAAGAAGAAGAAAACATTGGATCACAGGACAATGCATTAATGCCCCTAGCTTAAATTAAGAAGGCCTAAGGATCTTGGTTTAACTTGGTTGTAGATTCTAAATACAGTTGTTAGACCGCTTTGTATCATTTTAAATGGTTTTATGCATTGTAAACTGTTTCACATTGTGAGATCTTGCGATATAGATATAAATATTCAAAGTAAAACAAAACAAAAACAAAACATCCTCCACTCAGTAGAGCTTCCAAAATAGCTGGAAGAGAATTAGAATGGTTTAGAAGAGCATCTCAACTATCTTTACTGCATCTGGAAGATGAGTCCTGGCAACTGGACTTCTTTTTCTTGAGAGATTGAAACATTTCACTGTTCATCCAAACAGCTTCATCAGTCTGCTGATTTGGAGGACCAAACGTTTCAATCTCTCAAGAAAAAAAGTCCAGTTGCCAGGACTCAACTTCCAGATAAAGGGCCTTTTCACACGACCCCTAAACTCCGCGGCAAATGGCTCCCAGCTCCGGAGCTTAAAATTATTTCCCCACCAGCTCTGGAGTTTACAGATAATTAAGTGCGACCACGCCCACCTAAGCGCGTCCCAGCGCACTTTTCATGTACCTGCTCTCAGAGGGTGAAAATTCCTGATGCGGATATAACAGTAGTGACTGTCGGGCTCTCCTTGCTTCTGTTTGTTCTTTTTTTTGCCCCCGCCCCTTTAAGAGATCTGAATGCAGTGCCGGACGGCAGAACGGAGGTGAGCGGCATTCTTTTCTTCCTTTTTTTCTCCCTCCCCTCACGCAGCCAGCAGCCAGGAGTGCGGAGGGGGTGGGAACGCAGGAACGGCGACAAACCCCTAAGATCTCTGGTCCAAATTTAAGTGGCCAGCGGATCTTAGGGGTCATGTGAAAAGGCCCAAACTCACCTGGATGACTTGAGAATCTTCACAGATCTATTTACTGCACCTATTCAAGACCTAAATTCCCTTACATATAATCAGGTGTTCTAGACACCAGTATGGCATTGACTGGAGGGATTTTTTTTGTCTCCTTGACATTTCTGACCTCAGCAAACTATCTGTTCCATAAAGTTAAGAACCCTTCTGCGAATCTGAAAGGGGTCCAGTTTTATTTTAAGCCCAGGCAGCTTGGTATTCAGCATGAGAAATGAACACCAAAAGAAAACAACAGCCCTTTAATTCAAAGGGACCTCGATTAGCATGTTTCCATTCCATGCTTACTCACTTTCTGCGCCGGTGGCGACGCTCCTTGCCCTCAGCATCGTAAGTGGACTGTGCTGCGTGACGGTGCCGCCGGCGCCTTTCCCCATCGGGCTGCTCCCCATCCATATCGCTCCGGGCAGGCCTGCTCCCCTCACGGTGCCGGGGCCGGTGTTCGGCTTTGGTGCTCTCCTCGCCACCCCCTTCGTCTGGCGTCCGCCGATGAGCCCGATGCCGCCGGTGCTCTCGGTCACCCTCAGCTGTACGAGGCGACCCACTTCGGCTCTCTTTACTGCCTCGGTGCCGTCGGTGGGGGTCAAAGGCTTTGATGCGCTCTGAATCACAGTCACCATGGTAACTATGCTCAAGGATGGTATTATGCTCCTTGTGGGTATAGTCAATCTCATGGTATGCACTTTCTTGGTTAAAATCAATTTCCTTACTGCAGCTCCGTGGGCGTCGTGGCTCTAAGCTCCCTGAATCAGGGCGTTCATACAGGTGGGTCTCCCGTGGGTATTCGTGGTAGCGAGGTGGCTTGCGGAGAAACTCCTCAGGACACTGCTGTCTAAAGTGTTGGTCTAAGGGAGGCTCGTTGGGCCTGGTCTTGTTGGTGTTGTTGTTCCTATTCTCCTGAGGATCTACCACTAGTGGCCGGTCTAAATGAGTTTTCATGTCTGGCCGCATTTGCCGGGCATAGGTGACTTTCCATCGATCCTCAGGATCCAGCTCGTTGTATAGTGCCTCCCGGCTGGCCATTAGATTCTGTTTCCGCATCTCAGTTGTTCTCTGCTCCCAGATTGATTTGGCACCTTTCTGGTTCTTCTGCTGTTCTTTCCTGAAGGCAAAGCAAAGGCAGATCCTTCAAACATCATCTCGGTACCAGCGATCCTTCTTAAAAGAACACGATCTGGTCTCATACCCTTAATAGTATCAATTTTCCTGGTATAAAATCAACTTATTCCCACCTTTACTGGGTTGATATGCACGGAGTAGAAGCACCCTCTATTTTTTTCAGACACTGCAATGAATGACTGTTCTAAATGACAGTAACACTAACGGTAAAGGGCAGCAAAATAAAGAGTGAGATCCCTTTTAAAAAGGAATATTCCAAGGCTGAAACTGCAGTCCTATTCTTTGCTGTTGGTCATAGTGGCAGGCAGATTCTAGGAGTTGTAGTCCAAAAAAGTAACTTGCCCCTGTTTTACTTCCATGCCAGCATACTACATAAGAAGGAAAAAGAAGACAGAATATAATATGTGGTTTACTGTATTTTTTCGCTGTATAAAATGCACCTGACCACAAGACACATATAGTTTTTAGAGGAGGAAAACAAGAAAAAATGTTTAGCCTAAGGTTTCATGGCCGGGGAATCCTGGCTGCAAAAGGGGAGGCTTGCAAACAAGGTGATTGGAACTGTGGAATGCAAGCTGCAAAAGGGGAGGCTTGCAAACAAGGTGATTGGAACTGTGGAATGCAAGCTGCAAAAGGGGAGGCTTGCAAACAAGGTGATTGGAACTGTGGAATGCAAGCTGCAAAAGGGAGGCTTGTAAACAAGGTGATTGGAACTGTGGAATGCAAGCTGCAAAAGGGGAGGGAGAGGCTCCATGCAGGTAACTTCTCTCTAAAGGAAAACCTGTGCTATATAGGTAGTAGAGACTACTATATTCTATAAGATGCACAGACATTTCCCTTTACTTTTGGGGGATGGGAAAAGTGCATCTTACAGAGCAAAAAATACGGTATTTGATTCAGTTTTTAAATTCTCCTAGCAGGAGCCTGTGCCAAATGGATGTAGAAGGGAAGCCTTTATGTTTGATTACTGAGGTGTTAAACCAAAGCAGAAGGACTCTCCTCAGTGAGAGAAACTGGGGTTGGGATGGTGACAAAAGGCTTTTCAAAAACAATTTTCAACAAAGATTTTCACCTTAGCCACTGCTCCTCTCCATTCTATCTCTGACTGCTTTCTGCCTATCCAGGGGGATCCTTGAGGCATATAGAAGAACTGTAGAGCCAGCGGTTAGACTAAGTCACAGCTACATAGATACCAGCATTCTGACAATGCCAAAAGCTGCATGTAAACCTAAGTCTGCCTTTGTTTCAGAGATAGCAAGATTACATCTGCCCAGGAACATATGTGACAAAATCATAACATTGCAGGAGGTGCTAGTATTCACCTTTTAGTTGCATGGGTGTTCTTGAGGCACTCAATTAAAAAAACAACATCAGAAATTCCACTGGCAGAGGGAAAGACTAGAGATGTAGGGGTGGGGAGACTCACGGCTGATTCACGTGGACTTGCATGTCATGCAGTCAACTGACATAATGCCACTAAAACCTTCCCGATCCTGGAGCATTTCTCACATTATCTGTCAGTGTAGTCACACTCGAACATCTACACAGAAATAATTCCCATAGAATTCTGCAGGGGTGTGAATTACTGCTCACAGTGTAAATGACAGAACATGACTGCAGCTTTAAACAGCAACTCATCTCTCTCACCCTGAAGTGTCAGCTATCTCTAGTCCACTTGTTTTTGATTGACTGGGAGAGTAAACAGGCTGATTTGCAATGCAGTACACTTTGGGAGACAGAAAAGGCAGAGGTGCGGATGGCGGTGGAGAAGAAATGCAAAATGGTAAAAGATGCTTCCAAATCATCCTAAGAATATTGCCTCTTTCTAGCCATCTCATCTGCTATTTATCCACCGCACAGCAGTGTATTCACAGAGAGAGGTAGGAGACCATTGCAGCACAAAATGAACCACCCTATGATTCTTTCTCCTTCCTTGCTCTCATTACTCAAGTGAAACATATTCCCCAATCATGAGTAAAAGACAGCTACTCACTCTAGTGGTAGTAAATTACAGTCATGATCATTATAGACAAAATAATACTGTATCTTTTTTCTAGCTAGCAACTGCAACATTTAACTCCTTGCAAAAGTAATTTCTTAGAAAGGCGTGTAACTTCAATTCTCTGTACTGTCCTTATTCCTGTACAAGTGAGTTTTTCTTCACTGCTTACAAGGCCCTAGTCTTCCGTCTCAGCCCCAATGATGACCATTCCTTGAGATCCAGAACTGCAAGTAAATGTAATGTGTTTTTAATTCATTTGTTGAAGAATCCAGGCGGAAGTTGTCTGGGAGACAGTCAATCAATACTGCACTTACACTGCTATTGACATGTTGGCTGCCGACAGAGGACTCACTTCTGCTACTTCCTTAGCCTTCTGCAGAGCAAGTTTCTGGTTAGCTGCTTCTTCTTCTTCTTGTTCATCCTGTAAAAAAAAAAATGTGTATTTAGAGAGAAGCGACCACTGGCTGAACCCTGCTGCTGAAAGTTGGTGGCTCCTCCGCCAGTATCATGGAACAGATCTCTGTGCCTAGTTGCCTTGGAATCAAGTATTTGACATGAAGAGAGGGAGAAAAAGGCAGCAATATTAAGCTAACTATAATCATGGTTTCCCTTTGATTCTTTATCCACTGAGTGAAAGATCCACTGAGTGAATTTCTGATTACTAGAGTGTATAGTACCTACAGTGGAGAGATGGGTACTGTATAAACCAAACATGTCGATATTGAAAAATAGAGCAATAAAATCTCCATCAGGAATCAGAAACTTTACATGCATATAAAAGGCAGATTCTCCCCAGTGATTTCAGTGATTATGTTGGTGATAAAAGACTGCAGCTGCAGGTTTGGAGTCTATCAAATATTGGTAGGCAGTGTTTAAAAATTCTATAGGCCACTTGCAGAACACCTGAAGCCTCAGTACAGCAAAGGTGAAATCAGTAACCCCATTCCAGTAGAGGTGTACTAATATTACAAGGACAATTGGACACAAATTGTCCTAGTATAGAAACATTACCTACCTTATTGTTACTTCAATCCAGTATGACAATATCGTCTCACACCTGGAAAATAATTCACCTGCCATCTTGCTCAGTAGATAAAGTAGCCCCTGCCCTTTCCCACCATCCCAAATAACTGCTTTCAATGAGCAAACATTCCACAGTTCTTGTATCCTATTGCTACAAATGCAGGCCCACCTTGGTGAGCTCCTGTGCATTGGCCAGATTATCCACAGCGATAGCCAAGAACACGTTGAGCAGAGTGTCTGAAGGATGAGAGTCAAGGCAAAATTAAAACCAACTCTAGGTATAACCCAATTTCACTCTCCGAATAATGACCTAATTCCTTGATTTTCTTTGCAGATATTTCCCTGTAAGAATTGACCAGGTGGGAGATGGCATGACGTTCACACGAGATCCTTGCAAAAGGTTATGTTTAGCCAGGCAGACCTAATTATTCCTTCCATACCAGAAGGTTCATTTTCTTCTACAACTATCTTTGGAAGCAGTGTCCTGAATAACCCTGACTTCAGATCTTAGAAGGCAACTAAGCTGTCTTGCAGTTACTTTTTGTTGCCAGTAATTGCTGACATATTCAGCTGCTTTCTCAGAATACTGATAGACGAGGGTTTCTCCTTTCATTTAAAAAGGTAATCACTTTACTTGCATAACTATAAAAATGAGATGCTTGTTTTACCAGAACAGATATTCCAAGATGGAAACACAATTGTTTTGGGCCACCATTCCCAGAATACCCCAATAGGTATGCGGGTTGCAGTCCAGAAAGGTAACTTTTCTCATTTCTGGACATTATCAACAATCAAGTTGAAAGAATGACCAAGGAATCCTGGCTCCCAGGTACTTCCTGCAGTTATAAGTAATGGTTATTATTTCCCCATTCTGATATCTGTGTCCAGCCCTTATTCATAGGAGAACAATGTATTTCTTAGGAAAGGATACAGTTACCAAACAAGGTCAGAACAATGAAATAGATTGAGAACATCATTCCTGTATCAACGCCGCCCTGAGATTGGATACCATGATACATCACTTCATTCCAGTCTTCACCAGTCAAGATCTGAAAAATTCAATGCATCCCTCAGAATTGCAGACACAAAATATATAAGGGTCCTCAAGCTTCTTAATTTTGTAAAAGGAATACATCTCTTAACTGCTGTGGTCGCCATACAAGAGATTTAATCAAAAGGCAACAAACAAACAAACATGGCAGCAAAGGCAATCTCTTTCTTTTAATTCTTTATACCTGAAATACTGTCATTATTGCTGCTGGGAAAGTGTCAAAGTTGGTTGGAGGGGTTCCGTCATCAAAATTGAACCTGTGTAGGAAAAACACCAATCCAACAAAAGCAGAAGTGTTAGTCCCAAACTTATTTTGATTTCTTTTTCTATTATCCAGTTTCCAGACCAACCTAGGCACTGCAGGAAGGCAAGTGCAGCTGGTTATGTTAATGTTAAAGTGTGGTGTTATCTGTACCAATAAATTAAAAGAAATAGCTTTTTAGGAGGTTGATCTGTTTCAAAGGTGGTTACTTCACGTCCTTCTTTGTTCTGCGACTAGTTTTGTACCGTGACAGCGTTGTTTGCAATCACATGTTTTCTCCCCGTTTCAGTGTTCCCATGGTTGTGATAACTTGTCTCGTGACAAGTGTTACCTCATGGTCTTGTACTGTGACAAACACTGGATTTGTCTAGCTTCCTTTTTCCTTTTTTTGGGGGGGGGGCTTAAAAATTATTTTTCGATATTTTGCTTCTGAAAAGTCAAAAAACAAACAAACTGGACACA
This sequence comes from Phrynocephalus forsythii, assembly GCA_029282475.1. NCBI lineage: Eukaryota > Metazoa > Chordata > Lepidosauria > Squamata > Agamidae > Phrynocephalus > Phrynocephalus forsythii. The sequence continues at coordinate 77,032,590 of JAPFRF010000011.1, read as the reverse complement.
GTTTTCTGAGAGAAACAAATGTTTGTTGTGTGACAGTTGTTACTACACAGTGTCTTGTCTTGGAACACAAAGCAGGAACAAAGAGTAACAAGGGAAAACCCTACCCTAGCACCAGGTACAGTACTGTCGCGCTTAGCACCCGTTCCGGGGGTGTGATCGAGACAATTTTCAGTAGTTGTGTGACCGACGTGAAGTAACTTTTTTTGTACTGCTCCTAAGCGCAACACTAACAGTGACAAAACGGACATGAAGTAACCGCCCAAGAGTTAGCAAACTGATTAATACTGTCAGGCAAGGGGAGAGGCAATTGTGAAATGATCTGCCCAGGGTGCCACAGTAATTTGGCATGCTTGGGTACTATGAATCTTTACTTGCGGGAAAAGACTAGGATCTGGTTCCATAGCTCTACTTGTGCAGCAGGAATGGCATCACCAGCAAAAACAAAATGTTGATAATTAAATAATCTCTGCTTCAGTTTTGGACTGGACATATTTTTTTCTCATTTTGCATGAGATGCATTCACCCTGAAATTGAAGGTGTGACTCTTTAATTAACAGCCATTTGCTGCTGACAGTGATATCATTTTGGTTGCACAAGCCGAGTCCCACAACAGGGTTTTGGTCCTTAAGTCTTGAAAGAAGAGTGGGAACAGACAGACAAGATTACAACCTCCCGAACACTGTGACTGCAGACAAAGAGGAACATCTGTAGTATTGGAGATAGACATGAAACTTATACAGCAATTGTTTTTAGTTGCTCAAGATTTCTACAATCTAACGTTTTCCAAGTTGCAAAATAAAGATTCTGGAGGTATGCATGCATGTCTGTAATCTACATTCCTCCAAACAGGAACATCCATTTACTACCACAGTGGATGTTCCAATGTGTGATGTGATAACTGGAGCATGCTCAAGATGAGATTTAGTGTCACACATCATGACCCCAGTCTGATAAACTGTGTTTTACCAGGAACCAGCCTTATGCCTTTGGACATCTAGTTCAGTGTCTGCTAAACCAGGTTGTTGAGATATTTGCATCAAGAAGCTGTGATTAAAGTTCTATCTGCAAAACAAGATATCCTTCAAGGTTTATGAATAGCTCCTGAAATACAGTTTCGTGAGAAACTATGGTTTAACAAGCTAGGATAACAGCACTTAAGGATGCAAAAGCAAATGAGGGAAGAGGGATAGGCTAGGGGGGGATTGAACAAGCATAAGCTTTGTTCTGGGCCTGGTAAACTCTGGTTAAATGGGCCAATATTGGTGGCATCTGTGTGCAGCACTATGGAAGTAGTGTTTGAGCAAAAAATGTGGCTGGATGGTCACAATAGGCCCTCCTCTTTTCCCAGTACTCACTGGCCCCCAAAGAGTTGCATTCCCAAAAGGGCAAATACGACGATGAACAGGAAGAGAAGGAACAGGAGGCTGATGATGGACTTCATGGAGTTCAGCAGAGATACAACTAGGTTTCGTAGGGAAGCCCAGTACCTGCCAAGATAATCCACAGGTGAGCATGTGGTTCAAAATCTGTCTCCTAGGGCAGTGGTTCCCAGCCTTGAGTAATCCAGGTGGCTCCTGGGCTGCAGTTCCAAGAAACCTTCACCACCTGCTGTCCTGGCTAGGGATTTTGGGGGAGTTGCAGTCCAAGAACACCTGGGGTACCCACAATTGGGAACCACTGTTCTAGGTCCATACCTCAGACAACCAACATTCATTCTAGGCAATGATATATAACAAAAACGGAATGTTCATTCAGGTCTGATGCAGATGGTCAGGGCATGAGACTGTCAATTAGTCTGTTTCAGCTGATGACAAACAATGCCTGTAATTGATAATAATATCCACAAAGAAAGATTTTCTAGCATAACCTCAATATTATATATGTGAGTGACAATTTTTAAGTACAACACATTTAGGAAAGTTTTTCTCAACTCTTTTCTTTTTCTTCTTTTAAAACATTATCCTGATCTTTTATAGGAACTGGCAATAAATATTGATGCAAGGGGTGTCCAAACTTTTTGCAGGGAGGGCCAGATTTGGTGAGCTGAAAATGGGTGGGGGGCCGGCCATTCAGCTGCATTTGGCCCCTGGGCCAGACTTTGGACAAGTCTCTATAACATGTAAGAAGGCGGGGAGGAGGCTGCAGCAATGGAGCCGGGATCGGGTAGGCTGGGCAGGTGGCTAGGGAGATGGACAGAGGCAGGGAAGGCAGGCAAACCATAAAACTGCAAGGGGACGTCTCCATCCAGTATGGGGAGGGGGCCAGCTGGCGGAGATGCATGACAGGCTGAGCCGGTGGGGGAGAAGAGGCCGTGGGCTGCTCAAAACTTGAAAACGGGCCACATTTGGTCCCCGGGCCTGACTTTGGACATGCCTGCACTAGTGAATTATTTTCATTAATTTTTATTTCATCCTTTCTCTGTCATCCAGGACAATACCTGCAGTTCTTTGCCTTCCATTATATCTTCACAAAAGCCTTGTGGGTAAGGTCAGGGCGAGACAAGGAGCCTGGCTGAAGAGCTGCATCCTTGCTTTGTGTCTTGCGCTTAGGACCAGATAAGTCTGCGTAACCACCAGGTTTTTGTTCATTTGTTTTTGAAAATTCTCATAACTTAATTAAGATTTCTTTATCTTTCATTGGTCAGTATCCTGTTTCAGGAAAACCATACATGGTTCCTCTTCTAATGTTACTTTTGCAACAGAGGATCCAGTAATTTCCCACATAAGTACAGTGGTACTTAAGAGCAATTCGACTTAAGAGAGTGGAAAACTGTTGGGATTTTAATTGCCTCCTTACAAATTTTTGATATGGTCTGCTTGACTTACAAACATTTTTTCATTTTTTTTTCATTTTTAACTTTCCCCCCAATTTTTAAGATAGGTACCCCGACTTAAGAGTAGTTCAACTTAAGAGCATGCATTCGGAACGGATTAAATTCGTAAATCAAGGCACCACTGTATAGACCCCATTGTTTCCAATGGGTCAGTCTCAGACATGCGTCACTGCAAGCCAGAGCTCACAAACACTGCAGATGGGGACCACTACATTATATGCTTTTAAACAGAGTACTGCCCAATGTTGTACATGTAGCTTTCTATGGGGCTTAACCATCCATACTGATCATAACTGACTTTTTTTTTTAAAAAAAGAAAGATTGGTTTATATATTTCATTAGAGATAACAAGTGTACTTGAGAATTCACAGAACCCTGTCATCTTTGTCAGTAAAAGAATGGCCATTATTCTGATATAAGTAGCCTATATTTTCAACAGTGAATCAATTTTTTAAATAATGCTGGGAAATTATTATTATGAAGTTCTGCAACACTGTAATAGACTGATGCCAGTATAGCTTATCAGCTCTTGGGCCAATGATATTTTTTTCCTGGGGAAGTCCATGGCACAATTAATTTTCTTGGGAATGATGGTGGAATGCTTAAGCCTAATCTCTTAAATTTTTGCTATATTGATTTTAGAGCTGGATATTCTCCCAATTTTTGCATTAAGGTGTTTCAGTTCTTCAACTGATGCTTCAGTTTTAATTAGACATATGACAATATATGCCACAGAGTTTAGAAAAAGTATGTTAGATTTTAAACATACATGCTAATTCATTTCAGCTTTAGGTTAACAACTGCCAACAAGGTTCATTTTTAAATAATTAATACAAAGGTTAAACCCACTAGGGAAAAAACATAACATTAATGACGTTTGCCTCACTAATCATTTACTGAAATCCTGTTGCATGATTATGTAAAGGGTATAATGTTTAGACGCAAATTGCCATAATTTAAGAAATCTCTGTAGACTTTTTCTGTTACATGCTGAGCCACAGTACTCACTATGGAACAGATAATGGCGAAATCCTCCCATATGAAGTTATGCTGTCATAAATTGGATCTGGCAGCAGAAATAATTAGCTCAAACTAATTGAAAGTTTCCAATTCCCATCTTTCAGATTCTAAGGCTGCCTTTTGCTTTGGAAGCATGGGTAAACAATAAAAACAACCACCACCATTCTTGGATTGTCACAGGCAGGATTGGGTCCTTGACTATTAAAGTTTCCCAAAGGTTTTGCCAGGGCAAATGGAAGCTCTAGGAAGCCTTGAAACCCAGATAGTTTCTGACAGCATAACTTTATACCAACAGGATTTTGCCCATCATATATAGAAATGTCTTTCTTAGTCTATAATTCACTTTCAAATGTTATGCCATCTGCATAATTATGCAACAGGATCTCAGTCATACCTTTTTGGTCATCTCATTTTGTGCCTACTTTGATATCAAACATTTGAAGTTTAACCAGTTTGTAAGAAACAAGCCAACAGTGACGAATAAATGGTTAAAAATCCAGCCAATAAAATTATTATTGAAACTGATGTTAGGCATTGGATAAATGTTTCCATCCTAGTCTATCAGAGGTCTTTTTTTGGCATCTAAAACAATAACACCTAAGGAAATGCATATGAACTTACCCAGTGAGACTTTTCTGACATAAAAGTTTCTATATGGGGTACATCTTCCAAATTACTATCTACTATTTTTTACTGTTGCTCCATTTGCATGTGTGTGAATGGAGATAAATGGAGATATATCTATTTTTCACTGGCATTGGGTAAATATTTTTCACAATGTGTTGCTAAATCCACTCTAAATACTTATCAATCACAGACTGGCAATAATATCTGGCTAATATGTCCTCCCAGTTTTCTTCTCACTGCCAATACATAACATTTAACTCACTGTTTCTTTGTTGTTGTCTGTTTGTTTTGTCTTGTTTACTTTTAAAGTCTCATTTCTGTCTGCTCTATTTTACATATATAGAATTTGCTTTGGAAAAGCAGCCACTAGGTTTAATGGAATAAACTTAGGATAGTACAGTTATTATCACATATTATCAAAACTTCAATTGTTTTTAGAAACATCATACATTTAAGCATTTGTTAAAATCAGATGCACCTGAACCACAACCATGAACAAAACTATTAAAACAGCATTAGATTAAAAACTCAACACCACCTGCAGCTCAATTGTTACACAGTTAACTATAGATGTATTATGTTATTTGTAAAAAAAGGTGTATGGTTAGCCGACAAATCGTGTTTTTATATACCAGTTTTATAAGAAAATACAATTTTGTGTGAGGGTTCATTTATTTCTCAAAGATCTAAGAAACTATCAACATTAACATGACCATTTAATTTCTTCTTGCAATGGTGTGAGGAAGGGATTAGCATACTGGTAACCAAACAGTTGCTCTTCAGCAATCTGAAACAAATTGTGCCCAGTTAAGATGTTTTTTTTAAACTCTCCAGTCCTGATGGTAAGGACAATAAAGGCAATACTTCTCGGGAGGGTGTCCTATGTGGGTGTATGGCAGTCATGGGTCTTGGAATTTTCATTGGTCTCTCTGATAGTCCCATCCCAGGACTATCTTGCTTTCTCCCACCTCTCTTGAGCTATCTCTGCTCTGCTCTCTCCTTTCTTATTTTGTTACTCTACTTCCTCACCTCCTTTTCACCCCTCCTTCTCTTCTCAGCCTCTTCATGGGGATCTGTTAACTTCTTCAATTCCTTAGTCCATGAGTCCTCCATCCATACCCATTCCAAACCCAGAGGAAGTGTCTTTTAAGTCCTCCTCGTGTCTACTGCACTCACCTCTACCTGTTCCCTTCCTCCTCACCCCTTTTAATATATCCCCCCTCTCGTTCTCTCTTATTCCCACCTTTTTATTGGGTTCTTCACCTCTCCTGCAGTTATCACTCTCTTCTCCACAGGTGTCGCCTCTCTTTCCTCTACACATTTTCCAACCTCCTTCACTGTTAAACACACACACACACACACACACACGCGCGCGGCACTTGTATAATCCAGGTACTGTACATATGCTGTTCAAGCATTCACTTCAAGAACACTTACTTTGTGACTTTGAAAATGCGCAGTAACCTGAGAGCTCGTAAGACGCTGATCCCAAAGGAGGTGCCAGGCTTTACTACAGCCCAAATCACCTCAAAGATGCTCCCAATGATAACCTGCCAAAAAGCAAAGAGACTCATCAAATTTAGGGACACGAATGTGCAAGATACATATATCAAGAGTCATGGAGTCGCTAATGCAGTGTCTTACTTATCCATCTAGCTGTTCATATGTATACAAGAGAAGGGCACTTCTCTTGTGTAGCGCACTGCCAGTGTAGCGCACTGCCAGAGTACAAGCTTTGCATGTAGAATGTCCTTGCTTCGGTTCCAGGCACTTCTAGATAAATAGATCAGGCAGCCTCTAAATATGAACCATACTTGCCTGAAACCCTGGGGAACTGCTGCCAGTTGAGACTAAAAAGTGGGTTAGATGGGCCAAAGCATCTGACCAAGCACAAGGCACATTCCCACATTTTGGATCAGTGTTTGAAAACTAAGGCTGCTTTTACACGACCCCTAAAATCTGAGGCACAGGGCTCCCAGATGCAGAGCTTAAAATTGTTTCCTCACCAGGTGCGGACTTTAAAAAAATTAAGTATGACCATGCCCACCTAAGCGCGCCCCAGCGCATTTTAAAAGTACCTGGTCTCCGGAGGTAAAAAAATTTCTGATGCGGACTATAAAGCTGTGGACGCTGGGCTTTCCTCGCCTTCTGTTTGTTTTTTGTTTTTGCCCCCCGCCCCTTTAAGAGACTGGAATGCTTCCGGGGCTGCTCCCAATGGCAGACGGAGGTGAGCCTGCATTTTTTCTCCCTTTTTCCTCCCTCCCCTCACCGCAGACAGGAGCAATGGCGTGTGGAAGGGTGGGAACACAGGAAGGGAACAAAACCCCACGATCTCTGGTCTGAATTTAAGTTGCCAGAGGATTTTAGAGGTCATGTAAAAGCGCCCTAAGCATGGCATGAAGTTATGATGGCTAAAAATGAAGCATGTCTTTTAGACATCGGGTTACACAACCCCAGCTCAAAAAGTTTATATTACTGCAAGTGTTTCTACAACTACCACATATGACCACACTGAATTTGTTATCTTCTCAATTAATTAGCTCCTAAACGAAATAGTCAAGATATAAGCCAGGCAACAAACTGTAGGTTCAACCTATGCTGAAGTTTCTGGGGTTTAAGTTTTAGATATAATCAAGCAGTTCAAGGTCAAATGTCAAGAGGAGATAAACCCAGCTTTAACACGGTAGCATATGCAATGTGCTGAATTACATCACAGTTATAAAAAATAGCTCCCAATCATATGGAAGGTACCATCGAACATTTGAAGTTCAGATAGCCGTGAGGCAGTGAAGCCAGTCACCAGCAGTATCAGTAAGTCCTGATAAGTTTTAGCATGCTCTGGGACAACAAAGGGTGTTTATACACGACCCCTAAGCTCCGCCGCAAATGGCTGCAAGGTCTGGATCTTAAAAATGTTTACCCACCAGCTCCGGACTTTGCAGACAATTAAGTGTGACCCCGCCCACTTTAGCGCGACCAAACAGCAGTTTTCTTGTACCTGGTCTTTGATGGTGACAAATATTTGATCCGGTGTAAGGATAGTGAGTGCGGGGCTCTCCTGGCTTCTGTTTGTTCTTTTTTTGCGCCCCGCCCCTTTAAGAGATCTAAATGCTGCCGGGAACAAAACGGAGGTAAACCGGCAGTCTTTTCTTTCTTTTTTCTCCCTCCCTCAGGCAGCCAGCAACCAGGAAGTGCGGAGGGGGGTGGGGACAGAGGAAGAGCGAGGAACCCCTAAGATCTCTGGTCCGAATTTAAGTGGCCAGCGGATCTTAGGAGTCGTGTAAAAAGGCCCAAAGTTTCTACTCTATCAATGCAGGATACTTCCCCACAACATGTAAATACAGTTGATTTGTTTTCCTGCCAGTATGCCCTGGTCATGGGTAAATATTTGGAATATTTGGAACACTGTTGCTAAACAGCATCCTGTTAGCAACAGAGGCAAGTAACAGAAGCCCTGTTACAGCACAGACTTACAGCACAGTCGAAGCAGTTGAAGGATGAGTGAAAGTAAGGCCGCGTTCCGAGCCCATACATTTTTATAAACATTTCGGACATAAAGAGCCCTAAGAAAATGAATTCTGCATAGTCTGAAATGAAAAACAAAGACAGAAATGACAGTTACATGTCAGGTTGTGGAGCAAAGTTATCTCTTTGTTTATAAAACCATCCCTTTTAAAAATCCTTTGGATACATAAATTATCATGGCCTTGTCCGTATCTGATCTCTGTGTGCTTGAAAAAGTGTTGGCTCTAACTAGGAGCAATAAAAAACGAGGGCAAACAGGATGTTGTGTACTTTTTGTGGCAACAAATCGTGGCTTATTTGACAATCCTTAATCTCAGCATCTTTGTGATCCTGGATTGCTCTTTCCCATGAGCTGAGAGAGTGACATTAAAAACCATCAGCAACTGTTGCAAGTTTTAAGATCAAGACTTGGAGAAGTTACTTTTTTGGAAATGGGACTCCCAGAATTTCCCAGCCATCATTGCTACCAACTACGCTGGCTGCAAGATCGCAGGAACGATAAAGCAATATATGTATTTTTCCCCTCAAAGCTGTGAGGGATGTACATAAAGAGGCTCCTAACAGAATGGAAGCGTTATTTTAGCCTAGCATGGGAAAGGAAGAAACAAAAAAATAAAAATAAAGTAAAAAATTACAACAGTGCTTATTTATTTATTTATTTATTTATTTATTTATTTATTTATTTATTTTGAATATTTTTACCCCACCTTTCTTCTTGGAAAAGAACCCAAGGTGGCTTACAATAATGAGGGCTGGTGATTCAAAGAGCCGTTTTTAAAGTGATGGGCACAATATGAAAAACGAAATGTCGTTTCGTTGTTTTGCTAGGTACTTAATGAAATGGTAGGATGCATGTTGTTTTGTGATGAAATGCCATTTCCCCCCTCTAGGATGAAACGATTCATCCTAGAAGAAATTGCAGGAGAGCGATTTTAGGCAAGCCCCCAAAAAAATTGGAAAAGTTTGGGGGTAAGGGGGCTGAGTTATGAAGCTCCAAAGGGAGTGCCCCTAGGAAAAAATCTTTCTAATTGGATTCAGAATGGAAGTCAAGCCGCGGTGGGTGAGCAATTAGCTACAAATTTGGGGGTATTACCTAGAATCACATGAAGAAGCTAAGCCTGCCATTTCCATGCCAAAATATGGCTGTTTATTGTGATCCATATTTTCGAGTACTATGATTTTGATGCTGAAACATGGCTGCAAATGCGATCCCCTTTTTTGAGTATTACTTGAAAATACGGATCACATTTGCAGCCATGATTTGGCATGGAAATGGTAGGCTTAGCCTCCTCAAGTGATTCTACGTAAGACCCCCAAATTTGGAGAGATTTGGGTTTCAAGGGGCTGAGTCATGAAGCACCAAGGGTGCCCCTAGGAAAAATTCAGAACTGAAGCCAAGTCGTGGCAGCAGTAATCGCTCGCCCACATATTGGCTTACGAATCCAATTAAAAAGTTTTTCCTAGGGACACCCCCTTTGGACCTTAATAACTCAGCCCCCTGGCCCCTAAACCTTTCCAAATTGCTTCATTTAGTAATAATTTTTTTTTACAAATGAAACAAAACAAAACTACTAAAGAAACAAAACGAAATGAAACACTATTTTTCCATTTCGTGCCCATCTCTACAATTTTTCTGCCAGAAACGAAAATGTAGCCCAGGAGTGATGTATCCCAGAAAGTCTCTGATGTTATTCCTCCAAGAAATCAATCTTCTACCTCTACCATGTTTCCTCTCAATCTTTCCTTCTATTATGTATTACTGTATAGTTATTCTTTCAGTCCATGGAATGTGAAGGATACTTCCACATTTAATAAGTATTTATTCTAAATAATTGAGACCTCACATCCATACAGGAGGGTTGACCATTTAACATTTTAATACCCTCAACCTCAAATATAGATTAAGCAGTTTGTTACACAACATTTTATTCATCTTCATAAAACTTATTCTACCTATCTCAATTCTTCATTTTATTTCTATAATGCAGTTTGCATGGTTGTTAACTAAATATCCCGAATACATGTACCTGTCTACTTGGTGTATACATGAGTTACTCAGAATATTTATACTGATGTTATCTCTCCTTCTCACTGCAGTTTTTGTTTTATCAGCATTGAAAGATAGTCCCATGTTCTTACATTGTTCTGTGACCTAGTCTATCATTGTTTGAAGGTCATCTGAGTCTTGTGGAACAGTGATTATTTATTTATTTGTTTATTTATTTGACTTATATATCGTACCTTCTTGCATAAAATCCACTCTGGGCAGTTTACAGAAATTTAAGGTAAATGATGAAACGTAATATCGAATATAAAGCAAAAATAAAAGACCATAATTAAAATAAACATCAACATCAGAACTAAATATATTATAATCCAAGATGCCCTAACAGAGGTAGAATAAACTGCTATACTCCAACCAAAACTGTGCTCACAACTTGGGGTTTAATCCCAGATAGCCAGCTCATGGTTAACTCAGCTTTCTATGCTATTCTTCTAAGGTTGGTAAAATGAGTACCCAGCTTGCTGGGGGGAGGGGGAATCATGCAGCCTGGGTAATTAAATTGTAAACTACCCAGGGGTAGCTTTAAACACAATGGAGGCAGTATATGAGCAGCACACTTTGCTTTTGCTTTGCTTTTGCTCTGGCTATAAGGATTATGTTATAGTTGTATATTACATTATTTAAGAATACAACGTTTCCTTTAAGGCCCTTAGATTTATCTGCAAGAGCATTTTACTTTTTCTAAACAGAATTGGCAACAAAATTGCCTCATCTTCAACTCTTCTATGTAGACCAGGGGTCCTCAAAGTTTTAGGCCGGTTCACCATTAGGCACCATTTAAGAATACAGTGGGTGGGGGAACCTTGCCCTTTCCCACTTTGAATGCCCCACTAGCCAGCATGCTGATCATCTCTGTTGGGGGAGTGTGGAAAGCATTTTACTGCTTTGCTTCAGCAATAGTAGCAGCTGCGGAGGGGGCTTGCTCGCAAAGTAGTAGGTGGGGGTTGCATCCCGGGGCTGGATTCAGGACCTCTTCTTAGGTTGAGGACCCTGATGTAGACACAGAATTAAAAGGGAGGCTTCACATATTTATTTATTTATTTATTTATTTCTATACCACAACCAATTTTCCCAATGGGAACTCTGGGCAGTTTACATAGAAAACAACACATATGCAATTAAAACCAACACAAGAAATAAAAATCAAACCAGTAATGCAATAAAGAAAACAAATAAATAACCCAGAAAGAGGCACAAAATGAAGTAATGAGGAAATCGACATCAAATCATGGGGGAACACAGGACAAACATTAGCGATCACCAAATGCTTCTTTCGAGAGCCAGGTTTTTACTGCTTTTTAAAAGGCTGCTAGGGATGGAGCCTGGCGAATCTCGCTAGGCAATTTATTCCATGCAGCTGGCCCGGCCACTGAGAAGGCCCAATTGCATGTAGCAAGCAACCTTACGGGCCTCCCTAGGGGTCACCACCTGGAGCAAGAGTGCTGTTGAAGCTCTGGTGGGCTGGGCCAGCACTGACCTTTGGGAGAGGCACTCTGCCAGATATTCAGGTATATACCACTTAGTATACTAGTTTACAACTTAGTAAACTAATATACCATCCATCAATTATTTTTTCTGTGGCCATTTTTATAAAGCTTATTTGCAAATAAGTTATTAGGTAAAATTAATTCAAATTTTTACCTTGCAGCTTCTGCTTCTTCCTGTTTCAAATGATTCTAGAATTAGCAATGAACTGTCCCTTAATTAGTCAGCCTCCAATATTCTTTAAATGTGAGTCTGTATTCATTAAAATAAAAATTCCTTAATAGTGGGATGGGCAAATTCCAGAGTGCAAAAGATGCACATACCCACTCCTAGAACTCAAGAGGGCCCATTTGCTTCTGCCCACCCCAAAGATTTCTATTCTAAAAAATGCTGTACTAAAAAAAGTGCCATCAAGTGACAAAAACAGAAATTTGAGGGACAAACCAAATTCCCACCCAAAACAAAGGGCATGTGGACGGCCAAGGATGTGTGGGGTTGATGTGGCAATGTTGCCCCCCCCCCCGTTTTCTTGAGTGCCCTTTGGCAGAACTGTGCTCCCCTGGAAGTGTCCGGAGACTGCACTCAGGCACCTGAGGCTTGTACTTAATCTATCCCTGATGTACAACAACTGTTTTTTTAAAAAAGTGACGAATTGAGTAACCAAACCTTCTTACTAATTAAGGGAAAATTCATCACTGATCCCTCTAGTGTATTTAAATAAGCATATATAAAAGACGAAGACGCTGCAAAAATAATATATTTATAGAGCAGGTCGTGGCTTCTCATCTCCAAGTATTCCTGGATGAGACAGTTTATTTTTGTTTTTGGTCACCTTGGTGTGTGACCTACTTCAGGAACTAGATAGGATGTGTGTGTCCCTGTTGGTTCTCCTGGAGCTCTCAGTGGCTTTCATTACCATCAACCATGTTATCCTTCTGGACTGTCACTGTGGGATGGGACTTGGAGGCGTTGTTTTACAGTGCCTCCAGCCCTTCCTGGAAGAGACAACTCAGAAGGTGATGCTGGGGGAGTCTTGTTTGAGACCCTGGCCACTGGCCTATATACATACCTGTCAAGTTTTGGCCGCCGCCGCCCAGGGTGGGAGGAGAGAGGCATAATGCATGCATGTGCATGCACACTCATGCACACATCACATTCTTTGCCCCTCTCACCCCACCGAGCTGCCACCGCACCAACTCGTCCCCTCTACCCCAGCCTTGGAGAGTCAGTCCCCCTGCATGGTCCTGGCAGCTCCTTCTTGGTGCGTGTGGCAGTGATGGCAGCAGCCAAAATTTGACAGGGATGCTCCTGCCCCGGCCTGGCCCTCATTCTCTGTGACACCAGCCATCTGCCTGAGTAATCCGAGAGCCAAAACCTTGGCAGAGCACACAGACCCTGACTCACCCCAATTTGCCACCTCCTTCCCCTGTTCAGCTTCTCCTGAAGGACTGAAGCCATTCTCTCTCTTTCTCCCAACCCCTGTCCAGCCCACTCGCTCATTCATGTTGTGTGTGTGCGTGCGCATGTGTGTGTGTGTGTGAGAGAGAGGGAGAGGGAGAGAAAAAGAGAGAAGCTGTGTCTATGCATGCAAGCGTGTGTCATGCAACTGCCTACAGAAAGAGGAGGGAAGAGTGAACGGGGTTGAAGAACAGGGGGGAGAGAGAAAAGTGACCCCCCAAAACACACACACACCATGTGGTTTGCCCCTCCCACCCAACCAAGCTGCCGCCGCACCAGCTCATCCCCTTTACCCAGCCTTGGTACAGAACAGAACATTTCCGGGGAAATTTTTAATCCGGGAAGATGGCAGGAAAAAGAAGTTAAAAACAGGAACTTTGCCAGCCAATACGGGACACTTGACTGGTCTGCCTATATAGTGTTCCTCCGGGTTCTGTTTTGTCTCCTGTGTCAACACCGACATGAAACTGCTACTTAGTTTTCTACATGAAGATGCTTAATGCTTATATTTTATAATGTGAGGTTCCACCTGCAGTATGGAGTAGCACAGTTAAGGTTCACTACCACAGGGGTAAGCATGCAAGTTCACACTTCATGCTTATATGGGGCCTATCTATGTTATCCGTTTATGTTGACTTAAGAACATAAGAACATAAGAAAATAAGAACATAAGAAGAGCCATGCTGGATCAGGCCAAAGGCCCATCTAGTCCAGCTTCCTGTATCTCACAGTGGCCCCACCAGATGCTTTTGGAAGCGCATGAGACTAGATATCTATCTCCTGATACCACTCCCCTGCATCTGGCCCTTGAAGTACCCTGGTTTTAAGCTTGGAGATTACACATCTCCATCATGGTTTGTAACCTGTGATGGACTTTTCCTCCAGGAATCTGTCCAATCCCCTTTTGAAGGCATCCAAGCCAGATGCCATCACCACATCCTGTGGCAGGGAGTTCCATAGACTAACAACGTGCTGGGTGAAAAAATATTTTCTTTTGTCTGTTCTTACTCTCCCAGCCCTCAATTTGAGTGCATGTCCCCTAGTTCTGGTATTTTGTGAGAGGGAAAAGAGCTTCCCTCTATCCACTTTACTCATATCAATTGTATTGTCATGGCTTGCTACAAAGAATTCTTGGACACATGGTTTGATGCAGGTGCTTGTTACTCTTTGTTAGTGGCCACTAGCTCCATGCTGAGAACACTGACAATTCCAACAGCCGAAGTCTATGGTGTAGACTTTAGCTGTTTTCTTTCCATTTTTATTGATAAGGGCAAAGCATAGAATATGACTTCCCAGTCTCTGCAAGTGTAAACACAACCCTTCAGCTTCACTCAAAGTTTGGCACATATTCCAAATACTTCCTCTTCCATAAATATGATGCAACATTCTCAAAGAGGGTAAAATCAACTATGTATCTAAAAGAAGATGATATTCCACTGAAAGGGCAAAAAGAATCGGAAGGAAACTCCGGAAAATGCCTAAAATCTGAATTAAAGAAACATGGAGGCATGGCAATGGATAAAACAGAAGGAAGACAAAAGCATTCAGCAGACCAACCAAAGATATCCTCTGAAGACAAAGTACTTTTTCCTTTTTTAAAGAAAAGAAAAAAGAAAAAGAAAAAGGTATTCCAAGCTACTTTTTAAAAAGGAAGCTCAACAGCAATACTCAGGATGATGGTGGAGGTGATCACAGACCATGATTCAAGAGTGTCTGCTCCCCACCCCAGATGCCTTTAGTTCAACAAGAGCACCGGAATTCTAATACTCACAGAGGAAGTTAGATAGCCAATCTGGCTGGTTGTAGTGTACTATAGCAACACACAAGGTGTTGAGAGCTACCAGACTGAGGACTGTCCAGTAAAAGGCCTGAGTTTTGACAATTCGACGGATATAGAAACGCAACCTCCGCTCCTTTTTGTGAAAGAAAGTGGCGTTTTCCAGCTTGGCACTTTTGATGCTGGCACGAGCAAAGGGTGAACCTGCAGAGGAGAAATAGACATCAAAATTAAGGAAATTCTTACAAATACAAATTACACCAAGTGGGCTCGGTCTGTTAGTCCACCCAGCCCATTCTCTCTGACAATGGTAGCAGCTAAAGCCCCTTAGAAAAGTCCCCAGTCCTGCACCTGGCAGCCATGAAATACATCTCAGGGCCAATAAGATCTCGTCACCACCTTCAAGAGCCAAATGCAATCTGCAGGCCTCGGGCGGAAGGAAGGCCTATTTCTATTCAAATAGTGTGACATTGTCAACTGCTCTAGTCTTGAAGAAAATCAGAAGATGCCCCTTCTTTGCAACTCACTAAGTATTCAGGACTAGACCAATCCAGATATCTCCTGTTCAATATGGAAGCAGAGACCTCCCTTATCTAGCACACTCTCTTCAACAATAGCAACACTGCACAAAACCATGTTCAAAAGGCTACTGATTACCTCCTGCTTTCCTAGCATTTGCGACTCCACAGCAGCAAGTCTTAGAAATACCACAATGGATGCTAGCAGGCGAAAATACTGTGCTGACATTGCATTTTAGGATTTAATTTCTCAGTACCAGCAATCGCTCTTTCCACTTGCAACCAAAAATGTCACTGAGCACAGTAATTGCTTCCTGGTATAAACAGCAGTTTTAAAAACAAGATCAGGTCTCCTGCAGACTTGCAGGTATCCAAGCAGACATTTGTTACAGTCCACCAACACATTGGTTTTCAACCAGTCAGTCAGAAATTGGAATGGGATCCACCACAGTGTCTATCCTAACCTATGATAAGCTGGGGAAAAAAAAACCCAGCCACGGCACCACACAAATATATGGCAAAAATACAAAAGTGGGTCGCCTGATACAAAGCTTAGAAAAATTAATTTCTTAGACGTCCAAATCCCCCACCAGCATGAACAAGGGCCAATGTAGGCACCCCCTCCATAATTTTTCTAGGTTCTGCCCCAACCTAATTTGTGTTTAGATGAAAGGTAGGCCCTGTATTTGAAAATGTGCGGACAGTACTGCACCTACACACGAGAAGCACCCCCTGCTATGCTTCCTTGACTTACCCACTGAGGAGATGTCAGCCAGCGGGTCATCTGCTTCATCTGGGTTCAGCAGATCTGTCTTGCTCTTCTTGATTGTGGCTCTCCGAAGAGCTCCAACAAGAGGAACATGACAAGAAAAACAGACATTATCCTCCAGGCCCCTTGATTAGATTCATTTGACCCCACCGCATTTGCTGAGCATACCCAAGAGTTTGGAAAAGCTTTTTGTTTTTACTCCTGGAATTTCCTAGGCGGCATTCTGGGAGCTGTAACCCCAAAAGTAATTTTTCCAAGATCTAACTGAATAGCAAGGATCACAGCTTAGACTTTGTGCGACATATGCTCCTTTTCCATTCACTGAGTTGGAAGAAAGTGGACAGGGTTTATGGATCCATTTCACTGCATCAGGGATTCGCCCCTAGTTTTTTGTTGTGGGCCACCCTAAAAGTTGTATGTAAATATCAATTCTTGTTTTCCAAATTCCTATCAGGTGACCATGTTAATATGTGGCAGCAAAAATAACATTTCTTTTAAGATTAACAAGTTTAATTTGGCATAACCATTCATAAACTCTAACTCATTTTGTCAAATCAGATCTTTGTCGACAGAAGAACAAGTTTTGGAGGAATGTTAAAAAGAAGACACACATCTTCAGCGGAGATTTTCTAAAAAGAGGTTAGGTGGCCACCTCACACTGGAAAGGGAATTGGAGTGGATAACTCTGGGAGTCCCTTCCAGGTCTCCAGCTCTAGCGTTCTAGGATTATCTGACGAAGGGAAAGAAATATAATGGTTTCACCAGTCACTTTTCCATTTGAAACCAAGCACACACCTACCCCTGCAAACAGAGTTACCTTTTGCGGGGTTTTAGAAGAACATTGGTGAAAACAGGCATATGTCTGGAACCTTGCAGGGTGAAAATGTGTGTGTGTGTGATTTAGAGTGGACTTAAAATATATATCTCCAAGCCAGAATGTGAATCTGGGTTTGTCAAGGCCAACATCCTAGCCACTTTTTCTACAGACAAGAGTATCCTGCATATTTATCAATTTCCCACGAGACTACTTTCCTCTCAGAATAAGCCAGGATTTTTTTACATGAGTTGTAACAGTTAATCATCAAGACTACACTGAGTTCCTGGACAATCCTGGTCAAACCTGTGGCAACAGAGCCATGAGCTTTCTACTTGGCTCATCCTCACCCATGGCACACTTTACAGATGTTGATGGCTTACCATCAAAAGGGTGACGAGGCTCTCCTTCTATGTCATCTTCTGCAAGGATAACTTCTTCTGAAAGAAATAAGCAAACTAAGAGTGGCACTAGGCAAAGACAGGTGGACTATGTGAGTCAGACAAGGCAAGGTTAGATGGACATCTTCTGACCATCTAGCTGTTGCCAATGAAGAGGAATTCCCATTCTCACTGGATTTCAGAACAACTCTCTGGGGCCTTTTAATTTGACTGGGGGAAGAGTCTGCATGAGAAAATCACACACATAATAAAAAATCTTTCTGAACATACTATACAAACTCTTTTTACTGTTCATTTACACCTTTGATTGCTATTAACTGTTACATGGCCTTATTGATTTAGTGATCTAATGTCGTCCACCATTAGCTTATTGCAGGCATGTGCAAACTTCGGCCCTCCTGATGTTTTGGACCACAACTCCCAGAATTCCACACCTGTATTTCCAATGGCAAAGGATTGTGGGAGTTGTGGTCCAAAACATCTGGAGGGCCAATGTTTGGACATGCCTGGCTTATTGTATTTCCCTTTGATGTTTATGAATGTTGTTGTTTTAGTTATGTTTTCATTTGCAATATTTTTGCTTTTTATTATATTTTTGTATCTGTATTTTGTAATCAGTTTGTTTTATGTTGTAAACTGCCCAGAGTGGCTTTCTGCCAGATGGGTGGTATATAAATCGAATGAATGAATGAATGAATGAATGAATGAATGTTTATTTTACTGTGTTGTGAATCATCCATGATAGTGCATTGTTTAATGGTGCAGCAAATAAATAAATACATAAATACATAAATACATAAAATCACTTCAAAACAAAAATATTTTTAAAAGTCAGTGTCAACCAAACAAAATCTTAACAGCAAAACTGGGATGTTTCTTAAGATCAGCAAAATTTAGTTCCCAGGAAATATGAAAACATCATTCCTTTTCCTGCATTTGGGTGGTGTTGGTTCAAAGTTACTGAGGTTAAAAATGGGATCACAGAAGTAGAAGAAAAATTAATGTACACCCTGTTCATCAATAGAAAAAAATATCATTGGTACACCATCCACAGAGAGAAATATATTTCTTTTGACTCTTTGTACGTGACTTGGTAGCAAACGGCAGTAATTACAGACATTAGATGCTTATCAATTACATAGCAAGGCTGTACTTAACTCAATGCCTATGTAAAGGAAAAGGTATTTTGTTTATGGCAATCCTAATAGGGTTGCCACGAATATAGCATTTCCCTTGATGAAAAAGAAGAAAAGATTATTTCCTACTGCCACTGCATCTCAACAGAGTCATCTAGCAAATTTGTTTTGAGTGGTTAGGGACTTAATACATGCCCCATCAAAAGAACAAGATGTTGACCACTCAGCAAACCTCTGTGAGGAATTTACATGGCAGTTTGCAAACAAGTCTCGGATCCGTTTTGACTTGGATGCTGTAACTGATGCAGGTCCTGTGCATGCAATTTTGGTCTCTGCTTGCCTGCTTAGAATTGATACATTTCACTTGGTGCAGCCTGAAGATATGAACAGGATTGTTGAAGAAGTGAGTGCCACCACATATCTGCTAGATCTTTACCCTTCCCATCTTATTAAAACAGAAAGAGGAGGAATGGGCAAGTGGGTAAAGAGAGTGGTGAACTGCAGCATGGTAGGAACTCAGCTTGTTTAAAGGAGGCAGTAACAAGACTATTACTGTAAACCAGGAATGTCCAAAGTCAGGCCCAGGGGCCAAATGCGGCCTGTTTTCAAATTTTGAGTGGCCCACGGCTTCTTCTCCCCACTGGCTCACCCTGTCATGCATTCCCGCCTGCTGGCCTCTCCCCATACTGGATGGAGATGTCCACTTGCAGATTTACGGTTTGACTGCCCTCCCTGCCTCTGTCCACCCCCCCAGCCACCTGCCCAGCTTACCCACCCCCAGCTCCATTGCTGCAGCCCCCTCCCCGCCTGCTTGCATGTCCTAGAAGTTTGCCCAAAGTCTGGGCCAGGGGCCAAATGCAGCTAGATGGTTGGCCCCCCACATATTTTCACCTCACCAAATCTGGCCCTCCTTGCAAAAAGTTTGGACACCCATGCTGTAAACCCACCCACCCCCACACAACTATTAGCCGTTCTCAAACATTCAATTTCTGGGGAAGATGTTTATCAGCATCAAGAATTCCTGAAGCTGATTATCTAGACCCATTTCAATTGGTTTTAGGCCAGACTATGGGATAGAGACAACTATTCACAGCAAATATTCAACATGATCAGAGCAGAACAGTGTGTCTTAACTACTTTTCATAATTTGAACATTAAATTTACTGTATGTACATCTGATTTCCCCCCTATCCAAATCCAGAATTTTACACTTATAAGTTTAAATTATTTTTCTTAGTTTAGATTTCTGCCTCTTAATGTATTACAATAGTTCCCAAATTTGGTGCCAGCCACTTCATTCCTTTTCCATCACTTACAAAGATGCAGAACAATCCCGGGCCTAGTGCAGAATCCTGCAGCAATTATAAGGTTACTGTTCAGTCTATTGATTATAATGGAGAACAATGCAAAATTAAATAAAACTTACTAAAATTAAAGAGCAAAATCTTTAACAATAATTCCAGGGCTAAAAATATGGAAGTCTGGAGAAGAAGAGGAAAAGATACATATGACAAAGAGCTGCAGAAAATTACCTACCCGCTTTGGAGATCCATTCCATGTAGCCATTGAGTTCACGTTCAATCTGCTGCTGTCTTCTCAACTTCAGAAATGCTCGTCGGTTCTCCACCCGCTCCCTTTCTTTGGCAAACTCTCTGTAAATTAAGCAGGGCCTCTGTGCTAAAGATTCTCAGACAACAGGACTGTAGCAGCAAGCAACTACTATCGGTCATTGGGCATTATCAGCCCATTTTCCCTGTTGTGACATGCCACAGGTCTATAGAAATGTGGTGTGCTATTGTGTGCAATCATGGTACATGAGTGAGAGCATGAGAAAGAGAAGCAGTAATGAGCTCAAAAACCATGGCTTCAATTACTTTGAAATGGCACTTTCTTTGCAGGATAAGAGCAACAACTATAGGTTGGGTGCCTTAACCTTCTGTCTAGGGCAGGAATGCTATATACTTACCCAGAAAGCACCCCCAATACAAGGTTGAGCATAAAAAAGGATCCAATTATGATGAGAGGGATAAAATACAGCCAGTTCCAAGCACTCCCTGAGGCATCATTGCTCTGCAGGAAAGACAGAGAGAGAGGGTGCCATCACTGGATGGCAAAGACATGGGCACAATTTTCACCGGAATAATTAATGAACTCATTATATGCCCTAAGGAAAGAAAAATGATCAATGCTCTACAAGAAATCAACTTACAAATCAAACTACTAAACTGAGGGTACATCCACCACCACACCACCTACCCACCAATGAACCAGACAGCCAACCCACTTATCTAGTCACATACTGCCTCTTGACCCCAGGAAAACACATAGACCCTTAAGTGTGGGAAGAACCATCCAGCCCCCCCCCCATCTTTCTTTTGCTTCAAGACTTTAATCTGAGGTCTCTAAACCACATCTCCAATGTCAAACAAAACAGTTTGAAGTCCCCTGGGTTCTCTGATACAGAAAGCCACCTGATGCCAGTATAAAAAATTCTGGGGTTCTCTGGTTTATCTCACAATTACTGTGACTGACATATTAAGTACTAATCAAACTGTAAAGTGAGTGGTGCATTAACATGACTACTTATTCATGAAATGCATACAGTAATACCTCAGATAAAGAATGCGTCGGATAACAAAATTTTCAGATAACAAATGGACATTTCCAGGTATAGGGCTTCCTCGGATAGTGAATGTTTCCTATGGGCTGCCTCAGATAACAAATGTTTCATAATGCCTTGCAAAAAATGTCTACCCTGCATGCATTACAGGATGCATAGTTTATGGAGGGGTGGGAGGAGTTAGAGTGTTTTTTTCCATGGTGTTTTGGAGCCAGTCTGGACATGTTTTGCTGAGGGATTTGGACCTTTTGAACTTGGTAAGATAGGGAGTTAGCTTTTATTAATCTTTGCACTGCTTTTCTTTGCATTTTTGGCTGGAAGAGGCTGGGGTAGTTTGCTGGTTTCATTTATCAGTGTTTACCGTCTTTTTTCATTGCTCTGCAGGCAAAAATGGGCTGGATTTTTCTTCCTGCTTCCTGTTTCTTTGCATTTTTCCCCATTGCACTTTGGGTGGGAATAGACTGGGGTAGTCTTGCTGGTTTCTCTTGTCCATGTTTGCATTGCACTGCAGGGGGTGTTCTGGAGGGTGTTCCAGCACTGCAAGCCTTTAAAGTGCATTTTATAAAGAGGTCTAAGACTCCCCCCCCCAGCTTTTTTGGCTTTTTTCGGACCTCCGGAATGGATTAATCAGTTTCCCATTCATTTCAATGGGAAACCACGTTTCGGAAAACATTTTTTTCGGATAACAAATTGCCTCTGAGAACGAATTAAATTTGTTATCAGAGGTACCACTGTATTTGTATATATTGTCATAAATCCGTTTTTGAAACACGAGTGTGGAAATGAATGGTGGTTGAACAAAACACAAATGTCTTGTCAGCATTAAGTCTCATATGTTTACCTTCATCCAGTCCATTACTGATGCCAAACACCAGTTTAGAATAGGAGCCACTTCCTATCTTTGTGGCACAGTGGTTAAATGGCTGTACTGCACCTAAAACTGTGCTTATGACCTGAGGTTCAATCCCAGGTAGCCGACTATTCTTCCAAGGCTGGTAAAATGAGTACCCAGCTTGCTTGGGGGGCAATGTGTAGCCTCTGTAATTAAATTGTAAACTGCCCAGAGAGTGATGTAAGTGTTATGGGGCAGTATATAAGCAGAACATGTTGTTTCTACTTTCCTTGGAAGTAGATGGAAAAGAGAGATAGAGTTGGGTCTCATCAGCATACTGGTACACTCCAAATCTGGGGAAAAAACCTTTCCCAGCAGTTTCATGTCAATATTAAAACACATGGGTGTCAAGAATATTCTTGTGAGTGAGTTTTTCAACTTGCAATTAGAGATATGGAGTCCAGCTGTGGACTGAAGCAAGCTCGGTAAAGTGGCCTTGACAGGAAGGCAAGTGTCCAAGGACAGTGGAAGCGTAGCTCAGAAGCGTGGATGAAAGAAGCATTATGACATGTGACGTAAAAGTAAATATGTGATTGGAAGGAGATGCTATATATACCTTATGTATTGCAATATGTTCTTGCTGTTTAGCCAGGGCTGTTTAGCCAGTAAGCCTGATGTGTTGGCTGTGATAAGAAAGAGTAGCAGGATTGTGTATGCAACTGGATGTAAGTCTGAAAACCAATGGAACCTGTATATATTTTGAAAATAGACTGCAATAGAAAACCAGCAACGGAGTCTGTCATATTTTTGCCTCTAATCCTTGACATCGCTGCAACTCTGCTAACTGAGGTTAGCTCCTCAGTTAGATATCTATGGTCTAGATATCAAATGGTGATCTTATAGCACCACCTTCTGAGTTCATTCCTCCAGGAAGGACTGCTGCCACTGCAAGAGAGTTCAGCTGGATACCATGGTATTGATAGCTGCTGTAAGATCCAGCAGAACCAACAGTACACTGCCCCTCTTATTTCTAGTACAGGTCATCTACTAAGGCAACTAGAACCACCTCTTTCCTATAATGCGGCATGAAGTGGGCCTGAAATTGATTTAGATCCATTTCATCCAGGAATTATTGGAAATGAGAAGTCACCATCTGCTCTAAAGCCTTCTCTAAAAATGGAATATTGGAGATTGGCTTGCACTCTACAAATCAGTCTGTAGATGAATGAGAGAGTCCTTAGCTCAACAACATAGCACATATTTTACAGCACAGGTTCAGCTATCAGTATTTTCAAGAACCTCAAATAGCAGGTTTGGGCAGAGAATAGACAGTGTAAGACAGTGTATTTTCAAGAGCAAATAATTCAATTGTTTCAGCTTTTAGGTATATTATTCTACAATTTCCATTTAACTGATGTTCAGTGACATCAGTGTTGAAATGATGTCACAGATCTGGGCTTCAAGTATAAATCTCGCCTGATGACTACTGTACTGTGTTACAGTACTTCATTTTAACAAGTGAAACAAAAAACTGGAGATCCTGACTTTTCAGGCTTTTTGTCAACTCTTGTACACTACACTATCCAGAACCAATGTTCTTGATTCACAACACCTCTCCTTTGGCTTCTGTGACTGAATGCCAGTACAGTAATGCATTGGAGCTAGTGTAGTTCCACAAGTTCCATTGATTCATTGGGATACTGTACTTAAATGACAACCTACTATTGGATTTCAGTCCACATTTCCTCTCTTCTCACCAAAACCATCAACAAAAATGTTTATCATGTGCTCTGTATCAAGTAACCCTTACTATGAATTCTAGACATGCCTCGCTTCTATGCAGATGATTTTGAAGCAAAAGGTAGTTTGTCTCTTCTCTGTGCCTTGAAAGCCAACATTATAAATGGGTCACTGGTTTGCCCTAAGGAACATACTAATGGAACTAACTCTTTTGTGAAGCCTGGCTACTCAGCAGCAGCTGGAGGGGACTATAAGAAGGAGCTTTGTATGAACTGCAGGTACATGAACCACTAACAACTCTCTGTCCCCATTTCTATCAACTAAATATAGACGGAGGAACAAAGCCATCTTCTGCAATGTAGCAGTTCGCGAACTTCAGCCATCAACTATGCCAGGTGACTTAGCACATAAAGGACTTTGCATTAACTTCAGACGTATTTATGTCTGATCTCATTTTCCCTCACAGACTTAACTGGCATTAGTGTTGGCTTATGACAAGTGCAAGCTTCACACCGTTTCTTTCTCTTTCCTGGAGTTTTTGGGGTAAATGACATTAAAATTATACCGTACAGTACTTCTAAGTGGACCATTTTTGTTATCTTGGTTATCCATACAAAAACCAAGCAAACATACCAAAAGCTCAGAATCTTTATCCTTAAAATTGCAGGGGGTGGGCAGGAATAGGAGACTGAGGCCTTCTCCGGAGAGACATTTGCCCTGGTGTTTAGTTTAGTGGAGGGACAGGTTGGTTGATCTTTTTCCTGGCGAATCACTGACAAATACACAGATATGTATACGCTCATTCCATAACGGGTGTTGTAATGAATTCTCCTGCCTCTATCTGCACCTTATCTCTCAGCTGCCCTCTCTTTTTTGTTTCTTACAATGAAGTATCTGCAGATCCATGTTTTCAACTTCCCTCTCAACTCTTTCAGCAAACTTCATCTTCTCCATTCCAAAACGCTCTATGGCTTTTTATATCCCATGGCCTTCTGTCCAGCACCACTACAGTTGTCACAAAACTCCCATCTTTTCCCCTTCTTTTTCTGTTTACCCACTTTTCACCAATATTTCTGCACCTTCCTATCTTAGTTCTTCTTGTTTTCTCGCATTTATTTTCAGTGGTGCTTAATTTCTCCCTCTGTTCTCTATATTCTTATCTTGAACCCCCCATTCTATTAACAACAAAACCAACAACAAAAGCTCTCAAGGAGCCTCGTGGTGCAGTGGTTGAATGCCTGTACTGCAGGTAACTCTGTGCTCATGACCTGGGGTTCGATCCCAGGTAGCAGGCTCATGATTGACTCAGCCTTCCATCCTTCTGAGGTTGATAAAATGAGTACCCAGGTTGCTGGGGGGGGGGGTTCAATATGCAGCCTACATACTATAATTAAACTGCCCAGAGACTACTTGAAGTGGTATAGGGCGGTATATAAGCAGAACGCTTTGCTTTTTCACTATCCCCATCTAAAAGGGGAAGGGGGTGGTACCCAATGACTTCAATCAGTGCTTTTGACATTGTCCAACCATGCTTTTGACATCTTGCAGCCTGCCTAGGCACCCAGGGGTGAAGAGGTGGTATCTGAGCCCCCAAGCTGTACTGACTAATAGTAAATTGATGATACGTAAGGTGTGGAGTTGTGTATGTGCTCACAAAGGTTACTCACAGAAAGTAGCCCACAATAGGGAGCAATTAAGTTATTAGAGAAGTCATCATTATTTCATATCAAATTAATTAAGCAATAAATATATGTGTGTGAACTGGCACCAACAAGGAACTTGACCTGAGAGTAGAGCACCAATACCCTATTCTTCACTGGAAGTATGCATACATTATTCCTTTGTTTCATTTTTAGGTACAGAAATGACTTTGGGAAGAATAGATAATAATGGCTTTTAAATAGCTGGTAGGAGACCTAAATGTGAGGAGAGCGAGAAGAGCACAGGAGAGTAATGAAACCTTTTTGGATGGGAAAAAAAGTCTAGTTTGCTTTCCCAAGAGGCTACAAATGAAAGATGCTCTGATTAGCTATCCAGGGCACCTTCACAAAGGCACAAAACACTGAAAAAAAAGACCAGATGGGTGCAAGAAAAGTGATCTTAGAATATTCTGGGAAAGCTTTGAAAAACTAAGTCAATTTAACACTGACAGAGATTTTTTTTTCTTTAAGCAGAAGGATGCCAGGGCCGCCTAGATTACAAAACATAGTACCTGCCACCTGTCCTGAAAGTAATTTAAAGTAACAATGCACTGCAGGCTCTAAGATCTATTTGCCTTTGTGATGAGATCATTGATAAGCCATGTTCAAACAATGACAACATGCACAAATATGACCCAAGCATTTCCACTGGGAAATCTTAAATGTTGATATTTATTCCAAAGTCTTCCTCTAAAGCTCAAGGGGACTTATACATCCCATATAGCCAAAACACAGAAAGACAAAGGCTCCCCATTTCCCACTTATTACACAATAGACCAGTAAAAGATCTATTGATAGATGCAAATGTAAAAATCAGAGCAATGCCATTAAAAACACTAAAGGAAATAAAGCAACTAATTTATAGCACAGCTATCATAATAACTGCAGAACTTGGTTACAAGCTGCAACGCCCAACCTCCAAAAAACTCCTGGCACTCCAAAATGGAAAATTCTGCTGGAAATAAATAAATAAATAAATAATGTGCAGGCATTAGCAACTTCAAACACTTGAAAGATTCAAGACTTAAAAACAAAAAAATTAAAGCAAGACTGCTCAGCACTGAAACTGTTGGCTGCAAAGTTGGCAGTTTGTTGGTTCAAATCCTGGGTACCACGCAGTGAAGTGAGCTCCTGCTGTTAGCCCTAGCTCCTGCCAACCTAGCAGTTTGAAAGCATGTAAATGCAAGTAGAGAAATAGTTACTGCTGTAAAAAGAAGGAAGTTAAACAGTGTTCCCTGTGCAGAAATGTGTTCAGCCATGCCGGCCACATGGTCACAGATCTGCACAACATTTGGCTCTTTGGCTTAGAAATGGAGATGAGCACAGCCCATAGAGTTGGACACAACTACCACGCATGTGCAGGGGGAAATTTTACCTTTACCTTTATGCAAAGTATATGACCTAGAAAGAAAAACCATTCTTGAAATGATGGAAGAATTAAAACAATACGTAATAGCTAAAACAAAAAACAAAACAACAAAAATAAATAAATAAATAGAAAGTTATGATGGATACTTAAAACAATATAGAGAAAAAACACAATTTCAGAATAACCAACATTTATTCTATAAATCTCTAGGACGGAATGCAAAGCAAACGAAATTAGGCCTATAAAGATGAAGCTCTAAAATTTTGGAAATAAATTTGCATAAGCACAACTAGACATAACAAAAATGCCTTATGAATTAAAAGACATTTGTAAAGAAACTCAAGGAAAATTTATGGATGATATTGTAGTAACAACAAAAATGATAAAGAGGCAAGTACAGGTTGTGAAAAACTGGACTGCATTAGGTCCAGATGAGCTGCACAGATTTTGGTTAAAGCATTTAACAAGTCTCCATCAACGTTTAACAGTTCAGCTTAATCCAAGATTCTAAAACCAAACATTGGATGACAACAGGCCAACATTTCTTCTGATAATAAAAGAGCATCAAAAGGGCAATGAACCCAGTAATTATCAACCAATTACATCCTTCCAACAATGTTCAAGCTCTTCAAAGGAGTACCTGCATGACCAATATATAATTATTTAAGTGAAAACTTCCTATATACCCAACTGAACAGAAAAGGAATTTGAAAAAGTCAAGAGCCACAAAGATCATCTGCTTATTGATAAGATGATACTAAAGAAGGAAAAAATGAAAAACAAATTAAGACTGTTTTCCATTTTTCCATGTTTTTTCTTGAAGGACTTCTGAATATTTTTACTGATTTCAAAAATCTTTAGGCAGGTGTTAATCCAGATGTGTGGCTCAGATAGACTATAAAAAGGCATTTGACTTGCTACACAGCTCGATTAACACATGCCTAAAGATCTATGGGATCAGTAAAAATATTCAGAAATCATTTAAGAAAAACATGGAATAATGGAAAACAGTCTTAATGGCCTATGGTAAGGATATTGGAGAATTTAGCTGAAAAGAGGAATATTTCAGGGGAATTGCTGTTTAACATCTTACTTATCCCTGTGTCAATAATTTTAAATAAAACTGGACTGGGCTACCATATTTCAAAACAAGATGGCAAAAGCAATCATCTGTTATACATGTATGACCTAAAACAATATGTAAAATATTCAACAGATATAGAATCACTGCTAAACCCACTGTGAATATCTAGTAAAGATATTCAAATGAAATTTTTAATTGATAAATTCAATTTACCATGGCATATACCATGGCAAGATCCAAAAGCTAGATGGAATAGAGTTAAAAATGAGAATATTATAAAATCACGATCAAGTAATGAAAATTACTGTATATATATCTTGGAATACTAGAAGCAAATAAGATCCTGCACACAAAAGTTAAAGAACTGACAGAAAGAAAATATATCAAAAGACTAAGGAAAATCATAAAATCAAAATTAAATGGTGGAAATACAACCAAAGCCATAAACACACATGCCGTTCGAGTAATTAGATACCCAACTGGAATAATAGATTGGAACCAAAATGAATTAGAAGAATTGGATAGAAAACAATGAAACTAATGAACATGCATCACATACTACATCCAAAAAAGTGATGTGGAAAGAAAAGAAGTCTAAATGATTGTACTAGTACAAGCAGAGAAGAATTGCTTAAAGCTGTGACAATGTAGAATATAGTACACTGAAAACAAGAGAAATAAAGGCTCAATATAAGATATAACAATTTGAAAATAAATTTAATAGTTGGGAAAATAAACCACTACATGGACAATATTGATGGAAAACATGATAATAATTCAACATGGGCATCGGTAAAATGGGGGACCATTAAGAAGAAAACTGAAAGATTGATTTTTTTGCTGCACAAGAGGGTTACCATAAGACAGGCAAACTGACAGCACCTAACAAAGGGGAGGATTAATGTAATACAGGAGAGTATTCAGGATGAACAGGTCACAAGAGATTGATCAGTATAACTCAGTGCACTGTGTAGACTTCTGCAGAAACCAAGAGAGAGAGAGCAAGAGCAGAGGGAGAGTATATTGAAGGTCTTCCCATTGCCTCCCCATTCTCAAATATAACTATCAAATCAAATGCTGCTGAGAAAAATGATGCCAATGTATAATTTGAAAGCGCTTTCTCTTTTTCACTTCCCATTTCCCTAACAGGCATCTTACTCTTTCAAGGTCCTGTTGGCTATATTGTTTTGATTTTATAGTGAATTTTTATTGAAGGCTGAGACTGCCAACTTGGCAACCCCTGGCACAGACTTGCCTATTGTGCTAATTCAAACTGATTGCTCAGTATTTTTTCCTGTCATACCCACTGCTCCTCATTGAGTCTTTTGGGCTCTTGATTTTGGAAGATAAGAATGCAGTACACAGAGCTTTTACTCCACTTATTTCTAACAATCATGACCAAACTCATGCAGGATAGACCTGTTTTGTACCGACATCAAAAATGGAAAAAAATGGCACTGAGTTTCTATTCTCTGCGTGAGTCCCCTAGGCTTGGTAGTTCATAAGCTTTGTACGCTGGCCCTAGAGCCATAGATATGATTCACCAAGCCAACCCCAGCTCTCCAGCCATGTACTGAGGCTTAGTAGTTGCTTGACGACTCCAATCCCATGTTTTGCATAACTAAACAACCTATAAAATATTGCATTCCTGGGCACCATCAGAAGTAGAATTCTTGTCATTCTTATCATTCCTACTGTATGGCCTTTGTTGTTGTTCAGTCGTTCAGTCGTGTCCGACTCTTCATGACCCCATGGACCAGAGCTCGCCAGGCCTTCCTATCCTCCACTGCCTCCCGGAGTTTTGTCAAATTCATTTTGGTTGCATCGATGACACCGTCCAACCATCTCATTCTCTGTCCTCCTCTTTTCCTTTTGCCTTCGATTTTTCCCAGCATCAGGGACTTTTCCAGGGAGTCCTCTCTTCTCATGAGGTGGCCAAAGTACTGGAGCCTCAGCTTCAAAATCTGTCCTTCCAGTGAACATTCGGGGTTGATTTCTTTCAGAATGGATAGGTTTGATCTCCTTGCAGTCCAGGGGACTCTCAAGACTCTCCTCCAGCACCACAGCTCAAAAGCATCGATTCTGCGGCGATCAGCCTTCTTTATAGTCCAGCTCTCACTTCCATACATCACTACTGGAAAAACCATAGCTTTAACCATCCTGACCTTAGTTGGCAAAGTGATGTCTCTGCTCTTTAGGATGCTATCTAGGTTTGCCATTGCTTTCCTCCCAAGAAGCAGGCGTCTTTTTATTTCGTTGCTGCAGTCGCCATCTGCAGTGATCAAGGAGCCCAAGAAAATAAACCCTGTCATTGCCTCCATTTCTTCCCCTTCTGTTTGCCAGGAGGTGATGGGACCAGTGGCCATGATCTTAGTTTTTTTGATGTTGAGCTTCAGCCCATTTTTTTCACTCTCCTCTTTCACCCTCATTAACAGCTTCTTTAATTCTTCCTCACTCTCTGCTATTAGAGTAGTATCATCTGCGTATCTGAGGTTGTTGATATTTCTTCCGGCAATCTTAATTCCGGCTTGTGATTCATCCAGACCGGCCTTTCTCATGATGTACTCTGCATATAAATTAAATAGGCAAGGTGACAGTATACAGCCTTGTCGTACTCCTTTCCCAATTCTAAACCAGTCAGTTGTTCCATATCCAGTTCTGACGGTTGCTGCTTGTCCCACATACAGATTTCTTAGGAGACAGATAAGGTGGTCAGGCACTCCCATTCCTTTAAGGACTTGCCATAGTTTGTTGTGGTCTACCTTGTAAAATTTTGAGCATAACCTTGCTAGCATGTGAAATGAGTGCAATTGTGCGATAGTTGGAGCATTCTTTGGCGTTTCCTTTCTTTGGGATTGGGATGTAGACCGATCTTTTCCAGTCCTCTGGCCACTGCTGGGTTTTCCAAATTTGCTGGCATATCTTATGCAGCACCTTTACAGCATCCTCTTCTAAGATTTTAAAGAGTTCAATTGGAATGCCATCACCTCCACTGGCCTTGTTGTTTGCAATGCTTTCTAAGGCCCACTTCACTTCACTTTCCAGGATGTCTGGCTCCAGGTCAGCAATTACGCTATCTTGGTTATCAGGGACATCCAGATCTTTCTGATATAATTCTTCTGTATATTCTTGCCATCTCTTCTTGATCTCTTCTGCTTCAGTTAGGTCCCTACCTTTTTTGTCCTTTATCATATCCATCTTTGCACGAAATACCCCTTTAATATCTCCAATTTTCTTGAACAGAACTCTGGTTTTTCCTTTTCTGTTGTTTTCCTCTATTTCTTTGCACTGTTCATTCAAGAAGGCCGCCCTGTCTCTCCTTGCTATTCTTTGGAAGTCTGCATTCAATTTTCTGTATCTTTCCCTTTCTCCCTTGCATTTTGCGTCCCTTCTCTCCTCCGCTATTTGCAGGGCCTTGTTGGACAACCACTTTGCTTTCTTGCATTTTCTTTTCTTTGGAATATTTTTCATTGCAGCCTCCTGTACAATGTTACAAGCCTCCATCCATAGTTCTTCAGGTGTTTTGTCCACCAAATCTAGTTCCTTGAATCTATTCTTCACTTCCACTGTGTATTCATATGGGATTTGACTTAGGTTATACCTGACTGGCCCAGTGATCTTCCCTACTTTCTTCAGTTTAAGTTTGAATTTTGAAATAAGAAGCTGATGATCTGAGCCACAGTCAGCACCAGGTCTTGTTTTTGCTGACTGTATAGAGCTCCTCCATCTTTGGCTGCAGAGAACATAGTCAATCTGATTCCGGTATTGTCCATCTGGTGATGTCCATGTGTAGAGTCGCCTTTTGTGTTGTTGGAAAAGAGTGTTTGCAATGACCAGCTTGTTCTCTTGATAAAACTCAATTAGCCTTTGCCCTGCTTCATTTGGAACTCCAAGGCCAAACTTGCCAGTTATTCCTTTTATCACTTGACTCCCTACTTTAGCATTCCAATCCCCTATGATGAGAAGAACATCTTTCTTTGGTGTCAGTTCTAGAAGTTCTTGTAAGTCTTCATAAAATTGGTCAGTCTCAGACTCTTCAGCACTGGTAATTGGTGCATCAACTTGGATTACTGTGATGTTCAAAGGACTGCCTTGGAATCGTACCGAGATCATTCTATCATTTTTTAGGTTGTATCCCAGCACTGCTTTTCTCACTCTATTGTTGACTATGAAGGCTACTCCATTTCTTCTATGGGATTCTTGCCCACAGTAGTAGATGTGATAGTCATCTGAACTGAATTCACCCATTCCTGTGCATTTAAGTTCACTGATGCCCAGGATGTCAATGTTTATTCTTTCCATCTCACGTTTGACCACATCCAGCTTACCCTGGTTCATAGATCTCACATTCCAGGTTCCTATGCAGTATATTTCTTTGCAACATTGGACTTTCCTTTCTCTTCCAGGCACGTCTGCAGCTGAGCGTCCTTTCGGCTTTGGCCCAGCCACTTCATTAGCTCTGGAGCTACTTGTACTTGTCCTCCGCTCTTCCTCAGTAGCATGTTGGACACCTTCCGACCTGAGGGGCTCATCTTCCAGCGTCATATCTTTTAGCCTTTTGTTTCTGACCATGGGATATTCTTGGCAGGGATACCGGGGTGGCTTGCCAGTTCTTACCCCAGGAAGTCTTATTACAGGCCTCATTGTCACCAGTGTAATTAGCCTTACAATGATGAAAGCACAGTTCAGCCTGTTTTATTTTATAGCCTAACTGATCAACTGGGACACAAAAGTAGAAATGTGCCCCATTTATAAGATATTCCAGACTGAGGCTGGAATATCTTATAAGTATGCCTTACAGCATACTTAACATGTGGGGAGTTTTTCCTCGTGGGTCACGTGTTCTGGAGACCTGCTGTAGACTCTACAGCTAACCTCTACAACTTGTGAATCACTAAATTGAGATTCTAGATTCTTTATGAGTATATTCCCAAGCAGCTGCAAAAGCAGAGTCTACCAAGCTCTGGATGGTTGTCAGAAGTAAATATGGGATGGGGAGGATCTGAATAAAAGAATCATGGGATGTTTTGGCTTCACCTACTGGCCTAATTCTCATATTTCTGACCTCTGGAGCTAGCCATACCTGTAGCCATAACCTGAAGACACTCAAACATTTAATGCATGCTTATGAATCTGTAGGAATCTAGGAAATTAGTCCACTGAAATTCACTAACATTGTTTCAAGAGAGGCTGAATCGTGCCAAGAAAACTGGTGCACAGCAGATCCTACTCTCTCCAGTGTTGTCTTGGAGTGATGCATGTCCACTGACTCTGGAGCGCTGCTACAGCAAATTCATTTGGAACCCCTTGTATTATAAACCGACCAGAGTGGACATAGCAGTACATAAGTCAAATGAACAAACAAATGAATAGGGCAATAAAGCGAGAGACTGCCTTGGAACAGCAAACTGTAACATCTGCATTACACCACTGAGCTCAAAAACAGAGAGGAAGCTCTTTGTGTAGCAAATGTCCAAACTTAGTTGCTTGGGAAACTCTAAACAGGGGGATTTATTACTCAGCTGTACAATGTTACTAACCCTGGGATAATATGCAATTACTCTGGGGCAACTATATAGCAAGAGTACACAGTTGAGTTTTTGGAAAGCACAGAATTAAAACACAGTATTGTAAAGAATCACAACTAAAGAGGTGGGATATTTTTCTCCTTTCTTATTCACTCAATTTTACTCAATTTGATTTATAAACAGCTCACGTTTATTCCTTCATAAGAGGGAAAAGACTTTCAATAATGTGAACAGATCATATAATGGTTATGTAGGGCATGCCTCTTCAGATCCATAAGGAGCTTTACTGCTCCCATAATGGTACTTTGCATGTTCAGTCAATATTTGTTCAATATTTGACATCAAGACATCTCATACAGGGACATCATGCCTGCAACTTTTGGAAATCAAATTCAGACTTCTTGGAGGCAGGCTGTTGAATCAGAGCTACAAATCAGAATTCTATTAAATTATATTTTTTGTTCACATAATAGCAGTTAAATACAGGTGATGTGTATCTACTTGCCCAGTAGGGATATGTACTGTCTTCAGACAAATATACAAAAACAGACTCTTATTAGGGATTACCTTAGAGCAAGGTAAACAGCACAAGATTACTAATGGGATATAGCAACACCTCCATGGATTCTTCATGTTCCATGTGACATTAATGGGATTAAAGAACTTTCATTCATTCATTCATTCATTCATTCATTCATTCATTCATCTGTTTATATCCAATTTCCGATTCATGCTGAGACACTACTCTGTGCAATTACAACATACATAATACAAGATAAACTCTTCTTCTTCCTCTTCTTCACCTCCTCCTGCTACTACTACTTTGTCGCTGCAGAAGCAGTTCTGACCTCCAGGAGATGTCAGCTTGACAGGCCTGGTTCTCTCACACAAATCTATCCATGTATCATATTACAGCTATTTGATACTATTTTCAATGTCACGGATCCTTCCCATGGAATCTTGGGATCTGCAGTTTGATGAGAGACCTACCATATGTTTCTGTACTTGGGAGTTCTGCTGCACACTCTTGAGCTCCAGCCAAGAATTGTAGGTACCTTATCAAATCACAGACCCCAGGATTGTGTAGATCCATGGAAATTGACTCCTATAATCTGATAGTGTAATACACTTTTTGTTATTACGCACCTGGGAGACTGTTAGATAGTCACGATACACTCATGTATGTCACTGTGTTACTATATCACAAACATCCAAAGCCAAATGAACATGCAGTAACAAAACTGCTGCACTTAACAACTGCAACAGGTCCTCTAATCATGTTTACAGAAAGGAAAGGATCATCTGGTCCAGCTTAATATACTTGTTCTAATCTTAAGACTTTTATATTCTTCAAACATACAGCATATTATTATGGAATTTTATTGATTTTAAATATTATTGGATGGAATGGATTATATCTTCTAGATTCATTTGTTTGGCTTCAGTCCTGGTTACAGGGTGAAGATGGCTTTGGTCACCTGGGGAGGATGACATACAACAGGAACTGGAAATGTTCACTGTTGATTGTGGAATTCCTAGGGGCATGTGGCCACTCACCATTGGAAATATAATGCTGACTTGGGTATACAGTCTGACCTGCCAAGAACGCCTCCCCGCGTCTCTGGGTGAGGCGCAGGGGAGGTTTTTGCCGGCTGTCATCTGGCAGGCGGTGGGTGGGGCTGCGCAGTTGGCGTAGTTTACGCCTATAGCGCGGCTATATAAGGCTTGGCCGCGCCCACCCCACCGGCTGCCTCGTAGTCGGAGAATTCCCCACCCGCCCGCCACTTTTTATTATGTGATGGTGATGCTTTGCTGGTCGCTTCGGGGCCGGATGGGAATTTTTGACTGCCACTCTGATTGGCCTTGAGTGGTGGTGTGTTTTCGCCCATCCCATCATTCACATGTGGCGACGGGTTGTTAGCTCCCATGGTCACAATTGGCGGGTAGCGCAATATAATATTGAATATCATACAGAGCCTTATAAATAAGCAAGGTCCTCGGCAGTCCCATTCTAATAAGTAGATCAGGTAGAGGATAGGGTGCAGGTAATATAAAACCACAATAACAACGGGACTGCCAAGAAATTGGGAATGGGGGATGCCCAAACACTCTGGTATCCTCATTGCATCCGTAATCGGTTGCAATAAATTATTTGAGTTAATGGACCTTTAATTATAATAACAACTAGGGATTTTATTGCGCTACGTCAGAGACCCTCCTATAAAGTTACTGTTCAGTTGATAAAGTTATTATCAGTTATTGCAGTTAATAAATTGTGGCCCGTGTTTAACCAAGCCCAATGTGTGTCGCCTCTTTATTGATGACTAGCCTGGCAATGTCTTTATGATAGTTGTTGTGAGTTTTTCGGGAACTACAGCGCAGAGAGAACTCCTAGTTCCCTGAGCTCCTTGCCCTCTGAAGATGCCAGCCACAGAGCCTGGCAAAACGTCAGGAAGAAAAACTTCCAGAACACAGCCAAACAGCCCCAAAAATTCACAACAGCAATCTGATCCCGGCCATGAAAGCCTTCAATGCTTATTCTTTATATTACTACAGGTTACGGTGCCTATCAAGGTTGTTGCTAAGCAGATGCCTCAAGAGGCAGATATTGAGCGGCCAGAAGTGGGTACTAGTCTTCTGGCCATTCCCCTAGGTTGGGAAGAATCAGCCTTTTTAGTTGTCTGCAGACCCTAAACTATTCTGGTTCCTTCATGTAGAGTCAAGGAAACTAATCCATCACCAATATTTTGGAGCCAAACTCTACTGCTAGACTGGTTCAACTCTGTTGAAACAATGTGTTTCTGTATCTTTTTCTCCCACAGCAAAATGCTTAAGGCCAGCTCTGGTGAGTGGTGGGCAGCTAGAGAAAGCATGCTATACTGCATCACACAGAACACTCAGTAACCTTAACATTCCTTGCCCTGCCACAAACGATATGAGTGAGGAGATGGTGACCATCAATGACATTTTTGGTACAGAGCCTTGATTCCTGAATTTCAGATGGTCAGAAGGGACATATATAAGAGTTTTCATATCTGATCCCTCAGGCACTGCATTTCTGTTGTTTAAGCTTCCTTTGCCCATGCTTGTTCTCCTGTCATCTACCAGCCACCTGGCTCTTGCATTACTTTTTATCTTTTCAAATGGTTTCTTCGTGAGACCATGGATTTTTAATGTACTGATCTGGGCTATATATTAGGAGAGGACTAGCAGGCTTTTTGTTTTAATGCTCCCACTACTGTCCCTTTGACACTACCCACAATCCCACAAACTGTGTTTGCCTCCCAAGACTTTTCTCTATTTAAAATCTGGGCCTATCCATTTGGCCCCATCATCCCTCAAGACTTCTTGAAACAGCGATTCCACTGGCCCAGGTTCATCAATTGTCATTTACATGACTGGTCAATGTTGTGTCCATTACAGTGATCCTCTGGCAGCCAGCCAGTTTCTCCCCACATATCACACCATCCTTTGACCCTTGCTAGTGCTGCAGTGCATTTTAAGGCTTCTACAATCCACACAGAGAGCTTTGTCCTTTCTGCAATCTGGTGTATTTTTCCTATGTTTTCTTTTCTTTATTTTTTTTTAATATGGAGACATGTGCCTCCTTCCCCCTCCCAAATTCTTTATCATTCTTTTGGAATACTTGTATACAGATAATAAATAGTTCAGCATAATAATCGTAATTTTTTTCATGACTTTTGCAACTTGCACCAAAAACCTAAAAAAAAAGTAACAGACGGCATTAAAACAGCATCCCCTTGAAAACATATATAACAATATTACTGTAATCTCAATACCCCCAGCTGGTGAGAGTGGGCTTTCCACTTCCCCAAGAGTAAGGGGGGAGATTCCCGGCCTGCAAAATGGAGCATTGGTTGCAGCAATACAAGTGACACATTGGATGCCACATGTGCAAGCACAGAAGGCTAGGGACTTAAGCAGGAGAACAAGGAGAAAGAGTAGTGTTGGGCAGACACCATAGACTGGGTTAGTGTTCAAGCCCCGGAGACACTGGCACTGCTGGAGCACTCCATGGCTGGCTGGGAAAATATCTGGCATTGGGAACCTGACAATGGATGTTGGGAGAAGTTCTTTTTGCCTCCAGAGGAAGCAGTCCACGTATGCTGGGACAAGATGAGATGGCAAGAGGTGAAGCAGCTGGAGGACCAGCACAAAGGATGCTGACAGGGGAAGTGGGAGAGGCAAACTGCCATGCAACAAGTTTCCCATGGACAACGTCTCCAGCGCCGGCCAGCTGCCTCTTATTCCACTTCTGTCTGCACCTCATTACTCAGGTGAGCCCAGCAATGCACAGATCTTGGCCATGCCTTCAAGGAAGAGTTCTGCATTTATAGGGCAGCTGCCACTAGCTGTGGTTATAAGGGACCAGCAGAGGAAGGCATCCCAATAGTAGAACTGGTAGTGGAGGCAGGGCTCCAGCCCTCCCAGTAAAAGTCTGTTGTGGATTGGTTCTGATGACCTGAACTGTTGGGCCTGCGGTTAACTTCCTTGCACCCACAGTAGTACTTAAGTTTTGTTATTCAGCCACACTGGCTCAGTTACTCTGTGTGTGTGTGTGTGTGTGTGTGTGTGTGTGTGTGTGTGTGTGTGTGTGTGTGTGTGTGTGTGTGTGTGTTTTGTGTTGTTACAGTCGTGACCGACTCTTCGTGACTCCATGTCCATGGAATTTTCTTGACAGGAATACTGGAGTGGTTTGCCAGTTCCTACTCCAGGAGCCTACAGCACCTGGTATTCCCTGGTGATCTCTCATAGCCAAGACCAACCCTATTTAGCCTCCGAAATCAGGTGAGTTTGAATGTGCTTAGGGCAGCTAGTACAGTAGTGTTGCTCTATGGAAAGGGTGTGGAGGCCATTCATATTCATAAATTAGAAATTATGGGAATTGTTTAACCTTAAAGTTTATTCCATGTCTTATAGTATGTGCTCAGAGGTTTTATGCTTTCATCATCTTTTTGTGCAATAAATGAAATAAAGGAACATCAAATCACTTCGAAACTGTGTGATTTAATTCTTTGCCCAGAGGGAAATCTTGAGTTAATTTATCTGACACATCTACATCCCATATTCATCTAAACCAACAATTCATTGTTAGGTCCTTCTCATCTTTCTATTATCTGGCCAATATCTATCTAGCTATCATTTGCCAAAAAAAAGGTCATTAAGTTTTATGCAGCACATTTTTACTATCTTTTTTAAATATGTTAAATACTTCCAGCAATATATCAAGCCCAGTTTGTTCTGCTGTTTTCCATAGTGAAGAAGGAATAATATTGGAAATTTCTTTCAATACATTGTCCCAGAAAGTTCTGATTGGGAAGCATGATTAAATGCATACATTAAAATTTTCCTATCCTTCTACATACCATCCAACACAGTGTAGTGGATTCCTTATAAAAATATGACAATTTAAGAAGGGTTAGTACCACCTGTAAATAATTTTAAGAGTGTTCTTTATAACATTTCTTGAAATAGACTTGAATGGATTTTGCATGCAACCCCCCCACCATGTTTTGTTTGGTATATCATGATCAAGATCTGCTATCCATGCACATTTAACCCTAATGTTAATTAGTTTTCTAAATCGAATAGCATTTTATATACCGGTGACACTGTTCCTTCTAAATTTGATTCAGAACTGGAAATTAGCTGTTCAAATGGCATTAGTGGTCTTCTGGCATGCCACTTAGCATCTTTAGCATCAAGAAAATAAAAATATGTAGGACTTGAAACTGCAGACCTTTCATTTGGCTACCAGTGTGTGTTCCATTTGGGAAGAACTCATGTATAAATATTTAATATGTTTTAAGTTGGTGTTTATAACTAACGTCTGTTGAAATATTTTATTTATTTATTTATTTATTTATTTTAAGACTTGTATACCGTCCGTCTTCCCGAAGGAACTCCAGGAGGTTCACAACAATAAAATAATAGACACAGCTAAACAATAAACAATAATGACAATTTAAAAATCAAGTAAAAAAAAAGACCTCAACATAATAGCAAAAAAGCAGAAAAGCAGATGGCGGGTGAGGGAAAAAAAAACTAAACTAAATCACCAAATGCCTCTCAGAAGAGCATGGTCTTTAAAGCCTTCCGAAAGGCTGGCAGGGACTGTGCAAGGTGCACTTCGCTGGGAAGGTGGTTCCATAGAGTGGGGCCAGCCGCAGAGAAGGCCCGACTCTGGGTAGAGGTTTTCCGGGCCTCTCTGGGTGTGGCCACCCAAAGCAAGTGCGCCCACGACATCCTCGTTGGCAGGGCCGAAGTTGACCACAGGGTGATCTGCTCTGCCAGGTAGTCAGGTCCTAGGCCATGGAGGGTTTTATAAATT
This sequence comes from Phrynocephalus forsythii, assembly GCA_029282475.1. Lineage (NCBI taxonomy): Eukaryota > Metazoa > Chordata > Lepidosauria > Squamata > Agamidae > Phrynocephalus > Phrynocephalus forsythii. The sequence goes on along the minus strand of JAPFRF010000011.1, from coordinate 76,992,937 downwards.
AAAACCAAGACCTTGAACCTGATTCGGGACGCAACAGGCAACCAGTGCAGACGAGCCAAGACTGGGGTGATGTGGTTGAATCGACGCACACCCGCCACCAGTCTGGCCGCCGCATTTTGCACCCACTGCAGTCGCCGAAGGAGAGTCAAGGGCAGCCCCATGTAGAGAGCGTTGCAATAATCTATTCTCGAGATCACAAACGCTTGCACAACAGTCCTCAGGGAATCCCCATCCAGGTATGGGCGAATCTGAGCGATCTGACGGAGATCATTATACCTTGCCACTGCATGTTTATACTGAGTTTCTAATTTACTATATTTACTATAACTAATCTGTAGATTTGCTACAGCTCCAAAACTATTGGTTTCATTGTCAATTTCAACAGTTTATTTCACCAAATTAGAAGGAAACAAGACAAGTCAATCACAGACACCCCAATTTTATGTCTCATTCACCCATCTCCACCTAACCCGGTCTTAGGTTTTATCTAATTATTTCACCAAAAGGTTCCTTTACAATCAGAAAAAGGAGTGGTGAGAGAGCCAGCCCTTTCTGTTTCCTGTCCCTAAAGAGAAAGGTGTTGATTCTAATACAGGCTTTTGGACTACAAAGGCATTTTCTTTGTCTGAATGGCTGGCAGATAAAATGGATTTCGCTTCTGAGGAGCAGAGGAAATGTTCAATGTCCCAATATCCTGAAGTGGAACATTTATTAAGCCACTTCACAATACAGTATTGGGAATTCCAACTGGAAGGAGCTTTGACAGTCAGGAAGGCTCATTTTTGGTCCATTTCCCAACAACCACACATTGGAAATAATCCTACCATTACAAAAATAAATAAATAAATAAAACTTCTGACAGAGGCTTAGAAAGATGTGAACAGGATCGTCTGGGGATGCTTGGTTTGTTCTAGTCACAGTGATTACATCATGTGATCCCTGGAAAAAAGAGCAAACCAAGCTATCCCTTCATGGACCAAACAGTGAGATAAATGGCCTTCTGAGTGAGCCTCATTTCCTTCTTCAGAGTTCCTTCTTCTTGATTTGTGAGATTGTTTAAGCTGCTTTCCAAGGTGAATTGACTGGATGAATTGGAATTGACGATATCTATTCTTTTTGCTTCTAATAGCAATCTTGCTTCTGCATAATTACAGGCAGGCAAGAATTTATTATTATGCTGTACCAGGAAACAAAAGGGATATTCCCACTAGCATTTTAATTGAGGCTTCTCTCAATTTTATTGTGTGGCTTCTCTCTCTGTTTCTATACTATATTGGTACTAATGTCCGGGAAGACCACCATTGGTGCTGCCTAAAAGGTGATATTCCACATTTTACAAAGCTCAGCTAAGAGTTCTTCTTTGATGATTTAACATGCAAAACACATAGTCATGTATCTTGGCTTGGCTTGCGGCTTTGGCTTCAGAGCTAGGGCTCAGTGTACCAGTTCAAAATCATTTGCAGCTATTTGTAGACAGGGCACCAGGACAAGAAACTCATCTACTATTGTTTTAGTTGTGCCTTCTTTAAATTCTGGCTCATGGATTCCTTTCACTCTCAAATCCCCATCTTCCATTACAATTTAGACAGGCTTCCATCTTTGATTGTAATTCTTGGGTGTTTTTGGCAAACAGTTTAATTTGAGATTGATGTCTATTTCCTTTTTCAACGCTGTCACTTTATGTAATGACATTCAGTTTCTTTACTAATTGTGAGACTGAAACTTCCAAGGGTTTTGGTGTTGTTTTCCATTTTCAGTCAGTTTTTGACAGTGAACAGCTGATCAGCTATTTCATTTGTAAGTTCATTTTGTGAAAAGTTATTGCCTTTTCTGGTCTTACCTTGCTTTACCATTGGACGGCCTTTGTGGTTAGCTTTGTCAGAACTGAAGAAGTGGTCTCTTAATCGCATATACTGTTAGATCCCTTTCTTTTGCTCAACACAATGTTGGCAACATACATCAGTAGAATATAGACACTGTGGAGGGTCAACTGGCCAGTTTCTAGTGGGTAAAACCATTTTAAAATCATTTGGTCTGGAGCTATTAGGGTAGGTGGCCATCTTGTTTGGTTGTTGCCACATGCTCTCTTGGTCATTTGCCATCCCTGACACTTCTCAATCTGCTTTCAAGGTTTGCTCTGTGACTGCACAGCCGTAGATCACCTGCTTGTCCCTGCCTTGTTTTCAGATCCCAGTGTGTGTGTGCATTGTGAAACGTCTTGGTTTCTAAGAAATTGCACTAATTGTTTCTAAGAAATTGTGCACATATATATTTGTACCCTTCGGCAGGTCTGTTTGCACAACTGAGTCCAGCAGGTCCACGATGCCCCCCGGCGTGGCCTTTAGATGATGCCAATCTTGTTGGCGACGTCCAGGGCGTCATAGTTGGGAGCAAGGCGGATGTAGGCTTTCTTCTCTCCGACGGGCCTGATGAGGGTGTTCACCTTCGCCATGTCAATGTCGTATAGCTTCTTCACGGCCTGCTTAATCGGATGCTTGTTGGCTTTCACGTCCACGATGAATACCAAGGTGTTGTTGTCCTCTATCTTCTTCATGGCCGAAGGAAGATATCTCTACAACAGGACTTATGTCATTCATGCGAACACTACACACTGTCCATTTTAAAAATGTAAAACACCATTTTGAGAATTAATAATGGCATTTTTTATGTGGGCTTCTTAATTTTTGCATATACTGTACTCCAAAAAACACAGCTCAGCAAGATTTCTTTCCTTTGAGAGATTTTTGTTTTCTCCCAATCAGAAATTACAAAAAAAAAGTGTATTTCATCTATTTGATTGTATTAGAATTACTTTTGAGGATATGGGCCTCAAAGCTCAACAGTTCTTAGCCTGGCTTGTAAGGCTATTTACAGCTGCCATTTTATTTTCCAATAGTGCTAAAAAATGTCACTAACATCATGAAGAAGACTAGTAGCCGTCATTAAGAGGGGCATTGGCACTGCCACCCCCCCAAAAAAAAAATTCAGTTCAAAGTTATTGGCAGGATCTGCACTGTAGCAGTATGAACAAATCTTTCCTCTCGCATCTCTCTCCCTTGTCTAAAATCTTGTATGCATCCTGAATTGTCCAAGTGTCTTATGGCTCCAGTCTTAAAGTCAGAATCAGAAAAGATGAACTTGTCTGTTCAAACAAACAAACAAACAAACAACCCCCCTCCCAAAAGAAACCTGTACCACCAACTGTGGAATTTGAATACACCCAAGGCCACTGGAGTGGAGCCTCCACACCCTGCACCAATAGTTATTTTTAAATTCACTGAGTTTACAGAAGTATCCTATTTTCCGGTATGCTGAAGCTTGATCTTACAAAATGGTCTCTTAGAACTGTATTTCGAGCAAAACAGGTATGCTACCTCTTTGATATAGATAGCTTTTCTGTTTAGAAGTCCTGATAAATCTATCAACTACATGAATACATGAATTTTATCGACTACATGAATATGCTTATAGGTTTCACATTTTGTTGCTATCTATGTACTATTTACTATTGATAAACAAATGTTCTCGCTTTAGCTAGAGATGGGGATGAATAAAAATGAATTGCAGTAAATATTCATCCCTTCATAGTAATGAGGTCCAAAGACAAATGTGAAAGGACAAATATTTACTGGTTCTTATTCATCCCTTTGCCCCCCAGGCACAGAGGGAAGGTCTTTCCTCAGTTTTTGCCTATGGGCCTGGCCAACAGCTGTCCACTGGCAGACCCCACAGCCTGTCCTCCTCCACCCTCCCAAGGTCCCCGTCACCTCCCTACCTTCCTCTTTGCTGCTGCCAGTGTCCTGGCTCTGCTGCTGCTGTCACCACTATTTTTATAGAAGGGAAAACAGGCTGCCCTTTGCCAAGATGGCAGTGACGGCTTGCCTTAGGGCAAAGGGAAGATTCCACCACTTTCTCTGCAAAGGGCATCCTGGTATCCCACAGGCCCTAAGGCAGTGGTGGCCAAACATCGGCCCTCCAGATGTTTTGGACCACAACTCCCACAGTTCTTTGTCATTGGCAATACAGGCATGGAATTCTGGGAGTTGTGGTCCAAAAGATCTGGAGGGCTTAAGTTTGGCCACCACTGCCCTAATGGAACCCAGGGAACCCTTTGCAAAGAAATAGAAGCTTTACAAAGATAGTAGTAGCCATTTTAATGACAAACCGAGGCATATTCAAATCAGTAAATATTTTAAAAGAAATGGTATGTGGAGTAGTAGTAAAAGATTATTACTATTTGAAGGTCTTTAATTTTATCTTATAATAATTCTGCTGCTAATATAAGATTAGGAGATCATTATTTATTTATTTATTTATTTATTTATTTATTTATTTATTTATTTATTTATTTATTTTCTTGAACCTCTCCCAATAAA